>OY728132.1:694881916-696195845 GCA_963277665.1 Viscum album | reverse complement strand
AAATTTTTAAAGTAAATAAAGTTTTTAATATTTCACCAATACAATCTATATTAAATTGATTAAAATTAAAATCGAGGAATATGAACCAATGTAAAAAAATGTATAATTTGTAATGAAAAATTAATAATTTTAATACAGTTAAAATAATCACATGTTAATAAAAATACACTATAATTAATAAAAATATATGATAAAAAAGATATTATTAAAAAAGTAAAAAAAATATGGGGGTTGTCCCCTAATCGGTTTAACAGTAGGTTTTATTTTGAAAACATTTACTCAATATTAATAAATAAGATATTTTAAAAAATAAAAAAATGTATGTAAATGTAAAGTAAAAACAGGTTAATGAAACAAAAAAACCACATAATATTAAATATAAATAATTTTTGAGCTAGTCAATTGATTAAAAAACACCGGACATGTGTTATGTGTGAAAATATAAAATATTTAAAATATTTTATCTGAAAAATATATAAATTCAAAAATGTTTAAAAAATAATAAAATGAGATGGTAAACAATATAATATACGTTTTATGATTAAATAACCATTAGTATTTTTAAAAATATCAGTAATAAATCCCAAAACTAAAACTTTTACTAGTAGGTTCCTTCGAAAAGGTCACCATCACTGACAAATAAAAAATCTGGTTATTCTAAAACTGATATCAATATTTTTAACCCTGAACTATTAAAAAATAATCTATAAACTCTAAACTATGAACTATTAATAATTTAAAAACTCTAAATAATTAAAAAAAATTGAAAATCATAAATCATTATATAAAATTTATGTTTAGTGTTGTATGTGGAACATGTGTTGTGTAATCATAACAATTTCAAGACAATGATTTAATCTATATGGTGATTATAAAATTAAAACTAAAATAAAAATATTTAATAAATAAAATTCTAAAGATAAAAATAAATAAACACATAAAACAAGAATTATGTTGTCAAACCAATAATAAAAGAGAGATGGATACAAGGTTACTACCATAATAAGAATTTCATCTCTTGAATGTTTTCCATTAGTTGTGCACAATTCAGACCAACTCCAATGCACACTGGTAAAATGTAGTAACTATTACTTTAAAATAGAGAATATATAGTGAAAGGATCTCTAATTGGTGTGTCATATTTTAATCTCTTATTTTTTTATTATAAAAATAAATGAAAATATTAATTGAAATCAGTAGAAAAAAAGAAAAGAAAACATCGAAAAACAGATTGCATTGCAAGAGTGGTGCACCAAATATGACGCTTCACTATAAAAAAACACTATTATAACTCTGGGTTAGATATGATTCCCTACTGCATTTTAACAATTTCACTTCATTATAACATCAGTTGAAGATGCTCGGAGGTAAAAACTCTATATATTGGATTCACATCTATTTTTTAACTTCTTATTTGTCTTGAACCCACATTTTGTTTTTTTTTGAATTTGTTGTCGATGAAGATGAATACAACATTTATGATGGTATGTGTTGGAATAAAATAGTATAAGGAAGCTGGATTGAAAGAAATTTTCGAAGGAAGGTGAAGTTCCCAAACAAAGGTGAGAAGTTGGAGTACCCAAATAGATTGAGGGTAGATATTTCAAGAAAGATGTGCTTATATGTTGAGCTTGTTACCAAGTAGGTTCCATTATTTATATGGTAGAGAAGATGAAAATAGAATTGAAAAATACTTCTACTACAGAAGCGTCTTTTATCAGTGCTATATTTCAATTTTATCAGTGTTAAAAATACACTGATGTTGTAAACACCCTTAAAAATTGGTTTCTTTTATCAACACCTTTTTAGCGAGGATAAAACTCAAAAATATTTTTAAAACACATCCCCCTTTATTAGAACCCCTTTGATCAACACTAGGTTATATAGGTGATAAAACTCAAAAATATATATATTTTTAAAAAAATACAATTTTACATTATAATCACTAAAAAAAGTATGTACATTGTAAACACCCTTAAAAGATGGCCACTTTTATTCATGAAAATAAACACTAATAGAAGTCTCCTTTATCAACATTTTTTAGTGTAGACAAAATTCAAAATAATTTCTAAAACCCGCACCCTTTATTAGTGCACCTTTGATTAGTGCTAGTTTTTATCTCTGAGAAATCTCAATTTATTTTTAATCCTGAAAACCATATGTGGTACCCCTCCCCCATTTATTAATGCCTCATCATCTCAACCCCTTTATCATCACCCCCAACTGGTATCATCACCCCCAACTGGTATCATCACCCCACATAATTATTCTACCCCATTTAGCATTAATAAATGCGGGTTTTACCACTTTCTTTTTATCATAGATAAATCTCAAAATATTTTTTTAATCTTCTCCCCCTTATTAGAACCTCTTTGATCGGTGTATGTTTCTAAATAGAACTATATACATTAGATGCCAATAGAAACACCCCTTCCACCTTTATCACTGCCCCACCGGCCCTGCCAGCCCCACCACTCAAAAAATATGTTTTGAAATCTTAGATACAAACTTTGGAACACCCTATCATCGCCCAGCCAAACCCACCACTCCCATAACTTTATCAGTGTCTCCCTCCCACATTAAACTTGAAATATTTTTTAAAACTCACGCCCTTTATTAGCTCCACTTTGATCAGCGCTGGTTTCAATCACTGAAAATATTTAAATTTTTTTTATAAATTATAAAATCCAACCATGACACCCCTCCCAACTTTATCAATTCCCTACTCACCCCGCCACCCCCACCCTTTTATTAACATCAAACTTAATTCCCCAACCTTTCCCAGCCTCACAACCATGAAAATTGAAACATGTGACCTCATTCTTACTAAATTAACATCTTTACCATTTATGCATCTTGTTTTCACTTATATTTAATTATATATATATATATAAATTTACATTCATTTATTATTATATTTATTCATATAATTATATATTTAATTTTAAATACATTTATAAATTATTTTACATCACTACCACATATTTGTATTTATCCAGCACTAATCATTATCAGTGGTAAAAAAGTACTAATAAGTGGTGTGATTTTATTAGCACTAAAAAAACACTAATAAAAGGTGTTTTTATCAACAGTAAAAAATTGATGATAAATGGGGACTTTTATCAATATAAAAACGTTGATAAAAGGTGCTTTTATCAGCACAAAAAACACTGATAAAATGTTCTTTTATGAGATTTTTTAAAAATGATGATAAAAGGTAATTGTATCAACATTAAAAAAACACTGTTAAAGTGTATTTTATCAGCCCTCTTCTAAGCGATGATAAGAGTATGTATTTTATCAGTGCTAAAATGATTGTTTTTCGCGATGATAAATGTATATTTCATAAAAAAAATTATACATCATTCCATATCACGTATTAAAATACAAATATATTTATATTGATTTCAATATAATACATTTTATAAAATATGATTTCTATAATATGAAATATATGATCCCACATAATATTTAAGATATTTAGTGGAAATGGTTATATAAATTTTTTTAAAAATAACATTAATTATGTTTTTATAATTATTATTGATTAATTTTCATTCAATAACAATTTGAAGATATAAAAATTACCAAAATTAATAAATGATCTAAAATAATTTGAAAACACGACTCGAACATCAGACGACAATAACTTTTGATCTGAGTTTCCATATGACCTCTACTACATATCAAATCAAACCTTACGAAAGGATATATGTTGCACTTACCTAAGGGAATCCCAATCATAATTATTTTGGGGTTAAAAGGACCATAAGGTATCCAAAACTAAGTTGTTTTATCGAGGTACCCTCATTTTTTAAAATTTGATTGAATTTCATCCTCGTTTAAGTCTTCTTGTCTTTTTTTGGGTGGAAACTCAATTTATATTCCAGGCTCACACTCATAAAGATATTATAACGTTAAAATATTATCATTTTTCATAATGTAGTATTATTTATAATTAATAATATACATATATATACATATTTTTATATATTTACCCATAATAATTTAGTTTTATAAATAAATATGAAAACATATTTACATTTTAAATACCATTGTAAATATGTAAACCGTATATAAATAAAAATATATATCCATTTTATTATTTAAAAAAAATGTATGTATATTTATATATTTATATAATGTGTATATATATATAAAATATATCTGTGTGTGTCTGTATTATAAAACTAATATATATTATCTGTATATTATAATATATAGATATATAATATATGTATATAAGTATATATATGTATATTTGTATTTTTTTGACAGAGGATACATTTAAATAAATAAATTAAAGATCTGGGATTTCCAGAGAATTCAGCCATGAAGGTAAGTTATCAAGACAGATTTGTGACACACTAAAAATGACCATGAATCTCTAACATGTGGGAAGCTCTGTTTCTCTCTCTTTTAAAAAAATATAAAGAGAAGTCTAAGAAATAGTAGAGCATGTGCCGAATTTAGTGAATCGATAGGCTATAAGATTAAATCCCCTTTCAATTGTGTGGATAATGTTGACAATAGTAAGGCAATCCAACTCCATGATAATATGTTTCTATCCCTTATCCATCAAAAATGTCAAACCCAAATAGATTTCATGGGATTCAACCACATGTGGTTCCCAAAAATCCTTGTGCGAAGCTTGGGTGGCTGCAAGAATCTGTCGAGAGGAATTACGAACCAAGAAGATAATACCAAAAATTCAATTTTCAAAAAGGTAAGCAACCACGTTGGTTTTTATTACATTTGTAAGAGGATGACTCTAAGCGTATGATAGGGAGTAGGATCATGGGAGATCATTTTTCTCCACTTTCCAAATCTATAATTCTAACTATGAGTAGTCCATTCAACCGAGTAAAAATTTGGTTTTCCGAACTAGTTGAAAATGAATTTATTTCTTCTAACCCAGGTGGTCCAAGAAACATAAAATGTGAAGCCACTATTTTTACTGCTAGAGAGGTCAACTAAATTTCCAAAAGTGTTTGAAGGTTAGGATTCGTCGAGATATGATGATATGAATTTGAATGTGAGGTATTTTAAATATCCCTTGACCCTAGGCAGTAAATGATCACATGCATTGGGGTCTCACTTGTAGACAAACACAACGGGAATGAGGGATCAACAGTAGCATCGTTGTAAGAAAGGAAGTATTTCTAGGGGATAATTTTGAAGTTGATTATTGGTTCATGATGATTATAATGAAGAAAAAGACATAAGAGGGTGAGGAGGGGTGAATTGTGTACTTAAAAATCTTTAATGAATCCTAAACACCTCTCTTGTTATGTAGAGAACCTTTCCTTCTCACAAAATGGGTGAGCAATGGATGTAAACAAAGAAAAAACAATGAATAGTGGTCCAGGGAACAATGATCCATTAGTCCACTCCACCAATGCTGAAGTCCACAAGCTTGATGATTTCACTAGAAGAACCTCTTATCCTATGACTTTTAAAACCAAAACTGAGTGGAGAAAGTTGACACCTTACAAAAAGACTTTACAAATCCTTCTGGTTCTTTTGTAAGGAACTGTAAATCCAAAACTTAGTGCAAGAAGCTAACACTCAACCACGACTGAGTGCGATAAGTGAAAACTACAAAAAATAAACGGATTTCAATTTTTTAAGAAAATATGTTAAACTTTATAGTCATAGAAGCAACTGAAATATATAAATAATCTTCAATAACACAGCAAAAAAAAACTTCAACATTGCACAATGATTTCTTCAAATAGTGATAGAGAAAACACCAGACATATGTATAAACCAGAGTGTCTCCAAATTTTATCTTTGACAAATGCTTCATCATTCTTGCTGAAGAATATGTAATAATAAAGTGCAATATTAGTGACAACAATAGCAATTAGTCGATCAGATATATCAAAACATTTATTTCTCCAAAGCGTAACTCTAAAGGTAACAAAACACCTTATTTACTTATATATATGTCCTCAGTTATTTTATAATGAAGAACCTCTCGATATTTTTAATTCACTTCAAACAGTTCTTGGTCAAACTAACTCCACAAATATCACACAATAAATCATTATTATTTTAATTAAAAAAATATTTAAGATAATCATAACTTTCTGTAATATTAAAAATGATTTACTCTATTGAATACGATCCTTTAAAACAATAATAATGAGCCTTTGAATCGATCATAAAATAGATTTGAATAGATATTTACTTATGTCAAGACCACTGCATAAATCTCAGATAATATATCATATTTAAAACTCTGTTGTTGAATATTCAAATATAGGGTTCCTTTAGGTGATGAAAAAACCTCAAAATTAGGGGTGACAATGTACGCTTGATCACAAAAGTAGGGTTGATCTAACATATGTTTGTTTCCTCAAATGTATGGTTGAATCCAAATGTATGGTTTCTTATCCATAATTTTCCAACAGTAAAGGGTACATGATCCATATGTTCTATTTCAAATGTAGGTTTTCTTATTTACATTACATTTATAGACATATGGTATGAAAAAAGTTTCCAAAATATGATTTAAAACACATCCAGAATATTTTAACAAATATTCCCAATGGATTAAATACTTGAAAATAATTCCATAATAAATATTTTAAAGAATAATAATTTCATAAAATTCACTTAAAGTAAATTCATTAGTAACATAAATGAAAGAATTTGTGGGAATCAAAACCAAAAAATATATTAATGAAATTTTTTAATCAACACATGCTCAACAATCTCCCCCTTTTTTATAATCACAAAACCCATGATAAAATCTATAAAAATAGAAAATAAAAATTAATTTTCTACCCCTTTATCTTTTTTTATCATTGTAATATTTTTCAAAAAGTAATCTTCTCCACCATCTTAAGAGTATAATATAATGTTTAATAAGGAAACTCTTCAACTTATCCCCATGATAATTACATTAAGATTACAATGACAAGTCCATTAAAACTACAAACCTCTCTTAAATGATCAATATGTAAACTACAATGTAAAAATATTCTCTTCTATGTTAAGGATATTAAAGATTAACCTCTCATACTTATTCAATATAATTAAAACTATTAATTTTACATATAAACATTCCCCCCTTTTTGTGTTGTCAAAAATATATAAGAGTATTAAAATTTACCCCCCCTAAATGCATACTTTAAAGATAATACTTTAAAAACCATGAGTATAATAAATTAAAAAAAACAATTACTAGTTTAAAACACTTAAATCATAACATAAAGGATATTAAATGAATTAAAACAAAAAAAATCACAAGTAATATTAAAAAACTACTATTATTAGTTTTGATAACAACAATAAACATATTTATGATATTATTTTCATGCTTACATAAGATAAAAAAAGAAATTACGAAAAAACTTATAGCATTATTTGTACTAAACATTATATACTGAAAAAATACATATAATGATTGAAAAAAAATAAATGAAAAAGGTTAAAATGGAGTATAACATTCATATGAACTTTCTAAACATCATACTTTTTCACTTAAAGAAGCTAAAACTTTTTACAGTTATTCTAATCCTCTTCGAACATCTATTGTTCTTTGATTTGAAGATGATGAACATTTTTCATGCAGAAACAACTTCATCTTATCAAGATCTAGCTTGGTAACAAATTTACTTTTGAGAAAATCCATTTGACTTAGAATTTCTACCTTGACTGCTTCGAAATATCCTTTTTAGATCAAACTATCATTCATATTATGATATTCCTTTCAAAACAAATCAAAAACATTTTTTGATATAGATTTTTTATGCAATTCTTCATATGAATTTCTAGATGCATCTAGAGAATCTTGTATCTTTACTTTTTCCTCATCCAAGATTCCAACTTTAAATAAAATCATTCCATAAGGAATTTGAGAATAAACGGCTTCTATTTCTTCATCACAACAAACATAATTGTTTCTTTTAGAATAAATTTCATACAAATATTTAACATATGAAACTGTCTAATATCTTAAAAAATTAAAAGGATTACCTTTTTTTATTTTGTGGGAATTATTTTCTTTTATGTTTGAATTATTTGAGCACTTCAACTTTTTGTGTTTGGTTTACCACATTATTTTGAACAATATATTTTAAATAAGAAGACAAATAAAATAAAAAAATAAGAAGAAGATGACATGTTCTGTTCTCACATAATACAAGCGACGTTTCATATTTTCTAGTCAAAAAACACAGAATAATATAACATATTTTATCTTATGAAGATACATGTTTACATAAGAAATATTTTCATGTTTTTTAAACAATTGAAATACAAATAAGAGGATTTCAAAACGATTTTAGGATGAAAAAATATAAATATTTCACAATTAAAACAAATACTGTATTTTCTAAAAAGTTTTGAAACATGGTTTTAGAGATATTTTAAAGAATAAAATTTATTATTTATCTTCCCCCATGTATTAAACAATTAATGCACCAGAATCATATAAATATAAAAAAAATTACTTCCTGGATCAATGATTTTAGTACTGAGGATTGTTTTATAATGAACTACTTTAGAGTTGTTCACTTTTTTTAGTATAGACTTTCATATACTAATAAATTGACCACTTAAACATTCAACGATAAAAATTAGCAGTGTAATCTTATAAAGTAACAAATGAATGTGATTTTTTGTACACATATTCTTTTGGGTCCAGTAATGTTATCAATTAAATTTCTAGGTAACTAAACTTTTTTATTTTGTGCATAATTTCTATTATTCAATTTAAACAACTATTTTTCGTAATAATCATTTTTAACACAAAAAATTTGAGGTTTTCTAAAATATAAATAATTTCCATAATGACCATTTATATCGTAATTAAAACATTTAATTGTAGGCTTGTTATTTTTATTTAATCAAAGAATAAAATAATTTATATATATTTTTGGCTTTCACCATTTCATCATATTCCAAATTTTTCTTTTGGTATTTTATTTTTTACAAAGATTTTATTTAAATATTTTTTTTCTTTTTCAGAATACTCGAGGATTTTATTAAACCATAAACTTCATCCATTAAATTTTTAATCTTAGTATAATGAAAATCACATGAAATTATAGAAGCATTCGACTATAAATAAATAATATGTTTTGAAAAATTTTCTTTGTCTAATAGAAAAATATCGTAAGGTTTTCTAAATTTTATATAGTATTTCGTTAAGGCTATGTATTTCTCTTGTTTAATAATGGAAAACCAATCATTAGATAAATTTTCACAACTATAGTTTTGTGAGTAAGAAGATTGTACCTCAGGGTCAGTATACACCATAGGACATACCATATGTATTTTATACTCAAACATAGAATCTGTAGAAGAATCACCATGTTAACTAGAATCATTACTCCTTATATCCTTTATAACATTACATACCTTTCCCTTATAATCATCTTTCCTTTGATCTTTTAGTAAAGGATAATTATCATTTATATGATCTTTTTCCTTCCATTAATAATATATGTTGTCTTCAGTCCCTTTATTTTTCTTTTTCTATAATTTCTCAAATATTTTAGAAAGATATGAAAATTATTTATCTAAATATGGATGACTTGAATTAGATGATTCACCCCTGATGGTTTTGAGAGTAGCTTCTTTGTGTAATGTTTGATTTTCAGCTTTATCCTGCATCTCAACTTCATACATCATTAAAGTCCCAATCAATTATTTCATAACTAAATTTTTTACGAGTGTAGATTATTGTATAACTGTATATATTCCATTTCACTTAGAGGGTAGAACTCTGAGTACCCTTAAACCTTGATCTGATTGTGAAATTGGATCTCCCAAAGCATTATTATTATTGAAAATTACGGTTAATATTCCATTCATTTGAGTGATAGTTTATTTCTTATAAATTCTAAACATATAAAAAATTAGTTTAACATTAGTTTACCTTACTTTTCTGATATTGTTAGTTCTATCATAGGAAACAACAATATTCTTTCACATCTCATATTCTGCAGGACATTGAGATACTCGATTGAGGTCATCTATTCCTAGACTACCCATAATATCATTCATAGCTTTGGAATTGATATCATATTCTATTTCTTGATCACTATTTAAATCTTAAAAACCTTGCTTAGTAATTCCATAAGTATTTATATCTTTTAAACAAACCCTTATTCCAAAATTTTTCAAATAAACGATCACACAATATTTCCAGCATCCATAATTTTCAATTTTAAAATAAGGAATATGGATCATTGACACACCTTATCTAGAATCATCTAATTCAATATTTCTTCATGTGAATATTTAAATCAAAATTATTAAAGCCAAAAATTATCCAATATATACTTTTTGATACTACCTTTTGATATTGGATAGGAAAAATAATTTGGAAGAAGAAAATATACTATTATAACACTGACTTTGATACCAATTTTTAGACAAATATGATTATAATGAAGACAAAGACACAAGGGGTCAATTGTGTACTTTAAAAACATTGATGAATTCTCAACACCTCTCTTATTATACAGTGAACATTTCCTTATCTAAAAAATTAGTAAGAAATGAAAATAAATAAAGTAAATGAACATAGTGATGTATAATGGTTAAGAGTACAAATATCCCTTTGTCCAATCCACCAATGCTCAACTCTATGAGCATGGTGATTTAACTAGAAGATCCTCTTATCCTAAGTCATTTAAAAGCATAACTGAGTGCAGGTAGTTGACACCTTACAAAAAGACTTTAAAAATCCTTATGGTTCTTTTATATGGAACTGTAAATCCACAGCTTAGTTTAAGAACCTGACACTTAACCATGACCGAGTGTGAGTAGTCGAAATCCCAACACATCAATAGTGTTCGATTATATTGGTAAAATTGGTTGAACTTCACAGTTTCAACAGAAACTAAAAGATGTAGATAATCTTCAATAATACACAATAATAACTAGATCTTCAACATTGCATAATGATTTCTTCAGACAATGCTAAATAAAACACTATAAATATGTATGAACATGAATTTCCCGAAATTGTATAATTGAAAAATGTTTCGTTTATCTTGCATAATAAGATGTATCAATAAAGTGTAAAAGTAGTGAAAAAAATGACAATGAGTCGATCATATAGATCAAAATATGTATGTCTCCAAAGTGTATCTTTGAAGGAAAGGGCACAAAGTTTTTCCTTATTTATACATCCTCTATTATTTTTTGATGAAGAACATCTTGATATTTATAATGCAGGTCGAACAGTTCCAGGTCAAAGTAGCTCCACAGATATCACACAATTAATCGTGAATATTTGAATTCAAAAATATTCATGAGAGTTATAACTTCCTAAAATAATATAAATGATTTACACCATTGAATATGAGCCTTCTAAACAATCATAACAAGCCTTTTAATCAATCGTAAAATATCTTTTAATAGATCTTTATTTCAATCAAGACCGTTGCATAAATTTCGGATAATATTTGTGTTTTAAAACTCCATCATTGAATAGTCAAATGTATGGTTTCTACATGTGATGAAAAAACATCAAACATAGGGTTGAAAACGTATAATTGATTACGAAATTAGGTTTTATATACCATACATTTGTTTCCTCAAATGTAAGGTTGAATCTAAATGTATGGTTTTATATCTATACATTTCCAATAGGACTGGGTACATGATCCATACACGTTGTTCCAAAGTAGGGTTTCTTCCTTATGTTATGTTTACAAGTAGTTTTTCCAGAATACACTTTAAAACACATCAATAATATTTTAACAAATATTCCCAACATATGAAAAAATTGAATATAATTCCATAATAAATATTTTGATGAATAATAATATCATAAAATTCTCTTAAAATAAATTTATTAGTAACATAAATGAGGGAATTTTTGAGAATCAAAACCTAAATAATTATAAAAATTATTGAATCAAAACATGATCAATAATTATTTTCCACCAGAAATAGTGTACCTTTGAAGGGACCCCAAGAATCCACATGGTATTCTAGATTACCTTTCCCTAGAACATCAATATTCCATGTGCTAATGAATATCCTAACCTGATAGAGTATAATCCAAATTTATCTTTGCACCAGTAGATACCATTGGACTCCCATCCTTCACACAGGGTAAACTAATGATAATTGTTTTGTCCCATTAATTGAACCATTTTTCATGTTTATCAAAGCATCATCAATCACCTATTTTATTAAAAAGATATTGGATGGTTTCATTCTCATGATCAGGGACTGTCAAGGTGGTTTCCATTAAACCTTCCTCGTCTAGTAGCTAGGGGTCCTTCTATATCTTGATATAAAATCCATCATCAATCCTCCAGCCAGTTCCGCTACATAAAAGAGTGAGAGAGCCCCAAATATATCTCTAATGAAAATTGTGCCAGGGACCGAGCATCGATCCATAGAAATATGTATGTGGATAATAATTATATTTCATAATTTTAGCACAAAGTGATTATAAATGGTCTAGTAGCCACCATCCATATATAGTCAAAAGGGATTCATTGAAGAGACTGAGATCCTAGAATCCCATAACCCAACTTTATTTGGGATTACATAGATTCTCCCACAAGGTAAAATGAAATTTATTTCACCCATTATTGTGTCTCCACCAAAAATTGGTAATATGAGAATGAATTTAGATTATAATAGAGATTAGAAGTTTGAAAGGGGACATAAAAAATCATAGGATCGATTGTAAAACAAACTTAATGGGAAATTCTTTCCCTACTTTGGATATTTTTGTAATTTTACAACCCTATTTTTTAAGACACTATGTCAAGAATGTGTGAGAAAATATCTTTTTTGGATCGAAAAAATATTGTGGGAATATGGAGATATTTTTTATTCTTTTCATCCACCTGAATAACTGAGAGTCCATTGGGATCATTCCTCCTCCCCTACTGGACTCTAGTAAAAAAAAGATTTCATATTTACCTAAATTGATCATTTATCCATATTCCCACTCATATTGGTGGATAATAAGGTGAATATTCATACACTGTTTACTAGTTTTTATTGAAAAGTGGAGACAATAATCTATGAAGAAGAGATGAGAGATGATGGAGACTTTTTTTGCTGACCTTCTCCCCATTAATGGTGTTATTCTTTATTGCTTCTGTAAGAAGGATAGACAAACATCATCCACATAAATAAATATAAAAGGGGAGAGGGGTCCCCTTTCCAAAGACCCCAATAGGGTGTGAACCCCAGGAAAGACCCCCACTGATCTTAATCTTTAAGGAAACTGATGTAACATAGTTCTCAATGGTCTTAACCCATTAAGAGCATTAACCCATTTTCCCCATAAAAACCCAGAGGAAAAATCATTCCCCTCTATCGTAGGCCTTCATCATGTCAATTTTTCATGAAAAAATACATATCTCTGAAATATAATGAGTTTTAATTTAGTGAAATACCTAATGCACAATAATTTCATTATCTGTGATGAGCCTTTTAGGGAAAAAGCAGTTTGGTTTTCAATGATGATAGAGGGTAGACACAGGCACATGCTGTTCACTAAGATCTTTGAGAAAATATTGTATAACACATTTCATAATCTAATAGGCATGAATTCTAATGTTTGTAGGGGATTCTTTATTTTAGAAATATGGGTAATTATGGTTTCATTCAAATTAAAGAATTCATTATCCCCATTATAAAGATTCTTCATGAGGCTTGAGATGTATGGCCCAATAACATGCCGGAATTTCTTAAACAAAATGGTGTAAAACTCATCCAGCTTATGAATTTAGTTGAGTTAATTTGGTTTTCATCCCTTAGGAATTCCTCATCATATAATTTTTTTGTGATCAAATGGTTCATATTCTCAAAAATATCTTGCTTAATTCAGGAATCAATATCAGTTGAAATGGAAGAATCACCTTCCATGTAAATCATCTTGAAAAAATGAGATAAAGTGTCATGTATTTCTAATTCCTATGTAACTGATAGGCCTTCTATGTTATTGATATTTTTTATCCAGTTCTTTTATCACCTTGAAATATAATTATTATGGAAATTGGATGTGTAGGTATCACCCTCTTTATCATGAGCTTCTTGAGCATTCATGTCTCAGAAACATTCCATTATCTGAAGTACTACGTCAAGGACAACTTTATGATTTCTAATAAAATAAATAATGTATTCATTCAGGTGACATGAGTAGATGGAAATCAACCTCCATTCAATAGTGCTACATAGGATATCATTTTGGCAGTATTTGATATCACTCTATTTTTTCAAACTGGATGCCACCTGTGGGATGTTGTTATTTATGATAGGTGCACCCATCCTCCAACTAGAATGCTCCACCTTTTCACAATTCTTTTCATTGAACCAAAAGATTCAAAAATTGAAATTTCACTCATAGAGAAGTTTACTATATACATATGAAATATCTATGAGTATCAAGTAGTGATTAGATGTAGCAAAATTCAAATGAGATACCTGGAAGTTTCTTGATAAGGATTTTCTATTCAACCAAATCCAAATATCTATCCAGAAATTATGCTAAATGGGTATTTTCTAAATTCCATTTTAACCATGTAAAATTAATACCCATGAACCCAGGGCCAAAAAAGGATGTCCATCTAAATTTATTATTGTAATTCCATCATTTGAGACAAGGGTCTACTAGATCCCCCATGTTTTTATTTCTGAAAAAATATCTCATTAAAACTAACACTAATAAGTGGAGTAGAAAATGACATTTCATGTAAGTCGTGATAAGTTTCCATGTTCTCTATTTATCCACTTGAGAATTCCAACTAAAAAACAAATGAAGGTCCAAGGTGATGTGTCATGATAATGGATATAGTCAACAATGTGGTTTGAAAAGTAAGAGGTAAACCTAACATCCAAGTATTCTTTAAAGAGAATACAAAGGCCAACTGAGTGGTCATGGTGGGAGATTGAGAACAATCCATAGAATGATGTTTTTTTGAAATTCCATCCATTTCCTTACTTTCCAAAATGGTCTCAGAGTTAAAAACCACATCGAGAGATATTGGAGCATCCAAACTATTTGTGGATTGTCAAGCCCATGATAGTTCCAACTTAGAATTATAATTGGGATATGCGAGGTTGGATTACCCTAGCCAACACCTCTGAGTATTTGAGAAAGAGGTAGCCTATGTTGATTTCCACATTTTTGGATATATTTCTTTATCCAGATGTTCTTATAAGTATATCATAGACCCACTATTTTCTAGAGAAGTCATGTCAGTGCCCGTATCACCCCTCGAATTACTTCTCCAAATCATCAATTTATTTCTAATAATTGAGGGTAATAAAGTCTCTTCACCTACACCTAAAAGTATTGGGGCATCAACCAGAATCAAGGCTACCTCCTTATCTGGGCATCTAGGTGTATGTGCCTTGGGTTTTAGGGTGTAAACATCTTGTCTTCATACTTCAAAATATTGTGAAAATGTTTACTCTACACTACCCCTATAGGTTTGATAAGTGTATCATTTATATTTATCAAATCCTTTGGAATCCATCAGTTCTTGGGAGTTCCCAAACATTTTATTAAATCTAATTTCCTTCTTATACTGGAAAATCTAGTGGCCCTAGTAAGATAATATTATTAATGAAAGACATTGATTGTGCCTTAAAATATTTAGATATCCTATCTCTATCCCTTTTATTTTCATCTTCCATGACAAAAGACCACCTATGATTTTTTTTGTGTAACCATAAACCATAATGAAGTATGATATTTCCTTCTCCCTCTGTTATCTTCAAGGTGTATTATTTCTCCATATGCTCAATACATCCACAAAATAAGTTGAAAACTGGTAATTTTTTATATTTTAATGGAATCCATGATTTGGTTCCCTACACAGATAGAAACATTCCATGCATTATAGGCTGCTCAATATTCACCATGGCTCTAATCCTCACTGTCGTTCCCCATTGAATAGGTTTTGAGTGGTCCAATTCCATAAATAGGCCAATTTCCCCTATTTCATGCATAATATTATCTGATCGCCCGTGGAAGTGGATTCCTTTCAACTAGATCAAAAAACTGTATTTTGATAGATTAAGACTCCGAATATCATCTCATCTTTCAACAATATCCATTCAAATTAGTTGGTTATCAAATGAACATTATTTTCCTTTGACGACTTTATATTTATCCTTATTATTGAAGGATTCAGAAAACAAGTGATTACCTCAAATTTCTCTAATATCCATGCCTTCATCAAGACACCAAATATACTATATGGTGTTTTTAGGGAACTAATATTAAAAATAAAATATGAGATAAACTTTTATAAATACCTATACCTTAAACATTACATAATCTGGAGTTATGTTAAAAATTCAAAATTGAGGATCTTTTTTGGTTTAGAGTTTTAGATAATTAATCCATAAATATTACATTACATCTCAAATATTACAATGTAGACACTTCTACTATAACATATTTTGATCACAACAATAGAACTCCATGATTAAAACAAGAATTATTTTCTTGATAAAAATATTCATGAATTCATCCTTTCTCTTATCCTTCCTTATACCCCATGAAAAACATTTCAAAAAACTTAGGATGAGCATAAAAATATTAGTAAGATATGTAAAATAAAATAAGAAAACATTAGTCCATGAATACATGAAAATCAAGAAATCATATTTTTCAATCATAAAGCACAACTCTTTAACATACCTCATGAAATCATAAGATTTATGAATAAAAAATGTAAATCATAAATCATAAAGGTAACTTGTGACATCAATAACATACTTAATTGTATCTTTGATATCTAAATATGGAGTTATGTTTGGAATACCCATCATGGTATATTCTCTAAATATCTTGAGAGATATATTAAAGTTTACCTCTGTAATGTTACCCAATGTATTAGAGAGCTATCTCAGGCTCACCCGCCCTTGGTTTATCATGGAACCACCTGTATAAAAAACCAATTCCCAAGAACTATAACATATTCATAATACATAAAACAAGCATAAAGGAAAGATAACATTTCCACATTGCAATCACAATATATAATTTCAAGAGATTGAAATAATAAATGATTTATCAAAACCATTTTCAATACCAAAACATGTAAAAATGGAATATGGAATTAATTTTCCTTTTAAAAACATTATGGTTTGTTAAGGAAGACAAATATCAGATAATGCTCACGGTGGGAGAAAGGTCATTGTCACTACGTACGTTAAAAAGAAACATTACATTTCTCGTTTAGTAAAATGATTTGTTGAAAAATATTCATTTTTAAAACCATTGAATGAAAATAAAATAAAAATGGTATAATTATACACCGTATAAAATATGGTCATGTATAAATCAAAGTATGCATCAATGAAAGAATATTGAGATTAAGTCCCTTACAAAGTTAATAAATGACATAAGAATTTATCAATAGAGTGACTATGTGTAACAATAGTATATTCACATAAAGGGAAGTGGAAATTATAAAAATAATAAATAAATAGTGATTACACATATAATCATGTCATAATATAATCAAATAAGTATGCGTAAAACCCAATGAGAGGAAACTGAGTTTAGAAATTCCATTACAAAAATTCAGAAGCTTAACAACATCACTTAAAAAGTCATAAAATGGGTTGATGAGAGTGAAAAAGGAATGTCATTATTTTGACATAAAATAGAAATAAATAAGGATATATAGGAACATATCCTAAAATAATAAAATGAAAATTAAAATACATAACATAAAATAAGTCTTTGAATAAAAGTGGTGGCTGAAAGGGTCCCTTAAGTTGAGTATGACTTGTCTCGTTCATTCTTTATATTCCTAAAAAATAAAAATAGGCTAATTTATAATTTATTCAAAATATTTTTCCATTTTATTATTCATTTTTTATTACTTATCATCATGTTATAAAAATTACATAATTATTTAAGTTCATATCGGTTGTTTTGTCAATATTCAGCACTTGATTCAAAAATGGACTTGATATAATTACAAATTGTCCATGTGGAAAAAATTAAATTATATACAGAATATTATACATGATTTAAATATCATATATATCCAGTATATGTATGTATTTATAAAATTCCATAACAATTGAAGATAATAAATGAAATGCACCGTTCATAGAGACGGTAGGCCGTATGTACGCATGAACGCTACTTTCATTTATATGTCATATTAAAGAAATGAAAACTAAATGATACATAGGTATATTATAATTCCATTATAATATAATATTTTATATATGTTACATAATTTCATTAACTCCATCCTTTATACATTCCATGCATGGCATGAATGAGTCATATCACATTGAGGGGGCGATAGTCCACACTTCCTCAAATGAAATTATCGTATTTTCACATTATGGAAAGCATAAATGTATTAAGTAAATAAAAAATATAGAATCATAGATACAATATAAATATAATAAATATATTATATAAATATATTTCCATCATAATGTCCACCTTGATAGGTGGTAGGAAAAAATTGATCAATCATCGTTTCATGAGGCAGTAGTTCTCTGTCCATAAAAACAGTATGTCCATATCCATTAGATAGAGGTGTGTGCAAGTGTAGATTGAATAATTATCATAAAAACATACTATTATATTGAGGATAATTATGTTTTACGTAATCAAAGAATAATAATAGAATAGGTAGTGACGAAGTAAAATAATGGAAATGAACTTTAGAGAAGATAATGCCTCTTAAAATGTGTAACTCCCTTTGATTTTAGACAAAAAGAATTTCATGAATTGCCTTCTACCCAAGGTAAGGCTTTTATGAGGAATTTTTGGATGTTGGGAGCTTATTTGGGCAGATTTTTGACTATACAAGGGGCTTTAGAGGTGTGGGTTATGTGGGTAGAGATGGTGGCCTTTTATAAGAGGGTGGGGGGGAACTTTAGGAAAGTCTAGAAATATTAATTTATTATAAATTCTATTTCAATTAAAAATGAGTCAAAATTAAGTTAGTTCTAAGATAAGATAAATATAAGTCTAAATAAATTCATCCAATAATAATTATACAGGTTTTGGATATTTTTTAATCCTTATATGTTTTATTTAACCTATTTTTACTCTTACCGTTTTATCAAGCATTCCACACGTTGAGAATGAAAATAGTTACCAAAACATGAAAAATGTACAATAAAAGAGTCATTAATAAACTTTTAGACTTATCATAACCATTATTAAGAATCATTGATTTTTTTATAATATTTAATAAAATATTTTATATTTAAAAATATGAATTATGGAAATTTTGATACTATTCATATCATGACTTTTTAAAAATCCATAAAAACTTTATTATTTAGAAAAAAATTCATTAATACAAATATAACATGTCAATATCAGCTATAAAATTTGTGTATGACATCAAATTAAAAAAATTACATTTATTTTAAAATTTATAATATCATTTATCTGAATCCTTTATTAATGAAGCAATCATTGCATCATCATTGTGTCATAATTAAAATTAAATACTTAATGTATAAAAATTATCAATAAAATATCAAGATGTAGAAAATAATATTACCTTTATAATTAATATTTATATTAAAATATATAAATTTTATAAACCCATATAAATTTTTTTAGTAAAAGATACATGTTTATGTTATATTTATCTTTACTTTAAATTTATTCTTATAAAATGTCATTTTCAAACCGAAGTGGATAAATGGGGTCCCGAAATAGACCCAAGGATTCCCATGGTTAGATATATCTCATCCAATTGTATTAGGACATGTGTTATGGTAGTTTAATATTATTATAATATTATTTTTACCCTTATTTACAATATTTAACCTTTAACCATCGTAAATAAAATAATTACTGAAGTTACTATTCCTAATGTCTAAAAATAAAAGGTACCTATTCACATAATTTTTTCTTTCTGATTTAAAATATGGAATCTATTTTTACAAATTCAAAACATAGAAGTTATAGTAATTAATTTAAAATTAATTCCCGTTGTCAAAACTAAAAAGTGGGTTTTTAAGAAATAATAACTATCAAATGATTGACATGTATTTATGTCCAATTTAAAAGTGAAATTACTTCCAATGAACAAAATTGTATTAAATGATAAAAATATAATACAATTACACATTTAAACCAATTATAAGTAAAATATAACTATATAAATATATTAGATGAAAATGCAGTTTTGACTTAAAATGCGGTATTTTTCAGTATTCATTAAAAAATGAACTTTATCAGAAAATTACCAAAAATTTATCCAAAGTAAATTTTGATGTTATAATTCACAATTAGAAGTTTATTTTTTCAAATATAACATATAAAGTTCTGAAAAACTAGATTTAAAAAGATTTATCCATCAAAAGACGGTAAAGTGACATTTTAGAAATATTTGAGTATTTCATGATTAAAATCAGATCCACTCATATTTTAAGCCTCTAAAATTTATTGGATAAATGAATATATATTTAAAAAACATGTATAATCATACTGTAGTTATTTTTATTCATTTTTTCCAATACAACAACTAGGTGTTTACTACCATTTAAAATAACAATTATATTATATTATTTTTCGGTACAACTTAATGTTATGTGCAATGTAAGATTTCAAAGAAACCTGCTGTTGCGTGTTGAGTAAACTATCATAAAAACATCCCCCTTAATATAAAAATAATAATATATTATTTATAAATATTAACATATTTGAAAAAATTATTATTCTATAAATACCTGGGTCATTTCAACTTTCCAATCGTGAGGTAGGACATTTAGTGTAGTAAGAACATATCCTCATTTTTCATAGCCACTACCATAATTTTTTCCTTTTTCAGTAGTGTTAGTCGTTACAAGCATGAAACCATATTAGACTCTACGTCACCGTGCTTCATTATGGGGAAAGTAAACATAGTCAAAGGAGAAGAATCCATGATCAGGTTCCACGAACAGATCGAGACCCACGAGCAGTGACAAATCCATCCACAAATCAAAACCTAGAAATCCTTAGGAAATAGAAACTCGAGGAAAACCTAGTATAATCTCTCAATCATCATAGAGGCTCTTAATAATATTTATATATACATAAACACACACATATAAATTTATATTTGTATGTATATGTGTATTTATAAACACACACAAAAAAACATATTTTATTAATATTTCTAAAAATAATTATATATATATATATATGGATAAAAAGTTTAATGAAATATATATAAATTAATATATATATCATAAATTAAAAAACAAAGAAACATAAAACAATGGTCAGGGTGTAGACGCATGAGGTGGAGGTCTTAGGTTCGAAACCGGATGAAGGAAGGGGCCTGTGGGGTTATGTAGTAGGTGATCTAGTTCTGTTAAAATGGTAGGGACCTTGTCTAGTACTGATAAAACCCTCCTATAGCACTAATAAAAGGACATGTAGAGTGGTAATGGAACATTGATAGGGGGTATCCACCTTCAAATTTTTAGATTTTTTTTGATTTTTATTAGCACTGATAAAAGGGTTCTTTATCTGTGTTTTTTTAGTATTGATAAACGGGACTCCCATTTTAAGGATGTTTATATTTACAATAATTTTTTCGCATTGATAAAAGTTATTTTTAGAACTTTTAAAATCAATGTATATAGTATTTTATATTTACATATTTACATATTATATATTTAAGTATATATTTATATATAATTGTTTATGATGTATTTATAAAATGAATATTTATTGTAAATACATTTATGTGTGTGTGATTGAATGCGTGTGGGAATCTATCTCTCTCTCTATATATATTTTTATAGGTAGGTGTGTGTCTATATATATAATGTATATATATTTTAATATATATATTTTTACCGTATAAATATACATACATGTATGTAGACACGCAATAAGTACACAATACCACTAACTTAGAAGATTTTACCCATCATATATTGAAATACATAATATATATATATTTCAGTATATTCTTATTTTAATATATATATATATATATATTTACATATATTCTTATAATATATATAAAAATAAATATCTATTTATTAATACACACACACAAATATGTTTATATGTAAACATTCTATACATAGTTGTTTAGGTATATATATATTCCAACATTTCTATAAGTTAATTAAAATGATTATAAACTTTTTAAAAAAATTATAATAATGATTTACTTATGGTTTATATTTTAAAAAATTTATTTTAGATGTAAATATGTTTAAATAATTATTTTTACAATTAATTGTTTATATGTAAATGTATTAAAATATGTATATATATGAATATATTTATTTTTAAATGAAACAAAAATATGAAAAATGATAAAATTTCAAAACCATAACATCTATATGAATATAATATCTAAGAATAAATTTAATCTCCACTGAAAAAAAGACAATAATTCCCTTTTAAAAAAGGAAAAATTTCTTCAAATATTAAAAAATTAGAGTATCCCAACTAAAACTCAATTTGGAAGGCCTTCCAATCCATTTTTTGACCATGAAAAAATAGAGAAGAGGGTCCCTCAAGTTGATATGATATAGAACTCTTAATAGGATTTAATTTGACATCATTTGGTGCTCAAACAGACACTGAGATCAAAAGCTATGACCGTTTGAAATTGAATTCTTGTTTTCAAATTAGATTAAGAGATGAATTAATTTATTAATTTTTATATCAATAAAATGTTATTGAATTTTTATTACTCTATAATAATTAGTAGATTTTTAATTAATATTAATTTTTATTTATTTTATATACCATTTTCACTAATCCCATTATATATTAAGTGAAAATATATATTTATTATTCTAATAATCATCTTTAAGAAAATATATTATACCTATATAAATATAAATATATTGTTATATTAAAATATTTTTTTATGATCAATACTTTTTTATGAAGGCCACTTTTTTCATTCTTAAAAACAAATATTTTAGCAATGATAAAGAGGTAATTTTATCAGTACTAAAGAAAGGATAAAAAATGGTGCCCTTTTATCGGTCCAATTTGTTTCATTGATAAACGTTCCCCCTCTATCAGTGCTTTGGTTTTTTTATTAAGGTTAGCCCCAAATATTTCTTATTATTTAGTATTGGAGAAGGTATGTGGGTGTGCTCCTCATACTTAAAGTGAGTAGTTTCGATTTTTGAGATACTTCAATTGGATTAATTGAGATCTATCTAGAAATGGAAAAGTATATGAGTTGCTTACAATAATAATATTAATTGATTGAAATTTATTTGGGAAAATAGGTTGGAAGATGGTGTGTGTAACATCTTTTCACCCCAGACCACTAGCCCAGACCAACGGTGCCACATAACCTTAGGTGTTCCTACCTATATGCCAGAGGCTTCTAACCAGCAGTGAGAGCCTATAAGTTTATCATGGGGAGACTATGCCCTCATTAACAGAGTGTGCAACACATAAGTAAATAAGATGAATAAGATACAATATCCAGATAAATATCACAACCAGAAAAATTCCAGTAAAATAAATACAATATCACATGCGATAACAAATGAATGTGTCATACATACCACAACATACCCCCATGGGAGGATTATACCCTACTATACAAGAACAAACAATATAAATATAAGGATAAATACCCATACCCAAAAATTCCCTAGTTTGGTTTTGTCATATCATCCAAACTCCAACATAGAAAGCCAAAACATCAAGTATCAGGCCTTTCCAAAGTCATGTCCTGCAACCAAGTTGCATCTTATTGTGTACCCAAGTGTCATGGTAGACCAAAAAAGGCGTGAGTATAGCTCTATATTCCACCACAAATGATATCCCTAAATATAACCAGCTTTATAGACAAGTGCATGTGTTGTTCTATAAATAAAGATGAAAATATGAAATAAATAAACAAACAACGCCAATGCCTAGGCTCCATGGTGACACCTGGGGTTAGATCATACATTCCTTTTTAGGTGTTGAGGTGTCTATGAACATGGCATGATAGCATGCCACTATAAGAAACCACATATAATCTAGACACTCATATTGACATTCTTCAGTATCATGAGGTATCACACAAAATATGAATGCTCACCCCGATAATCCCATGGAATCTGAGTGATCATTTCAACACTACCAATGATTAATAAATCCCATGGAATTTAGATTATCATCCTATAATTCCCAAGTGTTTCATCATATATAATTTAGAAGCTCATTCTAACATTCTCATGCAACAAGCGTCACACATAATCTAGGAACTCATCCCAGTATTCCCAAGAAACAAGCATTATATGATATCCATGAACTCATCCCGAGATTCTCTAAAATAAATCATTATATGGAATCCATGTTCTCATATCAACATTACCATTTATTAAACATAACAAAAAATCTAGGTTCCTATCCCTCCATTCCCAAACATTACTCTTCACTTTCATCATTTGATTACACCGCCATTTATTCTATTTAATTATTATCAAACCTATGCAAAATTTAAGTCATTTTAAATTATCTTCCGATTCATGAGAACTCATTTAAATTTATAATAGTAAGGGATATTAAGCATCCCATTCATTTAAATTAATCAATTTCCCTTTTCAACATTGAACCCATTTCATATTTAAATCTATTCCAATTCTCTTTATAGTTTACACTTCAATTCACAAGTCACCCATTTCCATTATATCTTATATGATCCATTTCATATGATAGGGTGTAATATCATCCCAAATTAATATAAATACATTATTTTATTGCTTTTATTTTACATGAACTTTACAAATATTTTTCATGGATAAGAACGATTTCCAAATCAATATCCCAAATTAAATGTCCAATTTTAGATCACCATGTCTTATGGAAAATTCATGGATTAAATCGAAGGCTAGGGAAATCCCTTTGAATCAACCATAATTTATTAAGGATTTGATAATCCTTATAAAACATTTAGAATATCGATGATTGTGAAATTACATTTAACAATCCTAGATTTAAATAATAGTTCACTTTCCAAACATTTTAAACATATTAGGAATTTACTGATATCATGCTAATCAAGGTTTATGTTTCAATAAGGGACATCCATTCAATATTATCCACTTAGATTTTATAAACCATAGATTACCATTGTACTGGCCAATTGCAAGGTCAATTAATTATTAAGGCAATCTACTAGGGTAACCTATTTCTATGGTTCAATTATGTATAAGGATATTTAACTAAGTAAAATGAAAAATTAAAACATTGAATTAAATTTATAGCTATCGATTGGAAAATAGGAATGACCATAAACACACACAATTAGAAAAATAATGCAAGACTATGAGAGGGATTTATGGTCCACCCACATCATTTGAAGATTTTCACATTTATTTCCATAGGTTGGAAGTTGAAACAACAACCCACCAAGCCTCATCCAAATCCAACATAATCTCTCATTGATGCCTTATCCTCTGGCACATGATGCTTGAAAAAACCTCAACAAACCACACATGGTAAGTCCGAAACAAACTCCTAGAACCATTATTAGGTCAATACCAAACACACATTACCATTTCATATACAAAAATAATTTAAATTAATGGAAAAACTAAATAAATTATGTATAATGGAATACCTATATCTAAATTAAAGGTAGCAGTATGCAAAAAAAATCTCAGGATTTCATCACCACCAGTTGAATGAAAGCCCCAATGATAATGTCTGATTCCACCATGCTTTGGTGGAATTAGAATCAAACCCCTAGAAGGACCACTCAAAATCAAACAATAAAGAAGAAAAAATAGAGATTACCTAAGGTTAAAACATACCATGAATCACTGAAGTACACATAATAACACACCCAAATTCAAGGGGTGTTGATTGGAAAAGGGGAGAAGTCCACTAGGGGTCATGCTAATAAAACAAGGGGGAAATAGGGGGTCTGAATCCTCAAAAACCCATGGGAGTAAATATAGTAATTAAACCTTTAAAAAGTCCACTGGTTGGCCATTGGCTATAGGTAGTGGCTGCTTCCACTGCTAGACACCACCAGTGAGCTGGTTGTGTCTACCACTAGTCCAGTGGTGTACTTTAGTTTTTTTGCAACCACTCGAGCCTCTCCTTGATGATCTCTTGAGATATAGTGCTACTTCTCAAGCCATATTTCTTATTAAAAAAAATATTTTAGTTTCTCAAACTCTCAGAATTTCATTCGAAGGTTTTTTTTTGAAATATACCTCCTACCAAATCGGAAATCAAATTCCTATAGAATTAAAAAAGACTATATAGACATGGGTCATTGTAAAATCCTCCCATAAAACTTCTCTCCCTCAATAAGTCGGTGGTTTTCCCCACACATCTCCAAACATATAAAATTTACCAATTCAAATCCAAATGGCCTCATTTCTTTCTCGAATGCCTGAAGCACATCCATGGTACAACGTACAATTCAAGGTTCCCAACCTACCAAAATCTGAGCCAATTCATATTCTCATTATAGAAACAATGATATGGTACTTACCTGAACCCATATATCCTAAAATATTAATGGTTCTATTACATAATTTCCCACCAAACCTATGCTTCTCTCCATTATAATATTCTAATTACAGAAAATGATTCTGATGATTTGGTGTCTCCATTAACAAAAATGCCTATTGAAACTCCATACCCATGTTCTAGTGATGAGGCTGACATATGGTTCCCAACTTACCGCACCCGAACATACAAGAGAAAACTAGTTAACCATTTGTACCCATCTTCATTACTGAATTCCATACTGGGATGGATTCATAACCATCATCCATGAGCATGATAGGTTTAAACCAACTTTTCCTTAAAAATCCTAGTTTTTTTCCTAATATGAATTTTCCATATAAAAACTTCATGCTAGATGTGGTTTGAAACATACAGTATCCAAATCAATATTAGAACCAAGTCTAACTATCCTTGACCAACATATCTCGAAAATGATCAACTCCCACTACCAACATATTAAAAATTTACCTAATTATGATGTCTTCATACTTATATGAATCCCTTGATCACCCAAACATGATATATAGATTCCACACCAAAATCCTAGTGAGATTTCATAGATAGATCCTAAATTTTCTAAATTCCTCATCATGTCCTATTGTACACACTAACACACCAATCATCCAAGAAACTTTAGATCACTTTATTTCCTCTTATTTCCCAAATCCAATACTCCATCTAAATTTACCAAAACATTCGGTTTCTTATTTGGAATTAATTAATTAATCTAGGTGCACATAAATTTTTTCACTCACTGGTATCCCAAAGCCACCATGACCACTCCATGGTCAGTTCCATACAACCATGACCCTTCTAGAAAAAGGTCCATACACTCACGAATGATACATGAATCTCCACTATTAGAGTGCAGTCATCATCACTTCACTAGAGTAAATCCCAAACACCATGACCAATGATCTATTCATTTCTAAACTCAGTGATTTGATGTGGACATCTCATTATCACTAGAGAAAACAAAATGAAACATCAACTACCGCCCATTCTTGGATTTTTAGAAAGGTACCCTTGAAAATAATTGTTATACAGTCCATAAAAATTCCATATCCCTCTAAAAACCTATGTTTCACTCCCACAATGAGGCTTCATTTATACCTCTCCAAGATTATAACTCAGTAAGCTCCATTCTCATTGTATGCATGTCGCTCATACCTTGCCATGTGCATTACTATCATCCCTTAACATCACCCCATTATTGGTGTAATCACAATACATATACCTCCATCATTTAATCCAAATATCTAGGTCATGACACCCATAATAATCTTATAAAAATTTCCATCAATCCTCAACCCACTCACGATCATCACCGATTTGAACTCAAAATCTCCACACATACCTAGTACATGTTTCTCAATCTCATTCATGAGTAACAAGTGTATACTCACATACCACCAGGTCTCCTAACCCAATTCATGCTCCTAGGATTTATACATTACAATAAATATACTCAAGTGAATAAAAAATGACCACACACCTCAATCATGTATGTTCCATTAATCCAGGAGCACCCTTGACACTCTTTTCCAAGATCAGACATCAAACCTTTCCATAGATCACTATATGTTCACCCGTAACATGACATCTCCCTAAACAAAAAGAATATTTCCATGATCAGACAACCCATGAACCATCTCCCTAGGGTCAACATCAACCATATTCTTAAACAACACACTAGAAAACAATAAAGTTAGGCATCTAAAGAATTCCACCCCTTCAAAACCAACCTTAAAACCAAAACAAAATCACTCAGATGCTTATCATAGAATAGATACAAGGAAAATACATACCCTTACTAATACCTTGGTAAAACCTTCCATGCATTGATTCCACATACTGAAGCATCTACATATGCCTCACACATCAAAAATACCCATGTAACCAAGCTAACACCTCTCAAAGTTACCCGTGATCAGAAAACTCACCGACTCACTACTATTTCAAGCCAGATACTAAATATTATTGGGACATAACACTTATACCCTTAGATCATGCCTCATATAAAAAATTCTCATAGGCCATACACCTACCCAATTTCAAAAATCATGGTGTCTAACACACAAAATCCAAATTCTTACTCTAAGTCTCACACACCCATTGATAGACACCCACTATCATCGACACTATGTTTAAAGACACCAACTCTAGGATCCTACACATCTCATGGTATAAATTTAAACAACCCTACATATTTTTGGTTTAATAAGATACCCTAAAGGGAAATAAAAAACCTAGATATAAGGATATATATCACAACCTCAAGATCAAATCCCAACTGAAGTCACAATAACTAGCACCCCACTATCTAGTACACCCAAATCCATCAAGATCTAGAAAATAGATCTCTCTCACTATCCCCAATATATCAATTTCAATTTGGGTTACACAAAACTATAATAATTCTAATAATAACACTTATAGAAGCGATAACAGGCATAAGACCCACTTTTCTTTATATATCACACCACAAGAATCTCAAAGCTAGGGTGCTATAAACATCCCCAAACACCCATACATAGGGTCATGTCACATACATAAAAGATACATATCACAATGTTCACATAATATTTTGACATATTTTCTTATTGAAATTTAATTTCATGTTTCAAAATTCCCATGTAATTTCATGTAATATAAACCACATGTTTTTATAAATCAGGAGCTCCCCCGAGCCTCATTACCTATAAAATTCCATTTAATATTATTCCCATAGGATTAAAATTTTAAATATTTATATTATTCATCAATATTACAAATTATAACCATTAAAAATTTATTTAGATATAACATTCTAGGTTTGGTTAGACAGGATGCCAATCACAAGTTATAAAGAAAAATAATATATAAGTTTCTTACTGGAAGCTTATTTAACAAAAATTATTACTTTAATAACTCATTTATATTTTCCCATTTAATCAAAAGTCACTTGAGAAGATTGTTAAGTATAATTATAGCATAGAATTATATTAAAAAATTACATATAAATCATTTAAAACACATTAAATACCAATCCCTATCAATTATTTAAATCCATATATAGATATCAATCATTAATAGATATAGACCATAAATAGTAAATAAAAACTTCATTATATGTGAATCTCAGAAATCTATCAATCATATATATTATATGGATTACATATAAATCCTCTGTGCCTAGAATAATGCATGAATACAAAAAATCTATTTCTATGCAATCCATGTGTAGAAAAATCCCACAAATCAATAACATCACTCCCAAGTGCACCACTAAAGGTGGAAATGAATCAAATGTAAAAGAATAGAGTATGAATAAAAATTCTCATCCCTCCCCCATATGTGGTTCAATAAATCCCATGAAAGAACTCATTACCAAGCTCTTCAAACATCGTTTTATCTTATGTA
Source organism: Viscum album (assembly GCA_963277665.1). NCBI lineage: Eukaryota > Viridiplantae > Streptophyta > Magnoliopsida > Santalales > Viscaceae > Viscum > Viscum album. The sequence continues at coordinate 696,166,006 of OY728132.1, read as the reverse complement.
CCATGACCAAATTGTAAGATGATATAAAAGATCACTTTGATACAACTTTGTAACACCCCTTCACCCCAAACCACTAATCGGTGCCCAGATCGGTGGCACCACATAACCTCAGGAACACCTCCCCATATGCTAGGGGATGCTAACTAGTGGTAAGGGTCTATGAGGTTACCATGGGGAGACTATGAACTCATTAATAGAGTGAACAACATAGAAGTATATAAGATTAATTAGATATAATATCTATATATAAAATATTATTTGGAAAACACTTGTAAAATCAATAAAAAATCACATGAAAGAACAAATGAATGTGCCATACATACTGTAACATATCCCTTATGGAAAGATCATACACAATAGTACTAGAAAAAATATAAAATTATGTTATTAAAAACCCATCCCCAACTGGTCCTAAATATGTCCCAATACCATCATCCAAACTCTAACATAGAAATAAAAAACATCAAGCATCAGCATTTCCCAAGTACAGTCTTACAACTAAGTAGCATATGATCATGTACCCAAGTTCCATAATATCCTGATAAAAGTGTGAGTATAACTCAGTTGGTCACCACCAATGAAATGCATAAATATAACTAGTATGATAGATATTTTCATGCAGGGTTCTCTAAAGAAAGAAGAAAATACGAAATAAATAACTAAACAACACTGATGCCTAGGATCCACAGTGGCATATGGGGTTGGAGCATACCTTCTTCAGCCAGTTTTGGGTTGTCTTTATATACGTTGTGATATCATTCCTCCATAGGTAACCATGTAGAATCCAATCCGTCATCCTATAATTCCCCAGTATCATGAGGCAATACAAATAACCTAAGCGCTCATCCCAACATAACCATAGAATCCGAGCACTCATCCCAGCATTCCCAACCATTAATAAATACCATAGAACTCATGTACTGATCCGGGAATTCCTAATTGTAGCATCATATAGAATCTTGGAGATCATCCCATCATTCCCATGTATTAAGTGTTACATAGGATATGGGAACTCGTCTCCGCATTCCCAAGCATTAATCATCATACGAAATCTAGGTGCTTATCTCGATATTCCCAAACATTAAGCATCATATGGAATCCATGAACTCATCTTCACATTCCCAATCATAAAAAAAATAAGGAATCCAAGAACTCTTCCCAACATTCCTAATAAATAATCATTACTTTAATCATTTGATTACACCACCACTTATTCCATTTAATTATTATTATTCCCAAGGATAATTAATGTAATTTTCAATTCTGTTTAAATTCATGGGAAATCATTTGAATTTAAAACAATAAGGGATATCAATCATTACATTCACTTTAATTCATATACCACCCTTTTCAATATTAAACATATTTCACATTTAAACTGTTTTTAATTCCATTTACAAATTTTACTTAAATTCATAAGCTAAAAATTTCTATCATATCTTCCATTTCCCATTTTATAATCCAAGGTTTTTTAATTTTACCATATCAATATAATTACATGATTTCATCCTTTCTATTTCACATAATTTTTTCCAAGATTATTCATGTACATGAAATATTATCAAACCAATTACCCAAGTTAAACATCCAATTATTGATCACTATTTCTTATGGGAAATTCAAGGGCCAAATCCTAGGCTAGGGAATTTCCTTCGAATCACTCTACATTTCCTAAGTATTCACTAAGACTTTTAAACAATTTAGAATATTTATTCTTTTTGAAATTCTATTTTTGAATCCTTTATTTAAATCACAATTTCCTTTCCAACCATTTTAAACTCATTATAAATTTACTAATATCATTCCAAATCAAGGTTTATGTTTCAACAATGGTCATCCATTTCATACATTCCACATATTTCTATTGAACACATCCTACCCTTATATTGGATAATTCCAAGGTTAATTTATTAATAATTAAATCCACTAGGGGCATCAATTTATAAGGTGAAATAATGTTTATGGTAATTTTACTAAGGAAAATAAAAAATTAAATCATTGAATTAATTTTATGGTCCTTGATCAGAAAATCAATAAAACCAATAGCATACACACTTAGAGAAAAATCAAGACTATGGGAAGGATTTAAGGACTACCTAATTCATATGGAGATTTTACTATTTATTTACATAGGCCAGTAGTTGCAACCCCAACCCTATATTCCTTAACCCAATATCACAACGACACTAGAGCCTCAGGGACAAACCGCTCAATGAAACCATGAGAAACCACACATGAGAGGTCCAAAACATACTCTTGAAACCATTACTAGGAAAATACATAAAATTATTCACCATTTCAAATGAAAAAAGTTAATTAAAAGGAAAAACCTTAATAAATTAGGATGCATGACATACCTCTATCTAAACAAAAAGAAGTGGCATGTAGAAGGCATCTCAGGATACCCTCACCACAAGCAGAACAAAATCACGAAGAATTTTGTTTATTCCCCCATGATCCATTAAAATGATAATAAAATAAATAGTTTTATAACTAAAAATTAAACAATAATTATTGGGAAAACAAATAGATATTAACAGAGGGTAAAACATACCATAAATTATCAAAGAATGCCTCAAAACATACCCAAATTAATGGAATGTTTAAGGGAAAAGGGGAGAGGTCCATTGGTGTTTGTGAACATTAAAAAAGGGGTAAAAATGGTGGATTGTTTATAAAAATCATGAGGGGGGAATTTAGTAATTCCCCCCTTTAAAAATATTTTCAACTAGCATGTGGCTACAAACAGTGACTGCCACCACTTCTAAGCACCACCAACGAGTCAGTGGTTTTTTTAGTTTTATATAATCCACTCATTACTCTCATAATTTGTCCCTAGATATCCTAGGATACTTATTGATACCCATTAATCATAAAAAACAACCCATTTGAGGTTCTAAAATTCTTGGAATTTCATTCTAAGGCAGCATTCTCAAAACAAACCACCTAATAAATGAAATCTCAAATTTCTCTTGAATTTCAAATTCCTATATAGACAAGAGGCCATATAGTGTGTATGATTTTACAAAGAGTATAAAAACATTCTATATAATCATATTGTATAATTATTATAAGAGAATGTTCCATTCATTGAAATTGAGAAGCTCACAAGTTTAAAATATTTTAATAGAGTGTGTGAATAATACAAATCATTAAATCTATATAAAGATATTTATAAGTCTATTTGTAGAGTTCCATCCTTCTGGTTATCAATATTTAAAAATCATATAATTTATTGAAATATGAATGAATGATGTTTAAGGAGTTAAATCTAGATGAATTATTATAATTCCATGAAATCAAACTAAAGTGTATTTATTTCCAACATATATTTTTGTAATTATTTAGATAGTGATTGAAGTTGATTTTAATTTGTTGTAAATATATTTGAACCATTTCAAATGAGTTAGGATGTAAGGATCTTGACCCCTGTTTCCTGGAGCCAATGAATTACTTTGTTACATTGGTATAATAATTAAGTAATTCGCATCCTATAGGATTGAGTAGTTTTTTATCTTTGGAAAACCAAATACAAACACAAGTTTTCAATTACATATTGAAAGAAAAATACATAGAAAATCCAGTGTAATCATCAATAAACTTCTATATTATACCTAAAAATCATTCATAGTATACCTCTTCACATACAGGGGTACAATGAAACATAATAAAGGGCTAAGGTAAGATGCTTAGTAAGGGTAAATAATATAGTGAAAGATATATTAGATAAAACTAAACAATATAGAAAGGTGAATAACTAAAAAGTCATGCAATAAAAACATAATCTTGAGAATAATATGGATTGAATAAACGTCAATCAACTAAATTCATATAAATAATCACATAATAATGAAACATAACCATGGATATTATAATTTTCTAATAATAAAATGAGTTATCAATTACTAATATCATAATGAGAGAATGCATAATACTGGACATCATAAACATACCTTCACAGCTTCAACCAAGACACTATACATTAATGGGTAAAAACCCTAGTCTAGTTTGTCTCATGAGACCTATCGATGCATCGAGAAGATATAGTGGGCCCCCACCAATCACTTAATAAGTCCAATGCATTTCTCATATAAAAGGGGTGGGACAATATCAATATATACATTCATATTGAAACTAGCATATTAAATATTAATAACTTTCCACAAATAAAAAACATAATCATAAACCATCCAGAGTAATATGGAGAATGGTATCAAGATATTATATCCTGAAAAATAATTATAAAATATTAAATAAAATATGGTATATGGAAACATAATTGATCAATATAAATTAATAATAATATTAAATATATGGTGTTGAAATAGATAAAAAATACTCTAATAAATCCTTGAGAGAAATACCTTTTTACTTTATAAGGAAGAGTTTTTTTTAAATCAGTTTTATTTTTCATAAAATAAATTAATAAACAAGTATATCATAGAAAAGAAAAGATAAGGATATTAAATTATGTTTTAAGAATAAATTAATTCCATATAAAGTGAAATCATGTGAAAATAATTTTAAGAAACATTAGAAATGGGCCACTTCAGTGTGTTGTAAGGAAAAATATCAAAGAGTCTTTAAAGTAGAAAAAGGTTTAATTATTTACATAAGACCAAGAAAAAAAATATTGATTCATGATAATAAAGATTTATTTTAGAAAAATATTGGTTTCTTAAAACAAATTATGGAGTGTACTTGAAATTGGGTAAGAAATTGGGAAGTACCCTTTAATAGGGATTGCTTACAGGGAGGAATTAAAAGGGAACCTTATAAAACATGTACTTCCCCATTAAAAAACTATTAAATGATTTAGATACATAATATGAGAACATATAAAAATAATTTAGAATAATTATATAAAAATAAATAATAATTAAATTAGATTAAAGAGAGAGAATGTGTAACCGGAATGAAAAATGGAGGTTTGGGGAGAATCCCATACCACATTGTAAACAATCGAACCACATGCCCCATAAAATTATTTATCATCAAATTAAATATTGAATAGCATGAAGATAAATATATTCATGATACTATACATAAAAATGTAGTATAAATATACCACATACAAGAAATATTATTGAATGAGGCACATCTCACAGAAATAAAGGTGAGATGAAGAAAACCCTTACATTATATTTGAAAGTGTTCCACACTTATACTTGATGTACTGAATAATAAATTTAGAATCATTAATAATTTAATTAATAACCTATTAAAAATTTATTATACTTATTATAATTATACTAAGTTCATTTATTTCCTTTTTTATCAGTTATAAGATTCAATTTTTTTGTTCAGGAGTTTTGTTTCCTTGGTTTTCATGATTAGATCACTTGAATGCATGTATGAAAGATCATGTAAAACAAAAATAGTTATATATAATTAAAATTATATGTTATTAATTAACATATAATATATTTAATGGTCTTATATATCGTTTTGTTTCAATATATGAGTAATATTCATTAGATAAAGTGTTAATGAGATCCATTTAGATTATTTTGGTGTTTTTTCTATCATCACAAACTAGTTTTATTTTATGTATTAATATTATATATATATTAGTTCCAAAACATTAAATAAGTTTTAATACATATATTAATGTCTTTTTAATCCATAAAAATTATTTTATGACCAGCCTTGAAGGCATAATATATAAATATAAACTCATCATCTACAAAAGCAGTAAATCAACACCTCATGGATGATGTTTTCATTTCTAGAATAAAAAGAGGAAGATGAGAATTGATGGTTCATATACCATTAAAACAATAATATTATAGTATATAAAATATAGTGGGGTTATCTTGTCACTTTTTATAGGAGATGTGAGTTAAGGATAAGAAAATAAAATAAAATGAAAGAGATAGAGAGAGAGAGTGAGTGAGAGAAGGTTTTACCTCTTGAGTGTCACCTCCTTGAGAACATCCTTAAGGGACTTAGAAATGGTCTTTCGGTGAGAAAAAAATACCAGAACATGGTATGAAGGTTTGGGAGAGTAAATTTTTAGAATATAAGTAATATTAAATGCTTTGTAGGTATGAGGATAAGGGGTGGTGAGGGCGGAATTTATAGTGGAAGAGAGGAGTGTTTTTTTGATTATTTAATTAATTTGTTTAATATTTTGGCTCAAGTCAATGAATAGTGATAGTTTTTGTGACTAAATAAATTAAATAATTAATTCGAGTTCAAAAAAATGGGTTATTACCTCATCCATATATCATACATGACTCAATAATTCATGTATTTGGATAATATGTTAAACAACAAAAATTATCACATGTCACTATTAAAAAAATTAACTATTTTAGAAAAATACATAAAATTCACCCTAACCATTTTTTGAGGTTTATAATTAAAAAATGGACTCCATTTCATGAAAATATTTTTATAAATATGAGAAATCTAACTTTTGATTAAAATTATCATTTATTCATAAAATACCGATTTAAAAATGAAAACCGATTTTATGACAATTCAAAAAATTAATTAAGGCATCATAAAATTGTATTATAATCATAAGACAACAAAATATTAATCTATGAATCTATTTTATGAAAATAAATATTCTTTTAAATAGTTATTTTAATTATGAAATTGTAAATAAGAATTTATGTTTCACAAAATTATCAACACTTAATTTATCGTTTTTAAAACATTTATTTAATTATTCCATGATATAAATATACCATATTTTAATTTATAATGTAACACCATGACCCCAGTTACATAGAGTGGGTGCATTATTACATAATATTGTCCTGATACAAGGAATTGTGTCCCAAAAGACCGATCACTTTAGTAGCCTTGGAAGTACTATATAAATTCATAAGTTTTACATTAAATCATGAAATAAAAACATCAAAATAATATTATCCCCTTTTGAATACACTTATATCCTTAGACTATCCTTGAATGTAAACTATAAAATACTTCTTCACATCCTAGGGAAAATAAAACATAGAAAGGGGTGAGCTTAGATGCTCAATAAGGATAAAAATATAGTGGAAACTTTCATAAATAAGCACAAACATTTAAGGAAATGTATAAGAATAAAACAAAATTCTTTTAAACATAAAATTCAGCATAATAAGGGAAATATAAAATAAAATAATGTCATTTACTTAATCATGGGGATATTCTACTAGTTGAATAATAACATGCAATAAAAATATCCACTATCATAATGGTGGAATGCATAATGGCAGACTACACAACCACATAGTCAAGGCCCTATGACAAGACTACAAATAATATTTTGTCAAGACCATATGCCAAGACACTAGTTTGTCTCATGAGACCTACCAATGCATTGAAGAGCAACAATGATCTCCAACCATCACTTACTATGTCTAATGCATTCCTCATATGAAAAGGTTTAAACATAACATATACATTCATATTAAAACTAGCATAAGATATGTCAATACTTTATCCATAAACCATTATGGTGTAAAAATAAATCATCTATAGTCAAACATATTGAAAAACCTTTAATACAATATGGAAGATTTTTATCATATTAAATCAACTTCAAAAAAGTATAAAATCCATCAAAGGATATTGACATAGATGAAATGAAAACTATTTGAAATGAATATCTCTTTCTATTTTGAAATAATTTAAAGTCACATAATTATAAAAAAACATTTATTTTGAAGATATTCAAATAAGCTTGTATGGGATGCTTCGATGAGGATATAATGGTAGAAAATAGCCACACCTGCTGTATTAGTTAAAAGAAGACATTATTGCCTTAATTTTGTAAAAAAGGTCATAAAGTACATTGTTTGGAAAATGACGAAAAGATTCCATTCAAAACATATATTGTCAAATATGGATATAAATGAATTCAGCCCATAGTATAGTAAATAGTAAAAATGTTTTGAATTACATTTTTAAGAAAACACAGATGTGGATAATAAAGAGGTCCCATTAGATACTTACGTAAAAACAACCTTAGATAATAAAGAGATAGTGAAATTAACTCTTATATTGTACTTTTCCTTAGTCAATGGAATGTTAAAATCCTGTATAAAAGTTAAAACATTGTTATTAAATTATAAAATAACTATATACATATATATTATATCATATATGATCCTGTAATATTGCTTTCTTAATAATATTTCAGTACTATCATCATTTCGGGTGTTAACTGATACATTTTCCTTTATATGCTTGGTTATGTAAGCTATGTTTGTTATGAATATGATGTATTTGACTCATATATAGAATGATATTATGTTCATAAAAATTATTTTTAATCATAAAATGATAATTGTTCTTGAATGATTATGACGTGGATTGAATCTCATCGCGTTCGTGGAGATAGTAATCCGTACGTACGCATGAGCGACAATATCATTATATTGATGTTGAAATAGTATGTAATTGTATGGTATATAATATATATAGAATCATTAAAATTTTATAGTTATTATTTACATCAGTTATACTCATTATTATACCCATCCAAATAATGAAGTGTTTGAATAACAAACTACAGCACGACGTGGAGACGGTAAGACGTTTGTACGCACTTATGGTGACTTTTTCATTCATATGATGGATAGAATAATGAATATGGTTGTAAAAGTTTTATAATAATATCAAATTATATAAAAGATACCTGAGTTAGTATTTTATAATTTAAACAACAAAAATAGCGGAAGGGGAAGAAGAAAAGAACTTGAAAGAGGTGATGAAATATTTACCACTTCTTCATGTTCTTCATTTTTATTTGATCAAAAGGGATCCTTAGGTTGGAATTAGTACCAAAGGAAGGCCTATAAGATAAATTTAGGAGAGTTTGGAGGATATTTTGGCAAGGTTTGGCCAATAAAAAATGCTTTGGAGGTGTGAAATTAAGATAATGGGAAGTACCCTTTTATAAGATCGGTGAGGATCACATTAGAAAAAGTTCAAAATATTATTTTATAATAAATTTGTTTTCAATTCTTAATGACTCAAAATGATTTATTTCAAGTATAAAGTGGTTATGGGTCTAAAAAATCACAACCAATAGGTTTTAGACAAGTTTTTGTCACTATATTAACCTTATATTTTATATTTAACTCTTAGTTAAATAGTTTAACTTTTACCACGTATTCTTGTATTAATATAATAATTGGTTAATAAACTTACTATAAAATTCCAACAGAACATAAATTGGTTCATTAATTATATACCTATCATTATATAAGTTCTTTGGTAGAACAATATATTTTTAGGACTTTTATATAATTCAATAATATAATATTTGTTTTAAAAACTCATTTAGGTCAATTTTGTCACTATTAAGTATTTGGTTTTTTTGAATGTCATCACAACTTGATTACTTAAAAAAAAAATTAAATCAACACCAACATATCATATTGACCTAGAAAATTAATTTATGTCATAAGAAATTTGAAATTATATTTATTTCAATATTTATAATACCATTTATTTGATTCTTTCATGAATAAGGTAATTACTGCATCACCATTGTTTCATAAATAAATTTAATTATTTATTGTCTAAAAATAATAAAAAAAATTTAATAATGTAATAAATCTTATTATATTTCTAATGAGTATTTATAATTTAAATGATAACTTATATAACCCCAGTTAAAAAAAATACTAAAAGATATATGATTGTGTCATTTATGTCTTTACTTTAAATTAATTAATATAAAGTGTCATTATCACTCTCAAGTGGCTCTATGGGGTCCCAAAATAGACCAAAGGATGAAAATGGTTGGAAATTTATAAACTAATAGGAATGGTACACATGTTAGGGTAATTTAATATTATTATAATATTATTTTTTACCCTTATTTACCGAATTTACCCTTTAATCATGATAAATAAAATATTTACCGAAATAATTATCTATAATGTATAAAAATAAAATTTATCTATTTAAACAATTTGTACCCCCCAATTCCAATTATAAAATCCATTTTTATAAATTCTAAAAATATAAGTTGCAGAAGTTAATTTAAAATAAATTCCTGTTGTCAAATCAAAAAGCGTGTTTTTATGAAATAATAACCATCAAAAGATTGGAACTTTTTTATGTCCAGTTTAAATTTTAAATTACATAAAAGGAACTAACTTATATTAAATGATAAAAATACAATATAATTATTGTTTTAATCCACTAAAATTTGTAATTTAACACTATAAATTATTTTGATTAAGAATTTTGTTTTAATTAATATTTAGTATTTTTCCCTATTCACCAAAAATTGAAAGTTTTTAGAAAAGTTCCAAAAATTCACCCTAAGATAATATCTTTTTTATGAATTAAAAAATGAAGTCCATTTTGAAAAATGAAATTTATAAAATTTCAAAAATTGGTTATTACTATTTATAACGGCTAGTTTGATTGGTTGTGGTGTGTTAAAACTCAAAGTTGCGTACAACACAAGCTACTACATTATTCAAAGGAAAACGTATCATGGAAGCATGGGGTGTTACATATAAGATACCCAAATTTTTATTTACCCTTTAATAGTTTATGTTACTAATCAAATCAAAAGTAAACTATAAATATAATGAAAATGAAAATTTAATAAAAATCAAGATTTGTCACCATTCACTAGAAAATAAATATTTTCAGAAAAATTCCAAAATATCACCCTAATATAATTTTGACATTATGATTTTAAAAATGAAGTTTATTTTGTTAAATAGTATTTATAAAATTGTAATAATTTAGTTTTTAATCATTTTCACTATTAAAATGTGGGAAAATTTCCTTTTAGAAAATATAACTTCTTATGCTTAAAATTATATTTATTCTTATTTTAAGCCTATAAAACTTATTGACTGAATTAAAAAATACGTAATATATAAATTTAATTAATATCTTTCAATAATTTTGATTAATTTTAGATAAAATTATAATTTGGTCATAAATACTTTTTTTATAAAAACACATTATTTATGTTCAGTTGGTTTTTATTTTAATTTATAATTAATTGGTAACCAGTGAATTCATTTTATAAACATGTGTAAACAATATTTTCACAATTTAATTAGTCACATTTATTCCCACCATTCCAATGACTAGGTCATAATAATAATATTTAATTATTTGTTTAAGCATGATGATCATTGTAACGTAAGCTAATGATGAAGTTAAATTTTAAAAAGTGACATACCATAAAATCTTGGGGTGTTGCATTCTCCCCTCATTCAATAAATTGCATCCCCATAATTTTTATTTCCACCTAAAAACTAGAGGTTGAGACTTGAAAATTCCTTTTTTTAAATCCAAAATAATAAAAAGGTTTTTATAAAACAACTTCTTAAAAGAGGTAAATAGAAATTCCATGGTCAACACAAAACTAAGATTCCAAAAGAGGATAACATTTGTGAAAATGTGGAAATGGAATAGAAATATAATTATCCAGTTTTGATGGAGAGTTACAGTAAACATGGTCATTATAAATTCTACCATCAAAAATCATAAATTTTTTATCAATTAAAAGACCATTGATTTTTGAGAAGGAAACATAAACGGATGATGTTTTTTTGTTATAAAATTCATTCAATAGAGACAAGGATTTCTTTTACTATCTATAAGAGAAATTAAAAAAATAAGCATTCTTTATTCCTTTCCATGTAATAATCTCATCCTTTGGTTGTGATTTAATCTATCTTCACTTCATTTATTAAATATAAACATGTATATTCAAGAAAAAAATTTATTCCTGAATCACTTTTTTGAATCATAAAATCCACAAGAAATTCCTCTAGCTTTTAAATTTTTACTAAAACTAAGGTTGTTTTCACAGGTTATCCAATATGATAAATCATACTTTAATCATAATCAGTAACAACGTTAAATTCATTCCACAAGTAGTTAAACTTAAAACTCATCAAAAATATGTCTGTCCAAATCAAAGGCCAATAATCATGAAGGAAGGTCACTAAATTTAACAAATAAATATAATATAATATTTCCCAAATAATTTAGCTCTTATTGTCACATAAAAAATATATTAATACATTAATATAAATTAAAACATTATGAAATATGCATGCTTACATGAGTATAATCATTGGTTGTTGAATGAAGTCCTTAAATCAAAAAATCAAATAATTCCAACATAACATAAACCATCATATCACTAACCACATTCATGGTCACCAATACTACCCCATAATCATCTATTTATTATTATCTCAACATCAATCACATATTAAATGTTATCTTTCCTAATTCATGTGTTTTCTTGAATATTATCTTACAGTAGAATCAATCCTCTTGATTACTGGTGTAATTCATCACATACTTCCAATTATTTAATGAATAAGTACTATGGTAAAATCCTTATATATCTCATGATTCTTATAACCTGAACATTATTGATAAAATACTCAAATAACATAATTATTTAATCCAAACACATGTATAATAATCATTCCACTTCATCTATGGTAGTAGCACAAGCTTAGTCATGCTCCATTATCCTCTTATATGGTATATTCTTTTGACACTTTATACAATGAAATTCATAGTTCCTAATCTCATTATAGTTGAATCATTGGATGGATTATTTATTTTATTGACAATTGAAAGACTTGTGGACCTTCTATCCCCAATTTTAGAAAACCCCCATCCCCTTAAAGAAAGTAACACAGTGTTTCCTTCCATAATTATCATATGTGGGAAAATCCTTATTTTCCTTATTACCTTTATCCATCATTTTCGAAACCATCCTCTCCTTCTCTTTCCTCCTTTCAAAGTCACAAAATGTGTAGAATTTTATAGAATATGATACTATATCCTCATATGATGAGAATGTTTTGGAGACTCGTTCCCTCTAAAAGATTAGTATAATACCATAGAATATATGATTATTCTTACACTTAAGATCATATGCCTTGGGAGGCTCCTATTAATTCTGTGAGGTTCCATTTATAAAAAATATCTTAAACTAAATTAGGTTAAAAATCATAATTATTAATCTCAAACTAGAAAAAAAAACACTTAACATAAATTAAAAATTTATCCATAGCTAATCTCAAAATCACAAACATGGTTTATTTGTGGACATATTTAATTTTAACTCCCTAATAATTATTTTTAAAGAAAATGTGAATTATGCTAAGAATGTCCCATGTGAGTTTCAAACCAGGTGCACAGTATGACTCATTTCTGTGTTTTATGATATGTTGAGTTAGGCCCAACACACCTTATGAGAGTTGTTACCCACAGGTACATCTGTTCTAGAACCATGTCCACTTATTATATCTAGATACAGGTTTGTTGATAGGATGACCCACATAATCTCTACCTTAACAAAATTCTATGATGATATTATATACTTACACTCAAATTTTATCTTAGGGTAATGTTCACTAATCTATGTTTTCTAAATCTAATTTCCATGGTTTTTACTAAATTTCATGGATACGAACTCTAAGGACCCCGACCCTAGTAGTCCGGAGTCGGTGACTCACCTTATTACATTGGTATGATGAATACAAAAGTCACTTCTCATTGGACTGAATAGTTTAGTATATTTGGAAAACTAGATAAAAACATAAGTTTTACATTATAACATTAAAGGAAAAACAACATAGAAACTCCATTGGAAACATCCCTAAACTCCTAGATTATCACTACAAACCATTCATAGTATATATCTTCACATTCTAGAGAAAAATATAACATAATAAAGGGGTGAGATCATATTATAATTAAGGGTAAAAAATACAGTAGAAGCTATCATAGATAAACATATACAATATATCAAGGTGAATAACTAAAAATTCAGGCCATTAAAACTTAATCTTGAGAAAAATATGGTAGGAATAAAAGTTGAATAAATAATGGTATATAAATAATCACATGAGAATGACACTTAACCATGAATATTATACTATTCAAATAATTACATGGGTTATCAATTACTAATATCATAATGAGGGAATTCATAATGATGGACATCATAAACACACCGTCAATGCATCGGGAAAGACACCATATATATATTCTGTTAAAACCCCAGTCTAGTTTGTCTCATGAGACCTACCAATGCATTAAGGGTATATATAATACCCAACCCATAACTTACTCTATCCATGTCATTCCTAATATGAAATGAGTGGAACATAATCAATAAATACATTCATATTGAAACTATCGTATAAAATATTAATAACTTTCCCCAAATAATAAACATAATCATAAACCATCTTGAGTAATATGGAGAATGGTATCAAGATAGTACATCCCAAAAATAATCATACAACATTAAATAAAATATGGTAGATTTTAAAAGAAGATATAAATCTAAATAATCATATTATTCAACAGAGGGTGTTGAAATATATGAAAATACTATAATAAAATCATTGAGAAATACTTGAGAGAAACAACTTTTTTTAGATTAGAAGGAAGAATTATTTTAGAAAATCATTTGTATTTGTCATAAAATCAGATAATAAACATGCATATTCCTAAAAAAATGTATGTAGAATATAATTATGTTTGAGTCTTAAATTACATCCAACTGAAGTGAAATAATGTAAAAATAATTTTTAAGAAACTATTGAAATGTGCCACTTTAGTGCGGTTTATAAAAGTGTATTTAAAGAGGAAAAAGGATTAATTGTTTAAATAAAACTATAAAATAGATAAGATGTGTTTTAATGATAAAAAGAGTTATTTTATAAAAATATTGGTCTCTCAAAAAAATATGGAGTTTACATGAAATTGGGTAAGAAATTGGAAAGTACCCTTTAATCGGGCTTTTTTATCCAGAGGAATTGAAAAGGGAGCCATATAAAACATGTAATTACCCATAAAATAATGATGAAATTATATAGGTAAATTATTTTGGAACATATACATATAATTTAAAATAATTATATAAAATTAAATAATAATTACACTGGGTTAAAAAAGAGAGAAAGTGTAACCCGAATGAAAAATGAAGGATTGGGGAGAATCCCTTAACACTTTGTAAACAGTCAAACTATAAGCCCCATAAAATTAATTATCATCAAATGAAACATTTAATACCATTAATATAAAGATAAAAATGATATTATACATCAAAGAAATTTATAAACACACAAAACACAATAAATAGTGATGAATAATGCATATCTTACATAAATAACGGTGAGATGCGAAAACCCTTACACTATGTCCAAAAGTGTTATGAACTTGTACTTAATGGTATATATAATGAAATTAGATTCATTAATAATTTAATTCATAACCTATTAATCATTTTATTTATTTATTATAATTATATTAAGTTAATTTATGGCCTGTTTTACAAGTTATAATATTTAATATCGTCATTCGGGGGTGTTCATTTCCATTGTTTTCATGATTAGTTCACTTGTATACATGTACAAAAGATCATGTAAAATAGAAATAGTTGTCCAAAATTGTAATTAATTGAATTTAATGAGATTTAATGGTATTATATATATCATTTTTTCAGATGTGAGGATGATTCGTTAGATTAATCATTAAGGATATACATTTAGATTATTTTGGCATTTTTTCAATCATTACAAACTAATTTATTCTTATAAATTAATTTTATGTATATATACTGGTTTAAAAATATTAAATAAGTTCAATTAAATATATTAATGTCTGTTTAAACCATAAAAATGATCTTATGACCAGCCTTGAATGTGAAATTTAAAAACAAAAACTCATCACCCATGATGGTGGTAAATCGGCACCTGAGGGTCGATGTTTTCATTTTTAGAATAAAAACTGGAATAGAGGAGAATTGATGGTTAATATAACATTAAAATAATAATATTATTGTATATAAAATATAATGGAGTTATCCTGTCACTTTTTATAGGGTAGGTGAGGTAAGGATAAGAAAAAAATAAATTGAAAGAGATGGATATATGGTTTTACCTCTTGAGTGTCGCCTCCTTGAGAACCTCCTTAAAGGACTTGGAAATGGTATTTCGGTAAGACAAACAAGACTATAATGTGGGAGATATGTTTTATAGGATAAATTAAAAGAATAAAATAAATATTTAAGGCCATGGAGGTGTGAGTAGAAGCGGTGGTGAGAGGTGGTATTTATAGTGGAGGATAGAGGTTGTTTTTTGACTATTTAATCCATTTATTTATTATTTTCACTCAAGACTAAGAATAGTAGTGATTATTGTGACTAAATACAGTAAATAATTCATGTTACATAGAAAAAATGGGTTATTACCACATACATATATCATTCATGACTCAATAATTTATGTATTTGGATGAAATGTTAAATTCCTAAAATTACCGTATCTCATTATTCACAAAAAAATTATCTATTTTAGAAAAATCCTAAAAATTAAACCTAACATTTTATTGACATATATATTTAAAAAATGAACCCAATTTTATGAGACTAACTTTTCAAATACTATAAATTTAATTTTTAATTAAAATCATTCTTTTTTCGAAAAATACAGATTTTAAAATTACAACTGATTTTATGACACATTGTAAAAATTAATTATGGTCTCATTAAGTTATATTATAATCATACGAAAAAATATATTAATTTATCAATATTTTTAATAAATATAAATATTCTTTTAAATAATTATTTTAATTATAAAATTATAAATAAATATTTATGTTTCACAAAAATATCAACACTTAATTTATCATTTCTAAAAAAATAAATTTAATTATTATTTGATATAAATATACCATATTTTTATTTATAAGATACCTAAATTTTTATTTACACTTTCATAGATGAGTTTAATATTCAAATCATAAATATATTATAAATATAACAAAAATGATTGTTTTATAGAAATTGGGATTTTTCATTATTCACTAGAAAATACATATTTTTAGAAAAACAACAAAATTTTACCCTAATCTAATTATCAAATTATTATTCAAAAAATAAAGTTCATTTTATTTCAATATAAGTTATAAAATTGTCAAAATTTTGTTTTAAAAAATGTGTTCTATTAAAAGGCGGTAAAATTGCCTTTAAGAAAATATATTTGTTTAGGCTTAGAAATGGATTTATTCTTATCTTAAGACTATCAAAAATATTGATTGAATTTAAAAATATATAATATATAAATTTAATTAATATCCTTTAATAACAGTGATTAATTTTAGATAAAATTTCATTATGGTCATAAATATGTTTTTTATAAAAACACATTATTTATGTTCAATTGGTTTTTATTTTAATTTCTAGTTAATTGGTAACTAGTGATTTCATTTTATAAACATTTGTAAACTATATTATAATAATTTATTTAATTATTTTTATTCCCTATCTTACAATGACTGTTATAATAAAAATATTTAATCATTTGTCCAAGATTGGTGTTATCTGTAACATAAGCTATTGAAAAAATAAAATTTAAAAAGAAACATACATTAAAATATTGAGGTGTTTTTTAATAAATATAGAGTTAATAATGGAATTTTAGAATTACAGGTTGTTTAAATTTGACTAAGTATATTATATGTAATATATTTCTCAAAATATGATATATGGAAAAGATATGGACGAGATTTCCAATATGTGTAATTTTTTAGAGTCCATGAAATTTGGTAAAGGATAGAACCATCATGAATAAAAAATATATTCTTTGGTTTAAGTTTTTGGAAAGATAATAAAATCCACTATGATCTGTAACATATTTATAATGTTATGTAATTTTTTCTCCTTTGATCCAATATGATTCATAACATATTTTGAATGTTATGTAAGTTTTTATACTCCTAAGGAAGTGTAAAACTAACAAAATCAAAGATAAATCATTAGAGTCATTGAGAAATTCATAAGATTCATTTACCCTTATGATAAGTTTCGAATAAAGAATTTGGAAAAGTACTAACTCATAAAAATTCATAAAGGTACTTTACTCTTCCAAATTATGAGTCTTTTAAAAATTAGTATATAACTTTGGATGTTTAACACCTGTAAGGGGGGATCCAAAGTAGAATAAATCAAATGATGAATGATTTATTCTTTTGTTTTTTAAATATCATGATTAAAATTATTATCATGATTCAAGATAAGATATTATTTGGTGATAAATTTTTATTAATAGATAATGATCAAACTATGATACTATCATAGAAGAGTTACTAGTTGAATCTTATCATGTGATTTGGGAAATAGTTTCACCATGATAAGAAGACCATGATACGATTATACTACCTCATTATTTCCTATAAATATGTGGATATTAAAGGATAAGTTTTTAGAGATAAGTTAATCAGATATAAGGCCATGATAATTTAGATTGTCGTGTGAATAAGAGACCAAGTCTTTAGAAGAATAATTGTGATTAGTTTTAAATGAGACTTGAAGACTGAAAAGGCTGGTGTTTTAATGGTCAAGATTTTTGGAATTCAAAGATGAAATCAATGATATTAATTACTATTCTTCAATAATAATTCAAATTATTAAAGTCTGAATGGTAAGGGGTATTAATGTGATAAATATTATGGAAATAATATTCACATGGTTTATTGAATAAATATGATATAGATAAGAAAAAAACAATAATGATCTGATTCTGTGATTATCTTAAATATTCAATGAGTTGAAGATGAAAATGTGGATAGTTGATAAAACATTGAGTTATTAATATTTGTGTCAAATAGACAGATAAATAATGTTACTGAGAGTTTTTTATCATGTACATTGAAGGTCGAGAAAAATAGTGAGATTTAGGTTAGGTTTTTGTTGATTACAATCCAAGCCAAAGGGGAAGATAAAGAGTCATACTTTTCATTATCTTATGATCATAAAAAAACCCAGAGAATTAATAAAACTATCCTTCAATATTACTATATTATAAGGTATGAATAATTGAAGTGTTTGTTACATTTATTTTTCCATATTGAGAAAGAAGATCATATCCATTATATTTAGAAGAGACACAACACCTTCACTGATGATCTACTTCATGGTAGTATATGTTGAATCCTTTATTTGAAGAACTATAAGTCAGTGCTTATATTGAACCTAATTGGTTCCAAGAGTATGAATCCAAGGATATACTATTTTGTGAGTAATTCTTAGTAATAAAAGAGGAGTTGTGTGTGTGGGGGATAACAACCACTATACATTGGGAACATAATCTTCCATCCTAGAGGTGAACCTCATTAACAGATATAAGAGTATCTTATTATTACATTTTACTTCTTATTATACTTGAATTATAACCAAAGGTGAGAGAAGATCAATATATTTATTTACTAAATAGGTGTAATGTAAAATAAGGGAAATTTTTTCCAGTGAAAAAAATTCACCAACACCAGTTCACCCCTATTAGTATTGGACATATTTTAATTGACTCTAACAATTAAAATCAGATCAAAGGTTTAATTTATGATTGGATTCTCAATAGTATCTATATTTTAGTATTTTATGTTTTGAGTTTTTCTTTACAATTATAAAGTTTATATTTGAATAATATTATGATGTCCCTATCTAAGAAACTATGAATGAGATATCTCCAAAGACATTAAAAACCAAGATGAAAATAGATGCAAAGAAATTTAGAAATGAATCATCAAAGAAAAATAGAATGATGGCTCTATACTAACGAAATATAATTAACGTAAATCTCATTATATTACATCTATTGATAATCTGTCTCTTGAGGGAAATTTTAATGAGAAGAAATCCCTCTTGTACAAAGAGGAATAAAAAATAGTTTTTCCATTTTTTAATACCAATCAGACATATATGGAATGGGAGAAGATAATTTATTGGTTGAATCAACTAAAAATCAGAGTTAAATATTTCCACCACATAAGATTCAATCAATCACATGGAGATGAGGTAATAAAAATCTATTGTCAAAAATATCCTATATAAAAACAAAGAAAAAGTGGGTGAGATAACAATTAAAATTATTCATTGTAGGACGCCGGAACACCCTAAGAGGGGAGGGGTGAGTCAGGGTGTCAACTTTTTCTTTTTAAAGTTTTCGATCTTTTCCCCACGTTGGTAGAAACTAGCTAAACTTGTATGATGGATATGATCAGCAATGAAACATTCACATGCAAATAGATGACACAACAATTTTTACTTGGTTCACCACTAAGGGCTACGTCCAAGGATCATATGCTGAAAAGTTGTCTCTCGTACCAAATTCTACTAATCTTCACTATCTGTGGATTACAAAGGTTTGGGAACAGTCACTCTATCCCAGGCTCACTACCTTTACAAAAGTTCATGGATAGCTCACTGTGTCCCTCGGGTCACTCCCGTTGACTCCCCCTGACTCACTACCTTTGGTGAAGTCCCACTCAGTTTATAGACTTGAAGGTCTGTTCAATAGATTTGCATTGAAGTATTTGTCTACTATTCAGCATGAGACATTGCCTGCATCAGAGTACTGAGTTGATGCTCTTTTGTTTTCAATATTCTTCTTTAGTGTAATAACTGAATGCACTATATCTTCTTCTTCTCTTCCTTTGATTTCCAATACTAACACCTAAGTGTACTGATATATTCCCCTCTTTCTGTGAAGATTTGAGTTTAGTTGCACGAACCGTTCTTCTTCTCTTTGCAAAGCACAAAGAGGATATTAAACATCTGTCATGTTTGTGTGGTACCACTTCTCTTCATAAAACCAGATAGTTCACTGTTCTTCTGTCTTCACAAACGAATACATCATCTGTTGCAGTGAAGGTATCGAGCAATATTTTAGCTTTCATGAAGCTCCAAAAAGGCAGGCATACTCCAACAACACCTGGTGCTCTTCTCCAAGCCAGGCGCACAAGTCCCAATACTGCGCGCAAGTCTTCGGCACGCAAGTCCAAACTGGCATGCAAGTGTCAACAAATAACCTACATGATGATTCCTTACCCAACTACAAACTCGCATGACACACTTCCTTTCTCTCCCAAACTGCCTTGGGCGCGCAGCCAACAACCGGCGCACAACCTCTACTTGTGCGACCCAACTACCACATTCATGGTTCAACCACCTATGCGAAGAGAGCTCTAACAATCTATAATTCTTGAACTCCATTCCAAATCAGGGGGTCCTCTATTTATAGGCAAACTGGACCCCCTGTGCGGTGGTGCGCAAGTCTCCTCACAGTGCGTAAGTCCAGGCGCGCAGCTCCAACCACCGAAGCCTCTATCGCGGTACTCACTTGTGTGATCACACCAATAATTGTGCGAAATTATTTACTTTGACATATTTTTAATTTCTGATCTTGAAAAACAATAGGCGTCCAAGTTTTCAATCCTCCTAGGCACCGGCGCACAAGTCTCTTCACGGCGCCCAGGTCACTTGCGGGACCAACCCAATACTTGCGCGACCCTCTTTCCTTTGCCATTTTTCAATGTTTTGATCTTGAAAAACATATGGGGCACAATTTTCCTCTCCTTAAATTACACGACATGCAAGTCTCTTTTCCAAAACCACTTTTCTCCATTTGCCTATTTTCAGGTCCAAAAATTTGGCAAACACTGGAAAACGATGCCACCTTGTATCTTCTCTTTTTGTACCACCTCTAGATCATCCATTCCTTTGTCGACGTTCTTCAATAAAACATGGATCATTAACCACAACCCTTTAACTCGACATTCCACCATGAAATATCCTTTGTCAACAAATTTTTATGTCATTGTTTTCTTTGTCAACAAGCACAGTCACCTCAACAACACTTCTTTTCTGTGATTTTTCCTCCTTCAGCAACTCTTCTGCTTTCATCACAAACTCCACTATCGTGATATTTATCCTTTGATAGAATAGCTTTATCATAATCATATTTTGAGACAATTTGAAGTGCATTACCATCTCAGAATTCCAATCCCTTCCACATTGTCTTCCTCTTTGACCATAATTCCTTACACCACGCAAAACATATGATTCAATGCTTCAAGTAGGATCTGGAATGGTTCTTATGCAATCATGAAGAATTACATGGTCTTAATCAGATCCCTATTCTTCTTTAATCATCCTCAGATGGATTATACCTCACAATTATTCACTTTTTTAAACAACATGTCACCTTTTACACATGTTCTTTGAAGTTATGATCAATACAACAATCATCTGAATTTATATTCCTCCATTTCATTGGAGTACTTATTGATCTCCTTCATTTTTATCTTCATTGACAACTATTGACAACAAATACAACCTTATACACAAAGTGGTTACAACATTCATAATATAAATAAACTATTACATTAAATTATATCAGGTCTACTTTCCCAAAATAAATATTCTCTTTCATTTATGTCTTTTTAGAATCACATAGTAGGAGATCACCCCTCTTAAATATGAGTATATAAATAGGTTTTGAAAAAAATGGTGTTGACTTGTGTAAAATTATATAAGAAGATTAGAACCCTAAGTACCATAAACATGGAGCTCGAATAAAAATTTTGTTGGCTTGTATAAAATTTTATAATATGGTTTTGGAGAAGGTTTTTTAAAAAGTGGTGTTGACTTGTGTAAAATTATATAAGAAAGTTAGAACCCTAATTACCCTAAACATGAAGGTTGAATAATTTTTTTCTATATTTTAGAATGAGTAGTGAAATACAATTCAGAAAAGGGAATAATCAAAGAAAGGGAATGAGGTAAATATCCATGAATTAAAATAAGTAATTTTTGTCAAGAATGCTCAATTGGGAATCAAATCCAAGATAATTGAAGATCTTGAAAATCTATGAGGAGAGAAGAATAAAATGAATTATGATCAAGAAATCATATTTTGGAAAAAGAATAAATTGTGATGGTATAGTGAAATTCATTTAAGATAATAAAACACTCTTAAAATGAAATTCCTTGATATTGAGGTGATATTGAAGAAACATAAAAATATTCAAGTGAGTCCTTCATAAAAAGAAAAGAGAAGAGTTGCTGGAACAAAAAAATACAAGAAGAAATATCATGTTAAAAGAACTCTATTTGATAGAAAAAATATTATGATATCGTCTAATGATCTATCTCTATCATGATCAAATAAAAACATACCATCCACTTTATGAAATTATGCTTATTCCAATTTTAGTTTTTTTTGTATAGTGTAAGTTTTGAATCAAAATCTGTATAAAAATAAATGAATAAAATTTACGAGGAACCCAAAAATACATTTTCTTGGATAAGAGAATTTTTAAAAGAATTATTTTCATATAGGAAGACCAACAGAAGAAAAAAATCATAAAATAGTAAAGAATCAATTCTGGAAAACATATAACTCAAGTGAATAGATCAAGGATTATTGGTTACTACGGTGTTGTGAAAGGATTTGGAATAATTATATTACTTATTAGAACAATATGTTATCTCATATAAGATAACAGAAACCTATTTCATGGGTATGTAAGGATAAGATAAAGAACATTATACAAAATAGGGAAGAAAATATTTTAATCTCAATTTAATTTGAAAGCATTTGAAAGTTCTATAATATTTGTAACTAAAGTGGAAATTTTTAAGAGGAATGCTTGTTAAAAGAAACCAATATTGTTCCAAAATCATTTGGAGAAAAAAGACCAAAATATAATAATTTTAATATAGAATAAGTGAAGTTTTAATTGGGTTTTATACAAAAGAAATTTTTTAAACAAAGTAATACTAATAATTCCAAAAGGAATTCCAAAATAAAATATGATAAGTTCCTTCTATTGTGGTAGAATTGAACAAACCGTGGAATTATTAAAATAATCCATGGTTTAATATAATAATGCAATATAAAAAGAGAAAACCAATCTAAGAGAAAATACGAGGTAATTTTATATGAAAGGCATTCATGAGTATTCATGTGGAAGTTCAAAGCATGGTCATTATACTTATAAATAATGTTTGATTATTTGGATAACCTAATTATAAATGTAAATAAAAATTGATAAAACATAATAAATTTATAGACCAAAAGTAAGATAAGTAATTATTGATGAAGATGTTGAATTTCATGAGAGGTATTTAAGAGGAGATAACCCAAGAGTCCTTGGAGATTACTATGATATGAGTAAACAGGTTGGTCAAATTTCAAAAAATTGTTTAATTATACTAACAACCCAAGTAGTGATTTTAAATAAGATAATTATAGTATCAAAATATAAATGAAACCTTATAGACAATGTGAAAAAGAATATTATACACAAATAGATTACTGTAAGAATCAATGAAACTATGATAACCAGGAATGTTACTTTGAAAAATAAAAGTACAAGAATTTAGAGTTCATCCAGACATAGAGCTTGAAAAATGAGTATATTTATTAAGAATAAACTCTATACCTTATTTCTCTCACTAAGGATCAATTGGGTTCCACCATATTCCCATACCCATTGCATTTTTTCTTTCTATGTAAATAATTGAAGATAATATATGATTAAGGGGGAGAATTATAAAAACATGAGCAAGATGGAATAATTATTCTAGAATTTATAAAATCCTAAATATTTATGTGATCCAACCTTTGATATATTGAAATATATTTTAAGAAAATGATTTACCTTAATGAAGTAAATAAGGAGTGTCTCCTTGATGGGGATACAAATAGAAGAGTTTGAGAACCTAATAAAATTATAATCTCATGGAAATAAATAATATCTTGAATTTTCATGAAATAATTTCATTGAAAAGTTATTTATTATAATTCCTCCATCCATGTTTTGTGATAATTTCTTTTGTTATGGGGGATATTTTGAATTGAACAATGTAAATTTAAATGATGAGTCTTTGAGAATGTCAAAGGTTGGATTATGAATCCTAAGCAATGTATTGTTTTTAAATGTTTTTAATCTATATGTAATGTTGAGTGCACAAATTCAGGTTGTAAATTTCATGATAACATTTTTAACAATTGGTATAAATAAATTTTATCATCCTAAAAATATTTTAACAGCCCTTAAGAAATTAATTTAGAGTTGGCATCATTTTTTGTTAGATTATGGATAGATTTTTTCCAAAGATTAGCCCAGGTGATTTCTACACTGATAAATCCAAATGTTGATATTGTTGAAATCACTTATATTTTTTGAGTTTTTTTCCATGAAGATGAAATAAATGTTCATGTTGTTAATATATGTTGTAAAATAAGATTTCGAGTTAGTTATATAGAAGAAAAACAATTTGGAAGGAATATGAAGTTCCCAAGAATATATATGATATTAGAGCCCCCAAGTAGATTGAGTGTAGATCTGCTGAGAAAGGTGTACTTAAATATTTATATTAAATGTAAGTTTCTTCCATTGTTAATATGGCCAAAAATATGCAAGTAAAATGGAAAAGAAAAATTTAGTGGTTAAGATGTTTCAATTTATATCCAATTTCTACCATTAATGTGATATTACCATTACATTAGTTGAGATCCATTCATAAATGGAAAAATATTTGATTTTATATCAATAATAATATTGTATGAAGGATATTATCATGGAAAATTAGGTTAGATTATTGAATGGATGATGTTACTCGAATTATAAATATATTTTTCATAATCATATTATAGAGTTAGTATAGTAGAATGTTCCATATGTCGAGATTGAGAGGATTACAAGTTAAGGAAGTTATTTCATAGAGTGTGAAGAATACCAATCATTTTATCACTATGAAGAACTTGAGAAGGATGTATCTAGAGTTCCATCCTTATATATTTAATGATTTAAAAATGAAATAACTTATGTACATTTAAATGAATTCTGTTTTAGGTGGAGTGAAATTTGGTTAAGGAAGTGGATAAATATTCAAGTACTCTTAGGAGTGTTGATTTTATTCATAAAGCTTTAATTATTTGGATAGTAACTGAAGATGATATGAAACTATTCCAAATCAATTGTAAGTGCCTGAGTTGAGTTGAGAAATATGAAGTAAAGTTTGGAATTCTAGAATTTCAGGTTATTAAAACATGACTGAGTATATGATACGTAACATATTTCTCAAACTTTGATATTTGTAAATGTCATAGATGCGCTTCCCTATATGATTAAGTTTTTAGAGTCCATAAAATCTAGTAAAGGACAGAACTGTCATGAATTTGCGATATATTCTCAGGATCATGTATTTAGAGAAGTCATCAGATCCACTATGATGTTTAATATATTTAGAATAAGATTTAAGATTTTCTACTCTCAGAGAATTTAAATACCAATAGAGGCATGAATACATTAAAAGTGTCATTTGAAAAATTATTATGAGTTATTTACTCATACAATAAGTTTGGGATAAAGAATTTGAAAAAGTTCTCACCCATACTGAAATTTAAAAATATACTTTACTATACCAAAGTATGAGTTTAAGAAAAATTACAGGGAGATTTGGAATTTGAATTTTTATAAAGATGAATCTAAAGGATATTAAATCATATGATGTTCGATATGTTCTTCATCATTTTAAATATCACAATTATAATTATTATCATTATTCAATATGAGATGATAATTAATGATAAAATTAAAATAAGGTAGAAATAACACATTATGATATTGTATGAGATGAGTTACCAACCAATGATGGTTTTTGGATTTGATAAATAGTTTTACTGTGAGGAGAAGATCACACAATGATTATACTGATGTAATATTTTCCTTATAGACATGGATCTTTAAGGAGAAGTTTTTATGAAGAATTTAATGATAGGTAGGGAATGGAAATTTAGATTATTTTGTGAAGAATAGACCAATTCCTCAATATAATTAAATGGAAAATAAATATGATATATTTTAAATGATTCTTAAAGACTAAATAAGTTTTCATTTTAAAGGCTAGGATTTTTAAAAGTCAAATATGTGGTCATTGGTACTATTTTTTATTCTTCATGCTATATTCAACTTGTTAAAGGTAAAATATCAATGATAAATAAGATGATGAATATTATGGAAATAATATTCACATGCTTTAGTGAATAAATAGAAAGAGGAGAAGATAAGGAAAGTAATGATATGAAATTTTTATTATCTTGAAATTCTATGGGTTGAATAAGAAAAATGGGAGATCTAATACCACATTGATTTTCTCACAATAATAAGATGGTATGATATTGTTTGTTAAAGATAAAGAATAAGAAATAGATTTAAGTTTAGTTTTTATTGATTCACATTTGAGAAAATGGAGAAGAGAGAGAGTCTAGATTGTTGACTATTCTTTGATCATTATACTAGCCAAATAATTGAGAGTATTAGCCTATAATATCAATATATTGTAAGTTCTAAAGAAGAGAAGATGAATCCACTTGGATTGATTTATGTTTAGGAAGGGTATTAAATCCATTTTTTCTGGAAGAGACATGATTCCTTTACTACTAATTCGCTTCATGGAGATATAAATTGAATCTTATATTTATAGAATTACAATTTTACACTTACATTATACCTAGTTAGTGCTAAGAGTACATGTATATGGATATAACCTTACTTGAGTTCCTTGTTGATAATAAAATTGGATTTGTGGGTGTATGGGATAATGACCACCATAAAATGTGGACATAGTTATCCAATTTGGAGGTAAACCTCCTTAAAAAATCCCAATGTCATTTATTGTTTTACTTTTCTACTTATTCATGATATATGATAACCAATGGTGAGATAAGAGTGTGATATCTAATCACTGAATAAGTGGAGTGGTAAAGAATGGAAAAACTTTTAAGTGACAAAAAATCACCTACACTAATTCACTACCATCTCAGTTTTATACATATCCCAAGTGATCCTAAAAATGGTATCAGATCATTGGTTTCATATCTTATTGGATACTAAATAGTATTTATATTTGAAGTATTTGAAGTTTTCAGTTTCACTTTGTAACATCCTTATGAAATGAATATTATGAGAAGTCTGTGTGTTCCTTGTCAAAGAAATCACAGAGGATATATCTCCCAAAACTTTAAAGAAAAGGAAAAAATAGTTGCAGAGAAATTAAGAAATGACACATCAAATAAAGAAGAGAGCAATGAACCTATACTAATTAAAGGTAATAAAATTGCATCACATTATTTTATATTTGTTGATAATATATCTACTAAAGTACCTTGTGATGATAAATTGTCCCTCTTATTCCAATTGGAAGAAAAAACTGTTTTCCCATCTTGTTATTTTGATGAATACAAATCTAGTATAGAAGAAGAAAATTTAATGGGTGAATACACTAATAAAAATATAAATAACCTTTCTCACTCAGATGATTCAAATATTTAACTTATAGGTTATGTAATAGTAATATTTTATCAAAATATTCCTAAAGAAGAACCATGCATAAGTGGGTAAGATCAAAATTATAAGGATACCCGAAATTAATCAATTGGTACTTTAAAATATACCCTGTATAAGTGTCCCCAATGAAATAATATCTTTTATTTATGGATCTTTTAGAAATATCCAAAAGGTGAGATAACCTAGCTTGAAGATGAGTATAAAAGTTTTGATAAGGATTTGGAGAATAAATTAATGACTTGTACAATATTTTATAAGAATTTTTGAGACCTAAGTACCATAAAAAAATATTGTGAATAATTTTTATCCATATTTGACAATGAGTGAATCAATATAATTTATGAGAGATAATAATCCAAGAAAGTTGATAAAGTAAGTATTTATGCATTAGAAGAAGTAATTATTATCAAAGATGCTCAATTAAAAATCAATGGAATGTGGATTAAAAAAATTTCTAATATAATATAATAAAAGAATAAAATATATTATTATCATGATAATAATATTTAGAAAAAAAGAGATCATGATAGAAGAGTGATGTTCATTGAAGATTATAAAAACATTCTTAATATGGAATTCTTTAATCTCAAGGTGATATTAGAGAATCTTTATATTTTCCAACCCAAGACATCACAAAAAATTGAGATAATAACTACTACCATACAAAATTAAATGGATAAATCTTATTCTAAAAGACCTTTATCAAGTGGAAAAAGAGAATGAGATCACCTAATGATCAATATATTAAAAGCTCAAGGAAAATGGTACCATAAACTTTATGAGATTATGCTTATGATAATTATGGTTTTAGATATAGTGCATATTTAAAATCCAAATATATATAAAAATGGAAGGAGAAAATTTATGCGGAACCCACCACTATATATATATTTTATGAGATCATGTGTATAAGATTTTATTACCCAAAATAATCATAACTGACGAAAAAATATAATAAAAACAATAAGGAATCAATTATACCTATATTACCACTAAAGAGAAGAGATAAAGGTTTTTCGAACACTATTGGTGTTGTGAAATGTTTGAGAACATGTTTATTGGTTTTTTACATAATATTTTCACTAATGGAAGCCAAATGAAGCCTATGTAAAGGGTTATCATGGTTGAGTAGAAGAAAAGTACACAAATGAGGAGTTGAAATATATTATTCTAAAATAGATTTGAAAGTATTAAAAAGATTCTATGGAATCCCCAATAAAAGTGGTCAATATGAAGATGAACTCTAGTGAAAAGCAACCAAGTATTTTTCTAAATAATTTAAACATATAAGGTTAAAAAATCAAAATATGAAGAGAATATAAAATAATTCTACCTTGGGTTATGTACAAAATCAATATTTTAAACAATAAGTTCCCAAAATTTACCAAAGGCATAACAAACAAAAGCGTAGAAACTACTTATATTATGGATGAAGAGGAAACACCATAAAATAATGAAAATAATCCATTTTTATTGGAATTTGTGGAAGAAAGAATGATAAAAAAAGGAAAATCAGTCCAATATAAAAACAAGAGGACTGGTTTGATGAAAATAATCCTTGAGTATCCCCATAGAAGTTCCATGAAATCAAAACTTTCTTACAAAGAGTGTATAATTATTTTGAAAACCCAATTTAAAGTCAAAATAAAAATAATAATAAAATAATAAAATTATAGAATAAAATTAAAAAAAAATAATTCCACACGAATAAGTTAAATTTTATTAGAGTTTGTCAATAAGTGATTGTCGGATTAGGTATTTTCTTAATAAAGTTTCAAATATCCAGAAGTTTATCACTATAAGTAACATTTTGGTCATACTGGATGGATATAGTACACTGGCATCATGGGATGTATAGATTTAGTAAATCATAAGTAATATCACTAGAAGTAGCATCATCAATTGAATATAATATATACAATGCCTTAGGTTATCAGGTTAGTAAAATAATAATGGGTGGATTCAATCAAGAACATAGAGTACAGTGGATTATGAGTTCAAGATTGATAAAGACTATCATCTGATTATTTCACTTAAGGATTCCTTCATGATCCATAAGATTCAGTGAGGTGGATGGAAAAGGTAGCTTCTAATATCCTAGTGAATTTCAAAAATAGGTGAAGGAAGTGTGAAATTTCATGACTTCCATGAAATCAAATGACGGGACATGGATGTATTTCATAGAGAATGCGGTAAAGGGATATTCAAAAAATTTATTCAAATGAAGTGTATATGACATGAAATATTCATCACTAGTTGGAAGTCAATGTAAATAATTCTATAGGAAAACAAAGGTTGTGTAGTCCAACATAAGAAAACCCACGTTTTTAGGAAGGTTTCATTGACTGGATGACTAAATGGGGACACTATATAAGTGGGATTTTTATATATGTGAAAAGTGTATAAAATGGTTTTAAAGAGGGACTCATATACACTTATAGGGAAAGATAAGGGGTGGATTCATAATTAGCACACTTGGTTGCATCCAGGTTCCAAAGGCTAAAATATTGAAGGCACAAGGCCTGGAGAAAGTGAAATGGAAGATAAAATAACTAATAAATTGGTGAGAATTATTTTTTTAGTAAAATTAGAGTTTTTATAAGTTTATCATCCTTATAAATCATATTTACTTATAAAACTTTTGAAATGAAATAGATTCCACCATTCTCCCATGGATGTTTGAACCACATAATCATTGTGTGTATTATATTTTTTACTTTTTATGTACATTTGTTCTTATCTTGTGATTATTTTATTTTTCATTGATTTGAATATGGATCATGAGATGACTCAAACTAGATGTTTTAGTATAGATCAATATGGTGTTTGGGGTGCGTGGAATTCCCATTTATAATTTTTGAAGTTATGGGGGTATGTTTGATCATAGAGAGTGAATTTTGATGGATGAAGTTATGCTATGTTATATTTTTTGAAGGGAAAAATTAAAGTTTTAAGAATCTATTCCTTCATATCCAATAATGAAACCCATTGTTTCCTAGGGATCTATATAGTTATTGTAAGAAATCTAGACATATTTCAAGAAATCATTTTATTACACTACCAGCCAAAGTGGATATATTAAATAACTAGAAGATAGTATTATAATATATATATATCCCTTAATGGATGATGTGTACAAGTGGATTCCACAAACATATATTACTATAAGAATTAAATAAACCATCTTACCAAATATTTCCAATTTGAAAAATATAAGTATAATCATGAAGATTACACTCAAACATAGACCTAGAAGGAAATGAATATCTTGTTTGAGAAGAAAATATTTACCTTGTTTGACTCACTGAGGAGAAAAAAGGGTTCCACTTTATTCTCATACACATTTGGTTTGTTATTTTTATGAAGATAATTTAAGGTGATGTATGATTAGTGGTGATTAGAAAATTATGTGAAATGTTGAAAAACTATTCTAGACATTATGGAAGACACCATCTTTAAATGATTCAACAATTTATATCTTAAAGTATAATTTAAGGAAATGATCTACCTTGATGAAGTGAATATAGAGCTTCTTCTTGAGGGAGGTACAAATGGAGGATTTTTAAAACCTGTTAGAATTATAATTTCATTCAATTCTTGAAAATATTAAAATTTATTGAAAAGATTTCACTAAAAAGGTATGTATGATAATTTTATATTCTATGTTTTCTGAGAATAAATTATAGTGTTAATGGGGAGAATATGAATTTAACAATGGCATGTTAAATGGGTTTTTTTAGAAAGTCAAGGGACGAATTTTCAAGATAAGTCTTCATACTTTTTCAAAATTGTTTAATCTATGTGTTAAATTGAGTGAATAAATTCAATTTAAAAATTTCATGTGAATATTTGTAACAATTTTTATCAAATTTTTTTATCGACCTGTAAATATTTTAATAGACAATTCAAAATTAATTTAGAGGTCATATCATACACAATTGGATTATAGAATTATTTTGTTAATATTAGATCCTATTGATTTCTATACTAAGCATAGATCAAGTATACACATATTGGAAGAATTAATGACACATTGATTTAAGTAAATCAATAGCATCCTCTCTCAAGATTTTTGTATTCATTGTCAATGGGGGTGAGAAGTAAATTAATGAGGAACATATTGATATGTATTTTCAGTATTGGTATTGAAAAAATAATAAAGGGGGTTTATTTAACCTGTTTAGTGTTTTTAGTATTTGTTTCCAATGAAAATGTAGGAAATATACATGATGTCAATATGTGTTGTAATAAAATATTGGAATGAAGTTTTATCGAATAAAAATGGTTTGTAAGGAAGCTTAATTTCCATGGAAAAGGTAAGATGTTGGAGTACCCAAGTAGACTGAGTGTAGATCTTCCATGAAATATGTACTTATATCACTACAAGAAATTTCCTATTTTCCCAATAGTTTAAAACTGATGGTAAAGGATGGAAAACTGTTGGAATAAACTATACCAATGGTTATCCAAACCATTAGTATAAACTATATGACCGGTTCTCCAAACCATTGGGTCTTGATCCATGGGGATAGACATATCCCAATGGTTCTATGAGAACCATTGGTATATGTCTAAAAAATTGAGTATATACCAACGGTTCATTGAAACCATTGTTATAAATGTTTACCAATGGTTTAAAACCATTGGTAATATCAAAAATCATCTCTATATAAATGGTTTATAAACCGTTGGTATATCCTTTTACCAACGGTTTCCCACAAAACCTTGATAAATATTAAATAAAAATACCAGTACCAACTGTTTGTAAACCGTTGGTATATAGTTTTACCAATAGTTTACATAAAACCGTTGATATAAGTTCTGTTTTTACAGATATTCCAATGGTTGTAAACTGTTGGCATAGCCTTTATTTACTTGCATCAGCAATCCGACCTCCCACTATGCACCTCTGAAATTCCACAAGATTCTACTAGCAGGCTTGCATAATTTATACACAATTCATACACAATTATGAATACATGAAGAATACATACAGTGGGTTGGGGGGGATCCATACAGAATACCTTCACAATTCATACACAATTCATGAACAATTATGAATACCTGCACAATTCTCAATACCTACAGAATATATACAAAATTCATACAACACATAATTCATATAGAATTCTAAATACCTCTAATTATGTATTTAATTACCCTCAACACACATACAGAATTATCACATAATTCATAAGGTAATTACAGAAAGTATACACATTCAACGATTATACCCATACAATAAGTATACTCATACACCATTAACACATAATTCATAAGTTAATTCAATATATAAAGAATTTAATTCAGATTTTAGGGGGTTTGGGGAAGATTAGGGGGTTGGGGTGGCTGTCCAAGGGGGTAGGGGGTGTCCGGGGGGTGGGGGGGTTTCCGGGGGATGTGAGGTGTCTAGGGGGGGGGGGGGTTGTCCATAGGGGTGTCCAGGGGGATGGGGGGCTTTCTAAGGGGGTAGGGGTGTACATGGTGGTGGGGGTGTTCATGGGGTGGGTGTGTCCAGGGGTGGGGGTCCAGGAGGTGGGGTGGTGTCCTGGGGGTGGGGGAGGTCCAGGGGTTGGAAGGGATTTCCAAGGGGGTGGGTGGTGTCCAGGGGTGGGGGGCTATCTAGGGGGTTGGGGAAGTCCATGGGGGTGGGGGTGTCTCAAGGGGTTAGGGGTGTCTAGGTGGTGGGGTTGTGTCTAGGAGGGGTGGGTGGCCCATCCAGGGGGTGGGGGGCTGCTCATGGGGGATGGGGGTGTCCACGTGGTGGGGTGGTGTTTAGGAGGGTTTGGGTGCATCTAGGGGGTTGGGGTCTGTTTAGGGGGTTGGTGGGGGGAGTCCATGAGGGTGGGGGTGTCTAGGGGGTGGGGGTGTCCAGGTGTTGGGGTTGTGTTTAGGGGGTGGGGTGGGGGCTCTCTAGGGGGTTGTCCAAGGGGGTGGGGGTGTCCAGGGTGGTGGGGGTGTCCGGGTTGGGGTGGGGGTGGGGGGCTATCCATAGGGGTGGGGGTTTCCAGAGGTTGGGGTGGTGTCTAGGGGATGGGGCCATCCAGGGGGTTGGGGGCTGTCTAGGGGGGTGGGGTGTTCAAGGGGGTGGGTTTGTCCAGGGTGGGGGTGTCCAGGGGGTTGGGGGGCTATCCAGGGGGGGTATGGTAGGAAAGGGGTTTTGGTTATTAGGAAATGGATTACATTTTTATTGTGGGAAAAATTACTTTATGATTTTTAAAATGGAATATTAAAAGGAATTTTTATAAACCATTGAGGAGTTTTAAATAGAAAGAAGTCTCTATTATGTGATTTTAAATTGGATTTATGAAGAATTATTTATGATGTATCTTTATGGGATTTTTGATTTTGTGTCCCTTTTTTTATAACATCAAATTATTTTAATAATGGTTTTGTTTTTGATAATTATTTAGATTGTTACCACTATAAGTGAATCAAAAAGTCAATAAGGGGATATCTCAGGTAGTCATTCTTATGATCCAGCAATTGTCTTACTAGTCTTGGTCTCTACTCAAACTCTTGTGGAAGTGGAATATCCATGTTCTTCTCAGATCATTGATTATGCATAGTAGTTTCTAAAATAGTATCCACTATTTTTTATTGGTGATCAAGGATCCCAAGAGGCAACTAAGTAGGTAGCTATGATTAATGGGATCATAGAGTTGAAAGAAACCCTATAATCCACGGGGGTGGGGGTGATGTCCAGGGGGTGGGGGCTATCCATGAGGGTGGAAGGGCTATATAGGGCGGTGTCCAAGGGGTGAGTGGGGTTGTCCACAGGGGTGGGGGGGACTATCCAGGCGGTACATGGTGTCCAGGGTGGTTGGTGGGGCGTCCTGGGGGTACAGGGTGTCCAGGGGGTGTGCAGGTTATCCATGGGGGTGGCAGGGATGTCTAGGGGGTAGGGGTGTCCAGGGGGGTAGATGGGCTGTCCACAGGGGTGGACGGGCTGTCCATAGGGGGGAGGGGTGTCTAGGGGGTGGGAGGGCTATCCACGAGGGTGGTGGGGCTGTTGAGTGGGGTAGGGGTGTCCAGGGGGTGGGCGGGCTATCCACGAGGTTGGGGGGTTTCCATGGGGGATTGGGGGGGCTTTCCAGGGGTGGGTGGGATGTCCACGAGGGTGGCAGGGTTGTCCAAGCGGTATGTGGTGTCCAAGGGGGTGGGAGGGCTGTCCACGGGGGTGGGTGGGCTATCCACAGGGGTGGGGGTTGTCCATGGGTGTGGGGTGTGCATGGGGTGGTCGGGGCTATCCACAAGGTACAAGGTTTCAAGGGGGTGGGTGGGCTTTCCATGGGGGTGGAAGGGCTATCCAGGGGGTAGGGGTGTCCAGGGGGTGGGTGGGTTGTCCAAGAGGGTGGGGGCTGTCCATGGAGGGAGGGGTGTCTAGGGGGTGGGTGGGCTGTCCACGAGAGTGGCAGGGCTGTAGAGGTGGGTAGAGGGTGTCTAGGGGGTGGGTGGGCTATCTATAGGAGTGGGAGGGCTAAACACAGAGGTGGGGTGGGTGTGGGGGGCTATCCAAGGGGTACGGGGTGTCCAGGGCGTGGGTGGGCAGTCCAGTGGGTGGCGAGGTTCCTAGGGGGTATGGGGTATCCAAGGGAGTGGGTGGGTTGTCCATCGGGGTGGGCGGGCTGTCCATGGGGGTGTGGGGGGGGGGGCTGTCTACGGGGGTATGGGGAGTCCTAGGGTATGAGTGGGGCTGTCCAGGGGGGTGCAGGGTGTCCAGTGGGGTGGGTGGTCTATCCGCGGGGGTGGCGGGGCTATCCAGGGGGTTGGGGTGGATTTCCAGGGGTGGGAGCTGTCCAAGGGGGTATGTGGTGTCTAGGGAGGGTGTGCAGGCTATCCACGGGGGTAGAATGTTGTATAAGGGGGTATGGGGTGTCCAGGGGGTGGGCGGGCTATCCACTAGGGTGGAGGGGTTGTCCAGGGGGTATTGGGTGTTCAGGGGGTGGGCGAGCTATCCATGGGGGTGGTGGGGCTTTCCAGGGGGTATGGGGTGTCCAGGGTGGTGGGAGTACTGTCCACGGGGGTGGGGGGGGGGGGCTGTTCAGGGGAGGGGTGAATCAGTCACAACAAATCATCAAGTCAAGTATTATTATTTATAGATAAAAAATAAGGATAATGTAACCTACCTAATCACACATATATTCAGGCAGAACAAATCAATAAAAATCAAAGGTCAGTAATATCAGTCAAAAATGAAATGGATCAATCTGTCTCTTATCACCATCACTATCATCACTGTCATCATCAAACTCACCCTTATCCCCATCTTCATCCCCATCATCATCCCCTCCCCCTCAACACCCTCCTCCTCACCCTCGTACTCAGCCTCGGCCTTCTCATCGTCCTCCTCCTCCACCTCAGCCTCCTCCTCCTACGCCTCGACCTCCTCCTTACCATCATCTCGAACACCACTAGAACTTCCACCTGGTGCACCATATATATAACGTGTTGACAACATATATTCATCACAAGCTGTGATGGCCTCTAGTGGAAGTTTTGAACATAAAACTTCCATCAGTTTCTTAAATTTAGTGTTTACCCAAGTAGACAGTTATGCCATATCTGTGGCCTTTTTCATCCAGTTCAACATATGCCTTAACCTACTGGAACTCAGTGGCACTACAACTCATACCTGAGGAGGTCCAATACCTTGTCGGAACATTACTCTTCCCAGGTTGGTAGTGTACTCTACCAGGGTACTCATCTCCCAACACCTAATGTAAGTGATCGTTTATCCCAAAATTGTCCGGTTCTTTGGCATCAAGGGCCTATAATGCATCCAATTACAAAAATAAATAGTTTATTATGTTACAAAATATTGATTGAAATTTTAAATCTATAGGGTAAAACATTCAATCTGCTGATGAGTCATTTCATTAACCGCACTTCCATCTTTCTTCCTTCTACTCTAGAAAAATAGTTTTTCTAGAGGCACACGTCCTTCTATATTTAATTTATGTATCTATAATGAAATTGAATATAGGAAACCACAATTAAAAATAAGATACCAATAATTAATTTCATTACCAAAATTATATAACAACTTTAGAAATAAAATAAATTACAGAGGAAGCAATAAAAAGTGCAAGTTGTAATGAAAAATAATAAACTGTCATACCTACTGCCCCTCCTGATATGGAATCGTAGTACGTCCCAATATGTGGATGTATTTTTTCGCATCAATGTTTTTTTTTATTTCTTCTGAATGATTCTTAAATAAAATTAAATAATTAGTATTAATGAAAAACATGAAATTTTTTATTTAAATACCTCTAATGTGATTAATACCTTAAATTGGCTTGTTGTCCAATGAGTAATAATCTGTCGATACTGTTCTAACGGATAATCATATATGACAGGGACTGCCTCTAACTCTGTAGGAACTCTAGCACACCATCCAATATACAACTTGTTCCAATAATCTCTCCAAATTTCACCTAAATACTTTTGTCGTGTTGGTCATGTACCCTCACCATTGGGGAAATTAAACCAAAGATAACACAAAAATATTAATTCATATAAATAAAAATAATAATATATTTCATTAAATACAACAATTTCTTTACCCATATCACTGCACAAGCTTTATCCTTGACTTCATTTGGAAACTATCTCTATGTGAGCGGGCTGATAGGAATGATGCCAGAGTATTTATAAAGCATCACAAAAAAAACTCTGACATTGCTACCCTGATTTTGCAATCATTTGACTATCTTCATTATAGTCCACCATCAACTATGTGCGGTGATTCAACACTGCACGCATGTGTGTATGCCCCCGCCCCTGCCTCCTATCAGTAGATGTATCTATTATTCAAGGAAAAAAATATTTTATCAATACACGTTATAATGAAAATAAATAATGGTGTAAAAATTTGTTTGGGTTGTATAAGTATAACTGCGGTAGCCTGAAAAATGGGTGCCTCTAGATCCACAGAAACTGAAGGAACACTCTTTACAAGTGGAGTGGGTTCCAATGTATGCTCCGTAGGGATATACTCTGGCAGAGAAGTATTCAAATAAGATGGAATATAAAATCCCGAAGAGAAGGAAGAAGAAGAAAAAGAAGACGACAGGGATGGCTAGACGAATGTTGGATGAGGAGTGGGAATCATCATCGGATATGGTGCAGATGGGTGAGGAGGCTCAAATGTAAAGGGTGGTGAAAACATGGGAGGCCTAAATATCCCATGGGTCTCTAATAACTCACCATGATCAGAATGTGGTATGGATGGAATTTCAGTGGGAGGGTCAGGGTCCAATTGGGTACGCCACCTAGATCAACTAGCTCTCATACCACAACCCCCCCCCCCCCCCTCGTACAAATACACTAAGAACTAGGACAACTACTAGGATTCTCATCAAATAATAGTCACCTAATAGATGGATCCTGAAAGAATGTTGAAAGAAAAATTAATCATAAGACATTACATATTATATAAATATTTATATTTGAAATAAAATACTCACTATAGGCACTAGTGGTGGAATGCCCATCTCAGTCATGTGATGATTGTTGTCCATCATCTGTTTCCATCACCCCTCTTCAATTGGTTGTATTTCCTATATTTGAAAACAAATATGGAAGTAATTAGAAAATAATAACTAATGTGTAACCCAAAAAACAAAATAAATTAGCTTGAACAGATACATAATTAAGTCAACAAATAATACAAGATGTAAGAAAGAAATTTAATTTTTAGGAGGATAGTTATTTACTAGGCATCATCAGTCTATTAAAATCATGGAACAATGATTCTAATAGATTCCTAAGAGTTAAAGTAGTTATTGAAATTAAGGAGAAATTTAATTTCTTTAGCCAAGGTAGATGATTCATGTTTTTATACAGGTGTTTCAGAAGAATACATACCACATGTTCATTACTTGGTAAAATGTTATAGAGAGGTCTTATAGTTATACAAATTTTATAAAAATTACAGTTGAAGCATTGAAATGTTCACCAAGTTAGAAATGTTTGTCTCATAGGTTTGAATACAGTTCAATACCAAATTAGAAACTGAAATTAAAATAAAATTACAACCAATAAATATTGAAAATTCACATAACAGCCACGTCGGATTCAACATATTTGTAATCAATATTAAATAAATTTTAATAGTACCAACATTAACAACCAGAGTTGAGCTAAACCAAAAGAATTGAGAACATGAATGGATGGTTTTATATATATCCTACCACAACATCAGGTTCATAGTCAACACTGACAATTGAGCTATTAGAGTCATCAAAAGTAATAAATGGATACTTTCCAATGGCAATAGGGATGGTGTCAATTCTATCACCACCATTATAAAAAAAATACTTCTTCGAATTACTTCAATAATGACACCAAATTCAGGTCAAAGGTGGCCTTTGAAAAAAAAACATGTTTCACTATTGATTCCAATACATATGGTTCTTCAGTAGCAAGAGTGTGAGTCATATCAATTACTTGAAATATAAAATCATCAACAAATGTTCTATGCCTCATCGTCGAATCAATCCACTGACATTTCATCCTCATGGCTTGTCTGTGAAAATAATAATCCAATATTATTATTTTTCAATGACTCAATAATAAACTACATTTTCAAATCGCAGTCTACTATCTGATGTACTAGCATAACAGTCTATTGTGGAAGTAATAATAACACAATAATATTTTGTTCTCATGTTCTTTTCTCATTCAGTGATACTCAATATGTACCCATTGATAAAAATTGATTTACAGTCAAGAACCATAGTATTAAGACCAAAATCCAAAGCTCTTATTTCCTCAGAGATATATTCAGCAAGAAACCTCAATACCTGAAATATAAATGAATATTAAAATTAATAAAATATCGTATTAATCATTTTAAATAGTAATATTACTACCTTTAATTTTAACCAAGCATAAAAATCATTGCTATGAAAAGTCTCCCTCTTTCTCAAAGATAAAGAATGATGCTTTCTATTTATCATCGCTTTATGTTAGCTGTAGATAAAAATAGGAATATATTAATATATATATATATATGTATATATATATAAGATATACATATTCAATATACTTACAAGATGTAGTCATCGAAAAATTACAGTTGAACAAAACTGTCTAATGTGCCATCTCCTGATCTTCAAGAATAAATGTCATCGATGTATATAATCTAGGAATTCCTCCTATTTTATTAAGTGATGGAAAACTGGGTTCAATATTCTCATACTATTCTTCTTCATTACTCATTTTTCTATTCATTATTTTATTAAGATCAGAAAAATACATCAAGCAGAAATATATAAATTCTTAATCCAAGTAACTGTTCATGATAAAACCTTCAAGATGATTCCATTTACAGACAAAAGAAATTAACGTGTACATATTTCTTTTAGTTGAATACATCCAACAAAAATAAATAGGTACTCCTAAAAGTATTTTAGTTTGAATATGGACAATCAGATGCAGCATGCATGTGAAAAACGATGGAGGAAATATTTTCTCTAACTCACAAAAAATTAATGGGGAATCTGCCAACATTTTTTACAAGAAATACTTGGAAAAATTCTTAGCACAAAGATCTATAAACAAATGGCACAACCAAATAACATCCACCCTTACATTATTGAAAAAAAGATGCAGAATTTCTATTCGAATCAACTCATGTAGAAGTATGTGATAATCATGATTCTTCAAAGATTTTAGCTTCAACTATCTTATGTTGACCCTTTTAGATATTTTTCTTGAATACCCATTAAGAAATTTAATAGTCTATTACTTCCAGAAATTTTTTTTTCTGTATGTGTCATCACCTAATAAGTACATGGAACTTTCCATTATTTTCTCTGATACACATAGGATGAATTTCTGGTTTGGTACCCCAATCCACCAACTCACATAGAGACCGTAAATCATATTTCGTCTTTCACTTGACATTTAGAATAATTGAATGCAATATTTCACATATATTTTTTTAATGTGCATTACATATAAGAAATGACAATAAAAATTGGTTGAAAAATAAGACAAATCAAAGAGGATACTTCACATCTTCCAATTGTAACAGGTTTCAATAGAAACCTTCTTTCTCTTTCTAGATTTCATTTGACACATCCGGAATGAAAAACTGAAATCTTTCAATTCATTAACAACATTAGTTCCAGACATATTCTGAGGTGGATCATCAGCCTCCATGGTATTTTCAAATCTTCGACAATTACTTCTATATGGATGTCCATTGGAAAGAATCAGCGATGTCCTATAAAACTGAAACTACAACAATGTTTCAATATTCTGTATCATGTATTCTTCATACAAATAAGACATGATCAGTTTCCCTTCCTTCTCCATCCAGACATCATTGCATAATCAGGAAAATAATTGATCGTCCACATAAGCGCAACATGCATCTGAAATAAGTCCTTAGAACATGCATTGTATGTGCACACACCCACATCCCAAAGAAGTTTAACTCTTTTATTAATGGTTTAATGTATACATCTATATCATTACCAGGATAAAATGTGCCAAATATGAGTATACTCATGAAAGTGAAAGTTTTTTTCATACAAAAACATGGGGGAATATTATAAATGTCTATAAAAACTGGCCATGTGTTGTGAGATATAAGCATATTCCCAAATATATTAAAACCATCACATGAAAGAACCAACCTCACATTACGCATGTTAGCTGCAAAATCAGGATATCGAGCATCAAATATCTTCCATGTAAATCCATCTCTAGGGTGAACCAACTCCTAATTAGTCTTCTTTCTCACGGTATCATGCCATTACATTTTTATTGATATTTCATCAGACATTAAAAGCTTTTAGAGTCTGGGGATCAATGGAAAGTGCCACATTACTTTTTATAGAACACGAGATGATGTTCCCTTAGCTTTTGGATTCCAGCAGGATGTGCCACATTTTATACAATCATTTCGTTCATTATTTTCATCCCAGAATAAAATGAAATCTTTTGGGAAATCATGAATTTTCCATCTTGAAAGTCCAAGTTCCTCAACTTACTTTCCTGCCATATAGTTGTTTGATGGAATATCTTCATCATATAGATGTAAGTCCTTCAAGAAGGTAAGAATATAATCAATGTCAGTATTATAAATCTCATACATAGTTTTCCCATAAAACAATCATATTAAAAATTCCATCTTTTTCATTTTACAGCATTGTTGATATACTGGAGTTGTGGCAGCATCATTCAATTTTTTCACCTTGAAAACATCATCATTTTCATTAGATGCATCAGGTGTGCTCATTTTGAAATATTATTAGGTCAGAATCCTTTCTTTTTCATGACGATTAATACACGAAAACCAGTCATATAACAAATTCTCCAATCCAGTCCTCTCATTTGGATCATCAACAATTTGGGATTCATTTTCTCTCCATTATAATACCGAATAGAGTAGTTTGATTGAAAACCATATTTGGTTATGTGGTATCTGACTTCATCATGACTCAACCAAGGTCTTCCAACACAATCGTAATAGGGGAAATGTATGTTACCACTATATGAATCATTGTGAAATGAAAATCTAAAAATCTCTCCAAATTGTTTTGAAATTCGCTTAAGATCCTATTGGTTTCATACATCCAAATGCTATCCATTCTGTAAGAAAATTATTATAAGTCATTTCGTCAAAAGAAATTCAATAATATTGAAGTTTCATCCAAATTATATTTAAGTAAACAAGAATTTTTCACTTTATATGAAACCATAACTCACACAATACTCTATATGAGAACAATAATATAAAAGAAAAAATACTATATTTATAATAAAATATCTTTTAATAACTATAAATGAGTGTACGAAATCATGTACGCTTGTGGAGGAGAATTATTTAGAAGTTGAGTAAATTTTAGATCTAAGAAATTTTATATTTTAGTTGATTATTTGAGTGATCACATACACTTCCCAAAGGGGTGAGGTTGTCCAGGGGGTGTCTAGGGGGTCCAGGGGGATATCCAGGGGGTCGTGGGGGGGGGGGGTGCTGTCCATGGGGGGGTGTCCAGGGGGGTCAGGGGGACTATCCATGGGGGTGGGGTGAGGTGGGGGTGTCCAGTGGGGTTGGGGTGTCCAGGGGGTGGGTGGGCTGTCAACGGGGGTAGT
The DNA here is from genome assembly GCA_963277665.1 of Viscum album. Taxonomy (NCBI): domain Eukaryota; kingdom Viridiplantae; phylum Streptophyta; class Magnoliopsida; order Santalales; family Viscaceae; genus Viscum; species Viscum album. The sequence goes on along the minus strand of OY728132.1, from coordinate 696,122,725 downwards.
AGGGCAGTCCAGGGGGGGTGGGGGGTTTCTAGGGATGGGGATATCTAGGGGGTATGATGTGTCCAGGGGGTGGGCCGGTAGTCCACGTGGGTGGCGGGCCTGTCTAGGGGGGGGTACGAGGTGTCCAAGGGGTCTCAGAGGGCTGTCCAAGGGGGTGGGGGGGGACTTTTTAGGGGGTATAGGGTGTCCAGGGGTGAGTGGATTATCCACGGGGGTGGAGGGGCTATCTAGGGGTTGGAGGGATTTCCAAGGTGGGGGGGATATCCAAGGGTACGAGGTGTCCATGGGGGTTGGTGGGATGTACAAGGGGTTGTAAGGGATTCCCAAGGGGTTATAGGGTGTCTAGGGTGGTGGGAGGGCTATCCATGGGGGTGAGGGGCTGTCTAGGGCGGTACAGGGTGTCTAGGGGTGTGGGAGGGAAGCCCACAAGGGTGGTGGGGCTGTCTAGTGGGGTCGGGTGGGGCTTTCCAGGGGGTTTGGTGGGGGTGTCCATGGTGGTACGAGGTGTCCAGGGGGTGGGTGGGCTGTCTACAAGGGTGGTGGGGATCTCTAGTGGGGTACCGAGTGTCCAGGGGGTGGGCGTGTTGTCCATGGGCCTGGGGGGATGTCCAGGGTGTACTGGGTGTCCAGGGGGTGGGAGGGCTATCCATAGGTGTGGGGAAGCTATCCAGGGGGGTCAAGGGGCTTTCCAGGGGTGGGGGTGGGGGGTTGTACATGGAGGTACGAGGTATCTAGGGGGGTTGGTGGGCTGTCCACGGGGGTGGCCAGACTTTTCAGGGGTATGAGTTGTCCATGGGGGTTGGTGGGCTATTCACATGGGTGGGGGCTATCTAGGGGGTAAGGGGTGTCCAGGGGGTGGGTGGGCTATCCACAGGGGTGGCAGCGCTATCCAGGGGGTCGGGGGGGGGGGGGGGGAGGGGGGGCGGGGGGGGGGGGGGGGGGGTTGTCCCGGGGGTACGAGGTGTTCAAGGGGTCGGTGGGCTGTCCATGGGGGTGGTGGGGCTATCCAGGGGGTACGGTGTGTCCATGGGGTGGGCGGGGTGTCCACGGTGGTGGGGGGCAATCCAGGGGTACGAGGTGTCAAGGGGGTGGGTGGGATGTCCACAAGGGTGGTTAGGCTATCCAGGGGGTTAGGGAGGCTTTCTAGGGGGTGGGGGTGTCCATGGGGTAGGACATGTCTAGGGGGTGTGTGGGCTGTCCACGGGGTGACGTGGTAGTCTAGGGGGGTACAAGGTGTCCAGGCAGTGGGTGGGCTATCAACGGGGGAGGCAGGGCTATCCATGGGGTACGGGATGTCCATGGGGTGGGAGAGCTATCTACGAGGGTGGTGGGGCTATCCTGGGGGTAGGGGTGGATGTGGGGGTGGATGGGATATCCATTGGGGTGGTGAGGCTCTCCAGGGGGTAAAGGGTGTCCTGGGGGGTTGGCAAGCTATCCACGGGGGTGGTGGGGCTATCTAAGGGGTTGGGGATGTCCACATGGGTGGGGGGATGTCTAAGGGGTAGACGTGTCTATGGGGGTGGGAAGGTTGTCCATGGTGGTGGCAGGGTTGTCTAGGGGGTACGGGGTGTCTAGGGGGTGAGAGGGATGTCCATGAGGTAGAGGGGTTGTCCAGGGGGTTAGGGGTGTCTAGGGGGGTGGGCGGACTATCCACGAGGGTGGAGGAGCTGTCCATGGGGGGTGGTGGGGCTGTTAATGGTTGTGGCAGGGCTTTCCAGGGGGTTGGGGGTGTCTAGGGGGTGGTGTCGAGGGAGGGGGGCTGTCCAGGGTGTTGGGGGGTCCACGGGGGTGGGGTGGTGCCCAGGGGGTGGGGGCTGTCCAGGGGGTTGGGGTGGTTGTCTAAGGGGGTAGGGGGTGTCCAGGGGGTGGGGGTTGTCCAGGGTGGGGTGGGGGTGTTCAGGGGATTGGGGGGGCTATCTAGGGGAGTAGGGGGGCTGTCCAGGGGGTTGGGTTTTTTTTGAAGGGGGTAGGGTGTCTTGGGTGGTGGGGGTAGGGGTTTCTAGATAACATTGATAAACAAGAACCATAATTTCATAACCCTATTAACCTTTTATTACCACTGTATATGGGTTCATGACTCACCTATCTAATACAAACCTATCATAATATTATTATCCACAAATATTAAGAAAAATAAAACAATCTAATATTGATTCCTAATGGCCAGAATGAAAAACATATAATCCATAAAAGTGCACTACAACACCTTAGGTGAACCTCCATAGAATTCAAATACTATCAAATAGTGGTGAATAATTATATGCACATGACCATGCTATTTATTTTGTGAGATATATATCAGAGAGTAAATAATGTGTAGGCCTGAACAACATTGGTGAGTTCTATGATGGTTATACTATTTTATTACGGGTGCCTTTCTAGGATATAAAATGATATAAATACCATAATAATTCTTTATAACTACCTAAGAAAATTGTGACATCAATTCCTAACACTCATTTTTTATTTTCAAAAATATTATAAGTGTATGACCGAACCACTTGATGGAATAGGAATAAATAATCATGTAATAGAGTAAATTTTGGCTCTATCACCATTCACACATGGAAATGACCCCAAACCCACTTTAGTGGTTCTGTTGGAGTGCCACATCATTGAATGACTTATAATGTGGGTGTCATCATCTTAAAGTTATAGTGTAAAATTTCAATGACAAAATCTAGGGGTATATTCATAATTCATGAGTATCTTATCATTCCTATTAGGATAAAAAATTCTATACTTGTATTTATATCTAACCAACGAAATCATGTTAATAAACATTAAATTTAAAATAATCCAAGGATAAAATAACTCTGGATCATATTGACCTCTTCAATATCAATCAAAATTATTCTATACAGATAAATCACAACAAAACTGCAACCTAAAATGATATATTTCTTATGTTCATAAGGGGATCATAATACACAGTACATTGTAGTGAAATGGAATAAAAAAATTCTTAAATAAATGAGGTCACACATACCGATTTTAAAAGGAAGAACAATAATTACTTGAATCAATGATAGTTTCTCGGTTGGAAATTACATTTGACACCCTCGATAGCAATTTGGGAAGTATGGTTAAAACCGCAACATTAAATGATATATTCCTTCCGTTCGTAAGGGGAATATGATACACACTACATTACAGAAAAATATGATGACAAAATTTAAAATAAATGAACTCAAACGTACCAATTTAAAGAAAAAGAACAAATCATTGGAAACTAGGCTTGTTGTGCTAGGATGTATCGTTCACATCGAGATTTAGGGATAAATCTTTGATATGGTTGAGGTTTAGGGAAAAATATTTGAGATGGTGCGTTGAGCTCTCATTTAGGTAATTTTTTTATCTTTTCGGAGTTTTATATACCTAGATGCAATGATATTTGGGTATTTTCTTCCCCAATGGTTTTAAAAAACTGTTGGGAAAGTAATTGTATCCCAACAGTTTACAACCATTGGGGAACAACTATTCCAAAATATATGAAATGGTTTGTTTAAACCATTAGAAAAAACCTATTCATCAGCACTATACCCAATAGTTTTCTTCAACTATTGGGAAAATAAAAAAACCAAATGAATATATTAACGGTTGTACAAAACTGTTGGTATAGTAGCCCTTTCCCAATGGTTTTTTAAATAATTGGGAATATTGTGTTGGTATAGGTGGGATTTCCACTAGTGTATATTGAGTGAAATTAAGATACTTACATTATTTATATATAAGAGAGGATGGAAATAAAATTTAGAACACAATGTAAGTGGCTGAGCTAATACTATTTAAACTGATTTTCTTTCATTAGTGACATAATGCCACTAGATTAGTTGAGATCCATTCATAAATTGAAAAGAATTTGAGTTGATGACAATAATAATATAGTATGAAGAATATTGATTTTTCAAATAAGGTTATAATATGGAAAGGATTTTGTTACATAGAGTATAAATATATTTCACATAATCATACTGAATAATTATTATAGTAGATATTGATAATTTCACAAGTTGAGGAACATACCATATAGAGTTTTATGAATACCAATAAATTTTTCATTATGAATAATTTGATATTGGTGGATTTAGAGTTCTATCCATGTAGTTATCAAGATTTAAAAATTATATGACTTATAGAAATATATATGTATAATGTTTAAAAAGGAGTTAAATATGATTTAGGTGGTGGAACATCCTTGAAATAATCTAAGGAATATTTATTTACTTCATTAAAATCTGTAATTATTTTTATGTTGATTCAAGTTGATTAGAAGTTAATACAAATCAATTTGAAGAGTTTTAGTTGCATTGAGAAATATGGAGTTATGTTTGGAATTATAGGATTTTAGGTTGCTAAAACCTAGATGATATATAGCATATTTCTCAAACTATAAAATGTGGAAAATTCTTGGATGTTATTCCATGTATGTGTTAGTTTTTATTGTCCATAAAATTTGGAAAATTATATAACCATCTTTAATATATAATATATTATCAGTATAAAGTATTTAAAAATTCCTCAGATCCACTGTGATGTATAACACATTTAGAATATTATGTAATATTTTTTCTATAAAGACACTATGATGAATAACATATTTAAAATGTTAAAAAAAATTTCTCCCATGGAAGTTTAAAATTAACAATGTTCTAGATGCATCATAAGAGTCATTTGAAAAATTTATAAGAGTAAATCACTCTTATGATAAGTCATAGAAGTGGAATTTTTCAAAGTAATGAATAGTACTAAAATCTTTAAAATTATTGTACTCTACTAAATTATGAGACTTCTTGAAATTGGTAGAGAGATTTGAAAGATAAAATTTAATTATAAGGAATTGAATGATATTAATTTATATGATGATTGATATGTTCTTAGGTTTTTAAATATCACCATTTAAATTATTATCGTGAATCGATATGAGATGGAATTTATTGATGAGGGGTAAAGAAGAGAGAATAGATGCACTATGATTCTATATGATAGTAGTTACCAGTTGAAGTTAGTTTCATGATTTAAAAATCAGTTGTATTATGTGGATAATACCTTACTGCGATTATACTACTTCATGATTTCCCATACATATGTGGATCTTAAAGGAGAGGTTTTTGTGGATAAGTTAACCCAAGAGGAGGCCATGATAATATAGATCATCCTATGAAAAAGAGACTGAGTCTCTAGGAAAATTAAAATTATAATAATCATGATTAGTTTTAAATGAGTCTTAAAGACCCAAGATACTATTATTTTAAAGGCTAGGTTTTTTAGAAGTCAAATATGCAGTCACTGTTATTGTTCATTATTCTTCAAGATGAATTTGAATTATTAAAGTCTGGATATCAAGTAGAATTAATATTTTGAATATTTGAAAATAATATTTACATGGTTTAGTGAATAAATACAAATAGGGTAAAAAAAGGAAAGTAAGGATTTGGTATTGTTATTATCATGAATATTTTGTGAGTAGAAGAAGAAAAGGTGTAGAGCCCATACAACATCGAGTTATAAATATTTGTTTTAAGGAGAGTGAGAAAATAAATTATGGGAGAGGTTAAAATTATTCATTAAAGGTAAAGAAGATGAAAGATATTCCAGTATGGTTTCTACTAATTACCTTTAAGGTCAATGGTGAAGAGTGATAGTCTATCATTTTCACTATCTACTATTCAACAAAAAAGCAGAGGAGTTAAGAAGACAAGCCTATAATATCACTATAATACAAGTTTTGAAGAAGATAAAAGGTAGACACATAGATTATTTCACATTGAATAGGTTGACCATATGTAAAACCTTGATATTTTAGTATATATTTCTTCTTAAATAAATATTGATTAAATAGATTGATTCACTTGAAACACTGAACCAAAATGAGTTATAACACACTCTATTAAGATAAATATGACCATCCTAAAGTATCCATTGAATTAGAATGTATAAATAGAGGAAAAACATTATGAAATATATTTTGAAAAAAATAAGGGACATTTTAATACTAACACACTGAAAAAAATCAATTGGTATAGCTTAAAACTAATAAGATCATTTTATGATTCAAAATATTTTTTTTCTAAAATTATTTTTTTATGTGCTATATATTTATATTTCAAGAAGCTAAGTATATAATGGTTATATGAGGATAAAATATATTATTTATATTAATAATATATAACATTAATTTCATTATAAACTGATAGAAAATAATAATAAAAATAGTTAATATTTGAAAAAGTCATTTTCTTATATTTCTTTTCATTATTGTCATTATTTCAACTTTAAAGTACAATTCATAAATTTTAGAATTTTAGTTAAAAAATTGAATTCGTTTTTTACATTCATAATTTCAATATCATCATGTTATGTTTTTTTGGGATTTTTTCTAAACATTTTTTTGATGAATAGTACAAAACATAGTTTTTATAAATATCGTGACTTTTATGAAATAATTAGGATATAAGAATATATTAAAAATTTATGAAACATTTTTCATAATTAAAAATGTATTTTATAATTAAAATTATATATTTAAAATATTTTGTTTAATTTAGTAACCTATTATTAACATTTTACAACCTAAGTAATATTTTTCATGAAATTACTTTTATTGTGTTAAACACACTTTTATTGAAATTAATATTCACCACCAAAAGAAATTAAATATGATATAATGGTTTTAAAATTTATAATTAGAATATACGAATTTTCTAATAAGTTTAATTTTATTTTTAGGCAAAAAAATAAGTTACTAAGGTAAAAAAATAAGATATTGTGGTAAAAGTAAATAATGGTAAAAGTTAAAACTAAGTGGAAAAAGATTAAAATTACACAAACCATATCTCCAAATGAATATTTGATAGATTACAAGACCAGTAATCTTATCCTATATATTATTTTACACTTTTGGAGACACTTTCCTTTAAAATTGACATGACTTTTATATAAAGTTATGAATATTTACAAAAGTGACACCCCATTCACTTATAAAATGATCCTTTCACCACCCCAACTCTCCAAACACTATAATATTTATCACTCAACAAAATTCTTCCCAAAAAACATTCCAAACTCCTTTCCAAATTTCAAGTAGTTCTAGTCTGACTAATATAATATTATACGAAGGATAAAGTATTTTTCCAAAGGATTAAGGAGGTTGTGGAGATTTTTTGGAAGGTGAGAGTTAATGTAAGGGTTCACATCTCAATTTTACTTCTTTAAGACATATGTCACATACTCAAAATATTTTATTTTTGTGTGGTGTGTAAAATAACTATTTCACATAATATATCATTGTTATCTTTATAATCATTGTATTTAAAGTTCCACTTCGTGTTATATCTTTTAATAACATTCAATTAAAGAGTTACCAAATCTATAAGGGTCTTTTCCAAATCAATTACTATTCATTGAGTTATGATTGTTCTTATTGATTTATATTATTATAATTTGGGTACTTCATAACTTATGATTAAATTATATTTCACTACATCTCATTTTTTTGGATTTTCATTTCTTTCACATAAATGCCTTTTCAAAGGATTATTGCATCAATTATTCTTCTTTAATGTATTCATTTCTTCATAAAAATAAAACATGGTTGAGAATAATACACATCATATTTAATGGTTATTTATCTTCCATATCCATATTCTATCCTTTTATTTCATATTTTGAAAACCAAATATGTATTATATCATGTGATATTATTATTTATCTTTACCAGTTTTCAAAAGAAAGTTTTACCACCCTTTTTATGATACAGGTTTCAATAATGGTTTTTTAAAAAATATTGTAAAAGGATTTTCTTTTAATGAATATATATTTTATATTTCCCTCCAAATTTCCTCTAATAAAATTTATTTCTTATTAAATGATAAATTATTCCATATTATTTTTAAAAGTAATGGTTTTTAAATTCTTTCACTTCACCTTTTTGAAAATGACTTTTGGATGTGAACTGTAACTTTCTATTTTATGACTAAAGTAAAATTTTCTTTTAAAAACTATTTTATGTGTTCACTTTAATTTTCTACATCTTTGTGAAAATGATTTTTAAAACTGTCTTACAGATTTAATTTCAATTGAATTTTATATGCTTTTCAACATTAAAATAGAATCACTTTTTAACATTTTTCATAAAATTCATTATTCCAAATTTTTTTTATTCAAAAAACTTATTCTCTATGTTATCATGTTTTTTCAAATAAATTTATATTCTCTCTATTTGATAAAACATTTTATTAAAATAGAACCAAAAAATATTAATGGAATTTATTTTCCATTATCCAAGTAAATTTTTAATACTATTTTAATAGTGTTTTTAATATATATAAACATTCATAAAAGTTCTTATGATTCACTGGGAAAGGGACCAAATGATATAATCCACCTTCTTTCTCAAGAAGAATTATTTTCTTATAGTTTCACTTATTGACTGGGGAAAGTATTGACATCCTGTATGTTTTTATCATAATACATATGTTTATTGATTATTAAGGAAAGTTGATCATGTATTTTATTGATCAATAAAGGAGGAAAGAATTCAATAGGTGTTAGTGATGTGTGGGACCCAGAATTATGTAGCCCCATGATGCATGATTAGGTCTCACGAAACGAAAAAGTTTGGGGATTTTGTGTAAACCTATCCAATCAAGAATAAAGCCTTGGATGTGGTCATGGTGGTAAGAATAATTTCTTGGCTATGGTCATGATGGTACCAATAATTTTTGGTTCCAGTTATGATAGTACAAATAATGACTTGGATTTAATCATGATGATACCAATAGTGTCTTGGACATGATCATTATAGTACAAATAATTTCTTAGATAAGGTAATTAAAGTAGTAATAACTTCTTTTATTTGTATATGATGGTGATAATAATTTATTGGCTAAATCCATGATGGTATGAATAATATCTTAACTGAGGAATTGAAGATAATATTAAGATAGTCAACATTATGAATTCCATCACCATGAAATCAACTATTGGAATACATTTTGTTATTTTTATTTTCATCCTTTGAATTTTTTTCAATCCAATATGACCAAATGTATTAAATTAATCAACTTATTTATTCCTACAATATTATTCATTCAATTTTCATTATATGATATCTTTCGATATACACTACCCCTTAACGAGTGTTTGAGATAACCTTTTTTATGATTCCACTTCCCTATGTTAAAAAGAAAGATAATACATATCATATGGTTGCAAGGGTATCATGTGTGAATTTTTTTATGGAATATATTGAAGAATTATTTTTGAATAAGGACCTATTTGTATTATGAAAAAACTTTACATTGGATGGGAAAGATATGGTTTTTGTTAGATAAAATTTTCCAACTCTCTTAAACCATAAATCTAAAAGGTCTTTGCTGTGTAACTGACCAAATATATGTTATTGATACTATAATAATGAATAGTTATATTTTAGAATGTTTTGTTGGTTTCGAAGCCTATATTGAAAATAATATATTTATTCACACCGGATTCTGAGAGTGTGGGTTTCGGGGAAACATATCATATCCATTATGTATAGAAGAGAATGAATCCCTCAATGCTAATCTAATTCAAGGTGGTACAATCTGAATTTTGTATCTAAAGAGTTTCACTTCATCGCTTATATAACACCATGACTCTAGTAACCTAGAGTTGGTGATTATTTTACTTTATTAGAAAAATATACAAGGGATCACATCCCAAAGGATCAAATAGTTTAATAGTCTCAGGAGACTGGATACGTATACTATTCTCACATTAAATCATAAAACACGAAAAAAACATAAAAAATCTTGTGAGAATTTTATTATTTCTTCTAGTTAATCTCTAAATTAATTTATATCCCTTCTTGGTATCTTGGGTAAAGGAATACATAATAAATGGTGACCCCATGTGATCAGAAAGAGAAATCATACAATATATGATATCATATAATAAATAAATCATGAATAATATAGAATAGATAAATAATAATAAAATTTTACATGCAACTAATATCATAAAAAGGTAATAAATCTATGTATGATATATAAATATAAATGATCACATGAATAAGAATAAATAGTTTTATAATGATAGAATGTACAATACTAAACATCAAAATCTTACCATTGAGGTCTTGTCCCAAGAAATCCTATGTAAATAGGTATGAGGTATACTGAATACCCAAGCTAGTTTCTCTCATGATACTTAATGATGCATCAAGGGGGATATAACGGGTCCCAACTATCACTATCTAAGTCCAATGAATTCATCATGTGAAATGGGTGATTAAAAATTCAATATATAATCAATATAAATACTCATATCAAAAAACATACATACTAAATGTTAATATTTACTCCTTCAATATGTACAAAAAACACAATCATAAGACATAAAGAGAAATAAGGTGGATGGTAACATTAGGATATATCCATATCAATTTATAATATTCATCAAAGGATGTTAACATACATGAAAATACTTTTAAAAGTCCACTACAGTATTTCTTGGGGAAAATGCACTTTTCATTTTTAAATCACTTATTTAAAAATATAAAAATTAAAAAAAAATATTATGGAAAATATTTTATTTAAAAATAACTTTGAAAATTTTTAAATTAATCTTTAAGGTAATTAATATCCATAATTATGGGAAGATTAATTCATACAATAAGTGTAAAAACAAATATTATATTCACAGATTCATTAAAAAGTACCATGTTCGAAAAATGAAAAAAAATATTATTTTTAAACATTTTATAGAAAGTAAAAATGGAAAAATGACTTTAATAAATCATAATATAATATTGAAAATAGTCTTTAATATATTTTGATGAAAATATTGACATGGAATAAAAAGATTCCTGACCAAATAGAAATTCAAATTCAGTTTTCCTTAACAATTTTTTGTTTATTCTGATTGCCAAAGAAGGTAAAAATAGAATTATTAATTGAAAACCCCATAAATTAACAGAGTATAATAAAATATATTGTGTTTAATATATAAAATATTATATAATTCCTCCAAAATAAAATTGAATATAAATAATCCTCAATAAGGATGAGATTGTGAAGTAATCCCTTACCCCAGGTTTGAATGATTTCATAATTGATTTTAACCTCTTGTATTCTAAATTTAAAATTATTATATTTCTATAAAATAAACATATAAATACTTATAATATCATATATAGTCATATTATATAATTTCAACAACCTTTTATTAATAATTATTTATTAAAATCATTCTTTCCGAGTGTTAAGTGTTTCATTTTTCTTGTAAATTTCTTTTTGGTAGCTTATATCCTTTCATCTTTATCATGGTTACATGATCTCAAGAATTTTAATCATAATATAAATTTTATATATATTCATTATATAAATATTTTTGAATCATTATTGAAATGAATACATGAAAAATGAATCATATTGCTTTGTGAAGGTTATATTTCACATGTACGCACAAGCGACGTTATCATTTTTCAATGGATAGAAGTTTGAGAAAAAAAATAATATTTTTTATCAAATTTATCATAATTATATCATAAATACCATATATATTCATTATTTACATATTTATAACCATCCAAGTAATGTGGATATGGAAAATTATTTACACCACTACATGGAGAGGCTAGGTTGTATATACACATGAGTGATATTTTCTTTTTCTATAGGTTGAAAATGAGATGAATAAGGTTGTTACCCCAGAATAATAACATTAAAGTATAGTTATGATAATTATTTTATTATATTATCATATTTATATAATAATTTAATGTGGTATAAGAGGAAATAAATGAGAACACTTGGTTAAGAACTATACCTCTTCTTCAGACAAGCTCATTTGGTTTATACCTACATCCTCTTTAGGATAATATTATGATCAAACCAGGTCCTCTATGATGTGGGGAGGTATGTTAAGATATTTTTTGGTTAGGTATTAGCTAAACCAATAGGAAAATTACATGTTAGGAAGATAGTATATGTCATTTACTTTTATAAATGAGGGAGACGACACACTTGGAATTTTTCAAAAGATTAAAATATGTTAATGTATTACTCAAAAAATGGATCAAAAATAAAATAGATTGGAATATGAAATTTTTATGGTAGAAATATAACCAAATAATAAGATTTAAGATTTTTTTTGTCTTATCTCTAATCCTTATCCTTTAATTTTTAAACCCTTTAACATATTTTACCCTTAACCATAATGATAAAAATTTACCACTATTAATATTCATTATCAAAAAAAATTAAAAGAACTTATTAAATAATTTTATTTATTATGATTAAGAATATGGAATCTATTTTAAATTATTCAAATACTATAAGTGTATGATATTAATTTTAATATATTTTGTAAAACATGACGAAAAACAGTTTTCTAAAAAATGCATTTTTAAGTATCAAACTGTTTAATAAAAAAATTAAGAATAATGTTGATTACAATGAAATTAATTGGATTATGTTTAATAAAATGGAACCAATTGAATTTTAAAATAAATTCAAATAAAAATGGTACTTTTAAAATACTTCAATGGAAATGATATTTTTCTATAAATTCTATATTTTTTCACTGTTCACTGAAAACTTTATCTTTTAATAAAAATATAAAAATTTCAATCTAAGATAATTTTAATACATTTATTTCAAAAATGATAAATTTTTTATCAAATGAAATTTATAAAATTTTGTAATTTAGGTTCTAATCCAATTCTTGAATAAAGTTATGTGCATTATAATATTATTTCTGTAGAAATAAAAGCTTACTTAATATAATTGAATCTTGGGTGTTACAACTTACACTGAACCTGTTTGGTGAAAGAAGTATGGATACAAGGATATACCCATGTTCAAGTTACTTCTTGATAATAATATAGGACATGTGTGTGTTTGGGATAACAACCACTACACACCAGGGACATTGTAATCCATATTGGAAGTGGACCTTATTAATGAATTTTAGTTTCCCCTATTATTTTTAATTTATGATCATTATACATGGATGATAACCTAAGGAAGGAGTAGAGTGAGAGATTTATTCACTGGATTATTGAAATAATAAAGTAGGGAGAATTTATGAAGTGAAAATAGTTACCAACACTTATGTAACTCCTCTCTGTGTTTTTCCATATCCCATATGACCCTAACAATTAGATGGGAATTCAATTATCAAGTGAACATTATCATGAGTAAATTATTGGACCCTAAATAAAGAAAAATATTTATATTATAAAAATAATAAAAATAATATTAATTTATATATCTCTATTTTGGATATCATCTGTTTAATATAAACTTAAATTGAATATAAGAAACCATTTTGAAAAAAATTCAAACACAAAATAATTGTGTCGTATGTTAATTTGATGTCACCTATTTAAAAAAACACCATTAAGAAAAAAATGTAAAAAGTGTACAGCATGATCAACTATTCATAATATCATGCTAGTCATTCAATAATAGATATATACATGAGGTTCTCATTTCCACTCATAATATCATGTGTTATTGAGAATGAAACCATTTCATCTATATTCTTTAATACATTTATATTCCATAATATTCCCTTAGTTGGAAAATTAAAATATATCTCATTATTCTAAAAATATTTTGGGATTTTAATTTCATTTAAATTATCTTTATTTGCCTCATTTCTTATTTCTATAATAAAAATTAAATTTTATGTTTCTTATAAAACACAAACTTTTAAATTAACATCATTATTTTCATATAATTTATTTTTTTATCTTTATAAAAAATGAACCACCGCAATCAAACATGTTTTTATATATTAATAATATCATTATTTTATTATGTCTTCATGATAATAATTATAACTAGTTAACTAAATTTTTATATGTGTGATCTATTCACATTATTTTTTTTCCTTTTCTCTCCATGATACTAATAATTTTATTTCATAGAAATATTACTCATTTATTTTGGCATTCTAATATTTACATGAAAATAAATTAAATTCATCAAGTATTTTTATCTATATATTGTCTCTAGTAATGAGAGTCTCATTATTACAACCATTTATAATTCTATAATAATTTTTATATTAAAATATAAAATACAAAACATGTTAAAATATTAATAATATCTCATTATCTTTGGGAATCAACTCCACTTCTGGGGTTTATTCCACCACTTTTAAGGTGATTTTGATTTTAAAGAATTTTCTTAATTCAAAAATAATAAATTCCTATTTATAAGAACACTATTTTTTATTATTATTTACTTATAAGTAATATGTTAACCAAACTAAATGAGTATTTCAAAGTCAAAAATTTTATTTCTTGTGCTTTTTTTAAGAAAAAAATGAATTCTGTTATAACTAAAATATAAGATTAAGTGACATCTATAATTCAAATATTATATGGTATATTCGTTACATATTAAAAATAAATTATAACTTTAATTTAAAGATACCATTAATTTTTATATGAATTAAAATATTAAATAATTTCAATTTTTGAGTATGGAGTTTTTTAATTTTAAATTCTGGTCAAACATTTGATATTTATTATAACATATATTTTTCAAACATAATAGATTTCACAATTATACTAAAAACATAACATTATTAATGTATGACATAATCTTAAATTTGTTCTTTATAAACCATTTATCTATATAATAGCATTATATGAATCTATTATCCTTCCCATAGACTATAATAAACATGGAAACCAATTCCTGGGAAGATTTCAATCGAACTATATGATTCTTCAATAAAAATTTGACTTCATATCAAAAGTAATTATCTCAATATTATCCATTACACACACTATGTTTAATTTATTTAAAATAAACATCAATAAATTATTTTTGTGTATTACTAGAACCTACTTAGACTCTTTCATTAACATTTATTTAAATTGATTTGTAATAAATATTCACATTCACTTTATATAATATAATTGAAACATTATTTTGATAGAACTTAATATTTATAAATAAAAGTTTATTATTTTTCAAAACATTGTTTATATGATAATTTTAATATAATGTATTATTTTATTTATAATAATTTTTTCGGATCCTTACTATTTTCATGTTATGTTGGAATATTTATAAAAGTTTGACACAATAATTTAAACAATAAAATAAATAAAAATCACACCATACCAATTATTAAATAAATCTTTCACATGGAAATTTTAAAATAGAAAATAATTTTGTACACCATGAAACTTGATTTTAATTATTATTAATGGTTACTAATATTAATAAATTAGAACACACAAAATCTGTCAATCATATAAATATTTTAAAACTTCACTAAATCATAAGTAATGTATTTTTTGAGAATTTAAATTCTATAAACTTAATAACATGTTTAGGGTTTATAATGAAACTTAATATATCAAGACTCATTATATGATTATCTTGATTTATCATCCGATCAAAAAAGTGTACTTCAACAATTTTATTTTTATATTTTAATGATTCTTGATAAGGATCAATAAAATATTTTTGTGTAAAATAATCATGCAACTAACACCCATTCATACTACACCAAACACATTCATTCTCAATGTATATTTTTTTATGAAAGTGTTTTTTCATCATTCAACCAATTCAATTGGTGAATTTTATTATTTTCATTTGATATATTTCTATGATCACCTTAAGCATAAAATTTATCTTAACGATGACATGTTAATTATTACCAAGATATTAACGATTTAAATTCTCATATTAATCCACGTTCACTTTAGGAAATAGACCTAAGCTACTTTACCAAATTTTATGATTATTCATGGAAATGATGGTGGAATAATTTCAAGGATTTGACATGGTATTGTGTGAAAATATTGTTATCCACTTTGATCAAGTAATTGAATTTATTTTCATCTAGATACATTTCAACATCCAAAATACATGATGGACTTTTTTCCAATTCATGTTTGAAGAAAGATAAAACTTAGAAATGATCACATTAAAAAATAAAACATACCCAATAAAAAACATCTTTATTCTAGTATAGTAGGTGGTGATAATGTGTTATAAAATCTTGAATATTTTTTTTATTCATTTAGGGATAAAATCATAATGATTTCATATTGTAAATTCTTCTTATCAGTTATGAATAAAAAACAAGTTAAAAGAACATTATATAAGTTTATATGGTCATACATTATCAAATAATTAGTTAATATTTAGTCTATGAGTTAATATTCCCAACTATAAATAGTTGATTTATAAATGATAAATTTATATATAGAACATGACATACATCAATATAATATTTATTTGTAATAAAAAACATACTAAAATAAGTTCCAAAGAACTTTCTAACACATTAGTTAGGTTGTGTGTTATAGTAGATAACATGTCATGTATATATAAATATTATCAAGAAGTGTTATTAATAAATATGTATTTAGGATATATGTAATTTTTTATGCTAATATATAAATAATGTTAGGTAATGTCACAAAACATGAATGTTCTATAATTTTAATATATAAATGTTTAGTGATTTATAAATTCTCTATAATGATATTATTTTTATTATATATCATGTTATGCTTATATATATTATATATAATTTCATGGTTACATATATTTTTATGCTTATAACATATTATATATAATTTTATATCATATATGATGCGAGTGGATTTAAATACATAAAACATTAAAAAATATAGCGTAATACTTAAAAATAAATAAGTTAGGATCTTTTGGATGATAGGTTAGAATAATAAAATGAATAACAAATAAGAATATATTTGTACAATAGTTATCTATCTCATGTAGCTGATTAATATCACTTAGAAACAACCCATTGGTTATTTACTCTAAATGTAATCCACCAATAACATAATTTTCAAATAGATTTGGATAGATCTTTATATTCTAATGTTATATCTAAATTGCCTCAGTTAAAGAAGAATACATGAAAAAAATATCTATAAAAATTTAATGAATCTAATCACATTGAAAATGAGTATTGTAACTGCTCATATAAACCTAAATCATTAATAATGCATCGTACTTGTGTTCAATAATTCCTTAAAAACTCGACTAAATCCCAGTGGTTTATGTTATACTCTTATAGTGCACATTTAAGTCACTTTAGGTGATCATTTAACTCTTCAATGACCATAATATATTAAATACATCGTCTTACGATGTTAAAGAGTTATATAATTATAGTTTTGTAAATTAATTATTAACATACAATATCCCATATCATAATGTTATCTCCTCCTTTAACATCTCATCTATGCAAACAATGATAAATCATATTTCACTACATATTGTATATAATTTTTGCAAAACAATTAATCTCCCAATTTAACTAAAATTTTCAGATTACTTATTCAAATTACAAAAGATCTTCTAAAATTATATCTAAACTCTTTTGGAAAAACACTCATAACAACTATTATTTTGTAAAAACACTTTATACCAAAATTAATCATCACTTCACAACATTGTGTGTGACCCTGTGATACATGGTATAGTTGAAAATGATTATGAGTTTTTAATTTAAAAGTATAATAAAAGATAAATCTATAAAAAAGAAACAATTTTACTCAAAATATAAATGTAGTTGACACAATCTCCACCAAAATCACATATATTTATATGAACAAGTCCACCAGATGTATCTCTATACAGCACATGCATATTCATATAATTCATTTGTAAAAGGTGTTGTGTATAACCAGGAAACACGAAACCCATCTCTAAGTATATTATAAAAAATATATATGATAGTATATGTGATATACTTTAGTGGTATTTACTAGATAAATTATTCCTCATGAGTTAACTTTGTATCTCTATACAAATACATACTCATTCTAATCATAGAATTTTTCTGTAACTCATGCCTTTTTATGAAATACATTGATTAGGGGAAACTCAAATATTTATTCTAAGGGGTTAATTATCATTATATTCTCATGTAATAAATTTTTCCCACATAATTTAATAATAAATAAAAAAATAAATTAGTTTTGAAACCATGATATATTTTTCTAATCCAAATCCATATGTTAAACTAGCTTTAGGATTAAATATGAAACAAATACATTAGATCCAATCCCTGACATATTCAATACCTATTAATTTTAAATTCCCATCATGCTTTTATTATGTTAGTTTATTTTTAAATGGATTTGTTTTATTATCCTCTGTATCCACTCAAAAAAACTTTACATTACCCCATATCACTAATTTTATAAATGATATATACTTTTTGAAATATTCTTTTGGTCCTTTAGTGAGATTAGAATTACTTATCTTATCTCATAACATTTTTTATATCAAAAAATTACTATATCAAACATGATATATTAATAATACCCCTAGTTCAATAAGGATATTCACCATAAAAAAAATTATTCATAAAATATGGTGTAATAATGTGCTCATGTTCTAGTATATAATAATTTATTGTTGGTTTTTTACAACCCTTTAAGATAATAATACCACCATTTAGACAAATCAAAAACCCAAATTGAGATTTTGAATCATCCTTTTCAATATAGAATATATCATATGTATAACCCCTTATAATAATCTCTTCAACACCTATAGATATTTAAAACATTTTCTTAGTTATTATCAAGTACTTAAGAATATTTTTTACCATGATTTAGTTGCTCTTAGTAGGATTTTTTAATTATTATCAAATCATAAGTGAAGTCATGTTAAGTAAAAAACACAACATACATGATTGATATTATAATTAAGGAATATAATCTATGTGTTTTCATTATATATTCATAGAATAAACATATGCAACATAAAGATTAAACCATGAAAAACTAGTAAAAATTCATTATTAATGTTCTCTATGATAAATCAGTTCAGCATATTACTAATGCATTCATTATTATATAGACCAAGTAACCACTTAGATCTATATTTTTAGATCTCCATACCCAATATGTAGGTTGTTTCACCCTTTATTTTCATCAAGATTAATTTTCCCATCCAAGACTTTAAAAACTTCAATGTATGAATATAATTTTTGATTAGTAATACATTATCCACATACAAAAACATAAATATAATGTCATGGACACCAGTACATTTATATACACAAAATTCAGCTTTGTTTCAGATGAAACTAAAGTTGTTAATCAGATTATAAAAATGTATATTCTAAATCTAAGATGTTTATTTCATTCCATACATGGATTTTTTCAACTTATAAAACATAACAACTATATTTTGGATCCTCAAATCCATTAGGTTGTCTCATATGATCACATACTATAATATATTTCCATTAAGGAAGAAAAATATAACACATATTTGGTAGATCACATAATTATAATAAATTATTATTGAAATAAAAACCTAAATTAACTTTATCATAGATACTATATATATAGTTTATTAATATTTAATAATTTGAATTTTCATATAATTTTTTCCCATCAAGTGAGATTTATAGGTAAATACTCTACTACCTATATCGGCTTTGTTTGAAAACCCCACTTAGCCTCTATTAGTCTTACCCCTTCAGGTGGATTAGTCAAGTTCCAATTTGATTTGTATACATAGTCCTTCTTATTTCCAAACCATTAACCATTTATCATTATCAAATCACCCAACAATTTTTTTCTAGGTGGTGGATTCATGATGTATGGACTCAAACTCATAATAATTTTCCATAAGAAATTCATTGATTTTAGGAATTTGATGAGTCTACTAGTCCTATGAAATTATAGTGACATTTAAGTTGGTTTATTATCCACAAATCCTTTTTAACAACCTTATATTATATATTAATAACTACTCACATTTTGTGGTCTTAAACTTTACTAAGTTCAATATTTTTTTCTCTTGAATCGAAAATTAAAAAAATATCCAAATTTGATCCATAAGAACTTTGTGATTAGAATGATTATAGAAACGATATATCTTAGTTATTAGGGAATCCAAAAAATAATAAATTATCAATTTTAGAGTAAATTTAATAAAAAACTATATTCTTAGCATAAGTTTTGCTAACCCAAATTCTCAATACATTTTATTTTGGATGCTTCCCAATCCATATATCATATCATGTCTTCAAAATTTCCATAGATGATATGTATTTAAGTAAAAAAACAACCATTTCAAGAGAATAACCCGAAAAAAATAAATGAAGGTTAAATTGACTCATCATTGATCAAACTATTTATAAAAAGGTATAATTCCTCCTTTGAGAATCATAATTCTACATAGGTGTACATGGATGAGTGATTCATAAAACAATTTCACAATATCTCAAATGATAAATAAACTATTAACTTAATAATTACCCTATTTTATTAGATTCAATTATATTAATACTCTTTTGAAATTGATTTTTTTACTTCATTTTTAAGACCATGAGTATTTTATATATTTCAAAAAAAATATTCATCAGAAACTCATAACCATACTAACATTAGTAAAAGATATAAAGTACTTAAACCAACACTTACATATGTTATAATTGGTCTGGGACATCTGTTATCAATATGTCATTGTCATCATAGGGATCAAAATGGGGTGTTGGACTCAATAACTTGATAGTTGTTAAATATAGAGGATCTATATTCTCTCATAGTGAACCAGTTGGGTAATAAGGCTAAAACACAAGCTATTACTGTCGTAAAGTTGAAATACCCTTGAACTCTGATTCTAAGGTTGTGGACATATTTGACCATTTGATATGTGATTTAGTTTACTACAAGTTTATAGTGTAATAAATGTATGGTTCAAGGGGGTTAAGGGGGTGTGTGCAATAAATTATTTAGAACCAACCATCGAAATACCAAAATCATCATCCTTTACCGTGGTAGTGAAAAATGAAGACAAACCTATACATGAGGTGGTGATATATGTGGAAATTTAAGGAGGTTTATTAGGATGCATGGTCTATGATAAATTAATGTAGATCACACCAGATATATAGGGGGTTGGGTGAATGCAATGAGTAGGTCAAGTCCTAGAAGAAACATGTCGACTATTAATCTAAGAAACCGCTTTGAAGGTATGGAAATTAAATTCCCATTTCAGGAAAAAAGATATTCAGTGTGGGTAGAGAACTCCATAGAAGGAAAAAGTTTCTCTTGGGAATTTTTTGGAGATTATATCTCTAGATAATTATTAGTATATAGTGCATATGGATGGCATAGGAGAGGACTTTGTAGCCTAGTGAGGAAGAAGGGGTAAAATGAGAACATGGATTCAGTAAGTTGCATTGTGCTAAAGGTGAAGAAATATAAGGGGAATAATGATTACTCTCACTAACCTAAACCAATGGAGACAAGGTATTTCCAAAAAAATAGGTCAAATCCAATGGATTTAGAACCTAGTGATAATTATGAGTAATGAAATAAGAGTTAAATTCTCTATAGTCAAAACCAAATGGTCGAGTGTGGTGATTATATGAAACAAAAGTAGAATGGTGGTATGATGGAAACTATGTCTTAGATGCAGGGGGATTTGTAGCGGTGTATGATACTAATAGTGATGCCATCACTGATCTGTCCATCCCCACTAAGTACATGTTGGTTTTCCCACAATGAGCGATGGGAAAGGAGGATTAAAAAATCATTGGATATTGTCATTTACTATGAGAGATAAATGCTGGAGGCTTTCTATATTAATTCTTCTCAAGAAGATGTTGATAGTATAATTAGGAGAATTATTATATTAGATACCAATAAAGAGTAGCATGTGTGTATCTATAATAAAGTTAATATTTTGACAAGTGGCTCCAAAAAAATGAATATAAACATGTAGTATTATAGTTAGACATGGTACAAGATGTATTTTCATTTTGAGGACCTCATTAAGGATTATCTAGATACGAAGTTAATTACACTTCAATGGAAATTATATAGAAATAATGTTTCAAATAAAATAAAACATTCTTTCAATTATTTTTTTGTTTTTTATGGTTTTTAATGTTTTTATAGTTTGAACTTCTAAGGATTACCACTTTTCTATGAATTTTATCTTTAAAATAAAAATTTAATTTTCATTTAGTTAATTAAATTGGGCCAAAAAAAACTTCTTGGGTTCCCAATTAACCCTCAAAATTGATTTATTATTTTAAAACCCAAAAAATATGAACTTAGTGATCCAATATCTATATTACAATACAATTATAGTCCACATTTTCATTTTTATCATTAATTATATATTTCAAAAAATGATATTGTCAATTATATCTTATAAAACTCTTCAATAATTGAGATAAAAATACCTTGACCAAATTAATTTAATGAATTATACAATCTTCATTATTTTGAGCAAAAAATCCTATTAAGGACACTTAGTCAACTGAAACCAAAATTTCACAATTGTATATGGTCACTAAATCTTATTTGGGACAATCATACCTAACATTCATTACAAAAGATAATCCATAGACACCAAGATTTTTTATAATCGACCGGATTGGATGATCGAGGTCTTAACATGTGTTTGATTTAAATAAATCTAACATATTGGTATTTCAAGGGGTTTTATAGATATTTTCATTACTTATATGCATCTCATTAATTTCCTATATGTAAGCATTATTTTAATGATTTAATTTATGAGTCTCATGATTTCAACTAAATTAAATTGTTTCAATCACATTAATGTATAAATCTTATAAGACTAATGATTTATGATTTTTTTTTTTTTTTATAAAAATGCAATTATAATCTTTAATTTTGATTCATTTTCTTAATTAATTCTTATGAGTCCTTTGTTTTTAAAATCAAAATACGCTTCATACTAGACTTGGGTCAACTTAATGTTTTTTTTATTAAACTATGATGTAAAGTATTTCATTTCCAAATTATAACTTCATGAATACATTCATTATAAATCATGTGAGTTTTGAAATTTTATTGAATAATCACCAGAACACTTTACTTAAATAGAATATTTGATGATTCCTTTGAAAAAATTATGATGATAGGTGGAGAAAACCAGTTATTTGAAAAATCCCAGAGAGTTAGTTACGAAAAATGCATAAAAATTGAACGTTGGGGCTTTAAGTACTAAATATTGGTTGAATAAATTTCAAGAGACACATACAACCTTATTTCATAAGATCTTCTGATATTTTTATTTTTTATGTTATCTTATATATTTTGATTATAATGATTTCATTGTAAAATTTCAAAGTTTCCTTTTATAATCATTTTATTCTGAATGGATTGTGATTTAAGAGTTTTTTTCATAAGAATTTATAATTTAAAACTTATATGTTCAAATAAGTCCAAGAGGTAAGGACTTGATTGTTTATTAATTTTTTTGATATTTTGTGAGGATAATACTTATATTGATTCCTTTTCTATTGAAAGAATATATTTTAGATTAAAACATGGTTATAGATCAAATATAGATCCTTATAACCATTGGGGTGAAATTTGTTTTTCTAAATGTAATGTCTTGGTCAAATACCAAGACAAAATTTATTAATAATCAATGAAAGGCACTACGAAATTCTGAAAGAAGGTATTTTATTACAATCTATTTCATAAAGAGGAAGAAGGTCAACTGGCAGATTATCAATCCACGTAATGCTCTGGTTGATACCTTTATTATCAAGACCATCACCCACCATGTTCGCTTCCCGATAGGCATGTGTGGCAATATATTTAATATCATGAAGAGAGTCCAGGTGGTTCATCCAGAGGGTTGTAAGAAGCCAGGAATGGTGGACCACACCGTTCAAAATCGCTTGGACGATGGAGGTGGAGTCACTTTCAATCCAGATATAATTCCAACCCTTTTTTTCATAAATTCAGTAGCTTGGATCACCACCATAATTTCAGATTCTAAAGAAGTGTCACTAGTGCAACCTCCAAAGAAACACCCATGACAGTGGCCCAAATAATCTCTATAGATAGCTCCAAAACCTGCTGGACCCGGATTCCCTTTTGAGGCTCTGTTCACATTAATTTTTATCCATCCAGGAACATGAGAGTTCTAGAACACCTCAGTTGAATGACGCGGTTTTTTATAGAGGCCAAAAACCCAAATATGTCTGAGGACAATAACGTTCTCAACGGGATTGTCAGAATTATCTTTTTGAAGTGAAGCGGCATCCTTGATAGCAAAGAGAATTCTTGAACGACCTGCATTAAGGATGAGTGAGTGCTTTTTCTTTAATGTATTGTATGTTCTTATATAGTTGGGGTATGTGAGAATAATTTCTATAATAGAGGAAACTAAAAAAACTAGAAGAATAAAATCTAGTTGAATAACTTACAATTATCAAAAGGGGTGATGTAATGACAATGATGGATGTTACTATCTTTGTAAGTTACAAAATCTAGATACAAAAGTGCATTTGAATATAATACCATAAATTTAGTCACATGATGTTATTCTAGGAAGATATATTATAAAATTATAGAGAGTTGTAACAGTTCATTAGATGATCTAGTTAAGGTAGTAGGAAACATTAAACAAATAGAAGATCATTCCTGAAGATTAACTTTGGTGGATTCCAATCCATGAAGATAGGATATAAGTGGTGACTAGAATATTAGGATAGCACAACTATATTATTAGGTTGTTATCACATTGTGATGTATGTACATAGAAGCATAAGGTCATAAACTTGGTTGGCGAGGATTCAGTAAGTGCAACCAAAAGACCTGAGATCAAATCTAGGTGGAGAAATATTTCCAGGTTACTGTAGCAACAATGTAGTTGGTACTATAATAGGTACTATTCAGAACTATAGTAGCTGGAACTATTAATCCATTTGGGCTATTAGGTCACTGGTTTGGTCCTTGATTCCTTCAAGGCCTTCGAGTCACCCAAGCCCTTTGGGCTAGCAAGGCTCTCGGGCCACATCAAGGCCTTTGGGCTACCTCAAGGACTTCAATCCACATGAATTTGTGCTTAATAGACCAAGAAGACTCTATAAATTGTAGGATATATATGAAGATTCAGAGCCTGGTGCATTCACCAGAGAAGAGATAAAAGATTTTTAATATTGAGAGGGTATGGAAATTGTCATCTGGCCTAGCCTATGCATGAATGAGAAGCCTAAACGAACATCCATCTAAATGTTGAGAGATGAAATCATGATATAGTAACTAAGGAGGATGATTTCCAAGTAGTTATAGTCTGGATGAATTCCTCTAAGACCTTCAGTTCATATAATGTCATGAAGCCTATAGGCCACGTAAGGGTTCCCCTCCAATCCTTAAAAGAAGTATTATCAAAAATTAATAAAAATAGAAGGCCTTTGGGACATTCAGAGTATGTATGGACTTAGTATTGTAATAACCCTTCATTACTATAAATAAATTAAAGAAAATTGTCTTATGGATTGAGATGCATGTCTGAAAAACATAATCTTATGAGTTTTTATTATTCCTTGTTTTTATTTTTTGAGCATTTTATTCTGGTATTATTTTCTAATGTTTTATAGAGAGTAAGTGTTTCAGATAGGTGACTTTGGAACAAGTTTGATTCCCAATATGTAGTTGTTGTAATATTGAGTTTACATTTTTGAACTTTTTTCCCACCTAGTAAGTTTTTATGGTGGGTCATCTAGTGGTTTTATTAGATGACGGTCATAGGCTCAAAAAATGGTATAAGGGCTCTGAGTTAGAGTTTTTTTTATGTTCAATCCATGGTGAATGTGTTTCATTGATCAGATAGTAGAAAAAAAATTCCCTCTATTTTGTAATATAATATAAGTCATAATTTTATACTCTATTTTTCTTATGTCATTAAAAAGTAATGGGAAATTCACAATTTATAGTGGGATAAAGTTATAGGAGAGTAATTACAAGTTAGAGATGTTTTTAAAATATATTTTTTGTTCTATAATATGTATATGGAGTATTTCCTTCTATATAAATTCCTTGATCTTCCCTTTACTGGTTTTGTGATAGAAGCGATGAAAGAGTAACAATGAGAAATAATGGATGAGAAGGCACTCAAGTTGATGTGAATTTCACTTTCCTAGAATGTGTCATATAACATTTGGTAAGTGAAAACATTATTGGAACCCATAAAGTCCCTCATTGACATGTATGAGAATGATATGGGGATGAAAAAAGTGTTTTCCCTAAGGAGAAGATTTGAAATAATAATTTCAGAAGGTAAGTCAGGTTTTGATCATATTAATGACTTCAATGTCATTAGAAATTTGTTTTCTTTGGTGAATATAATATTTGTAGACCCTATTTAGATGTTTTTGCTCTTCTATTTATTCCTAGAATCTTGGGACACCATAATGACTACTATGTGTAACTATAATGGAAAGGTATAACTAATGTTAATGGATGTTAGTGACTTGATCTTGAATGAGGAGATTTTGTAAAGGTATATCCTTGCATATTTTAGGAACTCATACTACTAAAAAAGAAGAGGATTTATCAATTGATGGAAAATTCACCATAATGGGAAAGGAATAAGGAGCCACAACATGAATAACTCAATGGATGGTCCTCTAATATATTAGAATTATAGAAAAAATGAATCCTAAATAATGATTTCAGTGAAAGGAGAGAGAAGTATAGAATATATGCTTTTAGTAGTGGTTCTGTGAATCCTTTATCTTAAGATAAGAGTGGTTTTCTCCTAATCACTTCTAGTTCTTTTGGTTCTTAGGTGATATAAACAGGGGATTCATTCCAATCAACATCTGAGATAGTAATTATAAAGAAATATACTTATAAAAGGTATGAAAGGATGATTCTTTTAGACAATAAGGCTCTCAAGATAGTGAGTAAATGTGGTGTTTTAGCCTGAATAAATAATGAAAGGATTATGGAGTTGAAGTATGTGTAGTACATCCCAGGGTTAAAGAAGAAATTAATTACTATTGGAAAAATGTATAATGAATATTTTTATACTTATTTAATAGTTATTTCATGGAAAATTTCACATTAATCCATGATCATTGGAAGTGGCATGAAGGATAGGATTCATTAACTTATGGGTTCACTAAAAGGGGTGATTCATGTTGGAGAGTTATTTTTTATGAAGTTATGGTATGATCGCATAGTTCATATCAATGACAAAGGGATAAATATCCCAGCTACTAAAGTATTTCTAAAGACCATATGTACAATGTATAGAATATGTGAGGATTGTGTATTTGGAAGACATTGAAAGGTGTCCTTTTGGATGGATGGGAAAACACCTAAGCAATGGAAGATAGTGTTGGTTCACATATATGTTGGAGGGAAAACCCTAGTACATTTTAATAAGGGATCTCTCTATTATATTATTTTCATCATTTAACTGGAAAAAAATTGTGGGTGTCCTTTCAAAGGCACAATTCCAAGGTGTTTTGAGCCTTTCTAATGAAAGAGGGCCATGGTAGTGATGTTTTTTGGAAATAAGGTTAAATTCATATGGTTAGATAATGGTGATGAGTATGGAAGTAGGGGGTTTGAGAAACATTTCTGGTGTAAGGGTATTTTATTTGAGAAGACCATTATAGGGACATCAGAATCTAATGGAGTTATGAATTGGATGAATAGTAATTTGGTGCATAAGGATAGAAGTATGAGATTTCACACAAGACTACCCAAGGTGTGCTGGATGAAATATTTGAATTGTAAATATTACTTAATCAATCATAATCAATCATTTATAATTTAATAGAAATATCTGGATATCTATTGTCCCATATAGAATTTAGTGTTAAACCACCTCAAATTCTTAGGAACACTCACTTATGTCCATGTTTATGCCAAGTAATTATATAAGTTAGAGGTTAAGTCTCAATCATGTTACTTTGTTGAAATGGTGATAATGTGTTTAGTTTTTTGAATCCAGTATAATAACTCTCAAAAAGTCCTCAGAAGCCAAAATGTAATCTTTTATGAAGGGATATAGTGGAAGGATAAAAACACAGTGAAAGGTTTCAATGAAATAAAAACATAATCATAAAGAGGTTTATGATGTGGCTAGTCCTGAAATGTTTTTGAGAAATAGAGGGTGTATATTTCTCAAAGATCTTCTCACATGTATTTAATCACATGACTATCTGAATGGTATTGAGTATGGTTAAATCAAAAGGAATTCATCTGGAACAGTTGGACATGAAGATATAATTTTTTTTATGGGTACTTAAGGTATTTAAATGGAGAATCCAGTTTGTTTCAAAGGTCACTATAACTGGGGACTTGCATGTCGAATCATATGTATCCTTTAAAATTTGAAGAAAGCATCGTATAATTTGAAGAGGGATTTCAATGAATTTATGAAGGATTGGAATTTTTATCAGAGAAATGATGATAATTTCTTTTACTAAAAGTATTTTAGGTATTGGAGTTTTATTGTACAACTTCTCTATATCGGTAACATGCTGATTTTAGGTTTGGTGAAGAAATTATTGATGAGATAAAAGATGATTTTTCTACAATATTTTATATAAAGTAACTCATTCCATTAAATTGGATTTTAGGTATGAGGATTGTAAGGGACAATGATCTAGTAATTTATACCTAAATCATATAGGTTGAATTTAGAATATCGTGTATCATTTATGTATTATGGAAGAAAAAATAGTTTACACACCACTTTTCAGACACTTTAAAATTATAAAGGAAAAGTCCCCATGAAAGGAAACTGAGGTTTAGTACATATAAAATGTTTTATATACATCTTGTTTCACGGTTTTGATATAAAATGTGGTATGTCATCATCTGGACATTGTGTAAGTAGCGGGAGTTGTAAATTGGATTATATAGAACCCTAGAGGAGATAATTGGGAGGATGTGAAATGAATTCTGTTGTACATAAAGGGTTCTTAAATCATGGAACGTTTCTTCAAAATAGATAATTTGTTCCAAGTTTTTACAGATTTGGGATTGGGTGTATATATATATACATTATCGTCACACTTCAATATATATGTTTACTTTTGGTAGATAAATTGTGAGTTATATGTTGAATCATCATCTAGTAGTTTCACTCTCAATTGTGCAAGTTATGTATGTCGCCTTGATGAATGTTTAAGAGTATTATGTTATTCTTGAAAGGTTGATGGAGAATATCGGGATAATATTGGTAGTTAGAACATTATTACATGACTTATAGAGAATGATTTAATTAATTAAAAATCTAGTGTTCTGTTCTCATACAATTAAAATTTTAAAAAATTACCATTTATTTTTTTTAGGATGGAGTGTTAAACATAAAGAAGATTTAAGAAGCTTGGAAACTAATAATATTTTTGAAAAAGGTAATTTACAAGGAATTATGGGAGTGGTGTTGCACCTTAGTTGAATTATAATGACTAGAAATTATGTCTAGGGAAACAAGTAGCTACTAAACCAAAGTTTAATAGTAAGTGAAGAATTTTATGAAAGTTTTCAGGGGTCTTAGTTATAAGACTAAAAAATAATCTCATGTGGGAGATTGTTAGGGAATGTAAAAATCATTTTTAAAGCTGAGAAAACTAGGAATACTAGAAAGAGAAGTTACAATAGCCTAATTATCGATTACTAGAAGGGATGGTGGAATGATCATGGTTGAATTTAGGATCTTTTAAAATTATAGACAAAAACCAAGAAACTATAGTGGAATGAAACACCAAAATTTTGGTCACTAAATGTTACACTAGGAAGATTTCTTGAAAATTTATGACGGGGAGTAACGATTCACTGAAATATATAGTTAATGTGGTGGGAGAATTTGACCAAACAAAGTATCATCCATGAAGATCGACTTAGGTGTATTAAAATCAATGAAGATAGGATGGTGGTAGTGATCAGATGAACTAGTTGGTTGTTAATATGTTATTAGGGTGTTATGACATTATGGTGTATGTACTTAACAATTTAATCATCATTATTTAATATAAATAAAGTAAAAAAGTAGTCCCATATCAATTAGTATGAAATTATAAACCATAAAATATCTTGTTTTTTTCTTATGATTTGATTCTATTTTTGATCATTATCTTTTGATAGTTCTTTACTTTGTATTTTTGAGAGTATGTCTTGCAGTGAGGTAACTTGAGTGTGGGTATTACTTCTATGTTTTAGTCATTTTAATAATGGGTTCACATTCTTGAACTTTATTTCAACTGAGTAAGTTCTAGTGGTGTATCATCAAGTGGTTTTATCTAATGATGGTAATGAATCCAATATATTTTATATAACATATTAACTCAATATAGTTCCAAATTTTAAATTCCTTTTTATTCCACTATGAGTTTTTATTTTTATTAATATATTTCATCAAAATCATTGCCTCCACTTTAAGTGTTTTTGAATCTTTCTCATAAAAACATTAACTCCGCCATATAAAGCTTCCTTATTAAGATAAATTTTATTATTTGAGATAGTCTCTAATTTCTTTACACTATTGTGTATTAGAGAAAACATTATTGTTACTTGTAAGCTAGTCCAGTTTCATAAATTCAGAAAACATAAATCCTCATGAACCACCCATTTTTTACAGAGTTAATTATGTATATTATAGACATATAAAGGATATTATTTTACTAATAATTGTTTATATAAGTACTATATGATGGTTAGAAATTATAATATTACTAAGAAGGAAAATATAAATATTACTAGAGAAGAGAATTATGGATATAAGGATAACTATAAAGTTCTAAATACCATTTTATGTTCAATAACTTGGAATATATAATCAGATAACATATTATGAGATAGATAATGGTATCTAGAATAAATTGGAAGTCATTTCAGTACCTCAAATGTACTAGAAACTATAATATCTAAAACACACATATATTATCAATATTTTTATGTTTTTCTAGGAGAAGAAGTTTCTAAGATTTATAAAAGCATTATAGTTGTGGTAAATGGATCTTAATTATTTTGTGAGAGTGAAATTATGAATGATCTATTTTTTGAGAATGTTATTGATGTTTTACCAAAATAATGTGAATATAAGATGATAACTATTGATTATATGAAGCATATTATGAAGCTAAGTCTGAATGATCTCATTTTTACATTAATTCAATAAGAAAATAGGTTTGAGTGAGTTGTAAAAAAATAAGGGAAGAAAAAATTTGTATTTTCTACCAAAAAATCCAGATCTACTTCATCAATATGTTCTTCCAAAAATCATTTTGATAATATTGAGATATAACTTGTTGAAAAAAATTTACACAACTTGAAATGTAGAAGTTTTGTAATAAAATCATTAAAAACAATAACAGCCAAAATGATTGAATAAAGTTACATGATAAACCTTGAAGAAGAGCAGAGAATAAATAATACAATGATGTGAATTTCTATGAATGTAATAATCTAAAAAACATAATTACATAATTTCATATAATCATAATAAATGAAAATGAGTAAAAAAATATTATAAATGATAAATAAATAATGTTATAAAGTTTATGAATACATGTAGTGTGAGAGAATATTCCTCTCAAGATAGGGATTCAGAAAATGAATTTAATTAGTAGATATCTATATTTTTTTCTATAATTATTAATAATAAAAATTATTTTTATGGAAAATTTTAGTACTTAATCTTTTCATACTATGTATTTATATTTATCTTTTTCTTTAGATTATGAGGAGTAAAATTCTATATCAATTATAGTTATTAAGTATTATGTGACTAAAATAAAGAACACTTATTAATTTTGAGAAATATATTGAAAATAAGGAAAATATTTATAATGATAATGATAAAATTTTAAATATTTATTCCAAATTTAAAGATAAAACTATTAAAATTCCATTATATAATGGTTAGATTAAGGTTTTAGAACTTATGTCTAAAATTGAATATTTTTTGAAGATGTTATCTAATTTTACTTCTAGAAGGAATAATTTTTATGTTATTATCAACTTAATGAATCAATCTAAAGTTTTACCAAGAGTATGATATACTTCTCAAAAGATTCATTTTAATTTTAACTATTTTATTCCATAAAGTAAACCCTTTTTACTAATGTTTAGGGGGGAATTTATAAATAAATATTATTTTATTAAGGTTTAATCATTAAAATCTTTGAGTTATTTTAATTTTAAAGAGCTTTTAGCTATTCAAAAACATAGGATTGGACCGATGTTGGTTATGAAAATTTTATTTTCTAAAAATTCAAGTCCTAAGAATGTTTGACTACCAAATATTTAAATTCATTTTAGGATAAAGAGGAGAGTACAAGTATCAAAAAATGGTACATAGAGAATTATTTTTAACTAATTGTAGTAACTATGCAAGATTAACTTTAAATTTTCAAGGGCTATATAAGAATATTTAGAAGCTACATATAATATATACAATCAAAAAAGCATAGCTAGGGTAGAATAGTTTGTAATTAAAAATTGTTATGTATGATTAATTACTTGAGAAAAGGGGATATTACTTGTTATATAGAATTTTTTTAAATTAGTAGAAATACATTTATGGTAAATAGTTAAATTTAATATAAATATGCATCCATTTTATCTTTTTAAACAACCTCTTTCATAGAATGAATATTTTGTGTATATCATAAGATAAATTCCAGAAGAATTTTTTTGAGTGTTTATCTTATGAAACTAAAAAACCATAATTAACATAGTTATATTTTATTTACCCTTTATATTTCATTTAGAGTTATAAATCATAGATTTAGCAATTTTTTTAAATTTGGTTTTATTTTTTTAAAATGATTTTTCAATACATATTCATGGAGGGAATAAAATATGACCACTGATATCTTTTCATGATAATTGGTTCAGAGTCATTTTGATAGATTATATAAAGGATAGTGGAACCCAAGTATTAGTATTGAATTTTGTGGTGAAGATATACTAAAATAATACTATATATTATAAATCATGACTTTCCTTATGAAATATTAGAATAGAAAAATATAGATATATTGGTTCTAAGAAGGTAATGAAAGGATAACCAATATAAAAGGGTGTAATAAATATTAAACTTTGTTGAAAATATTTATGCTTCTAGATGCGAGAATCAATAACATTTACATGTAAGTATCTATATTCATTTTATCCTTAAATTATAAAACATATTTATTTGACTATATCTTTTAAAATTGAAGATGAATATATGAAATTCACTGTGAAAAAAGAAAATTTGGAATTGATTATGTCTTTTGAGAAATTTTTGGAAGCTTGAAGAGTACCATTTGAGGGAGAATCTTTATTGGTATCTCATAATATTACAAACAAATTGGGATATTTTGATAAAGATAAGGATATTGAAAATATTTTCCCTAAAAAGTACACCAAAAGGAAGATAAATAGCCTTGAACTGAACATATTTTTATTTTTCTATGGATCCATGGGTTTTCACTACTAAGGGAGATACAGATATTTCAAAAGTATAGGATATCTACATATTATATTATATTTGTAGACTGTGAAAGTTTAACATTACTTATTTTATATGGTATTTCATTGAATTTATTTTCTATAGAGTTTTTTGGGTTAAATTTCTTATGTATTCAAGTCTTTTGAATATATTTATTTTCAAGATACTTTCCAATTGGGTGTAACTAAACTAAAAAATCCATCAAGAATTTAACTATCCTATGACCAATTAAGAAACCATTAACTGTATGATTTTGGTTTATGATCTAAAATGTAACAAGTTTACTGATAATGAAATGAATGCAACTCAACTACTCAAGAAATTAGAGAAAGTAAAAAACATAAAAAGAAACTAGTAATACACAAAAGTGAAAAGTTCCTGTAGAAAAAGCTTCTAGGATTACACATAAGAAAGTCAAGGTTATAAAGTCACTTGTATATAGTTGTAAAATATTAGAGGTTTTATATCATGTGAAAATTCATGTTTCCAAATAAAAACATTATATTTTAAAGAAAAATAAAATAAAATATTAGATAATATTATATATTGAACAAAGAAAAAAATTATAAAATAAAATAAAAATGAGAAATAATAGATAAAATGAAAAAAAGAAATAAATATCTACACATAATAGTTTTAAATAGGTTTTATCACAAATATTATTTAGAGAAACTATTGATCAAGAATAAAAATTCTTAATAAGAAAATTGACTTCTCCAATATTTCAGCATGAATAAGAAAATATAAAGAAATGAAAGTTAATATACCACCATCTCTTGATTATTTTTTACCACCACAACTTTATAAAGGGGAGAAAGATGGTGAAACTATAAATTTGGAAACCCCATTTGAACAACCCAAATAAATCAAAGTATTGAATTGATATTTTCCTAAAAATACTAATTTAAAATATTTTGAATATAGAATCATGTATGTGGAAAAATCTTGTAAAATTCAGTATAAGAACAATTTGAGAGAAAAGAAGATAAAAAAGTAGAATATAATGAAAAATAATATAATGAAGAACAAAAATTAAAATATTCAATTATTATTGTTTAATTATTTAATTTTAATTCAGGTAATAATGTTTATCTAGAATATAACCTAGAAATAAATCTAAAAGTTGATATAGATTAATTAGATGACTGTTAAAAAATTAGTTTTCCTAGATATAAAAGCATAAATAAGGGGTCAATTGAGGCTTCAAAAACAATTTTCTCCCACTAAAGATATAAAAAGATCTTAATGTTATAAAATGCAAACAAATTATTGTACAAAAACCCATAAAAATATTGTAAATTGAAAATATTGAAATTTAACACCTAATTGAAATAATAAACTAATCTAAAAAAGAGTAATGTAAATTTAAACAATTCATAGAGTTTGGGGTGAAAATGCAGAAAATCATTTAAAATACATTACGAAGGATATAAAAACCCAACTTGAAGGAAATATTAACTTTTAATTCAAACTAGTAAGATGCTTAGTACCCAGATCCAAGGGATCCAGGTTATGATACCCAGGAAGATCATCGATCAACTTGATTGGAAGCTAAAGGTTTAAACACACACTTTTTCAAAAGATGTTGTCAGGTAAAGGCTCTATCCCTAGGCTCCACAATAATCATTATGATCAACAACAAGTCCAAACCTTGAACTTCATCTAACTTAGTGTTTGGAAGAAACTGAATTTCTATACCTAGAATCTCATAGTTCAAATACGATCATAAGAAAATGATTAAAAAATAAATATTATAGGTTTTATAATCAATTCCAATAAATATAAAATATAAAAAACATTTTGAAAATAATACAATTGAAAGTTCTCAATACATTACGAGAGTGAAAATCTCAATTGAAATTTGACTAATGTTTAATGATTTCGAATTCTCATTATATTTTTCTATAGAATCCTTGGTCTTAATTTATAGATTTTTGTGTAATAACCTTCTAGGAATTCTTTAAAAACAATAACCACCTTTAGAAAAATTACAAGGTTTAATTATATAATTTTTTTAAATGATTATATTGACTTCAAGATTCTCTATAAATTACATAGATCAAATATAGATCACCAAAATATATGAATTAGAATTTAAGTCTAGATAAATAACCTAACTAACCAAACTTGAAGTAAGGGAAAGTAAAATTAAGAGTGTGTTTTGATTTATCAAAATAATGGATTTTCAATAATTAATTTGAGAAAAATGACTCAAAAATATAACCATTTTTTATAATTAAAAAAGAACAAAAATAGGGTAAATTCAAATGAAATGAAGTAAAGTATAGAACTCCATGTACATTCATAGAATTTCCTGCCCCTTGAGATATGAAATAAATGCTTATAAAAATTTCCTCCACCTAACTAAATATTCTCTCCCTTTCTCCCCATGGTAAATTTTAAACCCAAAAAAAACATTCCTTTCATGTCTCCACATGGGATTCACTTATTCCCCAATTGGGATTATTAAAAAATTAAAAAACAAGAGAACAAACAACTAAAAAAATTAAAGATAAGTAATAATCAATTGATAAAAACCATTGTACCTATAATAAATCTTTTTTTAGATGTATTTTATATGGGTAGTGTAAAACATAATACATAAGACCAAACTTAATGTTACATAAGAGTAAACCAAAAATCATTTAGCTTAGGTAAAAGTAAATCAAAAATATAGAAATCATATGTAATAGTAAATAAAAAATATATAGGGGGTCTTTATGAACAATTACATAAGATAAAGTACATAAAGTAAAAAATTACCCTTCAAAATATAACCATTTATAAGTATATAAGAGTAATAATAATTTCATATGGTGTGGTTCTAGATGATGTTTATAATAAATCTTATAACTTTTGTTCAATGTTCTTATAAAATATATAAAGTACCAACATAAAGATTAAGTATAGTTATAAATAAATAAATAATGTACTCCCCATTTATTGAGGAGTTTTTCAATGGCAAGAGAATGAAAAAGAAGAATTGGAAAATGATCAATTAATACTAATGTTTCTAAATCGTTTCCAATGATATATATTTGATCCAAGTAATTTTCATATCATCATGAAGTAACCAAAATCATTTCAATTAAATATAGAATTGAACCTTTTTATTTTTTTAGAGGTGATAGTTATGTCAAAATATTACATGGATCATATAAATCTCATCTAAAAATGTGAATCAGATATTAAGTCTCCATAAAAAAACATAACTAAGAAAACTTCAAGTAAGTGCTTGTAAAACAATGAGTGCATTATGTTTTATCAAAACAATTAATCTAGAATTCAATTTAGGAAACCAACTTAACACAATCAACCCAATAGCTTTATTATAAAATTTATCATAATATAAAGGGAAAGGTAATCAAGAAATTTCTTCATGGTAAAAAGATGACATTTGAAGAACTCATTTAGATTGAAGTTTCTATTAGGATTAAAGAGCTAGAGGAAGAAATATTTCCAAAAAATAATAATAATAGTAAACTCTCAAAGGTAATATTAATAAGTCCTAAAATTAATACATATATGAAAATTACATAATAGAAAATCATAATAGTATAGGATATATAATCATAATAAAAATTATAGATCAATAATGTCAGATGAAAAAATGTTAGCAAAACTTTAAGGATAACCATGTTTTCTATTTTCAAAACATGAAGAAGATGGAAATTTAAATTTTTGATAAAGACATACTGATCCAATAAATTCAATTTGAATACCATGAGTTGATAGATATATGTGATGAAATTGAGTACAAAAATACTACACTAAAGAATAAATTAGAAGATCAAGAACATAGAATTCAAAAATTAGTGAAATGGGTTTATGAATCATATAAGGAAAAATGAATCAAAAATTTATATTTTTATTAATGAATTAAAAGGTTCTAAATTTACTTTATTGATTTCTAACAGTTGTGTCAAACTTTATTAACTCCCCCTATTTTCTTTTTGAAAATAAAAAATGGGCAGAAATGTTGTATAGTATTTTTTTTCTAAGGAGGATAAATTTTTTTTTCAGAATCATATAATCAGGGGGAGATTTATTATTTTTAAAAATATCCCATTGTTTTTTCCTTTAATGAATGTTAATTTTTTTGCATGTCTTGTTATTATCAAAAAAGTTCGAGATTTTTGAGTTATTTTCTAAAATTATTTCTTCTGAATCCTTTTTTTTAAATCATAATACACTTTATACTATAATTATGTTAAATTTTTGTTTTTTATTTAAGATTTAATTTTTTTGCCTTTTTAATTACATATTTTGAATATATTCATTTTTAACTATGAATGTTCTTGATGTTCATTGAAGTAGCACCTGAACACTTTACTTAAACAAAAGATATCATGCTACATTTGAAGCAATTATGGTGAAAAATTATGATATCTATCGATTCAAAAACCATAAGGATTTAGGAACACTAGATTCTTATAAATATGAGGTTATGGTTTTGAGTTATATAGATTAATTTACTAAATTTCAAAATATTCACACTATCTCAGTGTTTAAAAGATAGTGATAGTTTTAGTTTTTTGTGAGATCTTAGACATTCTAAATGTGAGGTTTTTATTTTAATATATCTATGATTACTCTTGTAATCACTCAATTATAATTGTATTATAATTAATAGTTCTAGGTATAGTAACTATTAATTAAAAACTTTTTTACTTTGAATAATTTATGGGGAAAGGACTTTACTATTTCCAAACTATGTTGGAAGAAGCCTGATGATTTGACTTGTGTTGATTTTCTTCATAGTGAACAAAGAGGTTTTATCTTGAAACCTAGTTATGGATCAGGGATATATACTCTAACCACATTGGATGAAAAGAAAAGTCAGTTGTGTTTAAAAGTGTTTATATAATTTATTAATTAAATATTATTTAAATGTTTCTAAATTATTATTAAGGGATTAATTTTTTTACTCTATTAATTACCCTATTGTTTATTCTTGTTATATATATCTTTTTTACTTAAAATAGTTCATAACATCTGATTCCTTTTTATTTCCCTGTTCTTTTTTAGTCACACCCGGGCATCGCGCTGCATCATGTTTTTATTTTTTATTTTTTTATCTTATAATTTTATTTGTTTCCAATTATTATTATTATTTACTTTTCTATATGTGAAATGTGAGCCAAGCCCAACTGGGGTTTCACTCAAATAAATGAGCATTTTGGACTTGACAGCGTTCAGTGTGCCTCTGCTGAAGTTACACGGCCTCACCTCGGTCCTCGTATGCTTACGCGATGTTCAACTAATGAAATGGAATGAGCTAATAATCAAGAAATAAAATTAAAGGTGTGGTAAAAATCAAACAAAATGAGAAAAGGGTGATAAAAATTTAAATAAATTGTTTTAATGGTCATAATATTATAATTATTTGAGAATATTATTATTATTAGTGTTAAGAATATATATTTTATTATTTTTTCATTATTAATATTATTAACATTTTATTAATTTATTTTTTTATAATTTTTATTAAAAAATTATAAAGTTAATTAATGGTATTTATATTATGACCATAAATTATTATTATTATTATCATCATTAATTATTATCATTATAATTATAAAAATTTAAATTAATAATATTATCATTATAATTATCCTTGAGGGTATAATTTTTATTAAGCTATTATTATTTAGCCTATTTTAGTTTATTATTATTATTAGTGTTATTTTTTATTTTATTATCATTATTATTATTATTATTATTATTAATTTAAATTTATTATTATTATTTATTTGTTTTTCATTTCTTTTATTTCCCAGGGTTGAGTTACCCCTCCCTTCTCCCAGTCGCGACACACCCCCCTTTCCCCAATTATTCGCGTTGAGCCGCCAGACTTCCTCCCCTCTTACCCTAACTTGCACCACCCCATCTCCTTGGAATCCCACCACACCACTAGTTTTACCCTTTCCCATCACACCTTTCCCATTCTTGGACCCACTCGAACACTCGTCGACGCTCTCCTTAGCTTGCTACCCCCCCCCCCCACCCCCCGCGTCATCGCCTTTCCCTCCGACTTCGTCGTCCAACGCGCTATGCCCCTACTCCCCTTCAGTTCCACCGTCCGGCCTCCCACCCGGTGCACAACACCATTACCATCCAACAGCCATCCTTCTTCCTTCTCAGAACCCTTCTAGAACCCCACTTCTCCTCTTGTCCTGCTCGAAGTGAAACCCCCTAAAACCCATGGTACGTGCGCACCCCACCTCCCTCTCTTCTCATCCAGTGCACCCTGCTTCATTCTCAGACAACTTTCCAAACCCTTACAGTGGCCTCCCTCTCTCTCGCCGTAGGTGTGTCCTACTTCAATTTTTTGTTTATAACTTTTTTTTTGAATTAGAGTTAGGGTTTTATGTCATGTTTGGTTCGGTCTTGATACAAATGGTTTGATACCATGTGTTCAGGGCCTATTTATATGGTTTGAGCTATGATTGACGTGTGATAAAATTTGCGCATAAAGATCATAAAGTTTTTCTTTACCCAAGGTAGGTTGTTCCACTCTTGACCATTGTTGATGAATTAATTTTCTTCTTAAATTAATTTTGAATTTTTATTCATTAGTCTGTTTAATGTGAATCTAGATTTTAATTGAATTTGATACGTTTACATAATACAAGTGTGTTTTCTGTGAAAACCATGCTGAATTGTTTATTTTTATTTTACAAACTATGCAGATTATATGTTGGTTTAGAATCAATAATTTTTGCAGTCATATATATTTGTACTCATGTGTCATATACTGAAAATTGTTTCATAAATTTTTTAGTGAACTAGTTTGTAAATTTAAATTAATTTAGCACAATTGTTAAGTAATTTACATGTTGCTAAAGGATTTTTTGATTTAATCTTGTTGTTCATTTGATTTATTAGTAGAGTGTTTAAGTGATGTTAATGTTTTTTATTGTGAAAACCTACATTGATCTATTTATCAATGTTCACAACATTGTGCAATTAGTTTTTTTGAATGTGAATTATTTGTAGTGTGTGTTTTGGGTGTGGCATCAAAGTACGTTTTGTCATAAAATATTTTCAATGTGAGTTTTGTGTTTAAAGTCATGTGACACATTTTTGAAATTGTTCAATAAATTTTCATGGTGGTCATCTAATTGTAAAACCGTTTTCTTTAAAATTTCAAGTGTTTTAATTGATGTTGTAAGCAATGCAGATGAATATCTAAAAATATTTTGGGTGTCCACTTAATTCTAAATGGGTCTTTTGATTGTGTTTTCAATTGTAAAGCCTAGAGATAATCTTTTAGAAATGACTTATGAAAATTTTCAAAAGGTTTATCAAATTATATCCATGGTGAGGAGTTTGTTTAGATAAGGTTTTTGTGTGCGTAGTATTTTAAATGGAATTTGGGTGTGAAAATGAAGGTTCAGTGTGGGTAAGTATTTTGTTTGGCTGTTATCCATAAATGTCACATGTGAATGATCTTGAATTTTAAAAAAATGTAATTGATGGTGTAAATGTTATCTTATTGTGTGTGGTGTTTTGTTTGGCTTGTTTATGTGATGTGCACCTATTAAGATCATGAAATCTGTTTGAGCACAAAGCGGGAAGTCAGGGAAGCTAGGAAGGTAAACATGGACTAGTGGGCTAGTGTTCCAAAGGTGACTTGACCCGATTTCACTGGCAGGACTGTCGATTTCAACACTAACTAAACATATGATGACTGAGGGTAGTGGTTTCTAAGCCATGTTTTTCTAAGGGTTGTAGTTTATAAGCCACGTTTTCTGAGGCTTGTGGTTTCTAAGACACGCTTAACTGAGATATGAAGATATAGGGACCCAAGATAGCTAACACCCATGAGGCCTCTCCCATATTTGGTGCTCCTTGGTTACTTTACATTCATTGGTGCGACATATTGGTTATTTTAAAAAGAATGTGTGTGTGTGTGTGTTTTAATTTTATTAGTTTTACTTGAAAAATTTTTCTTTAATTATATTTTTTTAAAAGGGTTGAAGTATTTAATTCTTATCTTTAATTTGAGTTGTTTTATTTAAATTCATTTTCATTTAAAGAACCTATCATTAAATTTTTGTTCATTAAATACTATTTACGAATTTATTTCCCTTTTATCTATTTTACTGAAAAATTAATTTTTAATTTAAACGGTTTTGCATAGAATCTCTTTCTGGTGGCATCCTAATGGGCTCTTGGCTCACACCCTACATACACCTTTGGGTGTATGTAGGCCTTTTTCGTTGTGTTTCACAGTTTGAGGAATCATGCTTTGTGACGGTGGTTCGGATTGTCGATGGTTTTCCCATGTAGGTCGGACGATGGTAGTTTGAGGAGGTGGCTCCTTATGTCGCATGAAGGTGTGGATAGATGTGTTAGTTTTATTTCATTTCAATCTTCTTAGAGTTTTTATTTTCCTTTTTTGTACTCCCTCTTGGGTTGTTGGTTCTAGTTATATACCTTTAAATATGGATTATGTTGATGGTCTATTTGGTTATATAAAATAAGTTCTTTAAATTAATATTTTTACTTGTTTTTATGTCTTTTCTCTTGGGTAAATCATTCTCATGGGTTAGTTTTGATACTCTAGCACTTGTGCCTGCCCATGGGGATTGGGAACTCCCTTCGGGCCATGCCGCGGATTAGGGCGGGTGCCGGGTCGGATGGTGACCCAACCTAGTGCGTGACAAAATGGTATCAGAGGCAGGTTTTCTCTCTTGGGTCATGTTATATTGGGATATAGTCATGATAGATTGAATTTAAGGTTGTCGAGATTCGAAACCCTCACTATGAGTAAGGTGCATGGCCAACACACCTCGTGGCGGGACTCGAGTTACCAAAGTAAGATGAGGTTTGTCTAAATATTTTGTCCATGTGGTTAATCTTGTATAGGGGAAATGAAAAGGGAGTAGATTTAGTGGTTCTAGAGAGCTCGTAGAGTCTAGAAAGCCATATGGAGTCAGGGGTGCTATCATATAATACCCCATGTGGTGGTGGCATTATTAGAGTATGGTTTCCAACCATATGTCCTAGTCACCCGCTGACACCAGTTCCCTCTTGCATCGTTCCTTGTCTCTTTGTTTTGGATTCATGAAAATATGGTTTTAAAGTAAAAATTATTTGTTATTGGAAAATGTTTTCAAATAAATATCTTTAAAAATGAAATGATGTGTATGGTTCAGAAAGTGTTGATTGAATGTTTGGTTTTGAAAAAAAAAGGAAGGTTCCAATTTTGATTCTTGATGTTCTCATGAGAAACCACAAGCATGAGTGTATATCAAAAAAACGGTTAATGGCATGACTGGATGAGTTCCGATATAGACATGAGGTGGGTGTCAGTGTTGCACGGGGACATGCATGTGTGAGGCCCATGAGACACCATTGGTGGTTGTGGAACCCTCCATCTTTGTTTATTTTTAAAAAATTTGATTACGAAAAAAATTTGGTGTTTTAATAATTGGTGAATGTGTTGTTAGTGGTTTCTTTTGAAAAGTGCTTCGGGAAGCCCTTGCAGTGGTTCCCCTTGCACGTTTAGTGTTTGCTTGTAGTATGGCTTTACCATTAGACCAGTTTGGTTTGGTCCATGGTTTTCTTTCTTGACTAGTGCACCCCCCCCCCATAAAGCGTTAACAAGTGATTAAAGTTTAGCCACATGCAATTCACCATTGTCTGGCCCTCTAGTTTGTTAGAGGACTCTCTTCATTAATTCTTTAATTGAACCCATCTCTCTTTTTTATAATTAAGAGGATCCTCTCACAGTGGGATGACATATGTGAGGGGATTTGAAGGAAGTTTTGGTCTCTTTGAGTTGTTCAAGTCATCGGGTGTAAAGTTTGAAACTGTCGCGTCTGAAGGTTCCCCACAGAAATAGTGAGTGTAATTCCAGTGGGGAAGGGTGAAGGTAGTTTGGAATTATCTGTGATGACCTATGGCTTTAAAGGATTATAGTGGTTCCATCATCTGTGAGGGTCATGTTTGGTAACGTCTTGTGGTGTGAGTTCTCTTCGAAGGGAAAAGTGGATTTCATAGAACCCTCAAATAATCCTAGATTTCATTGGATCTTTTCCTCCTTTTAGGGAGTTATAATTTTTCTGTCCAAAGGGGAGTGTTTTTGTCTATCTTCCATTCTTATTTTTCTTGGTTAAGGTGAAGAAGTGATGCATGTGCATCATCTAAACCCATGTTTTGGTGGGTGTGTCGTGATAGAGTAGTTGGATGTTGTGGTTTGTTGTGTTTGATGATGCGTGTCGATTGCA
Source organism: Viscum album (assembly GCA_963277665.1). NCBI lineage: Eukaryota > Viridiplantae > Streptophyta > Magnoliopsida > Santalales > Viscaceae > Viscum > Viscum album. The sequence goes on along the minus strand of OY728132.1, from coordinate 696,079,233 downwards.
CTGTGGTTGTGTGTGGCACCAAAAAGGAGAATAATTGTTTGGGATTCTTCAATGCCTGAATGTGAGGCAAATGATGCTTCAAAAATTAGGGTTCCAGCCATAGAACCCATAGTAAAACTGGTGTGTGGTCAGGAACCCCAAGAGTGTATGGGATCCCAACATTATTTTTGTCATTGGTATTGAAGGTGAGGACTGTTTAAATAATTTTCTATGGTTGTTCCATTATAAATGTCTCATCTAGGTGCATGAGGATTCCTGTTACTATGAGGAGTTGTGCTCATCTTGTTACATTAAATTCGTGGGGGTTGCATCCCAACGACTGTAATCACTTTTAGTGGTCTTTATGGGGTCTCTTAGGTAAATTGGCATCAGATTTAAATATTTCACATCCAGGGACGTAGTGTTGCTGGTTGGTCTTAGGTCATGGTTTTGACGCTCGGTGGTCGGACCCCTCCCTCCCCGCCCCTTATGGTGGGTTGTTTGGTTACCTTTGGGAGATTTTCAAAGTTTTGTATCATCTTTCAGTTCTAATGGTGGGGAGACCCACAATGGGTCTTGCACAATTGTCTATGTAATGAAACGGGTTGGACCTTCTTCATATGGTGGGGAGTCTTCTCGAACGTCCCCATGTAAATTTTCTTACCTCGTCCTGGGCGTTAGTAGGTTTCTAATGGGGGGGATCCCCTTTGGGCTTTCCCCATGTTGTCCTTTTGGTCTTATTCCTAGATGTGACTTGGTAATAGGTGATAAGAGTGTTCTTGGGATACTATTTGATCTTTTTTGTTCCTTCCAAACAAACAGTGGAGTTTTCATTCTATGGTACTTGAGGTGTTTTTTTTTGTGAGGCTAGTTTCTCTGGGTTCAAGAGTTTAGTTTCTAAAACAATCAACTGGAGGTTTTCTAGCTCTTTGGGGAAGGAGACACATATTAGAAATTAATTTTACACATTTCTTGATGTTTTCCTTGAGTCACTTTCTCTGAGCATGATGCATTTTCCTCTTTTCGATTGTCGATTGTGGGGATCCTCTTTGGACATTAAGGGTGTATTGTTTTTTACTTTGAGTCTCAACCTTAGTTTTGGATTTCTGGGGATGGAATGCTTTATGGTGGGGAGAATTATCACACATAGGCTTCGCACTGTGTCATGTTTCAAATTTTTATTTTTTTATCATATAATTTTATCTGCTTCTAATTATTATTATTATTTACATTTATATATTTGAAATGTGGACTGAGCCCAACTGGGGTTTCGTACTACAAAAGGAGATTTTTTGTCCTTGACAACGTTTAGCGCACCGCTAAAAAAGTCATGCGGCCTCACCCGGTTCCTCGCACGCTTACCCTAAATTCATATAATAAAATAGAATGAGCTAATAATCAATATATAAAATTAAATGAGTGGTAAAAATCAAAGAAAATAAGAAAAGGGCGATAAAAATTTAAATTAATTGTTTTAATGGTCATAATATTATTATTATTTGAGATTATTATTATTAATATTATTGTTATTATTATTAGTGTTCAGAATATAGATTTTATTAAGTTATCATTATTAAAATTGTTAAAATTTTATTAAGTCATTATTTTTATAATTGTTATTAAAAATTATCAATGTCATTAACGGTATTAATATTATCACCATAAATTATTATTAGTATTATCATCATTAATTATTATCATTAGAATTGTTAAAATTTTAATTAATAATATTATCACTATAATTATCCTTGAGGGTGTAATTTTTATTAAGCTATTATTATTTCTCATATTTTAGTTTATTATTATTATTACAGTTATTGTTACTTTATTATTATTTTTATTATTATTAACTTCCATTTATTATTATTATTATTAATTTCTATTTATTATTATTATTATTATTATTTTCATTTCTTTTTTTTTCTAGGGTTGTGCTACCCCTCCCTTCTCCCAGTCGCGACCCCCCCCGTTCCCCCCTTCTTCACATCGAGCTGCCAGACCTCCTCCCCTCTTACCCAAACTCGTTCTACCACTTCTTCTTGGAATCCCACTACACCAGTGGTTTCCCCCCTTTCCCATCCCACCTTGACCTTGCTAGGAACCACACGAACACCCATCGGTGCACCCCTCGGCAAGCTACACCAACCCCCCCTTACACTGTCACCTTTCCCTCTGACTCCGTCATCCAGCACGCTGCGCCCATGCTCCCCTTAAGATCCACCGTCCAGCCTCCCACCTGGTGCGCAAAACACTTCCCGGCTAACACCCCTCCTACTTCCTACTCGAAACCCCACTAGAACCCCCTTCCCCCCTTGGCCAGCTCGAAGCACAACCCCCTGGAACCCCGGGTCCGTGCGCACCCTGCCTCCCTCTCTTCTCGTCTAGCGCACCCTGCTTCTTCCACAAAGAGCCTCCCTAACCCTTGCAGTGGCCTCCCACTCCCTCATCGCTGGTGTGTTCCACTTAAATTCTTTGTTTCATCCTTTTTGATAGAATTATAATTAGGGTTTTGTGTCACGTTCAGTTTGGTCTTGATGCAAATTGTTCGATACTGTGTTTTCAGGGCCTATTTGTGTGGTTTGAGCTACGATTTACGTGCGATGAAATTTTCACATCATGATCATAAAGTTTTTTCTTAACCCAAGGTAGTTGGTTCTACTCTTTCCCATTGTTGATGAATTTGATTTCTTCATAAATTAATTTAGCATATTTATTCATTAATTTGTTTAATGTGAATCTAGTTTTTAATTGAAGTTGATACATTTACATGATAAATGTGTATTTTCTATAAACATCTATGATGAATTATTTATTTTCATTTTAAAAACTATAAATATTGTGTTTTTTTAGTGTCAATATGCATCGATTCATATATAGATGTTTGGTTGAATTTATAAATTTTGACTCATGTGGCATATACTAAAAATTGTTTCATAAATTTTCTAGTAAACTAGTTTGTTAATTTAAATTAATTTAGCACAATTGTTAAGTAGTTTACATTATGTGAAAGGGATTTTTGAAAGAGTCTTGTTGTGCATTTAGTTTTTTAGTAGAGTTTTAATGTGATGTTAATGTGTTTTGTTGTGAAAACCTACATTGTGTTATTTATCAGTGTTCTCAAGATTGTGCATTTAGTTTGTTTGAATGTGAAAGAGTTGCAGTGTGTGTTTCGGGTGTAGCATCAAAGTATGTTTTGTCATAAAAGATATTCAGATTGTTTTTGGTGTTTAATTTTGTGTGAAACATTTTTGAAAATTGTTTAATAAATTTTTTTGGTGGTCGTCTAAGTGTAAAACTATATTCATTAAAATTGCAAGTAGTTTAATTAATGGTGTAAGCGATGCAGATGAAGTTTTAAAAAGATTTTGGGAGTGAGATTAACTCAAAATGGGGATTTGAGTGTGTTTTCATGTGTAAACACCAGAGATACTCTTTTAGAACCAACTTATGAAAATTTTCAAAGGGTTTATCAAATTATATCCATGGTGTGAAGCTTGTTTGGATAAGGTTTTGGTGTTTGTAGTATTTAAAAATGGAATTTGGGTGTGCAGATGATGGTTTGGTGTGTGTAAGTACTATTTTTTTCTTTGATCCACAAATGTGTCTTGTGACATGATCATGAGTTTAAAAAAATGGAATTTTTAGTGTAAATTCTATCTTGTCATGTGTGGTGTTTTGTTTAGCTTGTTTATGTGATGTGCACCTATTAAGATCTTTAAATTTGTTTGAGCACAATGCAGGAAGCCTGGGTAGCTAGGAAGGTGAACTAGGACTAGTGGGCTAGTGTTTATGAGGTTAATCGACCCAGTTTCGATGGAGGGCTGACGATTGCAACACTAACTAAACATATGATGACTGAGGTTCATGGTTTCTAAGACACACTTTTCTGAGGGTTTTGGTTTCTAAGCCATGTTTTCTGAGAACCGTGGTTTCTAAGCCATGCTTCAACAATACATGAAGATCTAGGGACCCAAGATAGCAACAATACTTGAGGCCTCTGTCATATTTGGTGCTCTTTGGTAACTTTACGTTCATCAGTGCAATACTTTGGTTATTTTATAAAGTGTGTGTGTGTGTTTTAGTTTAATCTGTTTTATTTGAAATAGTTTTTTTAATCAAATTTTCTTAAAAAGTGTTCAAGTATTTATTTCTTCTCTTTAATTTGAGTTGTTGTCTTTAAATTCATTTTCAATTAAATCACCTATCATTAAATTTTTTTCATTAAATACTATTTAGGCATTTATTTTCCTTTTATCTGTTTTACTGGAGAATGTATTCGTCATTTAAATGGGTATGCATGGAATCTAATTCTGGTGGCATTGTACTAGGATCTTGGCTCACACCCTATATACACCTTTGGGTGTATGTAAGCCTTTTTCTTTGTGTGTCACAGGTTGAGGAATCATGCTTAGTGACGGTGGTTCAGGTTGTCGATGGTTATCTTGTGTGGGTCTGATGATGGTGGTTTGAGGAGGTGGCTCCTCATGTTTCATGAAGGTACAGATAGATGTGTTAGTTTTCTTTCATTATAGTATTCTTAGAGTTTTAGTTCTCCTTTGTTGTCATCTCTCGTGGTTTTTTGGTTCTAGTTGTAGACCTTTAAATGTGGATTGTGTTAAGGGTCTATTTGGTTATATAAAATCAGTTCTCTCCTTTAAAGTTGTTAGTTTTTTTTATGACTTTTCATTTGGGTAAATCATTCCAATGGGTATGTTTTGATACCCGGACACTTAATCCAGCTCGTGGGGATCTGGAACGCCCCTTGGGCCATGCTGCGGACTGGGTTGGGCATCGGGTCGGATGGAGACCCGGCCTGGTTCATGAAAAAATGTTATACGAGGTTGGTTTTATCTCTTGGTTCGTGTTATGTTGGGATAGAGTCACTGTATATTGAAGTTAAGGTTGTCGGGACTTGATGTCCTAGCTACGAGTAAGGTGTCTGACCAACACACCTTGTGGTAGGACTTGAGTTAACAAAGCAAGTTAAGATTTGTCTAAATATTTGGTATATGTGGTTAATCTTGTATAGGGGAAATAAAAATATAGTAGGGTCAGTGGTCCTGGTGAGCTTGTAGAGTCTGTCAAGCCATGTGGTTCTAGGGACACTATCCTAGAATACCCCCTGTGGATGTGGCAGGATTGGCATATGGCCACCAACCATATGTCCCAGTCACCCACTGACACTAGTTCCCTCTTGTATCGTTCCTCATATCTTTGTTTTGGATTCATGGAAATATGGTTTTTTATGTAAAAATGAATTGGTATTGGAAACTTTTTTCAAATGAAGTGCTTTAAAAATGAAATAATGTGTAAGGTTTGAAAATTTTGGGTTGAATTTTTGGTGTTTTAAAAAAAAATTGAAAGTTCTGGATTTGATTCTTGGTATTCTCATGGGATACCACATGCATGAGTGTATATAAAAAAGGGTTAATGGCATGAATGAATGAGTTCCTGGATGGAAATGAGGTGGGTGCTAGTTTGGCACGAGGACATTCATATGTGAGGCCCATGGGACACAATTGGTGTTTCTGCGACCCACCAACTTTGTTTATTTTCAAAAAGATTGGTTAAGAAAAAAATTGATTTTTTAATAACCAATGAGTGTGTGGTTAGTGGTTTTTTGTGAAAAGTGATTTGGGAAGCCCTTTCAGTGGTTCCACTACACGTTTAGTGTTCGCTTATGGTATGTCTTGACCATTTGACCAGTTTGGTTGGGTCTATGGTTTTCTTTCTTGAATAGTGCATGCCCAATCATAAAGTGTTAACATGTGATTGAAGTGCGTCCATGGGAAATTCTCCATTGGTTGGCCCTGCAGTTGGTCAGTGGACTCACTTCTTGAATTCTAGAATGGAACCCACCCCTCTTTTTTACAATTAAGCGGATCCTCTCGTAGTGGGATGATAGATACAAGTGGAGTCGAAGGGAGTTTTGGTCTCTTTGAGTCATCCGAGTCATCGGGTGTGAAGTTTGACACCGTCATGTCTGAAGGTTCCCCCCATAAATGGTTAAAGTAATTCCATTGGGGAAGGGTGAAGGAAGTTTGGAATTATCCCTCCTGACGACGTCTTGAAAGTTTTGTAGTGCTTCCATCGACCGTGAGGGTCATGTTTGGTAACGTCTTGCAGTGTGAGTTCTATTTGAAGGGAAACCGTGGATTTTGTAGAATCCTATGAGAATCCCTAATTTTATTGGAGCATGCCCTCCTCATAGGGAGTTCTAATTTTTCTTTTCAAAGGGGAGTGTTTGTGGTGCATCTTCATTTCTTAAGTTTCTTGGTTAAGGTGAAGAAGTGATTCATGTGCATCATCTCAACCCATGTTTTGGTGGGTCTGTCGTGATGGAGTGGTTGGTTGTCATGCTTTGTTGTTTTTTATGGTGTGTGTCGGTTATAGTGTCGTTGTTTGTGGAACTAAAAAAGGAGAAGCTTCATTCAAGACTCTTCAAAGACTGACTACGAGGAAAAATATTCTTCAAACATCAGGTCTCCATCCATAGGCCTTAGAGTGAAGCTGGCGCGTGATAAGGGACCCCAAGAGTGTATGAGATCCCAGCGTTATTTCTGTCGTTGGTATTGAACGTGAAGACAGTTTAAATTATTTTCTATGGTGGTTCCTTTCCAAAAGACTCGTCTGGGTGCGTGAGGTTTCTTGTGGCTATGAGGAGTCTTGGTCTTCTTATTACCTTAAAGTCTTAGGGGCTGCATCCCAACATATGTAATCACTTTTAGTGGTCTTTATGGGGTCTGTTACGTAAATTAGCCTCATATTTTAAATATATCTCATCCTGGGACTTAGTGATGTTGGTTGGTCTTAGGTCGTGGTTTTTATGCCTGGTGTTTAGACACCTCCCTTCTCACCCCTTGTGGTGGGGTTTTTGGCCACCGTGAAGAAATTTTCAAAGTTTTGTATCCTCTTTAAGTACTAATGGTGGGGAGACCCATGATGGGTCTCTCCTAATTGTCTCTGGAATGAAATGGGTTCGCCCTTCTTCATGTGGTGGTGATTCCTCTCGGACATCCCCTTGTCATTTTTCCATCCTCAACATGGGCGTTAGTAGGTTTCTATTGGTGGGGATCCCCTTCGGGCTTTCCCCATTTTGGCCTTTTGGTCTTGTTCCTATATGTGGCTTGGTAATAGGTGATAAGAGTGTTCTTGGGATATTTTTTGATATTTTTTGGTCCTTCCAAACAAACAGTGGGGCTTTTGTTCTCTGGTACTTGAGGTGAATCAGTTTGTGAGGTTGGTTTCTATGGGTTCAAGAGTTTGTTTTCTAAAACAATCAACTAGAGGCGTTCTATCTCTTTGGGGTAGGTGACACATATCAGAAAGTATTTTTACGCATTTCTTGATGTTGTCAACGAGTCACTTTCTCCAAGCTTGATAATTTTTCCTCATTTCTCTTGTTGATTGTGGGGATCCAATTTGTACTTTAAAGGGGTATTGTTTTCTGCTTTGAGTATCAACCTTAATTTTGGATTTCCAAGGAAGGAAAGCTTTATGATGAGGAGAATTGTCACTTCTAGGCTTCGTGTTGCGTCATGTTTCTAATTATTATTTTTCTATCTTATAATCTTATCTGCTTCTAATTATTAATATTTACTTTTATATATGTGAAATGTGGGTCGAACCTAACTAGGGTTTTGTTCTGATAAATGAGAATATTTCCCTTGACAGCATTCAGCGTGCCTCTATTATAGCCACACGGCCTCACCCAGGTCCTCACACCCTTACCCGATGTTCAACTAACGAAATAGAATGAGCTAATAATCAAGAAATAAAATTAAAGGAGTGGTGAAAATAAAATAAAATAAGAAAAGGGTGATAAAAATTTAAAAGAATTGTTTTAATCATCAGAATATTATTATTATTTAAGAATATTATTATTGTTAGTGTTAAGAATATATAATTTATTATGTTATCATTTTTAATATTGTTACCATTTTATTAAGTAATTATTTTTATAATTGTTATTACAAAATTGTCAATGTCATTAATGGTATTTATATTATCGCTATAAATTATTATTATTATTATGATCATTAATTATTATCATTAGAATTGTTAAAATTTTAATTAATAATATTATCATTATAATTATCCTTGAGGGTATATTTTTTATTTCACTATTATTATTTCTCCTATTTTAGTTTATTATTATTATTTGTGTTATTATAACTTTTATTATTATATTTATTATATTTATTATTATTATTAATTTATATTTATTATTATTATTATTATTTACTAGTTTTTCATTTCTTTTTTTCCTAGGGTTGTGATACCCCTCCATTCACCCGATCGCGACACCCCCCCTTTCCCCCATAGTTCACATCGAGTTTCTAGACCTCCTCCCCTCTAACCCTAACTCGTGCTGCCCCTTCTCCTTGGAATCTCGCCACACCACTGGTTTTCCCCCCTTTCGTCATGCCTTGCCCCCACTCGGACCCACACGAACACCCGTCGGTGAACCCCTTATCTTGCTACACCATCCCCCCTTCACGTCGTTGCCTTTCCCTCTGACTACGATATCCAGTGCGTTGCACCCCTAATCCCCTTTAGCTCCACCATCTGGCCTCCCACCTGGTGTGAAACACCCTTCCCGGCTGACATTCCTCCTCCTTCCTTCATAGAACACTGTTGGATCCCCCTGCTTCCCTTGGCTAGCTCGAAGCGCAACCCTGTAGAACCCTGACTCTGTGCGCATCCCGCCTCCCTCTCTTCCCATATAGCGGACCCCGCTTCTTCCTCAGATAACCTCTCGAACACATGCAATGGCCTCCCACTCCATCACCGCAGGTGTGTTCCACTTAAATTTTTTGTTTCTACATTTTTTTTCAGAATTTGATTAAGTGTTTTATGTCGCGTTCAGTTCGGTCTTGATGAAAATTGTTCGATATCGTGTTTTCTGGGTCTGTTTGTGTGGTTTGAGCTAATATTGACGTGCGATAAAATTTACGCATCAAGATCATAATGTTTTTCATCACCCAAGGATTGTGGTTCTGCACTTGACCATTCTTAATGAATTAATTTTCTTATTAAATTAATTTAGCATATTTATTCTATAGTTTGTGTAACACGAATCTAGTTTTTAATTGAATTTGTTATGTTTATATGATACATGTGTGTTTTCTATGAACAACCATGCTGAATTATTTACTTGAATTTTACAAACTATGCATATTTAGTTTTGGATTAGCTTCAATATGTGTTGACTCATATATGGGTGTTTAGTTGAATTTATAATATTTTGACACATGCGGCATATACTGAAAATTGATTCATAAATTTTCTAGTTAACTAGTTTGTTAATTTAAATTAATTTAGCACAACTTTAAAGTAATTTACATGATGCGAAAAAGATTTTTGATTGAGTCTTGTTGTGCGTTTTATTTGTTAGTAGAGTGTTAATGTGATGTTAAAGTGTTTTGTTTTGAAAACCTACATTGATCTATTTATCAGTGTTCTCAAGACTGTGCATTTAGTTTGTTTGAATGTGAAACAGTTGCAGTGTGTGTTTTCGGTGTGGAATCAGAGTATGTTTTTTCATAAAAGATGTTCCAAGTGTGTTTTGTTGTTTAATGATGTGTGACACATTTTTTAAATTGTTTAATAAATTTTCGTGGTGGTCGTCTAAGTGTAAAACTGTTTTCTTTAAAATTTAATGTGGTTTAATTGATGGTGTAAGTGATGCAGATGAAGTTCTAAAAATATTTTGGGTGTGCGCTTAATTCAAAATGATGATTTTGAGTGCATCTTCATGTGTAAATCCTGGAGATACTCTTTTAGAACTGACTTATGAAAATTTTCAAAGGGTTTATCAAATTACATCCATGGTGCGAAGCTTTTTTGTATATGTTTTTGGTGTGTAGTATTTCAAAATAGCATTTGGTTGTGCAAATGATGGTTTGGTTTGTGTAAGTACTATGTTTGTATTTTATCCACAAATGTGACATGTGACATGATCTTGAAATTAAAAAAATGGAATTGATGGTGTAAATGGTATCTTGTTATGCGGGGTGTTTTGTTTGGCTTTTTTTTGTGATGTGCACCTATTAAGATATTGAAATTTTTTTGAGAACAAAGCGGGAAGCCTTGGTAGCAAAGAAGGTGAACTAGGACTAGTGGGCTACTATTCCGGTGGTGACTCAACCTTGTTTCACTAGAAGGACTGACAATAGAAACACTAACTAAACATATGATCACTAAGGGTCGTGATTTCTAAGCCACATTTTTTTGAGGGTCGTGGTTTCTAAGCCACGTTTTCTGAGGGTCGTGGTTTCTAAGCCACGCTTCACTAAGACAAGAAGTTCTAGGGACCCAAGCTAGATAACACCCATTATCCCTATCCCATTTTTGGTTATCCTTGGTAACTTTACGTTTATCGGTACGACACTTTAGTTATTTTAAAATGTAAGTGTGTGTGTTTTTTAATTTAATCTATTTTATTTGAAACAATTTTCTTTAGTAATGTTTTCTTTAAAAGGGTTCAAGTATTTAATTCTACTATTTAATTTGAGTCATTGTCTTTAAATTCATGTTCATTTAAAGCACCTATCATACAAAATTGTTTTCATTAAATAATTTTTAAGAATTTATTTCCCTTTTATCTGATTTACTAGATTATGTATTAGTCATTTAAATGGTTATGCTTGGAATATTTTTCTGGTGGAATCCAATTGGGATCTTGGCTCACACGCTACATACAACATTGGGTGTATGTAGGCCTTTTTCTTTTTCTGTCACAGGTTGATGCATCAGGCCTAGTGATAGTAGTTCGGGTTGTTGATGGTTTTCCCATGCAGGTCCGACGATGGTGGTATGAGGAGATGGTTCCTCAAGTTTCTTGAAGGTGTGGATAGATGTTGTAGTTTTCTTTCAATGCAGCCTTCTTAGAGTTTTCATTTTCCTTTTTTGTCCTCTCTCTTGGGTTTTTGGTTCTAGTTGTAGAACTTTAAATATGGATTGTGTTAAGGGTTTGTTTGGTTATATAAAATTAGTTCTTCCCATTAATGTTGTTAGTTCTTTTTATGTCTTTTTTTGGGTAAATCATTCCCATGGGTTAGTTTTGAATCCCGGGCACTTGTTCCAGCCCGTGGGGATCGAGAACGCCCTTCAGGACATGCCGCGGACTGGGTCGGGTGCTGGGTTGGATAGTGATCCTTCCAAGTTGTTGATATTTATACGTTGTTTTTTCAAAATCACTACATCCACTTTAAGTGGTTTTGAACCATGCTAAAAAGAGTCAATTTTGTTTTGTTCATAAATCTTTCAATTCACCCCCTCTTGAAGCGACCATGTTGAGAAAAAAATTAAGATATATTTATATGTATCTCATTCATAAGGTATATGAAATTTGTTCATGTAATGAATTAGGATCATATATATAGCAAAAATCATACTTAACAGTACACATAGTGCAACAAGTACTCAACCCCACAACTCTAATAAAAATTGTAGTCTTTGTTAGAGTAAAAGTCCAACCCAAAATTTTAATATCCATAAATCATTACTCATGATTTATCTCAATTACAATATAATTTTATATCCAAATATATACAAATAATTATAAAAAATAATCATTTTAAAATTAAAAAAAACAAAACCATTAATTTTGGTATATATAAATTAAATATTATAATATACCTAACATTAAACTCGTTAAATACATGACTTATTACTTTAGTGTAAGAAAATTAATTACTTAAAATTATTCCTTACTAACATTTATAATATATATAATTCATATACAAGAATATTAAATAAGGAATGAAATAAATAAATAAATTATTAGAACACCCTAATATTTTAGTTTATGAATGATATGTATTCTAGTTTATGATACATGCAACATATATCCTAAACAAACTATGATATACTATAGAAATATTATTATTAAAATATGGTTGTTATAACCAAACTATTATATTGGTGAGTTTTAATATGGGTAACCAGATAATAAAATATATGTAGAAAAATTTTCGTGATATGAATTTATTGATTTGTTAATAACAATTATGTACTCAATCTTGAATAGTAATAATGAAATCATATAAGGTTAATAATAGTTAAAGTTTAAAATGGTAATTTTCCAATACAAGATGTTTTGCTTTATATTTTATATTTTCATTTAAAATGTAAATTCATATATGTTATCAATTTAATTTGATAAAAAATATTACATTTTTGGATTCATCATATCAATATTATCTTTGAGTGAATTTTTGGAATTTTTCAAAAATAATTTATTTTTGGGTGAATAATGAAAAATTCTTATTTTACAAATAGTGTCACTTTTATGATATTAATAGGGAATTAGAATTATTTGAAAGTTTATCAAAAATATATATATAAAACAAATATTTGATAATAAATATAATATATTTAAAAATATCATTTTTTTACTTATAAATATATGTTTCGAATTTTGGAAATCTAAGTAATGTTTTAATTCCAATAAAATCTATTTTCACTACTTATCTTTTAATAATTTTTATGTGGTTAATTTAGGTTTTTATTTGGTTTTAAATTAAAATATGACTCATTTGTTTTAATCTTTTCTAATTAATTCGTTGAGAATGAACATTATACATTATTTTGGTATAAAATCATTTTTTTTCTTAAAACATGCATTTTTCTAAAAACAATTTTTCATAGCATTTTGGGTACTTATATTAAAAGTATTTTTTCACCAATTATGGAAATTTAATCTTATAAAGTGGATTAAATATATGGGATTATATAATTATTATTTGGTAATTATTTCAATTTTATTTTTGATCATAATGAATAGTAATCATCGTAAAAAACATTTATCATTGTGGTGAGGGTTAAGAGGGATAATGAGGGGGTTGAACCAAGATAAACGGTTTAAAATATCACTAAAACATGTTTAAATCTATTTTTTTGTTTTATTTTTACATTATATTTCTTTTATTTTAAATTATGACAATATTTATCCTCTTTTCTTTAGTGACACATATATTATATAATAATGTTCTATGTATTAACAAGTTTGCTACCTACCTCACTTATAAAAGGGAAATTACTCCCCTCAATTTTAGACACTTATTGATTCACTTATATAAATAAATACCCACCCAAATATCTTCCCAAAATAATTATACACATCCTTAATTTTATGGTCTTCCAAAAATACCACTCCAAGAATTCTTAATTTGTAAGACAAAGGTGGTTTTCCTAAGAAGAGGTAAATGTCTTAACCCACTCCTTTCAGTTTATTTCATCTTCTAAATATTTATAAATATATTATAACCAATATAACAAAATTAAATCATTATATTTCATATAAATAAATATTATTATGGTTATGTAACTACCTTTTTCACATCCTTTCCACCCAATGGGAAAAGAAAACTTTTCTCATGTGTACGAGTGGACTACCTTCTCCATGAAGTGATGTGTTTTGTTTTTCATAATTTCATCACATGGTTTGAAGTAAATATATAATTAATTAATATATATGATATTTATGATATTAATATTATTATTATATAATGATAAAATATTTTATACCATCTTACCCTTTAGTTTATTGAAAAATGATAACATCGGTCGTGCTTATGTGTGGACTACCGTCACCACGAAGGGAAGTGATTATTTTTTATTTAGGAATTAAATGGATAATAAGGATGTATTAAATAAATAAATATGAAATTTATAAAATTATTATTGTTTTATTAAATTAAAAAAAATTGTCCACTTAATTTCTTTTTCATCAATTAGAGAAACGAAAATGACAATCATGTGTACGTACAAAAAAACTACCTTCATTAAATGATGTGCTTAATTTTTTATGATTGTATTTAATGGATGGTTCTAAAATTGTATTTAATGTATAAAACTGATAAATATAAATAATTTAATATTATTTAGATGATTTAACCATTTCATAAAACCATTAACAATGGTGAATATTCTGATGCAATCTAGAAAAAATTGATCGAACAACCTTAAATTGTTTATGTAAGCAAGGATTATATAATGAATGGATGGAAAATAAAGATAAAAGTACCTTAGTGAATTTAATATAGATTAAAACTATACTAAATAATCTATTTAATAAATTTAAATTTATTATTTGGGAAAATATAATGCATTTGACCAATCATGACTCTATGGTAATAGTTTTTCCATCTAAATTTAAATCTATTAAAGCATATTGTTTATTATGTACCTAATTTATTTTATATGGTGTACATACTGCCTATTTGATATGTTATATCATAAATTAATATTTATTCATGGTATTTAAATTTTAAATTAAACTTTTCTATTTTAATGGGGTTTGATTAAAAACTTATTAATGACACAAGGGTTTATTTTACCTTCTCACTCTTATTCAAATTGTTCATGTATAAATTTAAATTGAAATAATTATATGATATTTATTTCTAAAAAAAAATTTATTTTAATATCCTCTAGTTATTTATGGGTTATCCAGGTTTTTTACATCTTTTCCCATCTTTTATGCACAAAACAACCAAATGATTGTTTATATAAAAACTGACCTTATCTATCCTTTTTAATATGGAATATTTAACTAATAAAGGTATTTTTATAATACCTTTTTCTTTCCATAAAAGGCTTAAGATAAACCTTTTGTAATGTTTTTTTAAAATTTATTTTTTGATTTTTTACAAAAATTTTAATGGAATTTTCTTCTTAATGTTTATGGGAAAATTGGATTTTCCCATCTTCATGACCATTATTGTCCATTTATATTCATTTATAAGTTTCTATGGGTTTTAAATGAAAATAATTTTCCATTATTCTATGAATTTTAAGTAAAAATGATTTATTTCTAAAATTTTGAAAATAATTTTGGAAGTGATTTATAAATTCATTTTTATGTAATGTTACAAAGGTGTTAATAATGTTTTTTAAAGTTTTGATTCTATTTTATTCTCAATTTTACATAATATTTTATTTTACTTAAAACCATAATTTCTAATGAATTTATGGTATTCTGTCATCGATTATTAATTTTTTGGTTTATACCTTATTTTATTTTTAAGGAATGTTCTCTGTTCTTTGATATTTTGTTCTCTATCACTCTCCGTTATTATTTTGTGATTATATCAATATTATTTTGTATCATGGATATTTTTATAATTCAAATATTTTCTTAACTATATTCCATTGTGACATATTGTTTTAATAAAATGAATATTATTATGAATGTTAGTCCATCAACTAGGGAAGTATTGGTGTTCTTTATTCTTGATTTAATACTGATATTTATTTATTGATAAGGAATATTGATTTTTAATTAAATTATTTATTTTTAATTAAATTATTAATTTAATATATTAGTAATGAATTTTAAATATATAAGTTATGATTGGGGAATGATTATTGAAAAATGATCGATGCATCAATATGTCTAATGAGGGAAACAATAATGGGTATTTCTTGGTGTATGTTGATCTATACAATGAAAATTTCCTGACATAAAGCCTTGAAAATATGTAAGATATCTTGGAATAAGGACTTTAAGGTAATTTTAATTATGTCTTAGAACGAGGCCTTGATGGTAAGATCATTAATGGATAACATTATGCATTTTTTTCTTTTATATTTTAGTTATTATTATGCATGTGATTGTCATATTGATATTTTCCATGGATATATTTTGATGCTCATGTTATTAAATAAACGACATGTGTTTTTATTATCCACCATTATATATTTATTAATCCTTATTTACTCATGATAGATTCCAATGTACGCTACCCTTACAGAGCATCTAATCTCACACTTTATTTTTTTCCTTTACCTTGGATATAAAGAAGGAATATTTGAATGATTTTTTAGGATTCAATAATTTTTTTCATGATATGTTTTTATATTCCAATGTAATATAGAAGTTTTGTATGTATATAGTTTTCTAAGAATGCTAAGCTAATCAATACTTGGTGGTGTGATACCTTGTACTTTTTATCAATGTAATAAAATAAACATCATATCTAGGTTATTGGAGTTGAGGTTTCTACAATTGGTATCAAATAATGTTTAGAAGGGCCCTTGTGAACTAGATTTTAGATGAACATAACTAGTACATGCATTATGGAAAATCCCTTAGAAAATTTGATATCTTTTTTCCTTCATAGAGTTTTTTATTATATGTCTTGATAGTCCTGATGATTATGAGTTAAATATATGTGACCCATTGTTTAGATATGGATCTTAGGGGAAGTAAGGAAATCCATATCAACACCCATGGTAAATATAGAGATTTACAACTAGAGAAAGTCAATATATATGGTGTTGTATCTGAACATATAACGACTATATTTGGGAATCTATCTCAGGATAAAACTAATAAACATGCCTGAATGAAGAAATATGTTACTTCTCAGCATAGTGTAATTATGTTTGACAACTTCATGTGGAAGAAGCCTAAAAAAAATAATTTAATTACTAAAACCTTGGTAGATGAGAAAATGATCAAGTCCCTTGAAAAGATATTTCTAGATTTTGGAAGAATTTAAAAGGAAAAGGGTTTTCTAGCATTATATTATTTTAAAAGAGATTCAAATCAATAGTAGTCATTGATTCATAATACTAAGGAATAGTAGATATAAAAAATGAAATAGAAAATTTTTAAGGTTCTATAATTTGAGAAATAATTTACTTGGGAACAATGAGATGATATAGAAAGGAAATTTCGGAATTCGGAAAAAGAAGGAATAGGAAATGGTTAAATAGTATGTGGATAAATTTATGAGACTGGAAAGGCATGATATAGACTACATATGCAATCCAAGAATTAATATTGACCATTTATTTGTAGGTATTAAGAAAAATATCTTAAAGGAACTTGAATCTAAAATGTTTTCAATATATGATGATATAGTATCAAGTTAAATTAAGAAAGAAAAACAATTCTACAAGTCTTATATTTTCAAATTAAATCAAGAGAATAAGAGGATGATATAGCACTATGAAAAATGAAATGTAACGAAGTGGATGAAGGGAAGATTGAAACTTCAAACATGTATCAATTATAGAAAGAAACGTCCCATTAATTGTTTAAATAGATTAGGATTTTGTTACATGTTCATAGATAAATGTCATATGTATCATTAGTGTAAAGGTAAGAAATAATCCACTAATATATAGTGCTTCAACTATAATGAAATGGGGAACTCATTGATTCAATACCCAAAGTATAAAGGATTAATTTGATAATTTAATTTTTATATTTTTTGATTTTATATTGGTATACTATAAAATGGATTGAGATCATAAGAATATCATGTGAGTCATTCATGATACTTTCATAGGAAATGATCTATTTGTAAATTTTATCACATTATACTTTTCTCTTTGGAATGTTACTTTTATTGGAAATATTATCTCTAAGGATTGAATAGTTCTTGATATTTATACAACAAGGTAGACCCTAATCACTTTATATAACCTTTAGGGTTAGTAAGTGATTTAAAGTAAGGGAAATTATAATATATTTGTGTGAATATATGATTGTGATGTATTTAAATTTGGTCTAACAGATAAGGACCTAGCCATAAACATTACATAATCTTACTATTTCAACTGAATTTCACTTATATACATTCCCAAATATATTTTTAGTTTATATTTTTGGAATGTTAGGAAACAACTCTTACATATCAACCCACAAGCATACAACGTGGGTACCATTAAAACAATATCCATTTCTTCTAAAACATAATTTTGTTAACACAAAACAACAACAATTTTTCTTTGAAAAATATTCATAACATTTAACTTGACTTCATTATTCCTCTTACAAATCCGTAAAAACTATAATAAACATTTAAAACAAGGTATGGGCTTAAAAATATTCATTAAGGTATATAAAAATAAAGAAATAAACCATTAGTCCATGAATAATTATAAACAAATGAAATAATTTTAACAAGGACATACTTCTCACCCATATATACTTAATTTGTGAAACATGAGATTTTCCGTAAAACATAGAGAACATAAATAAAATAATAATTGTATATTTGGGAATTAAATACTTATATTTTATCCCCCATGACTACCTTATGATTTTTATCCCTCATGGATACCTTATAATGTAACCCGCATAGCTACCTTGTGGTTTAACCATCACAGTTACAGTTGGAGTAAGCAT
Organism: Viscum album; assembly: GCA_963277665.1. Taxonomy (NCBI): domain Eukaryota; kingdom Viridiplantae; phylum Streptophyta; class Magnoliopsida; order Santalales; family Viscaceae; genus Viscum; species Viscum album. The sequence goes on along the minus strand of OY728132.1, from coordinate 696,061,106 downwards.
ATGGCCGAACTCCAAATTACACATACCCAATTAATTGTAGGGAGATATAGGTCCCAAAATAAATATTAAAAATTTCCCATGAACCATAAAATAATTATAAAACGTGAATAATTTCATAAAAACATTTCTTTTGAATTTATTAAAATAAAATTTTAAAAGAGGATTTTTAAAAGGAAATTCCCTTTAAAATATCATAGAATTGAAGTGAGAACAAATAAAATGTAAGTATTATAGGTTTTTAACATAAATACACATAAAAATCATAATATAAACGAAATTCATTTCATAAATAATATTGGTAGCACATAATTAATGATGCAAAAGGTTAACCCAAAGAGTGGAAATTGGGTTAAGAATTCCCTTACCTCGGGTTCATCTTGCTTAAAAATTGTTCAAAACTAATTTATAATTGTTAAAATAGTGTTATTAATATTTTAATGAAAAATATTCATGTTTATAATACCATATATGATCATTTTATAACATCATTTGATCCATTTATTAATAATATTTTGTTATTTCTTTTGTTTCGGGTGCAGGCTTCACATGATTTCTATGGGTGGTTCATAAAGGATTTTCATATTGAATGGAAGAGAAAATCCATCAGTGTAATGAAATGGTGTTAATATGTTTACATAATATTAAATTATTCCATAAATCATTTTGGATATAAGGTATGAGGATGAATCATTAGATAAATTATTAGTGATGTTTGTTTAGATCATTTTGGCGGTTCTTCGATAATCACAAATTAGATTCATTATATACTTTAATATCATGAATATATGTTAATTAAAAAAATAAAGAGGTTATATAATAAAATTTAATATCTATTTAAACTATTATAATTGTTTTACAACCAGATTTTAAGGAAGTAAAAGAAATTCAAAACACATCGTCCATGATTTTGGTAAATCCATACATCATAGACTATATTTTTATTTTTTGAATAAGAGGAAGTGTAGAGAAAGAATTATGAAGAATTTTTTTGATAAATAGGATAAAAATAAAGAATATATATAATAATAGAACTTTCATGCCTCTTGGATAATGTTTGGTGAATAACAATTAATGTTACAAAGTATTATTTTTATACAAAAACAATTTTATTTTATATTTATTACTTCCATTTAAAATAGAAATTTTTAAATTTTAGAAACTGAATTATATAAAATTGATTTATTTTTTTCATAAAAAATTAGAACAGGTTTGGATTGTTGTATTTTTTATAAATAGTTTCTTTTTGGTTGAATGGTGAAAAAAAATGATTTTATAAATATTTTCACTTTTATGACATTAACAAGATACAAGAATGAATTTTAATTTAATAAAATAAATTATATATAAAATAAATATATTAAATAACTAATATAATTAATTTAAAAACAAAATGTTGAATTTATAAATCTATCTTCGACGTTTTGGAATTCTAAGTAATGTTTTTATTTTATTAAAAACTATTTTTCTAGTTGTATTTTAATCAATTTTTTACTAGGTTGTTTTACATTTAATTTCAATTTAAAGTAAAATAAGTATCATTATATAAATCCTAATCCAATTAATTAAATTTTAATCAACATTATATACCAGTTTGGTATAAAATAAATTTTATGCTCAAAACAATCATTTTTCTAAAAATGACTTTTAATTGCAATTTATGAACTTATATTAAAAATAATTTTTACAACTTATTTAAATTGATTTGTAATAAAATTGATTTTATATTTTTGATCATAATATTATATTTTTTACTAATTTAAATTTAATTTTTTATTCATAATAAATTGTATGAGAGGTAAAAAAAATATCACTATGGTAATGGTTAAAATGGTTAACGAAGGGGATAAACTAAGAGAAAATGTTTAAAATATCACTAAAACTTATTTCAATATTATTTTGGGTTGTATACTGACCTTATAATTATTATATTATAAACTATGAAAATATTTAGCCACTTGACGTGATAAATTCATATATTATATATTAAAGTTTCATGTATCTACAAGTTTGCCACCCACCTTACTTATAAAAGGGAACATCCTACACTCAAGTATACACACTTATTGAGCCACTTAGATTGACCAATACCAACAAAAAATATCTTCCCAACATACTTATAAAATATTATAGGCTCTGGTATTCCCAAAATATCACTATAAGAAGGCTTAAGGTGTAAGTCAAATGAGGTTTCCCTAAGAAGAGGTAATCATCTTAATCAACTCCTTTTAATTTATTTTTTGTTATAAATCCTTATAAATATATTATAACCATAATAAGATAATTAGATATATATTAACTATAATGAAATTTTATTATGATTATGTAACAAAACCTTTACACCTCCTTTCAATCCCTTGGGATACAGAAACATCCTTCATGCGTAAATGTTGACTACCACATCCACGAAGCGATGTGTTTCAATTTTCATCCCCACATCACATGTATAGTTATAAATATAAAATTAAAGAATATATATTATATATATGAAATCATTATTATTATTTAAATACAAAATATTTTTTACCACCTTACCTTTCCTTCTGTTGTATAATGATAACGTTGCTCATTCTTATGTGTGGACTACCACCTCTCCATAATGATGTGATTTGTTTTTCATTTACACCTTACATGGATGGTCATAAGAATGTTGTTAATGAATAAATATGATATTTATAATATTATTATGGTCATTTAAAAGTAAACCTTCATATAATTTATTTATTTTTCATCAATCACAAATCCCAGTAAAAAATTAACAATGTTATCTTTGGTCACCACTGCACACCATTTCCTCTTACATTAAGACCACAATGATCACCTGTGAAGTACAAGGTATTTGTACACAAAAACACAAAACCACATGTGTTACCATTAATTTTTAAGTGTAAACATACTTATAAATACATCTAATCACTAGAAAAAAAACCCAACTCAAACACAAGCAATGAAACTATAAGTCAAAGTTATGCCCCCATTGCTTATAACCACACAAGAGTCACAACAACAACGAGTATTGCACTAAAACTGTTATCATCATAAAAAATTTGTACTAAGTATCACCATAAACACCCCTATATTAATAAAGAAGTTTGAGAGTTAAAAAAAATTAACAATGAGCCCTCGTAGACTATACTGTTAACCTAGAGAAATCATGATTCATCTCATAATGAAAATATCATCACACTGATAACTAGACATAGGCGGAGGGCCAAAGATCAAAAAAGGTAATGCATTGATCAATTGGAAAATTAAACCCACAAATGGGAGACCCATGATTTATCAAGGATAGTAAAAATAATACTAATTATAGTCCCCATATATAATATGGGTGACCTATTCCCATTGATTAAGTAATTAACTAAAATGTAGCCATGATATGGGGTACCTATGACCTATCAAGGGAGAAGGAATTTAAGACGACACATGGCCCGATATGTTGACCAAATTAATCTCTCATGGTCAATAAAACTATAATGAACCATGTTCTTATTTCATTATTAAATAATTATTTAAAAATTAAAATTTTTAATTTAGTGGGGAAATTTTAGGCTTGTTTAAATTTTTGGATTTAGATCAAGAGAGAGAAATTTTCTGGGTGTTAAGAAGTTTAGATCAAGTGTTTAGAGATAGTGAGATGGAAAAAAAGTTGAGGATTGGAATATAGAGTTTTTTTGTGGGTGGAAATTCAAAATACGGGGTAACATGATGAAATTAGAAACAAGATAGATGGATTCAAAATATCCAATGTTCTAGATAGTTATGGAATACCCATTAGGGTACCACTGAAATCCCAATGGATATCTACTAAACTTTTGTTTGTTTATTGGATGTCCATCAGTATTTAGTGGCCCCAATAATGTTTTTTAAGAAGGGGTGAAATATTCATTTCATTATTTATATTTTTTACCCATTTTAAAGGTTTATTTATGATATTTTCTCCCAACCACACTCATGGAGGGGGAACCACATTTCCTTCATCATTTTTCTCCCTTGTTCTAACCACCTTCATCCATTATGTCCAAAGAAAGTCTAGATCCCTGAATCAATGTATTATTTTCCCATTATTACTCATCTACACTTACTATTTTACCTTATCTAATTTTGATTTTTGGGTTATGCATTGAAATGGGAAATTCTTCAATAGGATCAAAGAATTACTTTCCACTAATAATTCTCCCTTAATTATTATTTAAATAAGGCATAAAAGGGTTGATACATTATTTTGATGACTATTTTGATGATGGTAATTTTTTTGTAGACTAATGTAGTTATATCTTGATTTTTATCTAAATATTAGGCTTTACTAGTTATATAAATTTGGACTTTTTTATTTATAGGAGTTGGAAGACTATTATGTGTTGTATGTTGGTGTTTTAGTTTATTGTTTTTGATATATTATTTATGTAACTTTATTGATCAGTTGTAGGAAGATAATCTGTGATTGATGGGTCATTAAGATACCATCGATAGATTATAATGGTGATTATTCTCAACCAACATGGGTTTAATTTGGTTTTTCAGGTTGTTTACCTTATATTATATTTTTAGCGCCTTAATAAAATATTATGGAGTATTTTTAAAAAGTATATAAGATATTTTATAAGTTGATTACCATGATAAATTTATCTACAATTAGGATAATGTATCTAAGTATGTTAAAAAAAATTTTGTTATGGTTTTTTCTTTTCATATCCATATAATTTTATCAAAATAATTATTAGTTCATTGATAACGCACTATAATTATGATTCATATCTATAATTATAAGTGATTTTTTTGATATACAAGGACAGTTGGTTAATATTGTTTATGGTTAATTTATAATATATACCCTAGATATTTATGTTAGTCATAACATGTTTTATGGTTAGTGTTTGAATAAATTACTTTTAATATATATACTTGTGGGTTATTTTCACGTATGATTTATTGAGTTTTTAGTTATTATTATTATTTTTTATAGTTTTTTAATTCTTTCTATAGTATGTATGAACCATATGGTCATTAAATAAATATAAATATATATATATATATATACATGAATGAATTCATACACACACACACACATATATATATGTGAAGAATTCCTAAATCCATGTTGATTCGTTGGGGATATCCATCGCATTCCCTACTTTTTCAATAGCCTATTCCCATCATAGTGAATGTCTAGTCCTTACGCTATTCATCCCTTTATATTTGATGTTTTATTTATGACCTTGACTCAAACCCCACAAACGTACAAACACTGTTCTCATGCCTACTTAATCATCCTCCCACCTTCTGTGTCTTTAATAGGAACAAGCATTGAAATGTGTCATAAAAACATCATGCACACGTCACTCACAAAAAATCCCATATAGGGGTAGAAGTTATAGGGACTGATATTTGATCCCCATCTTTACTAGATGCCAACACTACAACTAAATCACCTAGTCATAGTGATTTTCATTCTTTATTCATTAGTTAAGATCTAAAGGAAAAATTATTATTATTTTAAATATAACCTTAATGAAATAAAAGTAAATGAACAATAATTAACATTCATTCAAGATGTTTCATCAATGGTGAGGTGTTTTTTAGGTTTAGGGGAATTATTATGGGTCATTTATTCTTGTGATATCTAAATGGTTTCCCTTGATTTTTTAAATGAAATAATTTTTCATTACAACTCTCCTTCTTCCATTGTCAACCTGATCCACACACGCACAACCAACTTCTGGTGGGGGAAGAATGATGGAAGGAATAAAACCCACTGGATTTCTTGGGAGAAACTGTGTAAAACCATGTCTGGGGGAAGTATGGGATTCCGGAATATCTCTCACTTCAATGACACACTGCGGGCTAAGCAAGGTTGGCACCTGATTAACCATCCTTTAAATCTTTGTGTGCGTGTTCTTCAAGCTAAATAATTTCCCCACAAGGACTTCCACGTCTCCTCTCTTAGCCCCCATCCAAACTTCCTCAGGAGAAGAATTTGGGGGGTCCATAGTCTTCTGGGAAAAGGGATGGGCTGGAGGATTTGGAATGGACAAACTGTTAACATTTGGACCGACCCCTGGCTGATTGATAAGGAAGGTGTACAAGCCTTATCCCCTGCCCAACCAGGGTTCAAAGATGCCACTGTCAGGTGCCTCTTTTCCGATCAGGGTCCTGGATGGTGTCTGGAGAATATTCACGCATGGTTCAATGATAGAGACAAAATAATTATCCTTAGTACCCTTGGGTCCCAGATGCAGGCCCCGACCATCTCTTCTAGATCAATGAGATGTCAGGATCCTACACAGTGAATTTCAGATACCAGAACGCCATTGGAAACAATTCAGTCGGTTGGGATGGGGGACCTTGGATGTCAATTTGGAAACTCAACATTCCCCCAAAAATATGCCACTTCTAGTGGCAGGTGTCCACGGGCACCCTTCCTTCCATGAGCCTTCTCTCCTTCCAGCACATTTCCAGTGATGATTCTTGTCCTTTCTGCCCAAACGTCCCAAAATCTCCCTTGCACACCATCATCTAGTGCCCACAGTAAAGGAAATTTGGTAAAAATGGGGCTCCTCTTCAGCCACTTCACCATCCATGGCCTCTGACCTCCCATCCTTCCTGATGTAATGGTGCTCCTCCTTCTCATCGGCTAAAGAAGGCGCACTTTGCACCCTGGAGTAGATCATCTCGATCCATCGCAACGAGGAAGTTTTCAACCAAGTGCACAACACCCCAGAATTATGGATTGAACAGGCCTCTTCGTGGATTGAGGGTAGGAAGCACCACAATGTTCAACATAAGACCTTTGGAAACCCTTCTTTTCCCTCTCACTGGTGTCTTCCATGTGAGGGGATTCTTAAGATTAATGTGGACGCATCTCTCTCTAAGGATGGTCTTGTCACCCTCAGCATCCTCGCCCGGAATCATAAGGGAAAAATCATTGCGACCAAAAATGAATCACACTTCATTTTGTGGGAACCTGTGATGGATGAGGCTACTACCATCCTTGAAGGTATGCCGCTTTCCAAGTATCGCGGATGGGATAAAATCAACCTCGAATCAGACTTTCTCACCATTATCAATTCTATCAATTTCAACAACGGCGGCCTCCAGTATTTTGGATCTCTCATCAAGAGAATCCTTTAACTCCATAAAGACTTCTCAATCTACACTTTATCCTTTAATATAAGGAAAGGAAACAATACTGCCCATTAGTTTCCAGCCTCAGGCCCTTATGATGTTAACCAGCTCTGGCTAGACCATTTCCCTTTATGGCTTTGCGATTGTACATTCACTAATATCCGATGTTAATGAATCCTTCTTCTAAAAAAAACCAAAATTTCATATTATTATGTTAATTAAGATAAACAATTGGAGAATAAAATTTGTGAGGTTTGTACATATACTTGATTAAATTTTGTATCATTCTTATTTCTATTTTTAGATGAATATTTTTTCTATCTAAACTAGGGAATGTTATTCCTAATTTTTTGTTTGACTACTTCTTAGAGTTATATTTGGTAATATATTTGGGGTGATTTCTATAAAAACTCATGTCCATACAGGTTTGGAAAATCAGAAGTAATTTAAATTTTGTATTTGGTGGATGGTTTATTTTGATAACCATCATTTATATCATTAATACAACTGTTAAAGCATCCTGACATGATTTTTTAGATAATACTTGAGGCTTGAGTGGTGACTCAGGTTCTTAATAAAGTCTCGTGATATCTGGGTTAATTTTTAAGAGATTTTATAGGATTTCTTTCTAGGGAAAATAATTTTTTTGAATATTTTAGGATAAACCATATAGTTTTCTGTGTGCGACGAGGTTTCTAGTTATTTTTCTAAAGAGCACAATTTTTTTACATAGTTAGTGCATGGTTTTGAGTAAACTCTGAGGATTATAGGGTGAACTATGTGGATTAGTCTAGAACTGGGGATACACATAGAGTCTGAACATAGTAATATAAATATCTTGTTAAATATTTTAGACCAATACAATGATGATTTATAAAATTATCAAATGGATTGGTAAACCATACAAACCAACCGTGTGAACGGAGGTCTATTTAGATAGTTCCTACCACACGGTTTGTGAAAAATTTGGTAAACCATCTAGACATGTTAAGTTTGCAAAAGTTTTCTTTAGGTTTCATCAGACATAGTTTTCTAGACAGATTCGATCAGATGTAGTTCTGAGGATAGACTGTATAGATGATTTCCAACTATGGTGGTTTTAGAGCATTTGGGAAGAATGTTTTTTACTAGATAAAGATTTAATATAATAGGGGTTATTAGAAACAATTTCATCAGATCAGGGGTTTTGCAGATATTCTATTATTAGATAGATATCCTTGTATGTAATTTTTCTTATGTTAATCTTCAATGGTTACCCTTACACAGGTACCCTTATATAGTGGAATGTTTACCCTTACATGGGTAGAGGAAACATGTTACAACCATTTTTCGAATATCTTGTTACCTTTACATAGGGTTTTATTGGTTTTTAATGAATTTTTCTTGGTAATTTAAATTAAAGATAAAATTGGGTATCAACTGTTTATTAGTTAATGGGAGCATGAACATGAAGATTGAAGGCTAGTGTAAACTTATTGATAGGAAAAATACCTCTATAAATAGGTGTGGTGGCCTATCTCAGAGTGTAAATGATATTTTTTTTGGATAGTTTATATTTTTGACATAAATTTTATGAGAATGAAAAGTGGAGAGTAAGTGAGAGCTCTATATTTGTTTATATCCCTCTTAATGAAAATATTTACAGTGTTCCCCCATGGATGTAGGACTTTATCCTCACCATGTTAAATATTTTTTTCTATTTCTACTTTATTTCTTTATTTGATATAAGATCTTTGAGATTATGTGTGGTGATTAGGATGGTAATTATCTTTGTATTTATAGTTAACATAACTCGGGAGGTAAATATTATTGAAAAAAATATTTTTTTGATAAAACTTTGAGGGGGTTTTCCACTATGTATATTGAAGTGATTGGATAGACAATTTTTTCTGGTGAGCATTGTCTTTCCATGCATGTTAATTAGATAGAATAAACAAAGGTTTCTTATAAACAAGTGGTTTCTCCCATTCTCATAATGTTTTATTAAATAGATGTGGTTTGATTTCACTTCAATCAAAAATTTAGGTGTTTCCCCCATTGAATTAAAAGTTATTTGATTTTAGTTTGTTTACAATTATTGGTAGAATGATTTATGAAGAAATAAAAGTTTATATCAATATGTTTAATGGAATGAACATTAAATTATTGAGAATACAACTGATGTATCTTCTTATATATAAATATATTAATTCTCCTTTGTCTGAAAGGAATCTTTAAATGAAGGATGAAGCGAAATGGGGGTGGTTGTATAGGTAGGATTTAGCCTTAATCAAGATGTATAATTATCAAAAACAATTGTTCAGCAGTAGTGATAAGAAAACCAAATCAATGCTTATGAAAACATTGTATGAAATGAAATAAAATCAAATAGCTGTTAACAAAGTGTTCATGTTTAAAAAATTATTCAACTTGAATTTTTTATATAGAAGGCCTACCACCGTTTATGTGAATGACTTCAATATGATTTGAGGGATGTTCAAATATATTAAGATAACATTTATAGATGGTGTTTGTGATTTCATTCCTCTTTATTCACTTCTAGAGACCTAGGATTCCATAGTTACAGTGGTTATAAACACTAGAGGTAAGGTTGATCTTGTGTTTGAAGATATTCAAAATTTGTTCCGAATGAAGCGTTGAAGCAGAAGGATATTCATACACCATTTGAAAGTGCTCTTAATACTACCATATGAGGATGAGAAGTTCATCATATATACCATCTAAATAATAAATTGTTGAAGGAAAATTCCAATATAATAATTTAAAGAAATTCAACATGTTCAGGTTCTAAATATTGGGGTTTTGAGAACAAGGGACATATATAGAATGATTGCAAGAATTGTGTACAGTAATCAACTTATAGATAGAAAAACATAGTCAATGAAATGGATGGAGGATCTAACGTGATATTGATCATGATCATAATATATGAGTCATGGTTTATTAACAAATGTGAAACTTTGTATTCAAATGTTGAGAATGGGTGAGTGGTTTATTATGAACTAAGAAGCATTGGAAAAGTGGAAGTAGAAGATGATGAATCTATAGATATAGTTAGAAATGGTGATGCAAACATTCAAATGAAAAGTAAAAGTATCTTGAAATACAAAGATGACTGATACATTCCAAGTCATCGAAAGAACCTTATATCAGTGGGAAAACTTGATGATTTAGGTTTTATAATTATTTTTAAATGGAGTTTGGAAGATTAGTAAAGTTTACATGGAGAATTATTGTAGAGTAAAAAATTGCACCTTGTATCTTACTAGAGGTAGTAATGAAATTTAAACTATTATAACAACCTTATCGGATAGTCCAGAAAAGTGATGCTAAAATTTTGGTCACCTCAGTGAGAAAAATATTAAATTCCTAGTTGGGAATGGAATACTTAAACTCGATCACATAGACCATTGAATATTTAGAGTTTTATGTTATAAAAAAAGAGTTATTCCATTAACATTGATGGAAACATTATGAGGAATTAAAATTTATAACTTTTCTACTTCGATGTTTCGGGTCTAGAACATGTTCCCTTTTATAGAGCACCATTGTAATTTATGATTTTCATTAATGATTCCACTCTCAAGGAATAATTTTAATTCCTAAAGAATAAATATAAATTATTTTAGAAATTTATTTAGTCGAAATTTTTGGCTAATAAATAGTGTGGAAAATTTTAAATTATATCTCGATAGATAATAGTGGGGAATACACAAGACACAACTTTGGTAACATCTATAAAAATAATTGAGTCATGAAACAGATTACTATTCCAGGAACTCTAAAACAATATTGACTGGATGAGAGTATAAATTTGACACTGAAAGAGTAATAATTGAGTATAAGGATTCACTTAGTAATTCCTAAGGAAATTTGGGCTGAAGCCTTGAATATAGAAACTTATTTGGAGAACAGAAGTCCAAATTTAGCTATAGAACCTGAAATTATTAAAGAAACATATCAATATATTTGAAAGCATCACATATTTTCATATTGATGCTAAAAATATAGATAAGTTGGAGGTAAAATACAATTTTTTTCCTTGTTGGATATGGTGATGATAGCTTTGTTTATCACTTGTGTGATTATAAAATGAAACAAGTTATTTGAAGCCGACATGTTGCTTCTAATGAATACAATCTATGGAAAGATACGAACTTGGTTGTGAAGGGAGTTGAGGGTATTTAAACAACCAAATTTTAGAGTGAATTGTTGGTAGTTACCAGACAAACATTCTATCTAAAAATTTAATGAGAAACATCTGAGGTAATCACTCAATTAGTCAGAGTACTGAATAAAGAATGATCCAAAATACCTTTACTAGATAGGAGGCTACCAAATAGTGGGGTTTAGATGGATCCACCTAAGGTTGTTTTAAAAATATCCAAATATATCAGGAAACTTATTCATATGGTTGGGTCTAATATTGACTTCATACTTTTAATGGATGTAGGGGATCCAGACAATCTAGAGGAAAAAGATACTTTTAGAGAATATGAAGAGTGGGAGTCATCCATGGAAGATAAAAGTAGTTTCTTAAAACTAAATAAGACGTGGGGGTTGGATAAGATACAATATGGAAAGAAGGATCTATAAAAAATGATTTTTTCATTTTAAATAGAAAGCTGATGGATGTAATAGATACACAGCATGGTTGGTGGTGAAATGTTTTTAGAACAAGGAAGGTATTAATTTTTTTGGAAATTTCTCACAAGTGTTAAAACAGAAAATTATTTGGATAGTGCTCAACATTTATACATCTGATGATCTAAACTTAGAGTATATATATGTAAAGATAACTTTTCTTTATAGTGACTTAGGGGAAGAAATTTACATAGTTATTCCTAGGGGTTTTGAAGTTCATCGAAAAAAATATTTGGTTCATTAGTTGAAATGAAGTATTTATATCTCGAAGTAAGATCCAAGATAGTGGAATATGATTTTCAAAACATTCATGTTTTAATAATGTTTTATTTTATGCGAGTATGATCACTTTTGTTAGAAAAAGAAATATAAAGATGGAACAAATATCATATTTCTCATGTATGCGGATGGTGTGTTTATTATTTGTGAAAAGTTCCAATGAATTTAGGAACTTAAGAGGAGTCTCTTAATAGTATTTGAAATTAATAATCTTGGGAAAGATAAGAAAATATTTGGGATGAGAATTGAGTGATATAAGAATGTTTAATCATTGGTTTTATCCTAGAATTAATTAATTAAAAAATTCATTGAATCATTTGGAATGTAACTTTATATAACTATCTCATCCCCCTATCTAGACACAAAATTTTTTTCAAAACATAGGATCCATCAATGGAAAAATATTTTTGTGACATAGAGTAAGTTCCTTATACTTTGGTTCTAGGAAGTTTTATGTATGAAATAGTTTGAACTCAACAAGATATTTATTTTTTAGTGGGATTTATTAACCATTTCATGTAAAATATTGGAAGGAAACCTCAGAAATCTATGAAATGGATCTTCTAATACTTGAAATGGTCAGAGGATATAGCTTTATGTTTAAGAGATAAAGATCAGTTGAAAGGTTTTATATAAGTTGATTTTATTTGAGACATGGATTCATGGAAAAGAAATGTAGGTTTTGTATTTACTTTTGGGGGAATAAAGGTAAGTTTGATATCTTGTTTGTAATAAGTAGTAAACTTATATTAAACAGATGTAGAGTACCTTTCTACTACTAATGTAGGGAAAGAGTTTATATTGTTGATGTGCTTGTTGAATAAACTCGTAAAGGTATTAGAGAGAGTAATGGTATTCTATGATAATCATAGTACTATTAATCTTTATTATAACCCCTTATTTCATGATAGAATGAAAAAATTGACATGATGTATCATTTCCTACTGGAGGTTAAAGTGTTGGATCTTCATAATATCACTGGGAAGAAAAACTCTATGGATATTTTTACAAAATTTATAAATCATGAAATCTTGAGGCAATGTTGTGCATCAGTGAGAATTTGTTTATTAGATAGAATGGAGGGCACTACATGAATGTAAAAGAGGATGAGTTTGGGTGAATTAAAGAAAAAGTTGAATAAAATATTGAAGTAATTTCCATGTGGGATCTTTTTGGATTTTTGGATTTTTTTCATTATGTTTTAAAAGAAAAAAAAATTTCTAGATGGAGTTTATCAGATGAAGATATTTGGATAGACCGGATAAATGTTTTTACTACTATGGTGGATTCATATCATTTGGGTTGTAAGTTTGTTACCGGATAGAGCTTCAATTAAAAAACGGTCATTAAGATACAGTTTCATTAGACTAAGAGTTTAGTTGGAGGGGATTTTATGATTAGATGAAGATCATAAAATATATATTTTCATCAGTTTATATTCGAAGGCTACCCTTACGTGGGTACCCTTAAATAGTGGCATGGTTACCCTTATCGAGGTAGCAGAAACTTGTTTCTACCCTTTTTCAAATATATAGTTACCATTATGTTGGTTTTTATTGTTGTTTGACCATATTTTAAAAGTTATAATGGAATACATAACTATATATCTTTATTTTCTTAGTCTTTGGGTGGTTTGCCACAATGATTGGAGGTTGGTAAAATCTTTTTGACCAGACAAACACCTCTATAAAGGGGTGTAGTGGACCAGATCTATGTTTACCTAACAATTTTTTAAACAGTGCATGTTTCTTACATAAATTATTTGATATGGAAAAATGGATATGAAGTGAGAGTGATATTTGTACCTATTTATATATGCTTTAATGAAAATGTTTTTAGTATTTCCATGTTGATGTCTGACATTATCCGGACCATATTAATTATTAATTTTCCATTTTTAATTTCTATTTTGTTTGATGTATTATTTTTGAGCCCATCTGTTGAGATTAGGTTTGGGATTCTATTCCTGGTTAGAGTGCATATATCTTGGTATGTGGAGATTATCAGACAAACTCTTTGTCCAATAAAACATTGAGGGGAATTTTTGCTATGCAGGCTAAATTAATTGGATGGAAGATTCTTTCCAGTGAACATTGTCACACAAATTCCATATATCATATAAAATAAATGAATTTTCTTCTAAATAAGTGGTTTCTACCATTCTCAATAAGATTAACCATAAATCCCATTAAAAATCATGAAATAATGTTTTTACCTTTTGAATATTAAGAGGGGGACCCCTCTTATCCTCCTCACACACTACCCAACCAATGTATCCTTCCTTCTTCCTTGGATTTTAATTAGATTTCAGGATTCTTAGTGGAAATTTTGTATTGTTTATGGTAAGATTTATCACCCTCCTTCCTCCTATACACTTTCTCCACGATTTCTTATGATTTTGGTTTCCCTGGTTTAGGGTTTTGGTTTCGATTATACTAGAGCATGGTTGAGTGAGCAGTTTATGAGGAGGATTTTTATTTTCATGGGCATAAGATGTATTGAGATGGTATTTTCAAGTCATCATATGTTATTTTTAGGTAGTGATGTCACTATATGAGTTTTTCAATGGTTTTGGTCAAATTAAATGAAATTTCTTATGTAATTGGTTCTCATTGTTATGAATTTGGACCGATTTATTCTCAAGACTGTGTTTTGGACATCTGATGTTCTTTTGAGTATGGTTTTAGTGTGACAATGATTCCAGGTGATATTTTGAGTGTTATTACTAATTGAATTAATTTTATAAATTAATTGTAAATTATTAAGATGAATGGAATAATTAATTACAAATGTTTATAATTAATTATTGGTTGTGTTACCATGGGTTAAGGACTCAAGTGGTTTGATGACGAAAATTGGACTTAGATCAGTATTACAGAGTATGTTCAGGTGATGATCAAAGTAAAATTGATTAGAATTAAGGTAGGCGGTCCCTTGTAAATACCCATATAGTATTTGTGCATTTTATTTGTGCATGTGATTTTTCTGTTATCACTACTATGTAATACAACCATTTTATTAAATAATTAGATAAATTTAATGGAAATTTTTGGATTGGGATAAAAAACATATGGCCATGTTGTACCCTTAGGCATTGGAATGATTGCCTTGGCCCCCAATGGATGATACCATGATCATGTTGTATGAATCTAGATGAATGAACCCTAATGCGCGAGATGTTAATAAATTTAATGAATGGAGAGTCCCTTAGTGTTGGTTCCATGGATATCTCAGGGAAGATGAGAGAATGGATTGATAATGAGTGTCTTGGGTAGGCCATAATAGAGTTTTTAGATTACTTAGAGTAGTTGGGATAATATGATGAGAATGGGTTGAGTGTTTCCATCCCCTTGTGATGTAAGCACTAGCTAGGGGTTCTTTCAGTATGTTTTGGATAGGTCAGGTATTTAGACAACCCTTATATTAAATTGGGGATTGAGAATATCTTTGATTATTCTCTCTAGAGATATTATTATGAAACTTTCCTAGGAGTACAATGATTCCTTGATGAGATTTGATAATATCAAGGGTTGTGATTCCCTTTTAGTGGTGTTGATGAATTGAGAGATTGGTTTTTGATTGAGAATTTCATGAGTGGTGTTCATGCCTGATGAGACCTAAGGGACCCTAGGGGGTGCCCCACAATTATGTTGACCCTAGTAAGAGGGTGAATAATGATAAATGGATATTTATGATTTTGGGTGTCACCTTAGAACCCAAATTAAATAATTAAGTCTATTAAGGTTGTGAAAATTATAGGCCATGCACTTGAGAGGGAGACTTAGTTTATGTGAGATGGGATCATATAGATAGACATCCCTAATGATATATTATAGGAGTAAGTATTGACCTTCAATATATATTCAAGTACATGGGACTCCTTGGACATACTCCTTGGATCCGTGGGTAGAGGATGAAACCCACCACATAGATTTTTGTAATATGGATTTCCCTGATTAGGATTCAGACATTGATCCTATATACCAGGTTGTTCAACCCCCACTTTTTTATCTCATTTATACCATATGGGTCATCCTCCAAGAGTTTATATCATTTATACCAAGTGGGATAACCCTTAGGGTTTTATCTTATGTATAATGGGTGGTTTATCCAATAGTTTTTATCTTCTATATACTAGGATTCATAATCTTGTATGTGATTGTCTTCTGTATACCAGGGAGAGTCAGAATCTCAAGTAACTAAATTGGTTATAATTATTACCTGACATGCTCAGAGACAATCTGGCACTGGATAAAGAAGTTATATTATTTGATATTAGTTCCAAGGTATGACATGGTCCCATTGTGTGGTCACTTACAGTTGAATGATTATGAGATGTGCTCAGAGACACTCCCCCACTATATGAAGTAGGTTTAGGTCGGTTGAGGTTCTATGGTAGGACTCTAGGATCAAAAATGGAAATTTATTTACACTTCATGATAATGTTTTTTTTGTGAGAATATCACATGTTTATCACTAAATTTAATAGTTATGGAAGAAAAAAATTGGTGGTTCCATAATGATTTGTACACACACACTACTTTGGTGACCATGACACTTGGTTACCCATAATGAACTTACTAATCACATGATTTGGTTGAGAAGAGGCCCTAAGTATCTTGATCAAACATGATAACTCATATGGGGTTATAGATAGGTATGTTGTGAGGCTTAAGGATTATAGTAGAGTAACTTGTATTTTTTTATATGTTATTTTCTCAGTGGGAGATAATTTTTTATGATTGTATTCCTATGCATTCTTTTATTATTTATCGATGGATCAATTTATAAATTTCACATACTCCAATTGATCTAGTTTATTATAGTCATGTATGATGATTGGTTTATTTTACTTTTGATTACAAACTTATTCATGGAGGTATAGTATCCCCATGGAACCACCTTAAACCATCACTACAAGTTGGTAGCCTCTGGAATGTGGGAATCCATTCCAGAAGCTGCATGGAGACCTAGTCCTATTACTGTTCATAGTGAAAAATAAATGGGCTTTATAAATTGGTATCAAATGATCTATTTTTTCATAATATTTGTCGAGATAGTATAATGAAGATATAAGAATGTGTTGGAGCTTGTGATGGATATCATATTGGTGCATTCCAAACACCTTTTCTGGTAGGAATTTCTATTTACCAGGGGAATGATATTTTATTCTTAGTTTTTGGGGTTATAGCTATATTATTTCAAGATCATGATGTACATGGATCATGGGATTTAGGATTTATGAATTATTAGATTTACGGATCATGGAACATCAGTAAGAGGTCTATTATTTAATTTTTATCTCGTTGATTTATTGGTAAGAAAAATATCATGAATCATATTTAGCAAAAATGGTTCACATGACACATTAATACATGTGTTTGATTTCATTGAAGATTGGTTTAGCTATTTAATGTTCCATTAAAACTTATATAGTGTTTTACCATATTACTTCTTTGTGGAATTAGACTCATCTAAACCATAATATATATATTCTCCTTCTAGTGTCATGTCATTTGGATCTATGAAGGGGTTATCCTTGATGTTGATGGTGTAATACCATAGTGAATGGGAGAATCATATACCCTTGATGGGAAAATATAGGGACCTGGTTCCCAACTGAGGGTTATGACTAAGAAAAAGGTTTAGTTACTTAAAATATCAACAAAATTCTATATAGTGTCGAACTATATAGATTCTTTGTGGAATTATACTTAACCAAACCATTCAACCACTATTCTCTTAACATGGTTCATCTTAAGGATATTCCTTTATATATATGTATGTGGATTTGAAATGATCCTTTAAGGAGTGTTATTATGTGAATAAACTCATCAAGGGTGGGTTCCTCTAAGAGTGGTTAATGTTTTGGGATGTGATTCTAGATTTGTATAAGTGTGAACATGGAGAAAGCAGTTTGGAATATGAGTTTTTCTGTGATATTTGAGGAGAAAATAGAAGTTATTTCCCATGATATATGGATTATAAGATATATGATTTGTGAGCCATGTGGTATATTTTAGTTATCCTTGTAATGATAATTTGGATTTTAGTGATTTAATACCTAATGATGTGAAAGGTAACCCAGAATGGGGGTTAACCTAGGGCTATGCAGTCCATAGAGGTGTATAACATCTGTGGATTCTCATTTTGAGATTTATACATGGGAGGTGTTGTGGAATATGTGGTTTTGGAATTGAATTCCATGATAATTGTTTGGTTTATGTATTTTAGGATGGGTGGATGTGAATTGGATCGGGCATGGAATGCATTTAGTGCTTGGATACCCTAAGGGGCTATGAATTAGCATGTAGATTTCCATATGATACTAAAATGTGAAGCACTTGAAGTGACTTGGTATTAATGATGGTTATAAGGGGAGTATTTTTCGTATTCCAAAGATTGTTGATTTTTTTGTGGGTTTTTAATGAAATAATTGAAGAACACCCTATATGGTTTGATCTTGGGTGGATAGAGAAGGGGTAGAAGCTTCGGTTTTGAAATGATGCCTGAGGTGGTTGGTGGTCATGTGATAGGACATAACATAGGTGAGATGGTCTATTTTTTAGAGGATTTATGAGGTCACTCCAGGTTATATGAGATTCAAATGTTGTAGGGTAATGGTTAGTAGTTGGGTGTGAGCCTATTCCTAATAATAAGCGATTAAAGGGAGCATGTATCAGAAGGGGAAACACATATTTGATGATGGAACCTATTGAGGTTGTTCTCACGTTGTAGTATAAGTTAATCCATATGGTGGGTAGTGCAATATTTACCACTTACGTGTGTCCCTTGTTACATATGATATTTTGTGAATGTCTAGGGTGACATTCCCATGATCCAGGAATGGGTGGTGATTGATGTTTTGAAATGATGGTCGAGTTTGATAAGAAAAACCACATTTGATCCTCATATCCAATAATAGATGACGAATGGGTTGTTTTGATAAATAAGTTGTTCAGTGAAGTGAAACGGATGTACTCTAATTGAGGCTGTGTTTTAATGACCATGGGAAAAGGAACCTTATGTAGAAAGTCTCATTGGATTTTCATGATAAAATTTGGATTCCAGTGAGTAGATAGATTTTAATTTATCTAGATTCTTCTATTACTTACATATGTGGAGTTTTAGATGTGATGTTAGATTAAGTATAATATGGGAATCATCTTGAGGTGAACTTGATATGACATGTGGATGCTTAAAATTAGTGGTGTGTTTGCACTCATGGTACAAAATGATGAAAAAATTGGTTGGTTGAGGATCCAAACATTAAATTGTACTGAGGGTTGAGTCTAGACATCAGTGCACATTTTTGAATGATCATGATATTCCCTCAATATTTAAGGCATCATGATAATGTAATTTGATAGAATAGTGGTAGGATGATCATTTTTGAGAAAAGTTTGTCATATGAGATATAACTATTATTTTTATATGTAATTGTATTTACTATATTAGAAACCACATGTAATATGTCATATCAGATATGGTGGGTTCACAATGAGTTTTGGATAAGGATTTTCATGTAAAATATGACATATTTAGAATGGTTCTGGGATGATGGAGACTCATAGGATCTTATTTAGAATTTTAGAGTATGTATAAACACCAGATTTTGACCAATTTTTTCATGTATATTTGGGTGATATATGATAGAAACTACACTGAGCATGTTGTTGGAGAACTGGTGTATTATTTTGATCAATGATTTTGATGGTGAGGATCATCATGACATGGAATCAAACATTCTGAGTAGAACTATATGGTGGGGAGTTCCATAGGTCTACATGTTAATTAGATAATAACACTTGGGTGTATTAGGATAGATGGGCATCATGGAGTGTTGTCTTTAACATTCAAAAATAATGATGAGGGGTGGATCGAGTGTTTGTTCTTGGTGCTCCATGTAATTTGATTTGTACTAATAAAACATGTTGGGTTTCAAAAATGGAGTGTGTCCTTTTGGTTATAATTTAACAATTAGTATAGGTTGGGATTTGTGATCAAGATTTCTATAATACTTCTCCAATATGAGATGTATTATGTTGGGGAGGTAGTAAATCCCCATGTTCGTATCAGTTTTGAAAATTAGAATGAATTTGAATTTTCATTTGGTGGATGGTTCATTTTTTGAACTGGTATTCAGATTGATAATTTGACTATTATAGCATCCTGAGATAATATTGTTTGTATATGTTTTGAGGATTTAGAGGTGTCATGAATGAGTCTATAAAGCTTCAGTTTATGTTTTAGGATATTTTGGAGGATTTTGTTTAGGGTTCATGGTTTGGTGTTCACGATTTAGGATAAACCATGAAACACATAGTGTGTGAGGATGTTTCCTATTCTTTTTATAAAGAGAATTATTTTCTAGAATAGTTAGCATACAATTATGAGGAAACCATATGGATTTTAGGGTAAACCATAAATATTATTGGGAGAACTATGTGACTTGGTTTAGACTAGGGGTTTGGTGAATGGTTTTCACATGGATACATAAAAACCACGTGAAATGCTATAGATCATGATAGTTCCAGTTTTCTGGGTTTCTGTATCATGCGGCCTAACCCAAAGATTGGGGAATACTTGGGCAGTGCCTACCACACAGTTGGTGCATGATTTTGAAATCCTCACTGTCAAATAGTGCATCTCATTAAAAGTGTAGAATTATGGTTTTCCCATTAAAATTTTAAAAGGGGGACCCCTCTCCTCCTCCTCAAACATGACCCAACCAATTTATCCTCTCCTTCCTCTATTATTACCTGATTTTTAGGTGCCTTAGAAATTATTTCTTAATTTTTAAAGGGATATTCATGATCATCCTTCCCCCTTTTCTTTTACAGTATAATTTCTTTTAGTTTTTTTTTTGCCTAATTTTGGTTTTTTTATTTCAATATAGCCTGGTTTAATTGACTATTTATGATGGGGATTTCAGTTGACATAGGTAAAGGATACCCTGATATGGTATCTACATGTTGTGACACATCATTTTGAAGGATTTAAGATGTGATATTATTTTTTCAAGGGTTTTGGGAAAAATTAAATGGAATTTATTATGAATTTTATTCTGATTATTGGGGATTTGGCCTAGGTCAATGTTGAGAGTAAATAGTTGACTTCCTATATGATTTTGGTTACATGTTTTGAGAAAAGAGGGAACCAGGTGACATTTTAATCATTTTGAAAATTTGAATTAAATTTATAAATTAACTATAAATTGTTATGTTGAATTAAATAATTAATTATTGGTTATTTAAAATGGATTAGGCCCCCAGGTGGTTTGATGATGGTCATTGGACTTGGATGGGTATCGTAGAGGATGGTCAGGTGATGATCAAAGTGAAATGGATTTGAATTGAGGTAGGTGGTCCATTATACACACCCATAAGATATTTTTTCATTTTATTTATGCATGTTATAAATTAGGTCCTTCCACTATGGGATATCATACTTTTTGAATTAATAAATTTTTTAATTTAAATGAAATTTTTTGAATTAGATAAAGGGTTGAGGGCCATGTTGGACCCTTGGGAATTTTCATGAATTCCATAGTTACTGATGGTCGAATCCTTGATCGTAATATTTTCATTGAGATGAATGGATCCTAATAATCCATAACAAACTCATGAAATTATTTAAATCCATTGGGGATAATATGACGAGAATAGAGTTAGTGTTTTATTTCCCTTGAGATGTAAGCACTAGGTATGGGTGATTTGGATATGTTTTGAATAGTTCAAGTGTATGGATCATACTTGGAATGGATTGGGTATTGATAAGGGATTTGAGTCATCTCTCTATAGAGTTTCTTTTGAGACTTTCCTAAGAGGTGAGTGAGGCCTTGATGAGACTTGAATATGTAAAATTATGTGATTCCATTTGAGTTTTGGTGATCATCCAGGAGATTAGTTTGTGATTGAGGAAGCCATGAAAGATGTTTGTTCTTGATGAATACCTAAGGGAACCTGGTGGCTACCACACTATGATTTTGATCTTAGTGAGATGATGAATAATGGGAAATTAGTAGTGATAATTAAGGGTTCACCACATTAGTAGGAATGATTACATGATATACTCAGAGACACTGTAATATTAGGTAAATTATGGTACCAGATACTGGTTCTAGGGTTGGACATGATACTCTTATGTGGTTATATATAGTTGGCATGATTACTTTTCATGCTCAGAGACACTCCAACACTGGCCAAATTAAGTTTAGGTTTATCAAGGTTTTATTGTAAAACACTAAGATCAATGTTGGATATTTATTTAAAATATATTATAATGTTTTATTTATATTATGATAATATCATCTATGTACACTAGAATTTAATTGTTATAATGGGACCACATTGGTGGTTCCCTATTGATTTTTACTCTCACCTTGATCAGTTATCCATGAAAATTGGTTTGTAACAACCTAGACTCGAGATACCCAAAGCTAGTAGTTATATTACATTATTGGTACAAAATACATGAGTTCATGAAAGATCCAATGAGTCTTTTAAGACTAGATACATACATATTTTTTCAATTTACACTTGAGAAAATAAATTAAATCACCAAAACTCTATAAAAACATTATTATATTAGATAGAAAATCCTTGATAATTATACACAGTTCGAATCTAGGTTTCCTGGAAAACGGATAAAAATATGTATGGGATTAGATTCCCTGTAAGGAGTATCATAAATCATAAAATATAAAATCATAATCATGACATAAATAGTATGAAAAAGATTAGTATATGGTAAAAAAAATTATCTAATCAAATGAAACCAAGATAATAATACATCCATGATAATAAATAAAAACATGGATAATAATTACTAATTTCATACTGATGATGGAATAATGTCGAAAAATATAAACATAACATCATGTACTTGTGATAATAAATAATAAATAAATGGGAAATTCATATGTAATGACCTAGCTATTCTCTCTCATGAGACCTACTGATGTATTGAAAGGCTTACTATATCAGGACCCACCCATTGCTAATAAATTCCAATGTGTTCATCATATGATTTAACAATACATATCCTAACATTATCTAAGGAGCTAATACTTAATCATGGAAAAATAAAACAATTTTTATCCTTATAATGGAAATATGAAACCAAATAGTTTTCTTTTTAATAGAATAATGTGGATATCTAGGATAATATCTTGGAAATATACAAAACAACTATGGGGTATTCTTAATTTAATAAGAAGTTCCATTTTTAAATAAATAAATATAATGTTGTAGAGAGGATACATTCAAAGTTATGGGCTATAAATAGAATATAGTAATTTAATTATACAGTTTGAAATTAAAATAGACCAAAGAAATGGTATAAAAATACTTCATTAATGTTTCTAGATATTGTGTGAACTATCCAAAGCATATCCCCCATGTCTGTCTTTCCAGGTTTGCAGTCTTAAGACCACTCATTATGCACCGAGTGAAGATGTAGTTGATACCAAACCAAGATTTTTCATGGTGATTACCCATAGGTTCATATATTCTATAGCTTCAACCACTTTCTATTATTCGTATAGTGATTCAATTTTTTGGAAATCTACACAAACTTTACATTCCAAAATTCAATATTTTTTTTGCATTATGATGGCTTAGGTAAAATCTAAATCAAAATACATTAAAGGATGTAATTTTAAATATAATTTTAAATACCAGGAATAATAAGAGAATGATTATATAAAATATCAAAGGTGTTGTAAGTACACAATAAAATTTAAAACATGGTGTATAACACAATCATGCCTCAAGTAATTGAAATTCGAGACAAAGAATCCTTACCTTTATTTTTACTTTGTGGAATGTTCTCTAGCACCCTTTATAACAAAAATAACTATATTAATCACCTATTATAGAACCTTATTCATAAATATAATCTTTTTTGAACATAATTTATAATTATTTTCTATATGTATAGTATTTATCAATTATCTATTTTCAATATTAGGGGTGTGTAATCTTCATCATTTTGAACTTATTTCATAATAATGGAATATTAATTTATTATTATCTTAAATTTAACCATTAATAGATCATAAAAGGTAATATAATTTAATATTTTTAATAATTTATAATTTTATAATTTCATTCTATGGGAGTCTTGGTTATGATACTTAAAAATTAATTCAACGATGATCATGTTTCTGTAATTTTTAACAAACGAACATTAGAATCATAAATAATGAATTTAATATTAATGTAACCACCCCAAAACTAAAATAAAATCATTATTTACTTAATAATATAATATATTAGCATAAATTATATTCCCATAGTCATCCATGATATAAATTGACAACATTGTTCAGGTAGATTATTAAACTGACGTAAACAAAAACATACAATAATTAATAGATTATTATGAAGTGATTTAGTTGTAATATAACTATATTAGATGCATAATAAACTTATTAATTTTTTATTAATGTGTTTTATCTTTATTTTAAAGAATTATAAGAATAATATAACCTATATTAAGTCATTTCATAGTATGATGAACTCACTTTTTTCTCTTTGAATGCTCTTTCAGACAGTTAACTTCACGATAATTGTTTATTGGTCATAAATTTTTTATTTATAGAATGTTAAAAGTTTCATAAAAATAAATTTTATCCATTAAATCCATTAACATAACCATCCATTCAAGTCATTGATGAAAAGAATAAAATCAGTCATTCTATAGAGGCGGTAGTCCGTACGTACGTAAGGTTGATGATTTCATTTTCCATAGAATGGGAGAATTGTATAATATTTTTTATTAATGAAGACAATAAAATATGTTATATATATCATAATTATTTATTAAATTCAACATTATTACCATATGTGTAATTTGTTTAAGAAGAAAGAAACTTGATTTTTTGGGGTGGCGGTAGTCCGCACACACACACAAATGTAATATTTTTGTTTTCCTTAAGAAAAAATGGGAAAGGTGGTTAATATTTATTCCCCTAGAATAACAATATTCAATATAAAAATAATAACTATTTCAATAAATATGAATGAGAAAAATATATCTTGAAAATTAATATAGAAAAGAAAAATAATTAGATAAAATTAGTACTCATGTTGAGGACTTGAGTTTTTCTTTGGAGAAATCCTTGGAAAGGTATGGTTTAAGATTATATATTCTGAACATAAGATTAATAGAGAAAATTAGGTTTATAAGGGAATGTATAAGGGAATATTTTGAAAAGTAATCATATTTTTTGAGTGGTATTGAAGGGGTGGTGAGAGGCCACTTTTATAAGTTGTGAGGATGGCATTTTTATAAATATTTCATTTTACTATTGAGAGGGAACATGTTTAATATGTCAAGTGGATAAAAAATAGAAAATAATTGACTGTTATGTTATATGAGGTTTATAATATATCAATAAATCATTTATAAACATGTTTTTACATGTTTCAATCTCTTTACCCCTATATTTATTACTTTTACCATTTTCAGTTTTATTGGGGTTATTATTTTTTTAACTAATTAAATCATTTTTATGCCTAAAAATATAATTTAACTTATTTAATAATTTGGAAATAATTATTGAAAATAAGAAATCCATTTTATCAGATAAAATTTCTATTTGTAATAATAATCATGCTTCCCATTAGCACATGTAACGTGTAAAAACCTGTTTTTAAAAAGTGTATTTTTTAGTTTAAAATTTTTGTCTATGGTAAATTTTTTAATGTATTTGATTTTAATGATATAAATTTGTTCATTATATAATTTATGTGGCTTAAAAATAAATAAACAATAATATTTTATCAAAATAATATCTAAGTAAATGAAAATACCAAAAAAGAGTTTATTGGAAAATATTAATGATGTCCTTAAAAAGTTAATCATATGATATCTAAATTCAACATTGTATTTGTAAAATATGTAGTTTTAAACATTAAATAAATATTTTATTGATTAAAATGTTTTATAAAACAATAGGTGTTTCTTATAATGTTCTAAAATATACAGTTTTGGTAATATATATATTTTTCACTATTCACCTAAAAATCATTTATTTTAGAAAATAGTCAAAAATTCATCTTATGCTAATATTGAAATTCCTAATCTAAAAATGAATTTAATTTTATTCAAATTAAAATTAAAATTATTTTTTAATAAATTCATGATAAATTCACTTCAGTGTGGGAATTATGTAATAGTTTTGGGATGTTGTGTTTACCTACTTTAATAGGGTCTCGAGTATTACATACCCCCTTAAAATAATTTCATTATTTAAATTATTTACATGTAATCTACTAGAAAACTATGGTAATTACTTCCTCATATCTTGTTGAGGCTCACATATTGCCTCCTCTAGTTTGTGATTTCTCCAAAGGGCATTGACCATACAAGTTGTCAGATTCTACAAAACATTCTCTATAGTGTGATGAATCTAGACGACCTATTCTTTATAAGACATTATTATATGGATTGGATCCAACATGTATTTATTCAATAATGAAACATAGAAGACGTCATGTAATTTAGAAAGGTTGGGTGTCATAGATAATTGGTAAGATACAACACCAATTCTCTCTATAATTTCTAAAGGCCCAATGTACCATGGTTTTAACTTCCCATTCTTACCAAATATTACAACTCCTATCCATGGTGACACTATTAAGAATACATAAGCCCCCACATGAAATTACAAGTCTTTTAGTTGATTATCATAGTATGTCTTCTTTCTACTTTGATATATGTAGAGACCCAATATTGACTTACATTAATATTACATTACTTTGGTGGATTACTTAATACATAACAAAAACAAACACACAAGGACCGTAATAGTTTAGTGTCTTTGGAAACTTGGAAAAATAATCTTCTAATCATGGTGAAAGATCTTCAACATATCCTGTAAAGACCCGTAAAATTCAAGGGAAATTTTTTCTTAATTTTCTTTAGAATTTTACAAGAGCGCGGTTTCAGACGGCACCTGATTCCGAGGCCCGGAGTGCCCGGAATTAATTTCCGAAGTTTGGCTCGGGTACGTTCAGTGAACGAACGAGCGGGAATTCCTAACTTTTGATCCGGTGCTCGGAATTGAAATCCGAGGGCACCGATGAACTCGCAGCGCCGATATTCGCTTAAAGAGACCTTTTCGGGAGTTGCGTTTGTTTCGGGTTAAATGTTAGTTTTTGGGAGATTTATAAAAAAGTTGAAAAAAAAGTGTGAATTCTTTTTATTTTATTTTTTGTAAGTTAAGTCCTACCAAAGGGAGTTGGGAGTGGGACCCACATCCACTTAACCTCCCTTGGAAGGATTAAGTGAGGTGGGGTCCACACGAACCCCAACTCCTCAAATTCTCTCAAAAACCTCCCCTTTAACTCTTTTCTTTTAATGTTGTCAACTTAAGTTACTTAATTAATTAAGGGAGTTAAACCCTTTTTGAATTTCAAACCTTTGAAATTCTTGTGGTTAAGTTATGTAATAATATAAGTTAAAGCTTATATTATTCTAGGGGATTCTTTTACCACCTTGGGAGGATTTCTTGAGAGCTTTGGAAGCTTTTCTTCTTCTTCTTCAACTTGACGAAGAACACGAAGAACGCCGTTCTTCAACGAAGAACTTCTTCGCCGAAGAACACGGTCTTCCCGCGACGCCATATCCGCGACGTGACGTACTTCTTCCGCATCATCTTTTCCGCGACGAACGCCATCGACAACGACTCTTCCTCCGACGTCAAAAGAATCGACACCGATATTCCACGACTCCGTCAACGTGCGACTATCAAGGTAAGGGTTCTTGAGTTCGTTGTTTCCTTTTTATTTGACTTTCCTCGAGACTTGACGTAGAACGCTCAAGTTCCGACGAAGAACGCCGCTCCGCTCTTCTTCGTCCTCGGTGTCAACGTGAGGGAACGCCGCTTCCTCCTCGGATACCCTTCGTCGACATAAGAGGTTTCTCCATCGACGTATCACATCGGACGTATCTCTTCGTCAACGGAATTGACGAACGACTACCGCGACGCCCGATCTCCGCGACGTCGACTTCCGCGGACATAGTCAAATCCTCGAACTTATACCCGAGGTAGGGGATGTTGATTTAATATTTAATTATCTCATTCTTGCTCGTGGTTCGTATGACTAACGTGAGGATGTTGTTTATTTAAAGTTGCGTTATTAATTTAACGTGAGGGGGCCGGACCGTACGAACACGGCCGAACCCCCTCCAACGTTCTTGTTTATTTTTACGGAAGAAAGCAAGTGGCGTGGTGCCGTCGCACCACGCGGTTGATCGTGCATATATTTTACGTGGCGCCGTCGCACCACGACGAGGAAAAATCTTCAAGAACGCGACGCCGTCGCGCCGCGTAGAAAGAAATCATGGCACGGCGAAAGGGGCGCGGTGTCGTCGCATCGCGCCGGACGACGAACGTCGCGGCCGGTTCCGGGCCGCGGCGGAACGAGGAGACCGCGGCCGGTTCTGGGCCGCGGCGGAAGAGAAGACCGGCGGCCGGGCCGCCGGCGTCAGAAGCCGAAGTGGGGACCGGAATTTCCGGTCCCGTTGGAGAAAACCGGTCGGCCAGCTGGCCGGCCGGATAGCGGAAAACCGGGGGAATTAATCCCCCGGCCGGCTCTTCAAAACCCCCCTCTTAATGAGGGGGGGGGGGGGGTTCATAGAAGGGAGGGGGGGGGGGGGGGGCAGCCGGCCCCCCGGTTCCGCACAGCAGGCCGCCCACGTGGGGGGGCGTTTCTTAAGAAAAAAAACGGCGCGGCATGGCCGCGCCGCCTGATGAAAACCGCGGGGCTTAGCCCCGCGTGCCACCCGCGTGCGCCGCGGCCCGCCGCCGCCGCCGCCGCCACCGCGGCCCGCCGCCGCCGCGCCGCCCGCCGCCGCCGGCCACCGCGCCGCCCGGGGGGGGGGGGGGGGTCGGGCCGGGTCGGCCCGGACCCGGACCCCTCCCGTTTCGAATCTGTTTTAGTTTTTGGCTCATAACTTGAGCCTCGGACCTCCGAACGACGAACCGTCTACGGAAACGCGATCCTTGGATCGAGACGGTCGTTTCGGTATATCGCACTCAAGGTTTCGGTTTACTTTGAGTTTGGCCGGGTTGGTTCGTTCACGAAACCAACCGGGCCTTCGGAGCGGAAACGCTCATATCTTGAGCCACGAACGTCCGATTGACGCGCCGTCAGTCGCGTTGCGTTTCTCTTAATGAGACGGATCTTTTGGCATACTCCGCCCGAGGTTTGGACGCAGGTGGAGTACGGTCGGGTTGGTTTTTCCTTAAAAACCAACCGGGCCCCAGAGACGAAAATGCCAATAACTCACAGACTGGGCGTCCGATTGACGCGCCGTCTGTTTCGTTGACTTCCTCTTGATGAGACGGAACTTTTGACATACTCCGCCCGAGTTTTGGATACAGTCGGAGTATGGCCGGGTTGGATTGTATCCGAAATCCAACTGGGCCCCTAGAACGGAAAAGCTGATATCTTTCAGACAGGACGTCCGCTTGACGAGCCGTCAGCGACGTTGGTAGTTACGTTTAGTAACGGTCCCTATGAGTATACCCTATGGGAGTTCGGGGTACAGTTGAGATACGGCCGGGATTGGTTTCGCTCTCGAAACCAACCGGGCCCCTGGGACGAAATGGCTAATAACTCACAGACCGGGCGTCCGATCGACGCGCCGTCTGTTGCGTTGAGACCCCTGTGACGAGACGGACCTTTGAGACACTTCTTCGTGGGACTTTGAGATACTTGGAGTATCGACCTGTAGCTCGTGGAGAGGACCCTCCCAGTGACGAGCATGCGATGTACGGAGACCGTGTAGCTGGCTGAGACCTGACGACTGCTTGACCGACTCGACTTGGAGTGAGTCGACTAGCCCAGTGGACGGAGCACTACTTTCTGAGGTACAGACCCATGGCGGACGGAGCACTACCTGTGTGACAGTGCAGACCCGCGGTGCTCGTCCGGAGAGTACCTCAGCAGGCTACTAGGGGGTGTGCACTACGGAGTTTGGGTGACATACCTCGACGGGAAGCACTACTGTGTTTGGGTGGCTGGCCCGCAGTACTCGACAGGAGGAGTACTTCAGCAGTCTTAGGTTAGCGAGCAGTACCTCGGAGTCGTGACAGGACCACTGTACACTCTAGAGACGGAGCTCTTCAGCAGTTACAGTTTCGATAATGAAAATCCTGGTTTGAGCTGAGACTTTTGACCTTGTGTTTACCTCATGATTTAGATGGGTTACTTGATAACTTAGGTATATGTATGGGCATATACCTAAGTAGAGTTTATCTGTTGAGATCTTCTTGTGTTTATCCTTGTTGGTTTTAGTGAGACCTTGAGGGTCTCGGGGTCCCTACTGAGTATCGTTATACTCACCCCTGCACGGGCTATGCCCACACCTCGTTGTGTTGGTTGCAGACGACGGACAGTGCTGACAGAAGCCGAAGGTTCGAGGTCTGGACGGTACCTAGAGGTGGACTATACGACGAGGCGGTACCCGGAGGTGGACCACTGGGCGGGACATACTCGGAGCGGATGGCGGGACCCGAGGAGTAGAGGAGCTATCTGTACCCACCCTTCAGGTGGGATTTCCAGTGGACATCTCAGCGTAGCAGCTTTACTTTTCAGTCGTTGTTTCCCTTTCGAGTTGTACTTTACAGTTGGGCTTGTATTTCCGGCCCCTTTTTACTTTTCATCTCTTCTTTTTGTACTTAGTGTTTTACTTCTGCTTGTACTCTGTGGTGCTTGTTTTCTTTATAAAGGCAATGCCTTCCCAGTTATCGGGATTTTACGCCTTTGGTGCTAGTCGCCAGCCCCTGGCCTATGGAAGGCGGGCTTGGGGTAGTCACGGCACGGGCCCCGAGGACGGGTCGTGACAAATTGGTATCAGAGGAGTTCGGTTCTACCGCAGAACTTATAACTCTGATGTTTCTTTCTGTGAAGCAATAGTGTTGAGAGTACCGAGTGTGGTTTTCAGTTCAGGGAGTCCAGTGTTGGTGCGGGCGGCCGACGTATCCATACACCAGGACCCTGACAACTGATTTCCGACTTTGTGCACGAAAACACTGATTGCGTGTGTGTTTTCAAAAGTTTTTCCCCTTAAAACAGCTCAAACCAGGTCAGCTCACCAGGTATAATCGTTTGATCGTGTTACGTTGTTTCTTTCAGGATGGCCCCACGACGGCAGCCAGTTAGGGTTCCGAGAATCGAACGTGACGACAGCCCACCGAGCGACGAGGCCTCGGTGCAGGGCCCGTTGTCAGCAGTGGCACCGGCGGTAGCTCTACCCGCCGAGCCCCCGATGCTTCCAGCAGTAGCCGCTGACGATGCACGTCGCCTCAGCGCACTGCATGAGTTTCAGCGCCAGCGACCGCCCAGGTTTCGCGGGGAGACGGATCCCCAGGCTGCAGAGGACTGGCTGGAGGCAGTGGTACGAGTGTTTAGGCTAGTGAGGACACCAGCAGACCTCATGGTGATCCTCGCTGCGAGCCTACTACACGCAGCAGCAGGTAGGTGGTGGAGCCACTTGTTTCAGTTTTGCGATGAGATGAACTTCGCATGGGAAGACTTAGAGACCTTCTTCAGGGTGGAGTTTGTGCCAGTATCTCTACACCCCGAGCGTGTACAGGAGATTCTGCCTTTGCCGCGTGTTTTTCGATCAGAAGCCGAGACATCTGTGGGCAGTAGACAGATGATGCAGAGGTCCAGGAGGACCAGACCAGCAGTTGGGCGATCTCGGGTTTTAGGACCGTTGGTGCAGGGCACCCGGAGTGGGAACAGAGCTAGCCGTGCAAGGAGCAGGTTGTGTTACTCATGCCGCGGAAAGGGTCACCTGGCACGTGACTGTCCGACTCCTCGATCCGTAGGCTTGGAGGGAGCCACCGAGGTTGAGGCAGCAACAAATGCTGGAGCTCTGGGAGCAGGTGGACAGGGGAGGAACTAGTGGATACGTCTTTTGTACTTCTAGTTCCATGTTGATGTTGCTTTTGTGTAGCGTCTTGTAATATGAGCTGCAATAATAAAAGACGCATACCTTTGTGATGTTTTCTTTCCTGTCCTCTTTTGTGATGTTACTAAGAGGTTCCAGTTGACTGTTGACTTGACCCTCACTTGTGAGACATCTACTGGAGGAGACCAGTTACCACACACTGATGCCGACAGTGTGACTCAACCCTTGGAGGCGAGAGTAACGGTTGGATCTCTTAGTAGTAGCGTCGAGGCCTTACGACGTCATCCTTGGTATGGATTAATATCAGCCATGTTAGGATTGACTGTTTTAGGCAAAGAATGTGGTTCATCCAGGGGATGAGACCAGGTTTCTCTTATCGGCAAAGAAGAAATCTCACAGCTCTTATGGGACCAGAGATGGTCCGGGCCACGTCAGAAGAGGTCCATGTCATCCAGGAGCGGATGAGGAAAACACAGAGCCGGCAGAAGTCATACGCTGACAGGAGGCGGAGGCCACTAGAGTTTGAGGATGGTGACCACGTCTTCTTGCGGGTCTCACCTCGACGTGGTATTCGGAGTTTTGGCCGAGGCGACAAGTTATCTCCGCGCTTCATCGGACCCTTCCAGGTCCTCAGCAGGGTTGGTGAGGTGGCTTATCGCCTGGCTCTACTACCTCAGTTGCACCGGGTGCACGACGTCTTCCACGTATCCCAGCTGAGGAGATACGTGCATGACCCGACGCACATCATTGACCATGGGGAGCTTGACGTTGACAATGGGGCGACTCTTACGGAGGTCCCGGTGGAGATAGAGGATCGACAGGAGCGAGTCCTACATGGGCGATCGATTCCTCTTGTGCGCAACTGATGGCGGCACGAGAATCTCCAGGAGAGCACATGGGAGCGGGAGGCTCAGATGCGTGCTCAGTACCCTCTTTTGTTTCCCTAGTTTTTGTTGTATCTTTACGGGGACGTAAAGCCCTGAGGTGGGAGTAATGTAAAGACCCGTAAAATTCAAGGAAATTTTTTCTTAATTTTCTTTAGAATTTTACAAGAGCGCGGTTTCAGACGGCACCTGATTCCGAGGCCCGGAGTGCCCGGAATTAATTTCCGAAGTTTGGCTCGGGTACGTTCAGTGAACGAACGAGCGGGAATTCCTAACTTTTGATCCGGTGCTCGGAATTGAAATCTGAGGGCACCGATGAACTCGCAGCGCCGATATTCGCTTAAAGAGGCCTTTTCGGGAGTTGCGTTTGTT
This sequence comes from Viscum album, assembly GCA_963277665.1. Classification (NCBI taxonomy): domain Eukaryota; kingdom Viridiplantae; phylum Streptophyta; class Magnoliopsida; order Santalales; family Viscaceae; genus Viscum; species Viscum album. The sequence goes on along the minus strand of OY728132.1, from coordinate 696,027,870 downwards.
TCGGGTTAAAAGTTAGTTTTTGGGAGATTTATAAAAAAGTTGAAAAAAAAGTGTGAATTCTTTTTATTTTATTTTTTGTAAGTTAAGTCCTACCAAAGGGAGTTGGGAGTGGGACCCACATCCACTTAACCTCCCTTGGAAGGATTAAGTGAGGTGGGGTCCACACGAACCCCAACTCCTCAAATTCTCTCAAAAACCTCCCCTTTAACTCTTTTCTTTTAATGTTGTCAACTTAAGTTACTTAATTAATTAAGGGAGTTAAACCCTTTTTGAATTTCAAACCTTTGAAATTCTTGTGGTTAAGTTATGTAATAATATAAGTTAAAGCTTATATTATTCTAGGGGATTCTTTTACCACCTTGGGAGGATTTCTTGAGAGCTTTGGAAGCTTTTCTTCTTCTTCTTCAACTTGACGAAGAACACGAAGAACGCCGTTCTTCAACGAAGAACTTCTTCGCCGAAGAACACGGTCTTCCCGCGACGCCATATCCGCGACGTGACGTACTTCTTCCGCATCATCTTTTCCGCGACGAACGCCATCGACAACGACTCTTCCTCCGACGTCAAAAGAATCGACACCGATATTCCACGACTCCGTCAACGTGCGACTATCAAGGTAAGGGTTCTTGAGTTCGTTGTTTCCTTTTTATTTGACTTTCCTCGAGACTTGACGTAGAACGCTCAAGTTCCGACGAAGAACGCCGCTCCGCTCTTCTTCGTCCTCGGTGTCAACGTGAGGGAACGCCGCTTCCTCCTCGGATACCCTTCGTCGACATAAGAGGTTTCTCCATCGACGTATCACATCGGACGTATCTCTTCGTCAACGGAATTGACGAACGACTACTGCGACGCCCGATCTCCGCGACGTCGACTTCCGCGGACATAGTCAAATCCTCGAACTTATACCCGAGGTAGGGGATGTTGATTTAATATTTAATTATCTCATTCTTGCTCGTGGTTCGTATGACTAACGTGAGGATGTTGTTTATTTAAAGTTGTGTTATTAATTTAACGTGAGGGGGCCGTACCGTACGAACACGGCCGAACCCCCTCCAACGTTCTTGTTTATTTTTACGGAAGAAAGCAAGTGGCGTGGTGCCGTCGCACCACGCGGTTGATCGTGCATATATTTTACGTGGCGCCGTCGCGCCACGACGAGGAAAAATCTTCAAGAACGCGACGCCGTCGCGCCGCGTTGAAAGAAATCATGGCACGGCGAAAGGGGTGCGGTGTCGTCGCATCGCGCCGGACGACGAACGCCGCGGCCGGTTCCGGGCCGCGGCGGAACGAGGAGACCGCGGCCGGTTCCGGGCCGCGGCGGAAGAGAAGACCGGCGGCCGGGCCGCCGGCGTCGGAAGCCGAAGTGGGGACCGGAATTTCCGGTCCCGTTGGAGAAAACCGGCCGGCCAGCTGGCCGGCCGGATAGCGGAAAACCGGGGGAATTAATCCCCCGGCCGGCTCTTCAAAACCCCCCTCTTAATGAGGGGGGGGGGGTTCATAGAAGGGAGGGGGGGCAGCCGGCCCCCCGGTTCCGCACAGTAGGCCGCCCACGTGGGGGGGGGGGGCGTTTCTTAAGAAAAAAAAACGGCGCGGCATAGCCGCGCCGCCTGATGAAAACCGCGGGGCTTAGCCCCGCGTGCCACCCGCGTGCGCCGCGGCCCGCCGCCGCCCCCGCGGCCCGCCGCCGCCGCCACCGCGGCCCGCCGCCGCCGCCGCCACCGCGGCCCGCCGCCGCCGCGCCGCCGCGCCGCCCGCCGCCGCCGCCCGCCGCCGCCGCCCGCCGCCGCCGTCCGCCGCCGCCCGGGGGGGGGGGGGGGGGGTCGGGCCGGGTCGGCCCGTACCCGGACCCCCCCGTTTCGAACCTGTTTTAGTTTTTGGCTCATAACATGAGCCTCGGACCTCCGAACGACGAACCGTCTACGGCAACGCGATCCTTGGATCGAGACGGTCGTTTCGGTATATCGCACTCAAGGTTTCGGTTTACTTTGAGTTTGGCCGGGTTGGTTCGTTCACGAAACCAACCGGGCCTTCGGAGCGGAAACGCTCATATCTTGAGCCACGAACGTCCGATTGACGCGCCGTCAGTCGCGTTGCGTTTCTCTTAATGAGACGGATCTTTTGGCATACTCCGCCCGAGGTTTGGACGCAGGTGGAGTACGGTCGGGTTGGTTTTTCCTTAAAAACCAACCGGGCCCCGGAGACGAAAATGCCAATAACTCACAGACTGGGCGTCCGATTGACGCGCCGTCTGTTTCGTTGACTTCCTCTTGATGAGACGGAACTTTTGACTTACTCCGCCCGAGTTTTGGATAGAGTCGGAGTATGGCCGGGTTGGATTGTATCCGAAATCCAACCGGGCCCCTAGAACGGAAAAGCTGATATCTTTCAGACAGGACGTCCGCTTGACGAGCCGTCAGCGGCGTTGGTAGTTACGTTTAGTAACGGTCCCTATGAGTATACCCTATGGGAGTTCGGGGTACAGTTGAGATACGGTCGGGATTGGTTTCGCTCTCGAAACCAACCGGGCCCCTGGGACGAAAAGGCTAATAACTCACAGACCGGGCGTCCGATCGACGCGCCGTCTGTTGCGTTGAGACCCCTGTGACGAGACGGACCTTTGAGACACTTCTTCGTGGTACTTTGAGATACTTGGAGTATCGACCTGTAGCTCGTGGAGCGGACCCTCCCAGTGACGAGCATGCGATGTACGGAGACCGTGTAGCTGGCTGAGACCTGACGACTGCTTGACCGACTCGACTTGGAGTGAGTCGACTAGCCCAGTGGACGGAGCACTACTTTTTGAGGTGCAGACCCATGGCGGACGGAGCACTACTTGTGTGACAGTGCAGACCCGCGGTGCTCGTCCGGAGAGTACCTCAGCAGGCTACTAGGGGGTGTGCACTACGGAGTTTGGGTGACATACCTCGGCGGGAAGCACTACTGTGTTTGGGTGGCTGGCCCGCAGTACTCGACAGGAGGAGTACTTCAGCAGTCTTAGGTTAGCGAGCAGTACCTCGGAGTCGTGACAGGACCACTGTACACTCTAGAGACGGAGCTCTTCAGCAGTTACGGTTTCGATAATGAAAATCCTGGTTTGAGCTGAGACTTTTGACCTTGTGTTTACCTCATGATTTAGATGGGTTACTTGATAACTTAGGTATATGTATGGGCATATACCTAAGTAGAGTTTATCTGTTGAGATCTTCTTGTGTTTATCCTTGTTGGTTTTAGTGAGACCTTGAGGGTCTCGGGGTCCCTACTGAGTATCGTTATACTCACCCCTGCACGGGCTATGCCTGCACCTCGTTGTGTTGGTTGCAGACGACGGACAGTGCTGACAGAAGCCGAAGGTTCGAGGTCTGGACGGTACCTGGAGGTGGACTATACGACGAGGCGGTACCCGGAGGTGGACCACTGGGCGGGACATACTAGGAGCGGATGGCGGGACCCGAGGAGTAGAGGAGCTATCTGTACCCACCCTTCAGGTGGGATTTCCAGTGGACATCTCAGCGTAGCAGCTTTACTTTTCAGTCGTTGTTTCCCTTTCGAGTTGTACTTTACAGTTGGGCTTGTATTTCCGGCCCCTTTTTACTTTTCAGCTCTTCTTTTTGTACTTAGTGTTTTACTTCCGCTTGTACTCTGTGGTGCTTGTTTTCTTTATAAAGGCAATGCCTTCCCAGTTATCGGGATTTTACGCCTTTGGTGCTAGTCGCCAGCCCCTGGCCTATGGAAGGCGGGCTTGGGGTAGTCACGGCACGGGCCCCGAGGACGGGTCGTGACATATCCCATAAAGATCTTCCCCATTTTTTTTCTTACCTAAAACCTTTCTTTATATCCTGGGGAAAAGAAAACATTAAAAGGTTGAGCTCAAATGATCAGTAAGGGTAAATATACAGAACATAAAACAATCCATAAACATTTGAATACAGAAACTTGAACATAAAATCTAAACATCAAAATCTTGAGCAAAGACATAAATCTTGGAAGTACGTAAGGCATATATCATAAAGGAACATCAATCATGATAAAATAACATGTGAATAAAACATGTAATTGTGGAAAACCATTAAGCACATGATATAATTTCCATAGTAGCCAAGGCATTGCTGCCAAGACCATCTTAGTGGACAAAGTCCCTTTCTGAATCCAGTTCACTCCCCATTCCAGTCCTGTAACACTAAACCGGATTAACTTACCATTACATCCATGTCTATCCATGAGATATAAATATTTACCCAATTCATTGGAGGGAGATATAGGTCCCACCCATCTTATAATGAAATCATTCTTTCGTGTGCCACAGAATCATAAATCATATATCATAGCATAACCCATGTAATAAAATGGGATTCTTAAACATCATTACATCATAACATAATCTATATAAATAAAATGGATATCATTTCATCAAAAGAAAAATCAAACCATGTAAAGAATAGAGACATTATACTTGAAACATAATCATAATGTCATCTTAGATGGAAAATAGTTTTTACAAAACACTTGAAATGAATTCTTGAGGAAAATATCCTTTCTTCTTCAAAATCATTTTCTTTTCTCAAAATTCCTTGAAATTTTAAAATAAATGGATTTTTTTTTAAATAATCATGAAATATTTTACAGGTATCTTCATGAAAATAAGGAGTTATGAAACTGTAAAGATCCATTCACACCGTATAAGTTAAAAAACATTATTCTCGTACTTTTTTTGGAAAAGTCAAAAAGTACCTCGTATGGTAAACAAAAGAAAGATTCCTTAAATACCTTGTATTAAAAGTAAAAAATGGGTAAAAATATCTTTAAACATACATGAAAACATTTTTAGAAAACATGGGCATGAATTATAACAATAACGCTAGTAAATACTTACGAATAAACAATCTCAGATAAAAAACGAGATTGGAAAAGTTATCCCTTACCTTAGGTCCGATATGCTTCATATATATCTGAAACTCCTGCATAATGATTTAAATAATTTCGTTGACTTATTGAATAATAATATTCATTTTTATGATATCATTTATTGTTCACTTATGACTTTATATTACCTGTTCTTTTGGAAATTCCATGTTAAAGCAGCGTTTTGTGTAAAATTGTTTTATTTATGATACGTGTTTGGAATTTTTGTTCTTGATATTATTATTACATATATCATGATTTACATAATTCCAGAATGTAAATCATGATTTATATATCATATATATTCATTATATATATATATAATAGATAGATAAATAAAATGAAATACATCATTCATAGAGACGGTAGGACATACGTACGCATGAACGCTGTTTTCCTTTCCTTATTAACTTGAATGGAAGTAGATGAAACACACATATATATATACATAAATCCAGTATATTTATCATGTAATATATTTCATTATTATTCATTATATATACTTTATAATCATTCTTGAGTGGTTAACATGGAGAATGAATCCCATCGCGTCGTGGAGACGGTAATCCGTACGTACGCACGAGCGATGATATCGTTCCCATAATTATTGAATATAATTGAAGTGAATAATATCTCAGAATAATTATGATGTTATATTAACCATATATAGTTATTCTTTACACCATTATACCCATCCAAGTAATGTGGTGGTGGAAAAACTAATTACACCACGACATGGAGACGTTATTCCGTACGTACGCACGAGCGATGATTTCATTTTCCATAGGATGGATATAAGGTGAAATAGGGTTGTTTCATAATTATAATAACATATCAGTATATGAGTGATATTGATGTTACTAATTTATAATGAAACAACTAAATAAGGGGAATTATAAGAAGGAAGAAACTTGAAAGAATCGGTAGAAGAAATTACCTCTTCCTCGACGTGCCTCCTTTAAACTTCCACTTAAAGGACTAGAGTTGGTCTTTTGAGAATACATGAACCTCTAATACATTTCTCGGGATGTTTAGAATGGAAATGGGTAGGGTTTGGTCGAGCATGAAGGATCAAAGCTGTGTAAAGAGGAGAGGGAGAAGGTGCCCTTTTATAAGGGAGGAGAGGGGCACCTTTTGAAAGTGTGAAAATATTATTTTATTATAAACTTATCTTCAGTTTCAAAAGGTCCAAAAACCGTTAAAGATGAAGATAAGATGACTCATGGTCGAAATAAAATCATAAAATCAGAATTGTACATGTTTTGGATAATATTTTAATCATTATAATCTTATTTATTTAAATCATTTATTAATGAGGTAAATACAGCATCATTATTGTGTCATAAATAATTTAATTTATTTGATGTCTAAAAATTATAAAAAAATACCATCATGTAGAAAATATTTTTATATTTACAATGAATATTTATATATGAAAAGATAATTTATATTGCCCCTTATAAAAATTAATTACTAAAAGATTTTTGTTAATGTCAATTTTGTCTTTACATTAAATTAATTAATCCAAATTGTCATTATCACTACCAAGTGGCTCAATGGGGTCCCAAAATCGACCCATGGATGTCCATGGTCGGAAACTACTCATCCAATAAGGTTAGTACTATTGTTAAGGTAATTTTGAATTATTTTAATATTCTTTTAACCTTGAATTACCCTATTTACCTTTAACCGTGGTAAATAAAAGTCAAAAGTTACTATTCACCAAAAATTATTTTCATTTTATTGAACCAAATATTACTTATTGATAACAACCTTGTATGTCAGATATTTAAAATTCAATTTATAGAAGTGGTAAAATTTCATTTAAATGGAAGAGTTATTTTTTTTAACTACCACTAAGTGGTTTCATTATTCATCAAAAAATTGAAGTTTTTCAGAAAAATTACAAAAAATCAGCCTAAGATATATTTGATATTCCGAATTCAAAAATGATGTTTATTTTTCAAAATTAAAATCATATAAGTGTCATTAATGAATTTTAAAATTAATTCCCATTATCAAAACAAATAGCGTGTTTTTAAGGAACAATAACTATCAAAAGATCGACATTTGTTTATGTCCAATTTCAAAGTGAAATTAATTCCAATGACCAACATTGTATTAAATGGTATAAATATATTCTAATTAAACTTTAATACCAATTAAAAAGATAATATAATCATATAAATTATTGCAATGAAAAAACATGTTTTTAATTAAAATATAGTGTGTTTTTATTATTCATTAAAATATGAAAGTTATCAGAATAATATGAAAAAAATATCCAATGTAAATTTTTATATCCTGATTCCAAGGAATAATTTTATTTTGTCAAATTGAACTTTTAAACTTGTCAAAAACAGGATTTAAAGTGGGTGCTCCATCAAAAGGTGGCAAAACTGCATTTTTTGAAAAATACTTATTTTACCTGAAAAATTTATTTTGTTCTCATACAATGTTCTATAAAATGTGTAAGATGAATTATAATGTCATAATCATTCAAAATGTAGTTACTACTATTCATAACGGCTAGTTCATAATAATATTATAACCATATATCGTTGTTTAGTGAAACTCGGTATTGCGTACAACACACGCTATCGAGTAAGGTCGTGATTGCGTCTAATGTAAGCCAAGTCAGGGTTGCACGTAGTGAAAGAATCCTTTATTGTTTTATATAACAGAATCCAACCATATTTCATTTATACATTGAATATATATATATACACTCAATGTTTCATAGAATAACTACTATCAAATGAACTTGAAATTGTGTGTAACATGATCCAAGAATAGTGTTGTGTATACTGCAAGCTAATAAGGTGATGCGTATAGAGCAAGGTAATATTGGTGTAGCGTACAACAGAAGATATGAAAAAAAAATATATCTCATAAAATCTCAGGGTGTTACATTCTACCCCCCTTAAAATGAATTTCGCCCTCGAAATTTGTAGGGGTTATAAATCGTTTACTACTTGAAAGTTTATTTCATAGAAACCCACATTGTAAAAAGGAATAACAAAACATAATTTTAAAAACTAATGTATGAAATGTAACGGTTACCCAAATTAACTTAACACTTTGTTTCCACCTAAGAGAACATAGGTTAAAATACAGATATTGAAGAGAAATCTAACCGTCTAGTTTTGATGGAGAGTGGTAGATAACATGGCTATGAAAAATCCAACAATCACAAAGCCATAAATTCATGATGATCTAAGGTACCATATGATTCATCAAATATAAGGGCCCTAGGATAACATTTTTTGTTTTCAAGATCATTTCCCTAATGTTGAAGATTTTTTGAATTAAAATAAATACTTACTTGATTTTCGTACAATCTCACCGTCGCTCGTGCCCTGAACAATTTCCACTTTATCTCTTAAGGAAATGAAGTTGAATTTGTATTTCGTGATGTGTTAGTAGATCATGAGATAGAATGATAGGTCATTCCATCAGTCTCAAAAATAAGGTTAGAAGAAGTTATATACATAAGTCCATCTATGGTGATATTAATCGTATATAGTTACAAAAATGGACTTATACTTCATCTATCATCCTGCTTAATAAAATAAAACTAGTTTCTACTAACCAGGGATTTTTTGTATGCCAGTGGTAGGCGATAAAGGTTTTTCTCATTTCGATTGTGGGTTCGATTCCCACAACCTTGTCTAACACGACGGGCTGTCGCCTGTCCTATGGGTTGTCCTTTTTCTAAAACTACACTATTATAACATTACAGAAATAATATAGAAAAATGTTCTAGCCTTAAACAACACTATCTGATGACCAAAATAATCCATTCCAATCTTTAGAATTATCCAAAATATATCTGTCCAATCTCATAGTATAAAGAAAACGATTACTGGAAAGGTCACATAACAAGAACGTGAATACCATCATTTATCCCACGTATATCATAAAATAAATCTTGTTGGTCACATTCCAATCATGTGAATACCTTAATCATGAATTCTCTTGAAAAATGAATACCCATTGAACCTTAGTGAAAACATGAATGCTATCAAAAGTTAACTCTTTCCACATACCAAAATCCAAAATTTTCTATATACTCAAACCATGATATAACTTTTTCCATATATCAGTCATGAGATCATTTAATTATCTCTTTATCCCTTCATTATGCACATATCATCTTCTTTCTAAAAATATTTCAATCACTTTTCATGGTTACTGTTACCATATCCTTATAGAATACCACAATGGACCAATACATAGATATTCCAATATACCATAAAAGTACCTCAAAAACATCATTCTTGAATACCAATACATAAACACTTCAATCCATCCTCTTTAATTGTTGTCATGGAATAAGTCTTTCTTTGATTTAGAATAAACCTCTTAGGTAAGGGCATTGATCTGGGTAATTCCTATGTTCTCCATAGATAAGACATTGAACTCCATAATAGTCTATCACTCTATGACCCTTCTCCCCACATAGATAACATCTTCCCTTCCATTTGATGTATTCGTCAAGGTTCTTATTCCCTTATTTAGAAATCTCAACATTCCTTTCTCTATGCTCCTCACCATACAAACATGCATAAAAGTCCATCTTCCTCATATTTGATGAATTAGGAATACCACTAAAGTTCACCTTGTTAATCATATATCGCGATCACTGATTCGGCATAATCACAAAATCTTTCTTTATAGGAATTATGAAATTTCATTGCCCATAGTCACCAATTTGTCCATTGGATTCAATGTTGACCTAAATCTTTCTTGTTCCCTCCATTGACTAAAACCAAAAACCATGGTGTAAGAAATAGTTGAAATAAAAAGGAACCACATAATCATAAAATGTCACTTATGGGATGTCTAACTTATCACACATTCTTTAATCTATGACACCCTAGGTTCACCCTAGGTTATTCATGATCGTCAAGATAATTCTAGGACTGTAACCTATAGTTATACTAAACCTTAGGGACATCCCTAGACATACCATAGAAATATGTCTAGGGATCTCACTTAAAGTTTTCACATCCTAGTTCCCAAAGGATTAATAAAACTTCCCTCTAATACCAACTGTAGAGACCCAATCTTTATGTACATGTAAATTACATTACATTTGCAGAATACTTAATACATAACAAAAACAAACACATAAGGACCGTAATAGTTTAGTGTCTTTTGAAAATCGGAAAAAATAATCTTCTAATAATGGTGAAAGATCTTCAACATCTCCCATAAAGATCTTCCCCTTTTGTTTTCTTACCTACAAACTTTCTTTATATCCTAGGGAAAAGAAAACATTAAAAGGGTGAGCTCAAATGCTCAGAAAAGGTAAATATAGAGAACATAAAACAATCCATAAACATTTGAATGCAGAAACTTGAACATAAAATCTAAACATCAAAATATTGAGAAAAGACATAAATCTTGGAAGTACGTAAGGCATATATCATAAAGGAACATAAATCATGATAAAATAGCATGGGAATAAAACATGTAATTATGGAAAACCATTAATCACATGATATGATTTCCATAGTAGCCAAGTCAGTGCTGCCAAGAGCATATTATTAGACAAAGTCTCTTTCTGAATCGAGTTCACTCCTCATTCTAGTCCTGTAACACTGAACCAGATTAAATTACTATTCCAGCCATGTCTATCTCATGAGATATAAATCTTTACCAAATGCATTTTAGGGAGATATAGGTCCCACCCATCTCATAATGAAATCATTATTTTGTGTGCCACAAAATCTTACATCAAACGTCATATCATAACCCATGTAATAAAATGGGATTCATAAACATCATTCCATCATAACATAATCCATATAAATAAAATGGATATCATTTCATCAAAAGAAAAATCAAACCATGTAAATAATAGAGACATTATACTTGAAACATAATCATAATGTCATCTTAGATGGAAAATAGTTTTGACAAAACAATTGAAATTTTAAAAGAAAGGGATTTTGTTTAAAATAATCATGAAATCTTGTATAGTCTTCATGAAAATAATGAGTTATGAAATTGTAAAAATCCATCCACGCTGTATAAGTTAAAAAAACATTCTTCTCGTACTTTTTTCAGAAAAGTCAAAAAGTACCTCATATGGTAAAAAAAAGAAAGATTCCTTACATACCTTGTAGTACAAGTCAAAAATGGGTAAAAATAACTTTAAACATACATGAAAACATTTTTAGAAAATATGGTCATGGATGATAACAATAACCCTAGTAAATACTTACGAATAAACAATCTCGGATAAAAAATGAGATTGGAAAAGTTATCCCTTACCTTAGGTTCGATATGAATTATACGTATCTGAACCTCTTGTATAATGATTTAAATAATTTAATTGACTTATTAAATAATCAAATTCATTGTTATGATATCATATATGGTTCACTTATGACTTTATCTTACCTGTTCTTTTGTAAATTCAATGTTAAAGCAGCGTTTTGGGTAAAATCGTTTTATTTACCGTACGTGTTTGGACTTTTTGTTCTTGATATTATTATTAATTATATCATGATTTAATTTATTCCAGAATGTTAATAATGATTTATATATCATATATATTCAGTATATATATATAATAGATAGATAAATAAAATGAAATACACCGTTCATGGAGACGGTAGGTCGTACGTACGCATGAACGCTATTTTCCTTTCCTTATTAAATTGAATGGAAGTAAGTAGATGACACAAACATACATATATATATATATATCCAGTAGCTTTATCATGTCATATATTTAATTATTATTCATTATATATACTTTATAATCATTCTTGAGTGGTTAACATGGAGAATGAATCTCATAGCGACGTGGAGACGGTAATCTGTACGTACGCACGAGCGATGATATCATTCCCATAATTATTGAATAGAATTGAATTGAATAATATCTAAGAATAATTATGATCTTATATTAACCATATATAGTTATTATTTACACCATTATACCCATCCAAGTAAGTTGGTGGTGGAAAAACTAATTAAACCACGGCGTGGAGACGGTATTCCTTACGTACGCACGCGCGGCGATTTAATTTTGTGTAGGATGGATAGAAGGTGAAATAGGGTTGTTTCATATTTATAATAACATATCAGTATATGAGTTATACTGATGTTATTACTTTATAATGAAACAACTAAATAAGAGGAAGTATAAGAAGGAAGAAACTTGAAAGAATCGGTAGAAGAAATTACCACTTCCTCGATGTGCCTCGTTTAAACTTCCACTTAAGGGACTAGAGTTGGTATTTTTAGAAGACCAGAACCTCTAATATGTTCCTAGGGATGTTGAGAAGGGAAATGGGCAGGTTTTTGGCCGAGATTGAAGGATAAAAGTTGTGTAAAGATGAGAGGGAAGAGGTTCCCTTTTATAAGGGAGGAGAGGAGCACCTTTGGAAAGTGTGAAACTATTATTTTATTATAAATTTATCTTCAGTTTCAAAAGGTCTAAAAATCATTAAATATGAAGATAAGATGACTCATGGTCTAAATAAAATCATCCAATCAGAATTGGACATGTTTTGGATAATATTTTAATCATTATAATCTTATTTATTTAAATCATTTATTAATGAGGTAAATACTGCATCATTATTGTGTCATTACAAATTTAATTTATTTGATGTACAAAAAATATAAAAAAATACCATAATGTAGGAAATATTTTTAGATTTCAAATTAATATTTATAGTCTAAAGGATAATTTATAAAACCCCTTATAAAAATTAATTACTAAAAGATGTTTGTTAATGTTAATTTTGTCTTTACATTAAATTAATTAATCCAAATTGTCATTATCACTACCAAGTGGCTAAATGGGGTTCCAAAATCGACCCATGTATTCCCATGGTCGGCCACTACTCATCCAATAAGGTTAGGAAAAGTGTTAAGGTAATTTGGAGTTATTATAATATTCTTTTAACCTTGAATTACCCTATTTACCTTTAACTGTGGTAAATAAAAGTCAAAAGTTACTATTCATCAAAAATTATTTTCATCTTATAGGACCACCTTTTACTTATTGATAACAGCCATGTATATCGGATTTTTTAAATTCAATTCACAGAAGTGGTAAATTTTCATTTAAATGAAAGAGTCAGTTTTTTTAACTACCACTAAGTGGTTTCACTATTCATCAATAATTGAAGTTTTTCAGAAAAATACAAAAAATTCAGCCTTAGCTATATTTTATATTCCAAATTCAAAAATGATGTCTATTTTTCCAAATTCAAAACATATAAGTGTCATTAAATAATTTTAAAATCAATTCACGTTATCAAAACAAATATCTTGTTTTTAAGAAACAACAATTATCAAAAGATCGACACTTGTTTATGTCAAATTTCAAAGTGAAATTGATTCCAATGACTAAAATTGGATTAAATGGAAAAAATATATTCTAATTACACTTTAAAACCATTTAAAAAGAAAATCTTACCATATAAATTATTGTGATGAAAAAAGTTGTTTTTAATTAAAATATAGGGTGTTATTACTATTCATCAAAATATGAAAGTTATCAAAATAATATGAAAATTTTATCCAAAGTAAATTTTATTATCCTGATTCCAAGGAAGAATTTTATTTTGTCAAATTAAACATATAAACATGTCAAAAACTATATTTAATGTGGGTGCTCCATCAAAAGGCGACAAAACTGTATTTTTTGAAAAATACATATTTTTCCCGAAAAATTTATTTTGGTCTCATACCATGTACTATAAAATGGGTAAGATTAATTATAATGTCATAATAATTCAAAATTTAGTTACTAATATTCATAACGGCCAGTTCATCTTAATATTATAACAACATATTGTTGTTTAGTGAAACCCGGTATTGCGTACAACACACGCTGTCGAGGAAGGTCATGATTGCGTGTAATGCAAGCCAAGTCAGGGTTGTGTGTAGTTCAAGACTCCTTTGTTGTTTTATATAACATAATCCAACCATATTTCATTTATACATTGAATATATATATATACTCAATTTTTCGTAGAATAACTACAATCAAATGAACTTGAAATTGTGTGTAACATGATCCAAGAATAGTGTTGTGTATACTGCAAGCTAATACGGTGTTGCGTATAGCACAAGGTAATCTTGGTGTAGCATACAACAGAAGATATTAAAAAAATAATATATCTCATATAATCTCTGGTTGTTGCAATATAATCCTAGATAGTATGTACTTTTATAGTTTTTTCCTCCATAAGTTATAGGCCTACTGTCTTCCTTTTCCTAATTTCTTCCCAAAAAGATGGAGTACAAAATATCTTCCCATATAATGCCTCATAAAATTCCATTTGTATGCTTGAATGGAAAATTTTATTTTATGAAAATTATACAAGAGGTAGATACTAATACCATGCCCCACAAAATTCTATAGAACATGATCTCAGCATGTCTTATAGCATCTAGATTGTCCTTTGAAACTACCCATCAGTTTGGGGATGATAAATGGTTCATGAATGTACCTCAATATCAAGATCCTTTTAAAGACTCTTATAGAATTTTGATATGAACCTAGGGTTGTGATGAGATAAAATTGTTAAGGTTCCCCTTGAAGCCTCACAATTTCATTAATATATAACTATTTATGGAGTTAAAGGGGTAGGTCTTCCATTTTTTCTAAGAAATGTGTAGACTTGGTAAAGAGATCGACGATGACCCATATAACAACATTCTTCATTGGAGTTTTCAGATATCCAATGAAAAAATATATTGTAATATTTTCCCACTTTCTTATAGGTATAGGTAGGGGTTAGATTAGTCTAGTATGATGTTGTCTTTAAACCTTTACCTACTGGTATACTAAGCATCAAGACACATAATAAAAAATTTACCACTTCATACCATCCCACCTGAAATGTTTTGTTAAATACCTTTATATCTTTGTTCCACTAGGGTGTATAGAGAAATTTTATATATATGATTTATCTAGTATCTCCATCTTCAGTTTATGTATGGATGAATAAAATTAACTATTTCAAAAATCAATACTCTATATTTATAGATGAAGTGTATAAATTCTATGTCATTCACTTCTTTAATCCTTATTTGTATATTCTTATCATCCTACTATAATATTTTGTTCTATTATAGAAAATATGGTTCCAAAATTTCTTGGAAATGGAATGATGGATCCCCTTATCTAAAAATTTCTATATCTATCTTTACTAGATCTCTAAATATAAGATCCTTTTTAATCCTCATCTTGGTTAGAACTCCATGTCCTCTCCTACTCATTGTATCAGTCGCCCTATTTTACTTCCTAGGGTAATATTGGCTTATTAAATCATAGTCTTTGACTGACTCCAACCATCTTATTTGCATCATGTCCATCTCTTTCGAAGATAAGATATATTATAATCTTTTTTTGTTTGTATATGTGTTGTATCATTCTCCATAGAGATAGTTCCTATATATCTTTAAGGAAAAAATTATTACTACCAAATCAAGATCATGATTTATATAGTTTTTTCTAGGTATATTCAATTGAGTTGATTCATAAGAAACCACTCTATTATTTTTCAGAAGGTCACAACCCAAAAATTTCTTTAATGAATCACTATATATTATAAATACTTTATGTATGGATAGTGAAGTTAATACCCTTGCATGAATCAATATCCTCTTCAACTCTTAAAAAATTTCATCACAATAAGTGGACTATGTGAATTTAAAATCTTTACATGTAAACTTTGTTTACATTTTGGCCAATATAAAAAAATATTAGACAAACCGTTGATGGTAACCTGCTAATCCAAGGAAACTATATATATTAGT
This sequence comes from Viscum album, assembly GCA_963277665.1. Classification (NCBI taxonomy): domain Eukaryota; kingdom Viridiplantae; phylum Streptophyta; class Magnoliopsida; order Santalales; family Viscaceae; genus Viscum; species Viscum album. The sequence goes on along the minus strand of OY728132.1, from coordinate 696,012,174 downwards.
TATATTTAGTGGTGTAAAAACATTATTTTAGAACCATTATTTTTGATAAATCAACAAATATTCTATCCTTAGAGATAGTACATCCAAGAAAAGAAACATCATGGATCCAGAAATTATACTTATGGAATTTCATATATAATTACTTTTCTATAAGGGTATCAATAATTATTCACATATGGTTTTCATTATCATCATATATTTTGAATAATATCGAGATATCATCAAAAAAACCACCATGAAGTTATTAAAATAGTCCTTTAATAATCTATTCCTCATATCTATAAAAATAAGAGGTGTATCAGTCAATATGAATGGAATTACTATAATATCATAAGTAACATATCTTGTATAAATATCATCTTAAATATATCCTTATTATTTACCCTAAACTAATGATAACCAAACTGAAGATATATCATTAAAAAATATTTATCTCTTTGAATTTGATCAAATAATTCATAAATTAATATTAAAAGAAACTTATTCATTATTGTATTGGAATTGGCCTCCCTTTAATCGATGAAAATTTACATTAATCTATTATTCCCTTATCACATAACTCTTATATTTGTTTCTTTAACTCCACTAACTATTATGGTACCATTTTATATGGATTTTTAGATATGGGTCTTACATTAGGAATGAGTTTATTGGAAAATAAAACTTCATGATCAGGTGGATGATCAGGTAATTCATCTAGAAATGCATCAATGTATTTTTTTTATAATGGGTACTTATTATATCTTTAATATACAATTACCATACATAGATATTGTTTTCTCATCCTATTCTACCATAATTTCATTAAGGTGAGCTACCAGAGGTGGGTCAGGAAAGGACTTGGTAGGTTAAGTATCTCCCTGGATAATAAGGGATTATATGTCCCCTTTACAAGTAGTAATATCATTTTATCAACAATAAAGTAATTAATTATACAATTAGAGACAATACAGAAAAATTATTAATTAAAAAATCAACTAAATGTATAATAATAATGTTTTACACCATGAAATATCTATGAATCTTAATAGAGACTGCATAATAAATCTTCATTATAATAAGAATCATATTAGGTGTCTTAAATAACCAATCCTTTATTAGATTATTATGTGATGATTAAATATCATCTTCAAACATTAATGATATAATGGAGTGTGTATACCTAGAATCAAATAAATTTTTCATTTAATTTGAGTTTAGGACCAATGTACCTATTATCAGACCATTTGGTACTCCAACATCAGCTATAGAGATCACAAAAGATCAGAATTTCTCCCTTAAAATTTTATGAGCTAAATACCATTGAATTTTAGAGAATTTATTTCTTAGTTCCATATCTCCTTATATTTAAATAATTTAACAATAGGAACTTATTACTTATTGTTGAATTCACAACATTCATATACATTTTCTCCACACTTTAAAAAAACTACCAATCCCTTCAAGAAAATCCTTGAGTGTTTCTTTCCATTGTTATTACATGTGGGAAATTACACCCATACCTTTCATTTATTTTTACATAATCTTCTTTCTGTGGTTCTCAGTAGACCTCCTTTTATCCATATTTTCTTTAAATACATATGTATTAGAAAACACATTTTCTATTGTAATTTCCCTTAATACTATATCCTCGTACGATTAAAATGTAAAAGATACCAAAATTCATTAATGGGTTAGATTTATACCATAATATTAATGGTTAATATAACTTTTTGGTCTACATACATTGTCTGCAAAATGTCCAGATAACCTAATAAACTTATCCACATAATAAACAACATTTTTCTCCTCCCTCTATCTCATATTGAGTAATTTTATTTCTATTTTATCCCTTTACTCATAAGGAAAGTATTTTTATTATAATATCTATTTAAAATTTATCCATCCCATGTTCTCTATCTATACTTACTCTATAGTGTTATAAATTAGTGATCACCATTGATTTGTGCCTCTCTTAAGAAAACATACCACCATGATGACCTTTTACCTTTAAATACTCCACAATATAAGTAATATCTTTTATAGGGAATTGATTCATTGCTCAGATACCAATGGATTAGTAGTTCCATTAAATTATGGCGGTTTTTTTTTGTATGAAGCGGTCTATCATAGTTTCACCATGTTGTGGGTTGACAAGTTTGTCTAACTGGGAGAAGTTATTTATCTTAACTAAGGTCAAATTCCCTAATATTGTGATGATTTGATCAGCTCCAACTATAGTCTAATTGACTTTTTCAAGAGGTTTATCCCTATATTGAATACAATTGTTGATACAATTCCCATTCCTTTAGTTAGTTTTCATCTCTAAATAATTACAAACATGTAATTAGTGCATGATATTGAATTGTAATATAAAATTACATTTATTTTTTCTATGGAAAAATTCTTTAAAATATTAATAGTTTTCTATAATAATTGTGAATCTAAAAAGATTCCTCTATATATATTCCTTATGTTTTCTACTAAAATTTCTCTAATACCTTCTATAACAACCAATACTCTTGATACCTATATCTAGTAGATATGTTTCTTTATTGGTACAAAATACAAGATTTACCAAAGGATACAACTAATTATTAGTCTTAGAAGAATAGATATATACATATTTTTTATATTAAACTTGAGAATATAAATTAAATTATAAAAACAGCAGGAGAACATTATTATCTCTTCTCACAAATCATTGAAAATTACTAACAATACACTTTAAGGTTTCTTGGGGAAATGAAATTTTTTTTGGGTGAACTTAAATTCTTAGTAAGCAGTAGCATACAATGGAATCCATTATAACATAATCATAGGATAAATAGTATGGAAAAGAAAAGTATATGGTTGGGATATATATATAATCAAATGAAACCGAGGGCATACTATATCTATTATAATAAATAAAAAATGGATAATAATTAATGATGTCATACTAATAGAATGAATAATTTAGGGCAACATAAACATACCGACAAGATATTATTCCAAGATATCCTACAAAAATGGGAAACATATATTCCAATACCAAAGATCATTTGTCTCATGAGACATACTTATGTATTGAGGATATAACTATACTGGGCCCCGCTCGTCACTAATTAAGTACAATGTATTCATTATATTAGTTAACAAGAAATATAATAACATTTAATAAGGAACATATTACTTAGTCATGGAAATATATAATAATGGCTATCCATATGATGGAAATATTGAAAACAAATATTTCTCCATTCAATGGAATAATGTGGCTATCATGGAAAGTATCCCAAAAATCAACATAGAAACTATTGCGTATTCTTAATGTAATAAGAAGTAAACCTTTCAAATAAATATATATAAGGTGGTGGAGAGGGTACTTTCAAAGTGTTGGGTTTTCCCTAGAAGATAGTAATTGATTTCAGTAGTTTGAAATGTTTTTATACCACATAAATGATAGAAAAATCCTTCATTAATGTTGTTAAATATTATGTGAATTACCCAAGTCAAATCTATTGAGAGTGTCTCCCTATATGTGCATTATTAGATCCAAAAATCACGCACCAAGTTAAGATTTAGTTGATAATCATATAGTTTTTTTTTCAAGGTGATTTCCCTTAGGTCCATATGTTTCATAACCACATCCACTTTATAATATCCATATAGGTATGTAATTTCAAGGAAACTCACACACACATTGTTTTCCAAAGTTTATGTTTTTTAGGCATTATGTCACCTTGGATAAAATCTAAGTAAAAATAATTTGGTTAATATAATTTCAAATAGGAAATTTAATAACATTAATAATGGGATAATATAATATAAAATATCAAGGGGGTAGTATGTACACCATAAAATATAAAACATGGTGTATAACATAATCACGTTTCAATGGATCAAAATTTGAGATGAAGAATACTTATATTTATTCCCAATTACTTGAATGTTACCTAACCTACTATATAACAAAAATAACTACCTTTATCTCTTATTTATGAATCTTATTCATAACTATAACCATTTTAAACTTTATTTATAATTATTCTCTATTTATATGAGTTATTTATTATCTATTTTCAATATTTGGTGTGAGTTTTCTTTATCATTTTGACTAGTTTCATAATAGTGGTGATGTTATTCATTATTCTCCCAATGTTCATAATTCTAAGAAAATAAAAGGTAATAAAATTGATGCTTTATAATTATTTATAATTTTATAATTTAATTCTATGAGAGTTTTGGTTACGATCCTTAAATATATAATCGGTGATGAACATGTTTCAGTGATTTTTAACAAATAAAAAATGGTATCTTAACTAATGAGTTTAATATTAATATTAACACACCAGAAATAAAATAAAATAATCATCTAGTTATTTATATCATATATTATCAGAAATTAAATCCCCATATTCATCCATGATATATATTTATATCATTGTTCAAATAGGTGGTCAAATCAACACAAAAAAGAACATATGATAACTAATGCATGATTATAAAGAAATTTAGTTGTAATATCACTATAAAAGAAAAATAATTAAATTATTTTGTGTTCATTATTTTTTTTATCATAATTGTAAATAATTATAAGACTAATATCAAATATTTTATGTTTTTTCATAGTATGAAGATACCATTTTTCTTTTGGAATTCTCTTTTGGACGGTTGAATTTACCTCAATTGTTTATTGCTTGTATCGTTAATAGGATGTCCAATTTGTGTTTATATAACCTTAATAATTTAATTAAAGTATATTTATCCATTATATCCATTCTCATGACCATATATGTTACTAAATTATTAAAATAAAAATGAAAATCAATCATTCTATAGAGGTGGTAGTCCACTTGCACACATGTTTGATGATTTCATCTTTTGTATAATATGAGATATTTATAATATGGATTATAATTTCAGAATATAAAATATGTTATAAATACAATAATTATTTATTAAATTCAACATTATGACTAGTATTTAAGGGTGGTCAATGAAATTGAAACATGAAGCTCTTCAGAGGTGGTAGTCTGCACACACACACAAATGTCATTTTTTGATTTCCTTAAGGGAAATGGGGAAAAGTGGTTAATAATTATTCCCTTAGAATAATAAAATTCAGTATAAAAAATAATTATTTTATTTTATTTTATTGATAAAGACACAATTTTAAAATTAATATTAAAATAAAAATAAATTAAGGTAAATTAGCACTCACATTGAGGACTTGGGTTTTCCCTTAGAGGACTACTTAGAAAGGGAGGAATTAGGCCAATATCTCATGAAAATAAGGTTAAGATGTTGGAATTAGATTATACATTATGTAATAAGGTTATATTTTATATATTACACAAAATTTTTGAGTGGAATTGAAGGGGTGGTTAGAGGTTCCTTTTATAAGTGGTGAGAATGGCATTTTTCTAAATATTTCAACTTAATATAAAGAGTGAAAATGGTTCACATGTCAAGTGACTCAAAAATAAAAAAATAATTGAGTTTTTAATGAGATATGGTTGATAATATCTCAACAACTCATTTATAAACAACTTCTAAACATGTTTCAATATCTTTAACCCTGGATTTTTTACTTTTACCATTTTAAATTTTACCGTGGAAGTTAGTTTTTTTATCTATGTAAATCATTTTTTATGCCTAAAAATAAAATGGCCCCTATTGTATAATTATTAACTACTAATTAAAAACATTTAATCCATTTTATTAGATATATTTTTTATATTTAAGAATAGTAAATTTTAACATTAGCGTATGTAAAACGTAAGAACTTATTTGTCAAAAAAGTGTATTTTTATATTTAAAATTTATAATTAGGGTAAATTTATAAAATTATTTAATTTTAATTATTTAAATTTTTTTATTATAAAATTTATGTTTCTTTAAAATCAAACCAAAAACAAATTTTACAAAAACAATATTCAATTAAAGTAATATTCCAAAAAAATACATTTTATTAGAAATTATTACCTAACACTTTGAAATGTTAATCATTGTTATTATAAATTAAAAATATTATTTTTAAAATGTATTTTTTTACATATTAAATTAATATTTGACCAATTAAGAGGGTTTATAAATTTCTAAGTCTTTTTTATAATATCATAAAATTCAAAATTTTGGTAAAAACTATATTTTTTCACTATTCACCCAAATATCTATTAATTTAGAAAAATCCAAAAAATAGTCTAAAGATGATATTGACATTAAAAATGCTAAAATAAGATTAATTTGGTCAAATTAAAATTAAAATTTATTTTATAAAAATAAATTCATGAATAAATACTCTTTAGAGTTCACATTATGTAGTAGTTTTGGGATGTAGTGTTTACCTACTATAGTAGGGTCTTGGGTGTTACATGGGTACCCAAGAAGGCTTCAATGATCATAATTTTAGGTTGGGAATAGGCCTAGAGTATGTTTATGAAGAAGGATAGCTCAGATGGGATTAGAAATCAAAATGTTTAGAAGATCGTTTATATATAACTATGTGATTTTGTATCCATTTATTATTTATTGATGTCTATGTTTGTTTCTTTTAAATAATCTGATTACTCTGATTTATTATTACTATGGATGGTGTTTGTTTTATTTTATCTTTTATTTCACACTCTAATATGCGGGTATAATATCTCAATGATACTACCTCAGACCCCTGCTACTAGTTGACAACCTCTAGTGTATAGGGAGGTTTACTTGAGGTCATGTAGTGACTTATTCTCATTACTATTCATAGTGAACTAGGTTAGGGATGTTATAATTCATTTTCCACACCTACTTATTTTCTTATTACGAGTGTTTTGTATCATTATTTTTAAAATCTCATAGCGATTATTATTTATTATCCTTGGATTAATGAATTTGAGTTTCTTTGGGTTTTCTTATTTATTATCCATTATTTCTATTAAGGATCTTCTTTATATCTAATTGATATCATAATATTCTTTATGTATTGAATTTTATTGAGATATTCCCAAAATCTATGGATTCATATAACATATAAATGCTTTATATTGTGTTGTATGATAGAGATATACCATATGGCATGACATATAAACCAAAAAAATATTATTATCTATGATCTAGTGATATAATAGCCATTACCTTAGCCAAAGCATATGATTTTTCTATATCAAAGGGTCATATTATAAGTCTTATAATAACTAGAATCATAATATATTATTCATAAGGCTCTTTATTATTAAGGAATGGTAGTAGAATGTTAAGAGTTAATGTTAATCAATTTTACTCCAATGATTATCATAAATAGTAATGTTTCATTAGATAGATTGTTTGGGATATTGTGATTAGTTTAAGGTTATAAAGATATGAAACCATAATCCATTCAATCATATGTTATGAATGTATGGGTAAATTCTTAGGAGGCATAGAGAGTGTCCACATGGACTACATTAGGAGGAAGACACCATTAATATGGAGATTCATACAATCCTTGATCAATACTCATATTAATTATATATATCTCTGAAATATCCCTTCCTCCGGCCCTTTCTACTAAGAGGTACTAGCATACCATGGGTGTTGTGGATAATTCCACCAATGCATTGGGAAATTTAGCATATATAGTGACCAAAATGTTTCTTGATCAAGACATAGATCAATTTTGAGTTTTAGAGTCTTATGTATTTCCCAATGGTAAAATCATAAATTTATCCTATACTACAAAATATTTCACTTTTTCCAACTTGGGAATATCCATTGGTAAAAGGCATTTTTCTGTTGAAAAATAATTTTACCAACAGATATGTCCCTATCACTAAATTGCTGGTAAAAACTATACCACTAAATGTTATTGTGAAAGATAAAATGAATTTTTTAGAATTATAATAATGACAAAAAATAATATATATGTTTGTCAAAATATTTAGAAATAAATTAATATGAAAAATATGTCTATTTATAATTTTATTAACATTTATAAACAATTCCAACAATTAATATGCATTAGTAAATTCTATTTTAAATGTTCATATTTCTATATTTTTTATGAAATTTTTATATTTTATTTGTTAATATAATTATATGTAATATATTATTATAATTATTATAAATAATATATTATTTTATTTATTATCATATAATTTATTATCATATTTATTATATAATAATTATAAAATTAGATTATACGAAACACCAAAAAATATAGGTTTTATTTTACATTGAAATATAATTTAAATACATGTTCAAACAAAATGAAAAGATATGAAGATGAAAGAAATATATTACAGTCATATTTAAACATGTTCAAACACTAAGAGAATCTACATGGAACTCAATGAAGCTTCATCTACTATATATTTCTCAAAAAAATCGATGGCGCTATTATGAAATCCACAAAAAATCATAAGAGTTGTTGTTTATAATAGTGAATATGAACATGTAAAAAATATCTTTCGCAACAGACTAAACTATTGTGTTTGAAGCTGCAACTATCCAAGTTCTGATTGACCAATATACAATATTTTATTTTAGTGGACCACCATCATATGAACATAAAAACATCTATATTTTATTTTAGTGGACCACCATCATCTCAGCTCTCATTATCCCAGTACTTGTCCCAACTACACCATTATTTCTTTGAAGAATCACCCATCCCCACACATATCAAAAAACCAAATTGGATTTCACATAATGAAAATTACTTTAGAGAGTGAATAACAATATTGAATAATATGAAATCATTTTTCTGTGTACTTCTTGTAGCATATTAAATTTATCCCCTATTTTATTTCTCTAATTCAATTTCTAGTATAAAAGAAAACCACTTGAATGAATAGTTGAATCCATAATCCTGTTAAATTCACATAAAATGCATCCTACTCATCAAAATACATGATTTTATTCATGATCATCAGTAGACAATTTCAAGCATGAAACTTTAACAAAAAATGAAAATAAGGTACGAAAATCTGTAAATCCTACCTAGATAATTAAATAATAAATAATAAAAATACATTTGATAGTCATCTAGGCATGAAATATACAAAAAATCATTCAAATAATACATTTGATATTTCCACCAAACATATTTTAATTAGTACCAATAAAAAATCAACCATGATCCATGATAACATAAAATGTACACTCTAATTGAAACTACATGCAATGTTATAAAATAATGGGTTACAAAGTGTCCTTTGTATGCCAATTTAGTTATAATCAGGGATATGTGAGATCTTTTATAGGATTAACTGTGTGTAATTTTTACTTTCTAAGAGAAATATATTACATTTTATAATGAATTATTCTTCAGAATAATAACATATAGAGTGTGATCTACTTATGATTTTTGAGAGGTTTATTTTTCCAATGCTTATTCCAAGTAGTGGAAATGAACAAACAACAAGTAGTATCATAAATATTTCAGTTTTAGTAATGAAACATTTTTAAGACACGTAAAATGGTTATGGAAGCATGTAACATATGTTCAAGATTCTTATAATGATATAATTGTGGTGTTCCAAAATAGTACATCTTAACATATTGTTATGAGTGTTTTAAAAATATAAATATGTTAATAGAAAATAAATCATGTGGGTGGTTGGTAAAAAAATCAACTATGTTTAAATATAAAATATTAGTAAAATTGTGAGACAAAGTTCCTTCATGTGTGGTTTGATCACCTTAATAAGGAATCAAATCATCAAAGATATTTTTTACAAAAATAAAAATTAATAGAAACAATATATTCATTTAAATGTTTTTAATATACAAACATGAAATAATTTATATCATCTTAAAAAATAAAACCAAACCTGGAAGTTTATATAGATTACTACTCATAGTTTTCCAAGAGCTCCTAATCAGAATAAACCTTTCACATTACATATATATCAATAAAAATATCTGACCACACATAAATATATTAAATACAGTAACAAATAAAAGGGACACTACACACTTGACGAATTCCATCATGTTGTAATGGTACTCACTCTGGTATCTGATCTTATTTCCATCCATCAAAGCATTATTAAACGAAATTAATACACTATTTGGATCATTAATCCCTTAAAATCATAGAACAATCACATATATATTAAATTAGGTAATATAAGTAAGAATATAATATTAATGTTAATAATAGATTGTAATATGGGAAGTTAGGGTTTTATAATCCGATTGAAAAACATATCATTTTGTAGAATATCGAAATTATCCCACTGAAATTATCTATAATAAACAAATATAAAATTTTTAGAAAAAATATCCTAATTCAAATAATGAAAATGGTAAAAATTCACTCAAACAAATCATTTGATGAAACCTTAAAAGGTACCACATGACATGTCTATGCATAAAATCACACATAATAATTGTCAAGTTCTAAAAATTATCAAAATATTCTTGGAGTATATAATGGGGAGGTACAATGAAAGATAAAATATGAAAGAACATATTTGCATATAGAATGCATTTATAATATTAGTTTTAAAGTATATATAATATTAAATTATAGTTATGAAAATTTAATATCAAAACAAATATTGTTATTTAATATATATTGACCTAAATACATACATGTAATATCTATTTTTGTACGCATAATTGTTCTAAAATATGTCAGATCACAATGCCAGTTTTGAACTAATATGTATTGATCAAAATACACAAATTACATTCATTCTAATATATATTGATTAAAATACATATTGGTTATTAACCAATATTAGTTATGAACTTATATTAGTTTTTACGTAATATTGTGATCAATACATATAGCTCTAAAAAAGACATATCAATTATGAATTTTACATATTAATTCTCAACTAAAATATCTAATGTGATATGTAATATTAGTTTATAACTAATATGATATTGTATTTATTATTGATAAAAGTTAATATTACTTTCGATACATATATTGATCAAAATTTATATTTTTTTATAGACATTGGTTATTATATATGTTAGATTATAATATTAATTAATAAGTAACATGTACTGATCAGAATACATTTACCTAATATATATTGATCAAAATACATATATGTTCTGAACGAATATTATGATTAAAAAATGTTAATTATGATAAATACATATTATTTTTTTCCATTTTAATTATTTATTTTTGCCTTAGGTGATGAAAGTAAGGGCATGTTTTTATCAACACACAAACATCAATTAAAATTAAAGAAAACTACAAATATTCACTTATATGTTTACTATTGGTTTTATTTTTCTATCAAAGAACTTTCTTGTATGATGGACTAATGAAAAAAAGGAATTATTAAATATTTTTGGTCAAAACACATATATATTTTGTGGAGAATACCTAATATTTACACATAGGGATTCCATATTATACAAAAATTAAGGCACATTCAAAGCTGATGGACTGAAGAAAATAGAAGGTTTATTAACTACATTTTATGGAAAAATTGACATCATTGTTAGAGAGTACCTAATGGTTCAAAATAATGATTCCATATTATACACAGATTAATTTACACATACTTATAATAATATATTAGAATTAATTTAAGTTGGATTTGAATTAGAGACAGTAAATGGCAAAAAATTATTTATTATGAACAATCAATTAAATAAGGTAAAACATACAAATATTAACATAGTGTATAATAATAATATAAAATAGCAATATAAATTGGATATACAGAATTAAAATAGAATAAATGAAAAAATTATTGATACTAGAAAATAGAAAGTGGATTTAAAATATGACTGTATAAGATTAATTGAAACTAATGGGGATTGGAAGTATAGTGATGGATAGTGGTAATAGAAGTTAACAATAAGAATAGAATAATTCAACTAGTATTATTGGTCATAGTAATTAGTGTCATATAAGATAAATAAATTAATTCCACGAAATGAATTGTGATAAATACAAAAATAGAGGAAAATGACATATTAGTGAACTCATTTTCTATCCAAGGAAATATTTAAAATCCAAGTTGTATCATGATTACCAAATAAATCAATGTTAATAACAATAAAAAAGGAAATGGAAAAATATAATAATAAAGAAGCTAGGTAAAACCACTAAATTCATTATAATTCTTTTTTGACCATCTTGGAATATTTTTCAAAATCACGTAAAATTTTTGAAAATAAATTTTTAGAAATATCCTTATTCTTATTAATACAAACATCCAAAAAATTGAAAGAAAGTTGAAATTAAAATGATTTTTTCATTAGAAATTCCAATAAAGTATCCTAACATGAAAAATTATTTATAGTAGAAAAATAATATGCAATAATGGGCCTAATTAAACTATAACAATCTTAATATAAAAAATACACAGTACCTTCTTTAAACAAGATTTTATTATAATTTATATATGTGAAATATGAATTATATACAATTAAAATGGGAAGAAATAATGACATAAATTAAAGAAAATTATCAAAATAAAAAGTATGTATCATGTTAAAACATAGAGAAATAATATTATTAGCAAACTAAGATTAACATACATGGATATAACAAAATTTTAGATGAATATTCAGTACATTACAATAATACATGCTCTATGACTGTATTTAATGCGAACCATGCTAAAGGCACCAAGTTTATTGCATGGGAGGAGTTGGATTTGAAAGGCCCAATGATGCGATGGATATTAAAGAGGCTCAATGCTACAATGGGTACCCATCTTTCTTTAATAAGGTCCCAATAGATCATTCCTTGCATGGATGGAGAAAATGTGCCTATAATATCACTTATTCAATCCCAACAATGATATTTAATGTTTGGCCCACATGGTTACACGAATTTGGGAAGCCTTGACCACATGGAGGATTCTAGAATGGATTATTTGGACACCTAAGTAAAATTTTGTGGGTTGTGCACTCAAAGTAAAATCTAGTGGGCTATATTTGGAAGGCAGGGTCCTAATATTCCAAAAATGTCTTTAGTAGACTTTATATTTTTTAATTTAAGGGAACAAAGGAGTTTATCCTTTATGACTTTAGTTTATTAGACCCTTGACTAATGTACCACCCCTTGGATATAAATAGCCACCCCCATGGAACTTGTATGGTATTCGAGATTTAATTGAGTGCTTATGATTTGTTTCTCTCCATTGTGTGAGGATTATCCTAGTTTTTCACCTCTATCTTTTGATTTATTGCCTTTTAAATCTACAAGTTATATTGGTGAACCAAGATCAAAACACCCCCAATTTTGTGCCTCAAACCAAGTGTGTTGTTGTGTTAATTGGATATCACATCCCTCCCTTAAGTGTGTTGTCTAAGTATTAGTTCACACTTTTTATAGGGTTGATTTCCAACTTGCATCCTCTATGCATACCCATCATCATCCACTTAACCCTGAACCACATCCTCCATTCGCCACCCTACACTATTTATATCATGCCACCTCGTGCATCTCATATCAGTTGGTATCAGATCTCTGGTTGACACGGTGGGCATCTATCCCCTCATTTACATTGCATTTTCCTATTACCCTACTTATCCTTTCATATTATTCACACATTCAATAAAATAAATTTTCTTGAAAGCTTCCTAAATTTCCCTAGTTTGTGAAACCTTTGATTATTATAAATTAAGACAATTTTTCATTCATATTCTTTGTGCATTTTATTCTCTATATGTGATTTTTATTTGAAAAAAAATCAAAAAAAATAAAATTCTCTCAACTCATTATTTTGTTCTTTTCAAAATTAAGAACATTTTTTATTCTAGAGATTTCAAAAAAAAAATATTACTCTCTATTCAATCATCTTATGATTTAAAACTCCAGGCACTAAACTTTTTGGGGATATTTGACAAAAAAAGCGGATACAATTACTTCTTTATGATTTACATTATTAGCACTTTCCATTTTTGTACATCACTTTCTCCATCATTTCACTTCACCCCATATTATATTTGGATCATATTGTTATTAATTTTTCGTGTCATGCACAATCTAGAAAAACCCAAATTCCACCTTTCTACCCCCTTTCCACCCACCCTTTGTCTATTTTCTACCCTCCTTTTCTCCCTTTATCCATTACCACTCAAATAGGTTGTGTTAAATCATTCCCCAACAAAATATTGGTTTTGGAATTATTTTTGGAACATGATATCACTAAACAAGGTATTATATTTCATAAAAGTTTGGTATTGAGTGTGAGAGTAGAAATAAATTTCAAAAAAAACTTTCTTGTGAGTGTGATTTTGAGTGTGTGCATCTCATCTATGTGTGTGTGTGTACATATTGTGTATGTGAGTGTGATCGTGTCCATATAATGTGCATGTGTGTGTACGTAATTTTTTGTGTGTGTGTATCTTCATGTGTGTGAGTGCGTGTAGCGTTGTGTATTTTTATCCCCTAGTGTGTTTGGGTTTGTGTAATATATTATGGCTGAAGATCGTGGGAAGAAAATTGTTCGTGTTAGTGATGAAGGAAGCCAAAGTAGGTCTCCCACACAGGAATCTTCAAAAATACAAAGGAAAACTTTGGTGTGCCATTTATATATGCTTATTGATTGGAAGATGGAATATCTACATGATAGGATTGACAACTTGGAGAATAAACCAAGCCTGATGATGATCCATGGTAACCCATGATGTGCTCCTGCACTATGCCTCCCCCACATGATGTAGGAGGAGATGGAGAACCATGATTAAGATTTTTAGAATGTCCCATAAAGGATGAGTTTGTTACAATAACCTAGAGGAGTTCATATGATACCACTTTATGATGACATCCTTGGAGGTATCTAGGTGAAAGTCCCTTCATTCCAAGGGAAAAGCAATCCAAAAGCATACTTGGAGTGGGAGATGCGGATCGAGAAAGTGTTTTCATTTCATACCTATTCTGAGGAGAAAAAGGTAAAACTTAAAACCATTTAATTTAGTGATTATATATTGATATGGTGGGATCAAGTTCAAAAGTAGATCACCCATTATAGAGGAAATCCTATTCATACTTGGGAAGACATGAAGTTCACCATGAGGAAGAAATTTTTTCCCTCACACTACCATAGATATCTCCACAACAAGCTTTAATGCCTCATGAAATGGAGTAAGAGTTTTGAATATAAATATAAGGAGATAAAAATTTACATGATTCAAGAAAATATTGAAGAAGATCCAGAGGAAACTATGGCGCGTTTCTTTCATGGGTTGAATCGAGATATTGTCGATCAAGTAGAGATGTACCATCATGTGGAAATACAAGATATTATCCACTAGTCCACCAAGATCGAGCAACAAATAAAAAGGAGGAGAAACATGAGGAAGCCCACTACCCCTTTCATTCCATATAGAAATCTGAGGAAAAAGATTGGAGAATCTTAAAAGATGAAAGAGGTGGTTGATTGAAAAAGTTATAAGGTAATTCTCCCACTTAAGAAACCTACTATTGAGGATAACGAAACAAATAATTTTGATATTTGTTGTTATAAATGTCAATGAAGCAGACACATTTCTATTGAGTTCCCAAAGCACCACACCATGACCATAAAAATGTATGGATAATGAGATACCGATGGAGAGAGCTCATAAGATGATGACAAATCTCCAGAAATTGATAATGGAGAATTTGTAGAAGATAGTGAGACTCTTGTCACTATGATACTTTTAAGTGCACAAATGACCATTAGAGATAAGGATCAATGAGTGAACCTTTTCCATACACTATGAAATATCAATGGGAAGGTATGTAGTGTTATTATTGATAGAGGAAGTTGTAGTAATGTGGAAAGCATCAATTTGGTGGAGAATTTGGGACTCCTAAACTTGAGGCACCAACATCTATACCGACTTCAGTGGTTGAATGATTATGGGGAGCTAAAGGTCACCACGAAAGTGAAGGAATTTTTCACCATCAGTAAGTAAAAAAGATGAGGTTTTGTGCGATGTTGTTACCATGAAGTCTTTCCATTTATTGTTCGGTCGGCCATGGTATTATGATCAATGTGTTAATAATTATGGTTTCTTAAACTAACACTCCTTTGTACTCTAAGGGGAACCTATAACCCACAACCCCATGTCCCCTAATAATTTTTTTTTAAGATCACATTTTGAGAGAAAATAAAAAAATTAATGATGAGAAAAAAATGAGAGAAAATGAAAAATGAGAGATTGAGGGGAAAATAGAAGATGATAGAAGAAAAGAAATGAAGTGTAATGAAAAATAAAGTGAAAAATATATTTGATAGGATATAAAAGTGTGAGGTTAAGGAATCTTTGATTTATCATAAAAATATCTTAGTACTTATGTACAAAGAGGTGATGTTCAATACTAAAAACATAACATCTTATTTGACACATGTTGTTGAGTCTTTGTTGTAAGAATTTTAAGATGTTTTCCCTAAAGGGGTACTACCTAGTTTACTACCTATTAGAGGTGTTGAGAATCAAATTAACCTCATTGTTGGAGCATCACTACTGAACCACCCTGTATATCTCACCAACCTAGAAGTGATAAAATAAATTCAAATATGAGTTCAAGCACTATTGGATGTGGGATATGTTAGAGAGATCCTTAGTCATTGTTCTATACTAGTGATTCTAGTACTAAAGAAGGATGAAACATGAATAATTTTCATTGACTATAGATCCATAAATAACATCACAGTCGGGTATCGTCATCATATCCCTAGGTTATATGATATGATAGATTAATTAAATGGTTCAAATATTTTCTCAAAAATTGATTTAAGAAGTGGCTACCATCAAATTTTTATTAATAAAGGAGATGAGTGGAAAACTAAATTTAAGATAAAAAATGGACTTTAAGAATGGTTAGTCATGCCCTATGGTCTCACCAATGCACCTAGCACATTTATGAGGTAAATGAATCATGTCTTACATGCATATATTGGAGAATTTGTGGACGTTTACTATGATGACATTTTGTTTTACAGTAGGAACTTGCATGAATATGTAGATCACTTAAGAAATTTCTTAGGGGTGTTAAGGAAGGAAACCTATTTGGAAACATAAATAAGTTTTAATTTTTTCTTGATAAGACTGTTTTCCTTGGATTCGTTGTGAGTAGTAATGGATTTGAATTTGACACTGAGAAGATCAAAGCAATACAAGAATGGCCAACTCCAACCTCCATTAGACAGGTATAAAGTTTTCATGGTCTTGCTTGTTTTTACAAGTGATTTGTGAAGGACTTTATCACATTAGAAACACCATTTATTTAGTTGAGAAAGAAGAATTTTCCTTTTAAATGTGGTATAACTCAAGAGAATGCCTTCCATTCTCTTAAAGACAGACTCACCCACACCCCTCTACTTTCACTTCTGAACATCAGTAAGACCTTTGAAATTTAATGTGATGTATGTAAAATCGTAATAGGAGGAGTACTCATGAAATAAGGTAAGCCTATTTATTATTTTAATGAGAAGTTAAATATCCCAACTCTACACTATGCTACATATCATAAAGATTTTTTTTGTATTGTTTAGAGTTCCAGAAACATGGCAACATTATCTTTGTCCTATATAATTTGTGATCTATTCTAATCATGAGGATCATAAATACCTTATGAACTAAAATAAACCATATAGGAGATATTCTAGATGGATGGAATTCATTGAATCATTTCCATATGTCACCAAGAATAAAATATTAAAGAAAATATTATGGCTGATGAACTTTCACATAGATATTATCTTTTATCCATGTTGGATTCAAAACTCCTTGGTTTTGAATGCATTAAAGATTTATATGATAGTGATTGTGATTTTAGAGAACCTTATAAACATTTTAAACCTACAGTTAGTTGAGAAATGTTCTATTTACTTGATGTATTCTTATTCCAGATTGATAAGATTTTTATTCCTAATTTCTCTATCCATTTATTATTACTAAATTTGTCACATTCGGGTGGGTTAATGGGACATTTTGGTGTTGAGAAAACATTAATCATTCTTAGTGAACATTTTTATTGTCCTAGGATATCTAGAGATGTTGAGATATTTGTGAAAAATTTCATTGTCTTCCATAAAGCCAAATCAAAAATGAACCCACATGGATTATATCTTATTATCCCAATCCACTACTAACCTTATGTGGGTATATGAATGGACTTTATTGTGGGGTTACCAAGGACCAAGAGGATGAGATATTCCATTCTTGTTGAGGTGGATCGGTTTTTTAAAATTTCACATTTTATTACTTGTCAAAAAATAGATGACACAACTAACATTGCAACACTTTTCTTTCAGGAAGTAGTCAGACTTCATGGAATGCTAAGGATGATTATGTCGGATTGAGACACAAAATTCTTCACTTATTTTTGGATGAACTTATGGAGAAAACTGGGAATGAAGTTACTATTTTAAAATATTCTTATCCAAAAATATAGGAAAAAATAGAAGTGGTGTCTTAGACACTATCATCCCTTTTATGAAGAATTGTCAAGAAGAACCTCATGAATTGGGATGAGTGTTTTCCACATGTGTAATTTTCATATAACAGTGAAAAACTTTCCACTACACAATATTCTCTATTTTAAATTATTTACAACTTTAACCCCCTTTCTCCTATTGATTTAGTTCCATTTCTTTTGTAGGAAGTAACTAATATGGATTTGAAAGGGAATACAGAATTCATCAAGAAAATCCATGAAAAGGCAAGGATTAATATTGAGTAGATGACCTAGGTATACTTTGATCATGAAAAAAAGGGTCTCAAGAAAATGTTGGTTGAGCCTGGTAAATTAGTCTATATTCATATGCATAAGGAAATATTTCCCAATAATTGGAAATCCAAACTCATTCCATGAGGATATAGACCTTTTCGAGTGCTTGAGAAGATTAACAACAATAATTATAAGATAGATTTTCCAGGTGAGTATGGTGCAAGTGCTACTTTCAATGTTTCTGATCTTTCTACTTTTTTGGGTGTAGTGGATGAAGATTAAAGGAAGACTCCTTTTTAAAGAGGTGTTTGATGATACAAACCATGTAAAACGAACTGAGTCAATTTTGAGGGAGGATGAGTTGGATTTTCAAGGCCCAATGATGCGATGGAGATTAAAGAGGCTCAATGCTACAATGGGTGCCCATCTTGTTTCATTAAATGCCCAATGGATCATTCCGTGCATGGATGTATCAAATATGCCTATAATATAACTTTTTCAAGCCCAAACATGATGTTTAATGCTTTTCCCACATGATTTCACGAATTTGGGAAGTCGTCCCCACATGGAGGATTCTATAATGGAATCTTTGGACATTAAAGTCAAATATAGTGGGCTATGCAATGAAAATTCAAATCTGGTGGGATATAGTTGAAAAGTGGTGTCCTAAATTTTCAAAAAGTCCTTGGTTGACTTTATATTTTTGAATTTAAGGAAACAAAGTAGTTTAGCCTTTATGACTTTAGGGTATTAGACCCTTGACTAATGTACCACTCCCTTGGTTATAAATATCCACCCCCATGGAACTTGTATGCCATTTAGGATTTAATTGAGAGATTATGATTTGTTTCTATCCATTGTGTGAGGATTGTCTTAGTTTTCCCCTTTCTCTTCAACATTATTTCCTTGTAAATATACAAGTTATGTCGGTGATCCAAGACCACAAAGCCCCCAATTTTGTGCCTCAACCCAAGTGCATTATGTTTATTGGCTATCACATCCTTCCCTTGAGTGTGTTGTCTAGGTTGTAGGTCATGCTCGTTATAGCGTTGATTTAATACATGTATCTATTGTCCATACCCATCATTCACCACTTAATCTTGAACCCCATACTTCATCCACCTCCCTATGTCGTGAAGATCAGGTCACATCGCGCGTCTCACATCAGTAATAGTTTAGTGTCTTTGGAAACATGGAAACAAAATATTCTATCATGGTGAAAGATTTTGAACATCTCCCATAAATATCTCTACCTTTATTACTTCTATCTAATACATTTTTTTTGTGACCTAGGGAATGGAAATATAACAATCGGTGAGCTCAGATGCTCAGTATTGTTAAATAAAGGAAATGTGTAAGTATAACATGACAAATTGGTTTGGAACTTTAGCATAACATTTGAAGATCATACCCTGAATATTAGAGATCATAATAAATTTTGGAAATTAATAATACATGGATCATAATATAATTAAGATCAAAATTCATGGAAGCACAACAAAGGAATAAAACATGGAATTATGGAAAAAAATATGCATATAATATGATTTACATAGTATCCATGGAATCTCTACCAAGACCATATTGGTAGCATGGGATCAATCCCCATACCATATTGGTAGTTAGGGTTCACTCCCATGGCCATATTAGTAGCATGATTTCACTCCTCCTACCATCTTGTATCTTGGTAGTCATTGTTCACTCCCATGTCCATATTAGTAGTCAAGGTTCATCACAAAACCATCATAGTCTATCTCATGAGATATAAATCTTTACCCAATGAATTGGAGGGAGATATAGGTCCCAGACATATCATAATGAAATCATGCATATATGTTCCACAAAATCATAAACAATTATATTATAACCCCAAAAATTAAATGGGTGTCATGAATATGAAAACATATTATAACTTGTAGAAAAAGGTACAGTTTTCATAATCCTTTTATCAAAAGAATAACCCATGAAAGAGAAATGGAATTCATAAACATATAAATCAGGAAATATAAATGGATTTCATAAACATATAACCCATGAAAGTGAAACAGATTTCAAAAATATATAACCCATGAAAGAGAAACAGGTTTCAAAAAGGCCATAACATTAAGAATAATCCATTAACATAAAGAATATGAATGAAATATTTAGATAATTTCTTAGAAGGGAATTAGTAACATAAATGGATTCCATCTTATATGGAAAATAATTTTTAAATATCTTTTCAAAAAATTTCTTCAGGAAAATATACTTTCTTCTTTGAAAACAAATTTTTTATACGTAAAACCATTTGAAAAATAATTTTCTTAGAAAATACATTGAAAAAATTTAAAGAAGACATGAAATCATTTTTAAAACCTTTTTCCTAGAAAACTTATAAAATAAGATTCAAAATATTTTAAAAACATTTTTCTTTGAAAAAACATTGAAAACTCATAAAAAAGATTTAAAATATTTTGAATTTTTTTACTTGAAAACATATGATATGTTCTTGAAAATGTTTTGAAAACCATTTATTTTAAAATAATTTGGAAATTTATAAATAAATCATGAAAATGTTTTTAAAACCTTTTTTACTTTAAATCATAGGAAATATGCCTGAAAATATTATGAAAACCATTTATTTAAAAATACATTGAAAATTTATAAAGAAAGATTCAAAATGTTTTAAAAACCTTTTTACATATAAACATATGAAAGAATCTTGAAAATATTTTGTAACCCATTTCCTGGATAATACTTTGAAAACGTATAAATAAGGATTGAAAAAATTTTGAAAACAATTTTTCATGAAAAAATATAAAAAAATATTGAAAACATTTTGAAAACAATTTTCCATGAAAATTACATTTAAAAATTTTTATTAATAATTATCTGTTTAAAAATGAAAATAAAGCATCTATGAAATGAGGGTGGGTAAATCAATACATGTCGTACTTAGTAAAAAGAACATTCTTTTGCATGGTAAAAAGGATAAAAATGCCTTGTTTCCAAAACAAAAATTAGATTCCTTTTAAAATATTGATAATAGAAAATATGGTAAAAATGTATTATAAATATTATAGAATAATGGTAAAATGTTTTTGTAAACTAGTTTTAGAAAACATTTTTTTGAAGGAATGTAGATTTCTATCCAAAGAGAGTGTAAAGTCAAGATTTTTTAAAGACATTTTCTTAACAATATTATATAAAAAAGAGTAGAAAAATGGTACCGATACATGAATATATCATGAATAAAGAAACTATAATAAAATTAATGATTGTTCTTGAGAAATGGATGATGATATTTCTTTAACAGAAACATAATCATAAAAAATCTCAAAAATAGAAAAGATTGTTTCAATAAAATATTATCACTTGGTAACTTGGGATCATACTCTCCATGTAATAAAAATGAAATTACATAAATCTTAAAATATCATTAAGGTAAAGTGATTCATTATATAACATGTAAAATAAAAGTATATATACCTTGAAAAATAGGTTAGGTTCATAACAAAACATAAGTCTCAAAGAATGAAAAATGAGACAAAACTATTTTACCGATTGTGTAACTTTTGAAACTTAAACCCGATGAAATAAAGGTCATAGAATGGATATGTAAATACCCATAAACTTGACTATAATAAACATTTAATACATCCATGGGAAGTTGTTTCATCTCCTCTAGAATGTGTGTTCTGGTTAAGAATCACTACTTCCGGGCATTTTCCATAGGATTTATTAATGGAACCAGAAACATCTGATGGTTCTTTATCTAAAGGGACATATTTTCCAAAGGTAGGTGTTCGTTAGGTTTGCACCTACGATGCTTAAGAAAATACATTGGTCAAGGGGATGGGAGGTCAGACTTATCACACCCTTTTGGGGGGAATTACTACCTACTCCAAGCCTCTCTTATAGGTTTAAGATATTTTCATGAATCCTTATTAGTTTACCAAGTATAACATAGGTTTCCCTTGCAATTTTCAATCAATTATTAGCATGTGTGAAATTTATAATCACTTGTATGTATTTTAGTTTCTTAATTAATGGATACATTCATATGTATTCGAGGTTCTCCATCAATTTTATCCTCTCATATAATATTTAGAGATTCTTTTAACCATTTTTATGTTAATAAGGGTTTTTAATCTACTAAGTGGTGCACTCTTGAATTTATTATCATATAGGGGGACATAAACTTGTTTTTATGTTGGGATTGTACCAAACAATGGGCTACCAATTTATCCTTGTGAAATGTATCAGAACCCTCGTAGTTTGGTGCCACTTAATGGGACACATCCTACCTTTTATGGTCATGTGATAAGGACCTAATTTTACAATTTAATTTCATATGGTATGGACGTCTAAGAGGAAGGAGATTAGTCAAATCTTGGTGTGGTACTTATATGTAAGAAGACCAATGAACCTAGAAGATATATGAGTTTCCATGTTGGATTATAACATATTGGGAATATGGCCTAGGAAGAATAGGGTAGTTTTGGAGTGTGGGGTTTGAACCTATGGAAGACTTCCTACGTATCCCATTTTAGTGGGAATCAAATCCCATGTAGTTCGGTGTGTCTCATAGAAGAGTGTAGTCCTTTAATATAAATTATTTTTGGATTAATTCCTAAAAAGTATTCCCATTTATGTATGAAAGGAGATGGATCTCTGGACTTAGGAAGGATTCTTATGTATCCCAGTTTTCATGGGAATCAGAGTTCTTATACTTCATTCTATGAGGTGTTTGTGCCAATGTTGTAATCATCGCAAATATATAATCCCATGTGAGTCATGATCGATGTGAGAATCAATATCATGTGAAAGATTCAAAAAATTCACCCACACTTTTCCTACTCTGCTGGTGGAAGAGGATGGGCCTACGGTGTCAGTGGTGTACGAGTCTGAGGCAACGAACCTTCCCTCTCTTCAATTTAAATTAGAAAAGGATCCAATGTAAGGAGAGAGTGAAGGTGAAGGAATTATAGAGGAGTGAGACAGAAACCTACTACATGATAGGTTATGGGCTTAAACTAGTATGGTTGCCCTAAAATTATTCCTAATGAGGGAGGGAGTCTTCTCCTTTGTTCAAAAGGAAAAGTAGATGTGAACTGCACCATTCCTAATAGGGACCTGAGGCCCCAGGTTTGAGAGATGATAAGGGATGGTCGTGGACCAAACTCTAATCCTCTAAACTAGGAACTCCCCGTCATTATTCCTAAGATAAAGGTCCATGTTACTGCTGATATACAAACCCACATGCACTCTATGAATCCTATCTATATTACAAAACAAATGTGGGAAACCTATGACTGTGGATATACAAACCCAAGTAGGAGACATGCTGGTGTGACCTTCCCAACGTTTTAATAAGTTATGTGATTTCGGTAGATTTTTCAACATAATCCCTTTCAGAAAAGGTATCTAATGAATAGGAATCCTTTCCAAGAATTACATTGATGAAGGCTTGATGAAAGGCTTGTATAGGCTGAAGGGATAAGTTGAATCAAATAAGGGAACCCCAGTAGCTATCCGACACGCAAGTATGGGCATGTAGAATGTCTTGGGAGACCTTATGTTCACTTATGTGATGAAAAAATTGGATGTTAAAACCTGGGTGAGACCTAACTCAATCCTTCAAGAGTATTCATAGGTATTCCAAGAAGTGGTGCACTCAAGTTCCTTTTAGAGGAATGGGTGGCGCGTAAGTTTTTCTGATTTAGGGAGGTTGGGATCATTGGGCACACAAGTGTTATAGATTTTAAAAACTAAAGGGACTTAATTCCTATGATAATCCTTAAATTCCACTTCTCAAATTGTTAAAGAACTTTCTTATAGGTTTTAGAAGACTTGGGCGAAGCACAAGGGTGACCAGATTAGCAATTAGGATTTATGGAATTCTTCCACACAAATGATGGCCCAAATTGTCTATTTATAGGAAAATAAGTGACCATAGGAGAATGGTGATTTGGTGTAGAGGTTTCTTGAGTGCCAAAAATTGGGCGTTCAAGTATCTTGTGTGCCGACGGATCCTCGCCTAGACTGGGGTGATCCAAATTTCACACCTTCTAAAATCTTTATTTTCTTCATGTATTTTCTCCTCTTTTTTCTAAGGCATTTTCCTTTGTCACCTTTTCATCAATGTGATGGAACAATGTTTCAAAAAATCCCCCCTTATAATTGGATCTAAAATGAAGATAGGGTCATATAAAGAGGTAAAGTTATGAAAATGGCCCAAGAGGTTGATGTGGTATGCAAACTAATAACACGCAAGATACATGCGCGCAAGCTGATGGCACGCTGGGTATTCTTAATCACTTATATATAGTAGCTTCACATCAATGAAAATTAAAAAGGACTCTAGAAATCCATCTCTCAGCATGAAATTTATTTTACTCAAACTCTCCTTTTGGTCACACTTCATCTGAATTTTGTTATTTTCATGCCAAGAATGGAGGGCCATACTTGCGCACCAAATTTATACTTGCGACTTGACTCCATACTTGCATGCCGTAATAAATATTTCAAAAATATCCAAAATGATATCACTTTAAGATGGATTTTGATCTATTTTTTAGGTTTAATGTCTCCCAATAGAATTATAACTACTGATGAATTGGCTAGTAAAAGAATTAACGATATGATGATGATTTTCTAGCATGATTACTTTAACATCTATTACACTACTCTACCAAATTTGACAAAGCATCTGAGGAAATATCAATTCAATTTTCCAAGTAGTATTTATTTTCCTCTATATGATTATGGCCATTTTTAGGATGTCAACATACCATAACAAATTATTATATTCCACTTTATTGGTTTCAAGACCACACCAATTTCTCATCTGCCAATATTTATGTTACGAGCACATATATCAATGTTGGGACAACAGCTAAGGAAAATTTCATAAATCACCTCCTGCGTACTCTAGATTTAAAATCACATACCCCTGAGCTATATCCACACCTCTATTTGTCTATTTTTTGATATTTTCATACAGATCATTCAAATGGATGGAAGAAAATTTGGGATTTTCACCTAGGAGGGGGTGTTAAAACCGCATGGATGTCCGCATATTGGGTGTTCAAGACATGTGTGAAGTTTATGGATGACTTAAATGGAATTGTGATTTATGAGGATATATGGGTCAAGAAAACCTATGTATATATGAATGATTATTTCGTGCTAGAGTTTCTTATCTGATGGAGTCCAAAGACCAATTCCTTCAATTTTGACACATGGAGAAGTAGGCATCAATTTGTGGGATGTCTACAAGATCTCTAAAGATCTAATACTTAGAGACTTTGATGATGAATTTATTCCTGCAAAGGTGACATGAAATGAATCATAAAAGATACTAGCTATAACACCCCAAGATTCCATGGTATGTTTCCCTTGGAATAATGCAATAGCTTGCGTTGTACGTAACTTTGAGACTCTAACACATCGCGACCAATCAAACAAGCCATTATGAATAGTAATACCCACTTTTTGGAATTTTATCAATTTTATCTTTCAAAATGGACTTCATTTTTGGGTTTGGAATATTGAAATTATCTTAGGGTGAATTTATTGTATTTTTCTGAAAACATTCAGTTTTTGATGAATAGTGAAAAATACTAAATTCTAATAAAAAACTAGTTTTTTAATCAAAATAATTTATTGTGATAAATTAAACTACTGAGTGGGATTTGAGTATAATTAGATTATATTTTTTCCATTTAATTAAATGTTGGTCATTGGACATAATTTTACATTTAAACTGGAAATAAGCAACTGTCAATCTTTTTATAGTTATTTTTTCTTAAAAACACGCTTTTTGTTTTGACAATGGGAATTAATTTTAAATTAATTTCTACCAATTATGTAATTAGAATTTAGAAAAATGGATTCAAAATTTAGAATCAGGAGGTCCAAATTGTATAAATATTTAACTTTTATTTTTAGACATTTTTAATAATTACTTCGGTAAATATTTTATTTACCACGGTTAAAGGGTAAATTCAGTAAATAGGGGTAAAAAATTATATTATAATAACAATAAATTACCCTAACAGGTGTCCTAAGCCTATTTGATAATACATTTACAACCATGGAAATCCTTTTGTCTATTTTTTGACCCCGTGGAGCCACTTGCAGAAGATAATTACACTTTATATTAATTAAGTTAAAGTAAATACAAAAATGACATAAGCATATATCTTTTAGTAAAATAATTTTTACATATAGTTATATATGTTATATCTTTGACTATAAATATTCATTAGAATTATTTAAATATTTCTTACATAATGGTATTTTATTTATAATTTTTAGACATTTTATAACTTAATTTCTTTATGAAACAATGATGATGCAGTATTTTCTTTATTAATGAAAGAATCAAATAAATGGTATTATAGATGTTAAAATAAATATAATTTAAATGTTTTTATTCCATAAAAGAAACTTTTGGGTTAATATGCAATGTTATTACTTATTAAATTAGTTTTTTAGGTAATAATGCTGCTAGGAATCTAACAAAAAAAAAGAAAATAGTGTCAAAATTGACATAAAAGGGTTTTTAAAAAAATAAGATATTATTAATTGATATTCTATTCCTAAAAATATAAGGATCCAAAGAATGACTTAAATACTATTATATATGTCATTAATGAACCACTTGTTGTTATCTTGGAAGTTTATAGTATTTTTATTAACTATATAATATAAAAATACAAAGAGACATGGTAAATGTCAAACTAATTAACTAAGAGTTAAAACAAAAAGATAAAGTTAATATAGTGACCCAACCCTATCTGAAACCTATTAGTTGAGTGGTATTTGACCCATACCCACCTTAACCTTTAATTAATTCAATTTTTAGCCATTAGAAACCGAAAATTACTTTATGATAAAATAATATTTCAATCTTTTCCTAAGATGCCCCTCACCCATCTTATATAAGGGAACATCCCCTTCTCTCTAATTCACACATTCAAAGCCATTTGGCTCAGCCATCCCCTATAAAAATATCCTCCCTACTGTCCTACCTTCATCCTAGAGTCATTACATTATTCACAAATCCAACCTAAGGAGCCCTTTTGATCAAATCAAAAGGAAGAACCTGAGGAAGAGGTAAATATTTCATCACCTCTTTCAAGTTCCTTTCTCCTTCCACTTCCTCTTCCATTGTTGTTTCCATTCTAAAATAATAAATCCAGTATATTATATATATTGTGATGTTATTATAAATATGTTACAACCATATTCATTGTTCTATCCATCTTTTTAATGATATGTCACCATACGTGCGTATGTACGACTTACCGTCTCCACATTGCGGTGTAGTTGTTATTCAATACATTATTATTTGGATGGGTATAATAATGATGTAAAATTGATGTAAATAATAAATATAACAAGATAATGATTCTGTATATATGATATACCATCCCATTATATATTATTTTAATATCTAAATAATGAAATTGCCGCTCGTGCGTACGTACGGATTACCATCTCCACAAACACATTGAGATTCATTCCCCATCGTATCCATTCAAGAAAAATTTTCATATGTTGATTAAAAATAATTTTTAATTACTTAATATTATTCTTAATATGAATAAGATACATCCTATCCATAACGAAAATTACTTATGTAACAAAGCATATAAAGGAAAGCGAATCAGTTAACACCTGAAACGACGATAATAAAAAAATATTATTAAAAAAGAAATATTAAAAGATGATATATGATATCATATTTATGTATATAGTTGTTGAATAATTTAATAAAAATTATTTCCCCATTATACAGGAGGTTAACCTACCCTCGACCAAGTAAAATTACAAGGTAAGGTTCAATTCTACAATCTCTTTATTATCCGAGGTTGTTTTTACATAAGTATCTACTAGGACCTCTTTATCATCCACATCCATGTTTCTTAAAAATGTATTTCAAAAAAAATTACTATTTACTAGAGAATGTGCTAATTTCATTTATACCCTTATTTGAACTTATATGTTTTGAAATAAATCTTTCAGTCATTTTCCAAACAAGGAACTTTATGAACTTTTGGACAAAATTAATGTAAGAATGTTTTTCTAACTTATACAGCGGGTGTGGTTATTCTCCACCATTATAACATTTTCAAATATTCCCTTAAAATCTTATAATAATATTTTCAAATTAAAATTTTTCTTTTATAAATAATTAACTTTAAAGGATTTCAAAAAAATAAAGAGATATTTCTCTCAAATAGTTTTCATTTCATCTATGTGAACATCCTTTGATGGATTTTAAACTTGTTTGAAGTCGATTCATTATGATACAAATCATCCATATTTTATTGAAGGTTTTGCAATATGTTTGACTGTAGATGTTTTATTTTTATATCATTCATGGTTTATGGTTAAAGTATTGACATTTCGTATACTAGTTTTAATACGAATGTTTGTGTTATATTTCAACCTTTTCATATGAGGAATGTATTGGACTTAGTAATTGACGGGTGGATCCCACTATAGCTCCCTGATGCATCGGTAGGTCTCATGAGACAACTAGAGGTGGAATTGGTTGAGGCCTTTCCCAATTTGATATATGGTTTTGACCAAATGCCTTAATCATTTTTAGACATCTTGGCCTAGGTGTTGACAAAATGTTTCAGAATGTCCGGAATTATACATTCCCTCATTATGAAATTAATATTGATGCTTCATGTGGTCATTTGACTTGTAGAATACCCCTAGTTATGCTTTATTATGACATTATTTACTCATATAATATTCCTTCCATATAAGTGTTCATGTTTATTATTGGTAATGACATGTGTTTTCAATTATTAACCATGATTAATATTTATGTTATCTTCAGCTGTATTGCTTACCCTTACTGAGCATTTGAGCTCACCCCTTTATTATGTTTCGTTTTCCTTGGATGTGAAGAAGATAGTTATGAGTGAATTTCAGGCATAATATATGAGCCTTGGATGTTTCTAATGGAATAAATTACTGTTGTATTTATTTTCAAGTTGTAAAGTTGAACTTATGTATGAATCTTGTTTCTAATAATACTAAACTGATCAGTCTTTTGAGACCTGATTTCCTTGTGATCATGCCAATGTTATGTAATAATGAACTGAATTTGGGAAAATAGGTTTGGGGCGTTATAGCAGGTATCAGAGGAAGTTTAGTTCAATCCTTGGAAACTAGATTTAGATAAACTCTGATTAGAGCACAAAGCCCTAAGATAGACATTGAGGATTAGTATAGAAGAACTTCATAGAATTTTGGTACTGTATAGATTTTGGGAGTGTTACAAGATGTATATACCTATCTGGATACAAGTAGGTATAGGCGGCTCTGGCACATATGTACCTAGGGGCAAAACCAGAAAATATCACTTTGAGCTAGACTCGAATGAGAACTGCTGCACGACAATGGGCCTTGTTGCAGCCTTGGTTACAACACTCATGGGGTATATTCTTTGGATAATTCCCATTTTCTTCACATACCATTATGATGGGTTTATGAGTACATACTTCATCAAAGAAATGATTTTTAGGATTATGTATTATATCTATAAACTGTTCAATTTATGTTAAGTGTTTTACAAGTTTGGATTTATGTATTGTGATTCATAAACTAATCTAGTGTATGCCATTTTTTAGAAATGGAACCTAGTGGAAGGAATGGAAACTATATCAATGCACACACTCCATGTAGGTATTTCCCTCCTACTCAAGATAACCATAGTGGAGTTGGTGATACAACTAGTGCTGATCAGCTTATCTCCATACTGGGACAACTCACACAGGTTATGAATAATAACCTTACCCCTATGGAGCACCCTAATCCACAATGAAGAGGATCAATACTAGACCTCTTCATGAGGAAACAACCACCAAAATTCAATGGAGGTACAAATCCATTAGTTGCTGAGCAATGTTTAAATTTCTTAGAAAAAATATTCCACGACTTGGGCAGTAACGAAAGGGAGAAAGTTGTCATGGATGTTTAACACCCCCTGGAGATGCTGATCAATGGTGTTCATTGATTCAAAACCAAAAGGAAGATGATGAATTATCAAATATGGAATGGAGGGAGTTTAAAGATATTTTCTTAGAAAAATACTTTCCTCATTACCATCGACCAAATATGGAAAGACAATTTCTGAGTCTGAGGAAAAAGGAAGAGGAGAATGTCGCAATGTATGATTCTATCTTTTCAGGGATAGCAAGCCATGCTGTAGATTTTATGTGTAACCCATGAAGTAAGTTTGATAATTTCTTTTATGGGTTTGTTATTTATAGTGATTCCTCAAAAAAAGGACTTGGCAGTGTCCTTATGCAGAATGATAGAGTTATTTCCTATGCATCACGATAGTTAAAAATTCATGAGAAAAGCTATCCTACTCATGATCTTGAGTTAGCAGCTATAATATTTGATCTTAATATATAGATACATCATCTCTATGGTGAAAAATGTGAGATATATACCGATCACATGAGTTTAAAGTATATTTTCTCACAGAAAGAACTCAACCTGAGGCAAAGGTGATAGCTTGAACTACTCAAGGATTATGATTGCACTATACACTACCACCCAGGGAAGGAAAATAAGGTAGAAGATGCATTGATTAGAAATGATCATGGAGTTTTTAACAAGATGAGAGTTTAAAAGTATCCTATACACATGTATCTATTAAATATAGATATGGGAATAAATGTGGAAGGTGAAACATCAATTCTTTTTCAAATGGTTGCCAAACCATCTTTACTAGAAAGGATAAAAAGTTCTCGGGCTGATGATGAGGAGTTTTAAAAGAATATTAAAGATGAGAATAATAGGAGATTGAGTAACTTTGTATATGAAGAAGGAATTTTGAAATTTGGAAAGAGACTTTGTGTTCCCGATTAACCTTATCTAAAAATGGAATTGTTAGATGATGCTCATAGATCCAATTTCTCTATACACCCTAGGAGAACCAAGATGTATAGAGATTTGAGGGAACATTTTTGGTGGGACAACATGAAGAGGGAGATTTCTGATTTTGTTTCAAGATGTATGGTTTTTCAACAAGTGAAAGCTGGAAGGAAACAACATGGATGATTCATGCAACCTCTTCCCATACCTGATCAGAAATGAGATAATATTACGATGGAATTTGTCATGGGATTACCAAATAATCCTAGAAGGAATGATGCAATATGGGTCATTATTGATTGTCTTACCATGTTAGAACATTTTTCTGTTATAAGGGAAGATTTACCACTTGGACGTTTAACAAGATTGTATATTAACAAAGTTGTAAGACTTCATGGAGTACCCCTATCAAATTTTTCTGATTGTGATCCACATTTTACATCAAGATTCTGGAAAAGTCTTTAGAAATCCCTAGATACTGAACTTCATTTGAGCACTGCCGACCACCCTCAAACTGATGGACAATCGGAACGGACTATTCAAACCTTAGAAGACATGTTGAGATCTTTCTCACTTGATTTTAAAGGTATGTGAGATCAATATTTACCTATAGTAGAATTTTCCTATAACAATAGCTCCCATTCAAGTATTCAGATGGCACCATATTAAGCATTACATAGAAAGTGATGTCATACACCAAATTGTTGGGATGACGTTGGTGAAAGAAAACTCAGAGGCCCGGAACTTGTTGAGGAAATGATGGAAAATGTTAAGGTTATCCAAACCCACATGAAAGCAACTCAAAGTAGGTATAAGATCTATGTTGATAATAGAAGGAAGGATTTGGAATTTCAGGAAGGAGGTCATGTTTTATTAAAGGTATCTCCATGGAATGGAATTATACGGTTCGGTAAGAAGGAAAAATTGAGTCCCAGGTACATTGGACCTTTCAATATTCTAGAATGAATTGTAGTTGTAGCTTACTTTTTGGAAATGCCACCAAGTCTCTCCAAAGTTAATGATGTGTTCCACGTATCACTATTGAGAAAATTCATGCTTGAACCAACGCATGTAATCACCTATGAGGAATTAGAACTCGATCCTGATCTGTCTTATTTAGAAGATCCTATCAACATTCTTGATACAAGATAAAAAGTGTTCAGAAACTGGATGAATCATCTAGTAAAAGTTATATGGAGAAACCATAAAATGGAAGAAGCAACGTGGGAACCTGAGGAACTTATGATGAAGAACCACTCAAATCTTTTTATTCGGTAATATTTTATAAATTTCAAGGATAAAATTATTTTAAGGAGGGGATAATGTTACACCCCAATATTTTTCAGAACATTTCCCTTTGAATAATGCAATAGCTTGCGATGTATGCAAATTCGAGATTCTAACACATCATGACCAATCAAACGAGCCGTTATGAATAGTAATACACAATTTTTGAGATTTTATCAATTTTATCATTCAAAATGGACTTAATTTTTTGGTTTGAAATATTGAAATTAGGTTAGGGTAAATTTTTGGTATTTTTCTGAAAACATTCAATTTTTGATGAATAGTGAAAAATACTAAATTTTAATTAAAAACAACTTTTTTAATCAAATAATTTATAGTGATAACTTATACTATTGAGTGGTTTTTGAGTATAATTTTGTTATATTTTTATCATTTCATTTAATTTTGGTCATTGGATGTAATTTTACATTTAAATTGGACATAAGCAAGTGTCAATCTTTTAATAGTTATTATTGCTTAAAAACACGTTTTTTATTTTGACAACAAGAATTAATTTTAAATTAATTTCTACCACTTATGGGTTTTGAATTTAGAAAAATGGATTCAATATTTAGAATTAGGAGTTCCTAATTGTGTAAATATGTATCTTTTATTTTTATACATTTTGAATAATTACTTCGGTAAATATTTTATTTACCATGGTTAAAGGGTAAATCCGGTAAATAAGGGTAAAAAATAATATTATAATAATATTAAATTACCCTAACACCTGTCCTAACACTATTGGATAATACATTTCCGACCATGTACAACCTTTGGTCATTTTTGGGACCCCATGGAGCCACTTGTAAGTGATGATGACACTTTATATTAATTAAGTTAAAGTAAATACAAAAATGACAAATGCATATTTCTTTTAGTAAAACAATTTTTACATTGGATTATATATGTTATCTATTCAAGTATAAATATTCATTAGAAAGATAGAAGTATTTTATACATAATGGTATTTTATTTATAATTTATATACATTTTATAATTTAATTTATTTATGACACAATGATAATGTCGTATTTTCCTTATTAATGAAAGAATCAAATAAATGGTATAATAGATGTTAAAATAAATATAATTTTAAAGTTCTGTTGCCATAAACGAATTTTATAGGTTAATTTTTCATGTTAGGATTTATTAAATAATTTTTTTTGATGTAATAATGCTGTTAGGAATTTAAAAAAACAAAATAGCAAATAGTATCAAAATTGACATAAAAGAGTTTTTAAAACAAATATTATATTATTAATTGATTTTATATTCCTAAAAATATAAGTTTAGGACAAAGATCTTATATAATATTATATATGTCATTAATGAACCACTTGGGTTTCTCTTGGAAGTTTATAGTAAATTTATTAACCCTATAATATAAAAATATAAAGAGATATGGTAAATGTCAAACTAATTAACTAAGAGTTAAAAATAAAAAATAAAGTTAACATAGTGACCCAAACCTGTCTAAAACCTATTGTTTTTGTGGTTTTCGACCCATCCCCACCTTATCCTTTAAATAATTCATTTTGGATCCATCAATCTTTTCCTAAGGTGCCCCTCACCCCTCTTATAAAAGGGCACTTCCCCTTGTCTAAAATTCACACCTTCAAAGCCATTCTACTTGGCCATACCCTGCCCAAATAACCTCCCACCTATCCTCTCTTCATCCTAGAGTCCTTAATTTAGTCATAAATCCAACCTAAGGATCCCTTTTGATCAAATCAAAAGGAATAACCCGAAGAAGAGGTAAATATTTCATCACCTCTTTCATGTTCCTCTCTTCTTGCACTTCCTCTTTCTTTGTTGTTTCCACTCTAAAATAATAACTCCAGTATATTATATATACTGTGATGTTAATATAAATATGGTACAACCATATTCATTATTCTATCCATCCTTTTAATGACATGTCACCATATGTGCGTACGTATGGCTTACCGTCTCCACGTCGTGGTATAGTTGTTATTCAATACATTATTATTCAGATGGGTATAATAATGATGTATAATTGATCTGAGTAATAAATATTACATGATAATGATTATGTATATATGATATACCATCAAATTATATATTATTTTAATATCAAAAGTATTAAATTTTTGTTTGTGCGTACGTACGGATTATCATCTCTACGAACACAATGATATTCCTTCACCATCGTATCCATTCAAGACTAATTTTCATTTGAGGATTAAAAATAATGTTTAACAACTTAATATAATTATGAATATGAATAAGATACATCCTATCCATAAAAAATTTTACTTATGTAACAAATCATATAAAGGAAAACGAATCAGTTAACACCCGAAACGACGATAATACTAAAATATTATTAACAAAGCAATATTAGAAAATCATATATGATTTCATATTAATGTATATAGTTCTTCAATAATTTACTAACAATTTTTTCACCATTATACAGGTGGTTAACCTACCCTCTACCAAGGAAAAGTACAAGGTAAGGGTTAATTCTAAAATCTCTTTATTATCTGAGGTTGTTTTTACGTAAGTATCTACTGGGACCTCTTTATCATCCACATCCATGTTTCTTAAAAATTTATTTCAAAACATTTTTACTACTTACTAGACAATGAGTTAAATTCATTTATACCCTTAATTTAACTTATAGGTTTTAAAAGGAATCTTTCAGTTGTTTTCCAAACAAGGTACTTTATGACATTTTCGACAAAATTAATGTAAGAATGGGTTTTTAACTTATACAGTGGGTGCTGTTATTCTCCACTATTATAACATCATCAATGATTCCCTTACAAGCTTATAAGAATATTTTGAAAATAAATGTTTTATTTTATAATTATGTAACATTAAATTATTTCAAAAAAATAAAGAGACATTTCTCTCAAATAGTTTTAATTTCATCTATGTCAACATCCTTTGATGGATTTTATACTTGATTGAAGTTGATACATTATGATACAAATATTCCATATTTTATTGAAGGTTTTGAGATATTTTTTACTATGGATGTGTTATTTTGATATCATTCATGGATTATGGTTAATGTATTGTCATTTTGTATTCTAGTTTTAATAAAAATGTTTATGTTATATTTCAACCTTTTCATATGAGGAATCTATTAGACTTAGTAAGTGACGGGTGGAGCCCTAAATAGCTCCCAGATGCATCAGCAGGTCTCATGAGACAACATGACATGGAATTGGCCTAGGCCTTTTCCAATTTTATATATGGTTTTGGCCGAGGCCTTAATCATTTTTAGACGTCTTGGTCGAGGCCTTGAAAAAATATTTCAGCATGTCCAGCATTACACATTCCCTCATTATGAAAATAATATTGATGGTTAATTTGGTCATTCGACTAGTAGAATACCCATGATTATGTTTTATTATGGCATTATTTACTCATCTCATATTTCTTCCATAAAAGTTTTCTTGTTATTATTTGTAAAGGCATGTGTTTTCAATTATTCACCATGATTAATATTTATGTTATCTTCCGCTGTATTGCTTACCCTTACTGAGCGTTCGAGCTCACCCCTTTCTTATGTTTCATTTTCCTAAGATATAAAGAAGTTAGTTATGAGTGGATTTTAGGCATAATCTTGGAGGCTTGGATGTTTTTAATGAATAAATTAGTGTTTTATTTCTTTTCAAGTTTTAATGTTAAACTTATATATGAATATTGTTTCCAATAATACTAAACTAATCGGTCTTTTAGGACATGATTTCCTTGTGATCATGCCAATGTTATGTAATAATGCACCAACTATGGGAAACTAGGGTTGGGGAGTTACACTAGCCTTGTTTCATGAGTTAATGAAGATATTTTATAGACTCAACAGTACAAACACAATAAATCCCCACACAAAAAGGTATATTCACCCTGAGGGTTGGATGAAAATATTCTTGGTGAAGAATAAGGATAAGGGTACAACTTTCACTCGTCCAACAAGATTTCCAAAGGCAGAAAAGATAGGTACACCTGACACTTTCTATCCAAAATTAGAGAAAGTTGAGTTTAGAAAGTAGGGGTATGAAGTCAATTCCAAAGTTCTTGTAAAGACACGTCTTGTGAGTTTCATAGCAATGTGACTCAGTTTATATCTATTAACTATCCGAGATTCCAAGGTTGGTGTAATGCCATAAACTTTTGTTATAGCGGCCAATATGGTCGAGAAGAGGATAGTAGGATTGGGTAACCCTATTTTGGAAAAGATTCATAAGAGATTGTTACATATCTATAGAGGGAAGTCTCCTTTCAGAATAATAGGACCTTTACAGGTTTTATGGGGGTGGATCATAACTCATTTCGAAACTTATGCTATGAAATGTGGGGTAAAACTATTTGGAAGTTTGTTCTGACCATCTGTTCAAGCTTTTTCTATTATTTCACCTACGTCTTTGAAGTTTTATGACAATAAGGCCAGGTTAGGCATGTAAAAATATTATCATATTTTTCCCTTATGGGAATCCTCCTATGGGATTTTTTTATAATGGGATGACCAACTTGGAGCTAAGGGTGTATATGTTATCTTGAAGGGATGGCGTATTGGCCACCCAAATGGACGGGGAAATATTATTCGAGGGATATGCTTCTTATAGATCCACACGTCAATTTAATTGTGCACAAAAAGTTATCGTATCTCTTCTAATACATGTCAAATTAGAGAAACATCGAATGGTGGCCTGAAAAATACGGATGCTGACGACTGTAGAGAAAATTGGGGCAATATTAAACATACCTTCCGCTGATGAAACTACCATATTAATTATCTGGTATACTGAGAACTAGGTTGCATCATACCAAAAATTGGTTCTAAATGATTTTTTCCCACGAGTATGGATAAATAGGGGCATAGGGAGGAACCCTATCATTTAGAAGATAATTCCTCATCATCAAATGCTGATTCATTGGAGTCAGAGGGTGGGGGTGATGAGGCTCCAAGCTCACCGATGTAACCTTGTGAAAGAAACAATCCACCTATAAGAGTCAAAAAGAGATACACCATCAATACCAACTCAATCTATACTGAGGAATTCTATTCTCCATCATTCAAAAGAGAAAAATGTCCCATTTTCTCATCCACCATCTGTGACTGCATGAATTGGGAAGAAACTCAAATCAAAAACTATAGGATCATCTTCACAACCCTCTGGATTGTAATCTGAGTATTATGACCAGAGGTGGTTCAAACATGAAAAATATTTCATTATGATGTTGAAACCCCATGTATAGATTTATGTGAAGGGTTTCGTATTCCGGGAATAGGGGATCTATGATCCTTTTTTGATATTATTTTTATGAACAACCCTAATGAAGTAAGAACTTATATCTAGGAAATGAAGATACCCATATACACAACTTATGAATCCATTCCCACCACAAAAAAAGTGAAATAGATGATTGATCGTGGTGATGCTAAAGGGATTGGCCTTTCATTAGAGAGATAATGGTGTGATTTTGTTGATCTTGAAGATGTAACTTTTATTTTTCTCACATTATTTTCAACTTATCTATTTGAATTTAGTCAAAGAATTATTTCTCAAAGGAAATACTATTTTAATTTGCAGCTGGCTAAAGTAAAATCGACTGAAGTTCCATCACCACAAATAACCCGAGTGGTACTACACTCGGAGCTATTGGATCACCCCATGAGTTGAAAGTGATATCTTTGGGTCAAGAGGCCTTAGAGGATGAGATGAAAATGGTATTTTGGTCTCCAATACCTATTTTGGGGATAATTATGCAAGCCCTCACAAGATGGACAAGAAACAGAAACATCAAATAAAGAAAATTATGGTTAAATATTTTCTCAGTAGTGGTATGAATACTTGACAACAAGAATTTTATATTTATTCATAGAAAGTTTTTAAGCTTCATGGAACTCTAGGAACTTTTTCTATTTCTTCTCTTCAATAAATCACTAATGAGATTTGAGGAATCCTTTAGGGAACTTCCAAACAATCAAAAATTCACACCACCCAAGTGGTTTCATTGACTAAAAGGGAATTTAGGCCAAAGGAGTCAACATCTATTCCTAGAACTACTCTTGTTCCTACTACTTGAAGATATGAGACCTATATTAAATCATAAGTGATTCATGAGAAACTATGTGTAACAACAAATGACTTCCACACTATGATACTTTAGGTTCATCACATGCACTAAAAAATCCAATGACAACTGATGCTTACCCATAGCTATTACTAAGGTAGCTAATCCGGGTCAAAATTTGTCAGAGGAGGGTCACAAAACAACCACTCCAACTACTCCCATAGGTGAGACTAACATGGGACTTAAGATATCATTGGATGATATGATCAATTTTAGCATGTATTTTGAAAAATTATTAGAACATGTTAATTTTAAAAATAATTTAGAAGATTTTAAACATACTTGTATAGAACCAAATAGACGTGATTTTTTATTGTTGATCCTATCAATATTCTTAGGATTAATTTTTTAACTGTGATCGGTTCAAATATGTAGTTTCATCTAAAGAAACTACTATAGTGACAATGCTTGAAGGAAGTTTCAATATCACTATCAATTTCACCATTATAGAGATGTTGGATTTGGTGAAACTTGAAATAGAAAATCCTCTTGAGATTCATTTAGATAATCTTGATAAGGTTAAAGAAATCATTCCCCAACAAAAGACATTAACCAAAATTGTTGTAGCTGGGAATATTGAGGAGGATTCTTTTCAAGATGCTGACCTTTTGTTTGTTAAGGGTTACCAATATTGATATTATGCTCAATATTTTTATTTTTTTGAAACTAACCATAACCATAATTTTAATTCACCATATAGGATTATCAACTTCAATGTCTAGGTCTTGAGGTGAGGCTTTTGCAGTAGCTAAAAAAATTAGGAAGTGAAGCAACCACTATTAAGGAAGGAGTAGAACATGACATTTCTTTAAGTGCATTAATCTCGGAATATGTTCCTCCTTACAACAGTGATTTTGAATTAGATCTGGAGCTATAAAAGGATCTTCACCTTGCATGTTGTAAGTCGTGGCAACAAATATAGAAGATAATATATGAAATTCCCCATGAGGAATTGTCCTATTGAGTTCCATGACTTTCATATATTTTTATTACTATAGGATTTGACAGTCTTGAATACCATGAAAAACATACTCTAGTTAAAAGGAGTATCTAGAAAAGGTGGAAAGAGAAGAAACTTTGTCAAGATCTGATAAAATCCAGACTATTGACCAACACTGATGAATTATAAGCAACATTATCCAAAGATGAGGTCAATCATACTACTAAGTAGATAGAACTAAAGTAAGAAGTTAAATAACAGACTATTCAAAAAATTTGTCTCCAAAAAGAGTTTGATATTGTTAAAGGGGAGCTTGACCAACTTCACGATTCAATATGAGAAGTCTCGAAAGATGGCGCAAAATATATTGTGAATACCATGGAAGAACTTTGTCATGCTGAATAGAATGAGACTAGTCATCTTATTGAACTTTAACAGGCTGCTAATGGATCTCAAGTGGCCATTAATGAAATATGATGTAATGTAGAAAACCTCTTGTGATTTATGATAGAGAGAGTCTAATTTTTGTATTTTCCTCTATGGATTTTTACTCAAAAATGAAAATAATTTTTGTCTCTTATCATTTATGTATTCATATTTTCTTCCTTTTAATTGTGATGTTAAATATAACATTCATAATATGATATTTTTATTCTGGATAACCATAATTACAATAGTAGGTATGGAATGTGATTTTTTTAACCTAATCCAGTAGGCCCAGTGAGCATAGTTTGAATTTTACTAGGGTTACACAAACAACCCCGCAAAAGTTTTATATTTTGACTTTTTTTCTCAATATTGTATAAAACGTACAAAATGTAAGACTAGAGAGTTGATAATTATATGTTTTTTCAGAGTTCCCATTTTGGTTTTTCAATATGGTGAGTACCATGTCTTTTTTGAAGGGCAGTTTAGAGTCATTCATATTAGACTAATAAGTCTAGTGTTTATGGTTGAATATATTTGACAATAAATTTTGAAATTATTTCCCAAATAAAGCTTAGTGGCTAGGAATTACTCCAATATTTTTTTAAATATTTTCAAGGGGAATATTGATCCATGATTTTTATGGTCACCAAATCTAAAACTTGATGTAAAAACATAGAGATATTTTCGAAGAATGAATTTACCATTACCTAACTAACCCATTATGGGGGTTGTATTATATAGGTCCAACTGAGGAATATAATTCATATCCAAATAGTGGAATCTTTTGACTTACATGCCTGTTATATAGGTGAATTTTATGTAATTCCACTTAAGGACATGTACTTCATAGTTAAAAAAAAGTGCTCTAAAAAATTTGACATTTTATTGTTGATAGAAATGGTAAATTAAGTATTGTGTGAATCAAGACCACAGTAGGTTGATTTTCCAATGAAATAGATTTTAATAATAAAGGGTCATCTATGCCAATATAGTTCAATAATGGGAAAACCACTCCTGTAAAAATTTGGTGTGTGAAGAATGGCCAAAATTGTTCAGAAAGAGGTCTTCTGACATTTTGTTGTGCAGTTTCAAGTCATAGTGCAAGGACCTTTTGGGTATTTAATTTTAAGTCTTCAACTATGACCAAAGGTTTATGAGTCTCTAATTTCTTGATAATTTTTTTGGATACATACCACCATGTTCAGGTATGGGAAGCAATAATTATAAACTACGATTTAGGAATTTATGGATATGGAGAATGGTATGGGAAAAGGGATAAAGTTATTAGAGGATGTCTTTTCTAAGAATGATGTTACAATTATTTGACAAACCTATTATGGAGGATGTATTATGAAGGGCCAACTGGCGCATATACTGCATAGCCAAATAGTGGCATCTTTGACTGAAAAGACTATTATATAGGCAACATTATGCATGGACACCTATGGGAATACACTGTATAGTCAAACAAAAGAGCTCTTAGGTATCAAAAATTATACTGCTAAAATCTGAAGAAAGTTTATGGAGATTCATATTTTCCAAATCATAGAGTTTGGTTTATTGAAAAAGATCCATGAATACAGAAAGAGTATTTCTAATCATGATTTTCAAAGAAAAGGTGGAATTGATTCTCTATGAAGGTCTGACCCAAACATATGATGTATGGTGTCTGTAGTTTTGGGTTATGCAACTAGGACCATAATATTATGGAAAAAATGTATGATATGTGGTCAAATGATCTAAGTTTATTTCAAAATACTTTGAGAATATGGATAGGGAAAATGTGTAAACCATGATCTTTGAGACATTAATATTGAGAGAAAGGTAATGGGACAAATAAACTTATGACCGCCTTAAGATAAAGATTCTTATATATTTTCATCAAATATTGAGGGGTACAGAAGATGCCTTTACCAAAATGAAGTTACCATTATTTGACAAAACCTGTTATGGGGGATGTATTATGTAGGGAAAATTAGGGCATGTGGTGCATATCCAAACAGTCATATTTTTTTACTAATAGTCCTATTATGTATGAAACTTATTCAAGGAAACCTAGGGGCATGTACTGTATATTCATGCTAAAGAGCTCTTAGGTATCATAAATTCTGTCACAAAAAAACCATAAGAAAGATTATGATGATCTGAATGTATTCAAGATTAAGAGTGTGGAATACAAAAGGGAGTAATCATCAATGTATATGAGAAATATTTGAATGAATACTGGCCATGATTTTGGAGTCCCTTACATAGATCTAAATCATATGTAAAATGGGAACATTTCTTGTTTCCATAGTTTGCTCCCTAGGAAAGTAACCAAAATAAAGACTCCCACATAGATTGTTAATTGTATGTGGAAGAGAGAAAAAAATTATCATGTGGCTGGGACTAGTAGCTAAGAACCTATATTCCATAAATATCTCATATGGATGAGAATCATTCCATACATAGTTCTTTGGGTATGTTGCAGTTTAATGTCATGTAGAAAGGACATGAAGTGATTTCGACGTGAAAATAAATATTGCGTCTGAACCAAATAATTGAACCTTGGTGTCCCTAAGTATCTCATATGGCTAAGAATCAAGCCACACATAATTCTTGAAGCATTCCATATATATGTTTGATTCATACACACAAGGAATAAAAAAGGTTTATTTATTGTGTTTGGGCCCAAGATTGGAGATCTAGGCATCTCTACATATCCCATTGAAATGAGAATCAAGACAAAAATAGTTCTTAAGAAAAATCGTTTCCCACATCAATTGAGTTTGATGTGAAAGAGGGGGGCTTGTATCATATTCCATAATAATGGTTAAATTTAAAATAAAATATGGTATGAAGATCAAACCATATATCCTAGAAGAGTACTCTATATATATTTGGTTAACATATAGGAATACAAAGGGAAATAAATTTATTTGTGGTTGCAGTTGGGTTCAAGATTGGAGATCCAGGTGACTTTATGTATCTCATTGAAATGAGAATCATGCCACACATAGTTCCTTAAATGAGGTCTCTATGTAGATCTGATTCAAACATAGGGAGAAATGGAAATCATGTGCCACTAAAGGGCAGCAATGATGTGATCAATGCTTGTGCATAGAAGCTACTAATTTTTTTAAATAATCCCAAGGAATACCAATTTGTGGTATCTTATGGTATATCTTAACATAAAATTAAGAATACATTAATTGTAATGTTTAATGACATGTAGTGATGAAAAATGAAGTCATACAGTTTAACATCATTAGACAAAGACAAATATGATACACATTTTGACATTGTTCATCATGGATGCATATGGTTGTTATGTTGTTTAATGTCTTGCAACTGAGACTTTGTGTTGTGCAGTTTAGAGTCATGTGGTGAGGACATTATGATGTGTGATTACAAAAAGTACATTTTCAATAATCTTACATTGGTTGGGGTTGTAATAAGTTATAAATCCATTGATATTAAGGAATAAGCTCTGTTAGAGTAGAAATTATGTATAGAGTAAGGTCCTTCCCTCTTTGTCTCAAGATTTGGAGGTTTTTTTTCTTATTATCATTGGAGTCTTGAGAACTAATACCATTTCTCAGTAAAGAAATGATCGGAGGTGAAATTTAATGATAAAAACCCATGCTATTCTATTATGATAGACTTCCAAATAATTCAAAGTATGTAATCTCTTTTCCTATA
Source organism: Viscum album (assembly GCA_963277665.1). Classification (NCBI taxonomy): domain Eukaryota; kingdom Viridiplantae; phylum Streptophyta; class Magnoliopsida; order Santalales; family Viscaceae; genus Viscum; species Viscum album. Next base: position 695,968,252 of record OY728132.1, on the reverse strand, counting down.
ATCGTTCTAACTCTTCAAATTGCTTCTAAGATTGTTCATATGTAGATAACTGATCATAGATTGCAACTCAAAGTGAAGGAAATTTTATTTCAATAGGAAAAACTAATTCTGTTCCATATACAAATGAATATAGAGTTTACTAAGTTGAAGTACGGGTAGTAGTCTGATAAACCCATAAATCATGCAAAATTTTATCAGGCCAAGATTTCGTATCTTTATCCACCATTTTCTGGAGTATATTTCCTAGTGTCTTATTGAAAGAATTTACCTATCCATTGGTCGCTACATGATAATGAGATGAATGGTTGGATTTGATATTGTACACCTAATATAACTTCATTACCTTAATATAATATAAATTGGTTTAACTTTCAATCAATATGGTATGAGGGACACCAAATCTGGTAATGATATTAGCTTTTACAAATCTAACAATTCTTTTAGCCCCGACTTCTTTGAGGGGTATTAACTCATCCCATTTGGCGAAGGAATCAGTAGCAGTAATAATATACTTGATATTCTTAGCTGTTGTTGGAGGATATGTTCCTACTACATCCATTCCTCATGTAGAATATGGATAAGATTATTTAGTTGTATGTAGCAACTCGGGGGGTTGATGAATGAAGTTCGCATGTACTTGGAATGGATGGAAATTCTTCTTAAAATCTTTTCAATCTTATGTCATTGAGTGATAGAAGTATCCAAGCCTTTGGATTTGATTATAAATCATATACCTAGAACTTTGAGTCACCTTTCACTTTTAGGTGGTTCACTTATACCTAGAATTCCAATTCTAGGCCTACAATGAGAGCATAATATTTTGCATTATTGTTGGTACCACCTTCTGATAAAATAAAGTAATATGGTAACACTACCTTTTTTTGGAGAGATAATCACAATTAATAACCCAACATTATTGAGTTTAGGGTATTCCATTATCTTCCCCGTTGGAATTCTGTAAGTACCATCAAAGTGCATCTCCCACATTTGGGGATTATCTTGAATAGAGAAGATATCTTCATTAGGAAGTTCAGTATTCAGAGATGTATCTTCTAAGGATGGGTGTTCGATAAGGAAGTATGCCAAGGCTTGACCTTTTATTGCTTTTTGAGGAAAAAACTAGATATCAGACTGTTGCAAAATAACTACCCACCGTGCCAAACATCCTGTAAGCATAGGACAACTGAGGATAAATTTGAGTGGGTTATTACGAGATACCAAGTGTACCTTGTGATGTTGTAGGTACTGCCTCATCTTATAAACTACAAAGATTAATGCCAGACAACACTTATCAATACTTGAATATTTAGTCATTGTGTCATGTCTGGTTCGACTAAGATAGTAAATGTTATTTTCATTCCCAACATCATTATTTTGTAAAAGGAAGGCACCCAATAATTTCCATAATGCTGTCACATATAAAATAAGTGTATTTCCTTCAATATGTGTTATTAATACTAGTGGACTCAAGAGATATTTCATGAGGATATCAAATTCTTATTGGCAGTCTTCGGTCTATTGAATGTAACTCCTTCCTTCAATAATCTGGTGAAGGGTAAACAATTGCCTATCGAATTTGAAATAAAATGCTGAATATATGCTAGATGTCTTTATCCTATTAATTCCTTCAAATTTTTAGAAGGTGACATGCCAAGGATAGATTTTTTTCTTTTTAGGGTAAAATTTTATGCCACGATGGAATACAACAAAAGTAAGGAATTTCCTAAGGTAACCCCAAAAAAAATTAAGGGGTTAAGATTTATATTATTTTTCCAATGTTTACTAAATATGGTCTCTATATTAGTCATGTGATCATAACATTGTGTGGGTTTAACTACTTGAAAATCCACTTAACATTCGACAAATTTTCTTAACAAGGGTTAGGAGGTTTGGTGCATGACACGTTGATATGTTGCACCTTCATTATTTAATCCAAAGGGCATTAACCGATAACAAAACATGCCTTGAGGGGATCTGAAGTCTGTATATTCCTCATATTCTGGGGCCATTTTAATTTTTTTATAACCATAGTATCCATCCATGAAGGATATAGCTTCACAGTCAGTTGTTTCATTAATCAAAAGTTCTATGATTTAAAAATGGATTTCATCCTTAGGACAATGCCGATTAATATCTTTCAAATAAATGCAATATCTAATTTTACCATTATTCTTTTTCACCTGGAAAATGTTTTCTAGACACTTGGGATATTGCACCTCCCTGACAAAGTTATATTTGAAAAGCTTTTCGACTTCAACTTCAATTTTAGAGGCATAAGTTGGGTGTGTTCTTCTTGATACCTGCATAAATCCTCGATGCTCTTCTATAAAACCCAAATTATGAGTGTCCACATCGGGATTAAGTACTAGCATTTTTTTATTGTTCCAAGAAAATACATCTTGTTGTTTCTTCAGAAATGAAGTATACATCTCTTGTTCTTCATAATTTATGGCCGCACAAATTAAAGTGGGCCATGGATGTTCTTATGTACCCAGCTTTATTTCTCTAAGCTCATCAATAGTGGTGGAGACGCCTTCCTAAAATGATGGAGTTTATCATCAATATCTTGTTCTTATTATTCTTTGAATTTCACTTATTCTATTTTTATTTTAAGGGAAGGTGATGAAGAAAAAAATTTTGAGCTAAGAGAGTAGTCAATATTTGGACATCCTGAAGAAGTGGCAACCATTTCTGACCCTAATGATGATTAAGCATCTTCCTGTAGCATTAAAGAGAGAATGATGGGTTGGGAATGAACATCCTTTTATACCTTTATTAATGTGACTCCTTCTTCTAGCCTGATTTATGAAGCAAGGACTTGCTGAAGTTTGGTGAAAGAGATGAAGACATCTCCATTTGAGCATTCACTAACAAAAATTTCTCCCATACTGTCAGGTTCAAATTCAAAATGTGACATTATAAAAGTCACTACCAAAGAGCTTGGATTTGTATTTATCTTTCAATTTTATTTATAGGAAACATGTAATATGTACTGATGTATTTGAATGGGTTAGTTAGAATCTTTTCCAGACCATTCAGAGCATTGATTCTTCTTACATATTTTGCTACAGAACTCATTCCTTTTGCATGATAGAATTCTTCCTTAATATATTACAATCCACATGTTTTGAATGGAGACTTGTCACCATACAATGTTCATATTTGACTATTGAATAAATACTTGAGACATTGGTGATATGATGAAGTAATGGCTACATGTTGTTGTAGAAAAGGCCTTACAAGTAGAATGTTAAAGGTTGTGTCCAATAAGACAAACATGAAAAATGAATTAGAAACAATATCCCCAAAATAATTTTTGATTGTAATATTTCCTATAGGTTATTATTCATTTTTATCATAACCTTGCACCATCAAAATTGAAGGGGACAAATCAGATTCATTGGGACCCAATTGGTGAAGTGTACGGATGGGAATTATGTTGACTCCCGAGCCATTATCAATAAAGGCTTGTCTAATCTCTATATCATTAACCCTTCCAGATAGATATAAGGTCCTAATGTGTCCATGTACAAAATCATCCTCATCTTCATCCGTGAAAGATATAATTGCATGAAATTATGCAGAATCATTCTCTATATGGTAAACTTCAGCAACAACAACTTCTGTTTCAAACTCTTAGAGACTTGAAAAAGCCTCAATAAGTGCTTCTTAAAGATCTTTTGACAAATTCAGGGCATCCAAGATTGATAAACTGTTTGGTACATGGGCTATCTATTTCCAAACAAAATACTTTTGGTCCAAAGGACTACATTTTTCAACATGCAGATTTGGTTTTTTATGTTCCTTAGAAGTTAATGCTCCTGATGTATATGTACCATGTGTCGGGGAAGAAGCTAAAAATAATTCTACTTTTAGTAGATTAGACTGACTAGGTCTATCTATTTACCAAGGTAGTGATGGTGTAACATCTAATCGATCTTCCAATAAGATCATGTTAGGGCCGATCCTGCCTTGTGTGAGAGAATTTACTTGTTATTTCTAAGCCTGATTAAGGGATCTCCCATGAGTTTCTGCCATAGAAAAAGCTCAAGCAGAGGTATTGTTAAAATAGTGATTTCTAGAATATCCATGTCTTCCCCTGTATCCTTTACCTTGAGTTATTCCTCTAGTTACCCAATTAGGTATAAGGAATTAAAGTTCATTATAACCAAAATCATAATTTTCATAGGGGTCTATTAAGTGGATAATGTTAATGGAACCGAAGATCAATTCCTTATCTGATGAAGATTCTTCTTGACAGGTTGATTCTTGTTTTTCTTTTTGGTGGAGAAGTGACCATGTTTTTGGGACTAATGGAATGAAAGTTTCCAAATTCAAGGACAAATTTGTTCTTAACATGATTTCATCTTCTTGTGATTACCCTTTATCTTTCTGATCATGTCACTTCATTGACTATTGACCTTTATAAGGATTGATATTTTTATAATGATGGATTTTATGTAGTGAAAGTGTAAGGAGAAATAGTTGTTTATTTCAAATGAATTTTTAGAATGTCATGAGTTCGATTGATCATTTTTCTAACCATCTAATCATCATACTTCTGTGTATTTTTGTTTTTGACTTCTTTCCATTCGCCTTCTTCTTCTGGATTGGTATCAGTAACACATGATACTTAGACTGATGAAATTTTTGGTTTAACTTGTCTATAGTCTACAATTTTTTACCTGAGGTATTGGAAAAAAAACACATCAGAATGGGATGCCCCAAAATTTGATGAAAGGGGAAATAATTTGGACGATCTTTGTCTCCTTCTTTGTTTGGTTTCTTCGACCTTAACAACCAAACTAAATTGTCTTCCAAAGCTAAAATGAAGTAACCAAGAAACTATTAATTCAAAAAGAAAATTGGATTTGTTATTTAATTCCTCAAATGTCACATCCTTTGATCTTTTTGATCATATCGATGAGGTGGTTGTTGCTGCTGATGCTTGGGAGGTGGAACCCTTCAGTATAATGAAGGTTTTGAAGTAGAAGTGGTTATAGGTTATTGTTTAAATGTGATTGTATTAGCCTCCTCATTTACTACTCTACTTCCCAGAATTGATGGAATTATATGAGATGTAGATTTGGTTTCCACAATGGAATCCTCCACTTATTGGGAGATTGAAGCATGGTCCTGAAACCCTATTGTATATTTTATAGGGATTAGTGGTGTGCATAATTCATTTCACAAGTTTTCACCCAAAATTGGAAGCAACTCTTTTTGAGGGAGTGGTACATTTAAAGAATATCTTATTCCTTTCCATCGATAAATGAAATATTAAACTCTTTCATTCTCCATTTTTTGCAATTTTTAAGATAAAAAACTGCTTTCTTTGGAAATGTTGAGCTGAATTGGAAAAGGAATTTCTGACGAAGGTTTTCCATCTAGTAATTGATCAAGACTGCAAACTTTTATACTAGACAAAGGATAGTCCCTGTAATGATTTCACAATGCATCTGAGCTTTACTACTTATTTTTGTTTAGAGGTCTCCATAATGAGATCATAAAGAGAAACAAAATGTGTAGGTGCTTATCCAGATCTCCCGAACCATTAAAGATTGGAAATTTGGTATTCATAAAGTTTGTTGACGGAGGGATTTGATATACCCATTTAATGTAAACTTTCTTTTCTAGTTGTACCAGTCCACACCATTCTTCTATAGATTTCAATAAAGATATTAATGCCCCAATTGTATTCATAAGAATTTGGGGAATATCTGGATGAGTTAGACCCTATATTGGTACATTAGCTGGATCTTAAACTGATGCTACAACTTGAAAAACCACTGGTGGTTGTGCTTATGGTATTTTTCTTGGATAAACCATGGGGAAAGTCCTATAATTTATGTTTTTGATCATGTCCTGGATATGTACCCAATGGAGGGAATTCATTATCCGCATCTGTAGCTATAATAAAACCTCTTTGATGATAAGTTATTACAAGATGTGAAAGCTGATGATTTGTTTGTGGATCCTGTTTGGCAGAAATGCTGCTTCAAAGTGACTCTTCATTGAGTCTTTTCAACTCCTTTATCTCATCTTCTTGTTGGGAAAGTATTTCTTCAAGATAAAGATATTAACCTTCCCTAGTAGAAAAGTGAGACAAGATCATACCTTTTCCTTTTCCTTTGTTAGATGTCTTTTGAAGAGGTGGGAGTTGGTTACTTGGAGGAATACCAAGATTATGGGTTAGCCTCTGATTTTGGATACACACACCTTTTTCATTTGATTCAGTGTGTACCATATTTTGAATAACAACTTCATCCTATGACTCCCTTGAACTGGACTCATTTTTAGAGGATCATCCATAATGGTATTAATGACATTCACTGATGCATAATGCATTGACCTCATTCTGGTAGTATCTTTGTTAGATCGTATCCTTATGTGTCCTCCATGAGACTTTATTCTCTTATATACTAAATTCCCAGGAGAAATTTGAAAGATAAAAACTTGAAGGGAATCCTTTCATAGTTTATTTGTGCATTCAATTTGCGGATTCTTCTCTAATCGAGAGAAAACTGACTTCTATTGAGGAGGGGATTGTAGATGTAAAAAATCCCCCAGCTGTATAGACTAGGGTTGTTCTTGTTCGTGAAACCTTCAAAATTTGTTGATTTAATTTGAAGGTTGAGTTAAACAAGCCCCCATCTCTACAAGAAGGTGTGGCTCCTGAGTTTCTATGTTTGATAATAGAACAACTACTATTCTGAATTTGCGAATTTTGGTCAAAACATTGGTTGGGTGAATTATCTGGAAACCACTTAAATCAACTCTTTTGGAAGACCGTTGTGATAGTTTAGACATTTTTGTAATTATATGGATGAAATCCTCAAAGATGGAGGCCTAATTAATATTCTTAGATGATTGATAAAAAAGTATCTCAACAGCTTTCTCTCTTTGGGCCTAACATTCATGAGAGCTAGTTGAGGCCTATTCTTGATCATATCTTTGATTACACACAAAATCTGTTGATTGTATCTAGCCATGGGAAATAACATTTCCTGAGACCACTTTTGGTGGGATTTTATGATTTTAGAGCACAGGGAAATGAAATGATTCGTGTTAACCCCATCCTCTGATATGAACACCAGATGGGGTATCAGTAATCAACTGGTACAACCCCATTAGTGTATCGATGAATGAATTCTTAAGGTTTCCCTACTGCTTCTAAACCTTTGGATTTCGGTAAACTGAGAGATATTTCAAGTAAATTTGGAATTGAAACCCTCCTATTACTTTTACATGACATTGAAATTCAACATATGGTAATTCATTGTCTTTTAGATGACAAAGAGTGTTCTATAATTTTAGGCAGATATCATAGATTCAATCCCCCACCACCAATTCTAGAATGTTGTATTGAGAGGTTTACAAAGGCCATAACATGATTAGTATTTCACCTTTAGCCAGTTTTTTATCATATTCAATACATCCTCATAATCTTTTTCTAGAGGTTTCTCAACTTGGTCTCACTAGATCGAACGCTTCTCGGTTGTTAAATTACAAACAATAGAATCAATTGATTTTTCCTATAGTGTATTAGATGTTGAATGAACTAATGGAGGTTCAAAGAATGACCATCACCTTTGGATGTATTTTGGTTTGGGAAGTATTTTACCTGTTAATAACAAGGCATCAGACATGACTGGCCTTATGTTAGAAAGTGCCTTGAGATAAGAAGTCTTTCTCATCACTACGTTTTCAATTGAAGAATTATCTCGATAATGAAAAATACTACTGTGGAGAGAACTTTTATAGATAAATCCATCATAAGTAGGACCACCATGGTGGATAACAAAAAGGGATAAATCCTCTCTATTATTAGTCCTCTGGCCACATGTAGGGGTTGCATGGCTCTCATTCAGAGAAAGGCTCTCTTGATTGAATGAATTTTCATGAATCCATACTTCATGATGAATTATCTGATGAGAAACTTTATAATTACTACTACTACTCCCATAATTTGTTAATGGGAGGGTAGGATCTTGAGATTCAAAAAATAAATGTCTGAGAGATTCAAGAACCCCAGCATTAAGAGGATTCATATCGCAAATTGGCTCTTGATTTTCCAATTGTGGTTGAACAGACTTCTTCTGAGATGCTCTTTTACATGTATTTGGGACCAATTGTTAGGAGAAGTTGTTATCATGGGTAGGTTTATATGACTACCATAGAGTTGTCATTATAATAGGCCGATTATATCTAATTGGAAAGGGTGTATGTTCCTGATTCGGTTGTCCGTGTGATATGGTGTAGTTTTCCCCATAACCCTCTTAGACTAGAAAAGAGGTGTGTATCTACTTCGAGTTGGAATTATGACAAGTATTCCCATGTGTGGGGATGGAATTATGTGTTTTTCCCCTAGTTTTACTGAATATGCTGTTAAGATATTCTGGAAGGCTTCCAGAATATGGGCAAGAATTTGTGTCTGCCCTTTCACCATTGCTAAAATGTGTTTGGTCTGAAATAGAAATATAAAACCATTATGTATCTAAAGTAGGTGTATATATCTGCTATTATCCTCCCTTTCCTACCAATGGATACTAAAAATACTCATGTATAGGGGTATAGAATTTAGTCATCCCCAGATTTGTCATCAGATATTTATGACTAACTTTTCCAAGTACTGCAAAACGAGACTATTAGTAGGCTTGATGGATACAGGCAGGTGTATGTACCTGCCAAATATTTTCCACCAAACATGGTTGACATACTTTTTTCAATGATGACAGATGAGACTACTGGAAGGATTGGTGATTGTAGGAAGGTTTATGTTCCAGCTTACCAGTTGCCACCATATTTGATTGGTAGGCTTCCTTGAATGCAACCAGACGAGTCTGTTGAATGGATGATAGTTTGTCACTAGGTGTATGTACCTACTCATAGTACTCCCCCAGATTTGAATGATGATATTTCTTGGGAACCTCCAGACGAGTCTGCTGGCTGGCAGAATTAAGGCGGACAGGTGTATATACACGTTCATTGTTTTCCCCAAAGTTAGGTTAATGGTCTTCTCTATAGGGGAAAAAGTAAGAACCTACTCTATCATGGCCATATTTTTTCCCCAGTGGTTCTTGTTGTGTTCCTGGGTCTAAGGGATCTGGCCCGAACAATCTAAGGCAACACCCCCATCATGTTGGGGGTTCACTACCGCAGAATTCAGTTGGTTGTGATTGTTGGTGGGAGTCCTCAGGAAGGACCCCTATATCTTTGAGTTTATGCCATGAATGAACTCTTGATCCACCTAACTATAATCTGGGAGCTATTGGTTATTGTGTTCTATGGATAAGGACTCCAAATGGTTGAAGACAGTGGTTGTTGTCTGCTTCTTCTTGATCACTAGTCATTGCTGACCAGATGAACGAGGGTTGTTGTAAACATGGAGAGCCTGTCGGGTAACCTCTAGGGTTGGGATAGTACTATGTTGATGGTATTACCATACCAATACATTGGAGACCCAGTGTTTAATACACTGAGTTGGTGATGAGTATTTCCAGTGGATATGGATCCATCTTGAGTATTAGCCAAGGCATTCATGGGTGCAAACTGGAAGTAATCCATTTGGAGTGAAGGGGGTTCTAAGAAAACTTGACAAATACAAACAATGAACTCCATTAAAGTAGCATATTTTAGGTGGACATATGCGTGCTTGGTTTCATTGTATGGACTTCCATTATCAATTGATAGGGGAAATAAAAATGGGTAATATTATTAACTTGGTTAAAGATTCACGTCGGGTTCACCATTTTTGTTTTGTCTCCTTTGAAATTTATGTTCTGGTTAGGAATCACTACTTTCGGGTGGTTTCCATTGGATTTATTTATGGAACCAAAAACGTCCAATTGTTCTTTATCCAAAGGGACCAACATTACAAAGGCATATGTTCGTCAGGTTTGGACCTACGATGATTAAGAATATACATTGGTCGAGAGGATTGGAGGTCAGACTCAACTCACCATTTTGTGGGGAATTATTGCCTACTCCAGGACTCTCTTATAGATTTAAGATATTTTCATGAAGCCTTATTAATTTACCAAGTATAACATAGGTTTCCCTTGAAATTTGCAATTAATTATTAGCATGTTTGAAATTTAGAATCATTCATATGTATTCAAGGTTATTCATCAATGGAGACATCCATATGTATTCGAGGTTCTTCATCAATGGTATCCTCTCATATACTAATTAGAGATTCTTTTAACCTTTGTTCTGATAATATAGGTTTTTAATCAACTTAGTTGGGCTCTCTAGAATTTATCATCTTCTAGAGAGATGAAAATTTGTTTTTATGTTGGGATCGTACCCATAAATGGCCTACCTATGTATCCTTGTGAAAGTAATTGTAACCCTCATAGTTCGATGCCAATTAAGGGGACACAACATTCCTTTTAAGGTCATGTGATAAGGACCAATAAGTATAGTTTAATTTCATGTGGTAAGGATTTATAAGTGAAAGGTCCATAGTCAAAGCTTGGTGTGAGACTTATGCGTAAGTAGACCAAGGAACCTATAAGAGATATGAGTTTCCAAATTTAATTAGACCCTTTTGGGAATATGGACCAGAAAGAACAGTGTTGTTTTGGAGTGTTGGGTTTTAACCTTCGGAAGGCTTCCTAAATATCCCATTTGAATGGGAATCAAAGTCCACATAGTTCGGTGAGTCTCATATATGAATTTAGTCCTTTAAGAGAAATGATTTTGGGCTTAAATCCTAAAAAGGATTCCCATTTAAGGATGAAATGTGATGGATATTGGGCCTCAAGAAGGCTTTCTACATATTTTAGTTTTGAGGGGAATCAGAGTTGTCTTAGTTTTTACTATGAGGTTTTTGTGCAAATTTTTTAATAATAACAAATCTTTATAACCTTGTGAGTCATGATTGGTGTGAGAAACAAGAGGATGTAAATTATTCACCAAAGTCACACACACTTATCCTACTCCGCTAGTGGAAGAGGCCGGGCCTACGGTGGCGGTGGTGGATAAGGATAAGGCATGGAACCTTCCCTATCTTCAATTTACATTAGACAAGGGTCTAATGTAAGGAACGAGTGAAGGTGAAGGAAGAATATAGAATTGAGACTACAATCTACAACGTGTATGGTTCGGTGCTATCATCAAGATGGTTTCCCTAAAATTTTTCTCGATAGGGGTGGGAGACTTCTCCTTTGTTCAAAAGGAAAAGAAGGTTTGAACAGTACCTTTCATACCAAGGACCTGAGGCTCTACATTTTAGAGATGATAAGGTACATGCATCACCCAAATCCTAATCCTCCAAACTGGGAACTCCCTAACATTGTTCCTACAAAAAAAGGTCCATGTGACTATGGATATACAAACCCACAGACACTCCATGAATTCTAACCCCATTTAAAAAAATGGGGGAAACCTTTGGCTGTGGATATAAAAAACCAAATATGAGAAACAGTAATGTACCATTTCCAGAGGTTTGATAAGTTAGGAGGTTTTGGTGGAGGTTTCAATATAATCCCTTTCAGATAAGGGATCTAATAAAGTGGAATCCTTTCCATGAACAATTTTGAAGATGTCTTGATAAAAGTATTTTATAGGCTAAAGGGATAAGGTGAATAAAATAATTTCACCCCAGTAGGTATATAATGTGAAAGTATGGGCATGCTGATAGTCTTGGGAGACCTAATGTTAAATTATGTGATGAACAACCTTGATGTTAAAATGTGGGTGAAACCTAACTCAAGCCTTTAGGAGTATTCATTGGTATTCCCAGAGATGGGGTGCCCAAGTTCCTTTGAGAGGAATGGGTGGTGCAAAAGTGTTTCTGATTTAGGGACGTTGGGTGCTTTAGGCACGCATGTTTAATGGATTTCAAACACTAAAGGGACTTATTTCCTCTGAACCTCCTTCAATTTCTCTACTTTAGGTGATAAAGAACTACCTTGAAGGTTTTAGAAGACTTGGGAGAATCACTAGGGAGAACAGAGCAGCAATTAGGCTTCAAGGAAATTATTCCATTCAAATAAAGGCCCCAAGGGTCTATTTTTAGGAAAATAAGTGACCTTGGGTGAATGGTGATTGGGCGCGTAAGTACCTTGCGCACCGATGAATCCTCATCTTGACTGGGGCGATCTAAATTTCAAGCCTTTTAAAATCATGATTTTATTCATGTATTTTCTCCTCTTTTTTCAAGAGAATTTACCTTTGTCACTTTTTCATTGATGTGATGAAAGAGAGTCTCAATAGTAGTAGACACACCACACAAAAGGAATGGGTGGTGAAAAAAACGTGTATCTCATGGAAATAAAAAGTGAGATGTAATCCCCTTACATTGTGTCTTGACTCTCATCGTACTCATTTAAAACACCCGTATATTAAATATAAGTTTATTATAAATATTTTATAGAATCATATTCTTATATATAATACCATATATGATTTTATTAAAACCTTATATTACCCTCTTGTTAACCATCCTATTTTATGGTTTCAATTCTGATAATATTTGTTTTATTCTTCACATGTGTCTTAATTTGTTATATTGTTGGTCCTTATACTTATATCATGATTAAAAAATGTAAAATATGAAATAAATATCATTTATATCCATTATATTTTTATTATAATAATCTATAAAACATATACGTCTAAAATAGAATACACCATTCATGTAGACGGTAAGTCCTACGTATGCATGAACACTATTTTACTTTTTATTATCATATTAAAAGAAAGAAGGGAAATGAAATATAGGTATATGTGTATATAATATCATTGCATAAGAATTATAATGATATATATATCATATAAGTTTACTAAACCCATCCCTAATACATTCCATGTAGTGTGTGAATGAATCACATCGCTTTGAGGGGGCAGTAGTCCACACTTTCTCAAATTAAATTATCGTATTTATATCAAATGGAAAGTAAAAAAGATTTATGTTTTAAAAGGAATAAATAAGATTAAATACCTAATAAATATAAAATATAAAATATATATAAATATATTTTCCATCTTAATTTCCACCATGAGAGATAGTAAGTAAAATTAAACAATCATTATTTATTGAGGCGGAAGTTTGCATTATACATAAACAGTATGTTCGTTACCCATTAGATAGAGGTGTTCATAAGTGTACGTATAATAACTAGAATAAAAACATACTAATATATTTATTATACTTTTTTTATACAATCATGGAATAAATAGAGTGTAGGGGTGGAGAATGGTAATAAAAGAAAAGAGCTTGAGAGAAGAATAACCTCTTAATCAGGTAACTCCTTTTGGTTTGTGCCAAAAGGATTCCTTGGATTTATTTATTCCCAAGGGAAGGATTATATGAGGAATTGAGGGGTTTTTAAAAATTTTTTCGTAGTATTTGTTCGAACCTAAGTGGTTTGATAAGTTTTAATAAGAGGGAAAGGTGGTGGACTTTTTAGACAAGGGAAAAGACACACTTGTCATTTTTTAAAACAAGTTATGTGTACCCACATTTTTACCTTAAAAATGTCATAAAAACCCAAAATAAAATTAATAATGGATGGTTAAGGGACTAATAATGGACATAATATGGGGTTTTTACTAGTTTATATATCATTTTGTGTCTTAAATTTATGGTTTATCCCTTAGTTAATCTTTGTTTTTCCTTAACCGATGTAATTAATTTTAATTAATTTCACTAAGAATTTTGGTAAAAAATATATATGACCTTATTATACGATATAAATTATTATGATTCCAAATATGGAATCCATTTTTACAAATTCCAATCACATAAGTGGCAAGAATTAATTTAAAATTAATCCTGCTCACGGGACGACACTACGGTTTTTAATGTTAAAAAATGATCAAAAAATTTCTATGTTTTTATACCCAATTTCAATGTGAAATTGGTTCCAATAACCTACATTGGATTACTTTATAAAAATTTTATCTAATTAATCTTTTAAAAAAAATTAAAACATAATTTTACCTTATAAATAAATTAGATGAAAAAGCAGTTTTGAATTAAAATATAGTATTTTTATATATTCATTAAAAAAAGAAACCTTGTAGAAAAATACAAAAATATCCTAACCTAATTTTTATGTTTCTCTTCCAAAGATAAAATTTATTTTTAAATATTAAATCTATAAATGTTCTAAATTTTTTATTTAAAATGGTTTCATCATTAAAATGTGTTAAAACTAATTTTGTAAAAAATATAGGTTTGTATGCATAAAATTAGGTTTTTTCTTATCTTATATATATATGATATATTTGATGAATACTAAAAATATTTGATTGAATATATAAAATAAATATTACATTAATATTACTCATTAGTTTTAATCAATTTAATTCATTAGGGTAAAATAACATTATGACTATAAAATTATTAATATTATCCTTTATATTCAATCGGTTTTCATATTCATTTATAATTAATTAATAACCTATAAATTCATACTATATTTGTGTAAACCATATATTTTCATAAATTAGTTAGTATTTTTCATAATTGGAAGTTAAAATGTTAGGTTATATCTTATTATATTAATTAATAATTATTTAACAATATATTATTGTTTGGTAAAACTTGGTCATGCGTGTTACACAAGACATCAAGGAAAGTGATTATTGCATGTAATAAAATCTAACCTCGGTGTTCTGTGTATAGAAAACTAAAATTTATGTTTTATTTATTAAATTATTAACTTAGTGTCACATAAAACACATGAAAAAACATAGTTATTGAATATAAAATAAACTATTTTAAGTGTTATGTGAAATGGAAAATATCGCAAAGGTTAAAATAATTTGGAAAAAATAGTTCAAAAAATCTCAGGGTGTTACATTCTACCCCCATTAAAATGAATTTCTCCCTTGAAATTCATCTCGGTTGTCAAAGGTTTAATACTTGAAGGTTTTATTCATATAATCTCACATTGTAAAAATGTATATTAAAACTTCCCTTAAAAAGAGAATGTTGGAACCATAATGGTTACCCAAAGTAACGTATAACTAATTTTCCACATAGGGGAACATAGGTTGTAAATGAGTATTTGACATGGAGGAAAATTGTAAATATTTATAGGTAGTGATTGAGGTCATCAATCACAAACAAGTTAATGATAAAAGAAATGTTGAGGGGATCAATTTCATAAATTTGTAATGATTTAAATGGACATAGGCTCAACAAAATCAAGGTATTAGGAAAAAAACATTTTATTTTTTATCATTATTCTAATGTTGAGTAATTATTTTATTGACCAGGTATGTATGGAAGTATACTTACTTGAACTATTTTTATAGACAAAATTTAATTCTTTAGTTGTGCTTTTATCAATTTTTAATTTATCAATTACTTCATGTAATCGACGTCCACAAATTAACTTTGATGCATAGAGTGCCAAAAAAAATTTAACAGATATTAGGGACCATAAAATAATGAAAATAATAACTATTTTCCTATAAATATTCTTAAAAATCAATATGGTTAATACATTAATATCTAAACATAAAAGTAACACTAATATTTCATCATAAATACTTATTCATCAAAAGTAATTATACATTAACTAGGACATCATGTAAACCAGTGGTAGGCATGAAACCCTTATCATTTTTCGGTCATGGGTTCAAGACCTATGGCCTTTCTGGAAATGATTGGTTGTCACTCGACATATGTGATGTCCTTTTCTAAAAAAACTCTAACATAATTTTTAAAATATGATGGAAATCCTTGAAATAAGGTTAATCACTAAATATCCTTTTAACCTAATATTTTGACACAAACTCAATGCATAAATACTTCCTCCAAAGTTTATATTAAACTTTTAATGAATGGTTAACCTTATAACCCTTATCAAATATGAAAATCCAAAACATTAGAAATAGAGTCACAAAATCATCTTAACATTCATTCCCTACATATCACAAAGTATCTCTTGGTTGTCACATTCCAAACATGTGAATACTCTCTTCATATATTCTCTTGAAACATGGAAATAACCATAATTACCATAAATAATTCGGGAAAACACGCATGCTTAACTTTTTTATATATTATTGGATATATTCCATAAATACAAGAAATTTCAAACATCATCCATGATAGCATAAACTACTTGTCAATAAGTCCTTAATTATTTCCAGGGAAATCAGTACCTTCCAACTTACTTATTCATATCTCAAATATCTTTATCCAAAAAACATTATCATAACATAAGGAACATATTAAGGGTTATATTTCCATTAATCATATGTTTTCCATTAACATCACATTTCCATTATATCACTTTTATATTCTATTAAAAATATTCAATGTGTTCCTATAAATCTGTAGTAAAAAAACATAAACTAAATAATATTTATATATTTCACCTTTCATATAACTAACTTCTTTAATACAAATAAATAAAATATTTTATTATTTTACTTCATCATTATTCCATTAGCCAGGCCACCTCATCATATTACACAACACCTATTTCCTTTCACATTTCATCTGTAGTCTCTTTATCATCAGCATTTTAACCATTACTCATACAACCTTGCTGATCCTATTTAGGAGCTTTTATCATGGAATATTGAGTTTCATAATAACCATTTTTTTCAAAATTAAAACACTTTACCTTTTATTATTCCTTAGGGAGTCTAATATTTGCATCCATTCTATTAACCAAACTCTTCATTTTACCCTATAGTCGCTTGCTTTGTGTCCTTATTTTATACAATCAAAACATATTATTTTCCCAATAAAACATTCACTTAGGTGATTATTTCTACATTATTGACACATAGGAAACTGAATATTCTCTCCTCCTTAGTCTCCATTACCCTAACTCTTAGAAAACTCTTTATTTCTCTTCCTTAGTGAGTCTAAGAGTTGTTTAATGTACACGTTGTTAATCATGTTCCATGAAAACTGATTAGTCATGATCATAACATCATTTAATCCAGTGATCATCCCACTTTAATTCTCATCAACAAATCATCCATCACATTCAATATTAATCTAGTTTCTTCTGATTCTCACAATTGAATAAAACTAGAATTATAATGTGAGCTTTACTTATCAAAGAAAAAAACCACGTAGTCATAAAAATAATTACTTAAAGGATGTCTAAATTATGATACCTTCCTTAATATATGACACCATAGGTTCATCAAAGGTTTTTAATAGCCAACATATATTTAAATCCTACTTAATGTTTCGGGAAGAGTTTTTGAATTCATAAAGCATATCCCCTGGGAGTATCCAACCAGGTGTGCAGTAATGCCCGTTGTCATGTACCAGACTACTTGAGTTAGGCCTAAAACATCTTTTTGATGTTTTTACCCATAGGTACATCTATGCTAGATCCAAATCAACTTTTAGTATCCAGAAAATGATATATTTCTAGGAAACCACTCACTCTATCCTTTATCAAAATCTCAAGACATTTTCCTAAATGTTAAATCATCCTTACACTTATCCTTAGATATATCCCTAGACATATCCTTAGAAATATACCTTGGTATATCACTAAATATTTCTCATCCTATTTTATAAATTTTGGAAAAACCATTCCTTTGATACCAAATATATTGACCAAGGCTTAACATACATGGATATTACACCATTTTAGATGAATATTTAGTACATTACAATAATATATTCCCAAGTACCATAATAGTTTAGTGTATTTGGAAGCATGGAAATAAAAACTTCTATCCTGGTGAAAGATCTTCAACATATCCCATAAATATCTCCACCTTTAATACTTCTACCTAACACCATTATTTATAACCTGGGGAAAAGAATAATAGAAAGGGTGACCTCAGATGCTCATTAAGGGTTAATAAAGGAAATGTGTATATATAACATGAACAAAGGGTATGTAACTTGAGCATAACATTTTAATACCATTCCCTATATATTAGAGATTACAATAAAGATTGTAAATTCATAATTCATATATCATAATATAATAAATATCATAAGTCATGGAATCAAAAAATGGGAATAAAACAAGGAATTTTGAAAAAAAATGTAATCATATAATATAATTCTCCATAGCATCTAAGGAATCACTGCCAAGAACATCTTAGTAGTATGGGTTCACTACCCATACCATCTTGGTAGTCATGTTTAACTTACATGGACATCTTAGTATCATGAGTTCACTCCTCATACCATCTTGGTAGTCATGGATCAATCACGTGACCATCTTAGTAGTCAAGGTTCATTCCCAAGACCATATTAGTCTACCTCATGAGATTTAAATCTTTATCCAATGCATTGGAGGTATATGTAGGTCCCAACCATATCATAATGAAATCAAGCATACATGTTCCACAAAATCATAAACAATCACATCATAACCGATGAAATGAAATGGGTATCATAAACATGTAAACATATTATAACCTATAGAAAAAGATATAGGTTTCAGAATCATTTCATAAAAAGCATAACTCGTGAAAGAGAAACAGAATTCATAAACATATAACCTTTGAAATAGAAATGGATTTCATAAACATATAACCTGTGAAAGAGAAACAGATTTCATAAATATATAACCCATGAAAGATAAAAGGGTTTTATGTAGAACATGACATTAAGCATGACCCATTAATAAAAAGAATATGAATAGAAACTTTAGATCATTTCCTGGAAGTGAATGAGTAACATCAATGGATTTTATCTTAGATGGAAAATAATTTGGAAATATTTTTCAAAAATGTTTCCTGAGGAAAATATCATTTCATCTTTGAAAAAGGCTTATTAACACCTAAAACCATATGAAAAATCATTTTCATAGAAAATACCTTGAAAAAATAAATAAGACTTGAAATCATTTTGAAAAACTTTTCCCTTGAAAACTTTTAAAATAATATTCAAAATATTTTAAAAACATTATTCTTTTAAATAACTTTGAAAATGTATAAAGAAAACTTCATAATGTTTTGAAACCCATTTCTTTAAAAAATAACTTGAAGACATATAAAAAAAGATTTAAAAAAATTTGAAAACCTTTTTATTTAAAAACATATGAAATATGATTTATTTTTTTAAAAAAAATTTATTTTGAAATACATTGAATCCATTTCTTTGAAAATACTTTGAAAACATATAAATGAGGCTTGAAAACATTGTTAATTTTTTTCCTTGGAAACATATAAATTAAGCTTGAAAGTTTTTTTAAAACCAATTTCCTTGAAAATTACTTTTTAAAACATTTTATAAAAAATTATCTATTTAAAAATGAAAAGGAAGCTTCAAAGAAATGACGACAGGTAAATCTGTATACGTCGTAGAAGGTAAAAATAATATTCCTTTTTCACGGTATAAAGGAGGGAAAATATCTTATTTGGAAAGAGCCAATAAGGTTCCATTAAAAATATTTTCAAATTAAAAAAGGGTAAACATTTCTTTTAATTATTATAGGAGAATTGTACAATATTCTTGTAAACCCTTTTTAGAAAACATGGTATTAAAGGAACATAGATTTTTGACCAAAGAGAGGGCAAGGTTGGGCTTTCTTAAAAACACTTTCATTACTATATTATGTAACAAAGAGTAGAAAAATGTTATTAATAAATTAATATATCTTTAATTACCATATTAGAATAATATTCATTAATTTTCTTGAGATATGGATCATGATATTTCCTTAATTGAAGCACAATCATAAATAATCATGAAAAGTGATGAGGTTGTTTCAGTAAACTCTAATCACTTGGTAACTTGGGATCATAATATCCATGTAATAAAAGGAAGTTAAATGAAGCTTAAAAAATCATTAATATAATTTAATTCATGATATAACATGTAAAATGGAATTATATACTCCTCGAAAAAGAGTTTAGGTGCATAACAAAACATGAGTCTCCAAGAAGGATAATTGAGACAAAACTATTTTACCGATTCGGTAGCTTTTGAAAATTAAACCCCATGAAATAAAAATCATAAAATGGATATGTAAATACCCAAATATTTAACTATAAAAAATATTTAATACATACAAGGTAAGTATACACACTACACAAAAGGAATGGGTGGTGAATAAACAATGTATCTCACGAAAATAAAAAGTGAGATGTAATCCCCTTAACTTGTGTCTGGAATCTCATCATACTCATTCAAACCACCGAAATAATAAATATAAATTTATTATAAATATTTTATAGAATAATATTATTATATCTAATACCATATATGGTTTGATTTCGACCTTATATTACCTGCTTGTTAACCATCCTATGTTAAGGTTTCACTTCAGATAATATTCAATTTGTTCTTCGCATGTGTCTTAATTTAATATATCATAGGTCATTATACTTATATCATGATTCCATAATTTTAAAACATTATATAAATATCATTTATATCCAGTATATTTTTATTATAATAATCTATAAAATATATAAGTACAAAATGAAATACACTATTTATAGAGACTATAAGTCATACGTACACTATTTCTGTTTTTATTATCATATTGAAAGAAAGAAAGAAAATGAAATAAATGTATAAAATTTAATTAATAAATAATTTTAATGTTATATATATCATATAAGTTCACTAAACCCATACTTAATACATTACATTTAGTGTGTGAATGAATCACATCGCTTTTAGGGTGTGGTAGTCCACACTTCCCCAAATGAAATTATCCTCCTTACACCAAATGGAAAGTAAAAAGATATGTATTATAAAATGAATAAAAAATATTAAATACATAATAAATATAATATATAATATATATAAATATAGTGTCTATCATATTTTTTACCATGAGAGGTGGTAATGAATATTGATCAATCATCGTTTTGTGAGGCAGAAGTTCACCGTACACATAAAAAGTATATTTGTTACCCATTAGATGGAGGTCTGTGTTGGTGTAGGTTTAAACCTTAGCATAAAAACATCCCATTATATTTATTATACTGGTTTTATTATAAAATCATGGGATAAATAGAGTAGAGGGATGTAGAAGGAAAATAAAATAATGGAGCTTGAGAGAAGGTGTTAACTCTTAATCAGGTAACTCATTTTGGTTGTGCTAAAAGGATTCATGGATTTAATTATACCAAAGGTAAGGCTTTTGTGATGAATTTAGTGATTTTGGGAAGTGTATTAAGAAGATAATGGATGAACCTAAGTGGTTTTAGAGGAGTGAAGAAGAGGAATAGGTGGTGTGTAATACCCCCAGTTTTTGGTTTGTAACCATTTTTTTTCTTTTTATGGTTATAAAGCTAAAGGGTGATAGTTAGAAGAGTTGGGAGAACTTTGGAAGTGTTTTTTTTTTTGAAAAAAGGGATGTCGCACAGGTGGCGCACAGTTTGCCTAACCATGCAACCAAACTGTGCACAATTCTCCTCTTAAGTTAGTTGCTCGAGCATGGTTGGAGCACAGTTTGGGAGACCATTCAAGGGGAAGTCATGTGAGCAGGGGCTACTGCATGATTAGAACATAGTTTTCCTAACCGTATGGCCTAACCATGTGCGGAGTTAGAATGAGATCCTTAAAAATAGGATCCCACTCGTTTTTTCAATAACTCCCTCATTTTTTACCCAAACCATCCCTAACTCAGGATTTTGCTTCTACTAAGGACAAAGAAGGTTCTCCCATCAATATAAAGGTGATATGAAGGCCTCCCTTGGAAATATGAAGCCAGATTCTTGAGGTATGTGATCAGTATTATTCGTTCTTGATTGGTTTCTTAGATCTACTTATATATACTTATCCTATTATCTTGGTATCTTAGATATACGTTTGTTATGGGTAGATATAGGTATGTGGATGCTAAATATGACTAATTTAGATCTTGATCTTTCTAGGAGAAGATATATAATGCGGGTTCTTGGAGAATCAACCCGATTGTCTTGTGCATTCTTGGTTCGTTGTGGTTTTGTTCAAAACCTTCAATGTAAGATTATTATTTTTCAACTCCAATTAGTATAAATTATTGGAATGATATTAAATTGAAAGTGTTTTGTTGAATTAATTGTGAATTGGTTGATTTATCACTTTTTTGGAAACCATCTTGCGTGACGGTGTGTGACATCTAAAAAATTGGGTGTTTGAATAAAGTGATTTTGTTCTTGGTTTTAAAGGATGGATTTGAAAATGGGAATTTTTTTATGAAATGGTGGTACATGGTTGTGATTTGATGTTTTCAATAAAAGGGTATTTTTTATTGAGAATAAATTATAGTTTGAAATTGGTTTGCTCTTTGGTTTTCAATAAAAGTATAGTTTTATAAAAATGGTTTGAAGTGGTTTATCTTGATAATGGAATTATTTGGCATAAATAGTGTGGGTGTGAGTTCATGATTAATTGGACCTTAGTAAGGGATGAGTACCATTGGGGTACAAGGGACATGACCCTGGATCTGGGGTGTGAATTATTGGGACACAAGGTGATTCGACGAGAGACCGCTCATGAGAATGGAACTATCAAATGAATCATGCATGTGTGAGTGTGTTGTGAGCTATGGAATGGATATGCAAAATGATAATAAAGAGATTTGATTAGTTATTTTTAAAAAATATATCTTTCTAGAAATTGGATTCATTTAGTTTAATTTTTTTGTGGCTGTAAATTGTTTTTGGAAGTTGTTTAAATTTGGTTATAAACAGTTTTGGTAAATTGTTTTATATGAACTATTTTACATAAATGTTGATAACTTTTCTATCCTAGTGGCGTGAGTAGGGAATGAATTGGGGAAAACCTAATAAGTTTTATAGTCACCCCCTATTTTAAACATTGGTGATTTTGTAGATGCTATCTACTAGGACTGGGGAAAAGGTAACATTTCATACGTTTTTAGTACTACCGCGTGATACTTGGGCTCTTCAGTGATTATGGATCTTGGAGCATGTGGATCATGGAGTTTTGTGGTCTCTTGATAGTATTTTTTGGTTTATCCACTATGTACTTTGATAATTTTTGGTCTTCAACTATTTTACATTTTGATATGATTTATTATACATGAAGTTGTCTAGTTGTCTTGTTTTTGTTCACTCATCATTTAGTGAATGTTTGGACTATGGTTTATTGGTTTATTGGCTTATTTCTTAAAGGGTAAATCATCCCTCATTTGTATTTGAAACCCTTAGGTATTTATTGATAGCCTTTTGCATCTTGGGTATGTATCTTATGGCCAAGTAATGACTTATTGTGCTCTCAAGGCAATTAGAATGAGTGGGTCATTACTTGGTTGCCTTTTATTGAGAAGGGAAAGGACACACTTGATATTTTTTTAAAACAAGTTAGGTGTACCCATGTTTTTATCGAACAAAGTCATACCAAACCAAAAAAACTCAATAATAGAAGATTAATAGAAGAATAGTGGATATCTAATAGGTTTTAGACAAGTGACTAGGTCGTTTTGGGTCTTAAATTTAATTTTGGTCCTTAGTTAAACTTAATTTTACCTTAACTGATGTAATTAATTTTAATTACTTTCACAAATAATTTTTTTGAAAAATTAATTTTACCTTATTAGCTATTATAAATTATTATTATTTCAAATATAGAATGAATTATCCCAAATTAAAATCACAAGATTCATAGAAATTAATTGAAAATTAATCCCACTGATAGGACAACACTATGAGTTTTTAAAGTAAAAAATGATCAAAAGTTTTCTAAATTTTTATATCAAATTTCAATCAAAAATTGCTTCCAATGATATAAATTGGATTAATCTATAAAAATATTATCTAATTAAACTCTTAATACAATTTAAAATATAATTTAAACTTATAAATAAATTATATGAAAAAGTAGTTTTTATTGAAAATCCATTTTTTGAACTATTCATTAAAAAATGACACCTTAAAAAAATATCAAAAAATATCCTAACTTCATTTTTATGTTTAGATTCAAAATATAAAGTTTAGTTTGACATATTAAATCTATAAAAGTTCCAACAACTGTATTTAAAATGGGTTCCCCATTAAAAGGCGTTAAAACTTCATTTATAAAAAAATATAGGTTTTTATGTACAAAATTAGGTTCTTATCTTATATTATGTCTATCCAATATATTGGATGAATACCAAAAATGTTTTATTGAATATATAAAATATATATTACATTAATATTAATCACTAAACTTAGTTAATTTAATTTATTAGGGTAAAATAGTTGTGTGACCATAAGAATATCAATATTGTCCTTTATATTCAATCATTTCTCATATTCATTTATAATTAATTGATAATCGATGAATTCATATTATATTTTTTGAAAACCATATATTTTTTGTTAATTATTTAATACTATTTATAACCACTAATTTAGCTACTAAGTTATATCATATTATATAAAGTAATAATATTTTAATAATATTTTATTATTTCAAAAAACATGGTCATGCGTATTATGCAAGACATCAAGTAAAGTATTTATTTTTTGTAACATAGGATAACCATGGTGTTCTATGTAGAGTAAGCTAAAATTTATGTTATGTTTAGTGCACTATTAACTTGGTGTTTCATATAACTCAAGCCAAACATAGTGATTTAATATAAAACAAACTATTTTTAGTGTTATGTGAAATAAAAAATATCTCAATTATTAAATTAATTCAAAAAAATCACAAAATATAGGGGTGTTATAGTATTGGTACTATAATATAGGAATTCAATTTATTTAAAAATGAATATATAAATGACTTATATAACATTCAATGAGAGATAAATATACATAGAATAAAATATTTTTTAGAATTAAGGGAATTAGAGATTATAATTTAGAGAAAAGTTTTGAGTATTCACTTAAAACAGATATATACCTACTATTATAAGGGAATAAAGAACTTTAAATGTTTAGAAAAACACCTACAGTTTCTAGGATATGGATTTATACCTGTAATATGCAAACTAAATTTTTTAAAATTATTATTTTAAAAATTATTTACTCTAAGATGATATATTAGTGACTAAAACACACATAGATGAACATTTTAATCCTAGAATGGGGGTGAATAAAATATTATCTTAATATGAGTGAACACTAACATTAGAAATAGGGAACACAAAAAAAATTTGTGTAGTAGAATGAACTATTTACTAAAATTGAAATTGAATTACAAATTCAATAATATGTTAATGAAATAAAACATCAATATTGAGTAAATAAAAAGTTATATTTAAATGTAAATATAATCTTGAATATAAATTAAAATTTTAGATTTAGAGGAATAATAAATTCACTACAATGTGAATACCAAATTCATATCTGGAGTAGATTAAAATTTTTAATGTAGTAGCGTTGGTAGTAGTAAAATAAGGAAATGACAAGTTAAGGGAATTAGATGTATAATTAAGGGAAATAATATAAATGATAAGGTTGGGTACAAAAATTATACATAATAAGGAAGATTGAGAGTACATTGTAACACTGGAAACAGTAGTTTACAAAGTTTAATGAATTCCTTTTATAGTAATCTTATTCAGTTCATGTTATATAAGAGCAGGTATATTGAATAAATATTGTAATTTCATGTATATTCAAAGTAAAACTATATAGTTATTTGTAATAACATTTAAATTCCATAGTTAATATGCATGTAATAGTGTTAAAAGCTATTAATTAATTAGTATAACTGCATAGTTATAAGTAGACACATTGAAACTATGTAAAACAAATTAAAAAGTGTAAATTTAAAAGAATAATTATTGATTAGTTATGTTAACCAAGTAGTTATAGATAGTTGTGAGATTAAATTAAAAATATTTAGTTGATAACATATAAAGAACAACTGATTTTTATTGAAGTATATTTTTTGAAAGCTACTAATTATAGACAATGATTATTGAGTACTAATCAACCATGTCACTATTAACAAAGACATTATTAATGGTTGAAAACTGGACTTGTTAATCGTATGAATTTCTAAAATAATAGTAATCTCATGGAGTTTAAGATAATATTTAAAAAATATGGATAAAGAAATTGAAATAAATTTTTCTCATATTAGAGAATAAAATACACACAAAAATTCCACATGATAAATGAATCACTATAATAAAAAGATTATAATGGGAAAAAATTTAAACAAATTAAACAATAAATTAATATTTTTTAGAATTAAAACAAACCACTTTATAAAATTTGGTAGATTATCCGACTTCATTATTAATATAAAATTGATACATGTAATGCATCAAAAAATGAATTTCACTATAATAAAAGAGATGAAATAGGAAACTGATCAGGGGTAGAGTGATGGAATTTGAAAATGGAGGTAAATAAATTTAATGAAGCAAAAAAATTAAAGATAGTGAAAATTTGATGATAAAAACCCCAATCATTACTTTCACCTAAAATTGAAGAAGAAGTTAAATAAAAAACAGTTTGAAATATTTAGTAAAGGCGAGATATTGTTAATAGTAAAACATACCATGGAAAATTTATATGGGGCATCGACTAGTTCTGAGGTTAAAAATGAATGTATGAGAAAGCGTTATAGGATGGACCCAAAAAAGTAGTGATGAAATTCAAGAAAACCCTAAGATGTATACTATCTAAATGAGAAGAGCATAGCGGGAGGGAGGAGAGGAGTGAAAAGAAGAAGGATTGGGAATAAAACCCTAGAATGGAGTCAGATATAGGAATCTAGAAATCTGGGGAGTTATAGGTCGCGAGGTGAAGGTGGTGAGGTGGGGGCACAAGCAGATACGATGAAGCAACAATGGATTTTCCTTAAAATATAATTTAATATTTCTTAAAAATATAATAAATTACATAAATAAAATATCAAATCAAATTTATTATTATAAATTAAAAATATAATAAATATATATATGAAAATAGGAAAAATATTAATTTTATAAAAGAAAAGAAATATAATATAATATATATATATAATATAAAAATTCAATATCTAAAAAAATATAAATAAAATAAATAAAATTTCAATATGTAAATACTCATTACTAATTACATTATTTGTTGTTACATAATAAATATAATAAATATAATAAATATAACAAATATAAAAAATATAAAAAATATAATACATATAATAAATATTAAATTTTACAAAAAATAATATTTTTGTAAGAGTATAAAATAAAATTTCAATATGTGAATGACAATTATTAATTACTTATATTTTAATTATGTTTTTTTCATTTTTTATAAATTATCATGTTTTTATTTATTATTTTTATTAAATTCAAATATCACAATGATTTATTTTTTTATTAAAAGTGTTTAAATGTTTATTAAATAAAAAAAATAGAAAATATCACAACTATTAATACTCTGAGAAAATTCAAAATTAAAATAAATTAATGATATATTTTTAATAAAACCACCAAAATTAAATATTGGATTTGGTCATAAAAATAATAATCTAAATAAAAAATTGGTTTCTTTTAATTCATTATTATTATTAAATGGTGTATTTTAACAAATTTTATTAGTGGAAAATGATTTATTGGTAAAAGTTATTATTAATAATATTTTCAACTATTAGTAAAAAAATAATTGTATTAGTATGGTGAAGTAATATATTTAAATATTGGTAAAAGATTTTTTGGTGTTAAATGATCAATACAAATAGATATATCTCCTGGTAAAAATAAGTGTTGGTACTAAAAATCAATACTAAATAAACATAATATCTGTTTTAATTTTTCATTTTTACCAATATGAATATTAACTATCAATAGATTTTTGTTAGTATAAGACATTTTTTTAGTGCTAGTATATAATCTCAAAAAAAATCTGATTGTTTAGTTGTTCTCAATGATTAGTATTTACCCTAAAGATGAGTTTTGGTTAATTTCCAAGATTATAAAATTTTAATGGATATTTGATATTTAATATTTGAATAAATAATTATCTTATAAGCACATACAAGGATATTTCCTAAACGAGAGATCAAATAGAAATCTCAGTACCGTGGTTGTGTTTGGAATATGGGTTTTATCCTAAATGTAGGTTTATTATTGTTTGTATCTGGGGCCCTTGAGATGAACCATAAAGGATAAAAATTGATCGATTATACCAATTAATTAGTTTTATTCACAAAAACTATTTTACAGTTATAATTATTTATTTATACCCTCAAACAATGGTTAGTAACTTTTGATGGTGATGGATCTCTATAGAAACAATGGGGGAGGGGAGAGTTTTCTTCAAAAGGAAACACCATCAGGTTAAAGGAATGAGGCCAGATCCATAATTACATTAATGACAAGATCATGTGGGAAATGATGAATGTAACCAACAACATCATTGTTGATTGATATTTTTAATCAACAGCTGTTTTCTATTGATTCAATACTTTCATTATAAAACCCTTAAATTTTATGATATATTTCTCTTCAAATAAATTAAATTTCTTCTATAGATTTTGATTCATGAAAACCCAAGTCTAAATTAACATTAATATAGTATATCATTATAAACTAGCCATTAAATTGGAGTAGTTAATATGAATAACCAAATTTTAGAAATTATTCATTAAGTTTATATATAAATCAAATATATTTATAAATAATTACTGAATTTTTAAGTCAAGTCTTTATATGCTTATAAAATACTTTTTCCTCTAAAATGTTTTTTATTTATTTTTTTGAGAAAAATAATATAATTAATTTTTTCTAATTTTAGAAAATTAATTTGAAAAAAGTAACTTCATTTTTTATATAAAAATTTTAAAATTATCTTAAAGTGAAGTTTGGATAATTTGGTAGAAAGATTACTTTTTCAATGAATAGTGAAAATATATATTTTTGTTGAAAATTTTATTTTCATTTCAAGAATTTATGTAGTTACATATTGTTTTAAAATGGTTTTTAATGTAAAATTAGTTCATTTATATTATTAATTACCCAATTAATTTCATTTAAAATAATTTTGATGTATCGATATATATATATATAACTTTTTATATAGAAGAAATGTTTTTTCTAGAAAACTGATTTCCATCATGTTTTCTGGGATTAATTGTTAATTATATTCTAAAAATTATGAGAATTGAATTTTAAAAAAATATATTAAATATTTGGAATAAAAATTTTCAATAATTTTAATGAGTCCAATTTTATTTTTTTTGTCATAATTAATAGTAAAAATAGTAAAAACCGTTACTTCAGTTGAGTTTAAACAATAGATAAGGGTATGTTTTCCAATTAAAATTTTCTAAATCATATTGGATGAAAATATTTATAACTCATCCTATCCCAAATTGAAATCTATATCCATTTGGAATCAATTTTCTTGAGTATGAAATTATTATATTTTATTCTTTTAAAAAATTCCAAGAGTGTCCACTCCCCAACATATAAAAGGAAACCCTTCATTTCTCTTATTTACACCAAATTTAGACATATATAAGGAAAAAACCATACTAATTCTCTAATAAACTTCTCTATACATGAATTATAGGTTTTGGTATTATTAAGAGACCATTCCAAGGGTCCTTAAGAAGGGATCTAAATGAGAGCTAACGAAGAATATATAACAATATTTCCTGACCTCTTTTAAATTATTTATTCCTATAGCATCTATAAATATATGGTATTCATCATAAAATAATAAATTAATTATTCTTAATATGATTAAATGTTAATATTATTATAGAACCACCTTTATTCTTTCTACTTTCCATCAAATGAGAAGTGAAAGTATCATTCGTGCATACATGTGGACTACCGCCTCCACGTAGTGATGCAATTCATTCTCCATCACCATATTTCATAGATATTTATTATGAAGGATTTAATGTTGATATATTATATTTATGACCTAATTATTCATCTATAATCATAATATAATATCTACCGTCTTACATTCCTGTCCATTGTAAAATGATAACGTCACTCATGCGTACATGTGGACAACCACCTCCACGAATCGATGTGATTCATTTTTTATTTCCAATTTACATGGACAGTGATAAGAATAAATTTAATGTATATATATGATATTTATTGTATAATTATTGTTTTTATTGTTAAAGTAATATTTAACTATATTTCCTTATTTTTTAGAAAATATAATGAATATTCATGTGTACGTACGACTTACAGTCTCCATGAATAGGGTAAATAATTATTCTATATCTACCTTTTATGGATGATTATAAATATATATATATAATGAATATAAAAGATATTTATATCATGATTTATATTTTGGATATGATGGAACCGTGATAAATGTGCAAGGACAACAATTTTTTTCACTGAAACTCTCACAAAAAATGAAAAGGTTATCACTCTGAAAAGACGTGTTTAATAGAGAATTATTAA
Source organism: Viscum album (assembly GCA_963277665.1). Lineage (NCBI taxonomy): Eukaryota > Viridiplantae > Streptophyta > Magnoliopsida > Santalales > Viscaceae > Viscum > Viscum album. Next base: position 695,938,025 of record OY728132.1, on the reverse strand, counting down.
TAAATGGGTGTTGAAATGTTATAAGTGGATAATATATGATATTATAATTATTATAATTATTCTTTCATAGAATTAAAATAAATTTAAATTTATTTTACAAGAGGTTATATCTCTTTTAAAACAAAATGGAGTTAACGTAAGAATTTTATATTCCAATCTCATTGCTTACCAGGATTGTTTATGATTAATCTTATGATTATAAAATATCATAATATGACTCTAAAGAATATTATGAGGTTTATTATCATATGTATATTTATGAATAATTCATATTTTCCTCTCTTTAAGTTTTTAAGAGATCTAAAGAATATTTTTAAGGAAAAGTGACTTTATTTCTCACTTCAGTCGGAACTCTTTTTTCTCCCATGTCTATGTTTTTTTAAATCATTAATATTTTTAGTATTATACTATGATTGTTTTAATTATTTTTTTAAACACGTTTTAATTTTTATAAAATTATTTAAGAATGAATGTTTTTGTAATTTTTTTAATGAGCCACTTTTGATTTTTTATCAAAAATATGAAAGGAATATTTATTTTTATGTGCATTAAATGAACATAATTTCATGCCATAATGACCACTAAATGATTTTAATATTACATTAAATGATCATAAGGTTATTTTCAAATAAAAAATATACTTAAAATTTATATATTTTAAATAAGTTATTTAAAAATAAAATGGGTATTTTCATCAAGAAATATTCGAGATATATTTTAATGAATATTTTCATTTATGATTAAATCCTTTGATGTTATTTGTGATTTACTGGGGATATGATCCCAGGATATCATCATTATTATTTACATAGATGGTTTATAATAATAATTATTTTATGTTTACAATATCAGTTTATTTTCAATGGTTAATGCTATGATGAAATGTTCAAATGTTTATGAAACATATTTCCTTTCCATGGGTTGTGATATACGATTAATGATTTATAATCTTATGGAACACATATGAATGGATTATGATAATTTGATAGGTGGGACTAGAATTGTATTTCCCTCAAATTAATTGGGTAAATTTGGATATCTAATGAGATAATAAGGACTAGACTAGGGATTGAACCTAGTTCTTTAAGGGAGTCTGTTTACTATGATAGTATTTTGTGTGAACATTGACTAAGGATACGATATAATGGGGAGTGAAATCAACACACTATGATAGTCTTGAAAGTGATCACTGATTAATGAAATTATTTTCTATGATTATGTGTGTTCTAAAAACTTATATCTTATGCCAATAGTATGCTCTCATGGTTCATATTGTTTGATCCATTTATGATTCGTGTCTTATGATCTACTAATATTTATTCAATGACTCAAGATTATGATCTATGATATAATGGATATGCTTTTCAAATTTTTATATCATATTGTCATACCCTTATTCTCATGTTATGATTAATTGACCATTGACATCTCACTTGTTTTATCCTATTGAGTATCTAATATCACCCTTTATTATGATTGTTTTCCCTATGTTATGAAGAATGGATTTAAGTATGATATGTCTAAGAATGGTGTTTCTTATGAAGAACATAGTGGGAGATGATGTAGAACTCTTATGAACAAGTTGAATATGAATCCAAGTTTCCAAAGACACCAAACATGTATGATTATTTTATATATTATTATATTATGTATTTTAATATTCATATAATAAGATATAATATTTATGTATGAAAATTATGAGTAATAATAGTTGGTATTAGAGAATGTTTTATTACCATTGGGAACTGGGATGGGAAAAACATAGTGATAACCCTTAGACTTCCTATGTTACAGTAAATAAATGAGTTTTTTTCCTAGAAATATGTCTTTGTTAGAATACTTAAAGTGGTCATGGTTTTGACACATATGCATCTAGGTGTAATAACATCAAAAATATTTAGTCGAGTATATTTGGGCTATCATTTGGGTTCACGGTGAGTGTGCCCTTACTACACCCCTTATTTGACACTCCTATGGGATATTTTTTGGTTAATTCACATTTTCTTTACTAACCATTATAAAATATTTGAATAGATAATGATCATGGATGGCCTAGGTTAAACCTAAGGTGTCTTGGATTGAAAATAAGGAGTTATGAATTAGAAATTCTATAATTTCCCTTCATGATTATGTAATTTCCCTTTGTAATTATTGATTCCCACACTAGGATTTTTGGTTTTACTAAATGGATGGAACCTGAAGGGACTATGTTAATGCTTAATGTGATAGGACATGGAATGATTTTACTCCTAAGAAACCAAATATTATAGGATCTAGAATTAAAAATCATATTGTTATTATTATGAAACATTTTAAAAATATAAATTAATTAGAGCTTCTAAATAAGAAAAAGAGGGAATAGAGTTTTGTTGAGTCATTCATGAGGCAACATACACCTTCTTTTAGTGGGTCTACTTATACACTAGTTGTTGAGAAATGAATCAGTACTAATGAAAAGATATTTTCCATTCTCTATTGTTTAGAACTTGAAAATATTATTTTAGATATTTATCGTTTATAATGAAAAGTAAATCAATGGAGCTCTCTTATCATGAACATGAATCAATATGAAGAAATTGAATCACATGAATTTAATGGGTTTAAGAGATTATTTTTTTAAAAATTACTTTCCTTTTATTCTTTATATGAAAATGTATAAGGAATTCTTTTATCTGAAGATGAATCATGATGAATCTATTAGTACATATGAGGAATATTTTACAATACTTTTAGGGGATGATTTTGGTATTTTCATCCAAATTAAAGGTAAAATTGGTCAATTATTCAGTGGATTAAAACTAAGTCTCTAAAAGGTGTTATCTATAATATAATTTAGTAGCAACAAAGAAATAATTTTATATCCTTTAAATGTGGAAATGGAGATCATAGTTACCTGTAAATATCATGGTTTTGATAAGAAAATAAAGACATAATTAAATGTAAATTATAATAATAAAAACCATGAAGAGAATAAGATTATATTTTTTATGCTCGATGTGTGGAAGGAAATGTAGAGGAAATTTTCTTAAGTGATCTGGTAAATTTTTTAGTATAGAAGGGAAGGTCATCGGGAAATCAAATACCGAAGTGATGGGAAGAATAAGTTATCTAATGATATAGAGAAATCACCAAAAAATTAACCACACACACACTATTATTTCAAATTCAAGGGGTATGGGAATTATTCTAACCAATTCTAAAATTTAATAATTAATTGTGATGGCCAATTTTTATAACCACTTAAACCCAAAGAAAAAGGTAAATCACATGAAATCACCATTGCTGATGTGGTTTATGATAATGAAGTTGTGAAAGGTACACTTTCAATCCACTCTAAAACTATTAATGTCTTATTTGATTCCAAATCCACCCACTATTTTATATCTGATGAATTTTCTAAGGTGGCCAAATACCACCTCAATGATTAGATGTTGAATTAATTGTGGACGTACTTAATGGTATGATGATTTCATCTCATGTAAATGATTATTCTTCGATTTTAGTTTATGGGAATGTGATTCCTGCAAATCTTATTATTCTACCTCTAGATAAATTATATGTTGTATTTTATATGGATTGGATTTCTTTACATAATTATCATAACAATTAAAGAGTAAGAGAATTCACATTTGATATTCTAAACCAACCAATGATCATCTACCAATGTGATGATAAATATAAACTTCCAATTGGAATTAGATTCATTATATGGTTATTTATTCTTATTCAAAAAGGTTTTTTATCTCAAATGTTTTAGGAGAAACTCAACATCAAAGATATGAAAATTTTATAAGAGTTTTTTATGTCCTTTTGGAAGAGTTTCATAGTCTTACTTTTAACCATAAAGTTGAGTTTTCAATATAAATCATACCTAGTTACACACCTATTTTAAAGAATCTATATAGAATGTCCCATATTGAGTTGTAGGAATTAAAGAAAAAACTATAGTATAATATTGATAAAAGATTCTTTCAGACAAGCATATCACCATGGGGTGCACCTGTTATTTTTATTAAGAAAAAATATGTATCAATGTGATTCTGTATTGATTGTTAGGAACTAAACATTATCACTATCAATTCCATATTAATTATTTTTCAATCAATTACAAGGAGATCAATATTTCTCCAATATTTCTCTTCGATCATGATACTATCAGTTAAGGGTTAAAAGTGAAGACATGCATAATACAACCTTTTAAATTAGCTATATATACTATGATTTTATAGTCATGCAATGTGGTCTTACTAATTCCCCCACTATATTGATGAATTTATTGAATAGAGTCTTTAGATGTTGACTTGATCAGTTTTTGGTTGTATATATAGACAACATTATTATGTATTCCAAGAGTAAGGAAGATAATGAAGATCAGTTGAGGATTATATTTAAGGCATTAAACAAGAAGAGTTTTTAAGAATAATTTTCCAAATTAAAGTTTTAGCTATAAAAGTTTCATTTTTTGGTCATATAATCTCAAAGAATTATATTATTGGATCCATCAAGGATGGAAGTTATTTAAAATTGAGCTAAACCAACTAATGTGACTAATATCCATAACTTTTTTTTTGTTTGGTTGGATATTATTGAAACTTTATAAAACATTTCTCATGGATGTCCAATCCACTCACCAAGTTCACTCGAAATAGAGCCAAGTTCCTTTGTATATATGAATGTGAGGAAAATTTAAAGGATCAGAAGAGAAGGCAAGTAAGTGTACCTATGATTACAATATGCTATAGTAGAGAAGGGTTTGTGATCTTTAGTGGTGCATCGAAGAAGGGACTGTGATATATCCTCATGTAAAATTATATAATTATAGCTCATGCCTCACCACAATGTAAATTTCAAGAGAAAAATTACCCAAATAATTATTTGGAGAAAATTACTATATTTGTTCATTAAATATAAATGGGTATTAGATTTACATAGAAATTTGTGACATATATACCAATCATAAAAGTTTAAATTATATATTCACTCAAAAAAAGTTTAATATATGCTAGTGGAGATGGTTGGAGTTGATTAAGGATTTTTATTTATAAATACATTAACATCCTAGAAAAGTAGAAAAGGCGGATGATGCATTGAGGTGAAATGATCATTCCATATTATCTTTGATGAGGATCACAAGAGATCCAGTATTTCTATATTTTTAAATGTATTTTGAAATCTTAAAGGAAAGGGAGAAATATTATCTTTATAAAATGAGTATCCAACCATCTATCAAAGTGAATATTAAAGAGGCACAAAAAGAATATGTAGATTTGAAAAAGAAGGTAATAAATATTCTAGATTTTAACATTGACTGTGATGCAATGAAATGTTTTAAGAACCATGTATGTGTCACATCCATACCATATTTAAAGAAGGAGTTATTTGATGTAGGTCATAGTTAATCATTCTCAATTCATCAAGGAATTATAAATATGTACAAATATTTCAATGAGAATTTATTATGAAAAAACGTGAATAGATATATTATAGAGTATGTATCTTAGTTCTTGATATTGCATAAATTTAATGCTAATAGAAATAATTCTATGGGTTTGTTATGACCATTAACAATACCTGAATAGAAATGGTAAAAAATAACCTTGTTTTTTCATTGGAATCTCTAAAATATATTAAGGATATATTTATATTTGGGTTATATTAAATTTAATTATAATGTTATCACACTTTATTACTATCAGATAATATTTCTATCTTAATCATCTTAGAATAATATAAATTAAATAAGTGGTAAGGTTGCATGGATTGACACATTCCATTGTATTTAATCAAAATATGAGGTTTAACTAAATGTTCTTGTGAATTCTTCCTAAATATTTGGATTCAATGTAATATTTTGGCACTAATTATCATTATTAGATAGATTTAAAGACTAATAAAACCATTCAAAACTTGGGGGATATATTTAGGTCTTATTTTATGGATTTCAAAGGTGGTTGATATCAGCACCTTCCTCTAGATAGGTTTTCCTACAATAATAAATTTTACAAGATAATTTAGATAGATTACTATAAATCCCTCTCTGGAAATATGTGTGGAACTATAATGTGATGGGGTGGAGTTGGGGAAAGAAATAAATTGATACTTGAGTTAATTGAGGAAATGATTGAGAAAGTTAGACCCATTCGGCATAATATTAAGGCATCTCAGGGTCAAAAAAATTATATTGACCATCATCGATGAAATATAAAATTATAAATTGGTAAAAAAATCTGAAAAATTTATCCATGAAATAATTTTTTATATTTTTAAATAAGGTAAAACATATCCCTATGTATATTTACCCCATTCTGATTATTGATCAATTGGGGATAGTAGTTTATCGCTTGGTGCTTCTTTCGAACCTCTCTTAAGTTCACGATGTGTTCCATGTATATCTATTAAAGAATTATATACCTAATACTTTACATGTACTAAACTCATAGTTTGTACTAATATAACAAAATATTTCATACAAAGGATAACTTGTAGAAATATTGGGTCATAACGATAAGGTGCAAGAGAACAAAACTACTCAGCGGGTTAATGTTTTTGGAGGAATCGAAAATTCAAAGAAGATACTTAATAACCATTGGTTGTAATGAAATAGATATATCTTTATTTTTTTGAATTAGAGTGGTGGAATTTTGATGGTAAAATTCATTTTAAGGGGGGTATAATGTAACACCCTGAGATTTGATGATATATTTCTCTTCAAGAAAATAGAATTTCTTCAATAACTTTTGATACACACAAACCCAAGTCTAAATGAACCTTAATATAGGATACAATTATAACCAAGATAGTAAATTAGTGGATTTAATAGGAATTATTAAATTTTAAAAAATTATGTATAAATTTTTTATGTAAAGTAAATATATTGATCAATAAGTAATCAATTTTTTAGTAAAGTGTTTATAAGATTCAAAAATAATTTCTTCCTCAAAATGGGTTTTATTTATTTTTGTGAGAAAATAATATAATTATTTTTTCACTATTTTAGGAAATTTATTTGAAAAATTGAAATTAATTTATGAAATCATAATTTACAAATTATATTATACTGAAATTTTGAGAATTTTTTAGAAAATATTCATTTTTCAATGAATAGTGAAAATACTAAATTTTATATAAAAGTTACTTTTAATTTAAAGAATGTAAAAAGTAAAAATTTTATTTAAAGTTGTTTTAAAAGTAAAATTAATTTATTGGAATTAATTTTCCGAGGATTTTGGTGTATAAGAAACTGTTTATACTTAAGATAACATTTGTTTGGAAAACAGATTTTCATTACATTTTGCTGGTTTAATTTTAAATTTAATTGTGGAAATTATATTAATATAATTTCATAAAATGGATTATATATTTTTAATAATCATTTGAAATCTTTTTTGTGAGGCTCCATTCATTTTTTTTATAATGAATAGTATAAACACTAAAAAAATTCATCACAGGTAAGGTTAAAACAAACTTACGAGGGTGTAAAACCAAGAGATAAGGGTATGTTTGCCAAATAAAATTGTCTAAAAACAATTATATGGAAATATTTTGACCTACTAAATTCTGAAATTTTAATATATGGCCATTTTTAATAACTTTGCTTTACTTTTCAATTGTTATATTTTAATCTTTTATGAAATTCCATGTGTGTCCTATCCCCCACTTATAAAAGGACACCCCTCCTTATTCTTATTTAAAACACTTTTTTTCATATATATCGACCAAAAACTAAATTATTATATTATTAAATTCCATATAAATTAATTAGAGGTAATTTTATTCTTTAAATACCATTCCAATGGTCCTTTAAAAGGGATCTAAAAGAGGCCTTCCAAAGAAGAGGTAATCATCTTACCCGGACTCTTCTAAAGTATTCATTTTTTAACCCCTCTAAATATATGGTGTTTATCATAAAATAATAACTTAAGTATCCTAAATATAATTAAATGTTGTTATTATTATTATTTAACAACATTTATTATCCAAATTTTCTGTTAAATGATATGTGAAAGTATTGCTTCTGCAAAAGGGTGGACAACTTCCTCCATGTAGCGATACAATTCATTCTCCATCACCATATTCATGGATGATTTTTATAATTATTTTAATGTTTATAAATGATATTTATGAAATAATTATTCTTATAAAATTATAATATCATATATATCTTCTTACCTTCTCATCCATCATAAAATGATAACATTGCTCATGCATACGTGTGGACTACCACCATCATGAAGCGATTTGATTAGTTTATCGTTTACACTTTTAAAGGCTGGTAATAAGAATATATTTGATATAAATATATTATATTTAAGTTATATTTATGATTATATATTTATAAAATAGTAGTTATCTTTCATTCATTTATTTTTTTAGAAAATGATAACGACGTTCATGCATACATACGACTTACCGTCTCTATGAACGATGAAAATAATTTTTATTTACCTAACTTTTATGGATGATTTTAAATATATATAATTAATATATATATATATATATATATTAAATTTATAAAATTATTTATATTTTGGAGATTATGGAACCCTGATTAGAGTATAAGTATTTAAACTTCCAAACTAAAACTCTCATGAAAAACTAAACAACTAACACCTGAAAGCAGCAAATTTAATAATGAATTATTAATAAATGGGTGTTGAAATTTCATTAGTGGATCAAATATGATATTATAAGTACTTAATGTACTCTATTATATAATTATAATAAATTTAAATTTACTATACATGATGTTAAATTACTTTCTAAGAATGTAAAACTTGAGGTAAGAGTTTCATGTTACAATATCATAGTTTACCCGGATTGTTTATAACTAAATTTCCAATGATGAAATTCCATTCTAAATATCTCAATAATATACATAATTTTATGATACTCTATTTACTTATATATATTTCATTTTTTACTTTCATTTTCTTCTCTTTAAGCACTCAAGATATTCACAGAATATTTTGAATGAAAATGAACTATATTTATCTCTTCAGTCAAAAATATTTTTATTCCATGTGCATATTTTATTAAAAATGATTTTAATAATATTTTATATATTATTAAATTATTGTTTAAACTAATTTTTACATGTATTTTAATTTTTAATAAATTATTAAAAAATGAATATACTTTTATTTTTTTGAATGAGGAACTTTTGAATTCTATAGAAAATGTGAAAGGAATATTTATTTTAGCATACATGAAATGAATAGAATTTACCACTATTATGACAATTAAATATTTTGAAGCTTATTTTACAAGTTTTCAAATTTATTTTCAAGGATAATATTTTCTCTAACATTTCTGAAATTTATATATTTTTAATAATTTATTTTAAAATGAATAGGGTATTTTCCTCATGAAATTTTTCCGAGATCTTTTAAAGAAAATTTTAATTTATGATAACATCATTAGATGTTACATATTATTTACTAGGTATATGATCTAGGATTACCATAATTATTATTTATATATATGGTTTGTGACTATTATTATGATATTTTTATGAAAAAAATTCATTTTCCTTGGGTTATGGTATGATGAAATGTTGAAATGTTTATGAAACCCCTTTCATTTAAACAAGTTATGATAAATGATGAATAATTTATGATATTATGTCAATAATATTAATATATTAGGATTATGTGATAGGTGTGATCAAAATTATATATCCCTATAAAACTTTGGGTAAATAATATTAACTCATGATATAATAGGGAGGAGAATCATGAGTGAACCTAATTTAGTAAGGGACTCCATCCACTGTGATAGTATTGAGAGTGAAACATGACTAAGTATTTTATGGAATGAAGAGTTAATCCAATCCACTCTGATAGCCATATAAGCAATACTTTACTAAGTGAATGATTTTATTTTCTTATGTTTATTCTACAAACTTATGTCTTATTCAAATGTTATGCAATCATGGCTTATGTTCATTGATTTATTTACGATTCATATCTTATGAACTAACAAGATTTAATACATGACTCAATATTATGATCTATGATATACTTAGTATGATATTCATATATTAATATCATGTTCTCATGCCCTTATTCTCATGTTATACTTATGTAATCATTAATACCTCCCTTGTTTACCCTCACTATGAATCTAAGATCACCATTTATGATGATTATTTTCCCAATATTAGGAAGTAATGTTTACAGTATTATATGTCTAAAAAGGGTTATATTTCTAAAAAACTTAGTGGGGGATGATTTAGATCTCTTATGAACAATTTTTTTATGCCCCCATGTTTCCAATGATACTAAAACTATATGATTTTAGTATGGTTCATAATGTTATGTATTTAAATATTTATATATTAATATGTAATGTTTATATATAAATAGTATGTGTCACTATATTCGATTTGATTTATTTCTCATTCTTCATGTTATTTTCATGAGATTTAGGGTTTTTTATCATTCACCTAGATAAATAATTTATTTAAAAACCACATGAATTTGGCCAATGATTCTCTTATGATCATGTTTCCTCAAATAGTGATTATAATGGTGATATATCCATTCTAAGGGAATTTAATGATTCCGCTACCTCATCGCATCATATATAATGGAGCTCTTGATTTTTCCCTTGAAATTCATTAATTAATGGTTCCATAATGAATGGTTCCATAATGAATGGTTCCTTAATGAATGCTTCCTTAATGAAAATCTTTAAGTTATCAGGTTCTCTATGACTATGAATCTCCTTCCCATGTATATATTTCTTCCTCATATTGGTGTATAAATTTAGCATTTATCATTAATGATTGATCAAGGTGTATGTACAAATATTAAATGAATAACGATAGGTTATAGGAGACAACTGACATATAGGGTAATGGTCGACACATATAGGGAGATATTAATGCAATATGGTGGAATAAATTCTTAGTGGTGCTATAAGGATGATTTTATCACAATTAAGGACCCATGGAGGATCTAAATGGTTGTGATTGGAACAAAAAGAGTGTATGGGGGAAGATGTGGTAATTGTATTAAAAAAATAATAGAAATATAGAAGAGGAACAAGCTTATATGATACACACATAGATGGATATTTACTGATCTATATATTTAATATTAAGTCATGTGTAATATATACACACCCAGATATCCATTTAGTCATTCACGACATGTGGTTCAGAACAACATAGCTTTCATTTCAATCAATACATGACTTGTACTCCAAATAGTATATTCCATGTAATCCATTTAGATATACATTACATATAACATACTTATAACACATTGTGTAGTATATGATAGAATAACTTGGGTATTATTCTACATGAATGGGATTAAATCAAGTATTTTTGTCCATACATGTTGTGTACCTTCCTAAACACACCATGTATGTTGTTCATTACATGATATAGATTGTGGTGGAACACACTGAGCACCCCCATAGGCCCCAAACATCATGTACACTAATATACACACCATTTAGGTAAGTATTTACATGAAATTTAGAGGCAAGTATATTCCTAGATGACTAATGGGGGAAACACATCATGAAACATTATAGTACATGTTGTGTAATTTGTTTATACTTAGGAATTTTTGTATCTTATTTCCTACGACTTAGAATTGCATGTGTGAGTTATGTATCCTAAGTGTTTTTCTATGAAGAACACAATGACACATCCCACATTGGAATTAGAGGTGAGGTATGGTTTTAATTACTTTATTAGTTTACATATCGTCATAGGATCGATGATTGGTATTAAACATAGAAATCATTACAAGAATGGGGTTAGGAACTCCACTAGTGATGTGGTTATAATAGGTAACCTGGCTCCCATATGAATGATAAATCTAGAAACTTCCCCACTCATAGGGTGTGGGTCATCCATCTACTTATTCGGTTACTCCCTCATTTATTGAGATCTAGTTGATAGTGTATGAGACCTTTATTATGGTTGGTTACTCCCTTGATTGACACTTACATCTTAATGGGTCATAGGTCAACCACTAAAATTTCTAATAGGTGACATGGACACATGGATGGGTAGATATAACAATAGGGGTTGGATCAAACTTGACCGATAAATGTTCTTGGAAAATTTTTGAGTTCCCCAGTATGTTTCAAGAATGATGAAAAATTAATTCTGAACATTAAGGTGTGAAAAGCCCTTGATTGATGTGTATACAATAGTGAGGATTGGGTTCCACACTATGGTTTTTAGTAGAAATGTTAATGTTATAAAAGTAGATTAGTTATGATATTATGAGTCATATGATACCTCAAGCACCCATATTTGTTTTATTCATGAGGTGAATTATTGTTTGGAAATATAATTCATATTTTTTTGTTGTTTTATACTTTGATAATACCTATTTTATCATTATATATGACCTTCATGGATTGGATTTGAGATGATTGTTACTCCTCTGTATCTCTAAGACTTCAAGTTTTAGAGAATTTCTTGATTTTATTTCCTAATTACAGTTTCCTCTCATGTCCTGAAGTCATTTGATGACATATTGTTTTGACTTTCCTTTGTGTTTTTGAGTCTTCCTATTGAGTATTATTATATTCACCCCTATACAGGCTTATGCCCACATGTTCCATGTTTGTAAAAAATAAAGTATAGTTTGGAGGTGGTCTAGGTGGACATATAGTTTTTGTAACTTATCCGGAGTTGATTCTTGATGGTGCTATGTGGGTCTTGGTGGTTAATTATTATAGAAGAGACCATTTTAGTTTGAGACTAATTCAAGAGTCATTGATTCAATGAAGAGTTATCCCATGTCTATGTACTTCGGGTTTGGAGACCTTATTATATGTTTTATTTTTATGATGATTTTACTATGTGGTGATATACTTACCGTGTGATGAATCATGCATGAATTTTATATGGTTCAGTTTACTTATATATATATAACACAGATGTTACTTTTAAAGACCCGGATTTTCCATGTAATGTTTTTAATTATATTGAATTATTACGAGTCTGCGAAAATTGACTACGCATGATTCCAAGGCCAGGTGTGCCCAGAATAAATTTCTGAACTTTTTTTAAGGTGTGTTTAGTAAACACACGAGAGACATTTTCTATCTTTTTAACTATTTCTCGGATTAAAAATCCGAGGGCACAGTTGAATCTGCAGTTCCAGGATTCGCTAAAGGAAGGCTTCACTTCGACTTCAATAGGTCGGGAGAAAAAGTTAGATTTTGTACTTTTAAAATAATAATAAAATAACAATGTTATTTTATTTTTATTTTTCTTTTCCTCCAACAGAAAAGTGGCGGTGGCAAGACCAACAACATGTCATGCCATTAATTTTCTTAACTCCACAATATTTGTAACTTTACTGTTGGAATTAGGAAGTTTCATTATTAAATGAACCTCATAAATTTCCAACGGCGTTACCCACCTCTTCCCCCTCTTATTTATATGGAGCTTGGGGAGGGGTATTGGCATGAATTTACCAAGTGAAAAAATTTATGGTAAAATACCAAGACACCAACCACTTTGAGGACAAGACTGGTTCCAACAAACGGTGATGAGCACCCCTAAATCACGAATCGATGAACACCGGCTCTTCCTCAAACTCAAATGTTCTCCAATGATCCAGATGCAGGTTTTATTTCTTGTCTAATTTTTTTTCAAGAGATTATTGAATTATATATCCTCTCCCTTGATAGGATGCGAACACATAGTGTGTGGGCCAAACAAACAAGGTTCGTTCCCTCCTCCATCATTTTATCATTGCGTTCATTGTGGGTAAATTTTCAGGTTGGATGGAACCCAAATCCGAGGGTCATGAAGCGAAGGAGATGGCCCATGGAAGACCATCGACGCAGTATCGACACAGTGGAACTGAAGACCCATGCCGGTAGGTGATCGCAGTGGTCAGTACCAACTATCTACGATGGAGGCGGTGCACCATCGTGTGCCGCATGAGGAGCCCGTGACACTAGGCCGCGGCGGTCAGCCGGCCGCAGAGGTGGTGCAGTGCGTCGTTGCGCACTGCTGGACAGAATGGCTATAGATGTCAACCAGGGTGGCTAGAACCAGCCAACTATAGAGGTCTAGTTGTGCACCATCGTGAGCGGCTGGAGATGGCCGCAGCAGAGAAGGAGGGACCCGCCCCTACGGGCCCCATGGAGACTAGGCAGCGCCACGTGGCACCGCTGCTTCACCCCCCCTAAAACCGATTAGCCATTAAAAAGAATTGGGGTGTGTTACCCCCACACCAGCTAGGGTGGGCCCCAGCCAGTAGTCCGCACCCTCCGCTAGCCGGGTCGTGCCATCCCACTGGGTAGCGCCTCTAGCCAGTCGCGCCCTTCGCAAGTTGAACCATGCAAGCCCAGTGAGCCGCACCCCTCCGTGGGTCGAGCCAGTCTGCGGCCTATCGGGCCAAGCCTGTTGTGGCCTCGTCCAACCAGGATAGCCCAGGATAGTTTGGGACAGGCCAGTTCATACCAGTACTGGTTCGGTCGGATAGGGTCAGACCGAACCGAGACCCTTCCATGCCATGTTTTGCTAAAAGAGCCATAACTTGGGAACTGAGCTTCCATTTGGAAAACCATATACGACTCTTGGATCCTTGGAATGAGATGGTTGTTTTTTTATACTCTACTTGAGTTATTATGAATGTTGGTGTACTTACGGGTTGGATTGAACTCGAATCCAACCAAGTCCTCGGTACTAAAACACTTATAAGTCACAAATCGCGTGTCTGATTGAGGTGCCATCTGCTGTGTTGGAACCCTTACGACATGGCGGTACTTTGGGATATTTCTATGTAAAAATTCATGGAAGTTGAGGTATGACCATTGTCTTGACGAGAAGATCCTCCCAAAATCAAGCATACTTATTGAGGTAATCTCATGGTTGGTTGTGACATGAAGAAAGAACATTGATCTTATGTGGGTCAGCATCTATTGATACTATGTGGGTCAGCATCTACTAGACCTGCATGGGTCGGTGCTTAGAGATCTTGTGTGGGTCAGTATCTATTGATCATGTGTGGGTCAGCGCTTATCGATCCTGTGTGGGTCAGAATCTATCGATCCTATGTGGGTCAGCAGTAGAGCCTCTCGACAGAATAAGATTGTCTAGATTTATGAATAATCATCTATACTTCGTTAATTGAGTTATATACCTAGTGTGAGATGATTCTTTACCTTTGTGGTAATTTTACCATCATATTGTTACCTTCATGGTGTTACCCTTTTGGTACTTTTACCTTCATGGTGTTACCTTCATGGTGTTACCTTTTTGGTACTTTTACCTTCGTGGTGTTACCTTCATGGTGTTAACTTTGTGGCATTCTTCCCTTGTGGATCAGTTGTGAAAATGGCTTAAAAGATGGAGACTTATGTTTACTCATGTATGAGAAGAGTATATCTTAATAAATTAGGAATATGTATGGGCATATACCTAAGTAGATTTGATTAATGCTTCGTACATTGTGGTTGAGGTCTTACTTTGTGGTTATTTCATTTGTGGAACTCTGTGAGACCTTACGAGGTCTCGGGGTCCCTAATGAGTATTATTATTCTCACCCCTATACGGGAAATGCCCGCACCTTGCTGTGTATTGTGCATATGAAAAACAACATTGATTGAGGCTGAGGGAGCCAAGATTGGACGATGCTCAGAGGTGGACCATGTGACATGATGTGTTGCAATGACTACTGATCATGAGATGTACCTACCCTTCAGGTAGGATCCATGGTGGACGATCTAGGAGATAATTTCTCATTTCAATTGTAATTTTAATTTTTAGCTGGGCTTGTATTCCGGCCCCTTTACTTTCAGTAATTTTTTTACTACAGTAGTTTACTTCGGGGTTTCTTCTTTTTGTGTTATTGGATTGTGTGTTTGTACCGGTTTAAAGGAAATGTCTTCCCATTATAGGTATACGATTTTTTTCTTCTAGTCGACATCCACTATTCTATGGAATGCGGTCTTGGGGTAGTCACGACATGGGCCCCGGGGGATGGGTCGTGACAAAGTGGTATTAGAAGAGTCAGATCTAATGAATAACAAGGACTCTGATCTTTTCTATGATGAAATATTGTTAGGTGTTATGAGTTTGTTTTTCAGTTTGGGGAGTCCAGTTTTGGTGTGAAGGCCAACATATCCATACACTAGGACCATGAATTATGATTTCAGACTTAGTGCATGAAAACACTGATTGTGTGTGTTTTTGAAAAGGATTTTTTCTTATGATCTCGTTGAGTCAGATCAACAGGTATAACTTATTGATTGTGGCACACCATTTTTATTTTAGGATGCCTCCATGTAGAACCATCCAGGATTCCTGAGAGACTACATGATGATGTCTTACCGAGCTATGAGGCTTCGTTGTAGGGCCCTCTTACGACGATAGTACCATCAGGTGGTGCACTAGTAGCCCCACCACCCATTTAGAAGTAGATACCACCAGCCCCACCAGAAGAGGGTTCACACAAACTGAGCATGTTTCATGAGTTTCAGTGGTAGAGGCCTCTGAGGTTCTGAGGCGAGATGGATCTGCAGGCAACTAAGGACTGGCTGGAGGCTGTGGCCAGAGTTTTTTTCGTAGCTGGGACACCAGTTGATCTGATGGTGATTCTAGATGCCAGTATCTTCCAAGGAGCATCTAGGAGATAGTGGAGTCTGGCACTCTAGTTACATGATTAAGAGACCCTTAACTGGGTTGACTTAAAGGGCCATTTTAGGGAAAAGTTCATCCCAATGACCCTACACTCAATGCATATATAAGAGTAGTTTTACTTACAGCGAGGCAGCATGACCATGGACTAGTACTCAGCGAGGTTCACTGATCTATCCTATTACTCCATTGAAATGGTATGAGACCCTTTATTTAGGTCCTAGACCTTTGAGTAGGGTCTCTGATGGGAGATCAAAGCATCGATTATATCACTCAGCATTTTGACACAGGATAGGGTGCTAGAGAGAGCGCATTTGGTGGAGACCTTCCTAGCTGAGCAGGCACCGACCGTGAGAGCCCCCACCAGACATCATGTAACAGAGTCATCCACAATCGGAATTAGATAGATGACGTACAGACCCAATTGGGACAGACCTTCTTGTGGATGACCACATGATACAAGGTTGGTGGTGAGGGTCTCACATGACAAAGGAGGACAGATGAGTAGAAAATAGTGATACTCGTGCGGTGGGCATCGTCACATGTCTTGGGACTACTAGACCTTCCGTACGGAAGACTAGTAGAAGGTCTAGGGACCGCCAAGGAAGAGGTAGAGGTTTTATCGAGGAGGTTTGAAGGTAGCAGTTGGACATTGCAGTGGAGCTGGTCATGAAGCAGGCGGTAGGCGTAGATTCTAGGTTCTATCGCCACCACCTTCAAGTGGTCCAACCCAACCATATGAACAGGTGGATAGAGGTAATCTCATCTTTAGGTAACTGATTTCTATGACCACAACACTCTTGAGATGATTTTATGTACGATCTATGTCTACTCCATCTTAGTTGTTGTACTTATATAAACAGGTCTCAGTCACTCTTTCATTTCCATGACACTCATTCGGGGCTCAGAGATTCCTATGAAGACGTTGGATTGATCCTTACAGCTAAGTACTCTTACGGGAGGGGTTTCGACGATTACACACTGGTGCCAAAAGTGTGATCTTACTCTAGGAGGTGATATCTTCAGCTGTGATCTTCTAGTAGTGGCGTCGAGGCCTTACGACATCATCTTGGGTATGGATTGGTTATCCATAGTCCATGCTTAGATTGAATGTATTAGGCGTATAGTGCGGTGTGTCCATGAGGATGGGACAAGGTTTTCCTACACTGATGAGAAGGGGGAATTTGAAACATAGGATGGAATTACCCAGAGGAGTGTACAGCTGATCACACATTAGTTGGATAGCCTTACCCTTGGAGCCGTTTATGTTGAGAGTATGAGGTATCCTGTAGTGGTGGATCAGTATGAAAATGTCTTTCTTGATTATGTTCCATGACTACCTTCACATAGAGAGGTAGAATATTACATTGACCTGTACCCTGGGATGACACTAATATCTACAATGGTATATTGGATAGTTCCCGAAGAGCTTCGTCGGTTATGGGTATAGTTTGAGGACTTTCAAAGGAAGGGGTTCATAAGGCCTAGTGTTTCTCTATAGAAAGCTTTTATTTTGTTTGCCTAAAAGGTATATGGGAGTTTGAGACTCTCTTTGGACTATCGGTGCCTGAACCAAGTGACCATGAAGAACAAGTATCCACCTCCAAGGATTTATGATCTTCCCGATTAGCTGATGGGATCTTGGTGGTTTTCGAAGATAGACCTCAAATCAGGATACCACCAGCTCAGGGTACAAGATGAGGATGTGTAGAAGATGACCTTCATATGTCGGTATGACCACAATGAGTACTTGGTTATGACATTCGGCATGACCAACACCCCAGTAGTGTTCTTAGGACTCATAAATAGGATATTCCAGCCATAAATCGATCACTTCGTGGTTGTTTTCATTGAAAAAATATTGGTGTACTCAGCGATGAAGGAGGAGAACGCCTATCATCTATATATAGTTCTAGATACACTCTGAGAGAACCAGATTTATATTAATATCTCGAAGTTCCAGTTCTGGATATGGGAGGTCCGCTTTATGGGATAAATTATCTCAGAGGCTAGAGTTACAGTGAATCTAGTGAAGATAGAGGATATGCTTGCTTGGGATCCACCCAGGAGTGTGACCGAGGTACAAAGTTTCTTAGGGTGGGCTGGGTATTACTGGAGATTTGTACCTAACATTTCCAGAGTTGTGACACCCTTGTCCGCATTGAAAAATAAAAGGTATCCCTTTGTGTGGATAGAGAGATTTCATTATAACTTTTATGGTCTGATGTAGATAATAACGGGTTCCCCCATCTTGAGGATACCAGAAGAAGGCATTGGGTATGTAGTCTATTGTGACACATCTGGGACCAGAATTTGATGTGTCCTGATGTAAGAGAGAGCAGTGATAGCTTATTTTTTACGATAGATGAAACAGTAGGAGAAAAACTATGCCAACCATGACCTGGAGTTAGCAGTAGTGGTCTTCAGCTTGAAAATGTGGAATCACTACATTATGGGAGAACATTTTACAATCTAATCTGGTCACAATAGTCTCAGGTATATCTTCTTACATAAAGACCAAAACCTGAGCCAACGACAGTGGCGAGAGTTCCTCCAGGAATATGAATTTGAGATAGTCAACACTTTTGGGAAGGGGAATGTAGTAGCAGACGCACTCAGCAAGATGTCTGGTCTGTAGTGTCTAAGTGAGGTGACAGAGTAGCTTGCCACATTGCAGATATCCTTTGTGGATAGAGATAGAGAATCTTACCTCCAGTCTTTGAATATCACTCCCCCACTTCTTCAGTGAGTTCGGGAGGCACAACATCGGAACATTGACTACATGGCTCGACATGCTCATATATTTTCAAGACAGGCACCATATAGATTTTCTATAGGTGGGCATCATGTCATCCTCTTTAGAGGATGCACCATGGTACTAGTGGCGCTATGGGAGGAGGTATTGAGGGAGCTCCATAGTACTCCTCTAGCGGTACATCCTGCTGTAGCGAAGATATACTAGGACCTTTGGCATCAGCACCGGTGACTAGGGATGAAGAAAGTTGTAACACCCCTAGATTTTATGAAAAATATTCTTTTTAATTTCATTAATGTATTTTGTTGTACGCTACACCAAAAGGAGCTTGTACAACACGCATCCTTTACTTTCCTTTCATTACACGCAATCGCGACCTTCCTCGATAGCATGTGTAGTACGCAATACCGAGTTTCACTAAACAACGATATGCTATTAAAATATTATTAAAACTAGTCGTTATGAATAGTAATAACCTCTTTTTGAAATTTTTTAAATTTTATTTTTCAAAATGGACTTCATTTTTGGATTCGGAATATCGAAATTAGATTAGTGTGAAATTTTGGTACTTTTCGGATAACTTTCATTTTCTGATGAATAGTGAAAATTACTAAATTTTAATTAAAAACAACCCTTTTAATCGAAATAATTAATAGTGATATATTATTAATTTGAGTGGTTTTAAAGTATATTTAGAATATATTTTTACAATTTAATACAATGTTGGTCATTGTATGTAATTTCACATTTAAACCAGACATAAACAAATGTCAATCTTTTGATAGTTATTATCTCTTAAGAACACGCTATTTGTTTTGACGACGGGAATTAATTTTTAAATTAATTAATGCAACTGATATGTTTTTAATTTGGTAAAATAGACATCATTTTTGAATTCATAATATAAAATATATCTTAGGCCTAATTTTTGGTATTTTTCTGGAAACTTTCATTTTTTGATGAATAGTGAAACCACTAAGTGGTAGTTAAAAAAATGAATTTTTCATAAAACTTAATTTTACCGCTTCTGTGAGTGGAATTTCAAAAATCCGAGAGACATGGTTGATGTTAGTAATTAAAATGTGGTTCAATGAGATGAAAATAATTTTTGGTGAATATTAACTTTTTACTTTTTTTTTACCACGGTTAAAAGTAAATAGGGTAAGTAAGGGTAAAAATGATATTATTATTACCCTAACACATGTCCTAATTCTATTGGACAAGTGTAATTCGACCAAAAACAACCTTAGGAATAAAATATGACCATTTAGGCCCACTTGGATTAGATTAGGACATTTATTATTAATTTATTTAAAGAAGGGTTAAAATAGTTAAAATCAATGTTTAATAAGTAAATCATTTTTAATATGGGGTTATACATAAGATAAATTCGACTATAAATATTAATTATAAAGATAAAAATATTTCCTACATAATGGTATTTTATTTGTAATTTTTATACATTAAATATGTTAATTTATTTATGACACAATGATGATGCAGTAATTATCTTATTAATGAAATATTGACATAATTGATGTTATAAATACCCAAATAAATGTAATTTGAGAATTTTTATGAATTACACTAATTTTATAGGTTACTATGACATGTTATTATTTATTTACATAACTTTTGTCGAACTAATCATTCTGGTATGATTTTCACAAAAATCAATTACTAAATAGTGTCAAAATTGACATAAAATAGTTTTTAAAACAAATATTATATTAGTAATTGTTATTTTATTCCTAAAAATCTACGGTTCGGCAAAATGACTTAGATAAAGTTATATATATTAATAATAAACAACTTGGGGTTCGTTTGGCTACTTATAGTATGTTTATTAACCTTATAGTATAAGAACACAAGAAGACACGGTAAAAGTAAAATTATTTAACTTAATGTTAAATCTAAATGATAAGGTTAAAATAGAAACCTAAACTTGTATAAATTATATTGGATGAGAGGATTTAGACCCATCCCCACCTTAGCTTCTAAATATATCAATTTGGAGCTATTAAAAACCGAATTTGACTTTATAAAAAAATAATAGTTTTAGTTATTCCAAAGGTGCCCTTCTCCTCCCTTATAAAAGGGCACCTCATCCCTCTCTTCCTCACACCACATTGAGCCTTGAAGCTTGGAAAAACCCCTGCCAAATTCTCTTCTACACTTCCCTAGGAACATCCTAGAGGTTCTGGTCTTCCTAAAAGACCAATCTTAGTGCCCTAAAAGGAGATCTCAAAGACGCGCTTCAAAGAAGAGGTAAATGTCCGTTACCGATTCTTTCAACTTTATTTCTTCTTCCACTTCTTCTTCTTAGGTTGTTTCATTATGAAGTAATAACATAAGTATCACTAATATACTGATATGTTATTATAAGTATGAAACAACCCTATTTCACCATCTATCCATCCTACGGAAAATGAAATCATCGCGTGTGCGTACGTATGGAATACCGTCTCCACGCCGTGGTGTAATCTATTTTCCACCACCACTGTACTTGGATGGGTATAATGGTGTAAATAATTACTATATATTACTATTGTAAAGTTATATTGATTCTGAAATAGTATACATACATTCCAATATAATTCAACGATCATGATAATGATATCATTTCTCGTGCGTACGTACGGACTACCGTCTCCACGACGCGATGAGATTCATTCTCCACGTTAACCATTCATGAATGATTATAAAGTATATACAATAAGTAATCATGAAATATATGACATAATAATGATACTAGATTTATGTGTATATATATGTATTTCATCTACTTAATTCCATTCAACTCAATAAGGAAACGAAAACAGCGTTCATGCATACGTGCGGCCTACCGTCTCTATGAACGGTGTATTTCTTTCCATTTATCGATCCATTATATATATGTATATTCTGAATATATATTATATATAAATAATGTTCTACATTCTGTATTTAAGTAATCATGATATAAGTAATCATATGAATAATTACAAGTCAAAGCACGGACGAAAAATGAAACGATTTTACCCAAAACGCTCTTTAACATGGAATTTACAAAAGAACGGGTAATATAAAGTCATAAGTGAACCATATATGATATAATAACAATGAGTATGATTATGGAATAAGTCAATGACATTATTTAAATCATTATACAAGAGGTTCGGACACTTACGAAGCAAATCAGACCTAAGGTAAGGGAAATATCACAATCTCATTTTTATCCGAGATTGTTTATACTTTGGTATTTACTGGGGTGTATTTTATCATCCACATCCATGTTTCCTCAATTTTTAATATTATTTCCATCCACATACAATTGTTTAAACCCAATTTTACCCTTCGGTGAGTTTTTAGTAAAAGATATGAAAGGAATCTTTTTTCGTTTTTCGTACAAGGTACTTTTTGACTTTTCCGACAAAAGTACGAGAAGAATGTTTTTTTAACTTATACGGAATAAATGGATTTTTAAAACATTATTTCCAAGAAGCTTCCTTTAAAAGTTTACATGTTTATTTTTAATCAACTTATTTTAAAATTGTATGACATGTTAAGAAAGAAAAAGTGTTTCTGAAGTAGAAAGGATATTTTCCTCAAGAATGGAGTTCAAGTGTTTTATCAAAATTATTTTCCATCTAAGATGATAAAAGGGTTCTGTTTTTATCCCTATTATTACATTGATTTGATTATTTTGTGATGGAATTATTTTTATGAATTCCTTTGTCTTATATGAATTGTTTTATGATGTCACGATGTTTAAGAATCCCATTTTTATTACATGGGTTATTCTATGATGTATGGTTTATGATTTTGTGGCACACATAAGAATGGTATCATTATGAGATGGGTGGGACCTATATCTCCCTCCAATGCATTGGGTAAAGATTTTATATCTCATGAGATAGACATGGCTGGAACGGTAGGTTATACCGGTTCAGTGAAACCGGACTGAAACGAGGAGTGGACTCGGTTCAGAAAGGGACTTTGTCCACTAAGATAGTCTTGTAAATGAGTCTTGACTAATAAGAAATGATTCTCTATGATTATGTGTATATGCCACAAAGTTTCATGTTTTAAGTTATGATTATTGGGATTATATTTCACTACTATGATTTATCCCATGTTTTGAAATTATGATCTCTTTTGCAGGTTAAGATTTCCAAAAGATATGTTCTTATGAATATGACGTGATTGATATTTCTTTTGTTTACCCTTACTGAGAATTTGAGCTCACCCTTTTATGTTTTATTTTCCCTAGGACATAAAGAAAGGATTTAGGTTTAAAAAAAAGAAGATCATTATGGGAGATGTTGAAGATCTTTCACCACGATTAGAAGATTATATTCCGAGTTTCCAAAGACACAAAACTATTACGGTCCTTGTGTGTGTGTTTTTATTATGTACTAAGTATTTCGCAAAAGTAATGTAGTGTCCAAGTACGTTAAGATTAGGGTCTCTAGAAAAGTAGTGACAGTGTTTGCTTCATGATGCCTTACTTGTCGGAAAGTGAAGGCCTAGCATCAGGTTCCAGCAGGCTTTGTGCAGCCACTAGAGGTACCATATTGGAAGTGGGATAGTATCTGGTGGAGGACCAGGCCTCGGAATCAGGTTCCAGTAGGATTCGTGTAGCCACTAGAGGTGTTCTGTGCACACCGAGCCTCGGAATCATGTGCTACCAATTTTCACAGACTCGTAATAATTCCGAGGCCCGGTGTGCGCAGAACGAATTTCTTGAACTTTTTTAAGATACGTTCAGTAAACACACGGGAGATATTTTCTATATTTTGAACTGGTGCTCGGATTATAATTTTGAGGGCACCATTGAATCCGCAGTGCTGGGATTTTCGTAAGAGAGGCTTCACTTCGACCGTAGTAGGTCAAGAGAAAAAGTTCGATTTGGGGCTTTTACAAGAATAAAAAAAATAAAAAATCTATTCAATTTTTATTTTTCTTTACATCCAATGGAAAAGCAGTTTTGGCGGGACTAGCGACATTTCAAGCCATTAATTGTCTTGACTCCTCAATATTTGTAACTATGCCATTGGAATAATTAAGGTTCATTGTTAAATGAACCTGAAAAAATTCCCAATGGAATTACCCACCTCTTCCCCCTCCAATTCATATGGTGCTTCGGGAGGGGTATTGGCATGATTTCACCAAGAAAAGAATCGCTAGTAAAATACCGCAACACCAACCACTTGGAGGATGGGACCAGTTCCATAGAATGGTGATGAGTTCCACCAAATCATGAATAAACGAACACTGAATATTCCTCAAAGTGGATCTTCTCCAACGATCCTAAGGTAGGGTTTATTTATTGTCATGTTTTTTAAGAGATTGTTGAATCATATTTCTTATCCCTTTATAAGATGCTAAGATGAAGGGTGCGGGATAAATGAACAGGGATTGGTCCCTCCACCATCTATTTATCATTGCATTCTTTGTGGGTAAATTTTCAGGTTGGATGAAACCCAAATCCAAGGGTCACGAAGTGAAGGAGACGACATGTTGAAGACCGTCGGCGCAACACCGGTGTGGCGGCACCGGCGACCTGTACCGGCAGGCGAAGGTGGCGGTCAGCACCCGCCAGCCGCGATGGAGGCGGTGCGCCAGCGCGTGCTACGGGAGGAGGCTGCGGTGGTTAGTAGAGCAGCCGACACCTATCAGCCACAAAGGTGGCGCGGCGCACCGTGGCACTCCACTGGAGGGGAAGACTGCGGCCTTTCATCCGTAATGATCGAGTAGGGCATTCATCACTGGCCAAACATAGAGGTGGATCGGTGCACCATCACGCGCCGCTGGAGATGGCCATGGCTCGAAGCTGTGGAAGAGAAGGAGGGACCCGCCCCCATGGGTCCTGTGGCGGAGAAGGAGGGACCCTCCCCTGTGGGTCCCATGGTGACCAAGTGGTGCCACATGGCACTTCCACCTCACCCCCTGAACGGATTAGCCGTTTTTCAGAAAGGGTGGGTGTGTTACCCCTCGCTCCAGCTAGGGTGGGCCCCATCCAGCGGGCTGAGCCCTCAGTGGGATGGGCCACACGAGCCCAGGTGGCTACACCCCTCTGTGGGACGGGCAGCACAAGCCTAGCCCCCCCCCCCCCCCCCCGCGGGACGGGCTGCACGAGCCTAAATGGTTGTGCCCTCCGCGGGCCGGGCCACACAGGCCCAGCCGGCTATGCCCCTCTATGGGTCTGGTCATGCCAGCCCAGCGGGCCGCACCGCCCAGGCGGGATGGGCCGGTCCGCGACCCAGCGTACTGAGCCCGCCGTGGCCCAACCCAATTTGGCCAACCTAGGCCGATTCGGTCCGGGATGGGTCAGACATGAACCAGGTTGGGTCATCCCAGGTATGGTCAGGCCGGGTCAGTCCAACTGGGTCCGACCGAACCCAGACCCTTCGAGGCCCAGTTTCGCTAAAAGAGCCATAACTTGGGAAACATCATCCATTTGACGAACCTTCTGCGATTCTAGGATCCTTGAACTGAGACAGTGATTTTGGTAAACTCCACTTTGGTTTTGGTGAAACATGGAGTACGACTGAGTTGGATCGAACCTGAATCCAACCAGACCCTCGGTACTAAAACGCTTGTAAGTCACAGACCGAGCATCTAATTGACTCGTCTTCTGTTGAGTTGAAACCCTTACGGCATGATTGTCCTTTAGAATATTTACTTATGGAACTTTATGGTAGTCTAGGTATGACCTATGGCTTGAGGAGAAGATCCTCCCATAATCAAGCGTACATAGTGTGGGAATCTCGTGGCTGGGTGTAACATGAAAAAAGAACATTGATCCTATGTGGTTCAACATCTATCAATCCTATGTGGGTTAAAATCTACTGATCATGTGTCGATCTTCACTTAGCGATCCTGTGCGCATCAGTATCTATCAATCATGCGTGGGTCAGTGCCTAGCGATCCTGTGTGGGTCAGTATCTATCGATCCTATGTGGACCAACAGCAGAACCTCTCAATAGAATAAGATGATCTAAATTTATGACTAATCATATGTACATATTTACTTTAGTTATATACCTGGTGTGAGATGATTCTTTACCTTTCTAGTACTTTTACCATCATGGTGTTACCTTCGTGGTGTTACCTTTGTGGTACTTTTACCATTGTGGTGTTACCTTTGTGGTACTTTAACCTTCATGGTGTTACCTTCGTCATGTAACCGTTGTGGTATTCTTCCCTCATGGATCAGTTGTCCAAATGGCTTAAAATTTGGAGACTTATGTTTACTCATGTGTGAGACAAGTATATCTTGATAACTTGGGTATATGTATGGGCATATTCCTAAGTAGAGTTGATGACTGCATCGTGCTTTGTGGTTGAGGTCTTTCTTTGTGGTTATTTCCTTTGTGGAACTCTGGGAGACCTTCAGGGGTCTCGAGGTCCCTACTGAGTGTTATTATACTCACCCATGCATGGGCTACACCCGCACCTTCCTGTGTCTTGTACAGACAACAGACATCATTGATCGAGGCTGAGGGTTCCAGGACCGGACAATGCTCAGTGGTGGACCATTTGACATGATGTGCCGCAGTGACTAATGACCGTGAGTTATACCTACACTTTAGGTAGAATCTGTGGAAGATGATCCAGGAGTCACTATAAGAAAACTAACGTTTAGTGGTGGTTTTTTCGAGGCGGTTTTAAAAACCGCTTCTAAATGTGTTTCGGGCCGCAATTTCGCGACGGTTTTTAAACCGCTGCGAAAAAACCGCAGCGAAATGCCATAAATTTTTTTATTTTTTTTATTTTTTTTATTTTATTTGGGGATTAGCGGCGGTTTTTTTAAAAACCACCGCAAAATAGCAGCGGTTTCGGTAAAACCGCCGCGAAATGAAAGGAAAAAAATAAAAAAACACGAGAAACCCCGAAATCACTAAAACGACTATAACTTTTGATCCGGGCATCTGTTGAAGCACCACGACCAGTCAAATCAATGATCATGAAGAGATCTAGAGGCACATATAATCAAAACTGTGAGACGATATAAGGTGCAGATGATATTAGATTTATAAAAAAGTTGAAAAAAGTTCTCCAACTTCAAACGGCCATAACTTTCGCTCCGGGTGTCCATTTGGGCTCTACCACATATCAAATCAAAGCCAGCAAAAAGAGCTACGCACAAAACCAACAGAAGTAAACTTCTGTCTTGTTTTTTGACCCCAAAACCCCTCAGAATGCCTCTGAAACCCTGTTTTCGTCACCAGTGTCCCATCGAACTTGTCTTCAAACGGACTTAACATTCGATCCGCATGTCAGTTCAGACTCCTCCGCCTGCCAGATCGTAGGTCATTCCATAAGCTTCGGTTTGACTCGTCGCGGTGCCCACATGGACTCCTGGATCATAAATTATGGCCTCTTAGTGGGTATCGGGTTTATTATGTTTTTCGATGCCTCGTTTCTAGCACCCGTTCCCCATCAGCTTTTTTTTAAATGGTCGTAACTTCTGATCCACCTGTCCATTCAGACTCTTTCACCTATCAGCTCGAAGATCGTTTCAAGATCTTTGATTTGACACGTCGCGGATCGGGAATGGACTCTCGGATCATAAGTTATCTCTGTTAATGTGATTCCAATGTTTTTGTCACTTTATGACCGTTTTGACGGGTTTTAATGGTTGCTCCATTTATTACTTTTTATTTGGGTTTCCATGACTTGTTATCTTTATCAATGGTTTTTTGTGGGTTATTATGATGATTATGTTGAATTATTAAGGGGTTTTCCAGAGTTTTCATGAGTTTTCATGCATTCTCATTCTTTCTAATGCCTCATTCTTCATATGCTTCTCCATCCGTTTTCATGCGTTTTCATGATTTTTCATCCCTTATCACGTCTTTTCATACTTTTTCATGTGTTTCCTTTATTATTTATTATTTATTATTTATAATATACTTTATTTTATTTATTATCTATTATTTTTAACTGGTTATTGATTATTTATTATTTATTATTTATATTTATTTATTATTTATTATTTATATTTATTTATTATTTATATTTACTTATTACTTATTATTTATTATTACTAATAATAAAATATTTTTATTAATAATAATATTTGATACTAGTTATTTATTATTTATTACTTATTATTTATTATTTATTAATTATATTTATTATTTATATTTATTATTTATTTATTATTTGTTATTTATTATTTATATTTATTTATTATTTATTATTTATATTTATTTATTATTTATTATTTATTATTTATTATTTATTATTATTTATTATTTATTATTTATATTTATTTATTATTTATTATTTATTATTTATTATTTATTTATTATTTATATTTACTTATTATTTAATATATATTATTTATTATTACTAATAATAAAATATTATTATTATTATTATTTGTTACTGGTTTTTTATTATTTATTATTTATTATTTATATTTACTATTTATATTTATTATTTATTTATTATTTATATTTATTTATTATTTATATTTATTTATTATTTATTATTTATTATTTATTATCTATTATTATTTATTATTTATATTTATTTATTATTAATTATTTATATTTATTTATTATTTATTATTTATAATTATTATTTATTATTTATTATTTATTATTTTTTTCTTATTATTTATTATTTATTATTTATTATTTATTATTTATTATTTATTACTTACTATTTATTATTTATTATTTATATTTATTTATTATTTAATATTTATTATTTGTATGTACTTATTACTTATTATTTATATTTATTTATTATTTATTTATTATTTATTTATTATATTTATTTATTATTTATTATTTATATTTATTTATTATTTATTATTTATTATTTATTATTTATTATTTATATTTATTTATTATTTATTGTTTATTGTTTATATTTATTTTTTATTTTTTATTTATATTTATTATTTATTTATTTTTCTTATTTTTTTATTTATTATTTATTATTTATATTTATTTATTATATATTATTTATATTTATTTATTATATATTATTTATATTTATTTATTATTTATTATTTATTATTTATATTTATATTTATTTTATATTTATTTTTTATTTTTTATATTTATTTTTTATATATTTTTTATTTTTTATTATTTATTATTTTCTACTTATTATTTATTATTTATTATTTGTTATTTATATTTATCTATTATTTATTATTTATTATTTATTATTTATTATTTATTATTTATATATGTTATTTATTTATTATTTATTATTTATTATTTATTATTTATTATTTATTATTTATTATTTATATTTATTAATTATTTATATTTATTATTTATTATTTTTATTTTTATTTATTTATTATTTATAATTTATATTTTATTATTTATTATTTATTATTTATATTTATTTATTATTTATTAGTTATTATTTATTATTTATTATTTATTATTTATTATTTATTATTTATTATTTATTATTTATATTTACTTATTATTTAGTATTTATATTTATATATTATATATTATATATTATTTATTATTTATTATTTATTATTTATTATTTATTATTTATTATTTATTATTTATTATTTATTATTATTGAGTTTATATCTATTATTTATGTATTATTTGTTTTTTCAATTAATATATATAAGTATACTAAATTCTATTTATTAATCACCTGACGTGCTTCCTGGAGTGGTAAAGTCTTTGGAAAATATGCAAGAGGTTAGGGCTTCAAATCTCACTAAACGCAGTATTTATTTACATTGCATGGGCATGTGCATGGGCATGTTCATGAGATGTGCATGCATGGATAAATAAAGTAAATAAAGTAATATGAAATAAATAAAGTAAATACAAAATAAATAAAATAAATACGAAATAAATACGAAATAAATAAAATAAAATAAATAAAATAAAATAAAAAAATAAAAAAATAAAAAAAATAAAAAAAAATAAAAAAAAAATAAACCGTCGTTAAATCATTTAGAGGCGGTTTAAACTGCCATTAAATCATTTAGAGGCGGTTTAAACCATCGCGTAACGTTCTGCGATGGTTTTAAAAACCACCGCGAATAGTTTCTCGACACACGATTTCGCAGCGGTTTCCCAAAACGCTACGAAAAAAAACTGCCACTAAATCGTGATTTTTCTGCAGTGAGTTTTTTTCTCTTTTCAGTTATAATTTTACTTTTTATTTAGGCTTGTATTCCGGCCCCTTTACTTTTAGTACACTTTTTACTACAACAGTTTACTTCTTGGTTGCTTCTTGTTTTGTTCTTCGAATGTGTGTTTGTACTGGTTTAAAGGAAATGCCTTCCCGTAATTGAGATACACCTTTTTTGTGCTAGTCGCCATCCCTTGGCCTATGGAAGATTACATCGGGGTATTCAAGACATGGACCTTAGGGGATGGGATGTGACATTACTATTATTTTGTGAATCAGGGATATTTTTCTATTGTAGGTTGATATAGGATAATGCCTCCCATATTTTGTGATATAACAACTTAGTGCTTGTCCCCAGCACCAATTCTATCAGAGGTGGGCTTGGAGTGGCACACTTAGATTACTAGCAGATTGAGTGAGGCCTTGATTAGTAGGGTCATATTAGAGTTGTATCAATGATAGTATCTCATAGGGACAAAGTTAAGAGTTATAAGTATTATGAGGATTGGTTTGGGAATTTAGAGCTATGATTCCAAGGGGTTCTGGATTTTGGTTGTTGTTCATGATGATCCTATGGTTATAGTTATACATTTTTATACTAATCAGCAAGTGACAAGGAATTTATTTCAAGAATTATTTGAGAGAAATTATAACACCACGATCTAAGGTAGATTCTCTCCCCGTTATTTTTAGTGTGTACCTTTTCATAGAGTATATGGTGGTTCTTATGGGGTGTACGGGAATACTCATAGGCCATATACACTGTGTATAACCTAATGATAGAGGATTGGATAGAGTTCGCGACTCGCACTATCATCCATCTCAGAATCTCACTGACCAAATGGAAGTTCAAGCATTAAGCTCCCTACACTGTGCATTGATCCATTAGTGGATGTTATTTTCCACAAATTCATGACGGGACTACTATACCATGGTGGGAGTTTGATCCCTCATTTGGGATGGAGTTTTTATACAGAGATTCTAGAACCTCTGTAGAGTAGCACTACTATGCCCGATGTAACAGTAGGATATTTAAAAAAAATAAAACTATTTTTGATAGTGTGTGCGACATAAAACATAGATCATAAATAGACCAAGAAATATTATTATTTAAATATAACCTTTAAAACCTAGCCATTAATTTTTTGGGTATAAATAATATTAACTAATTTATGAATTATATATAAGGTTACTACTCAATTTATATTTATTGATAAATTCTTAGTAAATAATCACCCAATTTTTAGAAAAATCATTTTATTCATTCAAAAAATATGTTTTATTTAAAAATAAATTTTATTAATTTTCATGTGAAAATATTATAATTAATTTTTAGAACATTTAGAAATCTTATTTTATAAATAGGTAATAATTTCTGAAATCATTATATAAAAATTATTTTATGATTAAATTTTGAAATTTTTTTAAAGAGTTTAATTTTTTAATGAATATAGAAAAATACTGATTTTTAATGAAAAATGTATTTTATTTTCTAGTATTTACAGTGTAAAATTATATTTTATAATATTTTTAAAATTTAATTATTAATTTTTTTTTAAATTAAATCTAGTTATGGTTTTTGGAATTAATTTTAGACTTAGATATAGTATTAAAAAAATTTATACTTAAAAATGCATTTTTATAAAAAAAATCTTTTGTGGCATCTTATGAGATTAATTCTAAATTAAATTATTCCACTTATATGAATTGAATATTGAAAAATTGATTAAATATTTGGAATTAAGATGTCCAAATTTTATAAATTGATTCTTTTTGTCTATATTCATTAGGAATAGTAACTATAGAAATTTATTATCACCATGGTAAGAGTAAATCAGATAATTAAGGTTTGAAAATAATATGCTAAAAACTAAAAATTGAACCTAAAACTTTCCTTTACCATATTTTATGAGTGTATTTTTTCCATTTCCATACAATTCTAGAATATATGTCCAATTGGTGTCATATTTTGTTGATTTTTACCTTTATAATATTTAAGTTAAAGATAAAGACAAAAACATGACTTTTTTGATTTTAACAACTATAATATTTTGTGATAGGGATAAAAATAACTTATGTTTATTTATAATATTCATTTTTAATATAAATTATTTTTTATCATTGAAATTTATTAATAAAATAGTAATTAAATAATTACTTTAAATTAGTATGCAACAATGACACTGTATTTATTCAATTAATAGAAAAAAATAATTGATTTTTAAAACATTAAAAGTAATATAAATTGAATAAATTATTTTTTAAAACAAATTTTTTAGTGAGATTTAACATGTTATGGATGTGTTAAAGAATTATATTTGAATTAAAATTCTGTCATTTTGTTTTCAAAGTCAGATTCATTGAATAGCTCAAAAAATCACATTAATAATATTTTATAATAATTAATATTTTATTATTTGATTTAAAATTGATTAAAATCCTAACTTCATACAAGTGATTTGGATATAGTTTAAAATATAAATCATGATCCATTTATTATCTAATTTTCCTTTTATAGTAACTACCTTTACCCCTAAACAATAAAATCTTTGTAATCACGGTAATTGTCAAAAGGGTTAATGTGGGTTAAAACATAACGATAAGGGTAAAAACCAAATTTAAACTTGTCAAAGTTTTATTTTAAAATTTTATTTTAACCCATACTCATCCTATATTATAATTATATTAGTTTTGATCCTTTTTTTCCTTTGAAAATTAATTTATATTAATATAATATTTTAAGAATTTTCAAAAGTTCCCCTCCCATAACTTATAAAAATGCATCTTCTCTCCTCTTCCATTCACATATAAAATGTTTTTTTTCATTCAAAAAATATTAAAATTACTTACTTAATTCTCTTACCATGTCCTATAGGCTTTTTTTATTATAAAAACCTCTTACAAAAGCTTTTGGGTCAAATATAAAGAGGTTGTCTGTAGATGAAGTATCATTCTAAATCGAGTGTTTTTGTTTTATTTCATCTTACACCTCCTTCAAATCATATTAAACCATGAAAATTTAATATCATTATTAAATAACACAAAATTTAATATTATTATGTTAATGGAATAACCTAAATCCATCTCCTCTACCATCAAATAAGAAATGAAACCATCGTTCATGTGTACGGTGGACTACCACCTCATGAACCAATGAAATTAATATTCCATCCTCAAATCTATTGGATATTTATGATGATGGATTTGATTTATATATATGAAATTAATTAAATATTTATAATTATAGAAAATTAATATATCATTTAATTTTTTACCTTTCTTTTCATTGAAAGATGATAACATTGTTCGTGAGTAGGTGTGGATTACCACCTCCCCGAAGCTATTTTATTTGTTTTCCATTACCACATCACATGAATGGTACATATAATTATATTTAAATAAATAATATGATATTTAAGATAAAATTATCATTCTATAATGATAAAATGATGCTTACCTTCTTTCCATTATGGTTTTTAAAAAATGAAAATGTTACTCATGTGTATGTATGGCCTACCGTATACATGATTCTAATGTAGTTTATTTTTCATAACCATATTTCATGGTTGGTTTAAAAAGTATAATTGATTTTTAAAAATTATAATTATTTAATGATTATTATTCTGTATTTAATCAAATAATGACCTCATGTACCATAGATGACATTCTTAAGTCATTTTTTACTAATGAGATAAATATCATCAAAATGTTCATTGTGAACTTAAATGATTAAGTAATTCAATATAACATTATAATAAATAAAATAAAAAAATAAATAGGATAATATAATATTAAAAAGGATACTAATAAATTAAATATTTAATAAAAGTTTATTATTATGGAATATAAATGACATACATGAAAAATCATACTCAAGGTAAGCTACTTTAACAAAAAAACTTTCTTAAAGTTTCCCTTGAAACATGTTATTCTAAATGTTTAAAGAAAATTTTTAGTTATGCATAAGTGGATTATAAAGTTAATTTTTTACAATATTTTACTTTATTTACAATTTTTTTAAAAATCTATATTTTTATGGTTTTATGTAAGGGACACTTTGCTTTAAAAACCCTGTCTTTACGGTTTTAAAGATTTATTTTCTAAATATTTCTCTTCCTTGTCCATATTATTAAAAATTTTTATTAATGAATTTATATTAACATAAAATGAACTATAAATTATATTTATGAATATTTTTTTACATTATTTAATTTTTTTAAAAATAAATCTCTCTTAGTATTTTATACGCAACATTTTGTTTTTTTTTAAATAAAAAATAAGTGTTTTATTTTGACCTATATGATTTCAATGGATTTTCATTCCACTAAAACCATTATTTTATATTTTTATTTATTGATAATATTTCTTTCCTTCTTCAAAGAAAAACCCTCTTTCCCTTTATTATAATAATTTTCAAAAGTAATTTTAAATTGAATGTATATTTTGATATCTGCAAATTTTATTCTTATGGGTGTAAGGGATCTCTCTAAACCACCCTTTTCTCAAGGTTATGAACTTTAACTCTATAATTAACTTTATATCTAACTTTAATGATATAGAATGATTCTATATTATTTATGTATATCATTGACATATAAACCAATCTTATTATCAATTCCTTTTATGGGATAATACATGCCTTATGATCATTTATCAAATGCCTTCTATAAGAAATATCTTTTGTTTGTGATGTGAGGTAAGATTATACAACCCATTTTATTTCCATGGATAGATATTTTGTTTATTACTTATGATTTATTTCCTTTTTTGGAACACATAATCAAGAACATGTTATGATTGGTGTGCCTATATAGCTCTCTAATGCATTGTGTAAAGTTTTTCCTCATGAGATTTTATTTATGGGATTAGGATGTAAACCTAATCCACTATAGGACTCTATCTACTGTGTGATATTGTCATGTAATTTATCCCCAATTTATTATTATATAATTTTTTTTGTTTTTCCACATTTCCTACGTTTACAGAAACTTATGATTCCATGTTCCACATTTTATACAGCCTTGTGATTACGCATAATCATATGTTTAATGGAAAGTATATTTCACTTCATAACGGTGAAATGTATAACTTTTTTTGAAAATATTTCATATGTTTTTCCAGATTTATAAGATATATTTATGAGTTTTACTTTTCCTATAACATTTATTATTAAATGTTTTATGAAAATATTTGGGTATAAAAGTTTATTTCTTAGGTAATAAAATGTTTCTTTTAAGCCCAAAGTCTGATTTTGAAAAAGAAAAATCATTTATAAGTATTCATAAACTAAAAATTTTCTTTATTTGTTTTTTATATGTCCCTTGTTTATATTTTTGGAGATCATCCCATGTTTTAAAATTTTTATAGGTTTTTAAGGATGATTAGGGGTAATTATGTGGTTAGAATAAAATTTATGAAGAAATTTCATGAAAAGAAAACTTGTTATATCATAAAAGTTTTTGTGTTTGGGTTAAATGTATACTATGTGGATGTGTCCAATTAGTGATGTAATACTTATTTACATAAGGATGATGACATAATTATCTTAAAATATAACTTATAAAGATCTTCACATGCATGAAAATGAATTCCTATCTTAGAACATAATATTATGTATTGGTTAAGGAATGTTTGTTATAGTTTGTGTCAGAGGAAAGGTTTTGATAACGTTAGAGATTATAATGTTTTTATGTGAGGTCATATTAAGAGTTATGGATACCATCATGGTTTTAGTAGTTTAAGGTTGATCATAAGTTTAAATTCCTAGACACTACTTTTTGTGGTTTATATGATGAAATTTTAATGTGATTAATGAAATATTAGGAGTTTTTTTGTTGGGATGAGGTATATGTAAATTTTATGTTCATCATGAAGTATTATTTGAAGAAGAATTTTCTTTTCATAGGATTAAAGGTTTTGATAAACTTTAGGGTTTACATTATCTTTGATGATTGTTTTTATTTTTTTGGGGTTGTTATAAGAATTATATTAAAATATTTTTAGTAAAAAGGAAAACGAGTCACATTCAGCAAGGTTGTGGGTCTTGAACCCACAACTGAAGGGCGACAAGGGTGAAATTCCTACCACTGGCCTATGTGATGTCTTGGTGAGCATAAAAATTCTTTCCTTTTAGAAAATATTTTATAGATAATATTAAGTTTATTTTGGGAACACATGTTTTATTTTATTGATAACCTTGAGATTTAAAAGTGATTTAGTGATTACGTGATTAATGTTATTTTGGAATAAGTTCACTATTTTGGTAATCTCATATGATTAAGGTAATCATAAAATTATGGTATTTTATTTGAGAAATAAATTTAGAATTATCATTTTGAATCATATATGACTTTTTTGTGGCTTTATTCTGATTAAATTTATTTATGGAAATGATTATAATATATTAGATATAATATCATTAGGACGTATACATTTTTGGAATAAGACATTAAGAGTGATTGATGCTATTTAAAGATAAATGTTAAATTTTTCTTAGAATAATATTTGATCAAATCATTATAATATTTAGGTTTTAACCAAATTATGGAATATTTTGAATAATTTTAGGGTTAGTTATTTATCAAATGATCTACGTTAAAATTAGGGTGTTATTTGTGAGTCTTTGGTAATTAATATTTCTTTTCTTAATATGATGGTTTATTCATTTTGAGAATTTTATTATAAAACCCATTTTTTTTTTTGGGTTAATATATAAATGTTGGAGGAATATATATTTTTCCTTATTTGGATTATCTGATCTGTTAGAAATTGATTATAGTGTTTCATTCATGAGAAATACATCTTTAATAATAATTCTCAGAGAAAAAATGAGATTGTGGTGGAAATTTATTAAGGGTTGAAATTCTACATATAAAGTAAGTATATTTCCTTATGTTATTCATTTATATGGTAAATTAATTCCTAAACTCTAGGAAAAGGATCACCAAACAAAAAAGTTATCATATTACATTCATTTCTGATGAATTGATGGTCCTTTTCACAACTCATTGGTGTATTATTTTATGGTCATTAATTTTCTCTTTATCATTCAATTTATTGGGATAAAAAATATTTATCATTATCCACAATTATTTAGACATTAAATTTTTTTTCTATGAAAAATATTTTTACTTCCCACTAATTTTCTTCTATTTGGAAACCTAATTATGTGATGACCTTCACATTTATTTTCCTACATTTCAACAGGTTGTTTTATTAAAAAAAATTATGATATGAGATTTCAATAATGATATTTCTAGATTTTAAACACTTTTTTCTGAGCCTAAATTGAAATTTTGAGGATGAAATTTTTTTATAAGGGGAATAATGTAACACCTAAATATTTTAAACAAAGAAAACAACATTTGACAGTGTATACGACAGGAAACACCAAGCCTAAATGAACCACGTAATATTATAATTTAAATATAACCATTATAACTAAGATTCTAAACTAAAGGCTATGAATAGGATTAATTACTTTATGAAATATAAAAAAACTTCCTAATTAATAAAAATTT
Organism: Viscum album; assembly: GCA_963277665.1. Lineage (NCBI taxonomy): Eukaryota > Viridiplantae > Streptophyta > Magnoliopsida > Santalales > Viscaceae > Viscum > Viscum album. The sequence goes on along the minus strand of OY728132.1, from coordinate 695,900,002 downwards.
ATGGGTACGATATAAATAAATAGTCACTCAACTTTTGGAAAAGTTATTTTTTTAGAAATATATTTTCTATAAAAATGGATATTATTTCTTTTCATGATAAAATATTATAATTAATTTATAGAAATTTTAAAAAATTTATTTTATAAAATGGATTATTGTTTTTAAATCATCATATAAAAATCATCTTATGATGAAATTTTCAAATTTTTCTAAAAAGTTTGATTTTTTATTGAATTGTGAAAAAAAATATTTTTATTGAATACCCTATTTTTTATAAAGTATTCACAAAGTAAAATTCTATTTTAGATTATTTGTAATATTTAATTATTAACCTTTTTAAAAAAATATATAAATACGTTTTTTAATTAATTTTATACTTATATATAGTGTAAAAACATTTTATACTTAAAATAATTTTTTTTAAAACTGTCTTTCATCGCATCTCATAGGTTTAATTTTAAAATTAAATTCCTTCACTTATATGGATTGAATATTAAAAAATAGATGCCTTATTTTTAATTAAGAGGTCCAAATTTGATAAATATTCCCATTTTATTTTTAATAATTTTGAATTGTTACTATAGAAAACAATTATAACTACAGTAATGGTAAATTAGGTTGTTAAGGTTAAAATTAATATGATAAAGACTAAAAATTGACCCTATCACTTACATTTATCATTTTGGATGAGTGTAGGTGAGCAATTTATATCAAATTATCTAAAATTTTTCCACATTATTCTAAATTAATTTGATTTTGACCTTTATAATATTTAAGTAAATGATAGAGATAAAAATGTCACTTTCTTACTTTTAATAACTACACTATTTTGTGACAGCGATAAAAACAAATTAGTTTCAGTTATAAATTATAATTTTAAATATAAATTTTTATTTTTATCAATGTAATTTATTTTAAATTCTTATATGTGAAATAATTAACTTAAATTCTCATGCAACGCTAAAACAATAGTGATTTAATTAATAGAATAATAAAATAAATGAATAAAAAAAATTAAAATAATATAAATTGAACAAAATATTGCATTCCATAAATTTTTTAGATTAATATAATATTTTACTGATGCATGAAAGGATTATATTCAAATTAGATTTATTTTATGTTGTTTTCAAAATCAAATTAAATGAATAGTTTTAAAAATGACATTAATGATATTTTATATTAAATAATATTTTACTAAATGAGTTAAAATTCATAAAAATACTGTATTTGGAACAATTATTGGGATATAGTTGAAAATATCAACCATGATTCATTTATAGTATAAATTTATTTTTATAGTAACTAAATTTACCCCTAAATAGTAAAATCTTTTTTATAACGGTAATTATCAAAAAGGGCTAACGTGGGTTAAAACAAAGAGATAAGGGTAAAACCCTAATATAAACTTGTCCAAATTTTATTGGATGAAAATATTTAGACCCATAATCATCATAAATTTAATTATATCTATTTTTATCCTTTTTTAAATGAAAAATAATTTATATTAGTTTAATTTTTTATGAAATTCCAAAAATTCCCCTTCCCTCACTTATAAAAGGGAACCACCTATCCTCTTTTCTTCACATTTTAAAATACTTTTAGTTCAACCAATACCAAAAAATGACTTAATTTATTCCCTTAAAATTTTCTATAGGCCTTTTTTTATTATATAACCCTACCAGGATTCCTTTATTACTATACTAAAGAGGTTGTCTGAACAAGAGGTAACATTCTTAACCAAGTAGATTTCTTTTATTTCTTCCCCCGCATATTTCAAGTATTATTTTACCATGAAGACATAATCACATATTTATCTCCAATATATTAATATTTTATTATGTTAATGACATAGCCAACATCCATCTCCTCGCCCATCAAATGGTAAATAAAAGCATTGTTCATGTGTACCAAGAACTACCACTTCACAAATTAATGTAATTAGTTTTCCATCATCAAATCTCATGATTATTAATAATTATGGATTTAATTTAAATATATGATATTAATTAAATATTTATCATTATTTAAAAGGAATATATCATATATTTTCTTACCCTTCCATTTGTAGAAATACGATTACATTATTCATGAGTACTTGTGGATTATTACCCCAAAGAAGTGATGTGATTCGTTATTCATTACTTAATCTTATGGATGGTATATATAAGTGTATTTAAATAAATAATATGATATTTATTATATATTTTTCAATATTAACTGATGAAGTAACTCTTACCTTATTTTCATCATGATCATTGAAAAATGGAAATGTTATTAATGCATTCATATAACCTTCAATCTACATGATTGTGACATAGTTTATTTTTCAAAACCATATTTCATGGTTGGTTTTAAAAGTATAATTTATTTTTAAAAATTATAATTATGATAATAATATTTTTATGTATATTATGAAATAATTACCCTATTGACCATAGTCAACATGTTGTATCCATTTTGGACTTATAAGCCAAATACCATCAAAATGTCCAGCATGAACTTAAATTATTAATTAATTGAATATAACATAATAAAAAATAAAATAAAAAGGATAATAAAGTTGAAAATGGTTTTTAATCAAGTAAATAATTAAAATAAGTTTATTATTTTGGAATATAAATAATGTACGTGATGATTCGGACTCAAGGTAAGGGGATTTTAAAAAAACCTTTTTTAATTTTTCCTATCCAACTATTTATCTTCAATATCCATGTTCTTCAAAAAAATTCAACAAAAATTTTATTTACACTTAAATGTATGGTAAATATAAATTTTTACCATATTTTATCTTCTTTAAATTTTTTTAAAATGGAATGTTTTTAGGCTTTATGTAATGTATAATTTACTTTTAAAACATTGTTTTTTTGGTTTTAATGATTTATTTTATAAATCTTTCTCTTCCATGTACATATTTTAAAATTATTTTATTAATTTATTCATAAAGATATAAATTAATTATAATTGAATTTTTATATCTATTTTTAATTCTTTTTCAAATGTTTCTAAAAAGAATATTTTTATACATTTTGTACAAAACATTTTGAATTTGTTTACAAAATACAAAATGAATATTTTAATTTAATGTATATGACGTTAACAAATTTTCCCGCTTCCAAAACAATTATTTTATATTTGGATTTATTTATAAGATTCCGTGTTTTATTCAAATAAAACCCCTCTTTCCCTTTATTCTATGTCTTTAAAAAAATTATATTTTTATTTATAGAAATGGTTTTTATGGGTGTATGTGATCTCTATAAACCACCATTTTCTTCGTGTTATGACAATTCTCTCTCTAACCCACTTTATATTCTTTTTAAATGATATCAAATGCTTATAAATTATATATATATATGTCTCTCACATGTATAAATAGATTATTATACCTTTTATTGGGTATTACATTCCCTATGATCATTTCTCAAATGTCTTCTTTAAGAAATCTCTTTTGATTATGATATGAGGTAAGATTATACACACTTTTTTTACATGGGTAATTCGTTTTTTATAAATTATTATTGATTTGAATTTTAGTTAGCACATTATCATGATCATTGTTTTATGTGATCACCCAAATATCACTCCAATGTATTGGGTAATTCTTTTTTTAATGAGATGTTATTTATGGGATTAGGGAGTAACCCTAATCCACTATGGGACTTTGTCCAACATGTGATGTTTTCTTGGTATATATCCTTGACTTATGATTATGTAATGTTTTTTTTTCTTCCACATTTCCTATGTTTCTATGATCTTATGATACCATCTTCTTCATGTTAATCTCCCACGTGATTAGTCATGAGCTTATGTTTAAATGAAATTGTATTATAATTTTTGAGTGTAAAATGTATAGTTTTTTGTTAAACGTTTTCTTTAGTTTTTCATGATTTCAAAGGAACAATTATGAGCTTTATTTTTTCCATTAATATTTCTTATGAAATGTATTATGAAATGTTTTGGGTAGAAAAATTGATTTCTTGGATAATAAAATGTTTATTTTAAGCCCAAAGTTTAATTTTTAAAAAGAAAAATCTTTTATATTCATGAACTAATACGTTTCTTTATTTCTTTTTATTTTCCCTTTAATGAGATATTCTTTCTCGTACTGTATTTTAATTTTTTTCACAGGGTTTTTAGGATGATTAGAGACATTTATGAGGTCAATATGAAATTTATGAAGATATGTCATGAAAAAAAACTTGTCTACCATAAAATATTTTTTTAGAAAAAATGGATATTAAGTGGAAGTGTCCACATAGTGATTTAAAATTTATTTTTGTAAGGTTTATGGAATAATTCTCTGAAAATATAACCATAAATACACTCAAATGAAAGAAAATGAATTATCAACTTAATAATCAAGATTATATAATGTTTAATGATGTGTACCTACACCCGAGTATGTATCATGGTTTATAGACCTTATGAGGAATTCCTTTGATATTTTTTTCTAGAGATATTTTTTAAGCACAATAGTTTATGAAGAACCACCAAATAGATATGTTAGGATGGGTTTGTTCTCTCATGAAACACCAACTATTCCAATGTAATTGAGTGATAATCAATAGTTGTTTATTCCTAGAAGATATACAAACTAACTATAGGGGGTGGTTAGAGATTTTCCAAAGGTCATACAGATTGGTTTCATAGATTGGATTCCATACTCGATGTAACATTAGTTATAGACTCTATAGTTTTGGGAAACATAACCCACCTTTAGTTAGGTTTTATTGATAAATGAGTGGTTCAAGAGTATATAGAGATAAAATATTCTTCAATACTCTCCCTTGATCACCAACATTGGTTAGTTTCTTTTAACCATGGATTTTTTATAGTCCGATCTATGGGATGGTGCACACAATGGATGGATATAGTCATGTGAAATTCATTGTGATTAGAGGTGCGATTCAATTACTCACATCATAGACCCTTATATTTATTAATGTGGTAATGATATTACTCTTCCTTAATCATATATTTGAGAGGTAGATATTCTAGTGGAACCCCTAGCAATATCTTTGATAGTTATATAATTTCTACAGATGGTGACTATATTTCAATCACCCATGCTGGTGAAGTGGAATTATCCTTAGTGGAGAAAGGGGATTTTCATGAGATTCATTCATGGTGTAGATGAGGCTCAAAATTACCAAACTTAGTATGGAGTGGTTACCCATTACAAGTATTGAATGTTTTTGGGTGATTGAGTAAGTGAGAAGAGGGCCACCATAAATTTTAAGTGAGATATATTGTGGGGAGTATATCCAACCCTCATGAATTTATTGTTAGATACACATTAAGAAATGAATATAACTTTTATGCACTATGTGGGTTGTTTAAAATAAAGTTCCATTTAATGAAAATGAATTCATGAATCTGTTATAAGGGTGATCCATGGTTTTCTCTCAATGTAAAACGAATGTATACATTATATTTCATTCTATATAGGGTGTTTATGTGTTTTAAGTGGAATAATGAACACCGTTATAATTTTTATGTAACATAAAAATAAATATTCTCCTTTATATTGGTTTATTTTTGAGCCTATAAAGTGTTCTAAAAGTTTACATAGGTTTACTAGGAGAGTACCATCAGTGCAGTAAATGCTCATAGTGTGAGTTTGATTGTCATGGATTATCATTTGGACTTTCAAAAATTTAACCAATGCAATCTTATGAAATGATAGTGGAAAAGTAGTATCATAGTGTCTAATTTCATTGGATGTTGAATCTGTGTTCACTCAATTAAGGATATTCGTGAGTAGCAATCCTTGAATTGGTTGATTTTTTTTGGAGAGGGATGTGTTTCTCAACTTTGATTGATGTAAGTGGGTCTACACACTTTCTTTGTGTGTAGGTGACCCATGAGGGTGTTCTCAATTTAGATATAGTGTGTCACCATATGTTTTTGTTAAATGGGACTGAAGGTTTTTCTTAAAGGTGAGGAGCACATAATCTATTTTCCCATTATGATAGTTGTTTTACATTGGTGTTCGTATTGAATATCTTAATGGTCATCCTATGAAAGGAACACCATTGTGGAGAATAGACCTATATATAGTATTTTTAGATGGTATTTATGTAAGTTTACGTCATATGTATAATTCTAACATGGGAGGGAAGGGGAGGTCTTATCTTGATGTTGTGGATAGCAGTGGATCCACACTCTTCCTTTGTGTGATGGGGTCTAATGAGGGTGATGTCAATTTAGATACAACGTGTGACCATATGTTTCTGGTTAAAGGGACCAAAGGGTTTTATTAAAGGTGGGGAGAACCTAATCCATTTTCCTATAATAATAAGGGTTTTCCATTGGTGTTCGTATTGAATATCACAATGGAAATCCTAATCAAGGACCACCCTTTTAGAGAATGAACCTAGATTTAGTATGTTTAGAATAAATTTATAAAATTATTCTTCATATAGAAAATATTATTATGACATAGTGGGGAGGATTTCTCTAGGGGTTATGGTTCTTGGTTACCTAAGTTTTTGTAAGTATTACATTAGGATCTAGATCCAACAGGGCAGGGTTATCTAAATATTCAAGTCATCCTGCATTTTTTTGTGGTTTATTAAGAAAAAAAATGGGGATTTTTGTGATCTTGAGTAGTTTTTAGACGTTTATGTAGTATCATAATGTGATCATTAGAATTTTTATTGTTGTATTGATGAAAACACATGTGGGGTGTCTTCAATAGTCGGTTTAAACCTCATGGTGATTAAGATGTGAATAGAATGCTCCCATGAATGTTTGTGGATAGTTTGGGTAATAAGGAATGTTTATCCTTTATTTAATGAGCAAGAGACATTTGTACATGCACCCTATTTGTAGGATATGGAAGAGAATCTAACATGTATATATAGGATCATTAACTTTACATCTCTTTAGGTGTCATTGTAGAAACTTTTCAAAGTTATTAGTGTTGGAATGTACTATAGGTGGGATGTTATCATGAAGAAAACACCACTAATGATCTTTAATGGTATAGAGTAAAGCTATTCCACCAAAGGTAACCTTGTAAATGAACTATTTGATGGTGAATATTAGTAGTTCATTTTTTCTTTTTTCCCAGTTATCTAGGACTCACACAGAGTGGGTGTATGATTCTATAATGTTATTAATTAAAGAAGATCATTAGTTGGTAGCTTTGGTGACAATAGATGATGTTATATTTATAGGATTTTTTGTACTGATATTTATTATATATTGAACCTCCAAAGATGGAGTAATTTCATATGAGTGTGTATTTTTTTCTATTCATGATTTTTTGTGGGTTTACTTGTTTAGCAGCTCTAATTATTTCCTTTTTTATAAAAAGGTTTAAGGAGGAGAGGATATAATGAACCATATTTTTCCTTTTTTATAGAGTCCTAAGACATATATAAGAGTATAATAGTAAATTATTTTTAACATATGACCTCAAAAAACATTATAACAGTTATATTAGTCATGGGAAAAACCTTTATCCTCAGGATAAGTTTTGATGAATTTTCGATCCTAGGGAATTTTATGGGATATTTAATAGTTTGTATTTAAATAAATAATTAATTTTTTATAATGGAAAAGGATATTTCTAAATGGTATATTAGATGGAAATTACAGAACTGTGGCTATGTTCCAAATATATTTTTTACCTGAGAAGTAGTGTAATCATTTTTCTAATCAGGATCACCCTAAGATCAACTATTTTAGGTAGAAATAAATAAATAAAATTAATTAATTTATAATTTTATTGATTATAACCAATAATAAAATTTTATACTTTTAGATATATATTTTAGAACCATTAACTAGGTTTTACTAGCTCCACCTATGATGAATCACTTGAAAAACCCTCGAAGAGGGGATAGTGCACATAGAATGGAATGAACATTGAATCGAAGGAATGAGGCCAGATCCATGATGAAAATGATGGATAAATTTTATTATGATGTAAAAAAGAATCCATCACATCATTGGAAAGCTGAATTGTGGATCTAAATTGATTCTACATCAAGGTGGTACATTGATTTTGATTTATACATTAGTCATCCTATTATTTCCATGAGTTTCATGATTTTATGTAATTCACCATGATAAATAATTTATCTAAAGATCATCTGAATTCACGAAATCATTATATTATGTTCTTGTCTCTTAAAAATATTATTATGATGGAAATCCATCTTTATTAGGGGAATATATAGAGTTTTCAACTTCATTTAATATTTTATTATTGAGATCTACATTTTTTTTAGAATTCCTTAATGAATGGTTACTTTATAAAAACATTGAGTGGATGAGTATGCATTATACATGATTCTACCTCAATCATTCATCTTTCTTCCCCAATATGGTATATACTACTAGATTTTTATATGGATGATTAATAAAGGCTTGGGTATAAATCATGAATGAAAAATTTCAGGATGGAGGTGAAAAATGGTGGATGGGGTAGTAGCTGATGCTTATAAGGACATCTTTATGAATGATGGTTTAATAGATATACTATGGTACAACTATGATTCAAAGACCACTAGGAAGGATCCTAATGTATTTACATGTTGGTTATTAGTGAAATAGGCATGTTTAGGGTTGTATTTAGTTGTTATAGTGTGGAAATAAAAGTGATATATAATTTGGGTGAAGAACATTAATACACACCATGTAGTTTAAGGTAACACATGTTTTGTACCACCCTAAATATGGTGTTAGGTTTTTGGAAGATTAAAAATATCACACAGTATGTGGATTGGATTTATACACCATGTAGTTTATGTGAAATAAAATTTCATGTATGTAAAATCATGTCGAGTGGTAGATGTACATGCCATGTACTTAATTTAGTCTTAAAAACATATAGGTTAGGACCAAACACTATTTACTTTGATTGACACTTTACTTTTTCTTGCATAAGTACAAAAAAATTAAGCATGTTAGACATAAAAGTTGTGTAGAAACCTTATAACACACCATATAGTATATGTAGGATTAAATTTGATATTATGTCGATGTTCATGCAATTAAATTGAGTATTTTTGGCCATCTATATTGTTTATATTCATATACAAACCAAGTATTCTGGTCCTTATATGAAAAAGATTACAGAAACACATTTTGAGTTCCCTTGTTGGTCATTGATTCCTTCTCCATTAACATACAAACTGTGTAGGTAGATACATTTATATAATGTAGAGATAATTACATGACCAGATAAATAATAGGGGATAAAATCTAGGAATCCATATAGTACATGGAATATACCTTTTCCAGACTTAGGTATTTTCAAATATTCTTTCCTAGGACCCTAATTTGGTTATGCAGTAGTCCATCCTTTGTGTTTTTTCATATAGAATGTGATGATACATACCAATTCATCATCAAAAGTTATATGTGATGTAATTTAGGGTGTTCATATCCTTTTATATTTAGAATTAGTGATAAGGATTAAGCATGATGATCAAAGCATACATGGGGTTTGGAAGTCACCTATTGATGTGGATATGATAGGGAAAAGGTCCCCCATATGACTGATCAAGTTATAAAATCTCCCACTCGTGAAGCATGATTCATCTATCTATGGAGTTGGGTATTCCCTTGTCTGATGATCTCTAAATTATGGGGCATAATTCCTCTACTTGGGTTGGTTACCCCCTGAGTTGGTATTTACATATTTGTGAGGAGAAAGTTCTACACTATAGTTTATGGGAGGTGATATGGGTATCACATATCTAGGTAGATATGATAGTATGGGTTGGAACTCCATTAACCTACTACAATTCTTTTTCATGGTATTATTTGAAAAGTAGGTTTCTAGAATAGTGACATGGGACTTGTGAATAGTAAGATGTTGTAATCCCTGGACTCACATGCATAATTCAGTGTGGAGAGGGTACCCCACTAGTTTTTATTAACAATTTAGATTTTATAAAGTATGATTATTTTACATACTATAATATTTATGATGACTTAGGCACCCCTAGTTTCCTCCTGGTTTCCTTCAACATACAATTTGTATCTGGGTCATCTTCTTCAGATATTGAGGCCCTTATAGTATGCCAATCATCCCTAATTACCCGTGATGCATTTCCTTAATATATTGGAGTTGATATTAATAGTAATAATCTATGTCTTTTTTATTTATAGTGGTATATCATACTTTAGGTTTCTTACCTTTTTTATGGTCCCTCTCTTATTCTGAAGTCTTGAGATGACATGTTATTCTGTCTTTCCTTTATGGTATCACTTAACCTACAGAGTATATTTATACTCACCCTATGTGGGATTATACCCAATAATATTGTGTATATATTAGATACAAGTAGTATTGATATGTTCTAGATGGATTTGGGGCTGGTGTGACTTGTTTGAAGTTTACACCTGAAGATAATCGATGATGGTTGGCAGCTCATGATGGTGGAAATGACTGCTACAGTTGCAGACTGATCTTGAAGTCCTTGTTGTGATGAGATATCTATTTTTGATGTTCATCAAGATCAAATACCTTTATAGATGTGTAGTTTATAAGGTGTTTTTCTTATGTAGATATGTACTTACCATCTAATTACTCCCGCATGAACTATATAATATTTATTTATTTATTTATAAATGAAACTTATGTCACTGGTTATATCATGCATTAGAGAAATGTTTCTTTTGTAAGATAATATAGGAAAAGGCCTCTGATATTGTTTGATAATCTTACTCAGTACTCCTCACCAATCCCTGGCCTATTGGATAAAGGCTTGAGGTGGAAAACTTGGATTACTGTTGGTCTGGGTGGGGCACTGATGGGTTGAGTCACGCCAGATCATCTCATGGGTATTTTTGAGAGGAAAGATTCATTTTTTTGTTTCTCAATGATATTAATTAAGAATATGTGATTTTAGATGGATGACTAAGAAACAATAATTAATGATACATGTTTATCATTTTGATTAAAAATAATTTTGGTTTTTGATAACATAGAGATCTTGGGATTGAGTTTGACACCCTTTAGGTTAAAATTATGTTCTTTTTGGGATTCTACTATATCAATTATGTTTTCAAAGGATTTTGGGAGAAATGGTTTGATATTTAAGAATTTTTGGAGAAATAATCTAGGCACAAAATTTGTTCCTAGTTAATAGTAACTGTGTGATATGACTATGTAAAATTCGGTGTCATTTGTCAAGGTTTGAGAACAATTTGTCTAACTGTGTGAGATTTCTATGCAAACCATATGAATGGTTGGGTTTGTATCCTAAGGTGTTTTCACATATTTTTCATTTTTTAACCATCTGAATATTCCTCAATAATGGTGTGCTTTATAAGAAAATTCAAGGTGCACAGTCTACACATGGTTTTTTTAACTATGCATCCTACCCGTGCAACCCATAAAAATTTCATAAAGGTAGAAAATTACCCTGATACCATTGCTTATTTTTAACCATAATCTCTACCTAATCTCTCATTATATGTACATAGATTTTCCTATATGCTCTTAGAGGTTTTACTTTGATACTTTGGTCTTGGTTTATCTCTTTTTGGTCTGCTCTTATTTCCACCCATTTCTAATCCTCTTTATAGATCAATCCTTGATCCCTCTTTTCCTTCAATCATTGAAACTTTTAAGAGAATTTATGGCAACATATAGAGGTTTAATAGGTAATTTATTATGATTCTTATGGATATAGTCTTGAGAGAACATGATGACTTCATTTTTTATCATAATTTTTTAAAGTGGCCATTTTTACTTAATTTTCCAGGCACTTGTCTCTATACAATGGATATTTGTCATGGAAAACATTTTAGTTATTGCGATATCATTTGTTTTGGATTATAAAAATTATTCATTTGATATATATGAGGAATTTTTTGTATAATTTCATCTTTGGTGGAATGGAAAATGGTTTTAAAGGGTCATTTTATTTTAAAAATAGTTTTATTCACTTAATTTTCTCGAGGAAATTCCTCAAATATGGTTTTGGCTCATAAATGTTTCTTAGGAATGGGAGTGGTAATGATCTTCTTAAAAAAATATTTTATTAAATTTCGGGAATGATTTACTTGAATATTTTGATAAATCATAGAAAATGGGTATCTTGGGTGTATTGGTTTGTGGACATATACAAACCTTAGTGAGTGCATGAGGTGACCCAAGAAAATCTTACATAAATATTACATCATTTGAGTTGAATTTAAAAACCAAAAAAAATTATACATTCCTAAAAACCATAAATTTTTCGTTTATATGCATTCCATATACATAAAAAATTTATTTCATAAAGAATATATAACATATCTGACAATGTTCTTCATATTAATAAGCTTCTTTTCATATCATACTTAAAACCTTGGATCAAAACCTGGGGAAGGAAAATATAATAATGGTTGAACTAAGATTCTATGTAAGGGTAAACACGGGAGATATCAATCAATGATAATACATGATAATAAGGGCAAGAGAACATAATCCTAGCATAAGGAAGTCATAACCAATAAATTTAATATCTTGAATCACAAGTTATGGAATAAATATTTGTTATTACAAAATTCAATATTCATAAGAGTGTGGAATTTTAAATAATAGATCATGATCTATGAGAGAATAGCATAAACATAGGAATATGGAAAAACATAAGATTATAACATTTTTAACATGTATAAATAGAAAAAGGTTCCCTCATTAATTTAAGGACATGAAATCAGGTCCTCGCATAAAATTAGGGATGTTAAAAAAGGTCTAGACATAAATTTATAGACATGAAAATAGGTCCATGTATAAACCTATAGAGATAAAACTAGGCCCATGCATCTTGTTATAACCTTAGAATCAATTTCACACATAACATAATTATCTCATGAGTTATCCTTATTCAACCAATGCATTGGAGGTATATAAATGACCCACCCATCATATAACCTTAACTAATAAATGTGTCCTAAAATCATAAATATATTAATTAATTCTTCATATCATATCCCATGGAAAAGAAATGAGATTAAAAAAACAATCCTTTAATCATCATCCTTATAATCCATACAAATACAAAAAGTGTATGGTATTATATTATCATATCCCTAGTGAATCATACCAATCCTTAAATTATGTTGAGATATATGATAAATACCTTTAAAAGATCATTTGAACCTTTATTTGAAAACATGATAAATATATCCTTTAATTTTGATAAAATTTTAAATAAAAAATCCCAGAATATTGGGAAAATAATTATATTTAAAAATATCCATGGAAACTTATAAAAGGAGCTAAAAATAAAATAATTGTCATGGAGGTATGAGAGTCTATTCATGTAATATATGTTAAAGGAATACATTATTTTCACGCCTTTTTTTAAAAGTAAAAAAATGACTTATTTTGAAAAATATGTGTTTAAAAAGATTAAATTTTAAGCCTTTTTAAAAGAAATAAAAGTTAGTGAATATGAAAATTTTAAAACATTAAGTATCGGTAACAACATTCATAAATAATTTTTAAGATCATGGACAAGGAAGAAAAAATTCATCCACCAAAATTTAAATAAGGTTGAATTTTCTTTAAAAACAATTCTCGATTGTTCTATGTACTCAAGAGGGGGAAATTAAACTAATACCTAGAAAATATAAAAATTACAAGAGTATAAAAAGCATAAATTGGTTTATTAGATAAGGATAAAATAATTTTCTTTATGGAAATTTAATCATAAGAAATATCTATTATAGTGAGATTGAAACATAATCCCTTACCACGAGTCTTATCCTTGGTCGTATGCATTTGAACCTCATGTGTAATAAATATTTATTTTTTATAAATCTATTCAAGATCAATATTAATATATAACATACCATATATGAATTATTTATAAAATTATATCATCCATTTGTTAATAAGACTTTATTAAAATCATAGTTTTGGGTGATAACTATTTCATTTTACACACAGGTTTTGATTTGCTAGTTTTGGTCCATATACTTTGATCATGGTTACAGAATATCCAAAATGTTAATAGTGTTATAATAATCATATTTAATAATTATATAAACTTTTATAACTATTCATATAACATTGTGATGAAAAATGAATTATGTCACTTCGTGGATATGATAGTCCACACATACGAATGAGTGATTTTTTCACTTTTTGATGGTTGGAATGATTAAAATTTAAATTATAATCAACCTTTATATAGTAATTATTATATCATATATATCATATTTATTAAGAAAGTATATCCTTATTTCTATCCAGGTAAATTGAAAATGAAATATGAATCACATCGCTTCGTAGAGGTGGTAGTCCACCCATGCGCATGAGGGACATTATTGTTTTCCAATAGATGGAATGGAGAGAAGGTAGATAAGAAATTATAATTACAGAATTATAATTATGTAGTAAATATCATACACTGAAAATAAAATCATCATAATATCCAATTTTGAATTATAGTGATGGAAAATTAATCCCATCTCTATGTAGAGGCGGTAGTCAACACATATGCATGGGAGATAATTTAATTACAAATTTGATGAAAAATATAGTGGATAATTATGGTTAAATAATAATTATAAAATTTCCATATATTAAGGATACTAAAGTTTTTATTTTATTATGAATACCACATATTTAAAGGTGGTAGATGAACAAATAAATTGAAAGAGGTTGTGTAAGACAATTGCCTCTTCTTCAGTAAACTTCCATTAGATCCTTTATTGAGGACCATTGGAAAGGCATTTTAAGAACAAAATACCTCTAATTCATGAATACATATTTTGATAAGATAATTGGGTAGGTTGTTTTTATCTAGGTGACTGAAAGTGGTGTAAAGAAAAGAGAGGAGGCATTTCCTTATATAATTGAGGGTTGGGGCAAACCATGAATATTTTAAAGAATTAATATTTTATTAAGTAATATTCATGAAATTTTTTCCCATAAAAAATTAAATTTAAAGCTTAAGGTGATAAGGTTTTAAATATATTCATTCTATAAAAACTAATATGAAATATTGTGGCCTTATCATCTAGTTTAACTATAATTTACCCGTTTTCCCCTTTTTTTATTATGTTAGTAATATTGTTACCATGGTTACTATTAATTATGACAAAAAATGTAATTGGACTCATCAATAAATCTAGGAAAATTGATTCAAAATATTGAATTAACTTTTAAATATTTAGTCTCTAGAAATTGAATAAATTAATTTAATATAAAAAAGGCAAACACAATAAAAAATGATTCTCTGAAAAATTATATTTTATTTCTAAATGTTTTTCTATATCAAGATTAAGTATAATGTTGATAAAAATGGAATAAATTGAAATATTTTTAAAAAAAATTAATGACACTTTAATTAAAATTAACATCAAAATACAGGTTTGAAAATACAAGAAATAAAAATACAATTTTTTATAAAATTGATATTTTCTCTATTCACCCAAAAAACAACTATTTTATAAAATTTTAAAAAAAATAACACTAATATCACTTTTACCTGATGATTTTAGAAACAAATTTAATTTTCTAAAATTAAATTACTAAAATTATTATAAGTTAATTATAATGTATGGACATAAAATTTAATAAAACCATTTTTGAATGAAACATACTTTTGAAGCATAAAATGAATGTATTGAAAATTAAGTACTTATAAATCAATAAATTTGAATTATATAAATACTTTATAAATATTTTTAATAA
Source organism: Viscum album (assembly GCA_963277665.1). Taxonomy (NCBI): domain Eukaryota; kingdom Viridiplantae; phylum Streptophyta; class Magnoliopsida; order Santalales; family Viscaceae; genus Viscum; species Viscum album. The sequence continues at coordinate 695,884,341 of OY728132.1, read as the reverse complement.
TGTGGTTATTAATATTCATACCTTTTAAATTAATGGCTATGTTATAATGGTTAAATTTAAATAATAATATTTTTATAGTATATCGTAGTTCGCTTAAAGCTCGGTGTTGCATGTTAAGTAAGATATTAAATAATTAAAATTTATTTCAAAGGAAATACATATGAAATCATGGGGTGGTATAGTTTGGAAACCCAAGGTGTTACAGTTGTGATACTGATAGACTATGACATGAATCTGTATCGTTATGATTCATGTCTATGCTGGCTAGTATTCCTTACGTGCTCTAGTTACATATTTCTATATACTAGTGCCAAATTTTTTCTTGATGTTTAATGCCTTTATATTACATAATTTCCATAATTAAAACATTAAATTAAATAATAATGTCAACATCTCAAGAATTGATGGGTTTTGTATATTTGGACTCTAGATAAATTAGAGATTTATTTTACAATGCTTGTGAATACTTCCCCATAATTTCATTATACTATATTGTATCACCCAGACTCAAACCATAGGTTTTGATCCATCGGTTTCACATGACCTCACGCACACCTCCCCATACACAAGAGGTTTTCGATTAGTGGTGAGGGACTATAAAACATCATGGGGGGGCTATAATATTCATACTAAGTAAGCATCATATTACATTTAGAAGAATAAATACAGTAAAAAATTATAAATAAATAATAAAACACCAAGGTAGCTAAATATAAAAAAACACCAATGATGTATCAATATGCCTTGTAAATTAATAAATTGAAACTAAAAAAACTTTCAAAAGTATGGGTAAGATTATAATAAAAGAACCAAAATCCACCCTAAGTCTATCTCGCATCATATGTATCCTAATACTAACATTCTCAACAATTCATCATAAGGCCATTTCCCTTATCCGGATCCATGAGAATGAAATATAAAGGATTACTGAAATGACTAAGTAGGGTGTTGGTTCAAGACTTAATAAGACACCACAAATGTCCCTTTACATAAGATAATAGAAGGTACACTGCCATAAAAATAAGGTAAATAGCGTTAAAATATAAAAAACAACACATCACATAAGTACAAACATATATAGGGTCCTCTGAGACTAGATCTACCTACTTTGGCACCATATCTGAAGGAACAACGATTAGCCTCTTGACACATCCCCCTTAACGGGATAGTCTAAAAACATAATTGGGATACCCCTCTTTAAGGGATAACCCAAACCATGATGGTTAGGAATCTAACATAACCCTCAGGATAATATTCCATGAGGTGCATCATACATGCTCAATTATAAAACAAAATAATAACACAATATGACACAATATACAATTGAAAGGAAAAAATTCACATAAAATTAAAAAGGATCATAATAGAAAATCCACATTCAAGCAACACAAGCATAGGTATCACAGGTCTATACACACATAACACATGTGATCAGGCATAAAACATAGGTTTTTAGGGGCTACACACACACCAAAAAACATGACAAGAACCCATATAAAACATGTGATAAATTAAAGTGCTTCCTACCACAGCTAAAATAGTAAAGCTCATATCTAGGGTGACCACCCAAGTTTGGAAGCACCACAAAATCCTACAAACATTCCATGCTTGACATGTTTAGAACTCTAGGATTGATTTTGAAGGGAAAACACACCCAAAAGGGCTAGGATATGGTCAAATCACCAAATATAGTCCACTACCAAAAAAATGTATACCAAGAATTTCATAGAATCCAAATCATTGAGTTTGAATGTTGATTCAATCAACAATCATTAAAATCATTATTATATCATTCCAAAACCATTATAACTAACCTATAATTTTAATATCTAATTGACTTTGATCATGTAAAAGATGATATAATTTATCATCATGAAGTAAGAAATTATTGAATTGGATATAGAGTATTGAATGGGTGTTTAAGAGAATAATTAAATGGTAAAATGAGAACCCCAAATCTCCATGTAAGTGATCCTAAGTTTCTATAAATTGAGAGATAGAGGGATAATGAGAAAAAAGGAGTGGAAGGTCAGTTTCATAAAAAACACCACATAAAGTGGTGGTCTTTATTAGGACTCAGACGATTCCATTGTCTAGGTTGTGGCCTCCATCGGCCACCTAATGGTCACTGGGGAGAACTCTATTTGGCCAGGAGCACTTCCAGCTGGTAGGTGGGACTGTTATATCTCAAGGAACTATAATAGTCTTCCCAGCTCTGCATCAGGCTATTTCTATACTCCCAAATTCATTCAAACCACCACTAAACACTTAAAAACAAGATCAAAATGATATATAAATGATGAAAAGAGTAATTACCATAATAGAGATGCCACAGTTCTCTCATTATTATGAATTATCATCCTCAAAAAGTATACCCATAAGTATTCTAAAAAAACTCAGGCCACTAAATCTAAATGTTAGATTCTTGTTTTATATGTCTTCTTGAACATGAATGTGATTATAATGATCCCAAACTATAGTAACAGTCTTTCTTCACAATGCCTTCTCACATATATTTTCTATCTGAACATGTCACCCAAAAATAGATAAATCTGGTTCTAGATCAAAATCCTCATAGTTAATCACATGCACAAGGTTGGGCTAGTACTTCTTGAGATGTTACAGAATGAATACAATTTGAATTATTTTGTACTATTGATAAATATGTAAATAGTGGCGTTCTATGATCATGAATGGTCTGAAATACCTTGGTTCCAGTTTCCCTTGCCTCTTGAGACATCTATTGCCCAACCAAGGTGGAACCCACAAGAAAACTTTTTCACCCATAGTGAAATCCAAGGGTCATATCATTCATTAAGTATAATATTTTAACCTGTTTTTACTTATAACCATATGCTTCTAAATTAGTTTTACACACTCTAATTTCTCCTTTACCACACATGGCCCAACGACTAAAGACTTTCCTACCTCATTCTAGTAGAGAGGTGAATGATATGGCTACCAATAAAGGGCCTCAAACAGACCCATTTGAGTAAACTTATGATTGTTTCTATTGAAGGTGAACTCCACTATAGCTAAGTGATTATCCTAAGATCCTTTCAAATCCATAATACACACTCATATAATAACCTCTAAGTTCTAGATTGTTATTTTTGACTACCCATCGATTTGAGGATGAAAGGTCATACTTAGCTTCAACTAAATACCCATAACTTTAGGTAAGCCTTTCCGAAACCACAAGTTAAATCAAACATATCTATTAGATACCATGATCACAGGTATACAATAATTCTATATAATTCCCCAAACATAGATCTTACCAAGATTATCTATAGAGTTCATCTCCCGGATCAATATGATGTGAGCCACCATGGACAACTGATCTACTACCAAATAAAGAGTGTCTCGACCTCTCTAGGTCATGGGAAACCCCATCACAAATTCTTTAATCTTCTCATACCACTCACACACTTGAACTAGAAGTGGCTAGAGTAACCCACTAGGTCACTGATGTTTAGCCTTGTTTAGATGACAAGTTATACAATGAGAGAAAAAACTTGTGATGTCACTTTTCATGTCGGGCCCCTAGAACTCTTGTTTAACATCATGATACATCCTGGTAAATTCTAGGTGCACTTCCCACCAAGAATCATGAGAGTTACTTTGATGCACATGGAATTCACTGACATTTAAATAAAAATTTTAGTTTCATTTATATTTTATTTTATTAATAATTTTTTTGTAGGTTCCTTTTTTAGTTTTTTGTATTGTATATATTTTGATAATTTTTAGTTTATTTATATAATAATTTTAGAAATTTAGTATTTTTATAATTTATATTAATTTTATATATTATATTTAAGACTATATTATAATTAGAAATTTCCCTAATATTAGTTTTATTATTAATTTATTAATATTTATTAGTATATATATAAATTTTCTATATTATTATTATATTATATTATATTATATATTTTTTTTATTGATAAAAGTATTATTTTTATCATTATTTTTTTATTATATTAATATTTAATAGTAGTAATATTGTTGTCATGCTTCTTTTTAATTTTTTTAGAGTATTTAATTACATGTTCATATATTAAAATATATATTTATCTATATAACATATTGTTAATTATTTTTGTCAATATATAATTGAAATACGATGTATTTATATAATTACAATAATATTATTATTAATATTATTAGTATTATTATTAACGTTAAACATTTAGATGATAATTTGAATTTTAAATTTTGAATTTTGAATGTTTGTTTTTGTGGGTAGATAGACACGTGGGAGGATCTCATCTACTAGAGAAGACAGAAAAACAATACACACCATCACCTCTTCCCCTTCTCTATCACCACGTCTCCACCCCCATCTAGGCGGCAGCGCGACACCCATCTCCTCCAATAGCTGTCATTACCTCCACCTCCATTCAGCTACACCATGTACACCACCTCCCTATCTCTATCTTCACACCCCACATGATACCACATCACTCTTTTCTATAAATAGATGACCTCCCCTTCATCTACTGCACACCAACTAATACCGGTGACCCCTTCTCATCTCTACCATTTTTAAATTGGCATCTACCCCTCACCAACACCATTGACGTCACCAACATCCTCTCCTCTGTTGGTCTCTCCTATACTGCACACCATTATCCTATGGTGCTTTACTATCCATGACTAGCTATAATCCACTAAACCCTACCAGTATGCTACCAACGACACCACTTCTCTCCCTCTATGTAATAAACCCTCCACCACCAATGTCAGATCTCCACTATATACACTCTATGCAATAGAACACCTCTCATCTCTCACATCAAGACCAGTGATGCTACCTCTGCTATTTTGGGAGCTCAACTATAGTTTAGGTGCAACAACATCACATGCAAAGGATTATCGCTATGTTTGGAGATCAATGAGCATCTATTTTCATCATGTAACTGATTTAATAACCAATATGAAAATTTATTTGGTAGCACATGTATATTTTTAATGATTTATTATTTTATTATTGCGTTCATTTGTTAGTCATTGTGTTAGGGTAAATCTATTTTACCGGTATACTAATTGAATAATTTAATGGTTTTTCATTCCACGTTGATATTTTATTTTGAGGTTAATTTGTCAATTTAATTTATTTTTAGTTTAATTTCTATTTACTTCAAATATATTTTCCCTAAATTTAATTCTGAAAATTAAAATCTTCTATTTTAGTTCCTAGTTGATTTAGTATTACCAAGAAGGTCAGATGTTTAGACTGATTGTAGCACAAATAAATAGCACAATTTTATGAGAAATGGGTTGTGTCATTTCGCCGACTGGTTCATTACTTGAACGCATATCTTAATTTATTTATCACACTAGAGAAGGGGACTTTAAATAAATTAATATATATAATAATAATGTCTAAAAAATCTTATATTTTTATAACAGAAAATAGTTGGACATGCAATGAGGAACATAAATATTTTTGAAACCCTTTCTGGGGTGCACTCACACTTCAAGTATTTAAAAAATAAATCTAAAGTATAAATTGATTTATTCATAGATTTCCTAGATAGTGAACACTCATAATTTTGATCCATTGAAAAACAGCCCACCACTTGATCTTGAGCTAGAGTATCAAAGTAAAGGGAAAGTAGAAATTAGAATCTCTTCCAAAAATAAGGTGAAACCACAAGAGGAAAGCATTGATAATCACCTCATAATGCTTCCCAATGGAATAGTCCACCACTATTTTCAAAAACATTCCAATAATAAAATACTTGAACTACTATGAGGTGGGAATTGAGAACAAGTATTTTTTGATTCAGCTTAGGCATAACAAGAAACAGAATTCTGGAAACTCATTTTGAAATAAATCCATTGATGATAAACCTACTCCAAAAACATGCACAATTTCATGTCTTGAGTAATAAAGACCCTTATATGTAGTTGAATATATTTCTTGAATTCTGAAACACATTTAAATAAAACGGGTTGACCAATAACATGTTTATCCTCATACTATTTTCATTTTTATTGAAAGGGAAGGCTAAGGACTGGTTGGAATGTCCGGAACCAGTTATAGTCTTCACTTGGGAAGTTCTGAGAAAGAAATTTGTTGATTGATATTACATAAATGTACAATACTTGAAAAAAAATAGATACCCCAACTGATATTTCCAAAATGAATACAAATCACTTAAATAATCTTAGGAAAGATTCAAATCCATTTTAAGGCATTGTCCTCATCATGGGATGTGTTTGGTGAACCAATTGCAAGCTTTATGCTATAGAATTCAACCCATGAGTAGTTTGATAATCAACACATATACTGGAAATGTGTTCATGGAAATGGATCCCAAATATCTATACACATTAATTTAGAACATGGTAGACCATTATTTTTAGTGGCCCTGATATTTTTCAAGAATAAAATTACGAGTTAACCAAGTTTATTCTTACACATTCATGGATGCACAATTTGAAGCTCTCAACAAGTGTACACGAAATTTGTTACTGATTCTTCCTAATAAATACCATGTAGTTGAAATCGAACATTTACCACACAGTGGTGGATATCATGATTATCCCCTGTGTCCATATAACACATCTTCGAAAAATATTTCTAATGATGTCTTTAACAGATAAAAAAACAAAAATTATGGAAGAAAATACAACACAAACTAGTAAATTAATAACCAAATTCAAGGTTATAAGGAATTATGCCTACTCAACCAATGAATTAGAACACAGGTCCATCGGGGTTCCCTACTCAATGTTACTTCAGACCCACTATGAAATCACAAGATCAATGATCTTAATAGAAATATCAACAACCATTTCATCAATAACAACAATACAAATAGTAATAGAAAAAAACAAACTTTCCCCTCATATAACACAAGGTCAACAAGATTGGGGAAAAATAATATATAAATTAATGATATCCAATCAATCAAGATTTGAGTTCCAAGAGATGGAAACACAAAAACATGTAAAAGACAACCCAAAAACTATAAACAAACACCTAAAACTTTCACAAAACCAAAAAAACATAAATCATAAATGTAAAACATTAAGAATCATGTTGATTACTTATCTACAAAAATTCAAGACTAAAAATAAGGACCTTTACCAGGTAACACAATAGATAACCCAAGAGAATAGGAAAAAAATTTCATATTATATATTGACACACAATTTACTAAGTGAAAAATGCCTGATGCTCAACCAAAATATGATACACTTACAACTACCTTTGATAATGGTGGTTCAAAAAAAATTTCAATTCAAGATGAAGATAATGTTTAGGAAGATCAAAATGAACTTGTGGAAACTGAAGTAGAAATAAAATAAAAGGAAAATAAGGCACTCAATGAAAGTGTGAAATCTCACACACCACCTCCACCATTTACACAAATACATAAGAAAAAGAATCTGGATGCTCAATTTTTGAAATTTATGGAAATGTTTAAGAAGCTTCACATAAATATTCCTATTAAAAAAACCATCACAAAAATAACCAACAATGCTAAATTTATCAAAGATGATATATCTAAAATAAAAAAATATATGATGTGGGAATAATCATAATGTATGAGAAATGTATGAAAATCATACCTAGATCCATGCCTCCTAAACTAAGAGACCCTAGTATTTTCTCAATTTCTTGACATATTAGTGGATTTTAATTTGTGAATGATTTATGCAACCACAAATATAGTGTAAATCTCATTACATCTGGATTTTTGAATAATTGGGAATTACATAATTTAAACCAACTAGGGTCTCCTTGAAAATGGTGGACCAATTAGTGAATAATCCCAAGTGAATTCAAAAATATGTACTCATCATGGTTGATAAATTTTATTTCACTACTGATTTTTTCGTCCTTGATATGGAATAAGATAAAAACTTCTTAAAAATTATTGGGAGAAATTTATTATAAACTTGCAGATCAATCATTGATGTCTATGATGGAAAATTAATTTTTAGAGTTGGGGACAAAAACATAACATGTTATATCCTAAAATCCATGGAAAACCCCTCTGTAGATGACTATCATTTCTTTGATATGATTGAAGAATAAGAAGAATTAGAAAAATACATGTTGAATATAGAATATTTACACAAGTAAAAGGAGTATTTAACTAAATTAATAGATGAAATATAATTCATTAGAATCATAGTCGAGATTTTGGATATATAAGTGTTTACCTCGTTGACTCCATCACCTGAAAATCCTCCAACACTATAGTTTAAACCTATTCAACCAAACCTAAGATATAGATACCTGGGAGATTTAAAAATAATTCTAATCATCATAAATTTTAATCTTTTGATGCAATAAAAAAATAAATTTCATAATGTCCCATCTTGAAGGAATCCAATTATTGGATGGATATTTACTGATTTAAAAGGTATAAATCCTACCATATGCACTCACAGAATACATATGGAAGATAATCAATAACCTTTCTGGAAACTAAAAATACATTTAACACCTATGATAAAATAAGTAGTTAAGAAATAATTCATTTAACTTCTCTATGATGGTTTAATATTTCCTATATCGGATAATCAGTGGATTATCCCATTTCAAGTGGAATCTAGAATGGGTGTGACCATAGTGTTTGAGAATGATAATGGGGAATTAATACCCACATAATAGTGACTAGATAGTGAGTTTGCATCAATAATCAAAAATTGAATGATTCCACCAGAAATGATCACTTCCCATTACCCTTTATTGATCAAATCCTTGAATAACTAGCATGAAGAGATTACTATTGTTTTTTTGATTGATACTCAAGATATAATAAAATTGTGGTTACACTATAAGATTAATAGATAATCACATTCAATTATTCATACATTAAATTCTCTTATCAAAAAACTACTTTTGGAATGTGAAATGAACCAAACATATTTCAATGATGTATGATGGAAATATCCCATGATATGATTAAAGAGTTCTTGGAAATCTTCATGGGTGACTTATCTATTTACTGGAATTCATTTGATTAATGTTTGGAACATTTGGATAAGGTTTTTTTGGGATACTAAGAAAAGAATCAGGTGATCAATTTAGGAAAATATCACATCATGGTACAAAGTGATATAGGTTTTAGGTCACAAAATTTCAAATAAAGGAATTGAATTTGGCATGGACTAGTTTGGCACAATATCTGAGCTGCCCATGCCTACCATGGTTCATTAAATTTGAGGTTTTATTTGAAATGTTAGATTCTACAAACATTTCATTAAGTATTTATCTATTATTTCCCACCCCATTAAGAAATTTATTAGGAAAAGATTTCACATTCCACTTTGGGCTTCACTGTTAGGAAATATTTTAATTTTTAAGTAAAATCTTGGTTGAGGCCCCAATAATGATTTCACTAGATTAGGAGTAACCGTTTGATTTAATGTGTGATGAAAGTGACTGGGAAGTTGGTGATACATTGGGAGAAAGGAAATAAAGGATCATTAGACCAATATATTATACTTTCTTACATTGAATAAGGATGAACATAATTACACAACATTTAAAAAAGAGTTTCTAGCAGTTGTATTCAATTTAGATAAATTATGACATCACCTTATCTTCTACAAAGTCACTGTCTATATGGGTCACTCTGCGATGTGCTATCTGATGACCAAGAAAGATATGATTCCCAAAATAATTTGATTGATATTGTAACTTCAGGTGTTTGACAATAAAGTGAAGGACAAGAAGGGAACCGATAATTTCATTGTTAATCATTTATAATTCTTATAACATAAATCAAGTGATATCAATATGTAATTAATCAAAGAAGCATTGTTTGATGAGAAAATTTATTCCACTAAGAAAATATCACCTTGGCATGCTGATATTGTGAATTAATTAGATTTAGGTTTGGTATATCTATATTTATCTAAGGATTAGAGAAAAATACTTTTGAATAAATCTCACCATTACTAATAGGATTATCCATTAGTTTTCAAGGACTATTACGATGGAATGATCTGAAGATGCATCCCAAAAGAATAATGTTATAGTGTTTTTTAATTTGTTCTATACTGGAGACATTGAAGGACACAATGGAATTAATAGAACAATTATAAATGTGTTAAATTGTGGTTTTTACTGTCCTACCATGCATCATTATATTCATGAGTTCATCATGAAATGTAATAAATGTTAAAGTATTGGGGGTATAAGTTGGAAGTGTAATATGCCCCAACATTCAATCATGGGTGCCAAAATTTTTTGAAATATGAGGAATCTACTTTATGGTTTCTATTCTTAATTATTTTGGAAAATCATACATCCTTTTCTATATTGATTACAAATAAAAGGGGTTGGAAGTTGAAGTGTTAGAAAAAAACATTACTTGAGTTGTTAATTAATTTTTAAAGAAACACATTTTTACCCGATTAAGAATTAAAAGGATCATCATTTGTTACCATGGTACTAACTTCAATAATGACTGGTTTCAGAAGCTAATGAATCTCCCTGAATGTCACCACTACATGAGCACCCCAGAACATCCACATACCAATGTCCGAGTTGAGGTTTCAAATAGAGAGATTAAGGAAATTTAAGAGAAAACTATGCTAAAAAAATTATGTTTCCAAACTTGGTGATGCCCTGCAGGATTACAATACTGAGTAAAAAACACCAATTAGAATTTCCATATACTAATTTTTCTTAAAAAACCAGCTACCTGCCTATAGAACCAAAAAAAAACTTTTTGGGATATTAACAAGTTGAATTTTGATTTAAAAACTCCCCAACAAAAGTATTTTTTTCATATGATTGAATTAGACAAGATGATGGGAGAATCCTATGACAACACCTTTATCTATAATAAGAAAACTAAAGCCTAACATGATAAAAGGATCCAACAAATAAATTTTTTTACTATGATAAAAATTTATACTCTTCAAATCAAGATAGCATATCATGGTATGAAATCTCAAATAAGAGGGGTCAAGTCCTTACACTATTATAATTATTTATCCCTATGGTGTCATTGAAAATTCTGATCATGATATTCCTATATTTAAGGTTAATGTTCAATGCTTCAAACTTTATCACACTTTAAATACAATAGGCATCATTGATGAATTTCAATTACAATGAGAGGTTTCTAAACATGATGAAGATGTTAAACTTAGTGATAATTAGGTGGCAACCCGACTGATTCTACATTTCATGGTCTATGTTTTCTTGGTCTCTATCCTTATTAGTGTATTTAAAAAAATGTCTTTCTCTAATGAATCCAACAAGACGATAGAATCCCATATTGAAATTGTCCACTAGAATGTCTTAGAGATGTTCTTAATAGAAGAAATTTTATGAAAGTTACCACATAAGATATTACTAAGTATTGAAAAATCTTATAGGAGGAATAAATTTCCCCATTAATGGTTCCTTGTTATAAAGATGGAGAGTTCAAAAATCAAAAAGAGACCTTCAGAGTTTGAAAACACTACCTCAAGAGTAGATAATAGGTTGAAAAATTTTTAGCCAATGGAAAAAAGGGATTAATAATTGTATATCCATATGGATAGAGACATTAAACTCAGTACTTAATGGGAGGAAACCATTGTTTTTTTTCTTTTTATTAATTTTCATTTATTAGTTCTAGTCTATTTTTTGAAAGAAACCTAGAATGTGTTGAAAATTTTTAGTTACTTTTTAAATTTTATGCACTTATTATTCTCTCACGTATCTAATTTCATATATATTATCTTTGGTGTTTTGTTTATAATATTATGTGGGTATGTACTATCATTGTGTAGATTTTACAAATTCATTATTTTTGGAGCTTCCTCAAATACATGAAACCTTTCCATGTATATCTTCACTTACTTAGAGAAGTGTTTTATTTTATGTTTTATTTTATGCATCCATAAACACCATATAGAATAACTAATATAATAATTGAAAATTGAAAATAAAACTAACATTATTTTCATTGATAAACCTACATGAAAGTTTTTGTATTTTTTGTCAGAACATAGTCAGATCCATACCACTTATCTTCCAGGGTTGATCAAGGACATGGTTCCTATTTGACATGATTTTATTCTTGATACCCTGATTTAGATGACTAGTGATATCAGTTTATTATTTGATTTTTCCCCTAAAAATCATTTATTTTTGAGACACTAATCTGCACTCATGGTCATTTGTGTTTTCCATCATTTTATTTCCATACCTGCTGGGATTCTAGACCATTTTTCTATCAACTAATGATTCTATCTCTCTTGATGGAATATTGGACATGTTATTTCTTATAAAACTATCCATATTTTTCTGTCAATGTGATAGAAATTTCGAATGATTCACTAAAATGGATGAGGCATTTATTTAATATATTTATCCCATTTAACCCCCAAAATACACTCTTTAATTTTCTCTATCATGGAGCCCTTAGAAGTGTGAATAATCCTTTTTAGGATTATCCCATAACTGATACCCTTACCTACCCATTTATTGATTATTTTCATGATAATATATTATGTAAGTTTGGTGGATAGATTTATTCACGGAGAGGGTTGTTTGAGGGATAGTTATACATTTGATGCACATGGATCAACATTATCCCATAATTATTATATGTGTTATATTTGATTGTAGCCACATGTATCACATGTATTTTGATATGGGAATAAACAATATATTTTTTAATAATGAGAATGTATGTTGTCATTATGTGGAAACCCTCGCCATTAGGGATACCTATAAAAGTGATGACTAATTACTCTATAAGCTAGAGGGTTTTCTATACGACATACATTCACTGAGATTATACTATGTATGAGGAAATTATATAAATTTTCTTGGGATACTATCATATTATATTTCATTGGGTTTGGGAGCTAATACTCACCTATTTACCTATCCATTATATTTGCTTGATTTTATTCAAAAAAGAAGAAAATTGAAAAATAAACAAGTGTGATAGTCTAATTTTCATATTATTAGGGTCAAGAAACATTTTTATTATGGGGCATGATATTATGAGGGAGACATTTGGATTAAAATTTATCATTCATTTATTTCATGATTCAACCCTCATTTTTTACCAAAAATTGTCAATTGTTTTAAAACCCACCATCTCGTAGCCTTAGATATGTTTGAACCTAATGTGAAGTTCTTGAGATTGATTAATTCTTTTATTTCCACCAATAGAGCTGTGAAGTTCAATGAAAGACTATGGTAACAATGAATGTGTACCAGAATTGAGCATATCTTGGATAAAATTGTCTATGCGATGAGAGTGATGGAATGCTTGATCACATGATGCATGAGTGTGGGTACTTGTTTTAAAAATTATACGAGAGTAAAGGAAACTGTTTTGGAAAGTTATAATTTTAAATGATTCATGATATTTTGTTGGTAAAAGGGGCAGAAATATTTTGAAATTGTAATTATTATGTTTTGATTTTTCAATGGGTCTAATTATGTATTCTTTCTGATTGTTTTTTCCAAGAGTGAAAAATTTTAAGTGCAAGGGATTTCATGCACAAGGAATTCACAAAAATTCTAAAAAAATAGCTTTATTGAAATTAAATTTTCTAACCATTTTTTTGTTTTTAGGTTCTTTTTGTAGTTATTAGTATAATAGATATTTTGATAATTTTTATTTAATTTATCTACTAATTTTAGTAATTTTGTATTTTAAATGACGCATGTTATCCTTTTTTATGGATAATGATGATTCCAATTACACTGCAAGAGCAGGTATTGAGGGAGTTTCATATATCCCCCATAATAGTATATCCAAGAGAGGAAAAATATATACTAGAACATTAAAATTTAGTTTTAGAAGCATGGGAATAAGAGGTGTGTAGAAAAGTTTTTCTCTCGATGCCTCACTTGTCAATAGGTGAAGGATAAGCACCGGTCTCTAGTAGGTTTGGCTCAACCCCTCAAGGTTATAGAGTGGAATTGGGATGGTGTCTCTATGGACTTTATTATGGGGATTCCACAACTAGATAGAGGTCATGAATCCATCTAGGTAATCATAGACCACTCACCCAGTTGTACAACTTCTTATCCATCTGAGAGAAGAGTTATGTAAAGAGTTTGTAATGAATTTATGTGCATGGGATATTCTGGCTCCATGGAGTTCCCTTGAAAATCATTTCAAACCATTATGTATGGTCTAAATCATGATTTTAGAGAGGATTACATATGGACTTAGGGACTTAGTTGTAGTTGGGAATGATGTTTCTCCTATGGAGAGATGGCCAGATAGAGTGGAATATTCTAGTTGTGAAGGATATGAGTTGGGATTTCATGTTGGACTTTGGAAATAGTTGGGAGTATCACCTATCCTTAGTAGATTTTTCATATAAAAATGGAAACCACTCCACCATTTTTATGAAACCATTCAAGTACTTGTACGTGAGACCCTAGTAGTCACCACTATACTAGACTGATCTAATGAATTTAGTACACATGGGCCTAGAGTTGGTGAGAGAGAATAAAGAGAGGGCAGAGATCATCCAAGATTGGATGAAGATTAACTAGAGCCATAAAAAGTATTATACAGGTCTATTACAGTGGCATTTTGAGTTTTATAAGGGAGTAAATGTATTCTTTATGTTATTACATTGATGAGGATTGTAGATATTTTTTGGGGTAGAAAATTGCCTCTGAGGTTCATTGGCCTTTTATAGATGTTGTGTAGAGTTGGCGAGGTGGTGTATCACTCATCCCAACCACCTAAGTTAGAACAGTTACATGAATTATTCCATGTGTAAAAATTGAGGAGGTATTTACAAGACTCATCATGTGTTATCAACTGGGGTGAGATGAAAATTGAGGATATAGATACCTTTTTAGAGTACCCAATAGAGACTATGGATTGACAAGAAAATATTCTTTTATGGGAGAGAGATTCCCTTAGTGTGTGTTTGATGACATCATGAGAATGTTTAGGAGAGCATCTGGGAGTAGGAGAACCAGATGCGAGCTTAGTATTATAATCTATTTGAGAAGGAATTTTTCTTTTTAAGATGAAAATAACCAAGGTGATGAGAATAAAATGACTCTATTTTTCCTTAAAAACTTTGCAATATCATAATGAACAGTTTTGAAGTTTGGTGTGAAGTCATCATTGGATTTCAGGCCCCGAAGGGCCATGGTGTTGATATAATAAAAATATTAAATATATTCTATCACACACATGTATATTTTATGAAATATTGGAATAAATCCGGAATATAGTCTCATATAAGAAATATGAGGCTTCCATTATATTGAGAATATAGGTTTTACCTTAAGTGTGATATAGCCATTGTGCATGTTTGGTGTTTGTCTTAATAGTAGTCATGGGTGGTTTAATAAAGAAATAATTTTTTTTTGTTTTTGAAATTCCTAAAACCTAATACTCATAAATATTAACCATTTAATGAAAGAATACTAGTTTTATCTTTATAACCTTAGGTATTTGAGAGGGACCGTGAAGAAGATCATGGTGGATGAAAATAGATCATGGTATAGTGATCATTTTGCTGAGGAATTGTCTTATCCAATGGAGTTCTTGGATCCCACCCAGAAAAAATAAATAAAACCATTATTCATTGGAAATCAATCCAATATTGAGGTAGGGATTTTATTAATGTTTTTTTAATCCCCATTTTTATTATTCTTTATCAAACATGAATGAATCCTTCTAAAAAATTGATTACAAGGTTGATCGTTGGTTTACTTTTTTTTATTTATCTTTCTATAATTAGGAATGGATAATATTTTGTTGATCCATGATTATTGTTTAAATTTTACATTCCATCCATCAATGGATTGTTTCCAACCTTAAAAATGTCCAAATTTTGTTTCTCACTCTTTTGTTTTGTGTTTTTATCCTCTCATTCCTCATGACCTCATCATCGGTATTCCCTTTGGTTAGTGGTTAGACAATACCTGGAAATAAATAATTTTACAATCGATATTTGGTATAAATGATCATTTATACGGGTTCAGGTTTGGGATTGAGAGTATAATTGTGGCATGATGTTGTGTAATGGAAGATCAAATGTAGATTGTGAGTCCTTCGGTTCATGGTTTTTGGTATTATGTGTTATGGTGCGACAAGGATCGACTTCTGAATGGATGGGTGGCTAGAAATATTCCACAATTTACATCTCAGTCATGGTCAACCCCATATTTGAGATAGTCAGGCATGATTCTTGGTGGAATCAGTGGTGGTATCAATATAGGTGAGGCTCATAGAATATATGGGACTTTTTAGAAAATCCCGATTTACACGATGTTTTATTCAGAAGGATAGATGCCATATGGTCCCCTTATACAGAGGCTCAATATTATACATAGAGATAAATATTACATGCCATGTGGATAGAAAACATGTTGTGTGACCAGATACTAATGATTTTTCATGTACCCAGGGGTACATGAGCATGGGAACGACTCGATACATGGAAACAACTAGGTAAACATGCACGGTTTGGCTACACGGGAACAACTAGAGTACTAGGCACAACCAGGGTACTTGAACATATCCAGAGTATATGGAATGACCTATGTACATGGGGTTGACCATGGTACATAGTTATGGGAAGTATGGAACATTCATTCCCATGGAATAAAAACCATATTGTGTATTCTCTATACACTGTATTTATATCTTCTAAAGTAGTTTGAGGCCATCATTCTTTTCAATATAGATGAGTATCTACTGGGTGAGTTTCATTGGTCCATCCCTATGAGGGTATAGTGATGAATTCTATCCTGAGTATAAGATGACTGATCCCCACTATGTATTGGATGCAAATAGAGTTAGGTATTCTATAGTGTGGCACAGGGTGTTATCCTCTATCACTCCTCCAAAATATGGGTTTGATATCCCATTATCAACTTCTAGGGAATGTGATCCCCATCCAAGTGTCTTAATATGGGTTGGCCTTGGTATCCCACATTATCCATAGTAGAGATCCCTTATATATGTATTTATATATTTTGAGTTTCATCGATTATTTATTAATGGTGAGGCCCAATGAAAACAACCTATTGGATGAGTTCCATCAATTTTAGGAGACCTTAGGTGTGAGTTCTCTTGGATGAGCATTTTTTTGAATCCTTGAGTGGAATTTCAGGGTTGTAGTTTTATTGTGATCTTTCCTCAAGATGTGGTGTCTATATTGAGTATATATGGGATATTAAATTTTATTGTCTCATATTCTGATTGACTTATCTTTTTGATGTTGAGATGACTTTTTTATTTGATGCTTTGTGTTTGGAAATTTTAAGGTGTTCTGCTGGGTATGTTGTAATCAACCCTACATGGGCTCTTCCCACACATATCATGTCTTATGTAGATGAAAATCCTTACAATGGAGTCATAGTACGACTATAAGTAGGTGGATCATAGTTGATCTAGATGGGCCATTTTTTGTTCCAGAATTTTCATTTGATATCAATCCCTAACTAATAAGCCTTTTGGACTCTATTCCTATTTTGGGTGGGCTTTTATATTGCCATTTTTCTTTTTCATACTTGTGTCGTACTCTGATGTGGGATCTATTTTTATGCATGAACCTTGGTATCAATTGTATCTTCATTTCTATATTGTATTAGTCTTTGGAGATATGTGTTTGTGTACTAGTACCTTAGGCTAAGGCCACCCATGTGTGTGATATTACTACTTAACACTTATCCTAAACCCATGACTTAATGGAGGTGGGATTGGGGTGTCTCACTCAGCTTACCAAGGCTAAGTGGACCCTAGTGGTTTAAGTTATGAAGAATCCTCTAGAAGGACATTTTGGTACATATCCACCACTCGAGGAAAAGTGGAGGGTTTCACCATCTGATCCACTATAAGAATCATTATAGAAACTATGCTAAAAATATTTTTCTCTGATGAGGGTTTGGTCCCACTCTTACTTCCTCAACTTCCCATTCACTAGTCATCATAAAATCTTCCCCCTAAGGCAATGAGAAGGTCACCAAACTCGAATAATAATTGATATGTTCATGGAAACTCATCAACCAATCTATTTCAAGGATCATGTATAAACCTATCATCACTTGTATTATGAATGTCTAATCATGTTCAAAGATATCAATGAATATCATATAGTCTGGAAAGATATTAAGATGACCCAATTTCTTTCCCAGGGGTATATTGAATGATAGAAACTTAGAGGATTATTCTACTATTAATTATAACCCAACAACCACTTGAGAATATATAAAATAATTTTATGTTCATGTGTAAAATAAAGAAATAGATACAATATAATAGATTAGGTTCATACCTAAAACCATGGAGGGTCCCTCTCTACCAACATCTAAATCCCGATACACCATATATTCTTTGAAATCAACCACCCCATGGTTCCCTAGAGGATCATGAGTTTCCTGTTTCACCGACCCTTATCAGTTCTTAACCTACTACCAAGGTCATGTACCCACACCAATTTTTGATTTAGCTATGTGAAACCGTGAATCCATGGTATAGAACCAGTTCAGATAACCATTCTTTCCACATGAGTGACATGTCTCAAAAGAAAAAGTATATTCCTTAAGAAAATGTTATTTCATTTCACAATTATAGAATCTAGAAAAGTCACTCCCCATAAGAGGATTCAATGAATATTGACTCTGCTCTGACTACAGTCCACCACCCCAGCATCCATCATCAGACTTCCTCTTATTGATAGTATAATAAGAAACTAAAACTATGTTGGTGAAGGAACTTTTTGGTCCTATTATGCCAGGAAGAAGTCCAATTTCTTTTTCTTCCTCAATGATATTCGGTATCATCAGTTATTTATGAAGAACTACTGCATTAGTCATCATATTGGAGTTCCTATCCTATTGATTTATCTCTGTGAGAAGTCCAATATCAAAATTCCTAGATTTTTGTGCTTCATTTATTTCCAGAAGTGGATCAAGGTGTACCAACTATGTGAATAATTATAAATAGTTATATTCCATCATTGTACCTTTTTTGAGCTCCATGAACTCCTAAGAATGATTCGACTTTAGTGCATTAGAGAATAACTCCTAGAAGAGGTTGTCCCCGATGCTCTACCAGGCCAGCCCTTCCTTTATACCAAATTGTAGCATGAAATCCCACCATGTCTAGCTACACCTTGAAGAATAAATATTGAAATATTAATATTCTTATCATTTGGGGTCTCTACTAAGTTTAAATTCGTCTCTTTGAATCACATCCAGTCCTTCTTATCCCGGGGCCCTACAGTGCCCTAGAAAATGGGGGTGATAGAGCTAGATGTCACACTTAAATTTGACCATCAGTTTACCACCCAGTTGGCTCCTCCACCTTGAACAGGTACCATCCAAAAGATTTCTGGTTAGAGCGTTTAAACTGCTTGACCCACTTGAGGAATTAAGGGAGCATACAATGTTACATCCTCCTACACAATAGGTAGTGAAACTAGATAAGTGATTCTCCTATAAGGATACATTTCATGGAACATTTTATAAACCATAGATAGATCTTGGAATATACCCAATAGGACTAGAATAATAATACCATTAACAATTAAAAAGGACACACAAGGGATAACCAAAAAAGTTCAACCTAAGAGGCTACCCATGAGGATAAGGTATAACTCCCTAAGCACTACCCAAAACCAAATTCAAGACTCCAGAACCTACATATTAGTCACAACCACATAGATACACTCAAGGATAGAATACAAAAATATCAAATAAAATAATGCGATAAGTATTTCACCAAATCACATATCAAAAATTTAATAAGCATTTAATTATTTGAGCTCTATCTAATGAAAGAAACAGGTACACATGGAATGTGAACCTATGTTTCTATAATTATACATGAATGAACACCAAATCCAATAAATAAACATATCAATATCATGTGTATCACTCATAGTGAACTTAATAAATGATAACATCAAATAGAAAAAGCATGAATTACCACTTTATAGGAACTCCGAAGGTCGAATATAAAATGCAGGTGAGGAATTGAAATAGTTCTCCATCTAGAGTCCTGACCATTATAAATCTAGTATATCCCATAAGAAATCCATGAAATATAAATACAAGTTAGTTAACTTGGTGCTGTGATACCATTAAGTAACATCCCAAACCCAACCACCAGTTCTTAGATAGGGGTTTCACATGACCTCATACATACCTCCTCATATGAAAGAGAGTTCATATTAGTGGAAATTACCTATTGAACATCATTGGGATGATATTTCCTTGGCATCTAGTAAACATCAATGTGTAGATAAAGGAAGTTATATAGTAATCAGTAAATAATGAATAAATAAATAATCAAACACCAAGGTAGAAAATATCAAAATAAAACCCATATAGTATCAATATGGAATGTCATTACATAAATAAAAACTAAATAAAGTTTCCAAATTAAGAGTAAGGCAATAATAAAATCCAAATTATCTAACTTGAGGTCCATCCAGCATCATCTGCATTCTCCTACTAACCGACTCAATTTTCCATCACATGGAACTTTCACTTTGCTAGATCCCTGAGCATTAAATCTATAAGAACACCAAAATTCACAATCAGGGTGTGAGAATGAGACTCATTAGTTCACCACTAAAGAAACCTAACATAAGTGTATTAGGGATATAGTTTCATTACATAATGGTAAATTGTGTCTATATATAAAAACAATATACCACACTGGTATAAACATGTTTAATGTCCTCAGAGATTAGCTCTACCTACTTCAACACCATTCCAAAAGGAACAAAAATCAGTTGTCTAACACATCCCACTCAATGGCATAGACCAAATCATTAATGAAATATCCCTTTTGAAGTGATATCCCAAAGCATGTCGTCCAAGAATATAAAAAATACCCATCAGGGGAATAATTTAGGAGGATCAACTGAAACCCTCAACATCAATATAGATGAATAATAAAATATTATTATATATATAATTGAAAGATCAATCATCAAATCAAATAATAAAGTATTATAACAACATAATATACATGCACAAAAAACAGGAATAGGTCTAACAGGGACACAAACACAACACAAATGATCAAATATAAAATATAGGTCTCTAGAAGCTACAAACATGATAAAGAACAATCCAATAACCCATATAAAACATTATCTAAAGTTAAAGGATTACCACCTTAGGTGAAACAATGAAGATCAAGGAAAGGGTCACTATCCAAGTCTTTAATAACCATCAGATCCTATAACCATTCCAATGTTAACATGTTTAGAACACTATTATTGATGTATAAAACAAAACACACCAAAAAAGGGTTAGGATATGATCAAATTACCAAAGACGATCTGGTTCTAATAATGGTTTTTTCCCATGAGTTTCATAGAAGAAAAATCATTGAATCTGAAAGCTGATTCTATATGCGATCATCAAAACCCTCATTAGATCATTCCAAAAACCTTTGATCTGATTCAGGTGTTGAAGATTTAATCTATTTTGATCATGTATAAGAGGATATAATTATTCATGAATAGGGAATAACTTGCTGGTTTTAATGTGCAGGACAAAAAGAGAATTTGATCATTGAAGAGAGTAGTTGAAAGGGAATAATAACACTCCAAATTTAAAAATAAGGGCTTATAGGTATCTAAAAATCCGTTGAAATAATGATAATTAGAAAAAAAAAAGTGTGTAGGGTTGATTTTATGAATACATTCACATAAATATGAGGTCCTTACTAGGTCTCATCTGATTCCACCAACTACTCGGTTGTCATTGGGTAGGACTCTTACCCATGAGAACCATCGAAAAGCTAGTGGAAGATTTATAGCACAAAGAGATATAAAATGTCCCTCATCCCTGCATCTACCAATTTTTACCATCCAGATCACCTCCAACCCACCTCTAAACACTTAAAATATGTTGAAAATTCTATTAAAATATTAAAAATGGCATACATGGAATTGATGTTCCGTATAGATATTATTTTAGATGTCTCACAAGTTAAACTCGTCCCAATGACCCAGGAAACAGAAACATAAGAAATGGGTCAACTCAAATGATCCATAATAGAATAATAAACATATCAATATGTTACCCAGGGTGAGATCATAATAATATGGTAAATCATAAACAAAATATAAATATAAGATTAAATAAATAAGGAATCATAAAAATATTCATATTTCATAATTGTAGATCAAGTAATTCCATATAATTTAACATATAACATGGATTAAAGACTAGAAAAAACACGAGACTTAAATCATGAGCCCAAGGCATAGAATAGACACATATTAAATTAGTGTGGAACCAATGTAATCATAGAAATTCAACATTGGGACTAGTTATCACAACATGTTTCCCATAGTAGATCATTAATCAAAACATGTTTCTAATAGTGTATTAGGCATCACAACTAGTTTTCCCGCTTTGATTTAGAATCACTACTCATTTCACCATTATCTTATAAGATGAAAATTCCTACCCAATGCATTGGAGGGGTATATATGGCCAGTACATCTGTTAAAGATTAAACATACACATGTTTTCTATAAGAAAACATATAACCATTAGATCATTAAATCCTAATAATAATAATGGGTTTCTTAAAACTTTCCACAAAAAATCATTCACGTTTTTAAATCATAAGGATCCCATAGAGAGAAAATGAGTTTCATAAAACAAATCATAAAGAAACCATGGAAAGAAAATTGTCCACATATAATTTTCAAATTGATTAAAATATTTAAATCATTCATAATTACATTAATAATCATTACATGATAAACCCATGGAATATAAATGGGTGTCCAATGACATCAAAAAATCTCTCAATAAATACTATTCAATAAATACAATAAATCATATTGCATTCACACCATATAGATAAAGGGTATACAGTTAGGGAATTAATTCAAGCTAATCAATTAATGTAGGACATTTAGGTGATCACCCCTCAATAGAAGGAATATAAAATAATGTACTGATACGAGAAAATAATTGGAAGAAAAATTATGGTTACACACTGGAAATTATTATACAAGACAAAGATAGTGATGGATCATTTCTCTGAAATAGAATTCCATTATAGAATCCATACATAGAAAGAATATATATGGTTACATTTTTAAAAAATCCTTGATAAATTATAAGATATATCGAAGTATAATGACTTTGATGAAAAATAATTTTATGGGATTTTGGAAATATCAATTTGGAAATAAGAAATATCATTAATATTTTCAAAAAAAATTAAAAGAGATAATTTATAAATCTAGGAGAAAAAAATTCTTTTAGAAACCGTGAAAACAAAAGGAAGAAGGTTTTAATAAAATCCAAAAGGTGGTGTAAAGATGTTTCCCCATGGAAAAATTTTAAAAATATCAATTTTAACATATTCATAGGATAAAAAAGTTATAATTAATTTTCAAAAGTTATTTTCAAAATGTTAAAGGTAAATTTTGAAAAAAACAACCTTTTAAAAATAAACATCAATAAAAAATTTATTAAAATTTCATATTGATTATAAAATGTAATTTGGGGGGGATTATAAAACATTTGATTTTGGAATTATAAAAAATATTTTTAAATTTATTTGTTTTGGAAACCCACTTCATAAAAATGGTATTATATTTTCCTTTTAAAAATGGGTAAATATAAATATTATAATCATATAAAAACCCCATATTATCATTCTAAAAAATAGGGGAGAACATTATTGGGAAATAAAATATAGACTTGAAATAAATATCCAATTAAAGGGTGTGATTTCATTATTGATGACATTATACTTTTAGGTCAGAGAAAAATCAATATTTAAATATTGAATGAAAACAAATATTCTCTCTATAATTATAAAATATAATGTCATATAAAGTAGTAAATCAATCAATAAATATAAAATTTAAGGTAAAAGTTAAAAATAATCCATATAACGCAAAGAAATAGTTTTGAGTTACCAAAGTCACTTATGGACAACATAGTTCATGAAATAAAGAAAATTTTGAAAATGTGTTTATGCAATAAAAATGTAAATACATAAAATTAAGAGAAAAAATACTACAAAATACAAAGTGAATAATTTACCAACTTTTATGAAATATGTTCTAGAAAAAAAAATTATAACTCAATAAATGGTAATTGATTTAACAAAAACCCTTACAACTTGGGGAAAATTTAAAATCAAAACCTATTGAAATAGAGAGATTTAAATTGACCATAAATTTTAATGATTAAAATTTATTTCGTGATATAATAACTCAATAATTTAGAATACAAAACACATAGAATAAATTAGGTTCATAATAAAAAACATTCTCTAAGAGAGAAATTTGAGATGAAAACCCTTACCTTGGCCCTAATTCATTATGAACATGCACCAAAAATCCAAAATAATTAAACTAATTTTACTAATTATATACCCAATAACCTAATTATGAACTATATCCATTCATAAACTTTATTTATAATCATTATATACATATATATTATCTCGTTTTTACCAATTTCCCATATTATTTGTTTATAATTTTAATGGTTTATACTCACTGCGAGAAAATTACCCAATACCCTTGGTTTAGAATTGTGGTATAACCCTTAAAACTAGGGTTGTAGGCTATACCCAAGGTTTTAAGAATCGTGGCCTTGGGAGATTCCAGTATAGAGCTATACCCATGGTTTATATAGAAACTGTGGGTATATCTGTAGAGGATTTTATCATACCCACTATTTAGCCCAAACAGTAGGTATATATCTATACCCACAGTTTTAGAAAATGTGGGTAAATAGTTTTCCCAGAATAAAACATATATCCATGGTTCTCCAAACTATGGGTAAAGGTAGTTATCTCTATTTGGTAGCAATATAATCTCTTCCAACCCTTGAACCTATAAATAAAATAAAAAACACAGTATATATTCAATTCAATACAAATATTGTATATTTAACATTTAACAAACTACTTGTAATAATTTTCATACTTCTTTTAATAATTTTCAAACAATTTAAAATACTATAAAATAAATGTAAATCCATATAACCAATCAATTCAAGTCATTAAACAACATTCACATGTCCATTTACTTTTAATTCAAAAATTAAAGGGATCAACATCCCCCCATATCTAACATCCTCATGATCATCACCATATACAGCATCCTCATCGCCAATAACATCGTCTGTATCATCATCATCATCATCATCATCATAATTTCCACCACTATCTACTCAACCACCACTAAGACCCTCATTGGAATAAATCATTAAATCATTTGAATATCACATTGATTCTATATATTAATCCAAAGTATTATCATCCTCTGATGGAAGTGATTGAGTTATAACTGGCATAACTTTCAAGATGTGTTTGTTGACCGGTTTACTTCTTTCATGCTCCTATAAAGCTATTTTTTTACCTCAACTACTTCTATATGAAACATTTTTAGCTTAGACATCTAAGAGTTTTGAGAGGACCCCAATGAGTACCTATACCTTGTGGTGACTACGTATTTCATGGGTAAACATCAAACTCTCCCCTAGTGCTCATCACTTCATACCTATATCAAATAATCATTTTGCTCAATATTTTTATCTTATTTATCATCGATGGCCTCTAGGAAATACTGTTGAAAATATAAAAATGATTTATAATTATGAATTTTTTATAAATATTTGAAATATAAATAAAAAACTTACAATATATTCTTCTATTTGTTCATTTACCACATTTCTAATCTTTTTATTCCTACTTGAGAAAAATAAATTTTCTTGAGGAACAAGGCCTTTGATTCCCAATACAGTTTGCTTCAATGAAATTGAATTGTATAAACATATTCAAAATATAAACATTTTATAATCTTGAATAATACTAAATGGTACTAACTTTTAAATAAATGAACAATTTAAAAATTTAAACATGTGATAAACAATGATGAAAATTTCATAGATAAAAGATAATGTTAAACACTTTATATTATTAACTAATCATTATAAACATTCCATATTCTTTAATATGAATTATTAATATTTATTTCAAAATATGAACTCAATATTTTATATTATATGGAATTTCCTTTATATATATAACAATTTTATTAAATATAATTATTTTATATTTAAATTTATTATAAAAACTATTTATAAAATATAAATTTAACATAGTTAATAACATTTAATACTTGATCAAATGAAACATAAAAAATATTTTGATACAGTCTCAATAATATCAAAATAGGGCCTCAAATTTAAATATTTCAAATTATGTATTTATGAAAAATTTATAATATTTAAATATAAATACTTTATTTCTAAGTCATGAGGAATTGAAATTGGGTAGTGACCTAATATTTATTATCCTAATTGGTCAATTGTCTATTATTCTATTAGGTCAATTGTCCAATTGATTATGGGTCTGTTAGGCCATTAGGCTAATTTTTCAATTGGCCATTAGGTCATTAGGACAATGATGCCAATTATACACTAGGCCATTAGGCCAATTGGTTATTTAATCATTATTCCATTAGTCCATTATTCCAATTTTCTTTTAATAATTTAGGACAATTGGCTAATTATCCATCAAGACTTCAGTTAAATTGGCGAATTGACTATGAATCCATTAGGCTAATTGACCATTAGGTCATTTGGCCAATAATCCAAAATGAAACTAGTCCAATTGTCCAATTTGAGAATTAACCATTAGTCCATTAGGTCATTAGTTCTCTTGAACAATTATTCATTATGATATTAGTCCAATTGGACATTTATACACTAGACCTTTTGGTCAATTGACCATTAGGACTTTAGTAAAATTATCCATTGGGCCATTAGGCCAACTTTCCATTAGGACTCTAGGCCAATTTTCCATTAGGCCGTTAGGACAATTATCCAATTGGATGTTAGGCCTTTAGGACAATTTTCCATTAGTCTATTAGGCCAATTGTAAAATTTTCCATTAGGTGTTTAGGACAATTGGACATTAGCCCAATTGTCCATTTGAAAATTAGATGAATTGGCCATTAATTTTTTAGCCAAATTAGCCATTACACCATTAGCCCAATCAACCAATTATCCATTAGGCCTTTAGACCAATTATATAATTGGCCATTAGGCCTTTAGGAAAATTTAACATTATGTGTTTAGGATAATAGGACATTGGTCCAATTGGATAATTACATATTAGGTCATTAGGTGATTAGTACAATTATCCAATTGGACATTTGGACTTTAGGCCAATTGTAAAATTGTCTAATTGTTCATTAGGACTTTAGGAAAATTGGCCATTAGTACATTAATCAAATTATCCAATTGTACATCAGGCATTTAGGATAATTTACCATTAGTTCATTAGTTATATTGGCCAATTATCCAATATGACTTTATAACAATTTTCCATTAGGCCTTTAATCCAATTGGTCATTAGGACATTAGGAAAATTGGACAATTAGTAATTAGGCCATCAGGCCATTAGGCAATTAGGAGAATTGGCCAATTTTCCATTAGAACATCAGGCCAATTGTTAATTATGAAATTAGGGAAATTAGCCAATTTTCCTTTAGTAGGGTTGGGGATAAATCAGAGGATATTGAAATTGTAAAGGTCGAAACATACCCGGAGGTGGAATAGACATTGTATGGTAAGAAGAGGCTAAATGAGATGATGATGGCTGCCTGTGTGGGAACATCCCTAGAGGATCAAGTGGAAGATAGAAAGGTGTGGTAGATGTGGTGTCAACTGGTGGATCATTATGGGAAAATGTATGATGGGTGCTCCATCTAGGTCTAGGAGGATACCCACTTAGACCCATACTAGTAGAATGAGAAGGAGTCAAATTTGGTGTAACTGAGTATCCCTAATTTTTTTATAATAATTATGAACATGAAATTGTATTTAATGCAGAAAAAAACTATTAAAATTATTATACTCACTAAGGGAATAAGAGGATGAAACCCACTGTTGAGCATCAGTTGATCAACATCAAATAATTGTTTTATTCAAACATTTACAGTATTTTTCATAATATGCATAATAATGAAATGTAAATTTTTTTGAAATAGTTTTTAAAAATCATGTAAAAAACATAGAAGTAAAAGAAGTAATAAAAAATTCATAACATGTTTTAGTAACGATAATTTAAAACAAAGTTATACATTTTTTTAAGAAACCCGTTTACACCCGATTTTCTGAATTGAAATAAATCTAATTAAATGAAATTAAACAAAACAATACTAAAACATACATATCATTATAATATGAAACTAAATTAAAGTAATTAAAATAAGAAAAACCTGATAAACCCATGTCAAAGTAAACTGAATGAACTACGAACATATATGGTTGCTTCTATATATTACCCACCACTACTTCAGATTCAAAACCAACTCTCCCAATGAGACAATTTGAGTCATCAAATCCAATATTTTTTTCAACATTAGTGGGGGATTATATGGTTACTATTTCATCCCCAAAATCGAGAAAATTATGTCTTTGGATTACTTCATTAGTGACATCGTAATGAGGTCTTAGATGATCTTTCATATAAAACACTTGTTTTTCTATTGAATTCAATATGTATAGTTCATTAGTACCTAAGAATTTACTCATATAAATAACTTTGAATCCTAAATCATTAATAAATGTACCAGATTACATCACATAATCAAACCATTTATATTTCATTATAGTGACTCGTCCTTGAGAGTAAAGATCCAATAACAATATTTTCTCAACAATTGCATAATAATACACATTTTCATATAGGGACTGACTATCTGATTCACTTTCATAATTGCCTATTTTAGTAGTTAACATAATTCCATTATACTTTGTTCAACTTTTTATCACTTGATAGTTGGTAACAAATTTATACTAATTGATTATTAAATATTTTCATTCACAAACCAAATAATTGAGACCAAAAGTCAACACTATTAACTATTAAGAAATAGATTCAAAAGATAAACACAATAACTGAAATATATAAGAATAATACAATTAAATGAATATATATTTTTTTATTAATTAAATTAATAATCATACCTTTAATTTCAACCAAGCAGAAACACTTGGCTATGAAAATAATCTCATCTTCTCAAAGGAAAAGGTCATTAAAATTTACTTATAATTTGTTTATGTTGACTACATAAAATGTTAATAAAAGTTTAAGGTATATGTGGAATGGAATAGTATGATATAACATAAAAATATTTATATTAATTACTTGATATAGTAATTGAAAAAACCACAGTTTAACAACACAATGTGATGTACCATATCCCACTCTTCAAGGATAAATATATCCAATAAATATGACCCAAGAATTCCTCCTATTTGGGGAAGAGATGGAAGAGAGGGATAAGTTTACCCATACTTCTAATCTTTATTTCGCATTTTCTAGTTATATATTGTGCTCATATATGACAAATAAATTGAACAAAGATCTATACATTCTTGATCTAGATGACCTATCACAATGGAACCTTTAGGATGATTCTTATTTTGAAAAAAAGATTTCATTTTGAACATATTTATTTCAGTATGATACATCCCCTAAAATGTAACGAGTCCTCCAAGAAGTGTTTTAGTTGGAATATGAAATTTTATATGTATCATGCAAGTGAAAAATTATTGAGGAGTTTTTTTCATATCACACAGAATTAATGGAACATCTTTCTAAATTTATATCAGTAAATACTTTGATAAAATTTTAGCACAAAAGTATTTAAAAAATTCCACAAGTGAATCAATTCCACCCTTACATTATTGGATAGAGTATTCCATATTTTTGTTGGAATCAATACAGGTTGAAGGATGAGAAAATCATGAGTTTTTATATATTTAGTTTCAAATCCATTCTGTTGACATGTTTAGATATGTTTATGGAATAACCATTAGGAACCTTGATATTCTCTAATACTTATACAAATTTGTTTTCTATAAAGTTTTCATCACAAAAGAAGCATAAGGAACTTTCAATCTGTTTTCAATGATGTACACATGATGCAGTTCTGGTCAAATACACCATTCACATAAGTCTTGACAAGATTGGAAGTCATATGTGGTATTACCCTTGTTATTTAGAATAATTAAAAGCTACATTTCACATATATTTCTGTCAATGTGAATTATTTTTAAATAATGATGTAACAAATTGGTATGCCAACATGGAAAGTCAAAAAATATACTTCTATTTTTTGAATTTTAAGTTGATTTAGTGTTATTTTTTTCCTCTTTTTAGATTTCATTTGAACTTTACATAATGAAAATTGAAATATTTCAATTCATTAAGCACAACAGTTTTTGATATGCATTGAGGAGGTTTTTGAGTGTTAATAGTATTATCAAACCTCTGATGATTCTTCCTATATTGATGGTCCATTGGAAATAATTGTTGATGACACATAAAATTGGAACTATGAAGATATATAACACTTCTCAATTATGTATTCTTCCTAAAAATAGTAAATAATATTTTTCACTTCATGCTCTAACGATACATCATTACATAAGTAAAGAAACCATTTAAAGTCTATATAAGGGAAACACACATCTGAAATATTTTTTTTAATAAGCATCAAATGTGCACACACCCATATCCCAATGCTGCTTCAAATATCCTATTATAAGTCGCAAGTAGATGTCTATATCCGTACTAGGATCAAAAGATCCAGATATTAGTATACTCAATAAATTGAATGTTTTTTTCATACACATCTATGAAAGAATATTATAAAAGTGAATAAAATGGCCATGGGTTGTGAGCAATAAGCATCTGACCAGATAGATTAAACCTATCACATGATAGACCCATCCTAACTTTGGGCATAATAGCAGAAAAATTGGGATGTTGTGCATCAAATTACCCCTATGATAATCCATCTGAAAGATAAACCAACTCACCATTACCTTTATTTCTTTTAGCATCATGGAATCACATATTGGATGATATTTTCGCAGGCATGACTAGATTTTTATTCCTTGGAATCAATGGTAAGTTCCACATGACTTTATGTGGAACATTAGATAGTATTATATTTTCATTTCAATTCCATTGATATATACCACATTCTTTATGGTCATTAAGATTAACTGTTTCCTCGGAAAATAAACTGCAATCTTTCAGACAAGCATAAATTTTATTAGAAGAAAATAAGAGTTTCTTAATTAAATTTCATGCCTTATAATTATTTGAGGTAATATATACACCATTAGGAAGAAAATAATCCAAAAATGTAAGAACATAATTGATGGAGGTATTAGAAATTCCATACATGGTTTTTCCGGGATACAACCACATTAAAAATTCTAACTTTATTATTTTAGTGCATTCCTGATATACATGAGTTCTAGCATCATCTATTAAAATTTTCAATCTCTCAACATCATCATCTTCATTATTTTCCACATGTGTATTGATATCATTATCTTCATACACCGTTATACTATCTCCCTCATGATTATGCACAAATTGAAACTATTTAAATATCAAATTCTACATACCACTTATTTCTTTCCATTCATGAATCGTAAAAGATTGTCTCAACTCTCCATTTTGATACCAAATATAGTAGTTTGTTTTTAATCAAAATTTAATTATATGGTAGACAACTTCTTCTCATCTTAACCATTGTCTTGAAACACAATTATAATATGGATACTGTATACGAACTTCTTCTGAATCATTTCTAAATAAAAAATCTAAAAAAGTTTCCAAATTATCTTGAAACTCAGTTGAAATCTGATCAGTATGATACATCCAACTTCTATCCATTCTATTATAGGTAAAAAATTTATGTTCCAATAAACAATTTAAACCATAATTACAGTGATATTCAAATTCAAATATAAATTAAAAGTATAGTATATATGAAATTAAATAACACTAATAGGAAACCAAATTGGATATAGTGCATGATATAATTGACCATTATAGAATACTATACAATCCATCCTAACAAATAATAAGGCATTTCATAAGAAAAAAACAAGTCATAATCATATAATTGATGCTAAAACTCTAACACACATTTATTTATCTTTGAAAACCATCCCTTACAAATCCAACTATGAGGGAAACAATGATGGTTTAAACCTCTTTAACTATATGATCTATATACATGCTCACTATATATCACCTCTATATAAATATTAATGATACTATAAAAATAATAGAAGATAGAACATGGAACAATATTCTGAGATTGGTAAGTATTAAAATTATAAGGTGGAATGACCCCAAAAGACAAGTAATTTATCTTCATAGTAGACCATTCTGGGAACCCTATATTAAAAAAACATGAGAAATCAACCCAACATGGTAATTCCCATTAAATTAAACCACTCTCAAAAATTATCAAATTGATTTAAAAAATTTCCACTTTTTAAAACTGTGGATCCCCTTATTCAATAAGTTCCAAAACAAAATAAGCGGTAAATACCAAGAATTAAACCACCAAAGAGAAAAACCATTGAAATCCAATTCAAATAATAACCACCCTATTTAATTAAAAAACAATCACATTTTGAAACAATTTAAAACCACCCACTAATGGGATGAATCCTTATCATGATGAAAAATCTACTTTTAGAAATCACAATTTTTTTTATAAATATTAATACTGAAAGAAGTGTTTTGAAAACACTATTGTATCATGATTATGAAACTAGTTACCATTAAAAATTATCTTATAATAATATATTTCTATTTTATAACATGTCCAACTAGTTCAATACCAAAACACCCTCTACACATCACATGTTAAAAATAACAAATTTTCAAGAGGGTATAATATCCTTATGTAAAATAGTATTAAAAAAATGTTGATTTAAAAAAAACCCTAAGGCGTCACATCAAATAAAAAACATTTATCTCTGGAAATACATTTTTCATTGAAAAAAATCTAATTTTTTTATGAAATATCTTGATCATAACATACTAAAACTATACTTGAGGCATTATGAGAGACATAACACTTTTACACTGGAGAAGAAAAGAGAATAAATAATAAGATAGAAATAAATATTACCTCTAAATGATAAAAAAAATTCTTCCATAAATAGAGGCAGAACAATTGGCCTATGGGTGAAATGTCACATGAAAAGGGGAGGGGGGACACTGAGGTCACCAGTTGGTGGGAGAGGAGAGTTAGGAATCGAATGAGGGGAAGGGGGAGGATCCCAAGTGTGGCTTCCAAATTAAAGGGATATACCCATGGTTTTTTAGAAACCATGGTTATAGTTTTGTGAATACAATCTATACCCATGGTTCCTAAAGACCATGGTTATAGTTTTATAAATCATAATTTTAAATAAGATAATAATTTATGGATAAGAAATATTTACATAGTATGAATAAATTATTTTTCCTCTTAATTCTCTTGTTTTAGATGGTTAATTATAAAACAATTTTTTATCACTCATAGGATTATGAGTTTTCCAAATTATATTACGAGAATCATATTCATATAATAAAAATCACATTAATACTTTAAAAACATTATTGTATCTATCCATGAGTGGTGGTATTGAGAAGAACTCCTTTATTCGTCGAGGTGGTAGTATGCACACACATGTTTCACATTTTTGTTTTTCTTAATAGAATAGGGAAAATGTTATTAGTTATTATAAAATAATTATAATAACATATCATAGTACTAAGGATACTGATTTTTTATTCTAATATGGTTTAATTAAATTTTACAAATTAGTAATTCACCAAAAGAAACTGAAATGAGAAAGAGTGGTTAAGAACATATACCTCAATTATATGATTATCTCCTTTACGAAGGGGGTTAAGACTTTGAAGGATTGTATTTTGAGAAGAAAAAAACCAATTTAAGGTTACTAGTAATGTTTATGAGAGGCTTGGGTAGATTTTGGGATGAACATAGGGGTTTTCGGTATGAGGGTAAATGAGGAGTGGAGAGCCCCTTTTATAAATTAAAAGGGATGATATTTTCATAAATACCCAAAACATTTAAATAATGGGAAGTTACTCTAGAGGAAAGTGGATAAAACATTTGAGAAATATTGGTATTGTGAATAGATAAGGTCTATAAATCATTAACCACATTTTTTCACACATTTTTAGTCATGTTTCAATCCTTTTACCCCCAGAATTATTACTTTTAACATTTTATCTTTTACCACGACAATTAGTTTTCACCTTAGGTTACTTAATATTTATTCCTAAAACTAAATTGAAACTTATTAGATAATTTAGTATTACTTATTATAAATTTTAGTTAATTTTTTTAATATATTTCTAAAATTTTTAAAAATGAATTTAATATAATAAATGTTAAATGTACTAAAACATTTATTAGAAAAATATTATTTCAGTTATACAATATCAATAATAGGTTTGTAAAATGTAATAAATATTTTATAATGTATAATAAATATTATAAAATAAATATTTTTTCAGGAAAAAAGTTTCATAAATTTATAAGTTAAACTTATACACTAATAATGACATAAAATTCATAGTATTAGTAAAAACAGTACATCACGCTATTCACTTAAAAACAAATGTTTCATAAAAATACCAAAATTTCAACCTTAGATACTTTTAAAATTTTAAATTAAATTTTTTTATTCATTTTATCTATTTTGAATTTTAAAAGTCATATATTTATGTTTATAATTAAATTTAAAATACAAGGATATACCGCCTTTAAGGAAAAGTGACATTTTTAAACATTATATGTTATTATTATTATTTAAAATCAATTTATAATTTAAATTATGTAAATATATTAGTTTATATACAATAATATTTAATTTTTTTTTAATTTAATCTATTAGGATAAAATATACAATAATTAACAAAAATAATTCTTAGAAAAAAACATATATTAATGTTTTACTAAATAAACCTTAATAAATACCGCTAAAATTAATTATTTATAATCTATATTTTAATTTTACTACTCTATTGACTATTTTAATTTTATATATACATTTTATTATATATTAATAATAATAATATTATTATTTATATTTATATATAACACAAACATATATATACATAATTTTTTAATAACATTTTTTTTATTATGAGTTATATTATATTAAATTTACTTCTTAACCATATAAAATTTAATATACCAATTTTTTATATTTACAATGACTATATCTGCAATGACTATATCTACAATGGTTGTATTTCCAATAACCAAATTTGCAACATCATATTTTCAATGACTAGATATCTTTCATATATATATATAACCATCCTAAACTTATTCCATTAACATATCCCATTTTCCACAGTTTTTATTTTAGATCTCACAACATGATTTCACCTTTCATGTTATTCTTTCTCAATGCCATTTTTGTTATACTAATGGTTATTATTAATGACGATTGTGTTCCAGAGGATATGCTTGTTCTAAATATATTTTTATTTTAAATTAGTTTCCCCCCTTTAATTTTATTATTTTTAATGTATGTAATAATCCATGATTCATGCTTCTTAGCTTTAAATTCTTTTGTTGTAATGTTTTGCAATGAAAGGAAAAAATTGGGATTAGTTTAATCAGTATCTTCTATGAATTTTATCATAATCCATTTCAAACCCTTTTAAAAAAAATTAGAATTGTAAACATATAGTTCATAAAAAAATATAACTCTTAAAAACATTAGGCACAAATTATCCCTCCCCTAATTAAAAAAATTACATCCTATCAATTTTAATTATACCATGCAAACAAAAATAACTAAGAGAATATAAATTATATAGATGAAGGAGGAAATTATTTTTAGTGATA
Organism: Viscum album; assembly: GCA_963277665.1. Lineage (NCBI taxonomy): Eukaryota > Viridiplantae > Streptophyta > Magnoliopsida > Santalales > Viscaceae > Viscum > Viscum album. The sequence continues at coordinate 695,848,647 of OY728132.1, read as the reverse complement.
TAACAACCTTAAAAACCAATGAAAACTATCACTTTCTTTAAAATAGTCTTATAGTTAATACTTAGTTTTACTCCAACTACTTGTACTAAGAGTTTAGCATTATTCGGTATCAAGACCCACATTATATAATTTATTTCTAGAGGGTGTTTATTATCATCCATTAATTGATATATATCATAGGTTAATATGAAATGTGTTTTCTTAACACTAGATAATTTTTACCCCTTGTAAAGGGAATAAATCAATCACTAAAATGGTGTTAAATTTATTTAAAGGAAGGATAATAAGATTTACACAAGGAAAAATCCTGTAAACCACTACTTTGAATAAAATTATCATAGCTTTAGAATATTTATTAGATAATAAAATCATTATTGTGTTTATTTAATGATCTTAGAAAACATATTAGATATTCAATAATTCTTATAATCAAATTCCAATAAGACATCAACAACTTTGGATCTGAGGGTAAGTGTGCCTTAAATATCAAGACCTGATTTAGGAGTAGTGATTTCATGGGAATTGGATTATCCTCTTGGTATTACAGGTTGATGATTCTTATCATCTTTGTTATTAATTGGATTTGGGATTTTACTTGGATAATGACCAAATTCCCCATGCACAATACATTAGATTATTAATGGTACCTTAGCATGAATCCTATTTATTTCAATTGTGTTAACTAAAATATGCATTTTTCATCTACATTGTAATGCTTGAGGACCTCGAATTCCACAAATAAATCATATTTGAGTCTCCTTGAGAATATTCCCCTGGAAATTCTGCCTAAATTTTTGACATATGGTTTTTTTAATATTTCTTCTTTCATTATCTTGATTTTATAATTTTTTAGGAGTCTCCATCCTTCTCTTCTTTAGTGTACTCAAGATTTCAACTATTGATATATTGTTAATTATATTTCACAATATTTGGTTTGGTATAATTGCCATATTTATCTGTCTATCTCCCATTCTAATGGGTTGATTAATGAGATAGTCACTGCATTATCCCTCACACCAATTGTTAATTCAATTCATTTTGGTTCTAGTTATCAATAAAACAAAAAAGTGTTAACATGAGTGATGGAAACTTAAAATCATAGGGTATTATCATAATTAATAATAGAAAAGGGATTCAAAATTAAAACCTTACCCTTTTACATCATCATTTTATCCTTTAATTCTATTAGTTAATTTTAGATGGGTTATCATATATCTCTCAACTGAATCCCCCAAAGTAACAAGGAAATAAATCCTTTATAATTGTTTATAAAGAGAATATGATCAACCAAAGAATATCCCCCAAGAGTGGAAAGATATGTGTGCAATCTTATTCCCACACATCATGAATTAGAGTGATGATTTATTAAATGCTAAACCAACCCTTTTTGAGGTGATTAACCCTAGGTTAATCTATTCTACAACCTCATCTACTTTTCAATATACAGATATGAATTTTCTTTCTAGGAAAAACACATACTCAAAACTTTACCAATATTTAAGGATACAATCCTTTACTTAAACTCATCATTTTAGTTTTCACTATGTTTCTCTTACACTAATACTAAAGGTAACTAATCTAATCTCCAAAAATAACTAAAACTTTCTCTAATACCAAATGAGGAAACCCAAGATACACATGCCTTTATTTTATATCATTTATATAATTGAAACATTACATTATATAAAAATCTCAACATCCTTTGAATTAGGAGTATCAATTACTTTTGAGACTAGATATATAAGAGATTTATTTTATGATGAATGAAAATATTTCCCAATAATTTCATCATAGCAGATATTCTCCTAGAAATCACAAATTCTAAACTCATGCTCATGACTTGGGAAATAGAGACAAAAGAATGGGGTGAGGCCAAATTATCTGTAATGTAATAATAAACATATCAGCATGTTACCCATGTTGAGATCATAATCATATTATAAAACATAAATAAGAGATAAATTTTTGATTAAAAGAGTATGGAATCATAAAAATATATTCTTCTTCCATAATAGAAAAACAAGTAATCCCATATGATCAACATATAAGATTTTTTAATGACTAGAAATAACATGATACTTAAATCATGATCTAACGACATAACATAGTCACATAAAAAAATATCATGGCACCAACATATTCATAAAAAATAAACACTTTGGATCTTAAATCAAAACTTGTTTCCCATGGTAGATCAGGCATCAAAATATTTTTCCCATTTTGGATCAAATATCACTACTCATTTTACCATTTCATGGGTTGTGAAGTTTTACCCAATTCATTGGAGGGATATATAGGGCCCTTCCATCACTTAATGATTAAGCAAACACATGTGAAACAAAATAAAATATATAACCATCACATCATTAAAAACTAGTATTAAGAATGAGTTTCAAAAAAATTTCCCTACTATAAAACTAGGTTTATCCAGTGCTAGCTAAAAACAATATTGAAGACCCCTTTTTCAATACTAAAAAAAGAACCATTAAAAGGGGTCTTTAATAGAGCTTTTTTTATCACTGTTAAAGGGGGTCTTTAAAAGAGCATAAAAATCATTGTTAAAGGGGGCTTTATCAGATATTTTTTATAAGCACTAATAAATGGGGTCTTTTATCATTTCTTGTAAAAACGTTCTGATAAAGGGGGGTATCAAGGATTTTCTTGAATCACCAATAAAAGACCCCTTTTATTAGTGTTTTTTTACAAGCATGGATAATAGTATACTTCAAAAAAATTATATTTCATTAAAAATAATATATTAATATTTAAATATAATATATATTTTTTAAAATGTGTTTTTGATAAGGTAAATTGGTAATTACACTGAATATAGACGATATTTAGAAGAAATAGCTTATAAAATATTTAAAAAATATTTTTAATTAACAATTTGAAAATTATTTTAGAGTAATCATCATTTGATAATAATTATATTACCCCAAAGGGATGGGACACATGATCCTATTTGGCCACACCCTGCATGTGCTAGGCCGCACGGGACCAGCAGGCTGTGCCCCTCCATGAGTCAGGTCGGGCCAGCCCAACGGGTCGCACCGCCCTGGCGGGCTGGGCCAGTCTGTGGCCCAGCGTGCCGAGCCCGCCATGGCCCAGCCCAACTGGGCCGAACCAGGCCAATTCAGGCTGGGATGGGACATACTTGATTCGGGTTGGGTTGGCCTAGGTTGGGTAAGGCCGGGTCAGTCTGATCGGGTTAGACGAGACTCGGACCCTTCCAGGCCTTGTTTCGCTAAAAGAGCCATAACATGGGAACCAGGCATCTGTTTGATAAACCGACTTTGGTACTACGATACTTGAAGAGATACCGTCATTTTGGTATAATTAACTTGGGTTTTGGTGAAATTTTGAGTATGTTCAAGTTAGATAGAACCCAAATATAACCAGACCCTTGGTACTAAAACACTTATAAGTCACAGATTAAGTGCCCAATTGAAGCACCGTCTGTCGCGATCCTGTGTGGATTTTCATCTATAAATACCATGTAGGTCATCACCTAGAGATTTTGTGTGGGTCAGCATCTATTGATCCTGTGTGGGCTAGTAGCAGTGCCTCTTGAAAGAATAAGATGATCTATATTTTTTACTATTCATCTGTACTTATGTACTTGAGTTATATACCGGGTGTGATCAGAGTATTTACCTTATTGTACTTTTACCTTTGTTGTGTTACCATCATAGTGTTACCTTTGTGGTACTTTTACCTTTGTGGTGTTACCTTTGTGGTAGTTTTACCTTCGTGTTGTTACCTTTGTGGTATTCTTCCCTCATGGACCAGTTGTGAAAATATCTTAGAATTTAGAGCCTTGTGTTTCCTCATGTGTGATACGAGTATATCTTGATAAATTAGGTATATGAATGAGCATATACCTATATATAGTAGATGCCTACTTTGTGCTTTGTGGTTGAGGTCTTTCTTTGTGGTTATTTTCATTGTGGAACTCTGGGAGACCATTGAGGGTCTCGAGGTCCCTACTGAGTATTGTTATACTCAACCCTATATGGGCTACACCTGAAACATGTTGTGTCTTGTGAAGACGATGGACATGATTGATCAGGACTGAGGGATCCAAGACTAGACGGTTCTTAGAGGTGGACCATGTGACGTGACGTACCGCAGTGACTGCTGATCGTAAGTTGTACCTACACTTCAGGTATGATTTGTGGCAGATGATCCAGGAGTTGTTTTCTCTTTTCAGTTGTACTTTTACATTTTAGTTGGACTTGTATTCTGGAACCTTAACTTTCAGTACACTTTTTACTATAGCAGTTTACTTCTTGGTTGCTTTTTGTTGTGTTCTTGGGATGTGTGTATGTACATATTTAAAGGAAATGCCTTCCCGTTATAGGTATACACCTTTTTGGTGCTAGTTGCCATCACCTGGCCTATGGAAGATGGGATCGGGGTAGTCATGACATGGGCCTCTTGTGATGGATTGTGATATTACTATTATCTTGTGAATCAAAGATATTTTTCTATTTTAGGTTGATATAGGATAATTCCTCCCATATTATGTTATATAACAACTTAGTGCTAGTCCCCAGCCCCAATTCTATCGGTGGTGGGCTTGGAGAGGCACACTTAGATTACTAGAGGTTTGAGTGAGGCCTTGATTAGTAGGGTCATGTTAGAGTTGTATCAATTTTAGACTCTCATAGGGACAATGATTGGAGTTATAAGATTTTTGAGGATTGGTTTGGGAATTTAGATCAATGATTCCAAGGGGTTCCTGATTTTGGTTGTTGTAATAGGGAAAACCATCCTTGGTAAAGTGACTAAAGAATCCTTTAACTAAAACTCTGATAACCTCTTAGTCAATCCAAAACCCTAATACATCAATTTAATGGTACATTAAATTTATTACATATATAATATAGTGGTATGTTATGATCTTTCATATACGTTTTCATTTAATCTCATCCATATATTTTCTAATCTATGTGGGTTCTTCATATCAAATCCGGGGTTCGACCCATAGATATCCAGCTTGTGTTCTAAGGTAGTATCACGATGAGCCTATGGTTATAGTTAGACATCTATCTACTAATTGGTGAGTGACAAGGAATTTATTTCAAGAATTATTTGAGAGATATTATAACATCATGATCTAAGGTAGATTCTCTTCCCATTATTCTTAGTGTATACCTTTTCATAGAGTAGATGGTGGTTCTTATGGGGTTGTATGAGAATACTAATAGGACATATACACTGTGTATAACCTAATGATATAGGATTTGATAGAGTTTGAGACTCACACTATCATACATCTCAGAATCTCACTGACCAAATGGAACTTCATGCATTGAACTCCCTACACAATGCATTGATCCATTAGTGGATGATGTTTTTCACAAATTCGTGATCAGACTATTGTACCATAGTGGGAGTTTGATCCCTTATTTGGGATGGAGTTTTTACCCAGGATTCTAGAACCTCCATAGAGTAGCACTACTATGCCCGATTTAACAATAGGTTATTTAAAAAATAAAACTATTTTTTATAGTGTATACGACATAAAACATATAGCCTAAATGGACCTTGAAATATTATTATTTAAATATAATCATTAAAACCTAACCATTAATTTTTAGGTATAAATAATATTAACTAATTTATGAATTAAATATAAGGTTCCTACTCAATTTATATTTGTTGATAAATTCTAAGAAAATAATCACCCAATTTTTAGTAAAATTATTTTATTCATTCAAAAAATATGTTCTCTTTAAAAATATATTTTATTAATTTTCATGAGAAAATATTATAATTCATTTTTGGAAAATTTAAAAATTATATTTTATAAATAGTTTATAATTTTAGAAATATTATATACAAATTATTTTATAATGAAATTTTGCGATTTTTCTAAAAAAAATTAATTTTTTCCTGAATATTGAAAAATACTGATTTTTAATTAAAAATGTATTTTATTTTCAATTATTTATAATGTAAAATTATATTTAATATTATTTTTAAAATTTAATTAGACATTTTTTATTAAATTAAATCTATTTATTATCATTGGAATAAATTTAATACTTAGATATAGTATAAAAACATTTTATACCTAAAAATGCATTTTTATAAAAAATTATCTTTCGTTGCATCTTGAGAGTATAATTCTGAATTAAATTATGCCACTTATGTGAATTAAATCTTGAAAAATTTATTAAATATTTGGAATTATAATGTACAAATTTTATAAATTGAGCCTTTTTGTCTTTATTCAATAAAAATAGTAACTATAGGAAATAATTATCACCGTGGTAAGTGTAAATCAGATAATTAAGGTTAAAAACTAATATGATAAGGACTAAAAATTGAACCTAAAACATTCCTTTACCATATTCTATGAGTGTATTTTTTTTTTATTTCCATAAAATTCTAGAATATATATATAATTTGTGTCGTATTTCTTTGATTTTTACCTTTATAATATTTAAGTTAAAGATAAAGAAAAAAATGTGACATTATTGCTTTTAATAACTATAATATTTTGTGATAGGGATAAAAACAACTTATTTTTATTTATAGTATTCATTTTAAATATAAATTATTTTTTATCATTGAAATTTATTAAAAAAATTATTAATGAAATAATTACTTTAAATTCTTATGAAATAGTGAAACTATATTTATTCAATTAATAGAAAAAAAATAAACGATTTTTAAAACATTGAAAGTAATATTAATTGAATAAATTATTGTGTTAAACCATTTTTTTAGAGAAATAAAACATTTTATTGATGTGTGAATGAATTATATTTGAATGAAAATTTTAACATTTTGTTTTCAAAGTCAAATTAAATGAATAATTCAAAAAATCACTTTAATAATATTTTATAATAAATAATATTTTATTAAATGTTTTAAAATTAATTAAAATCCTATATTCATCCAACTAATTTGGATATAGATTAAAATATAAACCATGATCCATTTATTGTCCAATTTTCCTTTTATAGAAACTACATTAACCTCTAAAGAGTAAAACCTTTGTAATCACGGTAATTTTCAAAAGGGTAAACGTGGGTTAAAACAAATAGATAAGGGTAAAACCCAAATTAAGACTTGCAAAAAAATTATTTTACAATTTTATTTCAACCCATATTAATTCTATATTATAATTTTATTAGTTTGGATCCTTTTTTCCTATGAAAATATATTTATATTAATTAAATATTTTAAGAATTTCCAAAAGTTCCCCTCCCCTAACATATAAAACGTTATCTCCTATCCTCTTCCATTAAAACATAAAAAGATTTTTTTTCTCCCAATTAATATTAAAATTACATACTTAATTTTATTAACATGTCCTATAGACCTTTTTTTATTATAAAAACCTCTTAAAAAGGCTTTTGGTGCAGAAATAAAGAGGTTGTTTGTAGATTAAGTATCATTATTAACTGAGTGTTTTTGTTTTATTTCTTCTTACACCTCCTTCAAATCTTATTAAAACATGATGTTTTAATATCATTAGTATATAACATTAAATTAAATATTATTATGTTAATGTAATAACCTAAATCCATCTTCTCTTTCATCAAATGATAAATGAAACCATCGTTCGTGTGTACGGCGGACTACCACCTCATGAACAAATGTAATTAATTTTCGATCATCAAATCTATAGGATATTTGTGATGATAGATTTTATTTATATATATTAAATTAATTAAACATTTTTAATTATATAAAATTAAGATATCATTTAATTTTTTACCTTTATTTTCATTGAAAGATGATAACATCGTTCGTGAGTACGTGTGGATTACCTTCTACCATGAAGCTGTTTGATTTTTTTCCATTACGACATCACGTGAATGGTACATATAATTATATTTAAATAAATAATATGATATTTATGATATAATTATCATTATATAAAGATAAAATGACACTTAACTTCTTTCCATCATGGCTTTTAAAAAATGTAAGCGTTACTCATGCGTATGTTTGGCCTACTGTCTCCAAGATTCTAGTGTAGTTCATTTTTAATAACCATATTTCATGGTTGGTTTAAAATGTATAATTTATTTATAAAAATTATGATTTGTTTCATGATTATTATTCTTTATTTAATTAAATAATGAACTCATTTACCATATTTAACAATATTAAGTCATTTTTACATATGAGATGAATATCGACAAAATGTTTGTTGTGAAATAAAATGATTAATTAATTCAATATAAAAATATAATAAACAAAATAACTGGGATAATAAAATTTTAAAAATTATATTAATAAATTAAATCTTTAATATAAGTTTATTATTAAGTAATATCAATAATGTATAAGAAAAATAAGACTAAAGGTAAGGTACTTTAACAAAAAACCTTTCTTAAAGTTTCCCTTGAAACATGTTATTTTAAATTTTTCAATAAAATTTTTAGTTATGATTAAGTGGATAATAAAGTTAATTTTTGACCATACTTTACTTTATTTAATTTTTTTTTAAAATCTATATTTTTTTGGTCTTATGTAAGGGACAATTTACTTTAAAAACCTTATCTTTATGGTTTTAAATATTTATTTTCTAAATATTTATCTTCCTTGTACATATTCTTAATTTGTTATGTAAATAAATTAATATGACCATAAAATAAAGTATAAATTTCTTTTATGAATCTCTTTTTACATTATATAGTTTTTTTTCAAAATGAATCTTTGTTAGAATATTATACGAAACATTTTGTTTTTCTTTACAAAAGAAAAAATAAGTGTTTTATTTTAACCTATACAATTTCAATGAATCTTCATGCCACTACAAACATTATTTGATATTTGTATTTAGTTATAAGATTTCTTGTCTTACTCAAAGAAAAAACATCTTTCCCTTTACTCTAAAAATTTTCAAAAATAATTTTAAATTGAGTGGATATTTTGATATCTAAAAATGTTTTTTCTTAAGGGTGTAAGGGATCTCTCTAAACCATCCTTTTCTCAGTGTTATGAACATTATCTCTATAATTCACTTTATCTCTATATTTAATGTTATATAATGATTATATATTATTTATGTATATCTCTCACATATAAACCTAGCTTATTATCAATTCCTTTTATGGGGTAATATATTCCTTATGATCATTTCTCAAATGAAATATATAAAAAATCTCATTTGTTTATGATGTCAGCTAAGATTATATAACCCTTTTTATTTCCATGGATAGTGATTATGTTTATTTCTTATGATTTATTTCCTTTTTTGGCACCCATAATCATGAACATGTTATGATTGGTGTGCCAATATAGCTCTCTAATGCAATCTATAAAGTTTTTCCTCATGAGAAGTTATTTATGGGATTAGGGAGTAAACCGAATCCACTATAAGACTCTATCCACAATGTGATATCATTGTGGAATTTATCTCCAATTTATTCATATGTCAAATTTTGTGTTTTTTAAACATTTCCTTTGTCTCCATGAACTTATTATTCCTTTTTCCTCATTTTATACAAACTTGGGATTACGCATGATCTTATGTTTAATGGAAAGTATATTCCACTTCATAAGGGTGAAATGTATAATTTTTTTTAAATAGATTTCATATGTCTTTCTGGATTTACAAGGTATATTTATGAGTTTTATTTTCCCTTTAATATTTATTAATACATGTTTTAGGAAAACTATTTGGGAAGCAAAGTTGATTTCTTGGGTAACAAAATGTTTCTTTTTAACATAAAGTATAATTTTGGACTGGGAAAATCATTTATAAGTATTCATGAACTAACAATTTTATTTATTTACTTTTATTTGTATGTCCCTTGTTGATATTTTTGGTGATCATACCATGTTTTAAAAAATTTATAGTGTTTTAAGGATTATTAGGATAAAGGATGGGGTTATAATGAAATTTATGAAGATATGTCATAAAAATAAAACTTGTTATATCATAAAAGTTTTTGTGTATGGGAAAATTGGATACTAAGTGGATGCGTCCACTTTGTGATGTAATATTTATTTATATAAGGCTGATGACCAAATTCGATTCAAATATAAACTATAATGATCCTTAAAAGTACAAAAATTAATTCCTAACATAAAACATAATATTATGTAATGTTTAAGGTAGGTTCTTTACAATTTGTATTAGAGGAAAGGTTTTTATAACTTTAGAGATTATAATGTTTTTGTGAGAGGTTAACTTGAGAGTTATAGATACCGTCATGGGTTTAGTAGTCTAAGGTTGATCATAAGTTCAATGTCCTAGACACAACTTTTTAGGGTTTAAATGATGAAATTTTAATGTGATTAATGAGATATTACGAGATGTTTTGTTTGGTTGAGGTATATGTAACTTTTAGGTTCATCATGAAGTATTTTTTGAAGAAGAATTTTCTTTTCAAAAGTTTAAATGTTTTTATAAACATTAGGGTTTATATTATTTTTGATGATTGATATTATTTTTTTGGGTTGTTAAAATAATTATATTAATATTGTATCAGTAAAATGTAAAACTAGTCAAATTCAGCAAGGTCATGGGTCTTGAACCCACAACTGAAGGGTGATAAGGGTGAAATTTCTACCACTAGCCTCTGTGATGTCTTGGTGAGCATTAAAATTATTTTATTTATGAAAATATTTTATAAATAAGATTAAGTTTAGTTTGGGAACACATAATTTATTTTACATATAACCTTGAGATTTAAAAGTGATTTAGTGATTAGGTGATTATTGTTATTTTGGAATAAGTTCACTATTTTGGAAATATCATATGATTAAGGTAAACAGAACATTATGGTATTTTATTTCAGAAATAAATATTGAATTATCATTTTTAAAAATATATGAATTTTATGTGGATTTATGGTGATTAAATTTATTTATGGAAATGATTAAAATATATTATATATTGTATGATTAGGACGTATAGATTTTTGGTATGAGGCATTAAGACTGATTGATGTTATTTGGAGATAAATGTTAAATTTATCTTGGAAGAATATTTGATCAAATCATTCTAATATTTAATTTTTAACCACAGTATGGAATATTTTGAATAATTTTAATGTTAGTTATTAATCAAATGATCTATGTTAAACTTGGGGAGTTATTTTTGAGTCTTTGGTGAAAAATATTTCATTTCTTCATAACATATTTTATTCATTTTTAGAATTTTATTTTAATAACCATTTTGGTTTTGGTTAATGTATAAATGCCGGAGGAATATATTTTTATCCTTATTTGGATTATGTGACTTATTATAAGTTTACTTTAGTGTTTTATACATGACAAGTACATCTTTAATAATCATTGTTTGGAGAAAAAATTATATTGTGGAAGAAATTGATTAAGGGTTGAAATTATACTTATCAAGTAAGTATATTTCCTTATGTTATTAATTTAGATGGTAAATTAATTCCTATACTCTAGGAAAAGGATCACCTAAAAAATTTATCCTATTAGGTTCATTTCTGATGAATTGATGGTTCTTTTCACAACTCAACAGTGTATGGTTTTGTGGTAATTAATTTTCTCTTGATCATTCAATTTATTATGATAAATAATATTTATCACTATCCAAAATTATTTAGACATTAAATTTTTAATCTATGTAAATATTTTTACTTCCACTAATTTTCTCCAATTTGGAAACATAATTATGTGATGAACTTTAGATTTATTTTCCAACTTTTCAAGAGGTTTTTTTTTTAAAAAAATTATGAAATGAGATTTCAATAATAGTATTTCCATATTTTAAACACTTTTTTATTTAGTCTAAATTAAAATTTGGAGGATGAAATTTATTATAGGGGGAAGAATGTAACACCCAAATATTTTAAACAAAGAAAACAATGTTCGATAGCGTATATGACTTGCAACACCTAGCCTAAATGAACCACCTAATATTATTATTTAAATATGACCACTATAACATAGCTGCTAAATTAGAGGCTATGAATAGGGTTAACTAATTTATGAAATATATAAAAATTTCCTAACTAATAAAAATTTATAGGTATGATATAAATAAATAATCACTCAATTTTTAGTAAATTAATTTTTTTAAAAATATATTTTCCCTAAGAATCAATTTTATTTCTTTTCATGAAAAAATATTATAATTAATTAATGGAAATTTTAGAAATTTTATTTGATAAATAGGGTAATTTATTTGAAATCATCATATCAAAATTATCTTGTGATGAAATTTTGATATTTTTTGAAAAGTCTTATTTTTTATTGAATTGTGAAAAATGATATTTTTATTAAAAACCCTATTTTTTCTCAAGTATTTACAAAGAAAAATTGTATTTTGGATTAGTTTTAAAATTTAATTAGTTACCTTTTTTTTAAAAAAAGTATAATTATGGTTTTTTTAATTAATTTTATTATTATATATAGTATAAAAACATTTTATACTTAAAATGCAATTTTTTAAAAAAATCATCTTTCATCGCATCTCACAAGTCTATTTTTAAAATTAAATTCCATCAATTCTATGAATTCAATATTAAAAATTGATTACATATTTGGAAGTAGGAGGTAAAAATTTGATAAATATTTCAATTTTATTTTTAGTAATATGAATAGTTACAATTGAAAACAATTATCACTACAATAATGTTAATTTAGGTTGTTAAGGTTAAAATTAATATGATAAAGACTAAAAATTAACCCTATCACTTACATTTATAATTTTGGATGAGTGTAGGTCCGAAATTTCTATCAAAGTATCTAATATTTGGCCACTTTTTTCTAAATTAATTTTATTTTTACCTTTATAATATTTAAGTAAATGATAAGGAGAAAAATGTCACTTTCTTACTTTTAAAAACTATAATATTTTGTGACAATGATAAAAACAAATTATTTTCAATTATAAATTATAATATTAAATAAAAATTATTAGTTTTATAAATGTAATTTATTTATAATTTTTATGTGTGAATTAATTAACTTAAATTATCATGAAATGCTAACACAATATTAATTTAATTAATAAAAAAATAATATAAATGATTAAAGAAAATTGAAAATAATATAATTTGAACAAAATATTGTGTTCCATGAATTATATAGATTAATATAATATTTTACTAATGTGTTAAAGGATGATATTAAAATTCCATTTATTTTATGTTGTTTTCAAAATCAAATTAAATTTATAGTTTTAAAAATGAAATTAATATTAAATAATATTTTATTCAATGAGTTAAAATTCATAAAAATACTATATTTAGAAAATTTATTGGGATATAGTTGAAAATATTCACCATGATTCATTTATAGTCTAAATTTATTTTTATATTTACTAAATTTACCCCTAAATAGTAAAAGCTTTATTATCAGAGTAATTATCAAAAAGGGCTAACGTGGGTTAAAACAAAGTGACAAGGGTAAAACCTAATATAAACTTGTCGAAATTTTATTGGATGATACTATTTAGACCCATAATCATCATAATGTTTAATTATATTAGTTTTTATCCTTTTCTAAATGAAAAATATTTTATATTAGTTTAATGTTTTATGAAATTTCAAAAATGACCCTCCCCTGATTTATAAAAGGGAAACTCCTATGCTCTTTTATTCACATTTTAAAAGACTTTTAGTTTAACAAATACCTAAAAGATATCTTAATTTATTATCTTATAATTATCTATAGGCCTTTTTTTGATTATAAAACCCTCCAGAGAAGTCTTTTATAGAAATCCTAAAGAGGTTTTCTCAAAAAGAGGTAACATTTTTAACAATGTAGATTTTTTTTAATTCTTTCTCCACCTATTTTAAATATTATTTTACCATTATGATATAATCACATATTTATCTAAAATATAATAAGATTTTATTATTTTAATGACATAACCAACATCCATCTCCTCTCCCATCAAATGGGAAATGAAACCATTGTTCATGTGTACCGCATACTACCACTTCACAAATTGATGTAATTTGGTTTCCATCATCACATCTCACAAATATTTATACTTATGGATTTAATTTAAATATATGATATTAATTAAATATTTATATTTATCTAAAATAAATATATCATATATTTTCTTACCCTTCCATTCGTTGAAATATGATAACATCATCCATGGGTATATGTGGATTACCACCCCCATAAAGCAATGTGATTCGTTTTTCATTACATAATCATATGTATGGTATATATAAGTGTATTTAAATAAATAATATTTTATTTATGACATAATTATCATTATTAAATGATAAAAAAATCTTACCTTATTTTCCTCACAATCATTGAAAAATAGAAATGTTATTAATGCGTACATACAACCTATTGTTTACATGATTGTGACATAGTTCATTTTTCAAAACCATATTTCATGGTTGGTTTTAAAAGTATAATTTATTTTTAAAAATTATAATTATTATAACATTATTTTTATGTATATTATGAAATAATTACCCTGTTGACCATAGTCAACATGTTATAGTCATTTTGGACTAATAAGCCAAATACCATCAAAATGTATGCTGTGAACTTAAATGATTAATTAATTGAATATAACATAATAAAAAATAAAATAAAAAGGATAATAAAATTAAAAATTCTTCTTAATCAAGTAAATAATTAAAATAAGTTTATTATTCAGGAAGATAAATAATGTACGTGATGATTCACACTCAAGTTATGGGGACTTTTAAAAAAAATCTTTTTTTAATGTTTCGCCTCCAACTATTTTTCTTCAATATCCACATTCTTCTAAATGTTTCAACAAAAATTTTATTTACATTTAAATTTATGGTAAATATAAATATATACCATATTTTAATTTCTTTAATTTTTTTAAAAAATTGAATGTTTTATGGTTTTACATAAGGGACACTTTACTTGTAAAACCTAGTTTTTGTGGTTTTAATGATTTATTTTATAACTCTTTCTCTTACATGTCCATATTCTTAAAATTATTTTCTTAATATATTTATATAGACATAAATTAATTATAAATGAAATTTTATATCTCTTTTTACTTCTTTTCTAAGGTTTCTAAAAGGAATTTTTTTATATATTTTGTAGAGAACATTTTGAATTTTTTTAGAAAATACAAAATAATTTTTTTAATTTAATGTATACGATGTTAACAGATTTTCGCATTGCAAAAATATTATTTTATATTTGGATTTATTTATAATATACCTTGTTTTATTCAACTAAAACCCCTCTTTCCCTTTATTCTATGTATTTTAAAAAAATGATATTTCTATATCTTGAAATGGATTTCTTATGGGTGTATGTGATCTCTCTAAACCACCCTTTTCTTTAGGTTATGATTATTCTCTCTCTAACTCACTTTCTATCCTTATTTAATTTTATTTAATGCTTCTAAATTATATATATATGTCTCTCACATGTATAAGTATCTTATTATACCTTTGATTGGGTATTACATGCCTTATGATCATTTCTCAAATGACTTCTTTATGAAATCTCTTTTGATTATGATATGTGGTAAGATTCTATAACCCATTTTTACATGGGTAATTATTTTGTTTATACTTTTTTGTTGATTTGATTTTTATTTTTAACATTATCATGATAAGTTTTTTATGTTTTCACCGAAATATCACTACAATGTATTGGGTAGAGCTTTTGTTTAATGAGATGTTATTTATGGGATTAGGGAGTAACCCTAATCCACTATGGGTCTTTGTCTACCATGTGATGTTGTCTTGGTATTTATCCCTGACTTATGATTACATCATGTTTTGTGTTTCTTCCATATTTCCTATATTTCCATGATCTTATGATACCATCTTCTTCATGTTACTCTCCCATGTGATTACTCACGAGCTTATGTTTAAATGAAATTATATTATAATTTGTAAGGGTAAAATGTATAACATTTTTTAAAAAACGTTTTCTTTAGTTTTCAATTATTTCAAAAGAACATTTATAAGTTTTAATTTTTCCTTTAATATTTCTTATGAAACATTTTATGAAATGGTTTGTGTAGAAAATTTAACTTCTTGGGTATTAAAATGTTTATTTTGAGCCCAAAGTTTAATTTTGAAAAAAGAAAAATCTTATGTATTTGTGAACTAATAATTTTCTTTCTTTATTTTTATATGTCCCTTAATGAAATATTTTGTCCTCATCCAATATTTTAATTTTTTTCACAGGGTTTTTAAGATTATTAGGGACATGGATGAGGTAAATATACAATTTGTGAAGATATGTCATGAAAAAAAATTATTATTCCATAAAGTTTTTGTTTTTTAGAAAAAATGGATACTAGGTGTAAGTGTCCACTTAGTGATTTAATATTTATTTACATAATTCTGATGAACTATTTCTTTAAAAATATAAACCATAAATACCCTCAAATGAATGAAAATGAATTATTAACTTAAAACTCAAGATTATATAATGTTTACGGATGTGTAATTACACTCAAGTATGCATCGTGGTTTATAGATCTTATGAGGCATTCGTTGGATATTTTTCCTAGAGAAATTTTTTGATCATAATAGTTTGGGACGAACCACCAAATTGATATCTTAGGTTGGTTTTTTTCTGTCATGAAACACCAACTATTCTGAATTCCTTGAGTGATCATAAATAGTTATTTATTCCTAGAAGATATACAAACTAACTATGGGAGGTGGTTAGAGATTTACCCAAGGTCATACAGAGTGGTTTCATAGATGGGATTCTATATTGGAAGTAACATTAGTTGGAGACTCTATATTTTTGGGAAAAGTAACCCACCTTGAGTTAGGTTTGAATGTTAAATGAATGGTTCAAGAGTAGATAGAGATAAAATATTCTTCAATACCCCCTTCATCACCACCATTGGTTAATTTCTTTTAACCATGGATTGTTGATAGTCAGAGCTATGGGATGGTGCATAAAATATATTTCTATGGTCATGTTAAATTCATTGTGATTAGAGTTATGATTCATGCCCTCACAACAAAGACCCTTATATTGATCAATTTGGGAATGCGATTACTCTTCCTTAATCATATATTTGAGAGTTATAGATTCTAGTGGAACCCCTATCTATATCTTTGATAGTTACTTAATTTCTATAGATGGTGACCATATTTCAATCACCCATCCTGGTGAATTGAAATTATCCATAGTGTAGAAAGAGTCTTTTCATGAGATTCATTTATGGTGGATATTAAGATAAAAGGTAACAACCTTGGTTTGGAGTGGTTACCCATTACAAGTATTGAACATTGTTGGGTGATTGAGTAAGTGAGGAGAGGCCCACCTTCAATATTGAGTGGGATATGTTGTGGGGAGTATATCCAATCCTCAATAATTTATAGTTAGATACACATTAAGTAATGAATATAACTTTTAAGCACTATAAGGGTGGTTTAAAATAAAATTACATTTAATGATAATTATTTCATGAATATTTTCGAATGGTGATCCATGGTTTTATCTCAAGGGGAAACCAATGTATAAATCATATTTCAATCTAGGTATGGTTTTTATGTGTTTTCAAGTGGAATAATGAACACCATTATAATTTGTATATAACATATGAACAAATGTTTTCCTTTTTATTGGTTTATTTAGGAACCTATAGAGTGTTCTACGAGTTTTCCTAGGTTTACTAGGAGAGTACCATTAGTGCAGTAAATGCTCAAAGTGTGAGTTTGATATTCATCGAGTGTCATTTCAACTTTCAAAATTTTAACCTATGGAGGCTTATGAAATGATAGTAGAAGAGTAGTATCATAGTGGTTAATTCCCTTGGAAGTGGAATCTATGTTCACTCAATTGTGGATGTTCTTGAGTAGCTATCCTTGAATTTGTTGATTTTTTTGAGAGTGATTTGTTTCTCACCTTTTATTAATGGAAGCAGATCCACATTCTTCATTTGTGTATAGATGATCAATGAGTGTGATGTCAATTTAGATATAGTGTGTGACCATATGTTTTTGGGAAATGGTACTAAATGGTTTTCTTAAAGGTGAGGAGTACATAATACATTTTTTCATTAGGATAGTTGTTTTCCATTAGTGTCTATATTGAATATATTAATGGTCATCCTAAGAAAGGAATAACCTTATAGAGAATAGACCTAGATATAGTATTTTTAGAGGGTATTTATGGAAGTTTACATCATATTTAAAATGTTAACATGTGATTCATGGGAAGCTCTTATCTTGAGGTTATGGATAGTAGTGGATCCACACTCTTTGTGTGAGGGGGTCTAATGAGGGTGGTGTCAATTTTGATACAATGTGTGACCATATGTTTTGGGTTAAAGGGCCCAAAGGGTTTTATTAAAAGTGGGGATAATATAATCCATTTCCCTATAATAATGATGGTTTTCCATGTTCGTATTGAATATCACAATGGAAATCATAACCAAGGACTACCCTTGTGGAGAATGAACCTAGATTTAGCATGTCTAGAGGAAATTTATTGATGTCTCCACCATATTGAGAATATTACTATGATATGGTGCGGAGGCTTTTCCTATAGGTTATGGTTCTTGGTTACCTATGTCTTTGTAGGTGTTATCTTAGGACCTAAAGCCAACAGGGTAGGGTTATCTGATCATTCAAGTCCTCCTGCATTGTTTTGTTTTGTGGTGTAATGAGAAAACCAATAGGAATTTTTGTGATCTTGAGTAGTTTTTAGAGGTTGTTGTAGTTTCTTAATGTGATCATTAGTATCTTTCATGATGTAGTGATGAGAAAATAAGTGGGGTATCATCAATAGTGGGTGTAAATATCATGGTGATTAATATGTGAATGGAAAGTTCCCATGAATAATTGTGGATAGTTTGGGTAATAAGGAATTTTTATCCTTTGTTTAATGATCTATAGAAATTTTTACATGCACCATCTTGGTAGGATATGTAATAGAAGCTAACATGTATATAGAGGATCATACAACCTTACATTTCCTTAGGTGTCATTGTAGAAACTTTTCAAAGTTATCAGTGTTGGACTGTAGTATAGGTGGGATGTTATCATGAAAAAAACACCATGAATGATCTTTAAAGGTATAGAATAAAGATATTCCACCAAAGTTAACCTTCTAAATGAACCATTTCATGGTGAATATTAGCAGTTAATTGTTTCTTTTTATCCCATATATCTAGGACTCACAGAGAGTGGGTGTATGATTCTATTAAGTTATTAATTAAAGAAGATCATGAGTTGGTAGCTTTGGTGAAAATATAGGATGTTATTTTTATAGGATGTTGTTTACAATGATTAATTATAGATTAAACCTCTATAGATTAAGGAATTTTATGTGAGTGTGGATTTTTTTTCTATTTAATATTTTTTATGTGGTTACTTGTTTAGCAGCTCTAATTATTTCCTTTTTTATGAAATGGTTTAAGGTGTTGAGGATATAATGAACCATATTTTTCCTTTTCAATACTTAGATAAACTTTTTTATAGAGTCCTAAGACCTATATAAGAGTAAAATAGTAAATTATTCCAAATAGATGAACTCAAAACACTTAATAATAATTATATTAGTCATGGGGGGAAAATGTTTATACTTAGGCTATATTTTGATGAATTACCTATCTCGGTGAATTTTAAGGGATATTTAATAGTTTTTATTTAAATAAATAATTATTTTGTTATAATGGAAAATGATATATACTAAAAGGGAGATTATATATAAATTAAAGAATTGTGGATACTTTCTGAATAGAGTTTTTACCTGAGAAGTAGTGTAATATTTTTTCTAATCAGGATCCTCCTATGATAGACTGTTGTAGGTGGAAATAAATAAATAAAACTAATTAATTGATAATTTTATTGATTATAACCAATAACCCATTTTTATAGTTTTAGATATATATTTTAGAACCATTGCATAGGTTTTACTTGCTCTACCTATAATGAATCACTTGAGAAACCCTGGAAGAGGGGATAGTGCACTTCATATGGAATGAAAATTGAATCAAAGGAAGGAGGCCATATCCATGATGAAACTAATGGATAGATTTCATTTTTATGAAAAAAAGAATCCATGACATCATTGTAGAGCGGAGTTGTGGATCTCAATTGATTCTATATCAATCTAGGACTTTGATTTTGATTTATGCATTACTATTCTTATTATTTCCATGAGTTTCATGATTTTATATCATTCACCATGATGAATAATTTATCCAAAGACCATGTGAATTCACAAAATGATTAGATTATGTTCTTGTTTCATAAAAATATGATTATGATGGAAATCCATATCTTTTAGTTGAATTTATAGAGTTTTTAAATTCATTTAATATTTTATTCTTGAGCTCTTAATTTTTTAGAATTCATTAATGAATGGTTCCTTTAAAAAAACTTTGAGTGGAAGAGTATGCATTATCCATGATTTTACCTCTACCATTCAACTTTCTTTCACAAGATGGTGTATACTACAAGATTTGTTTATGGATGATTGATAACGGCTTGGGTGTGGATCATATAGAATGTGATGGTACATACTTATTCACCATCAAAAGTTATATGCAATGTAATTTAGGGTGTTAGTATCCTTTTATATTTATAATTAGTGATGGGGATTGATCATGATGGTCAAAGCATACATGAGGTTTGGAACTCACCTAGTGATGTGGATATGATAGGGAAAAGGTCCCCCATATGACTGATCAAGTTATAAAATATCCCACTCATGAAGCACGAGTCACCTATCTATGAAGTTAGGTACTCCCTTGTCTGATGATCTCTAAATTATGGGGCATAATTCCACCACTAGGTTTGGTAACTCCTGGAGTTGGTATTTAAATATTTTTAAGGAGAAATTTCTACACTACAGTTTATGGGAGGTGATATGGGTAGCACATAGTTAGGTAGATATGATAGTATGGGCTAGAACTCAATTATCCTACAACAATTCTTTTTCATGGTATGATTTCCCAAGTATGTTTCAGCAATGGTGACATGGGACTTGTGAATACTAATCTATGGTAATCCTTTGACTCACATGCATACTTCAGTGTGGAAAGGGTACCCCACTAGTTTTGATTAACAATTTAGATGTTATAAAGGATGATTATTTTTTATAATATAATATTTATGATGAGTTAGTCACCCCTAGTTTCCGTATTGTTTTCTTTGAGATACAATTTATATATGGGTCATCTTCTTCAGATATTTTGGCCCTTATGGTACTCCAATCATCCATAGTTACCCATGATACATTTTGTTCATAGATTAGAATTGATATGACTATGAATCCTTTTTGTATTTGGGATTTATAATTGTATATCATACTTGAACTTTCTTACATTTTTTATGGTCCCTCTATTATTCCGATGTCTTGAGATGACATGTGGTTTTGTCTTTACTTTATGGTTTTATTTATCCTACTGATTATATTAATACTAATCCTATGTGGGATTATTCCCAATCATATTATGTCTATGTAAGGGACAAGTAGTTTAAATATGTTCAAGATGGATTTGGGGATGGTGTGACTTGTTTGGAGTTGACACCTAATGATGATTGATGATGGTTGGCAGCTCATGATAGTGGAAATGACTGCTAGAGTTGGATATCGATCTAGAAGTCCTTGTCATGAAAAGATATCTGTTGTTGATATTCATGAAGATCAAATACCTTTATAGATGTGTAGTTTAAAAGGTGTTTTTCTTATATAGATATGTACTTACCATGTGATTACTCCAACATTCACTGTATACTATTTATTTATTTATTTATAAATGACATTGGTGTCACTGGTTATATCATGCATTAGATAAAAGTGTCTTTTGTAGGATAATATAGGAAAAGGCCTCACATATTGTTTGGTAATCTTACTCAGTACTCCTCACTAACCCATGGCCTACTGGATGCAGGCTTTGGGTGGCACACTAAGATTACTATTTTCTGGGTAGGTCCCCGATGGGATGATTCATTCCATATCATCTCATGGTTATTTACCATAGGGAAGATTCATTTGTTTGTTTCTCAATGATCTTCATTAAGAGTATGTGATTAAAGATGGAGAAATAAGAAACTATAGTGAAAGATACATGTTTATCATTTTGATTAAATAAAATTTCGTTTATTTATAACATATAAATCTAGAGATTGAGTTCGACAACCTCTAGGTTGAAATTATGTTCTTTTTTGGGCTTCTTTTGTCTATATTATGTTTTTAAAGGATTTTGGGAGAAAGGGTTTGATATTTTATAATTTTGGGAGAAAATTCTATGAACACAATATGTTCCTAGTTAAAAGTAACTATGTGATATGGCTGTGTAAACTTCTTTAAAAAATTTCAAGGTTTAAGAACAGTTTGTCTAAATGTGTGAGATTTATAGGAAAACCATATGAATGGTTGGGTTTGTGTCCTAAGTTGGTTACACATATTTTTCATTAATTTTTTAACCACCTGACTATTCCTCGGTAATGGTGTGCTTTAGGAGAAAATTCTAGGTGCATAGTATGCACATGGTTTTTCTAACAATGCATCCTACCTGTGAAACCCATAAAAATTTCATAAAGTTGGAAAATTACCCTGATACTGTTGCTTATTTTTAACCCAAATATCAACCTAATCTCTCATTATCTGTACTTATATTTTCTTATATTCTCTTAAAGGTTTTTATTCGATACTTTGGTCTTGGTTTATCTCTTTTAGGTATGCTCTTATTTCCACCCATTTCTCCTCCTCTTTTTAGATAAATCCTTGATCTCTCTTCTCCTTCAATTTTTGAAACTCTTAAGGGGTTTTATGGCTAGTTATAAAGTTTTAATAGGGAATTTATGATGTTTCTTATGGATTTAGGCTTGGGAGCACCTGATCACTTCATTTTTTATCATCATTTTTTGAAAGTGACTATTTTTACTTCATTTTTTAGGCACGTCTCTATACAATGGATATTTATCATGTAAAACTTTGGAATTATTGTGATATCATTTGGTTTTGGATTATAAAAATTATTTATTTGATATATATGAGGAATTTGTTGTGTAATTGTGTTTGTGGCGGTATAGAAAATAGTTTTAAAGGGCCGTTTTATTTAAAAAATAGTTTTATGCACTTCATTTGTTCAAGTAAATTCCTCAAATATGGTTTTGGATCCTAAATGTTTCTTAAGCATGGGAGTGGTAATTATTTTCTTATAAAAATATTTTATTAAATTTTGGGCATGATTTACTTGAACATTTTGATAAATCATAGAAAATGGGTGTCTTGGGTGTATTGGGTTGCGGACATATACAAACATTAGTGAGTGCATGAGTTGACCCAAGAAAATATTACATAAATATTACATCATTTGAGTTGAATATAAAAAACAAAAAAATTATAAATTACTTAGAACTATAAAAGTTTAGTTTATTTGGATACCCGATGCATGAAAAAATTATTTCACAAAGTATCTATAACATCTCTAAAAATTTTCTTCATGTTAATACCATTCTAGTCATATCATACTTAAAACCGTGGATCAAAACCTAGGGAAGAAAAATACATTAATTTTTGAAATAAGATTCTATGTAAGGATAAACATAGATGATATCAATCAATGATGATACATGTGAATAACGGTATAATAACATAATCCTAGTATAAGGAAGTCATAACCAATCAACTTAATATCTTGAATCAAAATTTATGGAATAAATCTTTGTTATTACAAAATAAAATATTCTTAAGAGTGTGTAATTTTCAATTAAAAATCATGATCTATGAGAGCATAACTTAAAAATAGGAAAATGGAAAAAACATAATATTATAACATTTTTAACATGTTTAGATACAAAAAGGTTCCCTCATTAAGTTAAGGACACTAAATCAGGTCCTCTCATAAACTTAGGGATGTTAAAAAGGTCTATACATAAACTTATGAACATGTAAATAGGTCCATGCATAAACCTATGGACATAAAACTAGGACCATACATCTTGTTATAAACTTAGAATCAATTTCATACATAACATAATAATCTCAAAATTTATCCTTATTTAACCAATACATAGGAGGTATATAAATGCACCACCCATTATATAACCTTAAAGAATGAATGTGTCCCAAAATCCTAAATAAATAAATTAATTATGAATATTATGCCCCTTGGAAATAAATGAGATTCAAAAAACAATCCTTGAATCACCATCCTCATAATGCATAAAAATAAAAAAACTGTATGGTATCATATTATCATATCCTTAGTTAAGCATAAAAATACTTAAATGATATTGAAATATAAGATAAATACCTTTAAAATATCATTTGAACCTTTCTTTGAAAACATGATAAATATATCATTTAATTTTGATAAAAATTTTAATAAAAATTCCCAGAATATTAAGAAAATAATTATATTTAAAAATATCCCTACAAACATATAATTGAAACTAAAAATAAAAGAATTGTCATGATGGTATGAGAATCAATTCAGGTCATATATGTTAAAGGAAAAAATTATTTTCACACCTTTTTAAAAAAGTAAAAAAAATGACTTATTTAGAAAAATATATTTTTAAAAAGATTATTTATTAAAACTTTTCAAATGAATTAAATGTTAGTGAATATGAAAATTTTAAAACATTTTAAGTATTTTTAGTAACGTTCATAAAAAAAATTTAGATCATGGACATGGAAGAAAAAATTCATCGACTAAAATGTAAATAAGGTTGAATTTTCTTTAAAAACATTTTCTCGATTGTTTTATGTACTCAAGTGGGGAAAATTAAACTAATACCTGAAAACTAAAAAAATTAAAAGATTATAAGAAAATTTAAATTGTTTTATTATATAAGGATCATGTAATTTTCTCTACAAAAATTTAATCTTAAACAATCTCTATTAAAATGAGATTAAAACATAAATCCCTTAACTCAAGTCTAGTCCTAGTTCATATGTATTTGAACGTCATGTATAATTAATATTTATTTTTTATAAATATATTCAAGATCCATATTAATATATATCATACCATATATGATTTATTTATAAAATCATATCACCCGTTTATTAGTAAGACTTTATTAAAATCACAGTTTTGGGTGATAACTATTTCATTTTTCACATAGCTTTTCATTGGGCAGTTTTGGTCAATATATGTTGATGATGGATACATTGTATTAAAAATGTTAATAGTGTTATATTTATTATATTTAATCATTATATACACTTTTATAACTATTCATATAATATTGTGAAGAAAAATGAATTATGTTACTTCATGGATATGATAGTCTATACATATGAACGTGTGAGGTTTCCACTTTTTGATGGTTGTAATGATTAATAATTAAATTTTAATCTACCTTTATATAATAATTATTATATCATATATATCATATATATTAATAAATTATATCCTTATTTATATCCAGGTAAATTGAAAATGAAAAATGAATCACATTGCTTCGTAGAGGTGGTAGTCCACACATGCGCACGAGTGACATTATCATTTTTCAATAGATGGAATGGAGATAAGGTAGATAAGAAATTATAATTACAGAATTATAATTACGTAGTAAATATCATATACTGAAATTAAAACCATCATAATAACTAATTGTGAATTATGGTGATGGAAAATTAATCACAGCTCTTTGTGGGGGCGGTAGTCCACACATATGCATGGGCAATAATTTAATTCCCAATTTGATGGAAAAGAGGGTGGATAATTATGGTTACATAATCATTATAAAATTTCCATATATTAAGTATACTGGAGTTGTTATTTTATTTTGAATACCTCATATTTAAAGCTGGTAGATGAACAGATAAATTGAAAGAGGTCGGGTAAGATGATTACCTATTCTTCAGTAAACTTTCTTTAGATCATTTATTAAGGACCCTTGGAATAGAATTTTAAGAACAAACACCTCTAATTCATGAATAAATATGTTGATAAGATAATTGGGAAGGTTTTTTTATCTAGGTGACTCAATGTGGTGTAAATGAAAGGGAGGAGGGGTTTCATTTTATAATTAAGGGGAGGGACACACCTTGAATATTTTAATAGATTAATATATTATTAAGTCATATTCATGAACAATTGTCTAATAAACAACTAAATTTAAATCCTAAGATGTTAATGTTCGAATTATATTCATTCTATAGAAATTAAGATGAAAAATTATGGCCTTAACATCTAGTTTAACCATAATTTACCCGTTTTACCCTTTTTTATTAAGTTATTAATATTTTTACCATGATTACTATTCATTATGACGAAAAATTTAATTGGAATCATCAATAAATCTATAAAAAATGATTCCAAATATGGAATTAATTTTTAAATATTTAATCTCTAGAAATGGAATAAATTAATTTAATATAAAAAAGCCAAAACACAACACAAAATGTTTTTCTAAAAAATTATTTTTAAATTCTAAAAGTGTTTCTATATCAAGATTAAGTATAATGTTGATAAAAATGATATAAATTGAAATATTTTAAAATAAAATTAATGACACTTTAAGTGTAAGGAAAATCAAAATATAGGTTTTCAAATACTAGAAATCAATAATACGATTTTCTTTAAAATCGATATTTTCTCTATTCAACCAAAAAACAACTTTTTTAGAAAATTTCCAAAAAATAACCCTAAGATCACTTTTACCTAATGATTTTATAAATAAAGATAATTTTTACAAATTAAATTATTAAAATTATTATAAATTAATTATAATATATAGACATAAAATGTAATAAACACATTTTTAAAGAAAACATACTTTTGAAGAATAAAATGAATGTATTGAAAATTGAGTACTTATAAATCTATAAATTTGCATTATATAAATACTTTATAAATATTTTTAATAATGTGGTTATTACTATTCATACATTGAAAATTAACAGCTAAGTTATAATGGTCAAATTTAAATAATAATATTTTTATAGTATACCGTAGTTCGCTTAATTCTCAGTGTTGTGTATTAAGTAAGATATAAAATAATTAAAATTTATTTCAAAGGAAATACATATAAAATCATGTGGAAACCCTAGGGGTTACAGTTGTGATACTAATAGATTAGAACATAAATCTCTATCGTTATAATTCATGTTTTTTATGGCTAGTATTCCGTGTGTGATCTAGTTACGTATTACGGTGGACTAGTGCCCAATTTTTTCTTGATTTTTAATGCCTTTATATTACATAATTTACATAATTAAAACATTAAATTAAATAATAAAGTCAAAATCTCAAAAATTGATTGATTTAGTATATTTGGAAACTAGTTAAATAAGTGACTTATTTTACAGTGCCTGTAAATATTTCCCCATAATTTCATTATAGTATATTGTAACACCTGGACTCAAACCATAGGTTTTGATCCATCAGTTTCACATCACCTCAGCCTTACCACCCCATACACTAGATGTTTTGGATTAGTGGTGAGGGTCTATAAAACATCTAAGAGAGGCTATAAGATCAGTAATAGGTAAGCATCATATTACAAATAGAAGAAGAAATGCAGTAACAAAAAATAAATAAATAACAAAACACCAACAAGCTACATATCATAATAAAACCCATGATGTAACAATATTCCATGTAAATTAATAAATTAGAACTAAAAAAACCTTCCAATATATGGGTAAGATTATAATAAAATAAATATAATCCATCCTGAGTCTATCATGCATCATATGTATCTTAATACTGACATGCTCAACAATTCATTATAGGTCCCTTTCCCTTATCTGGATCCATGAGAATGAAATATAAAGGTTTATTGAAATGACTAAGTAAGGTGTGGATTCAAGACTCAATAAGACACCACCAATGACCCTTGACATAAGATAATAAGAGGTACATGGTCATAATATTAATGTGAATAGATTGAACATATAAAAAACAATATATCACATAAGTACAAACATATGTAGGGTTCTCAGAAAAATGATCTACCTACATTAGCACCATATCTGAAGGAACAACGATCAGCCTCCTGAAACATCCTCCTTGATGGGATAGTCTAAAAACATGACTGGCATACCCCTCTTGAAGGAATAACCCAAAGCATGATGACTATGAATCTCACATAACCCTCGGTAGAATAGTCCATGAGGTGCATCCTACATGCTCAAATATAAAACAAAAGAATAACACAATATGACAAAATATATATTTGAAAAGATAAAAAATCACATAAAATAATAAAGTATCATAATAGAAAAATACACATGCAAGAAATAAAAGCATAGTTATCACAGGGCTATGCACACATGACACATGCGATCAAGCATAAAACATAGGTATTTAGGAGCAACACACAGACACACCAAAAAACATGACACGAACCCATATAAAACATATAATAAATTCAAATTCTTCATACCTCAGATGAAATAATAAAGATCATTGCTAGGGTGACCGCCCATGTTTGGAAGTACCACCAAATCCTAGAAACATTCCATGATTGACATGTTTAGAACTCTAGGATTGATTTAGAAGAGAAAACACACCCAAAAGGGCTAGGATTTGGTAAAATCACTAAATATAATCCACTTCCAACAACAAAGTATACCAAGAATTTCACAGAATCTAAATCATTGAGTATTTAGGTTGATTCAATCAACGATCATTAAAATCATCATTAGATCATTCCAAAACCATTATACCTAACAAATAATTTGAAGATCTAATTTATTTTGATGAAGAAGAAGAGGATATAATTAATCATGATGAAGTAAGAAATTATTGGTATGGATATAGAGGATTGAATGGGTGTTTACGAGAGGAATTAAAAGGGAACATGATAACTCCAAATCTCCATGTAAGGGATCCTAGGATTCTAGAAATTGAGAGATAAAGGGATAATGACAAAAAAGGAGTGGATGGTCAGTTTCATAAAAAACACCACATAAAGTGGTGGTCCTTATTCGGCCTCAAACGATGCCTTTGGCTAGGTTGTGGCCTCCATCGGCCACCTATTGGTCACTGGGTAGAACTTGTTTTGACCAAGAGCACTACCAGATGGTAGGTGGGACTGTTATAACTCAAGGAACTATAATAGTTTTACCATCCCTACCTCAGCCTATTTATATACTCCCAAATTCCTCCAAACCACCACTAAACACTTAAAAAGAAGATCAAAATGATATATAAAAGTTGGAAATAGTAATTCCAAAAATATAGGTGTCACAATTCTCTCATTATTATGACTTATCATCCTTAATAAGTATACCCATAAGTATTCTAAAAAACTCATGCCACTGAACATAAATGTTAACTTCTTTTTATTATATATCTTCTTGAACATGATTGTGATTATAATGAAACAAAACTAGAGGAAAATCATTCTTCATAATGACTTATCACTTATATTATCTATTCGAACATGTTACTCAAAAAAATATAAATCTGGTGCTAAATCAAAATCCTCATAGTCAATCACATGCACAAGGTTGGGATAGTACTTCTAGAGATGTTACACAAAGAATACATTTTGAATTCATTTTTACTATGGATAAAGATCCAAATAGTAGAATTCTATGATCTCGAATGGTCTGACATACCTTGGTTCTAGTTTCCCTTTCCTCCTGAGACATCTATTCCACAACCAAGATGGCACCCACGAGAAAACTTTTTCACCCATAGTGAACTCCAAGGGTCATATCATTCATTAAGTGTAATATTTTACCTGTTTTACTTATAACCATCTTCTTATAAATTAGTTTTACACACTCAAATTTCTCCTTTACCATAATTAATCCAACGACAGAAGACTTTCCTACCTCATTCTAGTAGAGAGGTGAACGATATGTCTACCTATAAATAGCCTCAAAAAGACCCATCTGAGTCAAATTCTGGTAGTTTTTATTGTAGGTGAACTCCACTAGAGCTAAGTTATTATCCCAAGATCCTTTGAAATCCATAACACACACTCAAATAATATCCTCTAAGGTCTGGATTGTTATTTTTGACTTCCCATCGGTTTGAGAATGAAATGTCATACTTAGATTCAACTAAATACCCATAATTTTATGTAAGCCTTTCCAAATCCATAAGGTAAATCAAACATATCTATCAGATACCATGATCACAGGTACACAATAATTCCAAACAAATTTCCCAAAAATAGTGATTACTTATATCATATACTGATGTCACCTCCCTGATCAGTATGATGTGATCCACCTTGGTCAACTGATCCACTACCACCAAAAGAGTGTCTCAACCCCTATGGGTCATGGGAAACCCTATCACAAATTCTTTCATCTTCTCATTCCACTCACACTCTGAAACTAGAAGTGGCTAGAGCAATCCACCATGTCACTAATTCTTGGCCTTGATTCTATGACAAGTTAGACAATGAGAGAGAAAACATGTGATGTCTCTTTTTATGTCAGGCCCCTAAAACTATTGTTTAACATCAGGATACATCTTAGTAAACTCCAGGTGCACTTCCCACCATGAATCATGAGAGTTAATTTGATGAACATGGAATTCACAGACATTTTAATAAATTTTTTAACTTCATTTAAATTAATTTTCTTAATCATTTTTTCTTTTTTTAGGTTCCTTTTATAGTTTTTAGTATTTTACATATTTTGATAATTTTTAGCTTATTTATATAATAATTTTAGTATTTTAGTATTATTATAATTTATATTAATTTTATATATTATATTTAAGACTATATTATAATTAGTAATTTCGGTAATATTAGTTTTATTATTAATTTATTAATATTTATTAGTATATGTATATCAATTTTCTATATTATTATTTTATTTTATTTTATTAAATATTTGTGGTATTAATAAAAGTATTATGTTTTTCATTAGTTTGTTATTTTTATTATATTAATATTTAATTGTTGTAATATTATTGTCATAATTTTATTATTTTTATTTTTTTAGAGTATTTAATGACATGTTCATATATAAACATATATATTTATCTATATAACATTTTCATAATTTTTTTTGTCCATATATAATTAGTATATGATATATTTATATAGTTATAATAATATTATTATTAATATTATTAGTATTATTATTAACATTTAACATTTAGATGATAATTTTAATTTTAACTTTTGAATTTTGAATGTCTAATTTTGTGGGTAGATAGACACGTGGGAGGATCTCCGCTACTAGAGAAGAGATCAAAACACTACACACCAGCACCACTTCCCATTTTTTATTGCCACCTCGCCACCCTCATCCAGGCGGCAGCATGACACCCATCTCCTCCAAAAAATTGGCATCGCCTCCATCTCCACTCGGTTGCACCGTGTGTCCCACCTCCCTCTCTCTATCTTCACACCCCCACATGATACCACATCACTCTCCTCTGTACACAGATGAACTACCCTTAATCTGTTGCACACAAACTAATACAGGTTACCCCCTTCTCATCTCTACCATTTTAAAATAGGTATCCACCCCTCACCTACACCATTAATGTCACCAACATCCTCTCCTCTACCGGTCTCTCCTATACCGCACACTAGTATCTAATGGCACTTCACTATCCTTGACCAGTTATCCTCTGTTAAACTCTACCTGCAGGATGTCAGTGACACCACTTCTCTCCCTCTATGCAGTAAAACCCCCACCACCGAAGTCGGCTCTCCACTATACACTCTCTACGCAACACACCACCTCTCCTCTCTCACGTCAAGACCATCGATTCTGCCTCTGCTATTCTGGGTGCACAACTATTGTTTAGCTGAAACTACATCGCATGTGAAGAATTATCTTTGTGTTTTGAGATCAACAAGAATCTCTTTTCATCATGTAATGAATGTGAAGACCAATATGAGAATTTATTTGGTATCACATGTATATTTTTAATGATTTATTATTTAATTTTTGTGTTTATTTTTTAGTCATCGTGTTAGGGTAAATCTATTATGTTGGTATACATATTGAATAATTTAATTGTTGCGCATTCCACGTTGATATTTTATTTTATGGTTAATCCATCAATTGAATTTATTTTTAGCTTAATTTATATCTAATTTAATTATATTTTCCTTTAAGTTAATTCTTAAAATTATAATATTCCATTTTAGTTCCTAGTTGATTCAGTATTACCAAGAAGGTTGACCATTTAGACTGATTGTAGCACAAATAGATAGCAAAAGTTTATGATAAATTGGTTATGTCATTTCGTCGACTGGTTCATTACTTGAATGTGTCTCTTAATTTATTTATCAAAATAGAGAAGGGGAATTTAAATAAATTAATAGATATAAAAATAGTGTCTAAAAAATTGTTATATTTTTTATAACGGACAATAGTTGCACATGCTTTGAGGAACATACAATTTTTTGGAACCCTTTCTGGGGTTCACTCGCACTTCTAGTATTCAAAAAATAAATTTCAAGTCTAAATAGATTTATTCATAGATTTCCTAGATGGTGAACACTCATAATTTGGATCCATTGAAAAACAATCCACCACTTGATCTTGTGCTAGAGTAACAAAGTAAAGTGAAAGTTGAAATTGGAAGCTCTTCCAAAAATCAGGTGAAACCACAAGAGGAAAGCATTGAGAATCAAATCCCAATGCCTCCCAATGGAAAAGTCCACCCCCAGTTTTAAAACCATTCCAACAATAAAATACATGAAATACTATGAGTTAAGAATTGAGAACCAATATATTTTGATTCATCTCAAGCATAACAAGAACCAGAATTCTACAAACTCATTTTGAAATAAATCCATTGATGATCAACCTGCTCCAACAACATGCGCAATTTCATTTCTTGAGTAGTGAAGACCCTTATATACATGTGAATATATTTCTTTAATTCTACAACACATTTATAAAAAATGGGTTGACCAATGATGTGTTTATCCTCATACTGTTTTCATTCTCATCAAAAGGGAAGGATACGAACTAGTTGGAAAGTCTTGAACCAGTTATAGTCTTCACATGGTAAGTACAGAGAAAGAAATTTCTTGATTGATATTACATAAATGTATAATCCTTGAAAAAAAAGATACCTTGGCTCATTTTTCCAAAATGAATACAAATCACTTAAATAATATTAGGAAAGATTCAAATCCATGTTAAGGCATTGTCCTCATCATGGAATGTTTTTGGTGAACCAATTGCAAGCTTTATACTATATGATTTAACCCACGAGTAATTCGATAATAAACATAGATACTGGAAATGTGTTCATGGAAATGGATCCCAAATATCTATACACATTAATTCAGAACATGGTAGACCATAGTTTTTAGTGGCCGTGAAATTTTTCAAGAATAAAATTAGGATTTCACCATGTTTATTCTTACACATTCATGGATGCACAATTTGAATCTCTCAACAATATTATTGATAATTTTTCACTGATTATTCCTAAGAAAGACTATTTAGTTCAAACTGAACATTTCCCACAAAGTGGTGGCTATCATGATTATACCCTATGTCCATATAACACATCTTAGAAAATTATTTCTAAATATATGTTTGTCAAATTAAAAATGAAAATTATGAAAGAAATTACAACACAAACTAGTAAAGTAATAAACTAAATCAAGGATGTAAGTAACTATGCCTACTCAACCAATGAATCAAAACATGGTTCCACCGGGGTTCCCTAATCAATGTTATTTCAGACCCACTATGAAATCACAAGATCTATGATCTTAATAAAAATATCGGCAACCATTTCATCAATAACAACAATATAAGGAGTAATGGAAAAAATATACTTTTCCCATCTTATGACACAAGGTCAACAAGATTGGGGAGACATAATAGAAAAATTAATGATATCCAATCAATAAATATTTTAGTTACAAGATATGGTAACCCAAAATCTGTAAAAAAAACAACCCAAAAACTATAAACAAACACCTAAAACTTGCAAAAAATCCCAAAAACTTAAATCATCTATGCAAAACTTTAAAAATCATATTGATTAGTTATCCACACAAATTCAAGACTAAAAATAGGGACCTTTACCAGGTAACACAAGAGACAACCCAAGATAATATGAAAAAACTGTCATATTATATATTGACACACAGTTTCCTAAGTGCCAAATGCCTGATCCTCAACCAAAAGATGAGACGCTTACAACTACAATTGAGAATGGTGATTCAAAAAAATCAATTCCAACTGAAGATAATGTTTAGGAAGATCAAAATGAACTTGTGAAAAATGAAGTAAGAATAAAAGAAAAGGAAAATGAGGCACTCAATGAAAGTATGAAAGCTCACACACCACCTCCATCATTTACACAAATACATAAGAAAAAGAGGTTTGATGCTCAATTTTTGAAATTCATGGAAATGTTCAAGAAGCTTCACATAAATATTTGTTTTACGAAATCAATCACAAAAATTACCAACTATGCTAAATTTATCAAATATGTTATATCAAAAATAAAAAACTAGATGATGTGGGAATAATAATAATGTATGATAAATGTTTGGAAATAATACCCAAATCCATACCTCATAAACTAAGAGACCGAAGTATTTTCATGATCCCTTAACATATTAGAGGATGTCAATTTGAGAAATATTTATGAAACCACAAATATAGTTTAAACCTCATGCCATCTAGAGTTCTTGAATAATTGGTAATCACAGGATTTAAACCAACTAGGGTCTCCTTGAAAATGGTGGACCGATTAGTGAATAATCCCTAGTGAATTATAAAGGATGTACTTATCATGGTTGATAAATTTTATTTCACTTCCGGTTTTGTTTTCCTTGATATAGAATAAGATAAAAACTTCTTAATAATTATTGGTATGACTTTCTTATAAACATGTAGAGAACTCATTGATGTCTAAGAGGGAAAATTAATTTTTAGAGTTGGGGAAAAAACATAACATTTTATATCCTAAAATCCATGGAAAACCCTCTGAAGATGAATATCATTTATTAGATATGATTGAAGAATAAGAAGAATTAGAAAAATACATATTGAATATAGAATATTTACACAAGGAAAATGATGATCTAACTAAATTAATAGAGGAAATATAATTCATTAGAAACATAGTTGATCCTTTGGATAGTTCAGAGTTTACCTTGTTGAATCCATCACTTGAAAAGCCTTCAACACTAGATCTTAAATGTAAAGACCCATAAAATTCAAGGGAAATTTTTTCTTAATTTTCTTGGGAATTTTACAAGAACGCGGTTTCTGATAGCAATTGATTCTGAGGCCCGGTCTGCACGGAATTTCTGTCCAAAGTTTAGCTCAGGTACGTTCAGTGAATGAACGAGCGAGTTTTTCTAACCTTTGAACCAGTGCTCTAAATCGAATTTTTAGGGCACCGATGGATTTGCAACACCGGTAATTTCTTAGGATCACTTCTTCCGGAGTGGCGTTTACACAAGAGAAGTTGATAAAAATTGAGGAATTTAAAATAAAAATTTAACTACAATTTTTATTTCTAAGTGGTTAAATCTTTGGGTGGAAGTTTGAGGAAACCACCCAACTTCCCATGGGAGGTTATGAGGGTGGTGGGGCCTACACGAACCCCAATGATTCATATTCCCTAACTCCTTCAACTCACCGTTAATTTGATAACTTATGTATTTAATTAAGTGATTTTAATTTGAGTGTTTAAAATTCAAATGCTTAAGTTTTGTTAATAAAATAAGTGATGAACTTATTTTATTATTGTTGGGGGTTTTGTTGTGTTGAGACTTTGGGAGGATTTTGAGAAAAGTTGGGGAGCTTGAAGAACATCTTCTTCTTCGACAAAGAACACGAAGAACACAAAGAACGTTGGATTCCTCGGAGATCGACGACGCGACGCCATCCCCGCGACGCCATCCCCGCGACGCCACTCCCTCCTTCCACAAAGTCTTCTTTCGCGACGGTTATCTCCGCGATAAACCCTCGATCAATGTGTTCGACGAGGTAGGGGAATTATTATTTTGTTTTCTCCTGATTACTTCATCGTTGTCTTATCAACTTTTTGTGGCCGCATGTTATCGCAATAACGGGAGGAGGTCGGACCGCACGAACATGGCCGACTCTCCTCCCCTTTTTGGTTGTTTGATATTGATGTGGCATGAGTAAGGTAACGTGGTGCCGAATCACTACGCGGGAATTATTAAGGAAAGGGAGAGAAGCGTGGCGCCGTCGCACTGTGCCATTGAAGACGAACCAAAGGCGCGATGCCGTCGTGCCGCGCCGTAGAACCACAAAAGCACCACGGCCGTAGCAGGGCCACGGCAGAGGGGCGCAGCGCCGTCGCGCCGCACCGGACGGACCAAGGTCGCGGCCAGTTGTGGGCCTCGGTAGAGCAGGGGAACCAGCGGCCGGTTCCGGGCCACCGGTGTCGAAGCAGGGGGACTGGCCCTTGCCGGTCCTGTGGTGGCAACATCCGGCCAGCCGGGGCAGGCCGGCCGGACAGGGGAAAAGCCGGGGGTTACAACCCCCAGCTGGCCAGCTGAGCAGCCCCATAATGGGGTCGCGATTACAAAACGGGGGGGTAGACGCCCCCCCCCCCCCCCCTCATCTGCTCGGCCAAACGGCCAAGCCACCTGCTGGCGCCAGCGTGCCGGGCCGGCTACCCTGGCCGGTCCGCCAGACCAGGGCACCAGGCCGGGCCGCGCCCAGGCCGGGCCGGGCAGCGCCAGCCAAGTCGGGTCGCGCCCAAGCGGGCCGGATCCGGACCCGGGACGGGTCGACCCGGTTCGGGCCGACCCAGAGGGTATCGGGCCGGGTCGGACTGAGCCCGAACCTCCTATTACCAGACTGTTTCGGTCTGTTACCCATAACCTGAGCTACGGACCTCCAATCGACGCACCGTCAGCGGTGATGCGATCCTTGGAACGATACGGTCATTTTGATATATTACACTCAATGTTTCGGAGTACTTTGGGTTCGTCCGGATTGGTTCGTACACAAAACCAATCGGGCCCTCGGAGGGGAAACGCTTATAACTTGAGTTTCGGACGTCCGAGTGACGTGTCGTTGACTTTGATGGGTTCCTCTTAGTGAGATGGACCTTTTGGCTTACTCCTCTTGAGGTTTGGACATAGTTGGAGTACGGTTGGGTTGGTTTTGACTTAAAAGTCAACCGGGCCCCTGGGACGAAAAAGCTCATAACTCTCAGACTGAGCGTCTGATTGACGCGCCGTCTGTGACGTTGAGTTCCTGGTGACGATACGGAACTTTTGGATACATAAACTCCGGACTTTGAGTCAGTTGATGTATCAGCCCTTCGGCTCATGGAGCGGACCCTCCCGAATGAGCTTGTTGTGTGCGGGAACCCTAGAGCTGGCTGCGACTGCGACGATGACGACGACTGTACAGAAATCCTCCGTGGATTCGACGGTGATGACTACAGCACTCAGCGATCCTACGGGGATCAGTGCTACCGATCCTGTTTGGGTCAACGCTCAGCAGTCCTGTGTGGGTCAGCGCCTACAGATCCTATGTGGGTCTGATCCTGTGTGGGTCATTGCGGGGGTTAGTTACCTATCGATCCTGTGTGGGTCAGATCCTTTGTGGGTCATTGCGGGGGTTAGTACCTATCGATCCTTTGTGGGTCATTGCAGGGGTTAGTACCTATCAATCCATTGTGGGTCCGAAGGCTTAGATGAATTAGTGGCTATATCTGATCATCTCTATAGTCATACGAAGAAGTATACCTGTGTGAGATGAATCTTGACTTGCTTTCCTATGTGGGTTACGTTATGCTTTTCGGTGTGGATCGGGTTGTGATTTCTTTTGTGTATGTGATCGAACTTGGGCTCGGAGGTTGGAGTGATCTGGAATTGATGACTTAGGTATATGTATGGGCATATACCTAAGCAGTGACGAATGTTACTTCGTGATTGTATCTTTCCTTTGTGGATTCTGGGAGACATTCGGGGGTCTCTGGGTCCCTACTGAGTAGCTTATACTCACCCCTGCACGGGCTATGCCCGCACTACATTGTGTTTGTTGCAGACGACGGACAACGCTGATTGCAGTTGAGGCTTGCGGAGCAGGTCGGTACCCGGAGGTGGACCACTGGATGAGACGTACTCGGAGCGGACAGCTGGACCCGGGGAGATGTGGAGGCTATCTGTACTAACCCTTCAAGTGGGACTTCCAGTGGATCTCTCGATGCTGCGGCTTTACTTTTCAGTTGTTGTACTCTCTATTCAGTTGTACTTTACGTTCAGTTGGGTTTTTATTTTGGCCCACTTACTTTTCCGCACTTACTTTTGTATCAGCTTTTACTTAGTGTATACTTCTACTGCTTTCTTGATCTGTAGTGTTTGTTTACATTACAAAGGCAATGCCTTCCCTTTTTATCAGGAGTTACACCTTGGTGCTAGTCGCCAGCCCCTGGCCTATTGTAGGCGGTCTTGGGGTAGTCACGACACAGGCCACGAGGACGGGTCGTGAAAAATTGGTATCAGAGGAGTTCAGTTCTACCACAGAAATCAGAAATCTGATCTTATTCTATGTGAAGAAATAGTGTTAAGCGTATTGGGTGTGGTTATTAGTCCAGGGAGTCTAGTGTTGGTGCGACGGCCGATGTATCCGTACACTAGGACCCTGACTTCTGATTTCCGACTTAATACACGAAAACATTGATTGCATGTGTGTTTCAAGTTTTCTTAGTGATTACTTTGTGTCAGCTCACCAGGTATATTGTTCTGACTGTGGCACACCTGTCTCTTTTCAGGATGGCCCCATAATGGCAGCCAGCTAGGGTTTCGAGAGTTGTGTGTGACGACAGACCACCGAGCGATGAGGCCTCGGTACAGGGCCCTTTGATAGCAGAGGCACCGGCGTTACCTCTACCCGCCGAGCCACTGATGATACCAGCCCCATCCGCTGATGATGCACGTATCCTTAGTACACTGCACGAGTTTCAGCATCAGCGACCGACCGTGTTCTGCGGGGAGACGGACCCTCAGGCAGCCGAGGATTGGCTGGAGGCAGTTTTACGGGTTTTCAGGTTAGTGAGGACACCAGCGGACCTCATGGTGATCCTCGCAGCGAGCCTACTACACAAAACAACAGGAAGATGGTGGAGCTTGATGCTCCGGGTGCACGATGAGGCATCCCTCCTCTGGACGTACTTTGAGAGCCTCTTTTGCTCGGAGTTCGTCCCAGCCACCCTCCGTGTGGTGCGCATCCAGGAGCTTCTTCAGCTGCGGCAGGACAGCTTGACGGTCGCCCAGTACTCGGCGAGATTTACCGATCTCTCGCGCTACTCGACAGACATGGTATGGGACCCATTATTCCGGGCCCAGACCTTTGAGCAGGGTTTGAGGAAGGAGATCAGGGCATCACTGATCTCCCACAGCATTCCGACACAGGCAGGAGTACTAGAGCGAGCCCTTCTGATCGAGAGCTTCCTTGCTGAGCCTACTTCAGCAGCGAGACCTAACATAGGGAAAAACATAGCAGAGTATTCTACAGCAAGTAGTCGACAGATGACTCATGGGTCCAGGCAGACCAGAACCTCAGGCAGATTACCTCAGGAAACTGGCTCAGCAATGCGGGGCACACAGTGCGGAGCCAGTCCTTCAAGAGGCAGACAGTGTTACGCATGCGGTGGGCAGGGTCACATGGCTCGTGACTTCCTGACTCTCCGTGCAGAGGAGAAGAAGACGGTTGAGGGACCACCCAGGCAGAGTCAGAGGGTCGACCGTGGTGGTCCGCAGGGAGCAGGCGGACGAGGCAGAGTAGATGACCGAGCAGCAGGTGGTGGGCGATGCTTTGAGGCTCTACCACCACCACCACCAGGAGGTCCACCCTGACCACAGGGAGCTGGTGGGTAGAGACAGGCACAACTTCAGGAAACGGAGGCCTATGACCACAGCGCGCCCGAGATGATTCGAGGTACTATCTGGGTATATTCCACCCTTGCTGTAGTTCTTATAGACAGAGGAGCGAGTCATTCTTTCATAGCCACTGCCCTTGTTCGGAGCTCGGAGATTCTGACAGAGCCGTTGGCTCGATCCTTAAAGCTAGAGACTCTTATGGGAGCAGACTCGACGATTACGCACTGGTTTCGGTAGTGTGAGCTTACTCTAGGAGGCCAGATCTTTGGCTGGGATCTTCTGGTAGCGGCGTCGAGGCCTTACGATGTCATCTTGGGCATGGATTAGTTATCTACAGTCCATGCTCAGATTGACTGTATTAGGTGAAAGGTGCGATGTGTACGCACCGACGGGAGCAGGTTCACCTTCATCGGTGAGAAGGGAGCCTTCACAGCATAGGATGGCCTTCCACAGAGGAGAGGACAACCCATCACTCATCAGTTGCCTAGCCTCATCCTAGGAGCAGTTGATGTGCGGATTCCTGGTTTTCCTGCAGTGGTGGATCAGTATGCGGATGTTTTCCCCGAAGACGTTCCAGGACTACCTCCTCGTAGAGAGGTAGACTTTTATATTGATCTGTACCCCGGCACAACCCCGATATCCACCCCATCATATCGGATGGCTCCCACCGATCTTCGAGAGCTATGGGTACAGTTGGAGGACTTGCAGGGAATGGGATTCATCCAACCTAGTGTTTCACCCTAGGCTCCCCCAATATTGTTTGCCAAGAAGGTGGACGAGAGCTTACGAATTTGTGTCGACTATTGTCGCCTGAACCAGGTGAGAGTGAGGAACAAGTATCTACTACCGAGGATTGATGACCTCTTCAATCAGCTCAAGGGAGCACGGTGGTTCTCGAAGATAGACCTTAGATCAGGCTATCATCAGCTCAGAGTTCGGGACGAGGACGTGCAGAATACGGCCTTCAGATGTCGGTACGACCACTATGAGTTCTTGGTTATACCATTTGGCATAACCAATTCTCCAGCAGTGTTCATGGCCCTCATGAATAGGATATTTCAGCCATACCTCGATCGATTTGTCAAGGTCTTCATCGACGAAATTTTGATTTACTTGACGACTGAGGAGGAGCACGCCTACCACTTAGGGGTTGTACTAGACACAATCTTAGAGTACTAGATTTATGGAAAGCTCTTGAAGTGTCAGTTCTAGATACGCGAGGTCCACTTCTTGGGACACGTTATCTCTGAGGCGGGAGTTGTGGTGGATCCTGCGAAGATCGAGGCAGTCCTAGCTTGGGAGCCACCCAGGAGCGTAACGGAGGTGCAGAGTTTCTTGGGACTAGCTGGGTATGACCGAAGATTTGTTCCAGACTTCTCCAGAGTTGCTGCACTACTCTCAGCTTTGACGAAGAAGGGGAAACCCTTTGTGTGGTCAGACAGATGTCAGCAGAGCTTCCTGGAGTTGAGACAGAGATTGACCAGCGCACCTATCTTGAGGTTGTCGGAGGAGGGAG
Source organism: Viscum album (assembly GCA_963277665.1). NCBI lineage: Eukaryota > Viridiplantae > Streptophyta > Magnoliopsida > Santalales > Viscaceae > Viscum > Viscum album. The sequence goes on along the minus strand of OY728132.1, from coordinate 695,807,484 downwards.
TAGGGTATGTAGTTTACTGCGATGCATCAGGGACCGGACTCGGATGTGTCCTGATGCAATAGAGGGCCTTGATCGCCTATGGATCACGTCATTTGAGGTAGCATGAGCAGAACTATGCTACCCATGACCTAGAGTTAGCAGCAGTGGTCTTCGTTCTGAAGATGTGGCGACACTATCTGATGGGCGAGCGCTTTACAGTCTTTTCTGACCACTAGAGTCTCAGGTACATCTTCTCACAGAAGGACCTGAACCTGAGACAACAGTGATGGCTCGAGTTCATCCAGGACTATGACTTTGAGATATTCTATACTCCTGGAAAAGGGAACATGGTAGCCTATGCTCTCAGCAGGAGGACAGGCATTCGGCTACTTGAGGAGGCGACAGAGCAGCTTGCTACTTTGTGGATATCCTTCATGGATAGAGATGGAGCAGCCTTCCTTCAATCACTCACAGTCACTCCTCCACTACTACAGCGGGTCATAGAGGCACAGTGTGGGGACACCGACTGTGAGACGCGGCGCGCACAATTATCCTCAGGACAAGCACCTGATGGATTCTCCGTGGGAGGAGAGCACGACGTCCTTTTTAGAGGATGTACCTTGGTACCAGTTTCTTTACGAGAGGAGGTTCTGAGAGATTTTCACACTTCTCCTTTGGTGGTACATCCTGGAGTGGCGAAGATGTACCAGGATCTCAGATGACAGCACTGGTGGTCGTGCATGAAGAAGGTTGTGGCAGAGTTAATTTCTCGATGCATCACCTGCCAGCAGGTGAAGGCGGAGCACCAGGTACCAGCAGGCTTGGTACAGCCCTTGGAGGTCCCTAAGTGGAAGTGGGATGAGATATCTATGGAATTCGTGACTGGACATCCACGCACTTCGAGAGGTCACAACTCCATTTGGGTGATTGTTGACCGACTCACCAAGTCGGCTCACTTCTTACCAATCAGAGAGAAGGGCTTAGTGGAGAGCTTGGGACGCCTCTATGTTCAGGATATTGTATGGCTTCATGGTGTGCCATCATCTATCATCTCCGATCGAGATTCTCACTTTACTTCCCGGCTTTGGAAGGGGTTGCAAGAGGCATTCGGGACGCAGCTACGTCTGAGCACCGCCTTTCACCCTCAGACAGATGGTCAGACAGAGAGGACCATTCAGACTCTAGAGGAAATGCTCCACACATGTGTCCTTGACTTTGGTCGCAGCTGGGAGGACCACCTACCCTTGGTGGAGTTCGCGTACAACAACAGCTACCACTCCACCATCGGGATGGCACCATACGAGGCGTTGTACGGCCAACCTTGCAGGTCACCTCTATGCTGGACCGACCCTGGGGAGTCAGCACTTGTGGGACCAGAGATGGTCCAGGCCATGACAGAGAAGGTCCAAGTCATCCAGGAGAGGATGAGGACAGCTCAGAGTCAATAGAAGTCGTATGATGATAGGAGGCGGAGGCCACTGGAGTTTGAGGTTGGCGATTATGTCTTCTTGTGGGTCTCACCTCAATGTGGTATACAGAGATTTGGCCGAGGCGGCAAGTTGTCTCCACGCTTCATCGGACCATTCCAGGTCCTCATCAGGATTGGTGAGGTGGCTTATCACCTGGCTCTACCACCTCATTTACACTGAGTGCACGACGTCTTCCACGTATCTCGGCTGAGCAGATACGTGCACGACCTGACGCATATCATTGACCATGGGGAGTTGTACATTTATGATGGGGAGACTTTTGTGGAGGTCCCAGTGGAGATTGAGGATCGATAGGAATGGGTCTTACATGGATGGTCGATTCCTCTAGTTTGCATCAGATGGCAGCACGGGAACCTCCAGGAGAGCACTTGGGAGCAGGAGGCTCAGATGCGTGCCCAGTACCCACATTTGTTTCCTTAATTTTTGATGTACCTTTATGGGGATGTAAATCCCTGAGCTGGGAGTAATGTAAAGACCCGTAAAATTCAAAGGATATTTTTTCTTAATTTTCTTGGGAATTTTACAAGAACGCGAATTCTAGCAGCACATGATTCTGAGGCCCGGGGTGCCTGGAATTTCTATCTAAAGTTTACCTCGGGTACGTTCAGTGAACGAACGAGTGGGTTTTCTAAATTTTTAACCGGTTCTCGGAATCGAATTCTGAGGGAACCAATGGATTCGCAGAGCTGGTAATTGCTTAGGATCACTTCTTCCAGAGTTGCATTTACACAAGAGAAGTTGATAAAAATTGTGGAAGTTAAAATAAAGATTTAACTACAATTTTTATTTCTAAGTGGTTAAAGATTTGGGTGGAAGTTGGGGGAAACCACCCAACTTCCCATGGGAGGTTATGAGGGTGGTGGGGCCCACACAAACCCCACCCCTTCATATTCTCTAACTCCTTCAACTCACCATTAATTTTATAACTTAAGTTATTTAATTATGTGAGTTTAATTTGAATGTTTAAAATTCATATGCTTAAGTTATGTTAATAAAATAAGTGATGAACTTATTTTATTATTGTTGGGGGTTTTTTTGTGTTGAGATTTTGGGAGGATTAGGAGAAAAGTTGGGGAGCTTGAATAACTTCTTCTTCTTCGACGAAGAACATGAAGAACGTGAAGAACGCCGAATTCCTTGGAGATTGACGACGTGACGCCATCCCCACGACGCGACTCCCTCCTTTAACGACGTCTTCTTCCACGACGGTTATCTCCTCGACGAACCCTCACTCAAATTGTTCGACGAGGTAGGGGAATTATTATTTCTTTTTCTCCTGATTACTTCATCATTGGCTTATCAACTTTTTGTGGCCGCCTGTTATCACAATAACGGGAGGAGGTCGGACCGCATGAACACGACCAACTCTCCTCCCATTTTTGGTTGTTTGATATTGATGTGGCATCAGTAAGGAAACACAGTGCCGAAGCACCGCGCGGGAACTATTAAGGAAAGGGAGAGAAGTGTGGTGCCGTCGCGCCGCGCCGTTGAAGACGAACCAAAGGCGCGACGCCATCGCGCCGCGCCGTAGAACCACAAAAGCACTGTGGCCAAAGCGGGGCCGCGGTGGAGGGGCGCGGCGCAGTCGCGCCACGCCGGAGGGACCAAGGTCGCGGCCGGTTCCGGGCCGCCGACGTCGGAGCAGGGGGGCCGGCCCTTGCCGGTCCCGTGGCAGCAACAACCGGCCAGATATGGGAAAAGCTGGGGGTTACAACCCCCGGCTGGCCAGCTGAGTGGCCCCATAATGGGGTCACGATTAAAAAACGGGGGGCAGGCGCCCCCCCCCCCCCCCCCCCTCATCCGCTCGGCCAAACGGCCGAGCCACCTGCTGGCGCCAGCACGCCGGGCCGGCTGCCCTGGCCGGTTCGCCAGATTGGGCCGTGCCCAGGCCTAGCCGGGCCACACCCAAGCGGGCCAGACCCGGACCCAGGACGGGTCGACTCAGTTCGGACCGACCCAGAGTGTATTGGGCCGGGTCGGACCGGGCCCGAACCTCCTATTACCAGACTATTTCGGCCTGTTACCCATAACATGGGCTGTAGACCTCCGATCGATGCACCGTCAGCGGCGATGCGATCCTTGGAACAAGACGGTCGTTTCGATATATTACACTCAAGGTTTAGGAGTACTTTGGGTTCGGCCGGGTTGGTTCGTACATGAAACCAACTGGGCCCTCGGAGCAGAAATGCTTATAACTTGAGTTCCGGATGTCCGATTGACGTGCCGTTGACTTTGATGGATTCCTCTTAGTGAGATGGACCTTTTGGCTTATTCCGCTCAAGGTTTGGATGCAGTTGAAGTACGGTCGGGTTGGTTTTGACTTAAAAGGCAACCATACCCTTGGGATGAAAAAGCCAATAACTCTCAGACCGGGCGTCTGATTGACGCGCCGTCTGTGACGTTGAGTTCCTGTTGACGATACGGAACTTTTGGATACATAAACTCCAGACTATGTGTCAATTGATGTATCATCCCTTCGGCTCATGGAGCGGACCCTCCTGAATGAGCTTGCTGTGTACGGCAACCCTAGAGCTTCCTGCAACTGCGACGACGATGACGACTGTACAGAAATCCTCCGTGGATTCGATGGCGAGGACTACAACACTCAGCGATCCTACGAAGATCAATGCTACTGATCCTATGTGGGTCAGCGCTCAGCGGTCCTGTATGGGTCAGCACCTACAGATCCTATGTGGGTCTGATCCTGTGTGGGTCATTGCGGGGGTTAGTTATCTATCAATCCTGTGTGGGTCAGATCCTTTGTGGGTCATTGCGGGGGTTAGTACCTATCGATCCTTTGTTGGTCATTGCAGGGGTTAGTACCTATCGATCCTTTGTGGGTATGACGGCTTAGATGAATCAGTGGCTATATCTGATCATCTCTATCGTCATACAAAGAAGTATACTTGTGTGAGCTGAATCTTGACTTGCTTTCCTATGTGTATTACGTTGTGCTTTCCTGTGTGGATTGGGTTGTGATTTCCTTTGTGGATGTGATCAAACTTGGGCTTGGAGGTTGGAGCGATCTGGAATTGATGACTTAGGTATATGTATGGGAATATACCTAAGCAATGTCAAAGTTTACTTCGTGATTGTATATTTTATTTGTGGATTATCCGTTTTTGATTCTGGGAGACCTTTGGGGTTCTCGGGGTCCCTACTAAGTAGCTTATACTCACCCCTACACGGGCTATGCCCGCACTAAGTTGTGTTGGTTGCAGATGAAGGACAGCACTGATCGCGGTTGAGGCTTGCGGAGTAGGTCGGTACCCGGAGGTGAACCACTGGACGGGACGTACTCGGAGTGGACGGCTGGACCAGGGGAGTTGTGGAGGCTATCTGTACTCACCCTTCAGGTGGGACTTCCAGTGGATGGCTCGATGCTGCGGCTTTACTTTTCAGTTGATGTACTCTCTTTTCATTTGTACTTTACTTTCAGTTGGGTTTGTATTCTGGCCCACTTACTTTTCCACACTTACTTTTGTATCAGCATTTACTTAGTGTATACTTCTACTGCTTTCTTGCTCTATGGTGTTTGTTTACTTTACAAAGGAAATTCGTTCCATTTTTATCGGGAATTACCCTTTGGTGCTAGTCACCAGCCCCTAGCCTATAGAAGGTGGGCTTGGGGTAGTAACGGCATGGGCCCTGAGGACGGGTCATGACAATAAACCTCTTCAACCAAACCTAAGATATAGTTACCTGGGAGATTTAATAAACTTTCTAATCATCATAAATGTTAATTTTTCGATACTATAAGAAAATAAATTTCCAAATGTACCATCCTGAAGTAAACCAATTATTAGATGGATGTGTACTGATTTAAAATGTTTAAGTCCTACCATCCACACTCACAAAATACGTATGGAAGATAATTAAAAACCTTTTGGGAAACTAAAAATACATTTAACACCTATAATAAAATAAGTAGTCAAGAAATAAGTTATTAAACATCTCTATGATGGTTTAGTATTTCATATCTCTAATAGTTAGTGGATTATCCCATTTCAAGTGGAACCTAAAAGGGGTGGGACCCTAGTGGTTGAGAATGATAATGGGGAATTGATACCCAAAAATAGTGACTAGATAGTGAGTTTTCATCAATAATCAAAAATTTAATGATGCCACCCGAAGTGATCACTTCCTATCACCCTTTATTGATCAAATCCTTGAATGAATGGCATGAAGATATTATTATTGTTTTCTTGATAGATACTTAGGCTATAATCAAAATGTTGTTACACCATAAGATTAATATAAAATCACATTCACTTATTCATACATTACATTCACTTATCAAAAAATTACTTTTGGAATATGTAATGAACCAAACACATTTCAATGATGCATTATGGAAATATCCCATGATATGATCGAAGAGTTCTTGGAAATATTCATGGGTGATTTATATATTTATTGGAATTCTTTAGGTGAATGTTTGGAACATTTGGATAAGGTTTTTTTGAAATACTAAGAAATGAATCAGGTGCTCAATTAGGTAAAATGTCACATCATGGTACATAGTGGTATAGGTTTTAGGTCTTCAAATTTAAAATAAAGGAATTTAATTTGACACGGCCTAGTTTAGTACAATCTTTGAGCTACCCATGCCTAACAAGGTTTGTTAGATTTGTGGTTTTCATTTAAATTTTAGATTCTACAAACATTTCATTAAGTATTTATCTATTATTTCCCATGCTGTTAAAATTTTATTAGGAAAATATGTCATATTACACTTTGGGATTGACTATCAAGAAACATTTTAATTTTTATAGAAACACTTGGTTGAGTCCCCAATAACGATTTCACCAGATTCAGAGTAACCATTTGATTTAATGTGTGATTAATGTGACTGGGCAGTTGATGATACATTGGGAGAAATGAAAGAAATGATCTTTAGAACAATCTATTATACTAGCTTTACATTGAATAAGGCTCAACATAATTACACAATAATCAAAACAGAACTACTAGAAGTTTTCTTTACTTTAGATAAATTATAATCTCTCCTTATATTCTCCAAAGTCACTATCTCTATGGGCCACTATGCCCTATGGTATCTGATGACCAACAAAGATATGAATCCCAAAATAATTTGATTGATATTGTAACTTCATGTCTTTGACATTAAAGTAATGGACAATAAGGGAACTACGAATGTCATTTCTGATCATTTATAATTCTTAGACCTTGAATCAAGTGAAATCAATATTTAATTAATCAAAGAAACATTTCCTGATGAAAAAATTTGTCCCACTAAGACAGTCGCACCTTGGCATACCAATATCGTGAATTAATTACCTTCAGGTGTGGTATATCAATATTTATCGAAGGACAAGAGAAAAATACTTTTGAATAAATCACACCATTACTAATAGTATTATCCATTAGTTTTCAAGGACTGTGTCGATGGAATGATCTAAAGATGAATCCTAAAAGAAAAATTTGATAGTTTTTTTGAATTAGTAATACTAGAGAAGCTGGAGGACACAATGGAATTCATAAAACAATTAGAAAAGTGTTAAATTGTGGTTTTTACTAGCCTACCATGCATCATTATATTCACGAGTTCATCATGAATTGTGATAAATGTTAAAGAACTAGGGGTATAAGCTAGATGTGTAAGATTCCCCCACATTCAATGATAGGTTCCAAATATTTTGAAATATGGGGAATTAAAGTTATGTTTTCTATTATATATTATTTTGGAAAATCACACATCCTTGTATATATTGTTTGCGAAACAAGGGATTTGAAGTTTAAGTGTTCGAAAAAAATATTACTTAAGTTGTTAATAAATTTTTAAATAAACACATTTTTACCTGATTAAGAATTTAAAGGATCATCATTTGTGACCATGGAACTAACTTCAATAATGATTGGGTTCAAAATATAATGACTCCCCCAGAATATCACCACTACATGAGCACCCAAAACATCCACATACCAATGTCCAAGTTGAGGTTTCAAATAGAGAGATTAAGTTAATTTTAGAGAAAACTATGCTAAACAATATTATGTTGCCAAACTTTATGATTCCCTCTGGGATTATAGGACTAAGTACAAAAGACCAATTGGAATGTCCCCATACTAATTTTTCATCAAAAAAACAAGCTACCTTCCTATAGAACCAAAAACAAATATTTTTTGGATATGAATAAGCTAAATTTTGATTTAAAAACTACCCAAGAAAAGTATTTTTTTTATATGATTGAATTAGAAAAGATGATGGGAGAATCCTATGACAACACCTTCATCTATAAGGAGAAAACTAGAGCCTATCATGATAAAATGATACAAAAAAGAAAAAATTTCACTGTGATAAAATGTTCTACTCTTCAACTTAAGACTTCATATCATGGTAGGAAATCTCAATTAAAATGGGTCGAGTCCTTACACTATTACAATTTTTTATCCCCATGGTTCCGTTGAAATATATGATTGTAATATTCCTCTATTTAAGGTTAATGGTCAATGCTTCAAACTTTATCACACTTCAGATACAACAGGCATCATTGATAAATTTCAATTACAATGAGAGGTTTCTCAACTGGATGAAGATGTCAAACTTAGTGATAATTAGGTGGCAACCTGACTGCTCCTACATTTATTGGTCTATGTTTTCTTGTTATCTATCCTTATGGGTGTATTTGAAAAAAAATGTCTTACTCTAATTAATCCAACATGAAAATAGAATCCCATCTTGAAATTCTCCACTTAAATGTCTTATAGATGTGATTAATTGATGAAATTTTAGGAAAGATGCCGCATGAGATATTACTAAGTATTGAAAATTATAATAAGGGGAATAAATTTCCCCATTAATGGTTTTTTGTTGTAAAGATGGAGAGTTCAAACCTCAAAAAGAGACCTTCAGAGTTGGGAAACACTACCTCAAGAGTGGAGAATAGGATGAATAATTTTGTACTGATGGCCCAATTTGATTGATAATTGTATATAAATATGTATAGAAAAATTAAACTCAACACTTAATGGGAGGAAACCATTGTTTTTCTGTTTTAATTCATTTTTATTTATTATTTGTAGTCTGTTTTTTGAAATAAACCAGGAATGTGTTGAAAATTTTTAATTACTTCTGAAATTTCATGTACTTATTATTCTCTCACATATCTGAATTCATATATATTATCTTTGGTGATATTTTTATAATATTATGTGGGTATGTACTGTCATTTTGTAGATTTTATAGATTCATCATTTCTGTAGATTCCTTGAATACATGCATCCTTTCCATGTATATCTTCACTTACTCAGGGAAGTGTTTTATTTTATGGTTTATTTTATGCATCCAAAAATACCGTGTAAAATAACTAATATAATAATTGAAAATTGAAAAAAAAACATACATTGTTTTCATTGATAAACCTATATAATTTTTTTTTGTCAGAACATAGTCAGAGCCATACCACTTATCTTTCTGGGTAGTTCATGCACATGGTTCCTATTTGACATGATTTGATTCTTGATACCACAATTTATATGAATGGTGATATCAGTTTATTATTTGAATTTTTCTCCTAAAAGCCATTTATTTTTGAGTCACCAATCTGTACTCATGCTCATTTTTGTTGTCCAACATTTTATTTCCATACCTGTGAGGATTCTGGACCATTTTTCTATCCTCTAATGCTTCTCTTTTTCTTGATGGAATATTGACCATGTTATTTCTTATAAAACTATCCATATTTTTCTATCAAAGTGATATAAATTTCGAATATTTTACTAAATGGATGAGGAATTTATTTAATATATTTATCACATTTAACCCCTTAATTCACCCTGTAATTTTCTCTATCATGTATCCCTTAGAATACATAAATAATCCTTTCTAGGATTATCCCATAACTGATACCCTTCCCTATCCATTTCTTGATTATTTTCATGATGATTTTCAATGTGAGTGTTGTGGATAAATTTATTTATAGAGAAGTTTGTTTGAGGTATAGTGATACATTTTATGTACAAGGATCGACATTATACCATCGTTATTATAGGTGTTATATTTGACAGTAGCCACATATATCACATGTATTTTGATATGGGAATATAGAATATTTTTTGTTTTAATAATCAGAATGTTTTTTGTCATTATGTGGAAACCCTCACCATTAGGGATGCCTATAAAAGTGATGACTCATTACTCTATGAGCTAGAGGGTTTTCTACATGACATACATTCACTAAGATTCTACTAAGTATGAGAAACTTATGTACCTTTTCTTGGGATACTATCTTATTTATATTTCATGGGGTTTGGGAGCTAATACACACTTATTTACCTATCTATTATATTTTCATGATTTGTTAAGAAAACAAAAAAAATTAAAAAATAGACAAGTGTGATAGTTGAATTTTCATCTTTTTGGGGACAAGAAACATTTTTTGTATGGGGGAGTGATATTTTGAGGGAGACATTTGGATTGAAATTTATCTTGCATTTATTTCATGATTCAACCCACGTTTTTCCCAAAAAATTATTAATTATTTTATGACCCACCAACTCATAGCCTTAGATATATTTTAATATAATGTGAAGTTCTAGAGATTAGTGAATTCTTTGATTTCCACTAGTAGAGCTGTGAAATTCAAAGAAAGTAATAATGCATGTGTATAGTAATTGCTCATATCTTGGATCAAATTGTCAGTGCGATGAGAGTGATGGAATGGTAGGTGCCATGAATCATGTGTATGGGTACTTGTTTTAGAAATAATACGAGAGGAAAAGAAATTTTTTTTGAAAATTAGAATTTTAATTGATGCATGATATTTTGTGGGTAAATGGGGCAGAAATATTTTGAAATTTTAATTTTGATGTTTTTAATTTTATATGGGTTTAATTTTGTATTCTTTCTGATTGTTTTTTCCAGGAGTGAAAATTTTTAAGTGAATGGGATTTCATGCACATGGAATTCACTAACATTTAAAAAAAATTATCTTGGTTGAAATTAATTTTTCTAACCATTTTTTTGTTTTTAGGTTCTTTTTTATTTATTAGTATTTTATATATTTTGAAATTTTTTATTTAATTTATCTACTAATGTTAGTAATTTAGTATTTTTATTAGTTTAATTAATTATATATATTATATTTAATATTATATTATTAGTAGAAGTTTCGCTAATATTTGTTTTATTATTAGTTTATTAATATTTATTTGTAAATACAATAATTATATATATTAGTATTTTATTTTATTTCATTATTATTTTTAGTATTAATAAAAATATTAGTTTTATTATTATTTTATTATTTTTATTATTTTTATATTTAAGAGTAGTAATATTATTATCATACTTTTATTATATCTATTTTTAGAGTATTTTATTACATGTGCACATATATATACTTATATGACATATTCAGAATTATTTTTGAATATATTTAATTAGTATAAGATATATTAATGTAATTATATTATTATTATTATTAATATTATCATCATTAGTTTTATTTGTATTAACATTTAATAGTTAGATGATAATTTTATTTTTAAATTTTAAATTTTGAAAGTTTTCTTATGGGAAGATACACATGCAGTAGGATCTCATCTTTTGGAGTGGCGAGAAAAACCCTACACATCTCACATATTATCTTCTTAGTCACCACCCTCATCCAAGTAGAAGAATGACACCCATCTACTCCAACAAAAATCATCGCCACAATCTCTACCTGAATGCACCACAGGCACCATATCCCTCTCTCCATCCTCTCACCCATGATCGATACAACCTTTCTATCCTCTATAACCAAATGACCTCCCCTTCAACTACCACACACCAGGTTCCACCAACGACCCATATTCATCTTCCCTACCTTCAACAAGGCATCCACCTCCTCACTCACACCACTAACATTTCCAACATCCTATCCTCTATAGGTATCTCCTATGATGTTCACTAGAAACCACCAATGCTTCACATTTCATGAAAAAATATCCTTCACTACACCATTCTAGCACGTTTCTAACAACACCCCTTCTCTCCCTCTGTGCAAAAAACCATCCCCCCAAAACATCGCCTCTCAACTATTCACTCTCCAGACAGTAGACCACCTATCCTCTCTTTTAGTAAGACCATAGGTGCTTCCTCCTCCATTCTAGGTATGATGCTATAGTTTGGGTATGACATCATTTCATGTGAATAATTATCATTGTGTTTGGAGATCAACGAGTGTCTCATTTCATCATGTGGAGGTATGCAGATTGATATGGGAATTTATTCAATAACACAGGTATATTTTTAATGTTTTATTATTTTATTTACACTTATATTTTTTAGGTCATGATGTCACAGTAAATCTAGAGTGTCAATATATTGAATAAATAATTTATTTTTTTGTGTGTTCTATGGTGATATATTTTTAAATTTTTCAATTGAATTTATTTTTAGTTGAATTTATATATACTTTAACTATATTTTTACTAATGTTAATTAGAAAATATAAAAATAGCCATTTTATTTCCCAGTTGATGTGGTCACACTTAAAAGGTCAACCATTTTGATTGATTACAGTGCAAGTGCAACATTGTGAAAAATAGGCTGTGTCATTTTTTGAATTGGTTTGGTACTAGAACACGTATCATAATTTATATATAACACCAGAGAATGAGAATTTAAATATGTTAGTTGATATAAAATGAGTGTCTAAAAAAATTCTTAAATTTTTTGGAATGAACAATAATTAGTCAGAATAAATATTTAATCACATAAAAAAATATTTTGCATGGATTCATAGCAGTTTGATTATGGTGTCAGCATTCCAAACACATTTTTCTAGGAAAAGTTATCAGTTTATATTTTTATTCAAATTTTCTTCTATTTCATTCAATTCCATAATTTTTATTTTTATAAAAATAATTAAAACATAGGAATTTCCTCGGTTTATTGATCTCTTGAACATTGTCCAATGAGATAATTTTGGTGAACAAGATATCCTTCTTTTTATGGTTTGACAATACTCGCCACTTATGTTGTAGCCTATGGGTTATAAATTTTTTAAATTTTTTGTGAAGTTATTCACATAAAAATCTCATTATATCTTATCTCATGGAAGATGGAACCATCACCCTACTATAAACCAAAGGAACTCCATGTCTTTTTACAGCCCAACCTGAAATAGAACCACTTCCTACCAAACTCTTGTGCTTCACCACACACTCTGGATCAAGATCCTAAATTGTCTTCAATCATTATACTAATGAGGATGTGATGAATAATAGTTTGCAATATATATCCCCCTGATCCTCAAAATTGTCCACCTACCATTCTACCAATAAATCCATGAGCTTTCATCCTAATTTTGACACATGTTCTCCCACCTCCTGTGTTTCTCTACTAAGTGCATCTACAACCACATTTTCTTTCCCAAGAGAATACTAGATCTCTAATTATAACCTCATCATGTACTCTAACTAATTATTATTAGGAATATTCCATCCATGTAGAGAAAAGATATACCTCTAGCTCTTCTGGTTTGTATATACAAAAAATATCCCACCAAAGAGGTAGTGTAACTGATATCTTAGTGCATAGAATATATTAAATAACACCAAGTCATGATTGGAGTGGTTATACTCATGTTTTCATAACTAAAAAGGCATATAAGTGAATATCTTTCCAACCTACATAAAAAAAGATCTTAGGACAATGCCAGACACATCACAGTACACAACATAGCCATCTCTAGACTAAAAAAAGGTATAGGATTTAAGTTTATGTAAACATTTTCTTTTTCACTAGGAAAACATATTCATAATTATCTATCCGTTTAAAATTTAATCCCTTATTATAAATAATGATAATTGGAATTTCTAGGTGAGATAATTGATGAATAAATATTTTTTAGTACTTGACCAATTTAAGAAAACTCAAAAATCCTGAATTCATTCCTTAACCATGTCCAAGACATAACTACATAAAATTTATATCTATCAACTGATATAAATTCTTTAAAAACCCCATACCCAATAAATCACACATATTATATCAAAAAGTGATAATTTAGTGCTTTTTATAAAGACAATGTGGCCAAAGCATACTCAACATGATATTCTAGTGTCTCGCATGTAATTCTAATGTCTCAGAATACATAAGGATTTCATAAATGAACACAATAGTAAATAAATCCTAGTACATGTGAAATATAATATTCATGAGGTCCATGAACACAACCAGATCATTAAATAGTCTAAAGAGAATAACATGATACACATAAAGCCCATTTATTCTCCTAAACACTATATTTAGGATGTATTATTCTTTTACTTGGAGATTATGGTTTTTAGAATGTAGATCAATATTATAAATTCATTGGGATCCTATAAACTATTTATAAAATTCATGTATTCTTGGAAATGAGTTTTTATTCATCATAATGATCTCATTCAACTTTTGATAGTCCACACAAATTAGAAGACTACCATCCTAATTATTGCTGAAAAACATACAATTAACTCGATGAGGACTTTATTGGTATGATGAAGCCTTTATCCTAAAGGTCATAAAGATGCACCTTGATCTCCTTCAACATAGCTAGTGTCATGTGATACAGTGGAATCGATATCAGGAATGCATCAGATACAAACTTGATCTCAAATTCAAATCCCCTATGTGAAGGTATCCTTTATAAATTATACAACAAATTTTGTTTCCTTTTAGGATTTTGGAATATTTTAAAAAATATTTTTGAGCCAAACACTAATTCATTACAGGATTCTAAGGTCTGAAGATCCTTTATATTGATATAATAAAATTTTAAATATATTATATCATTCACACATAGTTTTTCTGAAATAATGTAATAACTCATGAATGGAGTCTCATATGGGAAATCTAGGACTGTTATTAAATATGTAATGTGTTTTTTATCATAGTCATGAAATAACCTTTGTGCATGTTGAGAGTTTGTCTTAAGAGTAGTCATGGAATGATTAATAAGCTTATTTATTTATTTTTTTAATTAAATAGACCAAGATATAATAATCTATATAATCCTTATTATAGAAAATTCCCAAGGTTATCTACATAACCCTATGTATTTGAGGGGGATAATAAAGTAGAAATTGGTGGATGAAAATAGATCATAGATCAATGATCATTTGGAAGAGGATTTATCTTTGCTAATAATGTTCTTGGATCTCGCCAATAAAAACAATAGATAACCATTATTCATCTACAATCGACCCAATATTGTGGTAGGCCTTTTTTATGTCTATATAATCCCCCTTTTTATTATCCTTTGTAAAATATTAATAAATAATTCTAATAAATTTTTTCTTAGGTTTATTGTTGGCTTATGAGTATTGATTTATGTTCCTATAATTATGAATGGATAATGTTTTGGTGATACTTGATTATTTCCTATGTTTTATGTTCCCTCCATCAACTGATTTAGGTAAACCAAAACAATGTATACTATATGTTATTAACTCTTTTGTTTCATTATTTCCACCTTCATTATCCATGAATTCATCATTAGTATTCTCTTTGGTCGATGGTTCGACAATACCCAAAAACTGAGAACTGCACAATTGATCTTTGACGCAAAAAATCATTTCTATGGGTTCAGTTTTGGGATTGAGAGTATGATTGAGTTGTGTTGTAGTGTGATGGAAGATCATACAAGGATCAAGAGCCCTTCATTTCATGGGTTTTGGTATTCATAATTGAAATGTGATGGGGATCAACTTCCGAATGGTTGAGTGGATATAATCTAGACATCGATGATATCTCAGGAATAGTCAACCCCATATCCAAGATATATAGTCATAAATCATGGTAGAGTCAATGGTAACAGAATTGTGGGTGAGACACATAGAACATACTTGAGTTTTAGGAAAATCTTAACATACATGACATGTAATTTTGAAGAAAACACGTCATGTGGTCCCCTTCTATGGTGGATAGAGTTAAGATGGCTATATAACTATCACACACTGTGTGGATAAAACACATGTTGTGTCAACCAATGCTAGTGACTCGATATGTACTCTAGGGGCACAAGATCATGGGCATGACCAGACACATGTGAATAGCTAGGTACAAAGGCATGTCTATCTATACTAGCATGACCATACTATGTAATCATGACCAGAGTACCTAGAAACATTTAGAGCACTCAGACATGAATAGAGTACACAAGCAGGACTAGTGTACATGGGAAAGACCAGGGTACATGGAAATGAGCTAGAGGTAAAGGGAATTATTGATGTAGACAATAAACACCATGTATTTCCTATATACATTCTCTACATCATCCAGTGTAGGTTGAGTTACTCAATCTATTTAGTATAGATGAGTATCTATAGGGTGTGTTCCCTTATTCCATCTCCATGAAGGTATTGTGAGGCGTCACATCCTATGAATAAGATGATTGATCCCCTTTATGTGTTAGTTTCAGATATATTTTGGTATCCCTCCAAGTAACCTAAGTTGTGATCCTATAGCACTCCTCCCTATGTTAGCTTAGGGATCTTGTTACTAACTTCTAGGAAATGTGATCCCTATCCTAGTGGTTTACTTTGGGTAGGTTTAGGTATCACCCATAGACCCTTGGTGAGATCCCTTATCTATTTATCGAAATCATCTAATTTCCAATTAGTACTTCATCATGGAAAGGCCTAATGAGAATGACCTCTCAGATGAGATCCATAAGTGTTAGTAGACTCGATGAGTGATTTCTCCTAGGTGAGTGTTACCTCGAAGCGTCAATTAGAATCCAAGGTTAAAAATATGGTTGTGACCTTACCTTGAGACTTTCTGTCTATCTCCCATATATCTAGGTTATTATTATTATTATTATTATCTCATATTCTGATTGACATATATTCATGATGATGAGATGAATTATCCCTTTTATTCTTTATGTTTTGTGATTTAAGGGTGTCCTACTATGTATGTAATACTCACCCCTACATAGGCTCTTTACACACATTTTATGTATTATAGAGACTATAAGACTTATGAAATAGTCCTAGGTGCATGAGGAGAAGGTAGAAAATGTTTGAGATATGTAAAATGTGGTTGGTTCCTAGAGTTTCATTGGACAGTAGTCCCCTTAGAATTAGCAGATTGGACTCTCTTATAGTTTTGGGTGGGCTTTTATTTGGACTTTTTTTCTTTTCCATTATTCTATCATTATATGATGTGGTATTTAGTTGTATACATTCATATTAGTTTCATTTATATATTTATTTTTTTATTATATTGGTGTTTCGAATTGTTTGGTTGTGTACATGCACCTTATTATAAGGACTCCCATGTGTACGTTATGCCTAATCAGGGCTTGTCACCAGCCCCTAGCCTATTTGAGGGATACATGGGTTGTATCACTCAAATTAACATCTGTCAGGTGGGTACTAGTCAGTCGAGGCATGATATAGTGGTATCATATTGATTCATATTTGGACTAGAGTTTGGATATTGTCTATCTGTGAGGTTTGGTTTGGGAACTATGGAAACAGTTTTAACATGTTTGAAGTTTGGATCATAGGTCAGGGAATATAGTGTTGGAATGTTGAATGAAAAATCCATTCACTAGGAATATGATAACCAACTTCTTGAATTTTTACATGTAGGAACTGGTTTCATGGAAAACATTGGTACATGCATCATATTGGTTTGGGTTTGTTTTACATATCCTTCTTAAGTTATCTCTATAGATTTAATCTTTGACTGTGGTAAATCTTGGATTTTTAATATGTCTCTATGGAAACATCCATCTTTGATTCCATAGTAGGATCATGAGGGTGATATTCCCAGTGAATATGCTTCAATATATGGACTAGTTCAAGTGGTCGTAGCTACATGTGAATTCAAAATATTTCCTCCGCTCATTGAGCATCCAGTCATTTTGGAAATACTAGAATATGATTTTCGTAAGATGAGTGTACTTAATGGGTTTCATAGGTATATAAACCTCATATATTGGAGATATCTAGGCCACATGAATAAGAGTATTGACTTAAGTATTTTGGTTAAGTTTTCCTCCTTTTTTGGTCTCTTCCTAATTAGATGGTGCTCTTAGCAGTGAGTCTTCTACATGGATCCATTGGGTGATGGCAGAGTCTGGTGACTTAGATGCATGATGAGGTGAATCTCTCTTAGACATATTTTTAGAATCTCTTTATATATGACTTCTATACAGATACATTTCAAGTAGTACACATCCAGATGTTTTTGGAGCTTCAGTAGGGTATCATGATTGTTGCTGAGTAAGCATTGAGGTTCACTAACCTCTCGCGATACTTCATAGATATTTTTTGAGTTTTATACTTTTGATAATAAAAATTTGAGTGCGGTATTCGTCAAGAATATAATTTATTTTCATATATATTTAAATTTTTACTTATACTAATGTGCTAGAGCATACAATAGTTATTGAGAGATTTATGGCTGAGTAGAGATGAATAGTTTGTGTTGGTAGTGGGAACTCTGGAGATGAGACATTAGAAACTAGAATTCGATGATAGACTCGGAGATCTAGGTGTGTGATTTGATTCAAGATACATTCTTAAGATAAAGGTTCTATAGTTCAAGGCTCCTAGGATGGGTCTACCTTATTTAGGCAGAGGCGATGTTACTCCTATTATGGGTGGGGATATCTCGTATGATATTTTTTGACCCACCATGTGGCTGAAAGATATAAGGTTGATGGACCACAAAGGTATATGCATCAACTAGAGTAGGGAGGTCTATAGGGTGAAAATATGGAAGAGGATATGGTAGAGAAGTAGTATGTGGCTGATGATTTGATCTATTACCAACACCACCCCAAGGGGGTCAAAGCCAAGATTAGGGGGTTTATGGTTAGGGATGAGGGAAGCATCATGAAGTAGAGTCCTATGACCTAGAGTATTCAATGATTATTTGAGGTATTATCTATTTATCCTATACTTTATATGTAGTATTTATAGACACACGCATGACCCACCCTTTTATTGAACATCCATTATTTGAGATATAGTGATTCTAGTGGAAACTTTGGCTCCAACCTTGTGTTTGAAAATTCATACAAGGAGATATTTAGTGGTCACACTCTTCTACTGATAGTGTGGCTAGAATATTCTAGGGTAGATCTTCATATGGGATATTTTCATGGTAATGATGAGGTTTTATGATATCATTCTATGTATTTACTGGATCTTAATGATACTTTCAAGAAGAAGATTCGGTGAATCCCGGTTGATGGCATGAGGTTTTACTCTGTCAATGAGAATGAAACCCAGGTGGAGTAGTATGTGATCATACATAATAGGATATAAATAATTAGTCATCAGTTGGATAGTATTACCCTTGGATCATTGAATGTTTTGGTATTTTTTCTTACTATAGTTGTTGTATAGTATGAGGAATTCTTCCTTGAGAATGTTCTTAGCTTTCAACCCCACCAAAAGATAAAATTATTCATATAATTACACCCAGGGATGACCCCAATATCTATTACAACATATCAGATAGCTCTTTTAGAGCTTCATGAGATGATGTTGAAATTAGAGGATTTGTAGAGGAAGGGATTTTTCAGTCCTAGTTTGTCTCTTTAGTTAAGCTCAGTTTGTTTCCTAAGAAGTTGGACTGGAGCTTCAGGTTATATATGGTTTTCCTTTTCTCGAATCAAGTTACCATGAAGAATAAATATCCACTTCCATGGATTGGAAACCTCTTCAACCAGTTGATAGAGGTTAGGTGGTTCTTATAGATTGACCTCAGGTTGGGCTATCACCATCTCTGAGGTTGATAGGAGGACATATTGAAGATGATATTCTATTATACTATGGTCACTAAAAGTATTTTATGATGCTATTCAGCATGATTAAATCCATAATAGTGTTCATATGACTTATGACCTTGATCTCTCAAACTTTCTTAGAGTGTTTTTTAGTAGTATTCATCAATGTCATCCTTGTATACTTGGTGTTAGAGAAGGATCAAAAAATATATTTAAGGATGGTTTTGGACATACCTTGAGAGTACTAACTTTATGGAAATACATTGAAGTTTCATTTATAAATTTGATAGTTCCACATACTAGGACATGTTATATCATTATAGAGAGTAAATGCAGACCTAGATAAGTTTATGGTAGGGCTATCTTGGGATACATCCAAGATAATTAATCAGGTATAGAACATCCTTAGGTTATCATGATACTATAGATTCATGCCCAATTTTTCTAGGATATTGATACCCTTAACTCCATTGACCCGAAGGGGAATCCTTTCAAGTGAAAGATAGGCGCTGATGATTTTTTTAGAGGTTGTGTCTGATTTTGATGAGCCCAAACATCTTAAGAGTGAAAAAATAGGGCATTGAGCATGTGGTGTTCTATGATACCTTTGGAACTAGGCATGGATGTGTTCTAATGTAGTGGAAGGTGGTGATTAAATATGGGTCTGGAATCTGAGACCCCATGAGTAGAACTAAATGAACCATGATCTAGAGATAACAATGGTGGTCTTTACCCAGAATACATGAAAGTACTACCTTATGGTTGAGTTGTTTACCATCTATTATTAACATAATATCATTATGTATATTTTTTTATAAGGATCATAACATGATATAGAGTTAGTGACTAGAGTTACTCTATGATTATGACTTTCTGATAGTCAATAATCTTGAAAATGGAAGAATGGTATAATATTCTCTTGGGAGGAGATATTTTTTACCGCTATTGAGTGAGGAATCAGAGCAGTTAGCCTCATTAAAATTGTCTTTAGTGGATGATGATGGGTCATATTTCCTCAAGTTGATGGTTATTAAACATCCACTTCTTCTATGTGTTACGGAGTCTCATCCTAGATATATCAATTATGAGGACTTGTATGTTCAGATATTTAATAGATATGATCATGATATATTTTTTGTAGGTGGGGAGCATGTTATCCTTTTTTGATGGAGAATGATGATTCCAGTTACAGTTCAAGAGTAGGTATTGAGGTAGTTTCATATATCCCCCTTAGAAGTATATCCAAGGGTAGAAAATATGTACTAGAAAATTAAACTTTAGTTCCAGAAGAATGGGAAGAAGAGGTGTGTAGACATGTTTTTTTCTCGATGCATCACTAGTCAATAGGTGAAGGATAATCACCAATCTCTAGTAGGTTTGGATCAACACCTCAAGGTTCTAGAGTAGAAGTGGGATGGTGTCTCTATGGAATTCATAATGAGGATTCCACAACTAGCTAGAGGTCATGAATCCATCTAGGTGATCATATACCACTCACCATGTTGTACCACTTCTAATCCATCAGAGAGAAGAGTTCAGTAAAGTGTTTGTAATGGATTTATGTGCATGGGATATTCTGGCTCCATGGATTTCCCTTGAAAATAATTTCAAACCATGATGTATGATCTAAATCACGATTATAGATAGGATTATAGGTGTACTTTGGGACTTATGTGAAGTTGGGAATGACATTTTACCTACGGAGAGATGACAGATAGAGTGGACTATTCAGGTTACAGAGGATATGATTTCAGATTTTGTGTTGGACTTTGGAAATAGTTGGGAGGATCACCTATCCTTAGTATAGTTTTCATTTAAAAATGGACACCACTCCACCATCAGTATGGAACTATTCAAGTCCTTGTACGTGAGACCCTACTAGTCACCACTATACTGCACTGATCTAATAATGTTAGTACTCATGGGCATAGAGTCGTTGAGAGCGAATAAAGAGAGGGTGGAGGTCATCCAAGATCGGTTGAAGATTAACTAGGGCAATAAAAAAATATTATACAAGCCTATTATAGTGGAATTTTGAGTTTTATATGTGTGTAAATGTATTATTTAAGGTCTTACATTGGTGAGGATTTTAGAGATATTTTTGGGGTATAAAATTGCCTCTGAGTTTCATTGGCCTTTTATAGATGCTATGTAGGGTTGGTAAGGTGGCCTATCGCTCATCCCAACCACCGAAGTTAGACTAGTTACATGAATTATTACATGTGTCACAATTAAGGAGGTATTTACAAGACTCATCACATGTTATTGATTGGGGTGAGATACAAATTGAGGATGTAGATACCTTTTTAGAGTACCCTATAGAGACTCTGTATTGTCAAAAAAATATTCTTTATGGGAGAGCGATTCCCTTGGTGTGTGTTTGATGACATCGTGAGAATATTTAGAAGAGCATATGGGAGTGGGAGAACCATATGTGAGCTCAGTATTATAATCTGTTTGAGAAGGAATTTTTCTCCTCAATATAAAAATACCCAATGTGAGGAGAATATATTGACTCTATTTTTTCCTTACAAAACTTTGTAATATCTTAATGAATATTTTTAAAGTTATGTGTGAAACCAGTGATGGATTCCAGGCCCTGAAGGGCCTCAGTGTTGATATAATATAAATATTAAATATATTATATCACACACATGTATATTTTATGAAATATTGGAATAAATATGGAATAGAGTCTTGGATAAGAAATATGAGGCTGCCATTATATTCAGAATATAGGCTTTACTCTAGGTGTGATATAGCCATTGTGTCCATTGGGTGTTTGTCTTAATAGTAGTCATGGGTGGATTAATAATGAAATAAATTATATTTTTGTTTTTCAGATTCCTAAAACCTAATACTCATATATATTACCCATGTTATGAATAAAATACCATTTTTAGCTGCATAACCTTAGGGATTTGAGAGGGACCATTAAGAAGATCTTCTTGGATAAAAATAGATTATGGTGTTGTGATCATTTTGATGAGGAGTTGTATTTTCCAATTTATTTCTAGGATCCCACCAAAAAAAATTACATGAAACCATTATTCATTATAAATAAATACAATATTTACGTAGGGATTTTATTTATGTTTGTTTAATCCCCATTTTTATTATCCCTTATCGAACATGAATCAATCCTTATAAAAAAATTGATTTGAAGGTTGATCATTGGTTTACAAGTATTTATTTATCTTGTTATAATTAGTCATGGATAATGTTTTGTTGATCCTTGATTATTCATTAAATTTTACATTCCATCCATCAATGGATTGATTCTTACCTAAAAAATGGCCATCTTATATTCCTCACTCTTTTGTTGTGTTCTTTTCTCCCCTCATTCTTCATGACCTCATCATTGGTATTCTCTTTGGTCAGTGGTTTGATAATACCCAGAAATCTATCATTTTACAATCGATATTTATTGAAAATGATCATTTATATAGGTTTAGGTTTGAGATAGAGAGTATAATTGAGTCATGATGTGGTGAAATGGAAGATCAGATATAGATTGGGAGTTATTTAGTTCTTGGTTTTTTGTATTCAGTTTTATGGTGCGGCAAGGATCAACTTCGGAATGGATGGGTGGATAGAAACTTTCCACAATTGACATATCAGTCATGGTCAACCCCATATTTGAGACAGTCAAGCATAATTCATGGTGGAATCAGTGGTGGTAGCAGTGAAGGTGAGATTCATAGAATATATAGGACTTTATAGAAAATCCTGATATACACGAGGTTTTCTTCAGAAGGATATATTCCATATGGTCTCCTTCCACGGAGGCTCATGTTTCTACATAGAGATAATTATTACATTCCATGTGGATAGAAAACATTTTTTGTAACCCGATACTAGTTATTTTTCATGGACCCAGGGGTACATGAGCATTGGAATGACTCGATACATGTAAACAACTAGGTAAACATGCACGGTTTGGCTACACGGGCACAACCAGAATACTAGACACAAACAAGGAACTTGAACATATCCAGAGTATATGGAATGACCATGGTACATAGTTATGGGAAGGATGGAACATGCATTTCAATGGAATAAAAGGCATATTTTCTATTCCTTGTACACCCCATTTACATATTCTAAAGTAGTTTTAGGATCTCATTCTCTTCAGTTTAGATGAGTATCTATAGGGTGTGTTTCATTGGTCCATCCCTGCGAGGGTATAGTGAGTCATCCTATCCTGAGTATAAGATGAGTGATCCCCACTACGGATTGGTTTCAAATAGAGTTAGGTATTCCTTAGTGTGGCCCAGGGTGTGATCCTCTATCACTCCTCCCAAAGATGAGTCTGGTATCCCATTACCAACTTCTAGGGCATTTGATCTCTATCCTAGTGGGTAAACATGGGTTGGGCTAGGTATCCCCCATTATCCCTGGGTGTGATCCCTTATCTATGTATTGATATATTATGAGTTACATCGATTATTTATTCAAGGTGAGGCCTAATATAAAAAACCTATTGGATGAGTGCCATAATTTTTAGAAGACCTGATGAGTGAGTTCCCTTGGATGAGAATTTCCTTGAATCCTTGAGTGGAATTTTAGGGTTGTAGTTTGGTTGTGACCTTTCCTCAAGACTTGTTGTGTATATTGAGTATATATGAGCAATTATTTTTTATTGTCTCATATTCTGATTAACTTATATTTTTGATGTTGAGATGAAACTCCCCTTTGATGATTTTTTTTGGATATTTCAAGGTATTCTGATGGGTATGTTATACTCAACCATGTATGGCCTCTTCCCACACATATCATGTCTTATATAGATGAAAATCCTTATAATGGATTCATAGGCGGACTTGGAGTATGTGAAGCATAGTTGATCTAGATAGGCCATTTTTTATTCCAGAAGTTTCATTTGATATCAATACCCTCCAAATTATCTTTCTGGACTCTTTTCCTATTTTCGTTGGGCTTTTATTTAGCCCTTTTTCTTTTCCATACTTGTGTCATTCTTTGATTTGGGATTTATTTTTATGCATGAATCTCGGTATCCATTGTATCTTCATTTATACATTGTATTGGTGTTTGGAGATATGTGTGTGTGTACCAGTACCTTAGGATAAGGCCATCCATGTGTGTGATATTACTACTTAACACTTATCCCTAACTGATGACAAAATAGAGGTGGGATTGGGGTTTCTCACCCAGCTTACCATTGTCTAAGTGGACCCTATTGGATCAGATTATGAAGAATCCTCTAGAAGGACATTTTGGTACATGTCCACCACTGGAGGAAAAGTGGAGGGTATCACCATATGATCCACTATAAGGATCATTCCAGCCACCTATTCTAAAAATGTTTCTCTCTGATGAGGGTTTGGCCCCACTCTTACTTCCTTGACTTCCCATTCACTGGTCATCAAAAAACATCCCCCTTAAACGATGATAAGGTCACCTAACTCTAAAAACAATCGATGTGTGCTTGGAAACTCATCAACCAGTCCATTCAAAGGTTCATGCGTAAACCTATCATCTCTTGTATTATGAATCTCTAATCATGTTCAAAGATATCAATGAATATTAGACAGTCTGAAAAGATAATAAGATGATCTAATTTTATTCCCAGGGGTATATTGATAGATAGGAACTCAGAGGATTATTTTTCTATTAATTATAAACCAACAACTACTTGAGAATATATAAAATATTGGTATGCTTATGTGTCAAACAAAGAAATAGATACAATATAAGAGATTAGGGCCATACCTCAAACCATGAAGGGTCCCTCTCTACCAACATCTAAATCTCGATAAACCATTTATTATTTGAAATAAACCACCTCATGGTTCCTGAGAGGATCATGAGTTTCTTATTTCACCAACCCTTATCAGTTCTTCACCTACTACTAAGGTCATGTACCCACACCAATTTCTAATTTAGCTATGTGAAACCGTGAATCCTTGGTATAGAGATGGTTCAGATGACCATTCTTTTCACAATATTGACATGTATCGAAAGAAAAAGTATATTCCTTAAGAAAATGTTATTTCATTTCAAAATTATAGAATCTAGAAAACTCACTCCCTATAGAAAGATTCAATGAAGATTGACTCTTCTCTGACTACAGTCTACCACCCCAGCATCCATCATTTGACTTCCTCTTATTGATAGTAAAATAAGAAACTAAAACTATGTTGTTGGAGGCACTTTTTGGTCTGATTATACTAGGAAGAAGTCCAATTGATTTTTCTTCCTCAATGATATTATGTATCATCAGTTATTTATGAAGAATTACTACATTTTTCATCAGATTGGAGTTCCTATGTTGTTGCTTCATCTTTGTGAAAAGTCCAATATCAAACTACCTAGATTTCCATGCCACATTTACCTCCAGAAGTGGATCAAGGATTACCAACTCTATGAAGCATGATAAATTCTTATATGACATCATTGAACCTTTTTGGATCTCCATGAACTCCTGATAATGATTCATCTTTAGTGAATTAGGGAATAACTCCTTGAGGAGGTTTTCCATGATGGTAGACCAGGTCATCCCTTCCTATATACCAAATTGTAGCATGAAATCCCACCATGTCCAGCTATACATTAAAGAATAAATATTTAAATATTAATATTCTAAACATTTGGGGTCTTCACTAAGTTTAAATTCTTCTCTTTGAATCATGTCTAGTCCTCATTATCCCAGGGCCCTATGGTGCCTTGAAAAATGGGGGTGCTAGATTCGGATGTCACAATTAGATTTGACCATCATTTTACCACCCAATTGGATCCTCCACCTTGAACAGATACCATCAAAAATATTTCTAGTTAGATCGGTTCAACTACTTGACCCACTTGAGGAATTAAGGGATCATACAATGTTACATCCTCCTACACAATAGGTATTGAAACTAGCTTTGTCATTCATCTATAAGGATACATTTCAAGAACATCTTATAAACCATAGAGAGAGATATAAAAATACACAACAGAACTAGAACAATAATACCATTAACATTTCAAAAGGACACACAAGGGATTATAAAATAGTTATACCTAAGAGGCTACCCACGTAGACAAGGAATAACTCCCTAAGCACTACCCAAAACCCAATTCAAGCCTCTAGTACCTAAATTTTAGTCACAACCACATAGATACACTCAAAAATAGAATACAAAAATCTCAAACAAAATAATGCGGTAAATATTTCACCAAATCACATATCAAAAATTTGGTAAGCATTTAATAATTGGAGCTCCATCTAATGAAAGCAATAGTTACACATGGTATGTGAGCCTATGTTCATATAATGATAAATGAATGAACACCAAATCCTATAAATAAACATATCAATATAATGTGTATCACTCATTGTGAATTTAATAAAGGATAACATCAAATTGGAAAATAATGAATTCCCACTTTATAGAAACTCATAGGTCAACTATACAACGTTGGAGAGGCATTGAAATAGTTCTCATAGTAGAGTACCGACAATTATAACTCCAGTCTATCCCATATGAAATCAAGGAAATATAAAGACAATTTAGCGAACTTGGTGTTGTGATACCATTATGTAACACCCCAAACCCAACCATTGGTTCTGAGCTAGGGGTTTTTTATGACCTCATACATACCTCCTCATATGAAAGAGAGTTCCTATTAGTGGAAACGACCTATTGAACATCGTGGCAATAAAATTTATTTTGTACCAAGTAAAAATCAATGTGGAGATAAAGGAATTTATATAGTAATTAGTAAATAATGAATAAATAAATAATCAATCACCAAGGTAGAAGAATATCAAAATAAAGCCCATATAGTATCAATATGGAAAGTCATTACATAAATAAAAACTAAATAAAGTATCCAAATTATGATTAAGACAATAATAAAAGAAACATTATCTGACTTGAGGTCCATCTAGTATCATGTTCATTCTCCTGCTAACCTACTCAACTTTCCATCACATGGACCTTGCCCTTTTCCAGATCCCTAAGCATGAAATCTATAAGCACACCAAAATTCCCAAGTAGGGTTTGACCATGAGACTCAGTAGTTCACCACTAACAAAACTTAACATAAGTGCATAAGGGATATAGGTTCCTTACATGAAGGTAAATAGTGTCCATATATAAAAACAATATACCACACAAGTATAAACATATGTCATGTCCTCAGAGATTAGCTCTACCTACTTCAACACTATTCCAGAAGAAACAAAAATTAGTGGTCTAACACATCCCACTCAATGGGATAGACCAAATCATGAATGAAATATCCCTGTTGAAGTGATATCCCAAAGCATGTCGACCAAGAATATAAAAATACCCATTAGTGGAATAATTTAGGAGGATAAACCTAAACACTCAACATCAATATAGAAAAACAATATAATATGATTTTATATATAATTGATAGATCAAACATCACATCAAATAATAAAGTATTATAACAACATAATATACATGCACAAAACACATGCATAGGCCTAACGGGGACACAAACACAACACATATGATCAAATTTCAACTATAGGTCTCTAGAGTCCAAAAAATGAAAAAAAAATTCCAATAACCCATATACAGTATTATATAAAGTCAATGGATTACCACCTTAGGTGAAACAATGAAGATCAAGGAAAGGTTCATTGTCCAAGACTGGAAGCTCCATCATATCCTATAACCATTACAATTTTAACATGTTTAGAACACTTGTATTGATGTATAAAAAAACAGACCCAAAAAGTGTTAGGATATGATCAACTTACCAAAGACGATTCACATTCAATAATGGTTTTTTCCCAATAGTTTCATAGAAGAAAAATCATTGAATCTGAAAGCTGATTCTCTCTGCGATCATCAAAACCCTCATTAGATCAATCCAAAAACCTTAGATATAGTTAAGGTGTTAAAGATTTAATTTATTTTGATTATGTATAAGAGGATATATCTAATCAGTATTTGGGAATAACTTACTGGATTTGATGCACAGGATCAAAAGAGAATTTGATCATTGAAGAGTGGAGTTGAAAGGGGAGAATAACACTCCAAATTTACAAGGAAAGGATTATAGGTATCTCAAAATCAATAGGAAAAATGAGAGTGAGAAAAAAAGAGTGTAGGGTTGATTTTATGAAAACATCCACATAAATATGTGGGCCTTACTAGGTCTCATCTGAATCCACTAACTACTTGGTGGTCATTGGGTAGGACTCCTTCTACCCCTGAGAACCACCGAACAACCAGTAGAATAGTTGTAGCTCAAGGAGCTATAAAAAGTCCCCCATCCTTGGCCTCAACCTGTTTTTACCATCCTGATCGTCTCCCACCCACCTCTAATAACTTAAAATATGTTCAGAATTCTATTAAAATATTAATAAAGGCATATATGGAATCAATGTGCCGTATAGATATTATTTTAGATGTCTCACAAGTTAAACTCATATTAATGACCCAGGAAACATAAACATGAGAAATGGGTCAACTCAAATGATCAGTAATGGAATAATGAAAATATAAATATGTTACCCAGGGTGAGATTATAATCATATGGTAAAACATTAAAAAAAGATAAATATAAGATTAAATAAACAAGGAATCATAAAAAATATTCATATTTCCTAATTGTAGATCAAGTAATTCCATATAATCCAATATATAAAATGGATTAAAGACTAGAAAAAACATGAGACTTAAATCATGAGCTCGAGGCATAGAATTGTCACATATTAAATTAGTGTGGAACCAATGAAATCATAGAAACTCAACTTTATGACTATTCATCACAACATGTTTCCCATAGCAGATTAGTAATCAAAAAATGTTTCCCATAGTGTATCAGACTTCACAACTAGTTTTCCCGCTTTTATTGAGAATCACTACTCATTTCACCGTTATCTTATGATATGAAAAGTCATACCCAATGCATTGGAGGGATATATAGGGCCCTTCCATATGTAAAAGATTAACCATACACATGTTTTCCATAAGAAAAAATTTAACCATTAGATCATTAAAACATAGGAATAATAATGGGTTTCTTACAACTTTCCACTAACAATAATTCATGTTTTTATATTATAAAGATCCCATAGAGAGAAAATGAGTTTCGTAAAACAATTCATAAAGATACCATGGAAAAAAAGTGGTCTCATATCATTTTCAAATTGATTAAAATATTTAAATCATTCATAAGTACTTTAATAATCAAAACCTGGTAAACCCATGGAATATAAATGGGTATCCAATGACATCAAAAAATCTCATGAAAAATACTATTCAGTAAATACAATAAATCATATTCTATTCACACCATATAGATAATGGGTATATAGTTAGGGAATTAATTCAAACCAATCAATCAATTTTTTACATTAAGGTGGGCACCCCTAAATCGAAGGAATAAAAAATAATGTATTGACAGTGAAAAATAATTGGAATAAAAATTATGGTTACACACTGGAAACTATTATACAAGACAAAGGTAGTGATGGATCATTTCTCTAAAATAGAATTCCATTACATAAACCATACAGAGAAATAATATGGATGGTTACATTTTAAAAACAACCTCAATAAATTATAAGATATGTCAAAGTATAATGACTTTGATGACAAATAATTTTAAGTAGTTTTGGAAAGATCAATTTGGAAAAAAGAAATATCCTTAATCTTTTGAAAAAAAATTTAAAAGAGTTATTTTATAAATATAGAAGAAAAAAATCCTTTACTAACCATGAAAATAAATGGATAAATGTTTTAATAAAATCCAAAAGGTGGTGTAAATATGTGTCCCCATGGAAAAAGTTAAAAGAGATCAATTTCAACATATTCATAGGATAAAAAAGTTACAATTCATTCTTAGAAGTTATTTTCAAAATGGTGAAGTGAAATTTTGAAAAAAAACAACCTTTTAAAAATAAACATCAATAAATGATTTATTAAAATTTCATAATGATTATCAAATGAAATTTGGGGTGGAATATAAAACATTTTATTTTGAAATTATATAAAATAACATTAAATTTATTTGTTTGGAAGCCCACATCGTAAAAATGCTATTATATTTTCCTTTTAAAAATGTGTAAATATAAATATTATAATCATATAAAAAAATCATATTATATTTCTAAAAAATAGAGGTTAAAATTATTGGGAAATAAAATATGGACTATAAATAAAGATCCAATTAAGGGATGGGATTTCATTATTGATGACACTATACTTTTAGGTTAGAGAAAAATCAAGAAGTAAATATTGAATCAAAGGAAACATTCTCCATAGAATGATAAAATATAACATCATATAAAATAGTAAATCAATCAATAAATATAATATTTAAGGTTAAAGTTCAAAAGAAACCATATTACTCAAAGAAATAGTTTTGAGTTACCAAAGTCACTTATGGACAACATAGTTCATGAAATAAGAAAATTTTGAAACGGTTTTTATGAAATAAAAATGTAACTATATATAATTAAAAGATAAAATACAACAATATACGAAGTGAATAATTTACCAAATTTTATGAAATATAATCAACAATAAAAATTGTTACTCAATGAATGGGAATTGATTTAACAAAAACACTTACAGCATGAGAACCATTTAAATCAAAATCTATTGAAATAGAGAGATTTAAATTGAACATAAATTATAGTGATTAAAATTTATTTCATGATATAATAACTTGATTATGTAGAATACACAACACATAGAATAAATTAGGTTCATAATATAAAACATGCACCAAGAGATAAAATTGAGATGAAAATCCTACCTTGGCACTAACTCGTTATGAACTTGCACCAAAAATCCTAAATAATTAAACTAAATTTACTAATTATATACCCAATAACCTTATTATGAACTATATCCATTCATACACCTTATTTATAATCATTCTATAAATATATATTATCTAGTTTTTACCTATTTTCCACATTAGTTACATATAATTTAAATGGTTTATACTCACAACTATAAAACTACCCTATACCCCTGGTTTAGAACTATGGTATAACCCTTAAAACTATGGTTATAGGCTATAACAATGTTTTTAGGAACTGTGGCCTTGGGAGATGTCAGTATAGAGATATACCCACAGTTTTTATAGAAACTATGGGTATATCTTTAGAGGATTTTATCATACCCACGGTATAACCCAAACTTTTGGTATATATATTTACACACAGTTTTAGAAAATGTGGGTACATATTTTTCCTAGAATAAAACATATATCCACAGTTCTTTAAATTGTGGGTAAAGGTAGTTTTCCACACTTGGTAGCAACATAATCTCTTATAGCCCTTGAACCTATAAATAAAATAAAAAACAC
The DNA here is from genome assembly GCA_963277665.1 of Viscum album. Taxonomy (NCBI): domain Eukaryota; kingdom Viridiplantae; phylum Streptophyta; class Magnoliopsida; order Santalales; family Viscaceae; genus Viscum; species Viscum album. The sequence continues at coordinate 695,775,965 of OY728132.1, read as the reverse complement.
AGTACATATTCAATGCAATACAAATATTGTATATTTAACATTTAACAAACTTCTTGTAATAATTTTCAAACCATTTACAATACTATAACAGAAATTTAAATCCATACAACCAATTAATTCAAGTCATCAAATAACATTAACATGTCCCTTTACTTTTAATTCATAAATTAAGGGGATCAACATCCCCCATATCCAACATCCTCATACTCATCACAATCTGCAACATCCTCTTCATCAACAACATCATATGTAGCATCATCATCATCGTCATTTACACCACTATCTACTCATCCAAAACTAAGACCCTCATTGTAATCAATTATTAAATAATTTAAATAGCACATTGAATACATATATTAATCCAAAACATTAGCTTCCTTTTATGGAAGTGATTGAAATATAACTGACATAACTTTCAAGAAGTCTTCAATGATCAGTTTACTTCATTCATGATCTTGTAAAGCTATTTTTTGTCCATAGCTACTTCCATATGAGCTATTTGTAGCTTATAGACTTACGAGGTTTTATATTACTTCGATAAGGACCAATACCTTAAAAGGACAATTTTTTTCATGGGTAAAAATCAAACTCTCCCCTGGTGCTCGTCACTTAATACCTATCTCAAATAATTATTTGGCTCAATGTTGTCATCTTATTTATCATCGATGGCCTATAGGGTATACTGTTGAAAATATAAACAAGATATATAATTATGAATTGTGTATAAATATTTTAAATATAAATAAAAAAACTTACAATATTTTCTTCTACTTTTTCATTTACACAATTCCATTTTTTTATTCCTACTTGAGAAAAATAAATTTGCTTGAGGAACATGGTCTTTGATGCCCAATACAGCTTGATTCAAATGACATTGAATAGTATACACATATTTAAAATATAAACATTTTATAATCTTGAATAATAATAAAATGGAATAACTTTTAAATAAATGAACAATTCATAAATTTAAACATGTGATAAACATTGATGAGAAATTCATAGATAAAAGATAATCATAAACACTTTATAACTTTATCTACTCATTATTAACATTCTATATTCTTGAATATTAATTATTAATATTCATTTAAAAATATTAACTCAATATTTTATATTATATGGAATTTATTTTATATATATATAATTTTTATTAAATATAAAGATTTTATATTTCAATTTATTATAAAAACTATTTAAATCATATAAATTTAGAATAGTTAATAATATTTAATCTATGATCAAATCAAACATAAAAAATATTTTGAAATAGTTTCAATAATATCAAAATAATTCCATAAATTTGAATATTGCAAATTATGTATTTATGAACAATTTATAATATTTAAATATAAATAATTTATTTCTAATTCATGATGAATTCCAATTGGATAATGACCTAATAGTTATTATCTTATTTGGGAAGTTGTCTATTAGTCTATTAGGCCAATTGGAAAATTGGCCAATTGACCATTGTTCTGTTAGGCCATTAGGCTAATTTTTCAATTTTTTATTTGGTCATTAGGCCAATGATTCCAATTGTCCAGAAGTCCATTAGTCCAATTGGCTACTTGGACATTAGTGTATTTTTCCATTATTCTAATTTTCTATTAATAATTTATGACAGTTGGCCAATTATCCATCAAGATTTTAGTTAAATTGGCCAATTGACTATTAATCCTTTACACCAATTGACCATTAGGCCATTTTTCCAATTGGCCGTAATTAAATTAGTCCAATTCGTCAATTGGGAAATTAACCATTAGTCCATTCGGTTATTAGTGCTATTGAACAATTGGTCATTATGATATTAGGCCAATTAGAAATTTATCCATTAGGACTTTAGGAAAATTATCACTTAGGCCATTAGGCCAATTGGCCATTAGGAATCTTGGCCAATTGGCCAATTGGACATTAGGCCTTTAGGAAAATTTTCCATTAGTATATTTGGCCAATTGGAAAATTTTCCATTTGGTATTGAGGCCAATTGGCCATTATTCCAATTTTCCATTATAAAATGAGATGAATTTACATTAATCATTTAGTCTAATTGGCCATTACACCATTAGGAAAATCGGCCAATTGGTCATTAGGACTTTAGAAAAATTAGCCAATTGTCCATTAGCCCTTTAGGAAAATTGGACTTTAGGATTTTAGAACATTTGGACATTGGGCCAATTGGATAATTTCTTATTAGTTCATTAGGCTATTAGAACAATTATCCAATTGGACATTTGGATTTAGGCCAATTGAAAAATTTTCCAATTGGCCTTTAGGAATTTAGAAAAAATGGTCATTAGTCCATTAATCAAATTATCCAATTGGACATAAATCTTTTAGTATAATTGACCATTATGTTGTTAGTCCTATTGGACAATTATCCATTATGAATTTATAGCAATTTTCCATTAGGCCTTTAAATCAATTGGTCATTCGGCCATTAAGCCAATTGGACAATTCTTCATTAGGACATCTGTCCATTAGGAAATTAGGAAAATTGGCTAATTGGCCATTGGCACTTTAGTCCAATTGTTCATTATACAATTAGTGCGATTAACCAATTGTACTTTAGTAGGGCTGGGGATATATCAAATGATATGGAAATGGTAAAGGTGCAAACATACCTGGAGGCGGCATAGAAATTGTATAGTAAGAAGAGGTTAAATGAGATGATGATGGAGGAATGTGTGGGAACATCCCTATAGGATAAATTGGAAGATATAAAGGTGTGGTATATGGGGTCTCAACTGGTGGTTCATGGTGGGAACATGTATGATGGGTCCTCCATCTAGGGCTAGGACCATACCCACTCAGACCCATGCTAGTAGAATGAGGAGGAGTCAAATTTGGTGCAACTGAGTATCCGTAATTTTTTTAATAAAGATTATGAACAAGACATTATAAGTAATGAAGAACAAAACTATTAATAAAATTATACTCACTAAGGGAATAAGAGGATGAAACCAATAGTTGCACATCAGTTGATCAATATCAAATAATTGTTTCGTTCAAACTTCTTCAATATTTTTCATAATCTACATAAGAATGAAATGTATATTTTTTTGAAACAGTTTTAAAAAATCATGCATAAAACATAGAATTCAAAGAAGTCATAAATAATTTTATAACATATTTTAGTAAAGATAATATAAAACCAAGTTATACATTTTTTAAGAAACCTGTTTTAAACCCAATTTTCTTGAATTGAAATAAATATAATTAAATAAAATTAAAGAAAACAATAGTAAAACATACATATCATTCTAATCTGAAACTAAATTAAAGTAATTACAATAATACAAACCTGATAAACCCATGTTAATGTAAACTAAATGAAATGTGAACATATATGGTTGCTTCTATATATTACCCACCGCTGCTTTAGATTCAACGCCAACTCTCCCCATGGGACAATTTGAGTCATCAAATCCAATATTTTGTTTAACACCAATAAGGGATTATATGGTGTCAATTTTTGCCCCAAAATCATGAAAAATATTTCTTTTTATTACTTCATTAATGACACTATAATCAGGTCTTAGATAATATTTCACATAAAACACTTGTTTTTTCATTGAATCCAAAATGTATAGTTCATCAGTAGCTAGGAATTGACTCATCTAAATAACTCTGAATCCTTAATAATTAATAAATGTACCACATTACAACAAAGAATCAAACCATTTACATTTCATTATAGTGACTCATCCCTGAGAGTAGTGATTGAATAACAATATTTTCTCAATAATTCCATAATAATACAAATTTTCATATAGGGGTGAATTATTTGATTCACTTTCATAGTTTTCTATTTTTGTAGTTAACATAATTCCATCATGATTTTTTCTCCTTCTTATCACTTGATATTTGGTAACAAATTTATACACATTGATTATTAAATATTTTCATTCATGAACCAAATAATTGAGACCAAATGATAACACTATTAATTATTGAGAAACAGAGTCAAAAGATAAACTAAATAAATGAAATATATAGGAATAATACCACTAAATGGATATATATTTTTATGTTAACTAAAGTAATAATCATACCTTTAATTTCAACGAAGAGGAAACTCTTGGCTATGCAAAGCCTCTCTCCTTCTCAAGGGAAAAGATAGGTGAAAATTACTTATAATTTGTTTATGTTACCTATATAAAATGATAATAAAATTTTAAGTTATATGTGGAATAGAATAGTATGAGATAACATATAAATATTTAAATTACTTACTTGATTTAGTCATTGAACAAACCACAATTAAACAACACAATGTGATGTGCCATATCCCACTCTTCAAGGATCAATATATCTAATGAATATGACCCCGGAATTCCTCCTATTTGGGGAAGAGGTGGAAGAGAGGGATAAATTTACCCCTACATCTCATTTTATTTATTATTTTCTAGTTATATATTGTTCTCACATATGAAAAATAAATCGAAGAAAAATTTATACATTCTTGAACTAGATAACCTCTCACAGTGGAACCTTCATGATGATTCTTGTTTCGAACATAAGATTTCATTGTGAACATATTTCTTTCACTATGACACATCCTTGGAAATGTAACAGGTCCCCCAAGAAGAATTTTAGTTTTAATATGAAATGATGAATGTTGCTTTCAAGTGAAAAGGTATGGAGAAGTTTTTTTTCATAGCACACAAAATTAAAGGCACATCTTTCTGCATTTATATCAAGAAATACTTCTATAAAATTTTTGCACAAAAGTCTTTAAAAATGGCCTAAGTTAATCACTTCCACCTTTACATTATTGGATAGAAAATTCCATATTGTTCTTGGAATCAATTCAGGTAGAAGGATGTTAAAATCCTGAGTTTTAGGGATTTAGCTTCAAATCCATTCTATTGATGTGTTTAGATATGTTTATGGAATAACTATTATGAACCTTGATATTCTCCAATACTTTAGTAAAAAAAATTCTCTAAAGGTTTTATCAAAAAATCAGCACAAGGAACTTTCAACTTGTTTTCAATGATATACACAGGATGCAGTTCTAGTCAAACAACCCATTCCCATAAGTCTGGACAAGATTTTAAGACAACTTTGGTATTCCCCTTAATATTTGGAATAATTAAAAGTTTCATTTCACATATATTTTTCTCGATGTGAATTATGTCTAAAAAATGATGTAACAAATTGGTAGACCAATATGGAAAGTCAAAAAATATACTTCTCTTTTTGGAATTGTAAGTGGATTTAGTGTCAAAATTTTTCCTCTTTTTAGATTTCATCTAACCTTTACATAATAAAAAATTGAAATCTTTCAATTCATTAAGCACACCAGTTCCTGACATACATTGAGGTGGTTGTTCTATGTCAAAAGTATTATCAAACCTCTAAAGATTCTTCCTATATTGATTATCCATTGGAAATAATTATCGATTCCACATAAAATTAAAACTATGAAGATATTTAATCCTTCTCGATTATGTATTCTTCATACAAATAGTAAATGATAGTTTTCACTTCATGCTCTAACTAGACATCATTACATAAGTAGGGAAACCATTTATAGTCCATATAAGGGAAACACACATCTGAAATATTTTTTTAAAAAGAATCGAATGTGTACACACCCATATCAGAATGTTGCTTCAAATCTCTTATTATAGGTTATAAGTAGATATCTATATCATTAAAAGAATCAAAAGATCCAGATATTAGTATACTCAATAAATTGAAAGTTTTTTTCATACACATCTATTAAAAAATATTATAAATGTGATCAAAATGGCTAGGGGTTGTTAGCAGTAAGAATCTGACTATATTGATTAAACCCATCACATGATATACCCAACCTAACATTACGCACCTTAGCTACAAAATCGGGATATTGTGCATCAAATTCCCACCATGATAATACATTCGAAAGATGAACCAACTCACCAATACCTTTAATTATTTTAGCATCATGGCATCACATATTGGATGATATTTTTTCATACATGACTAGATTTTGAAGCCTTTGAATCAATGGAAAGTTTCACATGACTTTATGTGGCACATGATATGGTGTTTTATTTTTATTTTCCTTCCATAAATATATACCAAATTCTTTACGGTCATTAAGATTAATTATTTACTCCCAAAAAAACTACAGTCTTTCAGACAATCATAAATTTTATTAGTAAAAAATCCGAGTTTCTTAATTAACTTTCATGCCTTATAATGATTTGAGGGAATATATACCCCATTAGAAACAAAATACTTCAAAAATGTAAGAACATAACTGATGAAGGTATTATAAATTCCATACATGGTTATTCTATGATACAACCACATTAAAAATTCTAACTTTATCATTTTAGTGCATTCTTGATATACAAGAGTTCTGGCATAATAAATTAAAATTTTCAACCTCTCAACATTGTCATCTTAATTATTTTCCTCACATGAATTGATATAATTATCTTCTTGCACAATTATACTATCTCTCTCGTGATAACGTACAAATGGAAACTATTTAAATATAAAATTCTTCATACCACTTATTTCTTTATGTTCATGAATAGTAAAAGATTTTCTCATCTCTCTATTGTTATACCAAATATAATAGTTGGTTTTAAATCCAAATTTCTTTATATGTTAGGAAACTTCTTCTCATCTTAACCATGGTCTTACAACACAATTATAACATGGATATTATATACAAACTCCATCAGAAGTATTTGTAAAATCTAAAAAAGTTTCCAAATTCTCTTGAAACTCATTTGAAATCTAATCAGTATGATACATCAAACTTCTATCCATTATATTATAGGTAAAAAAATATATATTTTCCAATAAAAAATGTAAAACATAATTACAGTGATACCAAAATTCAAATAATAATTTAAATTATAGTGGAGAGGAAATTAAATGACACTAATAAGAAACCAAATTGAATATAATGCATGATATAAGTGACCATTATAGAATACTCTACTATCCATATTAACAAATAATAAGGAATATAATAAGAAAAAACCAAGGCATACTCATATAATTGATGTTAAACTCTAACACACATTTATTTATCTTTGAAAACCAGCCCTCAAAAATTCAACTATCAGGACAACAATGATGGTTTAAACCTCTTGAACTATATGATCTATATACATGCTCACTATATATCACCTCTATATAAATATCCATGATACTGTAAAAATAAGGGAAGATAGCACATGGAACAATATTCATAGATTGGTAAGTGTTAAAATTATAAGGTGGAATGACCCCCAAAGACAAGTACTTTATCTTAATAGTAGACTATTATGGGAGCCCTATGTTAAATAAACATGATAAATCAACCCAACATGTTAATTCCCCCTAAATTAAACCACTCTCCAAAATAATCAAAATGATTTTAAAAAATTACACTTTTTAAAACTATGGACCCCCTTATTCAATAAGTTCCAAAATAAAATAAGTGGTAAATACCAAGAATTAAACCACCAAAGAGGAAACACCTTTGAAATCAAATTCAAAAAATAACCACCCTATTTAATTACAAAATAATAACATTTTGAAACAATTTAAAACCACCCACTAATGGGATAAATCCCTATCATGATGAAAAATCTACTTTTGGAAATCACTAATTTTTTTATAAATATTAATGCCAATTTTTTTTTTGAAAACACTATTGTATAATTATTATGAAACTAGTTACCATTAAAAAATATCTTATAACAATATATTTCTACTTAATAGCATTTTCAACTAGTTTAACACCAAAACACCCCCTACACATCACATGTTAAAAATAACCCATTTTGGAATACACTTCAAGAGGGTATAATATCCTTTGCAGGAAAACATCAAACAATATTAAAAAAAATTTGATTTCACAAACAAACCCTAAGGCGTCATATCAAATAAAAAACATTTATACCATAGAATACATTTTTCATAGAAACTAATCTAATTTTTTGATGGAATATCATGATCATAACGTACCAAAACCTTAATTGAGGCATTACGAGAGAAAGAACACCTGGACACTGGAGAAGAAAAGATAAGAAATAATATGAGGAAAAGAAATCTTACCTCACAAAATTCAAAAAAAACTTCCATAAATAGAGTGAAAACAGTTGGTTTGTGGGTGAAATGTCGCCTGAACAGGGGAGAGGGACACTGAGGTCACCAGTTAGTGGGAGAGGAGAGTGAGGAATCGAATGAGGAGAGGGAGGGGATCCCAAGTTTGGTTTCAAAATTAAAGGGATATACCCATGGATTTTTAAAAACCACGGTCATATTTTTGTGAAGACAATCTATACCCATGGTTTCTCTAACCCATGGGTATAGATCTATTGGGATAGAGGTAGTTTCGAATAGTGACTTTTTTCATAGGATTAGTGTCAATATTTATTCTTATGCCAAATTTAATCTCTCTAAAATCACTAATGTTACTATAAAGGATCATTATAATGATTTTTTAATTTTAAGTTTCCTTTCATGAGTTCATTAGCTTTTATCCTATAAGATGAAATCGATTACAAGCATATTTTGTTGATTTGTTACCCATGAAGGGTGTTTTATTAGTTAATGAATTAAATATTGATATAAAAATTACACAACCAATAAAAACTCTTTATTTTCATATTTATATAATATTATACCATTAATTATGCTTTCATAATCATCCCTAATGTAATTTCAATGTTTTGTTGAAGTAAGCAGTCAAAATGACCAAAATATGAACATACCCAGATTAATGGATAATAATGAGATGATAAGGTTGAAATATCATTATACCAATAGAATAATGATATCATATAGTTTTTAATAGTTTTATAAATCATAATTTTAAATCAAATAATAATTTATGGATAATAAATAATTACATAGTATGAATAAATTATTTTTCCTCTTAATTATCTTATTTTAGATATTTAATTATAAAACTATTGTTTATCACTCATAGCGTTATGATGTCATTAAATTATATTACTAGAATCATATTCATATAAAAAATCACATTAAAACCATTATTATATCTATCCATGAAATGTGATATTGAAGAAAAACATGTTTATTTGTCGAGGTGGTAGTATGCACACACACGTTTCACATATTTGTTTTCTTAATGGAAAATGAAAAATGCTATTAATTATTGAAAAATAATTATAATAACATATCATAATACTAAGGATAATTATTTTTTTATTTTAATATGGTTTAATTTAATTTTGCAAAGAAGCAGTTCACTAAAACAAATTGAAATGAGAAAGAGTGGTTAAGAACTTATACCTCACTTATTGGATTATCTCCTTTACTAAGGGGGTTAAGACATTCAAGGATTGTATTTTGAGAATAATAAAAAACAATTTAAGGTTATGAGTAATGTTTATGAGTGGTTTGGGTATATTTTGGGAATAAAGTAAGGTTTTTTTGGTATGAGATTAGATGAGGAGCGGAGTGCCCCTTTTATAAATTAGAAGGGATGATATTTTCATAAATACCCAAAACATTTAAATAATGGAAAGTTACTCTGGAGGATAACGGATAATTTTTTGAGAAATAATGGTATTGTGAATAGATAAGGTCAATAAATCATTAACCACATTTTTTCACACATTTTTTACACATGCTTCAATCCATTTACCCCTAGAATTAATACATTTTTCATTTTTGTTTTTACTGTGATAACTAGTTTTTACCTAATGTTACTTAATATTTAAGCCTAAAACTAAAGTGGCACTTCTTAGATAATTTAGTCATACTTATTATAAGTTTTATTTAATTTTTTATTATATTTCTAAAAGCTTTAAAAATGAATTTAATATAATAAATGTTCAATGTATTAAAATAATTTTTTAAAAAATATTATTCAAATTCTAAAATATCAATCATAGGTCTATAAAATATAATAAATATTTTAAAATTTATAATGAATACTATAAAATAAATATTTTTTCAGGAAAAATGTTTCATAAATTTCTATGTCACACTTATACACTAATAATGACATAAAATTCACAGTATTAGTAAAAACAGTATATCACATTATTCAATTAAAAATAAATGTTTCATAAAAATATTAAAATTTCAACCCCATATCATTTTAAGATTATAAATTAAATTTTATTATTCATTTTATCTAATTAAAATTCAAAAATTCATATATTTATCTTTATAATTAAACTTAAAATACAAGGATATACTTCTTTAAATGAAAATTGGAATTTTTAAACATTATATATAATTATTATTATTTCAAATCAATTTATAATTTAAATTATGTTAATATATGAGTTCATATACAATAATATTTTAAATTTTTTTAATTTAATCTATTAGGATAAAATATACAATAATGAAATAAAACAATTCTTTGAAGAAAACCAGTATTAATTTTTTACTAAATAAACTTTAATAAATATTTTAAAGAACCATAATTTCCATGTAAATTATTTTTTAAAATCTATGGGAATTTTAAGAGTTCGCAGAAACTGATGGCGCATGATTCCGTGGCCCGGAGTTCCCGGAATGAATTTTTGAACTTTATTTAGGGTGTGTTCAGTAAACGTGAAAATGGGTTTTTCTAACTATGGAACCAGTGCTCAGAATTGAAATTTGAGGGCAATTTTGAACTCGTAGCACCATTGTTCTCCTAAAGAGACTTTCACATCGACGGAAGATAGACGGGATTGAAAGTTAGTTTTTGTTTTTTTGTGGAAATAAAAAAAAAATAAACTTCATTTTATTTTATTTTGAGTTATCATGTAGATATTTCAGGTGGGGTTCACCGGAACTAAAACAACATATGGAAGTTGGAAGTGGGGACCACCAGACCTCAACCTCCCATGAGAGGTTAAGGTACTAGGGACCACCCGAACTATAACCTCCCATGAGAGGTTATGGTGGTGGGGATCACCTGAGATTAAACCCCCTTGAAACCCCTCCTTTAATTGAGAGACAACCCTCAACTCCCACAATTAATGAGGGAGACCTCATCCACCTTAATTATGCCAACGCACATACCATTAATCTACCCAGCACACCACTTAATTGATCCAATTTAATTTAATCCAATTTGAATTGTTCCTACAATAAAATTGGGGAAAATTTTTTATTTTTGGCTATCTCTTTTATTTAGTGGAGTTGCGGAGAGTAGGATCTCTTGGTAGAAAGCTTCTACAACGAAGAACGCTTCCTCCATGAAAAACATCGACGACTTGTACTTCCTTTCTCGGAACTTCCTCCGACATAGGATGTGTTTGTCTACAATGAATCGACGTCCTCCTTCTCGCACCAACGTCAACCAACATTGAACAAGGTAGGGTTTTTAATTAAATATGATTTTATTCCCTTGATTATTTCCTTCTAAAAACAAAGAACGTGGATCAACTTATTATCAAGTTGATCTGCAAATGTTTTCCTTCTGGATTGGGAATAAATTGTTGCGGGAAGTTGTAGGAGGTTTATTTGCATGATAATAATTTCCTTATTTTATTTTGTGGTTTGGGAAGGAATCGTAGCAGAAGTTGTACAATTTGAAGTTCATCATTCTTCTTTCTTATTGAGTGAAATGCTACCACCCTAAACGCAGAGGGTGTGGGAAAAACCAACATGGCCTGACCCCCTGCAATTCTTCTATATGGTGTTCTTAGAAACAAAGGAAGGTGAAAACGATGTCGAAGGCGACAAAGGAAAAGGTCGTGCCACCCATGGCCTCCGTGACCTACATTGCCCCTCGTGGCGCCCCGGCCGAATCGGCCCGCACCCTCATGGTGCCCCGGCAGAACCGGCTCGCGCCCTTGTGGCACCCCAGCCAAACCGGCCTCACTCCCCGGGTTAAGCCATCCTCACAGCGCCCTTTGGGCTGAGCCTCCCACGTGGTGCCCTCCGGGCTGAATCACCCTTGCACCAACCCATGGCCGGTCCACGACCTTGCGGCCGGTCCACGCCCTCTTGGCCCTTTGCAGCCCCTCGCGGCCTGCTGGGCTGGGCCCAGCGGGTCGGGCCAAACCCAATAGGCTGGCCCACCCAATGGGTCAGGCTATACTCAATGGGTCAGGCCTGGTCGACCCAAATCGGATCGGCCCAGACTGGGTCGGACCGAAACCAGGCCCACTATGACCCTTTACTTTCTTTTGGCCATATCTTTGGCATCGAACGTCCGTTTGACGAACCGTCAGTGGCACTAGTAATCTTGGAGCATGAAGGTCCCATTGAGTATACCCCACTGGAGTTTGGGGTATAGTTGAGATACGATTATGTTGGATCATGTACAAATCCAACTGGGCCCTCAAGACTAAAAGACTAATAACTCATAGACCGGGCATCCTATTGAAACGCCGTATATTGCATTGAGACCCATATGATGTGGAAGACCTTTGAGATACTTCTTCATAGGGCTTCATGACATATGTTGTATTGACAAGTAGCTCAAGGATCGGATACTCCCGGAGGCGAGCGAGCGTAGTGTGGAGACCTAGTAGGTGGATGAGACCTGGTAACTTCTGACCTTTGACTCGGAGTGACTCTACTAGCCCAGTGCGGAGCACCTTGGTGTCACGGAAGAGCCACGGTGGAGGGGAGAGCTTGGTGACATGGAAGACCCACGATACTCAATAAGAGGAGTACCTCAGTAGGCTACGAGGGGGAGCGCGCTTGGTGGCGTGGCCGACCCACGGTGGGGAGCACACTTGGTGATGTGGAAGATCCACGGTACTCGATAGGAGGAGTACCTCAGCAGTCCATGGTTAGTGGGAAGTACACTTGGTGTCGCGACAGGCCCACTGTACTCGATAGAGGAGGAGTTCTCGAGCAGCTGAGGTTTTGAAAATGTGACTGGGGTTGTTACTTATTAACACCCCTAGAATAAAATCTTGGTTGAGCTGAGTCAGTACTTTTGTGTTTTCCTCATGATTGAGATAAATTACCTAATATCTTAGTTAAATGTATGGGTATATACCTAAGTAGATTTATCTATTGATTTCATACTTTGTGTTTTATCCTTGTTGGATTTTTGTGAGAACTTAAGGATCTCGGGGTCCCTACACAGTATCGTTATACTCACCCCTTCATGGGCTATGCCCATACCTTGTTGTATGGGATGCTGACGACAGATAGCACTGGTTGAGGCTGAGAGTACCAGGACTGGATAGTACCTAGAGGTGGACCATATGTCTTGTCGATACACGGAGGAGACGAATGGACGTGGAGTGCTGAAGAGACGAACTGTACCTGCCCTTTAGGTAGGAACCTCGGAGAACGATCCAGCAGTTATCTTTTCTTTTTATTCAATTTTATTAAATTTCAGTTTTACTTGTACTTTTCAATTGGGCTTATATTCTGGCCCCTTTTACTTTCAGCACTCTTTTGTTATACAGTTTACTTGGTGTTTTGTCTGCCTATGTGCTTTCTTGTGTGTGTTTTTACAGGTTATAAAGTCAATTCATTCCTAGTTTTATGGAATTATGCCTTTGGTGCTAGTCTCCGGCCTTTGGCCTATGGAAGGCGGGCTTGGGGTAGTCACAGCATGGGCCCCGGGGGGACGGGTCATCTTAACCATGGTCTTACAACACAATTATAACATGGATATTATATACAAACTCCATCAGAAGTATTTTTAAAATCTAAAAAAGTTTCCAAATTCTCTTGAAACTCATTTGAAATCTAATCAGTATGATACATCAAACTTCTATCCATTCTATTATAGGTAAAAAAATATATATGTTCCAATAAAAAATGTAAAACATAATTACAATGATATCAAAATTCAAATAATAATTTAAATTACAGTGGAGAGGAAATTAAATGACACTAATAAGAAACCAAATTGAATATAATGCATGATATAAGTGACCATTATAGAATACTCTACTATCCATATTAACAAATAATAAGGAATATAATAAGAAAAAACCAAGGCATACTCATATAATTGATGTTAAACTCTAACACACATTTATTTATCTTTGAAAACCAGCCCTCAAAAATTCAACTATCAGGACAACAATGATGGTTTAAACCTCTTGAACTATATGATCTATATACATGCTCACTATATATCACCTCTATATAAATATCCATGATACTGTAAAAATAAGGGAAGATAGCACATGGAACAATATTCATAGATTGGTAAGTGTTAAAATTATAAGGTGGAATGACCCCCAAAGACAAGTACTTTATCTTAATAGTAGACTATTATGGGAGCCCTATGTTAAATAAACATGATAAATCAACCCAACATGTTAATTCCCCCTAAATTAAACCACTCTCCAAAATAATCAAAATGATTTTAAAAAATTACACTTTTTAAAACTATGGACCCCCTTATTCAATAAGTTCCAAAATAAAATAAGTGGTAAATACCAAGAATTAAACCACCAAAGAGGAAACACCTTTGAAATCAAATTCAAAAAATAACCACCCTATTTAATTACAAAATAATATCATTTTGAAACAATTTAAAACCACCCACTAATGGGATAAATCCCTATCATGATGAAAAATCTACTTTTGGAAATCACTAATTTTTTTATAAATATTAATGCCAAATTTTTTTTTGAAACACTATTGTATCGTTATTATGAAACTAGTTACCATTAAAAAATATCTTATAAGAATATATTTCTACTTAATAGCATTTTCAACTAGTTTAACACCAAAACACCCCCTACACATCACATGTTAAAAATAACCCATTTTGGAATACACTTCAAGAGGGTATAATATCCTTTGCAGGAAAACATCAAACAATATTAAAAAAAATTGATTTCACAAACAAACCCTAAGGCGTCATATCAAATAAAAAATATTTATACCATAGAATACATTTTTCATAGAAACTAATCTAATTTTTTGATGAAATATCATGATCATAACGTACCAAAACCTTAATTGAGGCATTACGAGAGAAAGAACACCTGGGCACTGGAGAAGAAAAGATAAGAAATAATATGAGGGAAAGAAATATTACCTCACAAAATTCAAAAAAAAACTTCCATAAATAGAGTAAAAACAGTTGGTTTATGGGTGAAATGTCGCCTGAACAGGGGAGAGAGACACTGAGGTCACCAGTTAGTGGGAGAGGAGAGTGAGGAATCGAATGAGGAGAGGGAGGGAATCCCAAGTTTGGTTTCAAAATTAAAGGGATATACCCATGGATTTTTAAAAACCACGGTCATATTTTTGTGAAGACAATCTATACCCATGGTTTCTCTAACCCATGGGTATAGATCTATTGGGATAGAGGTAGTTTCGAATAGTGACTTTTTTCATAGGATTAGTGTCAATATTTGTTCTTATGCCAAATTTAATCTCTCTAAAATCACTAATGTTACTATAAAGGATCATTATAATGATTTTTTAATTTTAAGTTTCCTTTCATGAGTTCATTAGATTTTATCCTATAAGATGAAATCGATTACAAGCATATTTTGTTGATTTGTTACCCATAAAGGGTGTTTTATTAGTTAATGAATTAAATATTGATATAAAAATTACACAACCAATAAAAACTCTTTATTTTCATATTTATATAATATTATACCATTAATTATGCTTTCATAATCATCCCTAATGTAATTTCAATGTTTTGTTGAAGTAAGCAGTCAAAATGACCAAAATATGAACATACCCAGATTAATGGATAATAATGAGATGATAAGGTTGAAATATCAATATACCAATAGAATAATGATATCATATAGTTTTTAATAGTTTTATAAATCATAATTTTAAATCAAATAATAATTTATGGATAATAAATAATTACATAGTATGAATAAATTATTTTTCCTCTTAATTATCTTATTTTAGATATTTAATTATAAAACTATTGTTTATCACTCATAGTGTTATGATGTCATTAAATTATATTACTAGAATCATATTCATATAAAAAATCACATTAAAACCATTATTATATCTATCCATGAAATGTGATATTGAAGAAAAACATGTTTATTTGTCGAGGTGGTAGTATGCACACACACATTTCACATATTTGTTTTCTTAATGGAAAATGAAAAATGTTATTAATTATTGAAAAATAATTATAATAACATATCATAATACTAAGGATAATTATTTTTTTATTTTAATATGGTTTAATTTAATTTTGCAAAGAAGCAGTTCACTAAAAGAAATTTAAATGAGAAAGAGTGGTTAAGAACTTATACCTCACTTATTGGATTATCTCCTTTACTAAGGGGGTTAAGACATTCAAGGATTGTATTTTGAGAATAATAAAATACAATTTAAGGTTATGAGTAATGTTTATGAGTGGTTTGGGTATATTTTGGGATGAAAGTAAGGGTTTTTTTGTATGAGATTAGATGAGGAGCGGAGTGCCCCTTTTATAAATTAGAAGGGATGATATTTTCATAAATACCCAAAACATTTAAATAATGGAAAGTTACTCTGGAGGATAACGAATACTTTTTTGAGAAATAATGGTATTGTGAATAGATAAGGTCAATAAATCATTAACCACATTTTTTCACACATTTTTTACACATGCTTCAATCCATTTACCCCTAGAATTAATACATTTTTCATTTTTGTTTTTACTGTGATAACTAGTTTTTACCTAAGGTTACTTAATATTTAAGCCTAAAACTAAAGTGGCACTTCTTATATAATTTAGTCATACTTATTATAAATTTTATTTAATTTTTTATTATATTTCTAAAAGCTTTAAAAATAAATTTAATATAATAAATGTTCAATGTATTAAAATAATTTTTTAAAAAATATTATTCAAATTCTAAAATATCAATCATAGGTCTATAAAATATAATAAATATTTTAAAATTTATAATGAATGCTATAAAATAAATATTTTTTCAGGAAAAATGTTTCATAAATTTCTAAGTCACACTTATACACTAATAATGACATAAAATTCACAGTATTAGTAAAAACAGTATATCACATTATTCAATTAAAAATAAATGTTTCATAAAAATATTAAAATTTCAACCCCATATCATTTTAAGATTATAAATTAAATTTTATTATTCATTTTATCTAATTGAAATTCAAAAATTCATATATTTATCTTTATAATTAAACTTAAAATACAAGGATATACTTCTTTAAATGAAAATTGGAATTTTTAAACATTATATATAATTATTATTATTTCAAATCAATTTATAATTTAAATAATGTTAATATATGAGTTCATATACAATAATATTTTAAATTTTTTTAATTTAATCTATTAGGATAAAATATACAATAATGAAATAAAACAATTCTTTGAAGAAAATCAGTATTAATTTTTTACTAAATACACTTTAATAAGTAATTTAAAGAACCATAATTTCCATGTAAATTATTTTTTAAAATCTATGGGAATTTTAAGAGTTCGCAGAAACTGATGGCGCATGATTCTGTGGCCCGTAGTTCCCGGAATGAGTTTTTGAACTTTATTTAGGGTGTGTTCAGTAAACGTGAAAATGGGTTTTTCTAACTATGGAACCAGTGCTCAGAATACAAATTTGAGGGCAATTTTGAACTCGTAGCACCATTCTTCTCCTAAAGATACTTTCACCTCGACGGCAGATAGACGGGAGTGAAAGTTAGTTTTTGTTTTTTTTGTGGAAATAATAAAATAAAATAAACTTCATTTTATTTTATTTTGAGTTATCATGTGGATATTTCAGGTGGGGTTCACCGGAACTAAAACAACATATGGAAGTTGGAAGTGGGGACCACCAGACCTCAACCTCCCATGAGAGGTTAAGGTACTAGGGACCACCCGAACTATAACCTCCCATGAGAGGTTATGGTGGTGGGGATCACCTGAGATTAAACCCCCTTGAAACCCCTCCTATAATTGAGAGAAAACCCTCAACTCCCACAATTAATGAGGGAGACCTCATCCACCTTAATTATTCCAACGCACATACCATTAATCTACCCAGCACACCACTTAATTGATCCAATTTAATTTAATCCAATTTGAATTGTTCCTACAATAAAATTGGGGAAAAATTTTTATTTTTGGCTATCTCTTTTATTTAGTGGAGTTGGGGAGAGTAGGATCTCTTGGTAGAAAGATTCTACAACGAAGAATGCTTCCTCCATGAAAAACATCGACGACTTGTACTTCCTTTCTCGGAACTTCCTCCGACATAGGATGTGTTTGTCTACAATGAATCGACGTCCTCCTTCTCGCACCAACGTCAACCAACATTGAACAAGGTAGGGTTTTTAATTAAATATGATTTTATTCCCTTGATTATTTCCTTCTAAAAACAAAGAACGTGGATCAACTTATTATCAAGTTGATCTGCAAATGTTTTCCTTCTAGATTGGGAATAAATTGTTGCGGGAAGTTGTAGGAGGTTTATTTGCATGATAATAATTTCCTTATTTTATTTTGTGGTTTGGGAAGGAATCGTAGCAGAAGTTGTACAATTTTAAGTTCATCGTTCTTCTTTCTTATTGAGTGAAATGCTACCACCCTAAACGCAGAGGGTGTGGGAAAAACCAACATGGCCTGACCCCCTGCAATTCTTCTATATGGTGTTCTTAGAAACAAAGGAAGGTGACAACGATGTCGAAGGGGACAAAGGAAAAGGTCGTGCCACCCATGGCCTCCGTGACCTACACTGCCCCTCGTGGCACCCCGGCCGAATCGGCCCGCACCCTCATGGTGCCCCGGCAGAACCGGCTCGCGCCCTTGTGGCACCCCAGCCAAACCAGACTCGCTCCCCGGGTTAAGCCATCCTCACAGCGCCCTTTGGGCTGAGCCTCCCACGTGGTGCCCTCCGGGCCGAATCACCCTTACACCGACCCATGGCCGGTCCACGACCTTGCGGCCGGTCCATGCCTTCTTGGCCCTTTGCAGCCCCTCGCGGCCTACTGGGCTGGGCCCAGCGGGTCGGGCCAAACCCAATAGGCTGGCCCACCCAATGGGTCAGGCTATACTCAATGGGTCAGGCCTGGTCGACCCAAACCGGATCGGCCCAGACTGGGTCGGACCGAAACCGGGCCCACTATGACCCTTTACTTTCTTTTGGCCATATCTTTGGCATCGAACGTCCGTTTGACGAACCGTCAGTGGCACTAGTAATCTTGGAGCATGAAGGTCCCATTGAGTATACCCCACTGGATTTTGGGGTATAGTTGAGATACGATTATGTTGGATCGTGTACAAATCGAACTGGGCCCTCAAGACTAAAAGACTAATAACTCACAGACCGTGCATCCTATTGAAACGCCGTATATTGCATTGAGACCCATATGATGTGGAAGACTTTTGAGATACTTCTTCATAGGGCTTCGTGACATATGTTATATTGACAAGTAGCTCAAGGATCGGATACTCCCGGAGGCGAGCGAGCGTAGTGTGGAGACCTAGTAGGTGGATGAGACCTGGTAACTTCTGACCTTTGACTCGGAGTGACTCTACTAGCCCAGTGCGGAGCACCTTGGTGTCACGGAAGAGCCACGGTGGAGGGGAGCGCTTGGTGACATGGAAGACCCACGATACTCAATAAGAGGAGTACCTCAGTAGGCTACGAGGGGGAGCGCGCTTGGTGGCGTGGACGACCCACGGTGGGGAGCACGCTTGGTGATGTGGAAGATCCACGGTACTCGATAGGAGGAGTACCTCAGCAGTCCATGGTTAGTGGGAAGTACACTTGGTGTCGCGACAGGCCCACTGTACTCGATAGAGGAGGAGTTCTCGAGCAGCTGAGGTTTTGAAAATGTGATTGGGGTTATTACTTGTTAACACCCCTAGAATAAAATCCTGGTTGAGCTGAGTCAGTACTTTTGTGTTTTCCTCATGATTGAGATAAATTACCTAATATCTTAGGTAAATGTATGGGTATATACCTAAGTAGATTTATCTATTGATTTCATACTTTGTGTTTTATCCTTGTTGGATTTTTGTGAGACCTTAAGGATCTCGGGGTCCCTACACAGTATCGTTATACTCACCCCTGCATGGGCTATGCCCATACCTTGTTGTATGGGATGCTGACGACAGATAGCACTGGTTGAGGCTGAGAGTACCAGGACTGGATAGTACCCAGAGGTGGACCATATGTCTTGTCGGTACACGGAGGAGACGAATGGACGTGGAGTGCTGAAGAGACGAACTGTACCTGCCCTTTAGGTAGGAACCTCGGAGAACGATCCATCAGTTATCTTTTCTTTTTATTCAATTTTATTAAATTTAATTTTTACTTGTACTTTTCAATTGGGCTTATATTCTGGCCCCTTTTACTTTCAGCACTCTTTTGTTATACAGTTTACTTGGTGTTTTGTCTGCCTATGTGCTTTCTTGTGTGTGTTTTTACAGGTTATAAAGTCAATTCATTCCTAGTTTTATGGAATTATGCCTTTGGTGCTAGTCTCCGGCCCTTGTCCTATGGAAGGCGGGCTTGGGGTAGTCACAGCACGGGCCCCGGGGGGACGGGTCATGGCAAACTTGTATCAGAGGAGTCAGTTCTACCGCAGAACTTAGGACTCTGATCTTTTTTATGAAGCAATAGTGTTAAGTGTAGTGAGTGTGGTTTTCAGTTCAGGAAGTCCAGTGTTGGTGTGGTGGCTGACTTATCCATACACCAGGACCCTGGCTTCTGATTTTTGACTCAATGCACAAAAACACTGATTACGTGTGTGTTTTCAAAAGTTTTCTTTAATTCATATCAACCAGGTCATCTCACCAGGTATAACATTTAGCCCTATCACACCTATTTCTTTTCAGGATGCCTCTACACAGACATCCAGTTATAGTTCTGAGAGTTTTATGCATAGATAGATCACCGAGAGATGAGGCCTCAGTGCAGGGCCCTTTTCCAACAGAGGCACCAGCAGTACCACTCCCCTTTGGGCCACTGATGCCACCAACCCCAGAAGCATACGGTGCACATTTCTTGAGTGCATTACAAAACTTCCAGCTCCAGAGGCCACCTAGGTTCAGGGGAGAGATGGACCCACAGGCGGCTGAGGATTTTCTGGAGGCTGTGGTGAGAGTTTTCAGATGGGTAGGAACATGAGCAGACCTCATGGTGATACTTGATGCCAGCCTTCTACAGACAAAAAATAGGAAGATGGTGGAGCTTGATGCTCTAGGATCACGATGAGGTGACGCTTCTCTGGGAAAACTTCAATAGCCTGTTTCAGGAAGGTTTTTTCCCAGTGACTCTTCACGCAGTGCACATTCAAGATCTACATCATCTGAAGTAGGGAAGCATGATTGTAGCTCAGTACTCAGTGAGTTTCACATACCACTCATGCTAATCCACCGATATGGTGCGGGACCCATTCTTCAAGGCCCGGACCTTCGAGCAGGGACTCTAGAAGAAGATCAGGGCCTTGTTGATCTCACTCAGCATCCCGAAGCAGGTGGGGTGTTAGAGAGAGCCCTCCTAGTGGAGAGTTTCCTTGCTGATAAGTCTCTAGAAGTGAGATCCACCACCAGGCAACACGTAGCGGATTCTTCTATAGCTGGCAGCAGACAGATGTCACAGAGGTCTAAAAGGACCAGACCTATAGGTGGACGACCACATGACACATGATCAGTTGTGTGGGGCACCTGAAGCGGAGACAAACATGCCAAGAGTGGTCAGTGTTATGCATGTGGCGGGCAGGGTCACATGGCTTGTGACTGTCTGACCGACCATATGAATGATCAGCAGACTGTCGAAGGATCACCCAAGAAGAGACAGAGGTTCGACTGAGGAGGTCCGCATGGAGTAGGTGGACGTGGCAAAGGAGCTGGGCATGCAGTTGGCAGTGGGCGACGATTCGAGAAGTTACCACCACCACCACCAGGAGGTCCACCCTGACTGTAGGCAGCTGGTGGATAGGGGAGAGCTCAACTCCAGGAAGCTGTGGATTATGATCATGGTGCTCGATAGATGATATGAGGTACAATCTATGTCTCCTCCACCATAACTACAGCACTTATAGACACATGTTCCAGTCAATCTTTTATTTCCACTGCCTGCATTTGGAGCTCAGAGATTCCGACAGAGCTGTTGGCTCGATCCTTATGGATAAAGACTCCTATGGGAGAAGATTCGATGATTACACCCTAGTTCCGGCAGTGTGAGCTTACTCTAGGAGGCAAGAGCTTCGACTAGGATCTACTAGTAGTGGCGTTGAGGTCTTACGACGTCATCTTGGGTATGGAATGGTTATCTACAGTCCATGTTCAGATTTACTGTATTAGTCACAAAGTGTGGTGTATCCGTACAGATGGGACCAGGTTTACCTTCACCAGTGAGAAGGGAGCCTTTGCAGTGTAGGATGGACTTGCTCATAGGAGAGTGAAACCGATCACTCATCAGTTGGGTAGCCTTACCCTCGGAGCTGTTGATGTGGAAACTCTATGTTATCCTATAGTGGTGGACCCATACATGGATTTTTTTCCTTGATGATGTCCCAGGTCTACCTCCTCGTAGAGAGGTGGAATTTTAAATTGACCTGTATCCCAGGACGACATCGATATCTATACCAGTGTATCTGATGTCTCCCACAGAGCTTCACAAGTTGTGGTTACATCTAGAGGACTTTTAGGTGAAGGGATTCATCCATCTGAGTGTTTCTCCTTGGACATCCCCGATTTCATTCACCAAGAAGGTGGTTGGGATCTTGAGTCTTTGTGTTGACTATAGATGCATGAACCCAGTGACCGTGAAGAACAAGTACTCACTCTCAAGGATTGATGACCTCTTTGATTAGCTGAAGGGAGAATGGTGGTTCTCAAAGATAGACCACAGATCAAGCTTACACTAGCTCAGAGTTTGAGAAGAGGATGTGCAGAAGATGGCTTCCAGATGTCGGTACGGCCACTACGAGTTCTTGGTTATGCCTTTCAGGGTAACCAATTCTCTAGAAGATTTAATGGGACTCATGAACAGGGTATTTCACCCATACCTCGATAGCTTTATAGTATTCTTAATCGACGACATTCGGATTTACTCGACTACTAAGGAGGATCATGCCTATCATTTTCAGGAAGTACTGGACACACTCCGAGAGAACCAAATTTATGGTAATCTCTCCAAGTTCTAGTTCTATATCTGAGAATTTCACTTTATAGGACATGTAATATCAGAGGCTAGAGTTGCAGTGGATCCAGTGAAGATTGAGGTGGTACTTGCTTGGGAGCCACCCAGAAGTGTGACAGAAGTATGAATTTTCCTGGGTTTGGATGGATACCACCAGAGATTTGTGCCAGATTTCTCCAGAGTTGTAGCACCAATATCAACCTTGACAAAGAATGGGTAACCCTTTGTGTCATCATAGAGATTCCAGTAGAGACTTCAGGAGTTGAGGTAGAGGCTAACTAGTGCCCCCATCTTGAGGCTTCCAGAAGAGGGTGTAGGGTACATAGTCTACTACGACGCATCAAGGACCAGAATCGGATGTGTCCTGATACAGGAGTGAGTAGTGATTGCATATAGTTCTCAGTAGCTAAGACAACATGAGCAGAACTATGCTAGCCATGACCTGGAGTTAGCAGTAGTGGTCTTCACCTTGAATATGTGGCGACACTATCTGATGGGTGAGCGTTTTACCGTGTACTCTGATCACAAGAGTCTCAGGTATATCTTCTCTCAGAAGGACCTGAACCTGATACAGTGACATTGGATTGAGTTCCTCTAGGACTATGACATCAAGATTCTCTATACTCCTTGGAAGGGGAATGTTGTTGTTGATGCACTCAATCTGAGATCTGGTATACAGCTGCTAGGTGAGGTAACAGAGCAATTGGCCACTTTGCAGATATCCTTGGTGGATAGAGACGGAGGAGCCTTTCTATAGTCTCTTACAGTCACTCCCCCACTTCTTTAGCGAGTCAGGGAGGCGTAGCATGGGGACAACGACTAAGATACTCAACGTGCTCAAATATCCATAGGATAGGCACCTGATGGATTTTATGAAGGTGGGGATCAAGTCATTCTATTTAGGGGACGTACCATGGTACCAGTGTCAATTCAAGAGGAAGTGTTGAGGGAGTTCCACACATCCCCTCCAGCGGTACATCCAGGGGTGGTAAAGATATACCAGGACCTCTGATGATAGCACTGGTAGCTGGGAATGAAGAAATTAGTTGCAGATTATGTCTCTCGATGCCTCACTTGTCAGCAAGTGAAGGCAGGGCATTAGGTACCGGCAGGCTTGGTTCAACCTTTAGAGGCCCCATAGTGGAAGTGGGATGGGATATCCATGGACTTCATGACAGGACTTCCACGTACATCCAGTGGTCATGACTCGATTTGGGTGATCGTCGATTGACTCACCAAGTTGGCCCACTTCCTACCGATTAGAGAGTAGGGTTCAGTAGAGATATTGGGACACCTTTAGGTGTAGAAGATTGTGCAGATATATGTAGTACCCAGGAAAGCTGTCTCTAATTGGGATGCATGATTTACTTCCTGACTATGGAAGGGGTTTCAAGAGGCTTTCGGGATGCAGCTTCGTTTGAGCACCGCCTTCCCTCCTCAGACGGATGGCCAGACTGAGAGGACCATTCAGACCATTGAGTACATGTTGCATTCTTGTGTCCTTGACTTCGATCGTAGTTGGGAGGATCACTTTCCATTGGTGGATTTTTCATACCACAACAGCTATCACTCCACCATTGGGATGGAACCTTTTGAGGCGTTATATGAGTGACCTTGCAGATCACCCTTATGTTGGACTGACCTAGGGGAGTCAGTACTAATGGGACAAGAGATGGTATGGGCTACCACAAAGAAGATATAGGTCATCTAGGAGTGTATGAATACTGCACAAAACATGCATAATTTCTATGTTGATAGGAGACAGAGACCCCTAGAGTTCGAGGATGGTGACCATGTTTTTCTATGGGTCTCAACTCGATGAAGATTATGGAGATTTGGATGAGGTGGCAAGTTATCTATGAGGTTCATCAGACCTTTTCAGGTCCTCGGTAGAGTTGGTGAGGTGGAATACCACTTATCTCTTCCACCTCAGTTACACCGGGTGCACGACGTCTTCCACATATCCCAGCTAAGGAGATTCGTGCACAACCCTTATAACATCATTGACCATGGAGAGTTGGACATTGACGATGGGGAGACTTTTACGGAGGTTCCAGTAGATATTGAGGATCAACATAAGCAGATCCTTCATGGATGGTTGATACCTCTGGTGCATGTTCGGTGGCAGCATGGGAACCTCCAGAAGAGCACATGGGAGTGGGAGGCTCAGATGTGTGCTCAGTACCCCCACTTGTTTCCTTAGTTTGAGATGTGGCTTATGGGGACATAAATCCTGAGGTGGGGAGAATGTAAAGACCCAGAATTTACATGTAAATTGTTTTTTTAAATATATGGAAATTTTACGAGTTCGCAAAAATTTATGGCGCATGATTCTAAGGCTCATAGTACCCAGAATTAATTTCTGAACTTTATTTCAGGTACGTTTAGTAAAAGTGAGAGCGGGATTTTCTAACTATTTAACCGGTGCTCGAAATTGAAATTTGAGGGCACTGTTGAATTTGCAGCACTGGTTATCACTTAAGAAGACTTTCAACTTGACGGTAGATGGACGAGGGTTAAAGTTATTTTTTGGGTTTTTTGTGGAAATAATAAAATAAAATAAACTTTATTTTATTTTATTTTGAGCTACCATTTGGATGTTTCATGTGGGTTCTACCGGAACTTAACCTCGATGTATAAGTTGGAAGTGGGGACCACCGGACCTTAACCTCCCATGAGAGTTTAAGGTGGTGGGGACGACCCAAACCATAACCTCCCATGAGAGGTTATGGTGGTGGGGACCACTTGGTATTAAACCCCCTTGAAACCCCCCTTTAATTGTGTGGAAATCCTAAACTCCCACAATTAATGAGGGAGATCCTCTTGACCTCCTCCAACTTAATTATGCCAATTTACATACCATTAATCATTTCAAATCACCACTTAATTGATCCAATTTAATTTAATCCAATTTGAATTGTGCCTATGATTAAATTGGGGAAACACTTTTCATTTTGGGCTATCTCTTTTATTTGGTGGAGTTGGGGAGAGGAGGAGCTCTTGGGAGAAATCTTCTCCAATGAAGAACGCTTCCTCCATGAAGAATGTCGATGACTTTGACTTCCTTTCTCGGAACTTCCTCCCACGTAGGACATGTTCTTCTACAATGAATCTATATCCGACTTCTTGCGGTAACATCAACTAACATCATACAAGGTAGGGTTTTTAATTATGTATGATTTTATTCCCTTGATTTTGTCCTTATAAACACAAAGAATGCAGATCAACTTATTATCAAGTTGATCCGCGAATGATTTCATTGCCGGTTGGGAAGAAATTTTTGCATGAAGTTGTAGGGGGTTTATTTGAATGATAATACTATCCTTGTTTTCTTTTGCAGTTTGGGAAAGAATCATTGAAGAAGTTTTAAAATTTGAAGATCATCATTCTTCTTTCTTGTTGATCCAAATGCAACAAACATAAACGCAGAGGGTGTGGGCCAAACCAACATGGCCCAACCCCCTTCCGTTCTTCTTTGTAGTGTTCTTCAAAATGGAGGACAGCGACAACGACGTTTAAGGCGACAAAGGCAATGGCTGCACCACCCGCGGCCTCCGTGACCCGCGCCGTCCCTCACGGCGCCCCGACCGGACCAGCCCGCTCCCTCAAGGTGCCCCAGACGCACCAGTCCATGCCCTCGCGGTGCCCCAGCCTGCACCCTCATGGCACCCCTGCCAAACCCGCCCCACACCTCGGGTCATGCCACCGTCGCATCACCCTCTGGGTTGAGCCGCAGACGCAGCGCCCTCCGAGCCGAACCGACCTCGCGACGACTCGTGGACGGTCACCACCCTCGGGGCCGGTCCGTGCCCTCTCGGCCCTCCACGGCCCCTTGCGGCTTACTGGGCTGGGCCTAGCGGGCTGGGTTGACCCAAACCGGTTCAGCCCAGACTAGGTTGGGCTGGGTCGGTCTTACCCGGTCAAACCAGACCTGAGCCCACTACGACCTTTTACATTATTTTGGCCATATCTTTGGCACCGGATGTCTGTTTGATGACCCATCAGCAGCACTGGTAATCTTAGATCATGATGGTACCTTTGAGTATACCCCACTGGAGTTTGAAGTGAATTTGAGATACAATCAGGTTATATCATGCACGAATCTAATAGGGCCCTCGGAACTAAAGGAGTAATAACTAAAAGATCGGGCATCTAATTAAGGCATCGTCTATTGCGTTGAGACCCCTATGACGTTTCGGGCCATTGAGATACTTCTTTGTAGGACTTAGTGATAGATGGATTATCGACCAGTAGCTTGTGGATCAGATCCTCTCAGAGGCGAGCAAGCGAAGTGCGGAGACCTAGTAGTTGGCTGAGACCTAACCACTGCTTACTATTTGAATCAGAGTGACTCTACTCACCCAGTGGGGAGCATCTTGGTGTCACGAAAGACCCATGGTAGAGGAGTGAGCTTGGTGATGCAGTAGACCCATGGTAATCGACAAGAGGAGTACCTCAGTAGGCAATGAGGGGGAGCGCGCTTGGTGGCGTGCCAGACACACGGTAGGGAGCACACTTGGTGTCATGGAAAATCCATGGTACTCGATAGGAGTAGTACCTTAGCAGTCCAAGGTTAGTGGGAAGCACGATTGGTGTCACTACAGGACTACTATACTCGATAGAGGAGGATTTCTCCAGTAGCCGAGGTTTCGAAAATGTGACTGGGTTGGTTACTTGATACTACCCCTAGAATAAAATCTTGGTTGAGTTGAGTCAGTACTTTTGTGTTTTCTTAATGATTGAGATGGATTACTTAATAACTTAGGTATATGTATGGGCATATACCTAAGTAGGGTTATCTGTTGATTTCATACTTTTTGGTTTATCATTGTTAGATTTTGTGAGACCTTGAGGGTCTTGGGATCCCTACTGAGTATCGTTATACTCACCCCTACACGGGCTATGCCCGCACGTTGTTGTGTTGGATGCATACGACAGATAGCGTTGAGTGTGGCTGAGAGTACCAGGACTAGATGGTACTCAGAGGTGGACCATACATCTTGTCGGTACATGGAGGAGATGGACGGACGTGAAGTTATGAGGAGACGATCTGTACCTACCATTCGGGTAGGAACCATAGACGATGATTCTCCAGCAATCTTTTCTTTTTCTTCAGTTGTATTGAATTTTAGTTGTACTTCTACTTTCCAGTTGGGCATGTATTCTAGCCCCTTTTACTTTCAGCAATATTTTGTTATACAGTTTACTTGGTGTTTCATCTAGTTGTGTGCTTTCTTTTGTGTGTGTTTACAAGTTATAAAGGCAATGCCTTCCTAGTTTTATGGAATTATGCATTTGGTGCTAGTCTCCAGCCCCTGGTCTATGGAAGGTGGGATTGGGGTTGTCAAGACATAGGCTCTGGGGGGGATGGGTCTTGACAAATACCGCTAAAATTAATTATTTATATTCTAAAATTTAATTCTAGTAATCCATTGATTATTTGAATTTTATATATGCATTATATTATATTTTAATAATAATAATAATAATATTTATATTTATATATAACACACACACACATATATGATATTTTAATATCATATTTTTCTTTCATTATGAGTTATATTACATTAAATTTACTACTTAACCATATAAAAATTTAATATACCTATTTTGTATATTTCCAATGACTATATCTGCAACGACTATATCTACAATGGTCGTATTTCCAAAAAACAAATTTTCAGTGCCATATTTTCAATGACTATTTTTATTTTCTATATATATATATATATATAACCTTGATAAACTTATTCCATTAATATTTCCCATTTTCCATAGTTTTTATTTTAGATATCACAACATGCTTTCACCTTTCATGTTATTCTTTCACAATTCCATTTTTTATACTAATGGTTATTATTAAAGGTGGTAATGTTATAGGGAATATGCATTTTCTAAAAATATTTATCTTTTAAAATAATTTTTTCCCTTTAATTTTCTCAGTTTTAATGGATGTAATAATCCATTATGTGTGCTACTTATCTTTAATTTTTTTTTTTGTAATGTTTTTCAATGAAAGGAAAAAAGTGGGGTTAGTTTAATCACTATATTCTATGTCTTTTCTCCAAATCCATTTCAATCCCTTTTATTAAATAAAAATATATTATAATTTTAAACATATATTTTATAAAAAAAATATAATTCTTAAAAACCTGGGGCACAAATTATCCCTACCCTAATTAAAAAAATTACATACTATCAATTTTAATTATCACATGCAAACCAAAATAACTAATAGAATCTAAATTATATAGATGAATCATGACATTATTTATTGAGATATAATAAACTTAAAAGCCAACGAAAAATGTCTCTTTCTTTAAAATAGTCTTATCTCTAATACTTAGTTTTACTCCAACTACTTGTACCAAGAGTATAAAATTATTCGGTATCAAGACCCACATTATATAATTTGTTTCTAGAGGGTGTTTATTATCATCCTTTAATTTATATAATATCATATGTTAATATAAAATGTGTTTTCTTGAAACTAGATAATTTTTTCTCTAAGTAAAGGTAATAAATCCATCACTAAAATGGTGTTAAATTTATTTAAAGGAAGGATAATAAGGTTTACTCGAGAAAAAATCCTATAAACCTCTACTTGGAAGAAAATAATCATAATGATAGAATATTTATTTGATAATAAAACCATTATTGTGCTTATTTAATGATCATATAAAACATATTAGATATTCTAGAATTCCTAAAATCAAATTCCAATAAGACATCAACAATTCTGGACTGGAGGGTAATTGTGCCTTAAATATCAAGACCCGATTTGGGAGTAGTGATTTCATGGGAATTTGGTTATCCTCTTGGTATTGGAGGTTGATGTTGCTTATCATCTTGGTTATTAATTGGATTTGGGAATTGTCTTAGATAATGGCCAAATTCCCCATGCATAATACATTGGATTATTAATGTTACCATAGGATGAATCCTATTTATTTCAATTGTGTTAACTAAAATATTCATTTTTAATCTACATTTTAATGCTTGATGACCCCTGATTCCAAAATTAAATCTTATTTCAATCTCCTTGGGGATATTCACTTGGAAATTCTCACTAAATTTTCGATATATGGTTTGTTGAATATTCCTTCTTTCATTATCTTAATTTTTTGAATTTGTAGGAGTCTCCATCCATCTCTTATTTGGTGCACTCAAGATTTCAACTATGGAAACATTTTTAATTATATTTCACAATATTTGGTTTGGTATAATTACTATATTTATCTGTCTATCTTCGATTCTAATGGGTTGATTAATGAAACAGTCACCACATTATCCCTCACACCCTTTGTTAATTCAATTCATTCTGGTTCTAGTTATCACTAAAATGAAAAAGTGTTAACATGAGTGAAGGTAATTTAAAATTATAAGGGATTATCATAATTAATAATATAAAAGGGATTCAAAATTAAAACCTTGCCCTTTTAAATCATCATGTTATCCTTTAATTCTATTAGTTAATTTTAGATGGGTTATCATATTTCTCTCAATCTAATCCATCAAAGTAACTAGGAAATAAATCATTTATAATGGTTTATAAAGAGAATATGGTCAACAAAATAATATTCCCAAAGAGTGGAAAGATAGGTTCTATATCTTAGTCACACTCATCATGAATTAGAGTGATGATTTATTAAATGCTAAACTGGCCCCTTTTTAGGTGATTACCCCTAGGTTAATCTATTCCACAACCTCATCCACTTGTCAATATCCAGATAGGTATTTTTTCTAGGAAAACCACATACTCAAAACATTACCCATACTTAAGGATAAAATCGTTTACTAAAACCCATCACCAGGGTTTTCACTAAGTTTCTCTTACACTAATACTAAAGGTAGCTAATCTAATCTCCAAAAATAACTAAACCTTTCTCTGATACCAACTGAGGCAACTGAAGCTATACAGGACTTTATTTTATATAATTTATATAATTAAAACATTCCATTATATAATAATCTCAACATCCAGAGAATTGAGAGTTTCAATTCCTTTTCAGACTAGATATATAAGAGACATGTTTTATAATGATTGAAAATATTTCCCTATAATTTCATCATACCATATATTCTTCTATAAATCATAAACGTTAAACTCATGCTCATGACTTGGGAAATGGATACAAAAGAATGGTGTGAGGTCAAATGCTCAGTAAGGTAATAATAAAAAAAATTACAATGTTACCCATAGTGAGATCATAAGCATATGATACAACATATGTAGGAGATAGATTTTTGATTAAAAGAGTATGGAATCATAAAAAAATATTGGTATTTCATAATAGGAAAACAAGTAATCTCATATGATCAACATATACGATGTTGTAAATACTGGAAAAAACATGATACGTGAATCACGATCTAAGGGCATAACATATTCACATATAAAAATAGTGTGGAACCAACTTATTCATAGAAAATAAACACTCTGGATCATAAATCAAAACTTGTTTCCCATAGCAGATCAGACATCAAAACATGTTTCCCATTTTGGACAAGTATCACTACTCATTTTACCATTTCATGGGTTATGAAGTTTTACCTATTTAATTGGAGGTATATATAGGTCCCTTCCATCAATTAAATATTAATCACACACATGAGCACCAAAAGAAAACATATAACCATCAAATCATTAAAAACTAGTAATAAGAATGAGTTTCATAAAAATTTTACTACTATAAAACTGGGTTTATCCAGTGTTGTGTCTTTTACAGTGCTAGCTAAAAACACTATTAAAGACCCCTTTATCAATGATACAAAAAGAATCATTAAAAGGGGTATTTAATAGGGATTTTTTTAGAACTTTTAAAGGGGTTCTTTAACAGAGCTAAAAAATCATTGTTAATGGGGGGATTTATCAGATCTTTTTTACAAGCACTAATAAATGGGGTCTTTTATCAGTGCTTGTAAAAAAGAACTGATAAGGGGGGGTATCAATTCTTTTTTAGAATCGCTAATAAAAAGAACCCCTTTTTCAGTGATTTTTTACAAGCACTGATAAAAGTATACTTCAAAAAAATTATATTTCATTAAAAATAATATATTAATATATAAATATATTATATATTATTTAAAATATGTTTTCAATAAGGTAAATTGGTATTTGCATTGAATATAAAAGATATTTAGCAGAAATAGCTTATAAACTAATTAAAAAATATTTTTAATTAACAATTTGAAAGTTATTTTTGAGTAATAATTATTTAATTAAAATTATAAGACCCAAAAAAAACAAAAAATTAATAAAAGATCTAAAATAATTTGAAAATGTCTCTCAAACGTCAAACGACCACAGCTTTTGATATGGGTGTCTTTTTGAGCTCTACCATATATCAAATTCAATATTGAAAAAAGATATATTCCTTTAGTAATATAGATAAACCTATATGACATTTTTAGAGAAAAAAGGCACATAAGGCCCCTAAAACCGTGTTTTTAGTCGGCGTACCCTGATTTTTTAACATTTGATGGATTTTTAGGCTCATTTATAGGGGTCATATTTACATTTTTTAGTGGGGACTAAATTTATTACTAGGTATTACATTCATATATATATTATGGTTTTAAAATTTTATCATTTTTCATAATTTATAGTTTTTTATAATCAAATATATAACAATATATATATTTTTTTAATATATTCACACACAAAAATTTAATTTTATAAATAAATAATTAAGCATATTTACATATAAAATATATTTATTAATATATAAACACATATATATTAATATATATAAATATATGGATAAAATAAGTAATGAAATATATATAAATATATAGATATTTCATAAAATATAAAACAAAGAAATATAGGGGAGTGGAAAAGTCTTTGATGTATATGCTAGAAGTCTAGGGTTCAAAAATCGCTAGAGGTAGGGGCACATACGGGAGGGTGGGATTTTATAATGTGATGATAAAGTTGTGGGGGAGCACTGATGAAGGGATAGGGGTGGGAAGTAAATATAAAGGAGGTGGGTGGGGCGTGGGAAAAAATATATATACCCTTTATCCGTGGGGCCTTTATCAGCGCCTTTTTAGAACTGATAAAAGGTTTAATCCTTTAATGGTACTCAAATTATCAACACTTTTTAGCACTGATAAAATCATATTCTAATGCTTTTAAAAGCCATTTTTTTGTACTATTTCTAACAAGAATGATGCACCTTTTCATAGAATAAATAACTTATGGTGAGAAAATGGGTTTCATTAAACACATTATAGAGATTCCATGGAATGAAAATGGGTCTCATATCCTTTTATAATGAATTTACATAAATAAATAATTCATAATTCCATCAATAATCATAACATGATAAACCCATGGAATATAAATGGATATCCAATGACATTAATTAACTTTCTAAATAAATACAATTCATTCAATAAAATAAAGCATATAGAATTTAAAAAATATAAATAAAGGGTATATGGTTAAGATAATAATTTTTCCCAATAAGTCGATGTATGACATATAGGATATCACCCTTAAATCAAAGGAATCAAAAATGGGGTATCCATTGAGGAAATGCATTAGAAGAAAAATTACAGTTATACACAAAAAAAATTAGGCAACACAAAGGAAATGATGGATCATTTCTTAAAAATATAAGGATATTACATAATCCATCCAGAGAAATTATGTGGGTGGTTACATATGAAAAATATCCCCAATTAAGTATACGATATTTAAAGGACAATAACTTAGATGAATTTTTTTAATGATTTTTGGAAAAATCCCTTTGTAAATAATAAATATCCTTGATATTTTAAAATAAATTTAAAAGATATATTTTATAAATATATTAGAGAAATAATTTCTTTTAAAATTTTGGAAAATATAGAGATAATCTATTGAATAAAATTTAAAAGGTGACAGAAATAATTTTTTCGATGGAAAATGTTAAAAGGGGTCATTTCCAATATATTCATATGATAATGAAGTTATACACTACAGGAAAACGGAATATATGTGAGTGGAGATTTGCGTCGGGGCTCCGTCGCAAATCGCCCATTGCAGAAAACGGCGTCACAAATAGTTGTTTTTACGACAGTCCCGTCACAAAAATAGTATTTGCGACGGTATTTTTTCCCCGTCACAAATTTTTTTTCGTTTATATATAAAAAAGGTATTTTCGATGGGTCGTCACAGATATATTAGTTACAACGGGTTTCTGACCCATCGCAAATGGAAAATTTAAAAAATATTTGCGATATAGGTATTTGCGACGGACAGTCGCAGAAATAGTTTTTACGATAGGTATTCTTTCCGTCGCAAATAGGACAGTAAAAAAATATTTTACGATGGGACACCCTGTCGCAAATACTCTCGTCGCAAATACTAAAAAAATAAAAATAAAATAAAATAATTAATACAAATCATATAATATTATATAAAAATAAAAATAATATTAATAATATAAAAAAATTATATTATTATAATATAAATAAAAAATATATAAAATATAATTATGAGATATTAATATAAAATAATAATAATATGAATATAAATAATATAATATTATATAATAATACTAATATTAACTTCCTTGAAAAAATAAGAGAACATCAGTATCTTTCCCTTAAATTTTCAAGAAAGAATGGTCTATGTAAAGAGTCATGTGATATGATTCTTATAGATGATAAAGACATGACTTGGACTTTCCTATTGCAACGCTACTTGTGAGGTGATCAACCAAGCAAGGACAATTATAGAGTTTACATTGGACACGGTTCACACAAACTTTTTATTGGGCATGACCTGAAAATTGGCGACCCTTTAAGATTTGAACATGTTAAGAATAGAGAAAAAGTTGTTGAAAATATTGATAATTGTAATATTTTATAATTTTTTTATAATTTTAATAATATTAATATTTTTTATAAATATTAAACATATAATAATAAAATAACTATATTATTAGCATTATTTAATTATTAATATTAGAGTAATATAATATTTTATATTATGTTACTATTTATGTTACTAATTATATTACTAATTATGTTACTAACTAGTAATGTGAAAATATGCATATAGGTCGGGTGGTTAATCAATCCTTGAATAGAAAAACAAACGTGATTGACCGCTCATCTACCTCAATTTTCTTTTCATTTGTGTGTTGAGGTTGACTGGAAACGTCTGCCTCCACATGTAATATTTGATTTTAGTATCAAAATTATAAACCTCCTCACCTCTATGCTGGCGAGGAGGTTGATAATTTTGACAGTAAAAGAAAATATTACATCTAGAGGTAGAATTTTCATGTCAAGCCTCAACACACAAATGAAAATAAAATTGAAGTAGATGAGCGGTCAATCACGCTTGCTAATTATTCAAATTGTAGTTATTAATTATCCTAATTATTTCTAATTGTTTTTTAATTATTTTTAATTGTTTCTTAATTTTTTTTAATTGTTTCCTAATTATTTTTAATTGTTTCTTAATTATTTTTAATTTTTTCCTAATTATTTTTAATCGTTTCCTAATTATTTTTAATTTTTTATTAATTATTTTTAATTGTTTCATAATTATTTTTAATTGTTTCTTAATTATTTTTAATGGTTTCCTAATTATTTTTAATTGTTTTTTAATTATTTTCAATTGTTTCCTAATTATTTTTAATTGTTTCCTAATTATTTTTAATTATTTCTTAATTATTTTTAATTGTTTCCTAATTATTTTTAATTGTTTTCTAATTATTTTTAATTGTTTCCTAATTATTTTTAATTGTTTCCTAATAATTTTTTATTGTTTCATAATTATTTTTAATTGTTTCTAATTATTTTTAATTGTTCCTAATTATTTTTAATTGTTTCCTAATTATTTTTAATTTTTTTTCTAATTATTTTTAATTGTTTCCTAATTATTTTTAATTGTTTCTTAATTATTTTAATTGTTTCTTAATTATTTTAATTGTTTCATAATTATTTTAATTGTTCCTAATTATTTTAATTGTTCCTAATTATTTTAATTGTTCCTAATTATTTTAATTGTTCCTAATTATTTTAATTTTTCTTATTTATTTTAATTATTCTAATTATTTTAATTGTTCCTAATTATTTTAATTATGCTAATTATTTTAATTGTGATAATTATTTTAATTATTCTAATTATTTATAATCAATTAAATCTAATTATTTCTTAATTATTTGATAATTATTTTAATTATTTATAATTAATTTGGTAACTACTTCTAATTAAATATAACTACTTCTAATTAAATATAACTATTTCTAATTAAATATAATTATTTCTAATTAAATATAACTATATCTAATTATTTCTATTTAAATATAATTATTTCTATTTAAATATAATTATTTCTAATTATTACCAAAACACCCTCCGGGAGTGTCGATCCAAGAGTGCAGCAAGGCCCGTTGTCCTGTACCAGGTTACCCCGAGTCCAGCTCGAAGCACCTTGTCAGAGTTTTCACTCCTAGGAACATCTGTGCTAGAGCTGCCTCTACTTGTTCGTATCCAGACAAGAATTATTTGGTAAAACCACTTAATCTAATTATACTATATATCTACTAAACATTCTATTAAAAAAATTAAAATTAACAAATAAAAATAAAATTAATAATTAAAAATAATTTAAAAAATAAAAAAATACCTTCACAATTTTGAAGCAATTAACGCCTTCTAACTCCTTCTATCCTCTTCTCGTAAGAAAAAATGAAAACGAAAGAAACTTTCTACTTAGAACTGGAAGTTAAAGAGAGAAATAAAGAGAGATCTGACTGATTTGGAGGTATTTGCGATGGTCTTATTTGGGATGGTATCCCATCGTAAATACTAGTATTTGCGATGGGATACCGTCGTAAATACCTTCGCCCGCATTAATTACGGGTGGCAATTAAAAGGGTTTCTGCGACGGGCCCGTCGCAAATAGCTTCCTGCCGACATACTATTAACGACGGGTGGATATCCCCGTCGCAAATTCCTATTTACTGCCGTCGGTATTGGCGACGGGCTCCGTCGCAAATACATTCACCCATATTAATTACGAGCGGCGGTTAAAAGAGTTTTTGTGACGGGCCCGTCCCAAATAGCTGCATGCCGACATACTATTAGCGACGAGCAGATATCCCTGTCGCAAATTCCTATTTACCACCACCGGTATTGGCGACGGGTCCCATCGCAAATAACACCTGCTAAATATTTTTTTGCGATGAGAAAATTTACCCATCGGAAATAGTATTTACCACCGCCGGGTAGTTGTGACGGGTAGAAGGTGACCGTCGCAAATAGGCTTCCCGCATTTTGGCGCGCAAACCGTGCCATATCTATTGTGACGAGTTATGTATTCCCGTCACAAATAATTGACCATTTGTGACGGAAATATATTCCCGTCGCAAATATGATTTTTGTCGGATTTTTTTGCGATGGGAATAAATCCCATCGCAACAACCCCGTCGCAATAATCAATTTTTCCCGTAGTGATAGGTCACTTTCAAAAGTTATTTTCAAAAAGGTGAAGTAAAAACCTTTAAAAAATAGCATTTGAAAAATAAACATCAATAAATTATTCCTTGAAAAATCATAAATATTTTCAATTGTAATGTGGTGTGGAAGATTAAACATTTTATTTTGAAAGGATTGAAAATATTTTTAAATACCTTTGTTTGGAAACCCACATCATAAAAAGAGTAATAGATTTCCATTTATGAAATGGGGTAAAGATAATTTTTAATATAAAATAAAATAATTCATGTTATAATTTTCTAATAGAGGGGGTAACATTGGAAGGATGGAAAATATGTACTTGAAATAAAGATCCAATTAAGGGATAGAGGTTCGTTCTTGATAATGTTATATTTTTAGGTGAGATAATAATCAAGTAATAATATTTGAATCAAAATATACATTATCACAATTAGGATTAAATAAGACATCATATAAAATGGGGAATAACACAATAAATATAATATTTAAGATTGAAGTTTAAAAGAAACTATATAACTTGAAGAAAGTGATTTGAGTTACCAAAATACCTTATGGACAACATATTCTGTGAATTAAGAAATTTTTTAAATGGGTTTTATGTATTAAAATTTTAAATACCCATTATTAAAATATAAAATTCTAAATAAAAAAATAATATGGTATAATTTACCTAAATTATATGAAATATGTTCAAGAATAACAATTATAACTCAATGAATTCTAATTGAGTTATTAAAAACCCTTACACATCTTGGAGAATTGAAATAAAACCCTCTTGAAAGAGGGAGAATTAAATTGAAACTAAATTTATATGAATAAAATATATTTCCTGACATAATATCTCAATTCGAATTTATATTCACCACATAAAATAAATTAGGTGTATAATACAAAACACATCTCAAAGAGAGAAATTTGAGATGAAAATCCTTACCTTGGGCATGATTTATTATACAATTATACCAAAAATTCTAAGTAATTAAATTAATTTTATTAAATACATACCCAAGAACCTTATTCATAACTATAAGCATCCATATCCCTCATTTATAATCATTTTATACATTAATATTAGTTTGTTTTTATGTATTTTCTTATATGGGGTGTTTATAATTTTAATGGTTTATACTTATTTCGTATGAGCGATATCTATATTTTTTATTGTTACAAAGTTCATCTGTACCAAATCATTAATGTTAATATAATTGATTATTATAATGATTTATTTATTTTAAATTTTCTTTCATGAGTGATTTTTTCATTATCCAAGAAGATGAAATTGAGAACAAGCATATTTTGGTGATTTTTAACCTATGAAGGTTGTTTTCTTAGTTAGTGAATTAGATATCGATATAACACTTCAATAACCAATCAAAAATATTTATTTACACATTTATTTCATATTAAATCATTAATTAATCTTTCATAATCATCTATTATATTATTTAATATCATTGTTCAAGTAGGTGGTCAAATTGACCCAAGCATGAACATACCATCTTAAGTGGATAATTATGAGGTGATTGAGTTATAAAATAATTATACCTATAGTTTGATGATATAATTAAGTGTTTATTAGTGTGATATATTTTAATTATAAATAATTAATAGAAAAATTTATGGATAAGAAAAAATTAAATAGTATGAATAAATTTTTTTTCCTCTTACTTTACATGTTTACTACAATTATTTTTATAATGATTGTTTATTATTCATAAAATTAATTTGTTATTAAATTTTTTTTAACATTGATATGATGAAAATATTATTTTATCTTAAATACCATTCTTATATATATCTAGGAAGGGAAATATTGAAAAATGAGCTCATTTATTTATGGAGTTGGTAGTCTTCACATACGAATGTTTCACGTTTTCATTTTTCTTAATAAAAAAGAGAAAAGTTAGTTAATTATTGTACTATCAATATAATAAAATATTATCAAAATAAGGATAAATATATTTTTCATATTAACAAGTTGTAATGACATTTAAAAAAATAAGGAGTGAATAAATATAAATAGAAATGAGAAAGATTGGTTAGGTACTTATACCTCAATCTTAGATTATCTCTTTTGTGAAGTGGATTAAAACTTTAAGGTTTTTTCTTTTAAGAAGAAAAGAAATGGTGTCCATGAATGTTTGTGAGAGTTTTTTTAAGATTTTTGTCTGAACCTTGGGGTTTTTTATTTTATGGGATGTGAGGATAGGATATCCCCTTTTATAAGTGAAAATGGATGAAATTTTTATAAATACCCAAAAATTTTCAATAATGGGAAGTCACAGTGAAGTAGTGTGGCTCAAAAATTTGATAAATAATGGGATGGGGAATATATAAGGTTAAGAAAGTCTCAAAAAACTCACATGTTTTTTAAACATGTTTCTATCCCTTAACCCCTTGAATTATTACCTTTAACTTTTTTTCTTTTACTATGGTAACTAGTTTTTATCTAAAGTAACATAATTTTTATGAATAAAAATAAAGTGGTACTTATTGGATAATTTGAACCAATTTATTATAAACTTTAAAACCATTTTTTCTGATTAAATTTCTAAAATGTTAAAATGTAATTCTATTATAATAAATTTATAATGTATTAATAAAATTGAGAATAATATTAATTGTTTTCTAAAATATCAATCATAGGTTTATAAACAAAATTAAATTTTTTAAAATGTATAATAGAAATTATAAAATATATTTTTTTAATATTTTTTTTTAAATTCTAACTCAAACTTATACACTAATAATGGAATAAAGGTTGCAATATTATTAAAAACGATATATTGCACTATTCACATAAAATTCTAATGTTTCTGAAAAATAACAAATTTTCACCCTAAGATAATTATTCCATTAAAAATAAAAAATTTATGCTCATTTTATCTAATTCAAAATTCTGAAAGTTTTATATTTATATTTATAACTAAAATAAAAAATATAAGTATAAAATAAATTTATTGAAAAATGATGTTTTAAACATTATATGTTCTTATTATTATTTAATATAAATTTCTAATTTAAATGATTTTATTATATAAGTTCATATATAGTAATGTTTTAAAAAAAATTTAACGTAATCTGTTAAGATAAAAGAAAAAATATTTAACAAAAGTGTTCTTTGAAGAAAATAAATAATATTTTTATACCAAATATTCTTTAACAAAATACCATTAAAATTAATTATTAATATTCTAAAATTTAAATTTTATATATACATTATATCATATTTTAATAATAATAATAATAATAATAATATCTATATGTAACACACACACACAAACACACACACACATATATATATATATAATATTTTAATATAACATTTTAAAATAATATTTTTATATCATTGTGAGTTATATTATCTTAAATTTACAACATAACTATACATGAATTCAGTATACCTATTGGATATATGTCCAATTACAATATCTGCAATAACCATTTTTCTATGACCATATTTGCAACGAACATATTTACAAAAACTATATTTCTTTCCTCTATATATAAACTTAATAAACTTATTCTGTTCAAACTTCCCATTTCCATAGTTTTCAATTTATATCTCACAAAAAGATTTCATGGTATTTCTTTTCATGGTTTAATTTGTGATACTATTGGTGATTATTTAAGGCTACAGTGGTCCAACAAAGGTTTTATCTCTAAATATATTATTCAATTCAAATTATTTTTCCCATTTAATTTTTTGGATTTTTAATGGATGTAATCATACATGATGTGTAATACTTAGCTTCTTGTGTTTTTATTATAACATTTTACTATGAAATAATAAAGTGTTCTTAGTTTAATTTCTATCTTTTATGAATTTCAAACTAAACTATTTAAATTCCTTAGAACAAATAAAAACGTTTATAATTATCAATATACAGTATATAAAAATAATATGCTTCCTAAAAACATTGGGAATTACAATTTTATTCATCGTGGTTATATTCAATCACATGGATATTTGGTTTTAGTTTATCTTTAGGATTATCCTTATAAATATGTTTTTATATGTCTCATGGTTATGTACCTCTTCTTACACTATATTCACTGATTGTATATCATTATTTTATTATAAAAGATATATGTTGAGTTTTGTTTTTAGGGTGAAATCATTCTCATTCTTTTGTGTGTCGATACCTAGGTGCTTGATGTTAGCCTGCCGAGATATGGAACATGCTTGGAAAATTTTGATGAGATAGTTTGGGTGACATGTCAAGCCTAACTGAGTTTGTTAATTACAAAATGGTATCAAAGGTGGTTTGTTTTTTAGGATGGTTGGTATACTATATTTTGGACTATAAGGACTCAGGTGGTAATTAACTAAGGGTGTCTGGTCATATCACTTTCATGTATGACCTTGATTTACCTTAGGTTGTTAAATATTTTTCTTCAATACTTTACACTTTATTTTGAGTTTATTTAAAAAACATTATAATGGTTTTCTATTGAATTTATATGTATTCACCTTCACTCATTGAATCTACTATTTTCTTAAACAATTATTGTTTAAGAGTTTTATTATGGCTTCTTCTAGCTCATATTTTTATTCAGATATGTATTACTAATATAATCAGGTATTGTATCTCGTTTATATTAGATAATACCTCCAAAAATGATATCTTTGAATCAAAGGGAAGGACCTACAAGGTAGGTTCCACCGAAATACCCTTCAGTTATCCCGGATTTTATAGAAACTACAATATAAAATATTTTATCCCTAAATCAAGTAGATGGTCGAAACCCAGAATTGATAATGGATCATACTTTGAGGTTTTGAAAAAAAAAATACACCAATATGTCATGGTAAAAAAGGAACCTAATAACCCTTGAAAAGGATCAAGAGGATAGAAAGGATTTTCCACTTTTTGAAGAATCCAAAGGACTCTAAGTTGGGATTTTCAACTTATATGACTGAAGGACCTTAAAGGATATAGAAAGGTTATTTAATTAAAGATAAATTACATGAAGACCTCACTTATAACACTTTAAATAAGGCATCTAATTAGTAGTTCTATCATGATACTTTGTGAGTGATGAAGGCTCAAGAGTTTGAGAATTTGGATTTATTTGATGATTCGGTGATGGGTCTTTCAACTAATTTTACTGAGTTGGTTCATCTATCTCTAAAACATGTCCCTAATGACAACCTACAGGCTGGATGATTTCATATGGTACTGAATCCAGATATTTGATCGATGCTTATTCTAATGTGTCTTCTGACCTTTTCTGAGGTAGTTGTTAAAACCTTTATGGATGAGGTAGACTTTTCTAGAATGATAGGTCTTAGTAGATCTTCTGATATAGTATGGTGTTACCAATGTGTGATGTATGGCCATAAAATAAATCATAGTAATAGAACTTAGTTTATTTCAGGATCAACTATAGGGTATTCTTAGGTGGTTTTCTTCAAGTATGGATGTTGTATCCCTACTAATCCTAATTGTGACATAACACCCAAGATTTTCTAATATTGTAAACAATACAGATACCTTAAGTGTTTTTTTAAAAAATTATCCCAAGATAGTAGAGTTATAATCACCCTTACAAGAGGCTCCTAGGCTTGTTTAAATTATGTGAAAGGTTATGAATCCCATTCTCATCCAAAGGGGGATGTTGATGGGGTAAAGAAGGCTAAAGATGGGGCTGGGGTTGGACACCTTTTAACAATAGAGAATACTCCAGAGGAATGTGAATCAAGGCTCCATAATATAAGAGTTATGGTGTTTATTTCATCCTCCACGGTCCTAGATTTTCTTTATACTGATGAATCTCATTCTTACATATCATCTAGGATGATTTGTATATTTTTATTATGATTGTATGTTATGTAATATATGATATATATTTCCACTCCCTTGGGTAGGATTAAGGAGAAGAGTTTTAAATGTTCACTGTGATGGGTTATGATCACCAACTATAAGGTTTTGAGGGTTTTCCTAGTCATTGGTCTTGATATAGTTTACCTCATCATTGGAATGGATTGTATAGTTATTTTTAAGTCTCAAGTTGATTGTTACATTCCTTAGGTTCAGTTTCTATATCTTGATGGGGTTACTCATGTCTTTTAGGGTGAGTGGTATCCTAGATCTAAGAGGGAAAATCCTGATGTTACTAAGGTCAGAATGATTTCATTCTAATTTTAGGATATGTTTCTTGATGACTTCAATTTGGAATTAAGTGGTCCACTTCCTTCTATAGTGAATGAGTACCCTAAAGTATTTCTTAATGATTTTTGGGGCCACCACCCCAAAGAGTGGTTTATTTTACCATTTACCCACTTCTAGGGGTGTGTCCCATATATTTTCCATCTTATCATATGGGACACTCTAAGTTAAAAGAAATAAAATTTCATCTGTAGGATCTTGATCCTAAGGGATTTATTGATCCAACAGTGTCACCCTGGACATTACTGGTTATCTTCACAAAGAAGAAATATGGGAGAATTTTCTTTATATTGATTATTGAAATCATAATCAAGTGATTATTAAGAATAAGTATCCACTACATAAAATTGATGACATGTTTGATCAACTTAGGGTATCTTGATGTTTTTATAAGATTGATTTGTTTTTAGGGTACCATCAACTAAGAGTCTAAGAGGAGGATATTCTTAAGAAAACATTTAGAATAAAGTATAAACATTATGAATATTTTGATATTCTGTTATGTCTTACTAATGCTCCTGTGGTGTTTTTGAATTTGATGAATTAAATAATTTATTGGTTCTTGGAATTTTTTATAGTTTTTTATGATATTTTAGTGTATTTGAAGATAGAGGAATAACATAGGGATTATTTATATATTGTTCTCATAACTCTGAGAGAACTTAATATATATAGAAATATTTCTACATGTAAATTTTCAATCTAAAAATTGAAGTCTTAGGGGTACATTATATCTAAGAGATGAATCTTTATGGAACCTAAAAAATATTTAGGAAATGGTATCTTGGGAGAAACTCAGTAATGTGTTTGAGATTTGATGCTACTTGGGTTTAGTTTTTTATTACATGTGTTTTATTAAGGACTTTTCCAATATTTAATTTTCCATGACATAGTTGACCCATAAGGGTGTTAGTTTGAATGGAATTGTTGGTTTCAAATATCATTTGAGTAACTGAATGCGAGGTTCACTTCCTCTCGAGTACCGATTCTTTAGAAATAGGATTTTGTATATGATATGTTTTGTAATGCCTCGGGTATGGTATTAGGAAGTGTTTTGATGAAAGAGAAAGATGTAGTGTCCTAGGGATATTTCCAACCATTCCCTCACAAGATTAAATATCCCACCCATGATCTTGAATTGGATGTGGTGATTCATGCTCTCTGGACATGGTGCCAATATCTCTTCGAAGAGTAGTTTATTATATATGGGGATCATAAGAGAATGAAGTATATTTTTACCCAGATGGATTAGATTATATAATAGAGACTCTAGGTTGAATAT
The DNA here is from genome assembly GCA_963277665.1 of Viscum album. Classification (NCBI taxonomy): domain Eukaryota; kingdom Viridiplantae; phylum Streptophyta; class Magnoliopsida; order Santalales; family Viscaceae; genus Viscum; species Viscum album. The sequence goes on along the minus strand of OY728132.1, from coordinate 695,731,034 downwards.
ATTTATACTTTCGATTTTGATATTTTATACAGGCCTAGAAAAGGGATTGTGGTCATTAATTCACTTAAAAATAAGTTATCAACTCAATCCTTGAAGGAATCATTGGAATAATGGTCTTTGCTGATTCTTTTTATTGGGATACACTTGGATGTTGAAGAAAATGATAGTAAAGTGTGATTGTCTTGTTTAAAATTTAATTCTTCATTTTATGATCATATTCATCTTAGTAAATAAAAATAAATCAATTGTCAATGTTTTAGTGGAATCTTTTATATTAGGAAGATCTTAGTTGAATGGTCTTGGCCTCCTGATGGTGTATTGTGTTTCTGAGGTAGGACGATCATTATGATAACTCCAAGGAAAGATTTTCTAGAAGGTACAAGTTATTCTAGTTAGTTTGTGTACCCTATGATGAAAAATATATTTCATTATTTGAGGAATTTGTATTATTGGTTATGGATGAGGTGTTAGATTTGGTATTTTTTTATCATAATGCCATACCTTTTAGAATATTAAGGCAGAACACTAGACATATGTCAGTTTGTTGTAGCCTTTAACCATTCTTGTATAGAAGTGTAATGATATATCAATGGAATTAATTGTCAATTTTCCATGTAATACTATTAGAAAAATGTGATATGGTTGATCATTGATTGAATCATGGAATTATCAAATCTCATTTCTATTCAGGAGACGATGAAGGTGGGAGATCTCGGGCACCTATATGTCTAAGAGATCATGAATCTCTATTGAGTTCATGATACTACTGTTTTTAATAGATATCCATGATTTACATCTCATTTTTGGAAGGTTTTATGAGATAAAATTGGTATCAAATTGAATTTAAGTACAGTGTATCACACATAGAAATATTAATAGTTCAACTGATCTAATAAAATTCTTAATTATATGCTTTGGGCATGCATTTTTTGATTTTGATGGTTCATGAGAAAATAATTTGACCATGGTTGAGTTCACCTATAACAAAATTTATCTAGATTCAATTAAAATGGTGAATTTTGAATCATTGTATGAGTATCCGTGTAGTTCTAATTTTTTTTGGGAAGAGTTGGTAGAGTGGTATTTTTTTCTCTGGACTGAGTTTAATTCAAGAGATGACGAAGAATGTCTAGTTGGTATGAAATAGGTTAGTGATATGTCAGAGTCTCCAAAAAATATTTGGGTACTATTATATTCTCACATTGGAGTTTGTGTTAGGTGATCAGGTCTTTATCAAGAATTTTATTTGTTTAGTGAATCATCATTTGGGAAGATAGTGTAAGTTGAAATAGAGGTTTATTATCCCTTTGATATCATTAAACATCTTATAAATGTGGCATAATAGTTGGACTTACCATATCATTTGATATTTTTTAATGAAATGTTTCATGTTTCCCAACTAATGAGATATCAAATAGAACATTATCTTGTGATAGAATGAGAAGATGTTGATATTGAGACTGAAAACTCAGTTGTTGAGAATTCAGTTCAGATTATTGATTATTATAATTTGGAACTGAATGGTAAAATTATTCCCCTGGTCTATGTACCATGGTAGAATATATGAGACAACCAAGAGAAATGGGATAATTAAGCACTAATGATACAATTGTGTCCTTATACATTTATGATTCCAGAATCATGAGTGATTTCCAAGGGAAATAATATCATGGTAGGTAGAATTGTGACATCCACTAAGTAAAATGTATACACTTTTTTGGATTTTTTATCTCTATTTTAGTTCTAAAGGAATTTAGGTGTTAAGGGTTGGTATTTAGATTTTATAAGAAATATTTCAACTACATGGTCTGCACATGGTTAGTGGTAACTATGTGGTAGTTGTGCAATATGGCTCAATTAACTCTAGTTGTGTTTTTAATGGTTTAAGTGTGGTTTTTCTAACATTGTGAAATTTCTAGACAAAATGTTTGAATGGTTGGGTTTAGTTACAGAGGATTTTGCACATCTTATGATTGTTTTTTCTAACAATCCAACTAAACCTAGGTAAGCATGTAATTTTTATTTCAAGGGTTATTAAGGACCACACTATCAGTGCATGATTTTTCTAACCGTGCTGACTAACTATAAAACCCATATTAATTTCATAAAGATTTAAATTTACACTAATAACCTTGTTGATATTTAACCCAAATCTCACCATAATCTTTTATTATCTCAATAAACCCTTTCCTTGAGGCTCTAGGAGGTTTTACCTTCAATAAATTGGTGATTCTCCTTTAGTCTTAGGGTATCTCTTTGAGGTATACTCTGATTTCCACATGTTTTCTCCTCTTATTTCAAAAACTATCCTTGACCTCTCTTATCCTTCAAATGGTGAAACTAAAAATGTATTTTATGGTTTTATCAAGAGGTTTTATAGGGAATTGATTTGGTTTCTTATTAATCTAGTATTGAGAGAACCCAATATCTTTATTTCTGATTACTATTTTCGAATGTGATTATGTTTCCTCTATTATTGTTCCAGGTGTCTATATATAATGTATATTTATCAGGGGAAAATTTATAGTTCTTGTGTTTTCATTTTTTTTGGCTTATGAAAATGGTTGATTTAATATCTATGTGGTCTGTATTGTGTAATTTCATATTTGGTGTCAAAGAAATGGTATTAAAGGGGGGTTTTCTTTAAAAATAATTTTACACAATTCATGTGTTTGAATAAATGAATAAAATATGTTTTTGAATATAAAATGGATTTTAATGAATGATAGTGGAAATAATTTTCTTCTAGAAATGTTTTATTAAATAGTGACCATGTTTTACTTGAATTTTTTTTATAAAACATAGCACATGGGAGCCTTGAGTTCATCAGGTTATGGATATATGAACACTTTACTGAGTGTGGAACTACTAAGGGTTATGGTTGTGATATTAATAGACTATGGTAGGACTCAATATCAATAAGATTCACATTTTTGTTGAAAAGTATTCCTTTTGTGTCCTAGTTATGTATTCCTATAGTTTGAATCAAATTGTTTTCTTGGTTTTATTCATGGTGGTGATAGTCAGTTACATAGAAACATGGTTTTGGTTTATTTTTGGGATTATCCTTTTTTATTTGTTTTTTATGTTTAATGCATATGTATATATTCATATATTATGTACTATTATTATTTATCTTTATCAAATTGTATATGATAAATGTTAATCTGCGTTTTCAGGGTAAAATTGTTCCCATGGTTATGTGTGTTGATACCTTGGTGCTTCTTGCAAACTCATGGTGATCAGGAATGTGCTTCGAGCATTGTAGTGAGCCATTTTGGGTGATGTGTTAGGTTGAACTAGGTATGTTCTTTACATTGAGGTTTCTACTGTACTAAAATACATTTAATAAGTATTATTAGTTCCTTAGAAACCCCTAAGTGGAATCAGATTCATGCCATGCATTTTAGCTCACAAAATCTTGTCTAAAATGAAGAAATTTGATATCGTTTTATATATCATATTTGGTATCATTAAAATATATATATATTTAAATAGTAGTTACTCTTATGGTATATAATAACATAAGTTGTGATATAGTCACCCAATATGATATAAAATATCATAATTTGTGATACATTTGAAACCCTCTTATTTTATACATATTATAACATATGATATGAGAAGTCATATAGGACAATAGAGATGGTCCACATTTTCAAAACAGAATGTAGTGTCATCATTGAGTTATATCATATATTATAATATATATAACCTAAGGTGTTCAATGGATATGTATCAATATAGAATTATCTATCCTAAAATATTATAGAAAATTAAGAAAGATACACCTTATGATATAAGGTATATCATCAAATATGATATTTATCGAAATTTTATTTTTTATAATTATCAATTATGAATTGAATTATATAATTTATAAATTATTTATACATTTTTAAAAAAGGTATTTTGCTATTGTTATTTAGTTTATAAAATTTTTATAAATTAATTAATTATAAAGTGTTTATAATTAATCATTAAATTTTCATGAAACATTTAATAAATTAATCTCTATAATGTAAAATTTTAATATTAAATACCTTTTATATTATTATGTAATGAGTTATAATTTTGATATAAAGTGTTTATATATAAATTATAAGTGTATTTTATAAATTGTTCATAAAATAAAAAATAAGAAAAATATAAAATACCTTATATTTAATACTATGAACTATTTATAATATCTAATACAAATTATTTAAATTAAAATGGAATTATCTAAGAAAATAATTTAAACCATGTCAATATGAGTTTAGATAATTTATATGCTCAAGGTTTGAGTAATATAAAATGTATGTTATACTTAATATATGTATAATACTTACGTTGTTCATATAAATAATATTCATATACAATATTTATAAAAAATAAAATAGTAATTTAATAGTGAAGAAGTTCATATTATAAGTTAATATGAAGTGTTTATATATAGTCAATTATGGAATTTCTATATTCCATGAATAAATTATAAAGTCTTTATAATTTCATAATTTGTGATTTTTTTAAAAATTGTCCATTTATTTAGTATTATTACTTTTTTTCATTACTCATCAATATAATTTTTATATTATGAATGGTTATATAATTTAGTTTAAACGTGTGTCAATTGTTTCATTAAATCAGAATACATACATTTAAAGAGTTATATTATAGGTATTCTAATTGATTTTGTTTCATTACATGTCAATTCTGGCTTGTTCAAGAGTTGTGAAAAGAGTTACAAAACAATATCATTTGATCATATTGATTTTGTAAGAAGAATATATATTTTAAACTAAATCATTAAAATAAAAAAAATAAGTAAAAAAATACATGAGATAAGATGGTCAGATTAAATCCCCTTTAAAACTATTAGGTTTCAAATTCCTTCCAAAGTGAACACTTGTTAAGATGCCGATCATCTAACCAGGTTGTTTCATGCTAAATATGGGTTTCCCTGGAATATATTATGTAAGGAAAACTTGTAATGAATTAACCCTGATAGGATTAGGTACATGTTTATATAATTTTATTTGGGTTACACTTAGTTTGGAGACCCTTATAGAATTCGGTTACTTAATGAATAATGATGAGCGAATCAACATACTAGATTATGATGAAGAGTTATCTGATCAACTATCCAACAGTTATATCTGATATGATTGATATATTTTCTACCAAAATAGTTAAGTTATAAGATAAATGATAATGCAACCCAAAGTTTATAGAATATTATATCTTGTTCAAATAATAGATATGATGTAAATTTTAGATGGGTTATTATTTTAGTGAGAGTATATTTAATAAAATTACTTATTAAATAATTATAAAACTTGATATATATATCTGATAAAATATTCTCTCATATAAAAATTTCATTCTCATCATCAACCATTAATTTGATACCAATCCAAAATAAATGATATTATTAAGGTAATAAACTTCATTTATTAGTACCAAAGCATAAGAATTATTCTTAATTAGGAATAAAAATCTATGTATTAAATAAAATATTTCCTAAAAAATTAAATGTTGAATTTTTTAAACAAGTGAATCTGGATATTTATAAGAATAATATACGAATTTACTTAAGTTTTCAAAGGAATAAAATTTAATATGACTATAGGGACTTTATTCTATACTCATATATTCAATATGATTGTGTTTGTAAATCACTTGGAGATACTAGAGGCATTGTTTAAGGCATGATATAGTTGTTGAATTAATTATGTAATTGTTATTGAAAATTTTACAATAATGAGAATGAGTTTAATAAAAGTTTATCTAGTTTAATCAATGTTTTAAGGATATACCCATAGGTAATATCCCTTTAGATATTCCACAATAATCTTCATCAAGCATATATTATTGAATAAGGAGTATCTATAAACTATAGTGGAACTTATATGTTCATTTTTTTAACATGGTTTCTATATTTCATATCATGGTGATCATGGGATTAATGGTTCTAATATATCCCACTATATTCAATAAGTGTTATTCAAAACGTAGAAACCCATAAGAATGGGTTTTGGGTTGAGTTTCCTTATAGAGGGTGATTGGGCATGTGATGTTGATTTGTCTAGAGAGTGTGATGATAGTGTAGTGATAGGAATTAAGCTAAATACCTTGGTGTTGTAATGCATCACTTGAGGTGTGTGTCTTTATAGTTTATTATTTTTGTTATGGTTTTATGTAAGGTTAAAGAGTTAAAACTATATAAGGATTGGGTGAGGAAATTTAAAGAGGAAGTTTAGGGGGTTCTTTATATTATTTTCATTATGTGGTTTTAAGAGTTTATTGAGAGAAAAAATAGATAATTTTTCTATATTATTTTTTAATTTAAAATATTTCACTTCCAAAAAAATTCTTAAACTATATATTTTTCATTTGAACTTTATTAAATCAGTTGAACCATCCTATTATGGGTTGTATATATCATTCCAATATTAGTCTTTTACATTGTAGTGGGTTCCCTAAAACCAATTTATATATATTTTATGATTACATGTATTCGTTTTTTTATAATAATAAAATTATTATCACATGATTATTATTCTTTTGTGTGACATAGTATGCGATAATATCCTAAGAGTAACTATTTCACTGAAAGGTCATAGTAGTTCCCCACTACGATGAGAACCTAGATGTGTCATGATAGAATTTATAAATATATGTACTATAAATGTATAATATCATTTTATGAGTCCTAAATGATACAAGATATTATGAGTGGAGACTTATAGGAATTTGAGGCACTTTCTCATGGTGTACAACCTTGGTAATATCTTGTGTGGGAGAATATGAGAACATGACTCGCCAATAGGAAATTCATATTTATATATTTCATTGGATATTCTTATATGTGGAAGTGTTTATAAATCCTTATAATTTAATATTATTAAAAAAAATATTATTAGTTATGTACTTTGATGTATTAATGAAAACTACGATGGAATATGCTTTCGAAGAATTAGGATATGTTGGGTGCATCATGAAAAATATTTCATTAATGAATAACATGAGAACAGATTTTTTCCTTCCATTTTTTAATGGAAGGTGATATCTTAGGACCTTGATGGGAATATAAAATCCTAAATAAATCGATGGACATGTTTTTATGTGGTTAGGTTCATTTCTAGAAATTCAAAGAAAGAGACATTGAGCACATAGGTTAATAACACCAGCATACAACCTGTATGATTAGAGATATCATGATAAAGGGATTATATTATATAGTAAGCATTTGTATGAGATTTTATATCATTTTGACATTAAATTGTTTCTATATGGGTGCCTTTGTGTGTTTCTAGAATCTAGCATTAGCATTTAGGTGGGACTGCTTAATGACACTGAGAAAGAGGCCTTAAGGGCCACACACTCAGGGTCTCTAGAACCTTGGTTAAATGTTAAATATTATTTATTATTTAAAATTTTGAATAAATATTATTTTCATATATGTCTTAATACTTATTCAATTTTTATTAATTGTTTATATTTCATCACTAGTTATTCAAGAGAATATTTTATGAGTATAATATTTAAATATATATTTTATATTTAGTGAATATAATATTTATTTATTTGTTGTAAAATAATTAAGAGATATGTATTTATTAAATAAATAGCCATTATATGAGTCCTAATTAATATTATTGAGTAATGATGGGTTGAGTTCAAAGGTCTGGTGAGAAATATTATATATTAAATAACATTTAAATAATTTTTGAACAATTTTTACAAGAAATAATATTTAATTAATTCACTACTTTTGTGCATGTCTAAAAATAATAATAATATTATTATTATTATAGACATGGGGTTCTGTGGGGATTAAGGAAATAATAAGAGTGCATGTGCCACAATTATTTTCTAACCCTTGTAATATTTAAGCCCAATTGTATTATTTTCAACCATAACACTAGCCATTTGTTTTGGTTGTGCACAACAAATTTTTAGAATCCTCTCAAAACCTAGAGACCTCCTCCCCAAGAACACTCTAAATAATAGAGTGTTATACTCCTCTAACAGACATTTAAATTCTAGATAGATAAAGGAGATTCCTTCTTTCAAGAGATTCTCATGGTGATCATAGATTAATGGAATAAGTGTTATGATATTTCATGTTATAACTCATATATTCTTACAGTGATGCTTGTAGCTTCATGGTATATATGTTGATCACTGCTGGTGGGAATCTATTCTCATGTCAATTAATATTTTATTCAAATTTTTGGTTCATGATGTTCTTCTTCAATGTACATCTAGGATTAATCATTGATTATGAAAAAAAGTCAAATTGTGTGTGCCCTACCGGTGATTCCTCTATGAACATAACCTTGAAGTGGTAATAGAGGGGCCACATATTAATTTATAAATATTTAATGATCACTGAATGATTTACATATTTATCATTATTTTCTAATTTTGTTTTAATAATGGTTTAATCTTAATGATAAAGTATTTCCTTATTTATCTTCATTATCACAAAATATCAATAAATGGATTAATTTTGAATGAATAGATTTCATATAACTCATATGAAGGTGATAAGGATTATGGTCAGATAAAGAAGGAGTACACGACATGTAATCACAAGTACCCATTGTGTACCTATGTTTAATACCCTAGGATAACTAATGAATAAATACATATAATTTTTATTTATTATATGTGGTGTGTATTTAAGATACAACATTTTTATTGGGATATCCTGATGCACATTTAGCTGGACTACACGATGTGTAACTTGGGTTCACAACGTGTATTCCATTATTCAAATATGAGTCATATGTTTTTACATGGTACGTGTGACTGGTAACCATATTACTCATAAAACACATGATGTGTACCCAAGTACAATCCATATACTCCATTAATTTCTATAGTAGGCCAACATGCCTAGTCCTTAAGCATGTTTCATGGATAGATAACAAATAAATATACACAATGTGTACCTAGACATCACACACTTTTTATGATACAAAATTAAATAGAATTTATTATTAATTTATTATACTTATCAGAATGTTATCAACATGTTTTTTGAGTGTCCTTTATTTGACTCATAAATTCTATGTGCTGGGTTATATATATATTTAATATCTACTTAATTTCTGTGTAATATTTTGAACTACATTTTGTGTATAAGTCAAACATAGTGATTACTCTATGTGCCTTAAAATAGAACACACTATATAAATAACATGTGTAAGTGTATTATTTATTGGATAGTACATTCAATGAGATTATGTAATAATACGTGTATGATACATGCCACATGAGTAAATAGTATAAAAATATAATATCTGGCGGGAAGTTCAGACAAGTACTCATCGTGTTACCTCCAAGGTAAATCTTTTGTAGATAATCAATTTTGAATAATTATATTTAATTTATTTAAAATTATATTGGATGAGAATATTAATAATTTTTTGATGATAATTAAGATAAATTAATTGATTAATTAAGGAAAATAATTAATTGATTCGAGTGTGATTTATCTTAAATAAGAACTTTTGCAAATGAATTCTAGTTTATTAAATGTGTAATTTGTTGCATGTATGTATATGATCATGATCATAAATTTGGAATTTGTATGTGATTATTTTAACATCAATTTATTATTATTATTAAATTAAAATTGATGGCATGTGTGATTTACATCCTCTCATTATGTAAGGGTCTGCATTCCCATGGTTTGTTTTATGTAAACCCCTTAAACCAAACCTTTGGTAATCCTCACCTACATATGAGTATAATATTATGTAATGGGTGGAACTCCTAGGTGAGTGGGGGTAGTTAAAGTTTATATTAGAGGTGAAAATAATCCAAGAGTTACATGGGAGGATAGTTGGAAGTATACAATATGAACCAAATCATGGTTTAAGTAATTTTCCCATAGGTTAATGGTTATTTTATCATATACTAGATAAACTAAGGATCATGATCACACCACCATTATTGTTTTATTTCTATCAAGTTTCATGGTTAATTTTTTTATGGATGTCTCATCACAATCAGATGAATTAATGAATTAATAAACATACAAAATAAAACTAAAATAAATTGTGGTATACATTAAATTTCTATAAGACATGGTTAATCACTAAATTAAATCCATAAAATATTAGAGATTGTGTAATAAAGATAAAATAGGTTATTTAAACATGGTGTTAAAATCCCTAAATTGTATATATATATATATATTAAGATGGTATAACTTTCTAGTACTTGGGTATGAATCAGACCATAATTCAAAGTGCATAACTAACAATTATTAGAGTGTATTCAATTATTTGGGAATTTATATCTTGATTTTTGGGTCAAATTAACCGTTTTCCCATTAAGGGTTGATTTCCTCCATGATAATTAGTAAAACTAGTAGGAAAGGTTTATAGTAAATCCAAATTTGGAATTTTAATATTATAGAGTCTACCCAACAAATCAAGGAACTCTGAGTTAATGTTGTTTGAAATTTACACCGAGATAAATACCTTTAAATAGTTTGAAAGACCTCAGTATAGGTCATGAGAAGGAGAATATGGATGATTTACACAAAAATATCCATAAAACATGATATTTCAAAACTAATGATGATGGCTATTATGTTTTGATAAAATAGTGGGATATTAATAAATTTAATATTTATTATCTAATTTTATCTGATAAAGTAATAAAATTATACACTTCTTAATTATATCTATGAAATTACACATGACTTCAAACATATCACTACGATCCATACATGAGAGGGATAACATTATCATTGGTAATATATTCCAATAATGGAAAAGGAATTTGTATATTATTCTATTCCATGAAGGGAAATTATATTTTCTTGAAAATCATGTTCTTAAAGAACCTAAATAAGAGGATAGTGAGGAAGAATTATCTCTATATGAGATACATTTTGATGGTTACACCATAGTCTAATATTTAATTTTATCATCAATGTACATTGATATTCTAAAGAAACTTAAATATATGGATGCATAACATGTTTTCACACCATTGTGATCTCTATCAAGAAAAGGTGAGATATGAAATATATGATATATCTAATGAAATTTTTACATGTAATCCTAGGAATTTAATTCCTACTATGCATCGTATAGTTAAGATGATTAGGTAAATTGAGTGCTTAAACTTCTTGGGTAAAACATACCATGATGATATGGACAAAAACCTCATCCTTTCATCACTATCTAATTCAATTTACAATTTCATTGCGAATAACAACATGAAAAATATCAAGAATTCTATTTCATAACTTATTACTTGCATTCACTAAGTTGGAAAAGTACTTGGGGTGTGAAAAACATACATTCCTAATGGATAATAATAAAAGGAAGAAAATGTTAAAGGGCCTCAAGACTCACTCCAAGAATAAAGCTTCCAAGCACCACCCTTACATGAAAAATAAGATTCAAAGGTTGGAAAAAGAAAAGGATTCAATATGTTTTGAATGTGTTTGTCTTGTCTATTAGAAGAAAAATTCTACCTAAAATAAAGGGGAAGATAAATGTGTGTTTGTTATTTAGTGTAATATTTATATATCTACACATTAGATATATCTTTTGGTTGTTATATCTATATCCAAATGTAGGAACCATGTAGATTCTATAATTTTTTTAAAATAGATGTTGAACTTCAAGAAACCAATAAATAACAACTCACTACATTGGATATAGAAGACCAACACATTCAATTTCTTACTAGAATGATTATGGTTTTAAAGAATTGTTATTTTGTGCCAGGTTTTACAAAGAACATCACCGATATTTATTTCCTTGACTTGGATGGATTTATTTTAAAATTTGAAAATAAATAATTCCTATTTTACAAAAACATAATTGGTTATGGTGATGAAAAAATAAATAATGGTCTTTGTGTATTAAATTATGAAAACCAAATATTGGGAATTGATAAAAAAATAATTTTCACATAACTCATTCCAAGCCCAGATGTGGAATCACCATCTTGGTTATGTAAATGAGAATATTCAGGAAAATATGTATCAAGATGGTTATTTAGACTCCTTTTAGTTAAGATCACGTGAAAGATATCATTCTTGTTTGCAAATATATATGACCAAACCAACATTCAGTGGATAGAGTGAAAGGGAAAAAGAGATTCTAGGATTTTTATACATAAATGTGTGTGGTCCTTTTCTAGTGGAATCTAGAGGTGGATATTGTTAATTTATAACTTTTACTAATTAATGGAGTAGATATGGTTATGCATTATTGATGAGGTATAAGTACAAGGGCTTCGATAAATTCAAAAAACTCAATAATTAAGTAGATAATCAACTTCGTAAGAAGATAGAGAATATTCGATCTCATCAAGGTGGTGAATATTTTAACCAATAGTTAACCAAATTTCTAGGGGGTTTTGATAATCTATCCCAAATAACCACACCTTATATATCATAGTTAACTGGTGTTAGTGAAAGGAGGAATTGTGCCTTTCTTGACATTGTAATTTTTATGATGAGTCATTCAGATCTTCCATTATCCATTTGTGGATATGAATAACATGTTACAATAAACATTCTAAACCAAGTACCATGTAATGCAGAATACATAATTCCATATGAGTTAATGTATGGAAAGAAATTCATTTTCTCAAACGCACATGTATGGGGATGAAAGGCATTTTTTAAGGATATATCATGCAGAAAACTAAAACCTTGAGGCTTGAAGTGTATCTTTATAAGGTATCCCATGGAAAAAAGGGCATACCATCTATACTGCCCATTGTACAATAAATTATCTATTTAAATAGAGTACATATTTCTTAAAAGAGATCACATTCTCAATAAGGATAGTGGGGGGAAGATTTATTTTTGATAAATTTAATGCTAAAGATACAAAAGAGTTGGTATAGGAAAACATTCCATAAGTCCTCATGGAAGACGTTGTTCTTGAAAAAAAAGTACCATGTAAGATCACCAGTGAGTTAAGAGAACTAAAAAGATATTCTTTTCTAGTCACCAAAGAGTGTGACTCATTATTGGTTGAAAATAATGACCCTTTATCCTAAAAATATGAAGTAGAGATCTCAAAATTATCAATATGGGAAAAATGAATGAATTCTGAGATGGATTCCACATGTGAGAACTAATTTTTGGTTCTTATTGAACTTCCAGTTGACGTAAATCCTGTTGGATGTAAATTAGTATTTAAGAGAACACTAGACCTAATAGGTAATGTTAATTACTATAATGCATAGATATTGGATAAAGTTTTCAAAAAATGTTATTAAATTAAAAATGATGAAACATTTTCTCTAATTTCCAAGTTTAGGTAAAGTATAATTCTACTTTCTATAAAATTTTATTGTGACTATGAAAGTTGTAAGATGAATGTAAAAATAGTTTTCCTTAATAAAAACTTTTCGAATATATCTACACAACACAACCAGAAGGGTTTTTGACCCTAAAAATTTTCAAAAGAATATGAAATATGAAATGACCCATTTATAGATTGAATAAAACATTTAGGGCATGAAACATTTGGTTCAATGAAGCTATAAAAGAATTTTGTTTCATTTATAATTAATTTTATCCATGTATCTACAAGATATTTAGTGGGAGTTTGGTTATTATCCTAGTAGTATATGTTACTGATATATTAATTATTGTAAATGATGTACCAGTCTTACAGTCAGTTAAGGACTAGTTAAAAAGGTTTTTCTCTATAAAGGAATTAGGTTAAGCTTCTTATATTATAAAGATAAAGTTAATTTGTGATATATCTAAGAGTATTATTATATTACTCAAGGCACATACATTGACCAGATACTAAATAAATTTAATATGGAACAATACAAGGGAGTATTTTTTCAAGTGTCACCCGGTATACATATTTCCATCAAAATGTTTCCTTATACATAAGAGGAGAAAGAGAGAATGAGTATGATCCCATATAATTCCTTTATAGGATCAATCATGTATGATATTTTATGTACTATGATTGATTTTTATTAAAACTTGAGCATGGAAAATGGGTATCAAGATCATCCAGGTGAATAACATTGGTGTACTATTAAGTCTATCCTTAAGTATCTAAGAATAACTAAGGATATGTTCCTAGTGTAAGGAGGAGATAAGTATCTATTAATTAGGGTTTATATAGATTATAGATTCAAAACAAATCATAATGATATAAAGCTACATTTATGATGTTTCTTTAGTCTCAAAATTTGAGTTGTGTGATAGAAGAGTTCAAAATAATCAGTTATCGATGATTATATAGTGGAGTACAAGTATATAGCGGCTTATAATACAACCAAATAATTTTTTTGGATATGAATCTTTTTTCAAGAACTTGATGTGGAACCAAATAGTTAATACACTATCACCTTATATTGTTAATATTCAACAATGGTGGCCCTCAAAAAGAATATAAGATCACGCTAATGGATAAATAACCTTATTAGGGTTTTTTTCTTAGAGGGGTGAAGATTCCATGAGAATGTTATCCATGAAAGAAAACATTGAGGGCCCCTTAACTAAAGCCTTGTATCAGAAAAAGAATTATAGGATAATAAGATTATCTTATGAGGTCTAAATTTAAAAGAGGGGTTGAATTTTTGTTGAAAAACATAGTTTAAAATATTTAGTCTAAATAAAACAAACATCCTCTTAAATAAATTCTATTGAACTTAGACTCAGTTTGATTATCAGAGTCACAAAATTGGAACCCGAAATATTTCGATTATATAAAATTAAAAGAATCATAATCAAAATGGATCTGATTAATAATACATTATTTTTTTTAATTATAGTAACACTGATAAAACCAATTATATAGAAATATAATAATGATGAATATCTTTCTATTACATGTGCATAGAAATAAACACTTGTAAAAACAAGAAATAAAATATCTATATAAAATTAAAAATTACTTACAATAGATTATTAAAAGATTTACCTATTTTAACTTTAATAGTAAGCTATTGAATAACCTTTACTAAAGGTATCCATTGTTTTATATTGAATATCAAGTCTCTATATCCTTATAAGGATATCCCTTAAAACGATAATCAGACTTCCTATATTATTCTATCCCATGAATTCCTTGATATGATTATTGGATCTTTCTCCCTATCCCCATAATCCCTCTATACGATGGATCATATTAACCATCATCTTTTCACAATAATCCCTCAATTGTAACAATGATTGACCATGGATTCCAATTGAAAGGGTTCTTAAAGAAACATCCCTAACAAGGATTCCTTACAAATAAAAAATATCAAAATAACAACACCAACTAAGAATTTTCTGTTCATGAAGGGAAATCTTTATAAAACTTTAATTGTGAAAGTTATATAATACAAACTCTTAAAATACTAATTATTTATAGTCAATCTCACAATGGTCATGTTTCTAAGTTCATTGCAATGACATCAAAAATATTTCACTTGGCAAATCATCAGTAACCTAATGCCCAACATCGTATTGATTAACGCCATTATAGTGTTAAAGGTATTCCTTGTGATAGAAACAAGTCTAGGTATTCTAAATATAAACTTAGGTTGGGATTATGTAATTCCTTTTCTATTGTCAATACGATAATCCTTATGAGTATTTTTCTAATTTATCGGTCTAACGGTTATGAATTTTTTCGGTATGATAGACAAGACAATGTCAAACTCTTATTCTGATTAAAGTTGAATCTGATTATCATAATTATGGTTAATCTGATAATCACAATGAATAATAGTAACTTTATATTTTCAATACAATAGAACTACTTATATGTAAGGTAAAATATTATGTTTTCTACAAAAACATACTAAAACACTTATGAAATAAAATGTTAGTAAACATGTTTTAAGAATGAGTTTGTGATTTCAAAAACTAAAGGAATGGAAAAGTAAGAAGTAAAACCTATGAATCAATAATATTTCCCTTTTTGTAAGGCATAAACCCCAAAACATAAATGAAAAAATAACTTTGAAAAACATACATCACATTGTTCTTTTCCAAATTTTATATTTAGAGTTCTTCTTTAAACCATAACTCCAACTAATTTTATAACTCTTTTGAATTTTATTGTGATTATGATGTTCAAAACTTGTCCCCTTTAGTATAACATCTTCTAGTTTTTATAAAATAATCTCCATTTTAAATATATTATCCCTTTTAATAAAATTTTCTCCCCCTTAATGAAACACCTCCCCCTTTGCTAGTATTTTCTCCCCCTTTATGATTTTCAAAAATTAATGGAGAATTAATATGATGTTTAATAAAATGGTAGAAAAAAAATTGAAACAAAGTATTGAACTAACTACTCATCCATGTATGTATGAAATAAAATATAACCAATCAGGATTGAAAAAACATTCAATCATAATAAAATTGGAATAAAATACAATTCATTCATTAATAATAAAAAAGTTTTACAAAGTGCATTGAGAGTTAAAAAGAAAAAAATCAATCTTTCATTATCTATGTATTCAAAAAATCCTCAATCTTCTTAAACTCATAATGTTATTTTTATAACTTTTTGAATTTTTCTTCTAGATTCTGATCTTGATACTTGATATTTTTCACTTCTTGAGTATTATATTTATTTTATTCCCTAAATAAAATTACTTAATCTTCACATGATTTCAACCTTCTCATCTCCAGCTCCATATATTAGATATTTTATTTTAAATAACTCACACCTCAATATGTTAATTGATGGAATCTCTAAAATATTCAATAAAACGTACACTATCTACCATATCATTGGATAACTGTTTGAAAGATTCAGCTGATTCTATCAAGAGTTTCTTAATTTCATCAAATTATTCATCATGCATCTGAATATCTAAATCAACCTTGTTTTACCACTTAACCATTTGATTGCATGACCTTGTGTGAGTCTAGGAATTCTCTTTAAAAGTATTTAACTCTACATTAATCCAAATCATTGATACAATTAATACTTTTATTGAATCTGATTTATGATTGAGAATATATTAGATTTTTTTAATCCACACTTCAATATTTGGAAAGTAAGTAATTATTCATTATAGTCTCTTTAAGACATGGAAAATATAATCAAATCCTTTATATGCTATTATTTTTTCCGAATTTGATTATTTAAGATCAACCTTGGGAGGTTTTGTTCTACTTGTTCCAACATCAACATCCTTTCCTTTCTTATTATCTATATCTAAAACATACTTATTTTAAATCATTTAAACTTTCTTATCATTTGAGATTTACATAATATATATATCTTAATCAGTTTTAGTCTTGTAATCAACTTTGGTATTCTAATTTTGATATGATTCTTATTTCATTGATGATGATTGTGCTTCTTGTTTTCAAGATGACTCTTCCTCTTGAAAAATTACTGATTTTTCTTCTTTATTTGTCTTATAGGGTAAGATTGATGATGAGGAGGATGAATCTGATGATTCTGTGTTGGAAATGGTTTCTTCACTACCATTCCCTTTTTTCATTCTTTTCCTTTTATTCTTCTTATACCTCTTCTACAACCACTTCTTCAACTTATTCATATTCTTCTTCTTAATATTCTCCTTATTTTCCTTCTCCTTATTTTCCATAAACAACTTTATCAACTTCCTTATCAAGATATTTTTGGAGCTCCCTCAAAATTCTAAGAGGACCTTTTCCTACTACTCTAGTTTTGATTGTTTCTCTGGAACAACTGGGACTGATTATTCAACATAAATGTTTTACATTCCATTGTCAGTACTAAAGGGATTTCAGAATGAACAATAATTTTTTATTTAAACACTTTTCCTAATTTTAGAAAGATTTAATTGGTGAAGTATGTGGGAAGGAATACTATCTCTGAATATCTTTCAACTTATTTAAATAGATTTTCAAAAAAATTAGCTTCTTGTAATATCTTTATTTCTTCTTTTTCTTTTCTTATTATTTTAACTTTTCTGCAGAAATAATATCTTGATACCTTTTCATAAATGAGGTCAATTCTGAATTTCATATCCCTAGGTTTTTTCTACGCCTTATGTTTCATCATTTATTTAAGAACATAATCTATAATTTCCTTCTCTTTATTTTTTTTTCAATAGAGGGTAAGCCTATACATCCCTCTTCCATGTATTATCTTACTGGGATTTACTTGATGGTTTGGAATATGAGGAATCTCAATAAACATTCCAAACTAACATCTTTAATTTTCTATCAAAGACTATTTTCATTCTAGCCATTATATCATTACTGATGAAATAAATTTTCTTCTCAGACTGGATACAATGAGTTATCCAATTTAAAAACATTCATAAAATCAATAAACATATTACTTATAAATTCCATAAATATGATAGTCTTATATTTGATTGGATAATTTTTTATATTCTTCATAGTGATAAAGATAAATTTTACCAAATCTATATTCCTCATATTCACCAAGAAATCTAGAATAAAAACATCATATATCTTCAACATATCTATAAAACCTTTTCTTAGAATCAGATATCCTTCTATCCATAGGGCTATAAATCTATTATCCAAATTCAAGTGTAAAACCATTGTTACTTTAGTATACTATAAAAATAATGAATCTTTATATTTGGCCTTGTTAAATGTTCTAAGGTTATTCATCATCATGTGAGAAGGAAAATACTCTTCTCCTTTAAAATTTAATCCCACCAAATCTATAACTTTATTATAAAAAAACTTATAACTCTTCAAAAACATTTTAAAATAATCTATTTATTTACCATACGTTTTTATGAACTGTACTGATGCATGAAACTCTAAAAAAACTTCAAGATAGTAAAGGTGAAAATCCTTATTAGGTGTTTCAACAAAGAGTGATTCCCATCCTTGGAATGAAACTATATTCTTAATAATTAAATCATATTTATCATACCCTAATATATTTACCGTCCTTTCTCATAATATTAACCACTACACATAATCTTCTTTGTTTCCCATTGGATCTGTAGATGAAACTAGTGAACGGTCAAAAAGTAAAACTTTCATACTGGCGAACATGAAGGTTGAAACAAACTCAGGACAAAAAACCCTCTAAAGAACCTATGTGAGATGTGTAGTAAACCTAATTTTTATAGTCATTTGATAAATGATTCATCTTCCCAAATATAATTAATGATTGAGATTTAATACCATTCTGATCTGACAGTTAAAATTGATCTGAAGAAGGTTTTAAAAGAATATTTGAACTCTAGAAGTTTTTAATAGTTTTATCAGAGCCAAGATGAATCTGATTTGAAAATGATCTAAAAATATTGGAAAATATATATATATATAATAGAATTTATAAAAATAATAATTATAAACTAATATAATGAAATAGTTCAAAAAATAAAAGAATAGAAGAGTACCTTTTAGAGTGGAAAGCTCTATTGGTATTATTAACCTATTCTTATTGGTTTTTTTAAACTAAACAGATTGACAAATTTTTTAAATAAATAATGACTATGATATTTTCAAAATAAATTTGATTATAATAGTTTTAAAATAAAACTGATTAAGTTATTTTTTAAAAAAAATCATCTATTTACAAAAAAAAATTAAATGTAAAATTTTTTTAATAAATTTTTTTTCTTTGGAAATTTTTAAGAATTATAGAGTCTTAAAATCATATTTATAAATCTGATTTTTTTAAAAAAATTATGTTTCTATAAAATTCCTTTTGATAAATGTTTTAGAGAAAGTAAAATTTTATAAAACTAAAAGTTTTTTAAAAAAATAAAATGTTTTTGAAAATCATAAACATATTTACTTCTTATAAAAATGAGTATATCAATATAAGAATATGGGTTAACAAGAAGTAGATATGAATGATCACTTTACATTGATCATTCCTCACTTCTTTTTAATGTATTCAAATATTTTAGAACTAAGGGTTTTGTAAAATGTCAACAAGATTTTCTTGCATTCTGATGAATTAAAAAATTATATCTCCTTTAAGTGTGTGATCCTAAAAGAAACAGATACTTATAACTATGTGCTTAGAACATGAGTGATGTTCTATTTTTTTAATTAAATAAATAGAACTTGTATTATGAAAAAGTATTTGAGTTTTAGTAAAACTCATGAGATAGTCAGCGATTGTCTGTTGCATCTATATCATTTGAGCATAACAACTTCCAGCTACCACATATTCAGCTTTAGTAGTGGAAAGTGAAACAGATTATTGTTTCTTACCAGACCATGAAACTAAATAATCTCCTAATAAATGATAAGTTTCATAAGTAATTTTCCTATCCATTTTATATTCTCTAAGGTCAGAATCCAAAAAAAAACTTTTAGTTCAAAAACATTTATAGAAGAATAGAAAATAACTAAATCCATAGTTCCTTTAAGATAATAAAAACTTTATTTTACAGATTTTAGATGGGTTTATTTTGGATTTTCTTGATATCTTGCACATAAGTATACAAAAATAATTAAATTTGGATGAATAACAGTTAAGGGATGTAAAATTTCTATCATACCTCTAAAATGATTTTGATCAACTAGTTTCCTAGCCTTATTAAGATCTAAAGTATTAGAGGTATAAATAAGACTAATAATACTTTTATTATTTTTGAAACCAAATTTAAAAAGAATGTCTTTTATATACTTATGTTTAGATAAAAAAATTCTTATAGATTTTTTTAAATTTGAAAACTAAGGAAATATGTTAACTCACCCATCATACTCATTTCAAACACATATTTCATAATATATTTAAAGGAATCTATGAATTATTTTTGATTTAATCCAAATATGATATCATAAACATAAATTTTTTCAATCATAATATTTTTATTAACTTATTTCATAAAAAGTTTTGGATTTTTTTCTCCCTTAAAAAATTATTTTATAACAAAAAACAAATTAATCTATAAACTCAAGCTCTAGGTCTTGTTTAAGTCCATAAAAATATTTGGTATGTTTAAAAATATGTTTTGGATGTTTTTTATTCTCAAAAATAGGTGGTTTTTTGAAATAAACTTCCTCCTAAATGTATAAATTAAGAAAAGAACACTTCACTTCCATTAGAAATAGTTATAAATTAAAGAATGTTGTAATTGATAGAAGTATTAAAATAGATTCTAGTCTTTCTAATGTATCAAATGTTTATTAATAATCTATTAACTCTTGTTGGTTATAAAATTCACTAACAAGTCTAGCTTTATTTCTAAACATTATTTCATTTTCATCACATTTATTCCTAAAAACATATTTTACTTTAATTATAGAATTTTCTTTGTGTCATTCAAATAAATTCCAAACTTTGTTCCTCTCATTGTCATTAATATAATCTCCCATTGACTTAATCCAGTACTCATAACCTAAATCCTCATTAGGATTATTAAGTTCAAATTAGAATAAGAAAAATATATGTTAAATTTTATTCCTTAAGTAACCTCTAGTCCTAACTGGTTGATCTACATCGCCAATGATACTTTTACTAGGATGATTCCTTAGAAGAAAGTAGTTTATTAGGTTGTCAAAATTATATTCTTCAATAATAGGTAGAAAATATTCATGAGGAGAAACTTTAGAAACTAATTCTTGATTTTTTAATTATGAAAATAAATTTCTAAAAGAGGATGAAAATTAGTTTTATAAATAACATCTAAGGATATAGGATGGGGTTTTTTGAAAAAAAAGGATTGGTTTCATCAAACTTAACATATACTATTTCCTCAATAGTAAAAGAATTTTTGTTAAAAACTATACAAGTCTTAGAAGTGGTGTAATAACAGTAAAATATTCCTTCATCAGATTTGGATGAAAATTTTAGTAAATTGTCTTTAGTATTCAGAATGAATACTTTTCAACCAAAAACTTTCAAATAATAAACTTTTGGTTTTCTTCCTATCCAAAACTCATATAGAGTTTTATTAATAAAATGTCTAATTAAGACTGGATTTATTTATAGAAGGAAATACTAACCACTTCAGCCTAAATTTTTTTAGAAAAGGAGTATTTTCAATGGTTTTAGTTATTTATTGAAGAATTATATTTCTTCTTTCAAACACAACATTTTTATGGTGTGTTCTAGGAGATGAAAAGTTATGTTAAATACCTTTATTACTACAAAATGTTTCAAAATAATTATTTTTAAATTCTCCACAATGATCACTATGAATAGTAATCAAGTAGGGGTTTTTATCATTTTTAACACTGACTATAAATGTTTTAGAATGACTAAAGACTTTGTATTTCTTTGTAAGAAAATAGACCCAAGTATATCTAGTGTAATCATCAACATATAAATATACATAGTATTTGTCACTAATACTTACAATTTGTGTATGACCAAATAAGTACATGTGTACTAATTTTAAAGCATTAGAAGTTGAGACTTCACTAATATATTAAAAACTTGACTTATATTTCTTACTATTTTGACACGAATCTTGTATTTTTGAACCATCAAACCTATGTTCTGGTAGATCCTTAAAAATGCAATTCTTTGTAAACTTAGATATGTTTTTAAGGTTACAATGTCCTAGCCTTATATTCCACAACCAATATTGATCTTTCATTTCACTAAGTCAAGGTAAGTCTTGGATCCTAAGTTCTTCTATGTTTAGTGTGTAAACATTCTCATAACAATTGGTATAAATAATAAATCTATTCATGGAACTATGTACTAAACAATTATCATTCCTAAAGTTAAAACGATAACCTTCATCACATAATTGACTTATGATTATACGGTTGTTCTTAATAATTAAAATAAATAAAATATTTTAAATAAGAAATTTTCCAAGAAACAAATGTTACCTATTCTCATATTCTATCTTTGTGCATTATCTCTAGAATTTACTTTTTCATATTTCATCTTTATTATCTTCTTGAAAAAGTATTTGTTTATAGTAATTTGAATAGAACATCCATTATCTATGTACCATTTTTTGTTTTTGGTACTATTTTTATTATCCTTAAGACAAAAATATTAGTTTTTTAACACCCAAGCCTTTTCTTATCTGGTATTATTAGAAAATATAGTTTTATGTAACCACATTTGTAAAAATTTGTTTTCGGAAAATGTCATTTCCTTTAAAAAAAAATAGGAATTATTAAGACCTAGGGATTGAAATTTATTTAAGTAACAATAATTTATCAATTTTCCACCCCTTTGACACTTGGTGAAAAATCATTCAATTTTAGGACAAAGTAATTTCTATAGAAAAAAAGTTTTTATAAGTATAAACTCATCCAGTATTATCAATATAAAGATGAATTTTTTTATGAATTTTATCAAAAAATTTCTTTATAGTCATAATATTTGAGAAAATATTCTTCAAGGAAGAAATTTATATTTTATATTTAAAACTAAATTAATTTCCTCAATATTAATAGTTTTAAAACTAAGTTTATCAAAACTATCTTATAAGATATTTTTCTTAGAAACTACTTTTTCAAATTCTTTATAAATAGATTATTTTTATAAATAAGTTTCATAAAGATATTTAAAAATATCTAATATTTAATTAGTAAAAATAGTTATCCTTGAGTCTACCTTATAAATTTTAGATTTAGAATTATCAATTTTTTTATAAATATTTCTATTTTAATTTTATAAATGTTTTGAAAAATGAAAAACATCATCATAAGAAGGTAATGTATTATCTTCTTCCAATGAACATTCTTCATCATATGATGTATAATTTTTCCCTTCAAGATAATTTGAAAATAAATAATTATCGGTTATTGATTCAGCTGTATATTCCTTTTCTATGATATAGGTATTTACAATGGGTATATTTGAAGAAAAAAACTATGTTCCTCTATTTGAAACATTCATTATCTGAAGAAATTTCAAAATAATCTCCACCACTGACACTCCATGTGTCAAAATATTTAAAGGCTTTATTGCCTTTGGATTTTTAATACTTATTATCATTTCTTTCTGAATTATTTTCATTTTGGTCTTTCTTTTTTCATCTTTAGACAATCAGGTTGTATATTTCTAGCTTTATTACATTCATAACATGTGACCTCAGGATATTTCTTGTCACCTTTATCCTTATGAATCATTTGTTATCAATATTGAAAATATTTTCTACCGACTATCTTGTTCATCCTTCTAAAGAGATTAGACAACTCATTCTAAAAATTTTATGATGTTCTAGAATGTAATTGGACAACAAATTTCTTATTCCTCAAAGATTTAACAACATTCTCAAGTGTATGGACATTAATAGGAATAGTAGTGGTAGAAAAAGAAACACTACCACTTTTTTTCTTAGCATTCTCAACATCTCTTTTAAGTCTACCCTCACACCGTATAAGGGTACCAATAAGATAATACAAAGTAAGATTATTAATCTTTATTATCTCATATATATCTATTTTTTCAATTCCCACCCATTTGGAATTATATCAATAATATTTTCAACAAGAATAACATCATCAATACCTCTTTCTATAGTAGATTGTTGAATATTTATTATTTTCATGAACATCTGGGGTATCTTATCAACTGAAACTATAGGTATAAAATAAAAGTCTTCATATTATACCCTAAGAATAGATCTTCTGGTCTCAACAACTTTAGAATTTCTAATTTGTTTGGATTTAAGATTTTCCCATATACTATTTTTATCTTCATATAAATAAATCTGACTATATATGCTTATTTTCATGGAACATAATACAGTATAATTTTCCCTATAATTTAACTGATACTCTTATTTTATTTTTAAAAGTAATAATTTATTTATTAGGAATCTTTTAGTCTACTATAATCATAATAAAATTATCTACTCCAGTATTGATAATTATAGTTTTATCCAATCTCTCTAGTACTCATAATAATCACCATCAAAGATAGGTGGTATGTTGGAATTTTGATTGTCTATAAAACCAAAATTAATTCCTACCATATTAAAAATAATAGAAACTCTTTTTCTACTAACACGTTAGTGTAAAATAATTTATAAACTAGAATATTATTACAAAACATAATAAAACCTACAATTGATTGAATATGTAAAAACTAGTTAATTATAAGTAGTAGAACCTACTCTGATACTAATTGTAGAATCGTAAGAGTATCTTTTTATAGATATAATTATAAGAGGTGGATAATTGTAGTTTAAAATTTTAGTTTAAAAAATTTAAACTAAACAAAATAGAAAGCCTCTTAATGTAAATCCATCGTACTCAGACTCAGTCTGATTATCAGAGTCACAAAATCGGAACCATAAAAAGTCTGATTAAATTTGAGAAAAATCATAATAATAAAGGATCTAATTAGTATCCAAGTATTGTTTTTATCATAACCATATTAACACTTATAGAACTAATTTTATATAAATCAAGGTATAATGATTATTATTCTATTATATATGCATTAGAATAAAAACATGTAAAATAAAGAAAAACAATAGGTATGAAAAAATAATAATGAATTACAATATATTATTAAAATATTTACCTCTTTTAACCTTAATAATGAGGTAGTCAATAACCTTGACTAAAGGTATCCATAGTTTTATACTTACTGTTAATCTTGTCTTTCTTTACCAGAAAATCCCTTGATATGATGACAATATTTTCTTTGTCTTTATATCCACAAAAGCCATCTATTATATGATTAGAAATATCTTCTAATCCTTGGAAGCCCTTGATCTGATGTATTAGATTCACTATACTTCTATCCTTATATTCCCTCAGAAATAACAATTATTAGATGTAGATTATAATTGAAAAGGTTCATAAAAAACATCCCTCAAAAGGATTCCTTAAAAATAAAAATTCTATTAAAAATTATACAAACTAAGAGTGAGCGGTTCATGCAGAGAAATATTCACAGGACATGAATTATGAAATTTATCTCCTCCAAACTCTTCAAATGACTCAGTAATTATAGTAAGTCTCCCAACTGTCATATTTCTGATTTTGTTGTAATGGAATTGTATGACTACTTCTTAATAGCTCATATATAACTAAATTTCTGGTGTTGTATTGATAAACTCCATTAAATTATTAGATTTATTCATTACTATATAAAAAAGTTTAGGTATGTTGATTATAAACTTTGGATAGTTCTATGTACTTCATTATCTATTGTTAATACAATAATCTTAATGAGTATTATTCTGATTTATCAGTATCGAAATGAGTCCAATGGTTATGAATTCTATTAGTGTGATAGACAAGGAAAAGTCTGAATCATGGTATGATTAAAGTTGAATCTTATAATCATACTCATGGTCAATTTTACAATCGTAATGAATAATAATAATCTTATATTTGTAATACAATATAATTATTTATATCTATGTTAAAAGAATATTTTTTCTAAAAAAACATATTAAAATAATTGAGACATAAAAATTTTGTTAAGATGTTTTAAGAAAGTGTTTTTGATATACAAAACTAAAGTAATGGAAAAGTAAGAAGTAAAAATTCTAACTAAACAAGCAATATTATCATGTCACAGCTAGTGGACTGAAGGTTGCTATCAGTTGGAACTAGTGTAAGTGGGATTCTATTGGATTTGATTCTCTAGAACCAACTTATATATACTTTATTATTACTTGTGTTCATTTTTTTGAATATTAATAAAATTATTATCATATCATGATTGTTCTTATACATGACATAGTATGTTATAAGGTCCTAAGAGTAACTGTCACACTAAAAGGTCATAACAATTCCCTGCTAAGATGAAAACCCAAAAGTTCTATGAAAGTATTCTTAAATATATTTTATATATTAGTATCATATCATTTTATGGGATAAAAATTATATGGTATACCAGGGTGGGGACTTATAGGACTTTTGGTGTATTCCCATTGTAATTTCTTGTGTAAGAGATTTAAATAACATGACCCACAAGTAGGAATTCTGCATTTATATGTGTTATTGGATATTATTATCTGTATACATCTATATTTTTACTTATAATTTACAATTAATATTCATTTATATTATTAATATCATACTTTTATGTATTTATAAAAACTTTAATGAAATATCTTCACGATGATTTAGGATACGTTGGGCGAGTAACAAGTAATATTACATTAATGAATAATATGGGAAATAATTTTTCCCTTTTGTTCTTTAAAAGAATATGATATGTCAGGCCCTTTTATGGTAATTTAATATCCTAAATAAATCCATGACCATGGTGTTCTTTGGTATGGTTAATTTCCAAAAAGTCAAAAAAAAATACATCGAGCACATAGGTTGATGGCACTAGAATGCAACATGCTTGATCATAGATATCATGATAAAGGAATTATATTATATAGTAAGTGTTCATATGAGGTTTTATGTTGTTTATACATTAACTTATTCCTCTATGGATACCATGGTGTGTTGTTAGATTATAATTTTATACTTTAGGTGGCTCAACCTAATGTCACTAAGAAAAAGACCTAGGGTTTAACACACTAAGTGTATTCAAAACATTAGTTAAATATTAAATATTAATTATTATCTAACATGTTGAAAAATATTATTCGTGTACATGGTTAAATAATTATTCATGTTTTATTAATCAAAAATATTACATCACTAGTTATTCAAGGGAATATTTTTTGAGAAGAATATAAAATTGTTTATTTGATATTTATTTAATATAATATTTATTTACTTATTATAAAAATGAAGTGATATTTATTTATTAAATAAATATTCATTATTTGATACCTAAGAAATATTGTGGTGGAATGTAATATCTAGTTAAAAGGTCCGCTGAGAAATAATATATGTTAAATATTATTTGAATTAATTTTAAGATATTTATTTAATAAATAATATTGAATTAATTTTTTGGTTTTTTGCATGTCAATAAATAATAATATTATTATTATTACAATTGTAGACATGGGGTTTCATGAGGATGAAGTAAATAATAAGTTCACATGTGTAATAATTATTTTCTAACCCTAGTACTATTTACCCAATTATATTATTTCTAACCATAACTCTAGACAATTGTTATAGTTGTGCACAATGACTCTAGATAATCTTCTAAATCCCTAGAGATATCCTCTCTAAGAAAAATCTCATAAATAGGGAGAAATCCTCCTCCAACACACATATCGATTCTAGAGAGATCATGGAAATTCGTACTTTGAAGTGATTCTTGAGGTGATCATAGATGAACAACGCATGTATTGGGATCTTCTTTGCTAGCACTCATAGATTCCCATGATGACACTTAGAGTTTTTTTATACACATGTGGATCATCACTTGATGGAATCTGTACTATATTCATATGACCCAATGATGGTGTGATGTAGAGATATTATTATATTCCCCAAAAAATAAATAATTAATCATAAGTTAATTATTTAACAACTTAAATTAATTATAAACCATTATTTTAAGATCATGTGTTAGGTTTTGTAATTCTCATTTAAATTAATTTTTGATTAACCACCATTTTTTATGACACTCTTCATCGATGTACATCTCAGATTACTCATTGAAAACAATAAAAAGATGAGTTGGGCATACCCTAATGATGTGTTTTATGTCTAAATCTTTATTTTAACTTTTCTCGTGTTGTAAATAATATAATTTTAAATTAATAATTCCGTATTTTAAATGTAAACTTGAATTTTTTAATGTTTATTATTCATATTAGGTTTATACTTATTCAATCCAAATATGTTAATGTGGTTATTGTCATGAATATATTCTTAGAAATTTCTTACATAAGTACCATAGGGAATTGGTGATGGTTCATGGCCCTTATATTATTATTCTTGGTGGTTATTGTGATTGATTTTAACCATATGCTATAATGTTTCTTAGAATAGTCAATTATCATGAAGAAATTGTTATACTATATTGAGAAGGCATCACATGAAAAGGTAAACAGGTAGCAATGTCCAATGTTGATGATTATGATGCTGTAATTTTATGGGTCTTCTTATGGATCTCAATTAGTTTTACCCTTCTCTATATGAGCATTTATTTTGGAACATGATATGTTTATCCCTCCATTTTATGGGTTTACATACTGATAGGTGATAAATTTATCCCTTTCCTTATATGTGGATGCCTATGGAACTCAACTATTTTTTCATGTTTCTACTGGTGCACAAGTTTCTTGTTCATGGATTTCGGGCATGGATTGAATCAAGTTTGGGTCCTCTATGTGGAATATGAGTTATACATTATTATCCCTTGATATAATCCTTGGGTGATCATAAGCATGCTTTGAATATTTATATGTTTTTAATTGATAAAATTTTATGTATTATGTAAATACCACAAACACTATTACCTAAATTCATTTGATTATTCACTTATAGGAGTAAATATCTCTTAGATATTCTTATTTAGTCTGTATACTTACACTAGATTGTGTTCCTCAATAGACTTGTAGTTTCACTTAGGTAATTTCATGTGAAAGTATGAAAGGATAACTGTTGGTATATTCGATGTATTAAGATGGTGTCAAGTAGTATGTCAATTATTTATCAAGACACAGATTGTTAGTGGCTAGTTTTTGAAAGGAAATTCATGTGACATATCACATAGTCTACCATAAACTAGCTTGAATACCATGGTACCCTGATACCTGAGCCAGTACTGAAATTCCCAAAGGGAATTACCAATACCCACGAGTTGATACCCTAGTATTTTCATACCCGAGCCTTTATTAAAAAGACCAAAGGTTGTTTCTGATACTCACAGGTTGGATACTATCACATGGAATCATACAATAAAAATTTGGGAATGAATTTTCCACGAAACAATGGAAGATAAAGGTATATATCAGTATGTTCAAAACTCCAAAAGGAGAGAGTACTATAAACCAAATAGGGATATCAAAACCCAAACAGTACATCATCAAGGAACTCAAATTCTAACTATAAAACCTCAACACCTGAAAGGAAATGTCACTCAAATACCTAAGGGGTCAATAATAACCTCCTCCTCCAAGATGCGCTTTTCCCATTACTCATACCCAGAAGGAGAAAATCTAAAAACACCCAAAGGAAAATGTAGGGTGTGAGCTAAAAAACCTAATAGGGTCTCACAAATTGTTCCATAATAAGATGCAATAATAATTAACCAAAAAATGATTTCAATTTAAAACAAAATAGCCATGATAGTATATTTGATTATTTTAAATAAAACATTCTTCATTTTAGAGTGATGGAAAAAAAATTATTCATGGATTAAACAAACACTTTATATAAAATAGTTTATATAAATCACTTGGAATGAGTAAATAATTTTCACAATATATGGAATTCATAATCAAAATCACCACAACAAGACCCAAGGTCACCTAACCTACAATATGATAGTTTCTTGTTATGGGATCCTTATAATCTTATATCAGTTATCAAAACTAGTATGTGTACACAAATCACTTAGGCTCAGACTGAATAGGATTCATTATAATCCTATTGTGGATAATATCTTTCAAACTATGTTTTTTTGTGTTGTCACCATCAATATGTTTCCAAGGAATCGTCATCCAAGCATGCATGTCCCAAATAACCCATTAAACACCAAAACTCTCGTTTTCTTAATCAATTAACAAAAAAATGAAAAATCATTTTATTTCACATCAATTATCATTCACAATTTGATTTCCAAATTTCCCTTTTCAAAATTCCAATTGACATTCAAAACCAAATCATTGTCTTTTCATCAAATCATTCTTTATAAAAAAACCAAACATAAGTTTTTATCAATTAAGTTTAATACATTTTCCAAAATCATTTCTGAAATAATTTCACAATTTCCCCCAATTTCAATTGATTCCATAGATTCAAAGTCTATTAGAATTTGTGTTTTTTTCCAAAATTTCATACCAAATAAATTTCAATCCCTATTCATATCAAGATGGTTTTTTTATAATTCAATTGAAATAAATTTCAGAAAATAAGTAATTCAAAGTTAAATCAATTGGCCAATCTTAAATGAAACTACCTACCATTTTTCAAGGAATCACAATGTCGGAAACAAAACACGCTTACGAAGGATGAAGGAGCATAAGATATATGAACTCAACTAGAAAACGAGATTCAACAACACTTAGTTTAGATCCATAAATCCCATGATGTTCTATCAAACTCCAATGGGGGAGATAAAAGGAAGATATGGGGAGACTTCTTACCCAAAGAGTTGCACTGTAAACAATATGATGATCAATCAATGAAAAGATGATCTAGAGGAATAAGAGGATTCCAAAATTTCCTAAGATGAGACTCTAGGTTGAGATAAAAGAAAACTATAGGAATTAAATTAATTTTTTACCAAATATCCCACATAAAACTGACACTTGGTACTTTACATGCTGTGTAACCCAATTACACATTGTGTAATTTTCGTGTCCTGTATATGATGAAAAACCCATCACCTTTTATTAAAATTATAATTTTTAATATTTACATGGATTGTAATGTTTAACACTATGCAACCATTTGATGACATCTTCTAGGTGATGATTACATATCATGTAACCCCATTACAAAGTGTTTAAATCCCTGTCGGACTAAAGAAAATGTAGATTTTATGATGAAGATTCCAAAAAATCCTTGACATTTCCATTATAGGTATCCTCCCAATTCCATATATTTATTACTAAACCAACTAAAAAGAAAAAAAAGGTTAAAACATACCTAACAAAAAGTTAATGGGGGTGTTACAATCTCCCCACAATAGAAACTTTATATCCCTAGAAAGCATGTCAGGAAGGTTCCATATCATAACAACTCTCACCTTATCAGGATCAACTAAAATATCATATTTTGAGATCACATGTCCCAAGAACATCACTTCTTGGATCCAGAAATCAAATTCAGATATCTTAGAATAATATTTATTACTTCTAAACAATTCCATAACTACTCTCAATTGATACATGTGATCATCCTAGAACTTAGAGTAAACTATGATTTCATCCATAAATATTTCCATGAACGTATCAAGAAACTCATGTAAGATCTTTTTCATCAATGACATAAATACTTCATGAACATTGGTTAGACCAAATGGAATGATGAGGTACTTATGATTGGTATAAATGCTCAAGAGGATAATTTTTTTAATTTCATATTACTTTATTCTTAACTGGTGATAACTAGATCAAAGATCAATATCTGAGAACCACTTCACCCATTTCAACTGGTCAAGCAGATCATCAATCAGAGGAAATGGATACGTGTTCTTTATTATAACTTAGTTTAGGTTTCTATAATCAAAACATATCCTGAAGGGAGTTCTGGATCCCCATAGGTTGGTGACTAACACCTAGAATCATACAATACAAAAGTGGGAATGAATTTTCCACAAAACAATGGAAGATAAATATATATATCAATATGATCAAAAAACATCAAAAGAAGATATTACCAAAAACCAAACAGGTTTATCAAAAGAAAAATATCACATCATCAAAGTACTCAAATTCTAACAAGACAACCTCAATATCCCAATTGAGAAATCACTCCAAGTCCCAAGGGATCAAGAACAACCACCTCCTCTAATAGGTACTTCCCCTTTACTAGAACCTTATAGGATAAAACAAACAAACACCCAAAGGAAAAGGTAGGTTGTAAGATAAAAAACCCAGTAAGGTCTTAATAAGTGTTCCATAATAATATTCCATAATAATTAACCAAAAAAAAGATTTCAATTTTAATAAAATGGGAATGAAAATACATTTTCATATATTAAACAAAAGATGTTTCATTTCAAAGTGATGGAAAACATTTAAAATATGGATTAAATAAACACTTTATATAAAACAATTTATATAAATAACTAGGCATGAGTAAATAATTTTAACAATCAATGGAATTTATAATCAAAATTATAACTACCAGATCCATGGTCATCTGCTATGCAGTACAATAGTTTCTATTTATGGGATCCTCTCACATCTCATATATGTTATAACAACTAATATGTGTACACACATCCATTAGGATCATGTTGAATAAGACTTATCAAAATCCCATTAGGGATAAGATCTATCGAACTAGGTTTTTTAGTGTTTTCATCATCAATCTATTGCTAGGGAATTACCGTCCTAGCATGTGTATCCAAAATAACCCAATAACTACCCAGACTCACATGTTCTTAATCAATTAATATAAAAAGGTAATATAACTTCATTTCATATGAATTGTCATTCTCAATTCAATTTCCCAATTTCAATTTTCAAAATTCAAATTCACATTCAAAACAAAATCATGGTTTTTTCATAAAATCAATTATTTTCAAAAAAACCAATCATAGGTTTTCATAAATTCAATTTAAATCATTTTTTAAAATAAATTTTCAAATAATTTCACAATTTCCAACAATTTCAATTCATGCCCTAGATTTTAATTCCATTAGAATTGGGTGGTTTTTCCAAAATTGCATTCCAAAACATAATTTAATCCCACTTCGTATCAAGTTGGGGTTTCAACAATTCAATTGAAAAAAAATTCAAATAGTAATCAATTCAAGGTTAAATAAATTGGCCAATATTTGACAGAACCACCTATCCGTTTTCATGGAATCATAATGCCCACAATGGAACTCTCCAATGAAGGAAAAGGGGCATGGAAGATCTAGGAAAATCAACCTAGAAATAAGATTAATCAACACAAAGTTTAGGTCCATCAATACTAAGAAGATCTATAAAAATCCAAGGGGGGGGAGAGAGAGGGAGATGGAAGATATAGGGATACCACTTAACTAGAGAGATGAACCACCACCAACACGATGATCAATCACTAAATAGATGATCTGTAAGAATACGAGGACTTAAAAATCACCTTGTATGTGCCTCTAGGTCAAGAGAAAGGAAACCTGTAGGAATTAAATAATAATTTCTTCTAAAATTCATACTTAAAACTGATAATTGGGAATTTACACAGTGTGTAACCCGATTACATTCCTTGTAATTGTTGAGTACCAAGTACACTAAAAAACTCATTGTCTTTTATTAAAAGTATGTTTTTAATATATACATGGTGTGTAAGTTTTACATGTCTTTTAACCTTTCACATAGTGTACCCATTTCATGGAATCTTCTAGGTGATGATTACACATTGTGTAACCCCAATACATGGTGGGTAAATACCCAAAATGCTGTAGAAACTACAGGTTTTTTGTTGAAAGTTACAAAAAACTCTCTACCTTCACCATTATAGGTATCCTCCCAATTCCCTCACATCATTACTCAACCAATGAAAAAGGAAAACTAAAACAAAGTTTAAAACATACCTAACTGAAAGGTAATTGGGTATTATATAATCTACTTATTATTTGGGTCTATCAATCTATAATATGATTTTATGTCTAGATTGTTACCTTTTATTTTTGTTCATATACATATGAAATATTGTTCATATTATCATATAAGTAAAATAGGTATTACACGGTTTATACATTCAATTTTTTGTATTTTACAGTATATATATATATGGGTCGTGCTATATTTTTAGTAGAATTTTACATTAATCCGACTTTTCACATAATGAAGGTAAATCATTCCCTAATGATAAACCTAGAAACTCAACATTAGTTACCAAATCTTGGTGATTAGGGAATGTGCGTGGGTTATGTGGCATTTTTTTGTTGGATGGAAGATATTGTTCGGGTCATTTGAAGTGGCACAAGAGTATTTTTTATGTTTTCTAGGATTGTATAGATAGAAGATATGATGGTTTGAGACTTTAGAAGTAACCCATATATAGACTTGATTATATTATCCATGTAGGATGATCATGTTACTAGAGATGTTTGGGTGTTTGAACTAGGACCTCTAGTTTTGAGTGATATTTTGATTAAAATATAATGAGTATAGAATGAGTAAAACTCATAATGAGTCATATGGCTCATCCAAGAGCCAGTTTTTACAATTTTTCATGCAACATTTGGTTTGTGGTATATATGATATATATATATTTATTTTGTTATGATTGTCATATATGATTAAATCCAATTAATTATATGAAACTAATAAAATAATTGGTGTTTTTATATAACTAAGTAATAATGTAATAATTTATTAAATTCACTCACATTTTGTTTAATTACTATTGGTGATTTTTTCTGTATTTAATCTTTTTCTACTAGAGAGTTTTATAGTTTTTTATTTAAAATGTTAGTAACGTGTTTTGGTGTTTCAAAAATAAATAAAAAATGATATATCAATGTGTTTACATGGAAGCTCATTTAAAATGAGATTCCATTTTTTAAAATGGGAATTATTTTGAAATAATTGTAGAAATTGTTTTCTAAAGGTGAATTTATGAATTTTTTTCTTGGTTTTGAAAAATCTAGGAATTTAAAAAGTAAAAAAATAGACATTGATTTTAAATTAAATTATAATGGAATAATTAATACTCTTTTGTTTGGTTTTATCTGTATATTTAATTTCTATTGGTTAATTTACTTTTAAGGAATTTGGTAAGTTGGTTTTGTGAAATTAAGGGTTTTTTAATGTAAATTTAGGCCATAATTTCGAAAATAAAAGTGAACTATAGGTCAAACTATTTTGATTAATGGATGTATTTTGTATGTTTATAAATTTAGTTTTACAACTAAAAATAGAAATCCCTAAATGATTCTTATAGTTTATATGATCATAATATTGAAATTAAATTTATTTTCAACATTATCATGTATTCTTTATATGAGGAACTTGGTTATTTTGTGGCATATTTTTATTTTAGAAGTTAAACATCAGAATCTTAACAATTATTATAGGATCAAAATTAGAGTTTTGATTGTGAATTAAGGATTAAAAGAGGTTTAAAATTTTGGATGAGAGATTTGGTATGTTTTTTAGGGATGAAAGTTATTGTAGTGAGGAATTTGTAATGACTGATGTCTTTATTTTAGTATCATAGCTTGATTTTAGAATTTAAATTTAGGAATTTAGTGGTAAAAATATATACTTGTGTATATTTTTTTATTTCAATAAATATAGTGATTTACTTGGTGTTTTAATAATATTAGATAGAGTATTTATACTTGGTGAGATGGGTAGGAAAGATAAAATTTGTAATTTGGAGTTTTTTGGTGGTAGGAAATTCAAAAAAGGGAAGAAAGACGAGACCACTAGATACCTAGTAGAGGGATATCAACTATCTAGTGAGCTATTCATTAGATGTAAACCTACTTTAGTGACACTAAAAACCAATTCAGTCATATTGGAATTTAGTGGGACACTGGATGACTATTATAGGTCCATCAAATATCTAGTGGACCATACAGGATTTTTTTTAAGAAATGTTGAAATGGTCATTCTAAAACTTTTATTTTTCATCCATTTTAGGGGTCCCTTATGAACATTTTATCCCAGATAAAAAAATATAGGGGGTACTCCTAACTTTCCTATCCTTTCTCCCTCCCTTTTAATGACATTTATCACTGCAATAAAGAGTGGTTTAGGCTCATTGAATCAAAGTATTTTGTAATAACACAATCTCTAAAAACCCAAAGTCGATAGTAATATTACATTATTTCTATAGAATAAAATAGTTACCATAAGATCAAATAGTTTAGTATTCTTAAAAGACTAGATACATACATATTTTTCACATTAAATTTGAGAACATAAAATACAACATAAAAACTCTATGAGTTCATTATTACCCCTTTTAGTAGATCCTCAAAAATTACACATAGTTCTATTTTAGGTTTCCTGGGAAATGGAAAAAAAATAAGGGTGTACTCAGATGCTCAGTAAGGAGTAGTATATAATGGAATCTATCATAACATAATCCTAGAAGAAATAGGATAGAAAAAAATAAATGTAAAAAATAATTCCCTTATCCAATAAACATAGGTCATACTATATCCACGAAAATAAATAAAAACATGGATAATAGTTACTAATCTCATACCAATGGAATAAATAATGTAGAAATTATAAACATACCATCAAGTCCTTATGACAAGACAACATAAATAAATAGGTAAGGAATATTCCAATACCAAAGCTAGTTTTTCTCATGATTCCTTCTGATGCATTGATGGGTTATCTATAATGGGCCCCATACATCACTAATTAAGTCTAATTCATTGATATTGTGAGTTATCAAGACATTTCATAACATTACTTAAGGAACTAATTAATTAATAATGTGAAAATAAAACAATGGATATCCATAAAATGGAAATAAAGAAAAAAAATACTTCCCTGTTCAATGGAATAATGTAGCTATCGAAGATAATATCCTAAAAATCAATACAGAAACTATTTGGATTTATCAATGTAATTGGAAGAATACTTTTCAAAGAAATAAATATATGGTAGCGGAGAGGGTTCCTTCTAAGTGATGGGTTATCATTAGAAGATATTAACTGATTTCAATAATTTGAAATGTAAGGAGACCAAACTAATGGTTGGAATATCCTTCATTGGGTCTTGTAAAATTTGTGTGAATTATCCAAATAATATCTATCGAGGGTTTTTGTACAGTCTCAGGACCACTCATCATGCATCGAGTGAATATTGAGATAATACTCAACCAATATTTTTTACGGTCATTATACTTAGGTGAATTTGTGCCATATAAAAATCCACATTCTAGTATATATATAGGGTTTTAATTTCAAGGATAACCACAAACAACTTAATTTCCAAAATTTAGGATTTTTGGGCATTATAAAGGCCTAGGTAAAATCTCAATCAGAATCCCTTGAAGGATAAAATTAGAAACAAAAGATTAAATATAATAAATAATGATATAATCTTGATATAAAGTATCAAAGGGGCATTCAGTACACCATACAATATGAAAATAGTGTATATCATAATCACATATCAAGTAATTAAAATTTGAGATAAAGCTTCCTTGTCATTAATCCCTTTAAAATAAAAATGATCTAACCTCATGAATAAAAAAAATTAATCACCTACTTCATAACCTAATTTATACTT
This sequence comes from Viscum album, assembly GCA_963277665.1. Lineage (NCBI taxonomy): Eukaryota > Viridiplantae > Streptophyta > Magnoliopsida > Santalales > Viscaceae > Viscum > Viscum album. Next base: position 695,693,201 of record OY728132.1, on the reverse strand, counting down.
ATAAACTTCTTTAAAAAAAATTATAATTATTCTCTACATGTGTATTTGTTATTTTTTATCTATTTTCAATATTGGGTGTGGGTAATATTGATCATTTTAAACTAGTTTCATAATAGAATTTTTATTATTTATTAGTATCCAAAATTTGAAAATTCCATGATAAAATATGTTACTAGAATAGATAATTTTTATTGATTTGTAATTTTCATATCTCATTCCATTAGTGTTTTATTTATATTTCATGAAAGATAAATCAATTTCATCTTATTTCGGTAACGTTAGCGATTGAATATGATAATAAGTTAAATAATTAATATAACCATTTAAAATCCATTAAAATATTATTATTTCTTATTAAAATATAATATAATTTTTATTTATTTTATAATATTCATCCATGATATAGTTTTATATCAGTTTTCAAGTAGGTGGTTAGATCGACCCAATCATGAACATATTATAATTAATGGATGAGATGATCATGAAAGTGGGTTATTTTGGATATGTTATCATTATTTTAGTAGAATAATGATATTATATAGTTAATTTTAAGTTTATGAGTTATATTTAATTATTTTTTTAAAATTAATAAATAAACTATATGAAAAATAAGATATGTTACTTCATAGAGATAGTAGTCCGCACAACACATGATTAACATTTTTTATTTATCAAATAATGAGAGGGAATTAAGGTATATGATAATTAAAAATTTCAGAATTAAATTGATATGATATATATAATATTTATTCATTAATACCATCATTAAAACCAACTATGATAGGTGGTATGAAAAAGAAGAATATGCCGATTCATAGAGACGGTAGTCCGCGCACACACACTAATGATGATTTTGTTTTTTTATTAATGGATGTAAGTGAATAAATAATGGGTTTTATATTCATATATTAACATATAAGTATAATAATTATAATTATTTTATTATCTTGTAATCAATATAAAAGTTTGGGGATATTATGATTAAGAATAAAATACTAAGAAGAAGATAATACTTATGTTGTGAGCTTGAGTTTTCTCATAGAAATATTCATGGAAATGGAGGACTAATGTTAAATAATGTTAACCAGATGCCTAGTGGAGTGTGATAGAGTTATAATAGGAATAAAGAGAATATTTAAAATAATAAATTATATAGTATAGGTGTGGTAATAAGAGGAGGAAGTGAGGCCCTTTTATAAGTGAAGAAATGGTAACTTTTGTGAATACACTTTACTTTTCAATGATATCATCACACTATTCAAAGTTAAATGAATATAAAAGTTAGAAATGGTTCATTTTTTGGGTGTCCTTGGCTCAATAAATCCTCAATAAATAATTTGAAAACATTTTTTAAACATTTCTTTATCCATTTACCATTTTATTTTATACATTTTCTCATTTTGGTTTTTACCTTGGTAACAAGTTTTTATATAAGTAATTTATATTTTATTATAGATATTATTTAACCCATATTAACAAATTTGGGTGTGTATAATATAAATTTATCATCTATTTAATCCAATTTGTTTTATAAATATGAAAAAAAAAATAAATTAAAATATATAATATATAGAAAAATAATTTTTTTGTAGAATATAGATGTTTTCACAATTAAGTGTTCCTAATCATATTTTTTTATTTATTTTTAAATAAATGAGTGCTAATATTTTTATAGATATTTTAAAAAAATTATATTACCATAATTATTGGTAAGTTATTAACTTATTTGATTAGATAAAAATTACACAATGTTAATAAAATAATTCTTTGTGAAAAACAATTTTACCATTATCACAATAATTAACTTTAATCCTGGTAGTATTATTTTTATACCTAAAAAAGAAATTGAAATTATTAAATAACATGTAAATTTTTACATGAAATGTGAAATCCTTTTTTATATTACATTCCTAGAACTGAAAAATTAATTTTTAATTTAAGCTTATAAAAAATGTTTTTTATATTGAAATATTACTTATGTTTCCGAATTGATAATAATATTAATTTTAAATTATTTATTTTAATATTTAAATATATATTTTTTATTTAAAAATATTTCAAAAACATTTAAGACATTTTTTATTATTATAATTTCATAAAATTTATGTTTTTAGCAAAATTAGTATTTTTACTATTCACCTAAAAATCAATTATCTTAGAAAACTCCAAAAAAAATAATTTTAGGATAATTTTAATATGTGTAATTCAAAAATGAATTTAATTTCGTCAAATTAAAATACCAAAATTTAACTTTTAAATAAATTCATGAATAAAGTCTCTTTAGAGTGAACATTATGGAATAGTTTGAGGATGCAGTGTTTACCTGTTATAGTAGGGTCTCGGGTATTGCATCCCCCCTAAATAATTTCATACTAATAATTGGATATATGTCACCTAATAAATCACTATGGGTATTCCCTCCTCACATCTTCTTCAGACTCCCATTTTGACTCATATATTTTTTTATTTACCCAAAGTACTTCTACCATCTGAGTTTTCTGATTCTGCAATACTTACTCTCTAGTGTCAAGGATCTGGACAAGCTCTTCATTATAAGAAAAATAAGGTTCCAAATCAATTACCTCATATTTTAGTATATTCATTGGATCTTTTATCTATGTTTTCAATAATGATACTTGAAATATTTTATGCACTTTAGAAAGGTTGGGTGGCATAACAAATCATTAAGCTCTGACTCTAATTCTCTCTATAATTTCAAAACTCCCTATTTACCTAGGTAATAAGTTAACATTTGTCCAAATCCTAAAACTCCCATCCACGGGGAAACCTTTAAGAATAAATGATCCACCACTTGAAATTACAAGCCTTCCATTCAATTATTAGCATAATTATTTTTTGTTCTTTAAGCTGCTTTTACATGATTTTGAATAGTCTATACTTTCTCAGTTTCCTCCATTATAAGTTGTATTCCAAATAGATTATATTCTCCAACTTCTTCCCAAAATTATAGAGTATGATATCTATTCCCATAATATTCCTTATACAATTCCATTTCGATGCTTGAATGAAAACTTTTATTGTATAAAAATTCCACCAAAGGTAGATACTGATCGCATGGTCCTTGTAAGTCAAGATAACATGGTCTCAAAATGTATTTTATTTTATGAATAGTTCTATAAAATTACACATTAGTTTGGGGATTATAAGTGGGGGTAAAATGTACCTTTATATTGAGTGGTTTTTGAATACTCTTTAATAATTTTGATGTGAACTCAGGGTCATGATTAGATACAGTTGATATAGGTGCCAACTGAAGTCTCGCAATTTCATTAATATGTAGTTGGATAAGGAACTAAAGGGGTAGTTATTAATTTAATTATAAGATATGTATATACATGGGAAGGATATCAATTATGACCCACATAACATCATTATTTATTGGAGTCTTTATAATTTTAGTGAAAAAGACTATTATAAAATTATCATACTTTTATATAGGTATAAGTTGAGGTTTCGTGGCTCCATTATGATGTTGAATTTAATATTTTACCTACTAAGATATTAAGAATCTCATCAAATATTCTACGATTTCCCACCTCATACCATCGCATAAGAAATTTTCTTTTAAATCCATATACATCTTTGTGCTACTAGGGTTTTATAAGGAACTTTTTTCTATATGCTTCATCTAGTAGCCCCCACTTCAGTTCAGGTATGGATAAAACACATAACCATATTATAAACATTAACACTAAATCTTTATAGATGAATTATTTCAATCTTCTATCATTCACTAATTTAATCCTTCTTTGTAAATTCTTATCCTCCTACTGAGTATTCTATATATTTTCTAGTAAACATGGTATAACAACTTCTTATAAAATTAATGATGGATTCCCTTTCCTAAAGATTTCCATATTCCCCATTAGTAGACACTGAATAACAAAATCTTGTTAATACTCATCATTTTAATAAATACATGGTCCCTCCTACCCTATGAACTAACCACCTTGTTTTCATTCCCAGGTGGTAGTGTATAGGGAAATCATAGTCTTTGAGTAGTTCTAACCATCTTTTTTTATTTTGAGATCTTTATAATATAAAATATACTTTAAAAATTTGTGGTCTATGTATATGTCACATCTTTATCTATAGTGATAGTGCCTCTATATCTTCTAGGAAAATATTACAGCTTGCGACTAAATTTCATGAGTTGGATAAACCTTCTCATGAATCTTCAATTACCTTGTTGAATAAGAAACCACTCTATCATTATGTATAAGGACACAACCCAGACCATTATTCGATGCATCACTATATATTAAAGATAATTTCCCAATGATACAGTAAATACTGGTGAATTAATAAATCTCCTCTATTTATATTTTCTTCATATTCCCTGGACTATGTGAATTTAACCCCTTTATATGTCAACTTGGTTAACATGTTGTAAAATCAAGATTTTTTTTAACAAAATTCCGATAGTAACCTAATAAACCAAATAAATTATGTATATCTATTATAATTATTAGTGTAGGTCATTCATTGACAACCTTTTTATTTCAATGATAAATATATATTCCATATTCTAAGACAAAATGTCTAAGAAAATAAAGTTCATAGAGAAAAACTTCACAATTATTTAATTTCTCATATAATTCCTTCTCTATGAGGGTATTAAGAATTATTCCCATATAGTTCTCATGAACTTTATAATATTTTGAGTATATCTAGTTATCATAAATGAATACTTCCATGATGTTATCAAGATAATAATTTAATACTCTATTTATCAGGTCCATAAAAACTGAAAGTTCATTAGTCAATCTAAAGGTAATTACTGTAAAATCCTAACACCCATACCTCATATTAAATACTATATTTGAAATATCATATTTATTAACCATTAACTATTGATAACCAGAGTGAATATAGATTTTTGAAAAAAAAAATTGATCTCCATGAATTTGATCAAATAAATTATCAATGTGTGGAAAAGGACACTTCTTATTAATATTAATGGAATTTATCTCCCAATAATATATGCACAAGGAAGTAACCCATGATAAACATAACTTAAATAATATATCAATTTCATGATTTAAATAATCTATCTCACAAAAAATCTCACAACCAAAGAAACTAAAGGTTTTATGTCCTTAATATTATTTACATAAATAACTTATTTTATAACACTTAAAAAGAATTATCTATAATCATGCCTCTATAGACCCTTTAAAAACATCATAAATAAATAAACCATCTTCATAACATATGCATATGAAACATTAGAAAGGGGTGAACTAAAAAACATAGTAAGGGGAAAGAAATTTCATAAATGATTAGGTCATAAACACGATGTATAATATGATAAAGATATAAATAACATAATAAAGTATCAAAATCCCATGGATAATAATTATAAAACTTGATGGAGAAACATAAGATTATAAAGGAACTATAAAAAATGACTTGTCTTAGAAACAAATATCAATAATAATAAAACATGTGTGAATGATATTAAAGATTAGAATACACGAAAAATAAGGAATAATCATGAAAACTTGACATAACATGATAAAAAAATTTAAAAGGTGGAACAATTGTAAATATAGGATTTTTTATCCTTATGAACCTAGCTACTCACCAACCTGTTCACATGTAAAATTGTGAGTAGAGATTAACACCTTCACATTCACCCTTTATGAACCAAGATACTCTATAACTTATTCACATGTAAACATTTGAGTTGATCTTAATTCCATCACACTCAACATTTATAAACCTAGAAACATTATATAATATTAATATACAAAATAGAAAATAGGGATTAACCCCATCATACTCACACTTTGTGAACCAAGCGACTTGCTAACCTATTCACATATAATTTATATCTCATGAGATATAATCCTTTACCCAATATAGTGGAGGGAGATATAGGACCCACCGTTCTAATAATCCATACATTTGTGTGACACTTGAAATTAAAACATTCATCATCATAAAAGAACCCATGTAAAAATGAATGGGTTTTATAAAACATTTAAAAACATCACACAAAAAATTAACTTAAGAAATAGTGGAATACCAAAACTACCATTTTTTAAAATAAATCATTTTATAATAACATATAATGTCATATCAAAACATAAATTTAGGAAAAATAAATCTTAGAGAGTAAATATATGTTAAAATACAAAAATGTCACAAAACCTTTTCAAAACATTAAAGTGAAAATTGAATTTAAATAAATTATAAATGGAAATAGAATACCTTTTAAAAATTTATTATAAAGACTTATAAATAATATACTTTTGAAAATAAATAAATTTTATGAAAAAAGAGAAGTGAAAATAATTTAAAAACTTATAATTTTAAAGAATATTTAATTAAGGGGACTTATCAAAGACTAAATTTTTAAAAAATGTGTTAAAAATACATTGAAAACTTTAATTTTTTTAAAAAAAATTAATGTATTTTTAAACCTTCATAAAGGTAGTAAAAATAAAATTTGGAGTGGATGATAGAAACATTAATTTTGAAAGGATGGAAATAACATTTGCACATTTTGAAATTACCAAGTTGAAAACCAATATTTCATAGAAGATTTGAAAACATACAATTTAAAAAAAAGGATATAGGAAATTGAAGATAACCAAATATATACATAGTATAGGAAAATGATATAATATTTATAATTACTAATCATATAAATTCCTTTTATGTATTATCATATTTGACAGGTCTTGATTTTAGATGGTATTTGAAAATAAATCCTTACAACTTATGTAACATTTAAATCAAACCCCGTGAAGAAGAATAACCATGAAATTGAACTTATAATACCATTAATAAAGAATTAATTTATTATATAATATATTATTTTGTTATTATACAAGTAACATATCGATATTTTAAAATAACATTATGTTAAATAGTGTATACAACACGCAACTCTGAGATTAAAAAACTGTGACATATTATTAAAATATTATTATTTAAATATGATAGTTATAACCTAACCATTGAATTTTTGGGTATTAATAGGATTAAATACTTTATGAAATAGTTATGAAGGTTCTAATCAATAAAAAATTATTTTTAATTTCTTAGTAAATAAGCACTGAATTTTTAATAAACATTGATTCTTAAAAAATATGTTTTCTTCAAAAATGTTTTTATTTCCTTTTGTGATAAAATATTATTATTAATTTTTAGGTCTTTTTGAAATTTAATTTTATAAAATGAAAATAATTTTTGAAATAAAAACGTAAATTTTAACTTAGGGTGAAATTGTAGGATTTTATGGAAAATATTGATCAACCACACAATTCTAAATTTCTCCAAGCGTAACCGAAATGGAACCTCAAATAAGGATTCCTTTAAAGAATGGGAGACCTAACATAATCTCCCCACCATTTAGAGTTCCAATTACATGTTCTCCCCTCATTTTAGAGTTCCTATAACATAGTGGAAAAAAGAAAAACTACTAAGATGAATAACTTCGAACAACCAAGAAACCACGATATAAGCACATTCTCAACTAAAAGCAGCCTCAAAGAACAATATGAGCTCTCACCTCGAGTCACAAATCATGAAGTTAAACAAGGGTCAAAAACTAAATAACCCTAATATGGTGCATCCAAAATGGGAACAACCGAACACCAACTAGTATACCAAACTCGTCTGGTAGATCACACACCCTAGTTTCCCTATCGGGCACCCAATTCTTATCTCATGTCCTAGAAAAGAACACCTCAAAGGCTCAAAAAAACTATGAGCACAACCAAAATACTCAAAATATTTCTACCCAGAAAATGGGGCTCAGTAAATTGAAATCATGACCAAACACAATGGATAAGGAAAACTTGAAAACCCTCAAAAACCACCCTCATAAAGGTGGAAAAATAATATCACAAGTAGAAAAAGGTATGCCATAAACTAGAATTAAAACTATCCATCAAAAAAATACAAAAGGGAATCATATAGAAGATACCAACAATAAAAAAACCAAATTTCCCAAAAAACAAGACTATAACTAACTAAAGAAAGTTCCCAAACAAAAAACCATTAAAGGATCGAGCTAGAGACCTCTTCCAGATGCTCAGATCACAACACTTTTGAAGATGACCCAAAACAGGCACAATTTAGGTAAAATCAAAGTGAATTCAGATAAGTGGGAATATCCATCATTGTATCTCATATATAAGTTGCATGAGTAATGTAACAACTCTGGTTTTTGGAGTGGGTTGAATTACTCATCTGTTTTGAATTTTTGTATTTTGGTGGGTAGACCAAATTCTTTCTCAATTAACAAAACTTAATTCTATGTTTTCCTTTGACTTAATGCCTTGATTTTAGTCATGGTTTTAGGATTGAAAAGTTCCATAGGAGTTCGGATGGATTTCAAGTGCGCCAGAGACCCAAAGTCCTAGTTTTGGAAAAATGTGGGCTAAGGTGCACATTTAGATTTAATTGTGTAGACTCCTAGTGAAAACCATGCACTTGATTTTTAAATGATAATAGTTTGGTAAACCATACAAGAGGATGCATATGGTCATCTATGAACCTTTGTAGTTTTTAGTATAGAAATACACATTTTTTGTGAATGGTTATGTAAAACAATGTACAAGTAAGATGCTTGGTGCTAAATGGGAAGTACCCTTTTACAGTAGCATGCACAGTTAGCACACAGTTTGGCCAAACCATGAAGTCTAACCATGCGGGGCTTGGTTCTTAGGTATTATGATCCATACACTTACTACATGGTTCGGAAAACTATGCAAGTTAACCATTATTCCCATTATAAGGGTGAATTTACCAATTTCTCCCTCCTTATATAAACCTAATTTCCTCGTCTTTCTCTTTCACACGTGGTCTTCCTCCAAGCCGATCGGGGAGCTACCTTCATCCAATTCTAGCTTTTGAGATATATGCCTCATCTAACCTCAGTTCTTTATTATGTTTTTGGTGTTGGGCCCATCTTGGAAAGGCATTCAATCCTTTATCATCTTTTCTTCTTTACTCTCACCTCACAAGCCACTAAATCGGTGCAATTATGTTTTTCTTATTTAAAGGGTGTTCGTCTAAATGTCGATTTCTTCCTAATTGATTCGAGTTAGATTCTTTAATCAGGTGTGTGGTAATCTACCAACTTGAGGTAGGGGTTATTACAATTATTTGTGATTTCAAGAGTGTTTCAGGGGTTCCGCTTTGACCACGTCGTAGTGTTGAATGAGAAAGACCTAATTAAATTAATATTTGTCTTTAAATTAATTAAATTTATCGCGTGGGATATCATTGGGCATGCCCTAACCATGTTTACTCATGTGGGGGTGGGTAATACCAGGAAAGATCAGTCTGAGGAAAAGCCTCAGACCATTTATTAAGAAAAGAAAAGTCCAGTGAACAGGAAAATAGACAGGGGAAACCAATTACATGTCATAAAAGTCATACCTGTCTCTGCACCCATGGAGATCCTCTGCAATGACTGATTCCCATTCCGAGCTCTCATAATGCTTAAGGATCTTCGCGTACTTCCTTCTGAGGCTCAGTTTCTCTAGAGATATCAATTCCTTATGGGACTGATTGATGGAGGACCTTGTCGCCACTGGCTTTGGCAAGGTAGAGTAATCCTTCCTCAGCCTTCTCTTAATTGGAGGAGGTTTTTCCACTCCATAATTTTTCTTTCCATCCTTGACAGCATCACAATAAGAGGGCCTCACTGAGCCATTCGGATTTTCTTTGTCACTCTCTGACACATCCCCCCATTTTCCAATGACAGGATCAATTTGGAAACTAGCTTTCCCCTGCTCATATCGTCCATTATGGTCAATCAAAGCCACACATTGTTGAGGATCCACAGATTCATCACCAGCATCGACCTCCTTCTCTAATCCACCCTCCAAGGCAACCTGCATACATTTATTCCTCATTTAGGAGATCCCTTCATCTTCCACATGGGACAGCTCCTGGAATTGATTGAAAATGTCAACTGAGACTTGCAACGCACCATCATGTGTTGGCTGCACTTCCTTCTGAAAATCCAGATAGAGGGTTCCTTCTTCTTGCGCTGGCCCATCACAGACTAGACCCAGCTACAACTCTCCATCCTTCTGCTGTTCATCTCCAGAACCAACAGGCCCACTGCCCTCGCCAGCAGCATCCTGACCCGGCCAATGCACGTGATGCAGATCCTTCCCAGCAGAGTCAAGAACTCCCGCGTTGCCTCCAGCACCAATACCAGGACCATTCACACCATTTTCCAGTTGAAGATCTTGCTTCAATCTGTCAAAAACCGCAGCTACAGATGGACTAAAGTACGCCCCCACTTGCTTTCCCAACTCTGATCCACCCAGGTCAGCCGCACTACCGGACTTCCCAGCATTTGTACCTCTCATCCCTGACCAGGCAACCTGCCAGGTCTCTTCAACACAGCAACTGACCTTCGGCTCCTAGCTCCACCCATACAATTACTGGTCGAGTGACCCAGGCGACTAAAACTCAAGCAGAAATCAACCCAATCCTCAAAGACAACAGCCTGCCTCCAACGGAACTCCTCCCCTACAGTAATCCATACCCAATCAATCGGTGGCCTCGATGCATCCACTTTAACACAAATGTGTGGATTTACCGGGTGGCTCACAGAGGATGTGCGGGCGTCAGAGCATAAAAAACGGCCAACTAAGTTTCCTATCATACGAATTATAGAGGGATTTTGAAAGGGAAAAGGGAGATTCAGAAAACTTACCCATGTTGCAACCGCAGGGGGGTATTGGTTCATGCAAAGGTCGAAAGACCATCGAAGAAGGAAGAAATTGCATCCTCTGCATCTGCGAGGAGCACTGGACCAAGCATGGATTAAATATTCCTCTGAAGAGAATCGTATCATCATGTGACGATTATCAATTAACCCTATTACTACGCGATCATGTAGATCCCAATCACTGAAAACAAAATGATCGAAATCATCAACCGAAGGCCGTCGATGCGCGAACCGAGCAACCAGGGTCAGATCCAAGAAACTTGAAGCCGCAGAGAATTCTGATAAAGTGATCGAGAGTTGCAGTTCCCCAAGGTGAAGATCTGGGACTTCCGGGCTTTTTGAAATCGACGGGAAATCAGGGAGGAAATTAGGGTTTGAAAATGGTACAAAGGGCCTCCGTGCTCCCCGATGCGATGAAGCCAACCCATCCTCTCCCCTCCCACCGCCAGGGAGGGGGGAGTCCATTCTCCGTCATCGGCTAGGGCATCTCCATCGCCTCGCCATCACCGCCTGGGGGTGGGTTATAGGTTGTTGAGAATTTAGGTAGTTTATCCAGGAAGGTTTTCTATTTTAAATAGAATTTATAGTTAACTTTGAATTGAAATATATATATGAATTATTGTGATGATATTGTGATAGTTAAGGCCTGAGGATATAAATGGTAATGACGACATGGATGAGGCGATGTGATTTTCAGGACGTTCTTGGCCTGAGACTTTTGGGTGATGAGGATCACTGGTTGGGAAACTCGGTCGTTGGATAAAAGTGGATAGTCCATCCGGCTACGAGAAAGGCTTGTGTGATTTAGATGGTGTGGCCATCAGTTTGAGAGACATGGTCGCATGGGTACGATTTGTCGAAATTTGTGTGTCTTAGTTTCTATCTGATTATTACCGATCACCCATGTTAGATAGTGTGGTTTTTGGAGTTGTGTGCACATAGGATGACTTGAGGTGGTTTTAACCAATCATGTGGGTAGAGGCCTCCGATAGTTTTGTCTTAGTAATTATGGTTGGAGGTACTTGTTGTAGAAAGCAATAGGGATGGTGAGGAGCCATCAGATGATAGCATTGAGGATTTTAGTTTGGGGTTGAGACTCATCGTATATAAGGTTGTTGGGTCGGGACTCATTTGGAAGGACAAGAATCGTCATTACTCATGACATTGGTTGTTGAGCCGATGGTGGTATTACTTTGTGGACAGATATCATTGTGCCTCCAGACATTGGGCTTTGATCTGACGAGTGATTTTGAACAAGGGTGTGAGGGAAAAGTTGTATTGATTCGGTGTGTCGTTGGGATGTTAGTGACTTGACGTGGATAAGAGGTGTCGGGAGGCGCATGGATTCAGGTGACTTATTTAGAGGTGGAACCTAGGGGTTCACTTAGACATTTATATTTCAGTGTATGACTATGTATTAGGCTTAGGATCCTCTCTGTGATGAAATTTCATCCTTGGTTGAGGTAGGTGATAGATTTCTAGTGTCTTTTGAGCACCAGGGAAACTGATTTTTATTTTATGCATGTCCTGCTATTTTAGTTATTTTAGTTCACACCTGCTTAATAAAAAATGTCAGTTAGGCAAGCATTGGTGGTGGTCTACTGAGAATCATTCTCGCACCCTACACGATCCCTTTAGAATGCATATAAACTTTATTCTTTTGTGTTCAAGTAAGGTTTAGGGCTCTAGATATGGATCCAAATGATTGAGTTCACATGGTATGGAAGGAAAGATGCAATTGATATGCATTATTAGCTAAAAATAGTATGTTTTTCTTGATTATTAATATTTCTATTAGACATTAGTTATTTCTTCCGCTATTGTATGTTTTTTATTATGCTTCTGTCATGGGCCGGTTACTGGTCCATTTTATATTTTTCTTTCCTTTCTTGTGCATATTATATATTTACTTGGACCATTATTATATCATCACGAGAGGGTATAGTCTCCCCACTATCACTCTTTTACACCCTCACTGCAAGTCAGCAGCCTTTGACATACGGGGAGGCACACCTAAGGTCAATGGCACTTGGCCCGAAGCATAGTTCAGGTGGCTAAATGGTTTCGTCCGTTACAAATGGTCTCAGAGTGGTTCATGATAGGGAATTAGTAGCAGCATATGACTAGCTACTAATGGTACAAAATCCTTTTATTTTCTGATGGTCTTATTATTTGGGTATGGTAGACTAGATATTAGGATGTTGTCGGAACTGGGCTTATATCAAGTGTTTGGGTGCCTATAGCCCAATGCATGAAGTATATACCATGTTTACAGAGGTGGGAAGTGGTATAATATTATATCTCATTTTATAGTTGATTTTATTTCAACCACGAGTGAAACACATGGAATGTGATTGCTACCTATATGGCATGTGACTTGTGATCCTTGGCCTGGTATAGCAATGAAGGAGATATTTGGACCTTTGGCCCAGTATGGAACGGGGTGTTTGTTATGCTTGTTATGTTTTTGATTAGGCACGTAGGATGTTTTAAAATTTATAAGCATGTGTGCCTGTGATTTCCATTGAGGACCTGGATAGCGCTAAGAGGGGTTGGGTTTTCTAAGGTGTCAATAAAGGAAGCTTAGAAGCGTTTTTCTCCCTAGGCCCTCTTTGGGTGCATCTTACTCAACCATCCCAGGCAAGTAGAGCAAATGGAAATTGTTTGGGATGTGTCATATATATATGGGTATGGCTCTTATAGAAGCAGGCAAGAACGATGATATGGGGTGATTTTCATCCACTACAAGAATTTTGACTATCTGTGATGGGTCAATTGCGACGGGCGAGGGGCCAGTCGTTAATAGTCCATCAAAAAAGACTATTTGCGACGATATTTTTTACCCATCACAAATCATCTATATAAAAGAGGTATTTGCAATGGACCTTCGCAAATACCTTTAGCGCGGCATGCGCGCATTAGCGTGGGAAGAGTATTTACGATGGGGACAAAACCCCTTTTACAATTACTCTTCCCGAGTCTCTGTCATTTTGGACGGGGGAGGGTCCCCGCCGCAAATAATCTGTTTGTATGATATTATTTACAACGACCCATCGCAAATATAATCTTTTACCGCCACCTCAATTAGTAACCACTGAACTATTTGTGACAGGTCCCATTGCAAAAAAGAATATTTGTGACAGATCGTCGTAAATAATGTGTTAGCAGGATAGTATTTGCGATGAGACTCTGCGCAAAAAATAATTTTTTAGTGCTGCCTCTATTAATAAATGACTAATTATTTGTGTCGGGTCCCGTCACAAATGATCTAATCTATATATACCCCCACCCTATATTTGTTTCATTCAAAACATTTCTAAACTTCTCTCACCCTCTCTGCTCTAATATTTATTTGTTTAGATTTTCTAGATTTTGAAACGTTACATGGGATCACCATTCAAGTTTTACATCCTTCAAAAGATTCATTTTCAAGGTATTTATTATTTTTTATTTTATTAAATATCTGTAATAATTAATATTTATAATCAGTAATTAGATTTAATTAAAATTATTTAGTTTTTGCATAAAATATTTTAGAACTATTTAGTTGTAATTTGCATTAATGTTTTTAATTAAAATTAAATAGTTTTAATTTGAAATAATTTATTTTAATTATGTGTAATTGGTAATTATTAGAAATAAATTGTTATACATTTATAAAAAATTAATGTTAATTAGTTATAGTTAGTGATAATTAGTAATAATTATTAATAAATATAAATAAATTGAAATAATTAGTAATAATTAGTAATAAATAGAAATAATTACTAATAATTACTAATAATTAGTAAAAAAATTATAATTTGTAATAATTTGTAATAATTGGTAGAAATTTGTAAAAATTTGTAAGAATTTGTAATAATTGGCAATAATTTGCAATAATTAGTAATAATTTTTAATAACTTGTAATAATTTGTAATAATATATTATAATTTGTAATAATTTGTAATAATTAGGAATAATTTGTAATAATTAGTAATAATTTGTAATAAATAGTAATAATTAGTAATAATTGGTGATAATTAGCTGTAATTAGTAAAAAAATTGTTATAAACTAATAAAAATTAGTAATAATAAGTGGTAATTAGCAGTTGTTAGTAGTAATTTGTGGTAATTAGTAATAATTATTAGTAATTAGTAAAATTAGTAGTATTTATTAATAATTAATGTTAATTAGTAAAAATTAACAGTAATTAGAAAAAAAATTGGTAATTAGTATTAATTAGTGGTAATTAGTAAAAATTAGAGATAAATCGATATAATTATTAAAAATTAGTAGTAATTTGTAAAAAATTGTTATAAATTAATAAAAATTAGTAAAAATAAGTGCTAATTAGTAGTAATTAGTAAAAATTAGTTGTAATTAGTAAAAAGTATCATTAAATAGTAAAAATTAGTGGTAATTAGTACAAATTAGTGGAAATTATTAAAAATTTACGGTAATTAGTAAAAAATAGTGATAATTAATATAAATTAGTGATAATTAATAAAAATTAGTGATAAATTAATATAAATATTAAAAATTAGCAGTAATTAGTAAAAATTTGTCATAAGTTAATAAAGATTAGTAATAATAAGCGCTAATTAGCAGTAATTACTAAAAATTAGTGGTAACTTGTAAAACGATAGCAGTGATTAATAATAATTAGCAATAATTTATAAAAAAAAGTGGTAATTAGTAAAAATTAGTCGTAATTAGTAAAAATTAGAGGCAATTAGTAAAAAATAACAGTAATTAGTGTTAATTAGCGTTTATTCGTAAAAATTAGTGACAAATCAATATAATTGTTAAATTTTAGCAGTAATTAGTCAAATTTTGTTATAGATTAATAAAAAAATAGTAATAATAAATAATTATTAGTAATTATTAGTAAAAATTAGCAGTAATTAGTAAAAATTAGCATAAATTAGTAAAAAAATTACATTAATTAGTAAAACAAATAGTGGTAATTAGTAATAATTAGAGAAAAATGAATATAATTATTAAAAACTAGCAGTAATTAGTAAAAAAATGTTATAAACTAATAAAAATTAGTAATAATAAGTGCTATTTAGCAGTAATTAGTAAAAATTAGCGGTTATTAGTAATAATTAGGGGTAATTAGTTATAATTAGTAGCAATTATTTATAATTTGTGAAAATTAGTAAAACAATTGTTATAAACACATAAAAATTAGTAATAATTTGTAACAATTAGTAATAATTAGTGTTAATTTATTTTAATTACTATTAATTTTTATTAATTAGTATAAATTAATTTTAATTAGTATTAATTAGTAATCATTAGTATTAATTAGTATTAACTATTATAAAATAAAAAAACTTAGTATTGATTAGTGTTATTTAGTAATAATTAGTGGTAATTTGTAATAATTAGTGGTAATTAGTATGAATTGTTATAAATTAGTGTAGATTAGTATAAATTTTTTTAAAAAAATTACTATAAATCACTATAAAATAATAGAAATTATTATAAATTAATATTAAGGTAAAATGAAATAGGTCATCAATTTTTATTCCATGAGTTATAAAAAATTTATATATACATGGTAGACACAAATTAGTCATTTCTCATAGCTGGAAGATTAAAAATTCTATGATTTACACCTTTTTATTTATTTATAATATATTTTATTACTTTATTGTAATTTTTAATAATTATTATTAATTTTAAAAAATCTATTAATATTAGCATTAATTAGTAAGAAAAATGGTAAATAGATAAAATTTATAATATTTACAAGTCAATTTTAATTTTTTGGTTTTCTACTATTTTTTAGATCATATTTTTTATATCAAATTAATAATAAGAAATTAATTATTAATAAATAGTAATAAATAGTAACAATTTGTAATAATTTTCAGTCATTGAGCAATAAAAAATTTGTACATACATGGTTAACACAAATTAGTAATAACCAATTTACACCAACCATAATTGTGTACATACAAGGTTGATGCAAATTAGTAATGACCAACTTATGCAAATCATCTCCAAATTGGTCATTAGGTCACCAGAACTGGGATAGATATGATGTGACGCATTGATGGAAGAAACAGTAGGAGGGAGAGATACGTTGATGACATGACATAATTGAAATAAATTGGTGTAATAGTAAATTTTGACATGGTGGACGTCTATTGGTTTCCTCATCTAGTGATTATAAAATCTGTGATTTATATCTTTTAGTAAATCATATAATTTCCAATATTTAGGTGATTAGAATTGACCAATCTATGAAAACCATGTCCAAATTTGTCATTATCTCACTAAAAGTGAGACAAACCTGATGTGGTGTGTTTATGGCAGCAGCAGCAGCTGGAGATATACTAATGATAGGACATGGTTGACATAAATTAGTGAAATGATAAATTTAGACATGGTTGGCATAAATTGATTTCATCACCTGAATATTTTAAAATTTATGATTTTAACTTTTTTTATAAATCATAGAATTTTCAATCTTCGGGTGATTAGAAATGACTAATTTGTGCCATCCATATCCATATTTTTCATTTGGTCGCCAGAATCAGGGCAAGTTGGATATGATGCATCAATGAAACAAATATAAGGAAGATGAGGAGATGAAGATTGGCTGAGTTAAATGATACTTATAATCATATATAATATATATCTATATATAATAGTTTTTTTCAATCATTTTCCTAAAACAATAATTTTGTGTTTCAAATGGACTCTGATATGTTTTGTGAGTTGGAGTAGGTTGATCTACCTATTAAGAAGCATGAAGTTGTATCATATGACCCTCAGACTTCTAGCGGTTCAACGACAACTTGAAGAGGTCGTGGTCTTGTGAGTTTGATGATTCATGAGCCTATCCTCAAGCTACATTCATGTCTTGACTTTGATCCACACATGTGTAGGTATGTCAGTTTTGTATTTTAGTTAGATTTCAATAATTTTCGATAATTTATTTATATAATAATTTTTTGATTATTTGTTCTTTATTTTCATAGTTTTTTGCATATAGAAGTTGGATAGGGAAGGGATATATTGAGAACTTATTTTTTTGGAGCATGGGCTACATGTGATCAGAATCCCATTGATGTTCAACATCGCATGTCCAATTATTGGATGGTAAATAAATAAATAATAGTTATTTTGAAATTTATTTAATTAATAACTTGATATTATTAATTATTTGTAGGTTTTATGATCTCTCATCAATGGTAACAGCAACAACATGAGTTGAAGATAGTATACATGTGACCCTTGACTCATGGTTTAGGGATGGAGTTCCCTCCATCATCTCCTCTAGCTCCCCCAGATGACCCTCCCCATCAGTGATTTGTATATTTTTTCTAATAAACACTTGAATGTTAAAATATTTTGTAGTATTTTTATTAATCAATATATTTAAATTACTATATAGTGAATTTTTTATATTATTTATTTTTTTTGTTTTTTATTATTTTATTATTATTATTATTATTATTTTGTTATTATTATTTTATTATTTATTTAATATTTTTTAATATTGTTTAAAATATTATGTTTTTTACTTTTAATTATGTTTTTTATTTTAATTAATTTTGTTAGTTTTTATTATTTCATTATTATTTTACTATTATATTAAATTATATTAATATTTCTTTTTATTTTTTTAAAAAAATTACGAAGAATTTATTATTATTTTATTATTATTATTATTATTATTTCATTAAATTTTATTTAAAATTATTTATATAATTTGTATTATTATTTTTTTATTTTATTAAAATTTTTACGACGGTCCATCACAAATAATTATTTGTGACGGACCCTCACAAAAGAATTTTTTAAAATGCCTAACTAAACTATTTCGAAGGTAAGGGATCTCATTGAAAATAGGCTTTTTTACGATAGTCTATCGCAAAAAAAACCTATTTATGACTTCTTTTTCTTCAACAGGTCATTTGCAACACGACCCCATCACAAATGATTCAATTAACAGTAGTGATCACCAAGTAGGTCATTGTGGTTATCCGTTTGAGGTGACATAGTTCATCAGGATGAGCATGCCCCAAGGAATTTTTTATTCCTAGATCTGTTATAAGAAGGTAAGGAGACCATGAGGTCAGAATGTCAAGTGTCATGGTTGCGATGGGGAAGGGTAAGGGTAGTGAGATCAGGCTTCAAGTTACTATTTTACCTATTGTTGTTATGTGTGTATGTGTGTGTTATCTGAGTTTTCTGGCCATGTAATGGTATTTAACAGGGATCCACCTTGACGGGATCCTATGGAGTGTGAGGCGGGCAGTGATGTGGTGTCATGAGATAACACACAAGTTGAGGCCCCAGAGGGCCAGGCATATTATGAGTCGCTGGTGTAGGCTCATGTACAGGCAGGGTAGCCACTGGATTTGACAACTTTCGGGTCATGTCTTGATGAGAAGCTCATAGAGAGCCTAGTATGTGTTATCTAGGGGATCAATAGGGGATCAATAGGGAATCTTAGGGAGTAGAGCCTTTAATGGTGTATCTAACTCGAGAGTTCTAGTCTCAACACCCACCTCTATTCCAGGTTAAGGGTGGTCTACAGGTGGTTGAGAATTGGATCGAATTGATTCAGATGATCTTCGAGCAGCAAGAGATGCCTCTAGGGCGGAGGGTGAAGCTAGAGATGTACATGCTTAGGGGAATGGATAAGAGCTGGCAGGACATGTAGGTTTTGGTGGGTAGACATGAGGGATTGTCCTTGAAGGACATTGGGGCCAGGTTCTTCGAGCACTTTTTCCCGAAGACGTTGAGTGCATAGAGATCTTGGGATTTGTTGAGCCTATAGTATGGTGACATTTCTATCATAGACTATGAAAGGAAATTCATAAAATTCTATCTCTTTTCACCCAGTATAGTGAGTGACGACACCTCGAGGGTGATTCGTTTTGAGGATAGTTTACGACACACCATTTTGGTGTAGCTAAACATCTTCAGGTTGGCTTTATTCTCAGATGTGATAAATTAGGTGCTCATAACTAAGGGAAACTTGAAATATCATCCATACTCGATTTAGGTGATGGAATCATGTGATTTTAGTCATGATGATTTAGATAGTATGAAGTGGGGCTCAGAGGAGTTCTAGTAGGGAGGTCAGGCCAGGGACTCAAGCATACCACCTCGGAGTGGGTCTTCAATGATGTTCTTCCAATGTGGGTAGCCAGGACATGTCCAGACTCAGTGTAAAATACCTTCAAAATAGTGTTGGGCATGTGGAAAATGGGGTATCTTGATAGGTCTTGTAGGAATCCTTCTCGAACAGTCGACAGTCAGGGATTGGGGCAGAATCGGGGTTTTGAGATCAGACTGGGAGCGATGTCAGGATATAGTAGTCGAGTTTCCGTTGTACGTGGTGGTCATGACAGAGACAGTAAGACCTAGCAGTGGGGTTAGTGGATATTGGTTGGTGCAACTCCATAGGGATTATAATCATTAATAAGTCAGGCTTCAAGCTTGGTTCATGCCATTGAGTTTCTAGGATCAGAGCAGGTTGGTGAGTTGATGATGGTGATAGGTACTCCATGGTCATGAATAGGGTTCTCTTTGGTTTTTCTTAGAATGTACCTTTTTAGAGTCATTTCTATTTTTGTTGCACGTGGTGCGCGGGATATATCTATAGAATAATTAGACACTGGTTAGTATGTTGTTATCAACTCAGATGTAGTATATATATATATATATGTGTGTGTGTGTGTGTGTGAGAGAGAGAGAGAGGTGTGTGGCACTAGTATTTCTTGAGGTGTGTTGGTATTAGGGAATCAAGTAATCAAGGATATTCGGGTAACTTTAGGTGAATTAGAATATGGGCATCATTTTGATGTCAGACTTGATTGAGGTGTGTGACATTGGGATTGAATTTGGGAATCTATTAATATGTGGGACCTCATAGGTGCCTTGTGAGACTAGGGAATGAGGCAGGAATCGATTTGGTGTGGGATTATACTGGTTGTTATGAATTACACATGAGAACATGATGAGGTACAAGAGATATGATTCTATATTGGAGGACTTTGAGTCCGGGGATGGTCGATGGACCATTAGTTTTCTTTGAGTTTTGGGTTGGTATATGACTGGGGAAGAAAACTCCTAAGATTGGAATCCCCTTAATGTAGTTGACATGTTCCCCTTTGTTCGGGGTAGTTTGAGTCAATTTTAGGGAGATGGGTATATTTTGTACCATCTTGACAATTTGTTTGATAGCTCTGGGATGATCTATGTTATACTGAGGAGATTATAACCTGAAATTTTTTTGGATAGGGTCAAATCCATCACCCGTTTTGAATATTTGGAGTTTAGTGGGTAGACCGATTTATTTATCATTTAACAAAACTTAATTATGTGTTTTCCTTTGGCCCAATACCTTTATTTTTCTCATGTTTTAAGTCTTGACAAGTGCCATGAGTGTTCAAATGGGTTTTAGGTGCACCAGGGGGTCGAAGGCCCAATTTTAGAAAAGTGAAGGATAAGACGCATTGTTATGTTTAACCATGAGGCATCCTAGTGAAAATTGTGTTCCCTTTTTTCACTAATCATGTTTTAGTAAACCATGAATGAGGTTTATTATGACCATGCATAAACCTATGTAGTTTTTAGAAGATAGATCTGCATGGTTTGTGTATGGTTTGGAAAAACCTTTCACAAACCACATTCTTAGTGCCAAATGGGAAGCACCCTTCCACTGTAGCATACATTATTAGTTCATGGTTTAACCTAATCGTGTAGTATAACCATGTGGGGCTTGGTTCTTAAGAAGAATAATACACACTATTGCATTATAGTTTAGAAAACTGTGTGATCTAACCATGAGTCTTTTTAAAAGGGTGAATTTACCAATTTTACACTCCTTCTATAAACCCAATTTCCTCCTCTTTATCCTCCATGTGTGGTCTTCCACCCAGCTATCCATGGAACTCCCTTCCTCATTCTCTAGATTTTTATATATCTCCCTCATTCAACCACTTTTATTCATTCTTTTTGTGGTTTTGGATCCGAATCTATAATTATTTCCATCATCTAGTTATTTTTCTTATTTTATATCACCTCAAAAACTTCTGAATATATGTCAGTCATTTTTTACTATTTTCAAGGTTTTCATATAAAATTTTAATTTCTTATAAATATGTTAGAGTTAGTGGCTACGATCGGGCATGTAGGTGTCTACTAACCCAAGAAAGGTGGTGATTACCTTTATTGGATATTTCGTGAGTGTTTTAGGGGTTTCATTTTGAGCATGTCATTGTGTCGACCGAGCAAGACCTAATTAAATTAATGGATTTATTTTAAATAATAAAATTAAACATATTGTATTCTATTGGGTATTCTCTGACCATGTTTACTCATGCGAGGTCGGGTTAGAGGCCATCAACCACTTAGGTAGTTTGGTCGGGTGGGTTATTTGTTTTAAATTGAATTGGTTAGTTTACTTTGAATTGAAATATGTATATATATATATATATATATGAATTATTATGTTGAGACTGTGATAGGAGATGCCTAAGGATAGAGGTGGTGATGACCACTAGGATGAGGTGATGTGATTGTCAAGAAGGGATTGGCATAAGACTTTTGGGTGATGAGGATCATCGGTTGGGAGACTCAGTCATTGGATAGAGGCAGATATATTGGCAGGCTATGGGTGAGGCTCATGTGATGTTAGATAGTGTGTACATCAGTTTGAGTGATGTGTTTGTAGGGGAACAAGGTGTCAGAATTGACGTGGCTTAGGTTTTATTTTGTGATTGTCACTCACCTGTGTTGTGCAGAGTGCCTTTTGGAGTCATGTGCAGACAAGATGACTCATATATTGAGGTGGTTTTGATGAATCATGTGGGTAGAGGCCTTTAGTATTTGCAACTTATGAATTATGGCCGGATTTGATTTCCATATAATTCCATGGGTATGGTGAGAAGCCATCTAATGACAGCATTGAGGCCATCGGTTGGGGGTTGATTCTCACCATACATGAGGCCACTAGTATGGGACTCATTTGGGAGGATTTACATCGTCATTCCTCGTGATTTTAGTTGTTTATTTGATGGTGATATTACTTTGAGGACATATATCATTGTTCCTTCGAACATAGGGTTCGAGCTGATGGGTTCTTTCGAGTACGGATCTAAAGGAATGGAGTTGTATTGATTGGGCATTCCTTTGGGATGTTAGTGACTTGACATGGACATGAGGTGTTTGGAGGAAAACAGTGTTGAGTGACTTATTTATAGGTGGAACCTGAGGGTTCACCTAGACATTTCTATATTAGGGAATTCCCTATAATTAGAATAAGGATAATCTCTGCTAATAATTTCTGGTGTTGTTCGGGGCAGGTGAAAGATTCCTAGTGTCTTTTGAGCACTAGGGAAGTTGGTGTTTATTTTATGCATGTGGATTTATTTTATTTTTTATATTTCACAGTTGATTAATCAAAATTTTCAGTTAAGAACACATTGGTGGTATACTGAGACTCGTTCTCACACCCCACATGAGCCCTTCAGAGGGTTTGTAAACATTATGCTTTTCATTTAGGTAAGGTTTTAGTCTCTAGAGCTATATCCTAACGACTGAGTTATCATGGGATGGAAGGAAAGAAATCATTGGTTATTTCATTATCTAGAGTACATATTTTGAGTTTTCCTTTCTATTTTAGCATGCTATATATGGTTATATAGGTTGTGATCCATGGGAGACCCTTTTATTCTTATTGATATGTTTGAAATGTTTTGATATGCAGTTGAGCTACAAATGGTATGTTTTTATTGTTTATTTATTTTTCTTCTATTTTTTAGTTATTTCTTTTCCTATTATATGCTATTAATTGTGCTTCCACCATGGGTGGGTTACTGTTCTGGTGTCTCTCTTTCTTTCCTTTTTGCTACATATTATATATTTACTTGGACCATTATTATATCATCACTATAGTGTATAGTCTCCCCATTATCACGCTTTTACACCCTCGCTTCTAGTCAGTAGCCTTTGGAATACATGAAGGCATCACTAAGGCCAGTGGAAATCATCCAAAATCAATATTCAGGTGGCTAAACAGAACGATATTCTATAGGATATCTTCGTAATCAATGAGAAATACCTTCTACTACACACTCTAGATC
Source organism: Viscum album (assembly GCA_963277665.1). NCBI lineage: Eukaryota > Viridiplantae > Streptophyta > Magnoliopsida > Santalales > Viscaceae > Viscum > Viscum album. The sequence continues at coordinate 695,669,371 of OY728132.1, read as the reverse complement.
ATCTTTCTTTTTCTCCTCCCTCTTCAGGCTACCCATATTCTCACCACTCCTCCACTGCTTACTAAGTGGTACTAAGGTATCACCCACCACATGATTTCTATATTGGTCAACCTCTATTTTCATGTTCCCCAAAGAACACTCCTAAAAATATGTCAAAACAAATTAAATTGTAGCTAAACCAAAGATCTAGGAAAGATCGCATCCCAAGAAATGAGATTTCTCAGGTTAAATGACTATCAACAATGGTGATAAGAAGACCAACTTAGGAAAGTGATCAGTATCTCCCTCACTGAAGGGTCACCTATTTCCAGATCACAAACTTTATATCTTTCTCCACTTTTAAAATCTCCAAAAATAACCATTGAGAAAATGATAACTCAAATAAATATCACCATTCTATCTAAATCCAACAAGAAATATCTTAAAAACATTCATTATCTCTCAAAAGGAAGGTTCTGCATCCACCACTCCAATCAAAGTCTAGGTAGAAACCATGTATAAAAAAATGGCCATTATCATGAAAAAAACAACAAAACAAGACATGGAAACCATCAATATATGCCTCAAAAAAACCAAATGATTCCTTGTCAAATAAGGAATCAAATAAAAAATAACAAGACACACATCAAATCCTAAAATGAGGCACAAATAACCATACCAAAATAAACTTTATTTTGAAACCACCATTTTCACCAAGAAGTTTCAAAACCACCTTCCACCAAGTTTTTCATTCGAAAACCAAGACGGCATAAGTTTTAAAAAAAACCTAGGTAGAACACACACATTTTCTGAACAAGTAAAGCAATAAAAATCCTTTAAAAATTCCATTTCAATTTGAAACCCAAGCATCCAATTTTTTACCAAATCTCATTTACCTCATTAAAAACACTTTCCAAACTTTTTTCAAATACAAACTTCCTTTTGAAGCACCTAATTTTCAAAATAATACAAGAGAAACAACCATTTTATAAAACATTTTATTAAACAATGCGAATTCAATCTTCCCATTTATCAACAAACCATGTTTTAAAATAAAAATTTTCATAGAACCCTTTTATTTATACAAAATAGGGAATTATAAAGTGAAGAACACATAAAATCCACACAATAATCCAATAAAGAATCACATAACCACATCCCAGAAAAGGTGCAACAAAACACTCCTCATTCCAACTCCAATAAGTGAAACCACTCTTTGAGAAATCTAAAATCCAAAGAAGTCCTAATAGGATAACTAGGGAAAAATATTGTTATTAATTTCTTGAATAATATGGTTTCATGAACCAGGCATTAATTATGCAACACACCCTATAAATAAGGTTAGATTAACTATATTGTCACCACATGGTTTCCCAGGCCATGCAAACTAACTGTGCGGACCGATCTTCCTTCCAATTCACCTAAAAAGCAAAGAGTGTTGCCCAATATCACATACATAATCAAGTGGGATGAAATAAATGTCAAATAAAATCAAAATACATCAAAATAAACCAAAACAACTTGAACTCATGATTCTAAACCGAACATTTGTTGGTATCTTGAAAATCGGGATAAGTAAGATCTAGCTAGACTCTTCTCTCCCTTACCTCTAAAGCTTCTAAAACCATAATCTTCTTTTTACTAGGGCATAACCAATTAAAAATAGCTACATAATAAGCTTAGTCTTCTACTAAATAAACCTAATTTCACTAATTTCATTTTCTAATGAACTAAACTATACTTCTATTTGACCTGGCACCCAACCTGGCATGTCACATGGCACAAAGGGAATTCCCAATATACATCAAAAGAATCCCTTTGGGAATGATTTTTTCCCAAAATAGAGATAAATGAAAGCATAAAGTAAATGAATACAAGAGAAAAAATAAATAAACATGTGAAATAGGTCAAAACCAATTACTATGATCCAACCCATTCACATAAACATAAACAACATCTATGAATAGGATGAAACAACAAACAATAGATAGAACACTGACTGAAAAGAAAACAACTACTAAACAACTTTATGTGAACCTGAACCATCTCTACGCAACCTTATGTTTCCACAACAACCCAAATCACATTACTTCGTCTATGAAAAACAAAACTAAGTCCATCTAAAAACATGGAACCTACAGTTTGGTAGGAGTAAGCTAAAAATACCACTAGGTCACCACAAACCTCTAAAGCTACACAATGTGTTTTATAAAAAAATTCATATATTATAGTTTTATCATAAACTAAAATATAGGATTTTGAAACATAATGAATAACGAAAACCAAACAATTCCATAATTGGGATACGAAAGCATTTTTATTTGTTTTAAAAAAAATGATGACATGTGTTTTGAAAATGAAACCACCAGACAAATCCATCTCAAAACCACACACATATTACCATTTATCAAATAACCCAATTGATTTATTTAAATGAAATAGATACCATTTATAAAAATTTCACTATCCAAATCCATTTTCAAACCATATTTACATCATTCACATTCCTAAAAATAACACATTTTCTTTATCTAAATGAAAACAGTCACATTAAAACATTTTACTGGACAAAAACACCTTTAAATCAAACATTCATTTTTAAAACCTCCAAAAAATCACCCATAAAAGATCCTTTAAATTCAAATTATGTTTTACAACATATTTGACAACCTATTTCCAAAGAACACAACCCAACACACTCACATGGGTCAAGAAAAAAGAAGGCACCAAGCACCATATGACATATATCAATTTTAAACAAGGAGATACTCAATAAAAATGGAAGTATTGTAAATGATACAAAAAGTAACTAGATAAAACTCCCCTAAATAACTAACTAAGAATCAAAGAATCGAATATTTCATAGGATCTACCTAAAGTCTCTAACATTCCATACATCTAATCTTATATGGGTATGAAAACCTGAATCAACTTCCAACTTGTGTTTAAGTCCAAAACATAATCCAATTATCCCACATAAGCATCATTATGATGAAAAAACCCCACATTCCCTTATTCCTAGCATGACTGGGGGGAAACTAATGAAGTTTGAACCAACTAGAGGAATAAATTAGATCTTTCACTTATTACCTAATCTCCCATTACCAATAATGAACGTTTAGTGTAGTGAAAACATTCCAATTCTTACAAACAAGGAGTAATCAAAACTACCCTAACCCCAAACACCCAATTATATAAAACCCCACACATCACATGAACCCAAAAAATACACAAGAACATTCCCACATAAGGGTAGAAAACAAGAATCACATTGTGACCAAGAAACCACACAAAGTGGTATAAAATTTAAGGTAATCAATGGGTTCCTTTAACATCCACCATTCTAAAAACAAATTTCCAACTGATATTCTAACACTAAAAATGGATTGGAATTCCAATTCATTTAAAATTTAATAAAATGCTATTCCAAACAACATTTGAAAAATTATGGAAATTACCCAGGCATTAAAAATATTTAAAATCCACCCTTAACATAATATTCCTTATCTTTTCAAACAAAAACAATCCCATTTTCCATCCATGACCTTCAAACAATTTTAAAATAATTTTTCTATGAATTTTCACTAAGGGAAAACACACACACATTTCAAATCACCATTTGAAATACACTAAATAACCTCTTTTAAAACATTTTTTGGGTTAATACCCCACTTCAAAACTAATTTCCCTTTAAATTATTTTTTTCACCCTTTGAAAACTAAAACTAGGTCAGGAATCATTTCAAAACATTAAAACCATTTCAAAAATCCATTTGGAAAATTCAAAAAAACATACCACCATTAAACATTCTATTAAAAATATGAATACATGGAATTCACATGAAAGACCATTTATGCCAAGCTCTAAACCCAACTAAATAGTTTCAAATCACAAAAAATATATCACATATATTCATACATTCAATAAAAAGTATTTTAGAAAGCATAGTAATACTTGGAATTCCAAAATGAAATAATTTCATTATAACACATACCTCAAAGAAGTATAATCGAAGTTGAAATGTGTCACATTCACTGATGACCACTCCAACAAGTAAAAGTACATCCTCTGTAAACCATAAGAGACCAAATACCTAGGTTAGAATCTCCCCAAAACCTATCCCTATTTTCCATAGTGGATTATTGTTCTAATAGGAATGGGAGAACCTAGGAGAGAAAGAAAAAGGAGAAGTATAGAAGAAAGAGAAGAATAAATACATTGTAATCTCCTGAAAACACCAAAGTAGGAGTAATAATCCAAGGGGAGGAAGAATATAAAGATACTCCCAAGCTCTAAGGGTTTACTGATGCAGGAAGTAAGAAATCGGTGTGAAACCACTTAAAAATTGAAGAGGGAAAATGGTAAATTACTAATTTTTAAACACCTATACATGTCACTTGGTTTGGCTGAAATTTTTTCCAAACTACAAACAAATTGTGCACCAACCATTTCCTAGGACACAAACCCCTTTCATAGTTTCCCCTAACAGGATGAACGATTTTTACAAAATGTGTGACCCACCATAGAATAAGTCAAGACCCCACATGAAATATGGGGAGCTCCACACAATTTAAAAAATAGTGTGGAGGCCATTAAAAATAGCATTTAACAAGGAGAGAAATACCACACATAGTAACAACATGGTTTCCCTAACCGTGAGGGATAACCGTGTGCTTTCCAAAAAGGACTCCAAAACTCAAATTCTATACATCCAACTACTAAAACTCAATCCTACTCAAGAATAAGATAAGATAACACAAAAAATACTATGACACATGGGGTTTCACCAAATCATTCCCCAATGATAAAACTATATCCTCGAAACAATTCACCATCCTCTAACAATTAGGTAACCTTTTTGAGTTATGTGAAAATCTAGTTCAATTTGATGAAAGATTCTTACTGGGTCATTATAGAAACCCCTATCCTCATGTTAGTGACATGTCAAGAAGAATATATGGGCAATATTAAATGTAGATATATCGATATAATAAAATAAAATATAATATTAAAACACACATTAACACATTACCACAACTTTATCCATGAGAAAAAATCAATAGTATCACTGTCACCCAAAAACTCCAACCTAGGAAACTGAATAATATCATTGTTTATAACACACTTATAAATATCAAGTCTATTACAATTTCTCCTCATAGTTGTCAGAATAGTTTATTGGATAATCTAACATCAACACTATCATTTCAAGTGATAAAATTCAATCTTTATCAAGGTAATTGGTCAATAAAAGTATGATTCAACCTATTCTGGGTCAAAATTTATCCATCTAATATTAGTTTCATTGAGGACTTGTGAATAACCAACACCTATTATAAACCCACACTATGTGTAAAATTCCCACCTATAATAATGAATAAGTAAAACATGATGATAAAAAAATTAGGGTATCATATTTTTTTAGGATATAGAGAAAATAATACCTCAAAAAACATCATTTTAATCACTATTGAATGTGTTTTCAAAACACCCTTTCAATATGGATTACTAATCAAATTGTATCATTATAGACATAATCATAGCATCGGGTGCCATAAGGATCCTGATTCATTATGTTCATTGAAACTTTTTAGGGAGTACACTCTTAAGCATCTATGTACAATTATTTTAACACAAATGTCATATTAGAAGCTTAAAATGACCCAATGAAGCTGACTGTTATGTTATACTCATGAAAAATATCACAATGATGTATTTAAAAAAATACAGGATGAATATCTATAAAATGAGTTTCCTAAATACTTAAAATTATAAAAACACCTCTTAAAAAATATCTAATTTCATTAAAAACCACACAATTGTTATCTATATAGAAAAAAGAAAAAACATAGCAATTATTTGTATAAATTAAACTATGGGATGAAATTACATGAAAAATATTAATATTTTTTGACAAATTTAGGCCATGTGATGACCCAAAAAAGGTAAACTTAGGAGGGAACAGGTGTGAGGTGCATGCAGCAATGATATGGGTTATACAGACATGGTCCAAATGATGAGGTCCACTCATCGGGCCCACTCACTCATTATCTAGGATTCTCCCAGCTAGTCAAACTACCTTATGTTGGTACCTTATCAAGAATATTTCCCTAAAGGGAGGACATGAATCGAGGTGAAATCAATTTAAAACTTAGTTACCTGATTTTGATCTTGTTCTCTCAATGTGAGGAACACTCCTTTATCTACTTTAATATATATTTTTTAGTGATTGGAAATAGTAAAACACACATATAATTTTACTTGGTTCACCCTAATTGGGATAGCCAAAGAAGCATGCAAAGGTGATGTGCCTATGTGAAGAAAACATGAGAGATTAATGATTCTGCTTTATTTACACAATAAAGGAGTCACACTAACCCTACGAACTCACTGTTAAAACTACTAAAAAGGCTCAACACCTCTAATCAAAAATAAGAACTCACTTCTCCCTCCATGACCACCTTTATCTTATTCAATGGGATAAGGATATGAATATACATCTGGAATGGTGTTTCTCTTCTTTCCAATCTGATGCAATTCTTGTGTGATCATGCTCTTGTAATATCCTCCTCCTTCACTTTTAAAATTCCTTGTATGTATTTAATAATTCCTCTTAATTTCACATGGATATTCCCCCTTCATTTCTTTAATATCTTTATCTCACTTATTAACAAGGATGAATCATTGGAAATTAACTTTCCACTTTTCATCCTTATAAAGGGCCTTTAAAACTGCCCTTAACTCCCCACAATTTCAATTTTTCATGTAGTAAAATAAATATATACCTCTAAGAAAATATATTTATTATTTGAAATTTAGAATAAATTCTCAACTAATCCGCCTTTTAATGGTAATAATCTACCTCATATTCCTATTATAAACATGGCCTATAATTGCGGACCATGCTTATTGAATCATTAAAGAATTTTTCATTCATCATTTGATCTAGAATCTCTATATTTTGTGTGTCTCACACTAATAATATCATCAAAATATCATGCATTTGAACACCATGACATGGAATTTTTAATCTACAGGAAAAACACCCTTTTAAATGATGTTTCCGGGTGCAGAAAAAGTTCTTGTATGGCATGGCTAACTCATATTTTTAGTCTTAATTTATTAATAATAATTATTATACATAATTAATGACTTCATAACCAATGAAATTTGTAAAGAAATTTACTTGATTAAATGTGGACATAAAAGTGGTGTATATTTAAACCTAATTTATAATTAATTTATAAGAAATTATAAAATTACTTGAACTTGTGATTATTTTTTCTTTGATGATCTTGTTCACTCAATATCATTTTACCATCATTGTTTTGTGAGATCTAAGTACAAAATATATCTAGAGGTGATCCACACATGCACCAAAATCTATGAATGTCATCATAGAATCATTAGGTGCTAGCATATATGACACAATAATTTTCATTATCTATGGTTGATCGTATTAGAATTATTCTATGAGGAAAAATAAATATTGATGATATATTGATGGGTTGAGAGAAGAGGGGAATAGGGAAACTTTAGATCTCTGTAACTCTATATAGGTATTGAGATATTTTCTCTCAGTTTGATGTTCCCAAAAAGTATGTTTATGGAAAGTGATATAATTTGTTATTTATTATGGTAGGGTTATGGTTGAAAAACTGTACACAATCCCCTTTCCAATAACTTAATTCTTAGTGAACTAAATGTCTTAATAATAATATAATTATTATTCACTTAACTTGTGCATCACCTAATAATAAATAAATATCATTTATATTATTTCCAATAATACCATTAAACTAGGTATGCTTATCCTCTTCAACATTTATCAAACCATGAATAATAATATTTTTTTAACAAATAAATATTACTGCATTATTCATCGATAAATATAATAAATATTATATTCTATAATCATTGAAAATAAATATTTATTAATATTATTTAACTTTCTTATTATTTTGAATAAGTTATGACTAAATCTTGGTAATTAAAAAAATTAAATAATTATTAAACCAAAAAGTATGAATAATATTTATTCTAACTTGTTAAATTCAACATTGAATTTATACCAGATTGTGGATAAACTTTGTGTGTGACCCCCAAGGCCTCTTTCTCAGGTGCAATAGGTGAGATACCTAATGTCTAAGGATAGAATCTAGCAACACACTAAGGAACCTACAGAGAAATAAGTTAATGTTTTAATGATATTCAACCTCCTAGGAATGATTACTATATAATATAACCCCCTTTCCATGATATCTCTAATCAAGATGGTTGCACACTGATGTCATCAACATATGTACTTGATGTCCTTTTCTTTGAATTCAGAAAAATGAACATGTCCATATTACACCATGGACATGTATTTATCATGGTAGTTCCATTTCCTTCAAAGGGACTAATATATCAACTTTCATTATAGACAAAATTGATAAATCCTTTCTCCTATTATTCGTTAATACGATATAACTCATGACGGACCTAACGTATCATAATTAACTAAAAATATATTTCATCATGGTTTTCATCAATTTATCAAGGTAAATGACTTATAGTATTTATTAATTATAATATTAAAGTATAAGGATCAATACAAACATCTGTAGATAAGGATATCCAATGACAAATAAAATGTAAATTTCCCACTGGAGACTCTATTCTCATAACCTCCCTTTGTGGAGATTACCAAAGGTGAACCCCATGACAAGGTATCTCAATGTATTATTAGCTTCCTAACCATGATATCCTATATATTTTCTATAACATTAGAAAATATCATCTGGATAGAGGATGTTAATTCAAGAATACTGCCATGGAACCTCAAGGTACTCATCATAGTAGATAACTACTATGACCTTTTAGTGAGACAAATATTCTTAGAACACTATTAGATAATATTTCAAGAAGATTAATAATCATGTTGTATTAAAAAGATTTATTAATTTTTAAAAAAATGAATAAATGTAATTATCAAGTACGTTGAATTTGTTTTTAGGGCACTAACTCCCATAGAATCGCACTTTCACTAGAGCCAAGTGTTAACAACCATCAAAACACTAGCTCTCACATGATACTCAATAATTTTATAAGATAGAGAATTTTTCAAGGGTTAAACCATGTTTCCTCTATAGATACTCTTCTCAATATAAATCTTAATGACCCGCATTTTGAACCGGACTAAAACCAAAAGGAATTTGAACTTTTTCAATTTCTGAATGGGTTGTTTTTAATACCAAGCTTCAGAATGGAATTACGATTGTCAAAATGATTTTTTGTTTTGGTTTTGGTCTTGGGATAAGGCCCAAGGAGTTTCCCAAGTGACTCGTCAAGTTTTAGAAGCGTCGGACTAGAGTTTTTAAAGGACTGTAGAGGGCTCATGGTTGGCGCACGGGTTGACCAAACTGTGTGGCCCAAACTGTGCGGCCTAAATCAGGTGGGTAGTGGCTAGTGCATGGGCTGCACACGGTTTCCCAAACCATGCACCTAGCCCGTGCAACGGGTGTCTTGGAGGCAGTAGACTCTGCATGGTTTGCGCACGGTTCGGCAAACTGTGTAGGTCAAACCGTGGGCTTGGGTAAGTTTAGGTTTTTAAATAAAAATTAAAATAAAAGAAAATAAAAACTTAAAACTAAACTCTCCTTCACTCCTCTCAGCCAGAACCCACATGAAGCACCTCCCCTCTTATCCCTTGTGAGCCGCGTGACACCCTCCATCCAGCCTCCTCTCATTTTCCGATTTTCACCAGATTTCTACTGGTTTTTTGTTTGAATCATCATGATAAGCTTCTCTCTCGTTTCTCTTCCTTTCTTCCAGCCATATTTCGGCCTATTTGTCGACCCGTGAGATTTATTCAAACCCTAGTTATTGGGGATTTCTTGATTCTTGTTTTTCCTTCATGCTAGGTTTGTGCCAAGGTTGTCTTGGGACCCTTGGGTTCAAGTTTGGGCATCCAGCGCTGAAGGTGAGGCGGATACGAGTGGTTTTGGTTGCCGGCTTTGGTTCGAGGTAAGGGTTTTTCCCCCTTTTGGTTTCGCAGCACCTATAATGGTTTCTTTATGTGTCTTAAGGTTTGTAGTATTTATATATTAGTTTGTTGGAGGTTTTGGTGTGGTTCTGAGTCGCCAGAATCTAGGAGACTCGCCTGCGTGGGCATAGGTGTCCTTGCATGTGTGTGAAAGTGCCTATGCTCAGTGGGGAAGCAGCAGTAGCTCTTAGTTAGAAAGCGTCAAGATCTGGAGTGGACAGATGGATCCACTTTTAGGTAGCGTCCCCCTCCTTGCCTTTAATTTAAGTAAAGTAATAGTGAGTTTAATATTGCACTTCCTTAGAATTTTAATTATGAAAGTTTAGTTCTGATTAAATGATTTTGTGGAAATTGGGTGAATTTCAGGAATAAGATAAAAGGGTTACTTGGTCACTAAACTAACGATTTAATAATAAAACCCCTCAATCATAGGTGCACTGTCTTCAAGATAAAAAGTAGTGACATACTTTTTATGCTTGCATGTTGGGTTGTTGTGGTGCCTCTTTGATGCTTTGTATGTGAACTTTCTTTGTTGGGACAAAGGGAATGAAATGGCTATGATACTTTTTTTGGGTCAATTTTCCATGTTAGGAAAATTGAGTAAGATGGTAACCTTAGTGGGATGACTTACGACTACATGACATGTTTCCTCTAGAAGGTATCAAAGGGTTAAAGAATGATAAACATATCCTTTAAAATGGAATGGTGAAACTAAGAAGGAACATACTATGGTGGTATGACCATGCCTTGGGATAACATAATGGGCACGACTTATGTTAGTGAAATGAATATGTGAATATATTGATTTAGATACTTAATATGGGTTTCCTTAAGTATGAACGTGAAAGTGTTTTCTTATTTGTATGTGGTATGATTCTTTGAATGCTTATGAGGTAATGCCATAAGAAGTATACTATAGACATGATTGTTTTGTGAGTGCGCACATGAGGATGCCGCATAATTAAGTACAATAAAGGTGAGCACATGTTGAGCCCACCTAATGATGAATATGTGTCTTGGTGGGAGGTAGTTATACCCCATGCCAGAGTGATGAATGTGAATGATTATGGATGGGAGGCATTCATACCCCATGCCATCTACTGTGTATGATTATGGATGGGAAGTATGCATACCACATGCCAGCTTATTCTGAGTATGGGTGGGAGGCATGTTACCCCACGCCAGATGCGATCTCTATACGTGCATGGAAGGGAGGCATTCTTACCCCTTGCCAGTTGATTTAGAGATGAGAGGCATTCTTACCACATGCCCATTAATCTCGATTGATGGAAGGGAAGCATTCTTACCCCTTTCTAATTAATTTAGGGACAAGAGGCATTCTTACCTCGTGCCCACTAATCTTGATTGATGAAAGGGAAGCATTCTTACCCTTTGCTAGTTGATTTAGGGACTAGAGGCATTCTTACCTCATTCCCACTAATCTCGATTGGTGGAAGGGAAGCATTCTTACCCCTTTCCAGTTGATTTCGGGATGAGGGGAATTCTTACCTCGTGCCCACTAATCTCGATTGATGGAAGGGAAGCATTCTTACCCCTTTCCAGTTGACCTATAGGGACGAGATGCATTTCTATCTCATAACGCATTTTCTTATTAATGGGTGGGAGGAATTATTACCCCAAGCCATCTATGATCTAAATGCTTTTATATATATATATATATATATATGGTGACATGATCGGGTTACTTTACCGGCAATGAGGTGAAGCCGGTATAACCATCAGGTGACCCTTGGGAACCTGGACAGGTGTTATTTACTTATGTAATTCTGTTTAGTTATTTCTCTATACCTGCTCACTTTTTAATTATTATACACTGTCTGGATTGGGTTAGACATCTGTGGTGCTGGCCTACTGAGATTTATATCTCACACCCTACTCGGGCCGCCATTACACTGAGGTACCCGAGTAGACCTTCTTTCTTGTAGGAACTTGGTTGTGTGTTATGCTATTTGTACTTGAGGAGTTGGGAGCAAAGGACTAAGTGGGAGCTTGGGATGCTCAGGGGATCACCGTCGGGATTTTTTTTCCTTTATTTTTGTATTGTTTGTAAAGTATGCTGTATTGATTCCTGCTTTCATAACTGTATCATCATCTGTATATGCATGCATTGTAAACTGGCGTTTGCTGCCTTTTATAAAATGGTTATTACCTGTATTTTTCTTCTGCCTTTAAATTGTTTAAAACTTCCTCTATTGAATATTATTTATTCTAATAATACCATTGTGTTACTATGATATGAGGGTATCGTCTTCGCACTATCACCTCCCGAAACCCCCATTGCTAGTCAGCAGCCTCTGGCGTACAGGGAGACACGCTTGATGCCATGTTACCTACCGGTTCAGCCACTGATTCGATGGTAGGTCGGGCCAGGACGTTACATAAATTCACCTCATTGATAAAAATCCCTCCAGTTATGAAACTTCTAAAGTATATGATTTATCCTTTTATATGACCTTGGCTCTTTGAAACAAGCAACCACTATAGTGTTGTAAGGGTAAAATGTGATCGGGTCATGACTTCTAGGAACCATATAAATCTCTTGGAAAAAGTTGAGAAACTATAACACTTTATTGGCTCCATCATAAGACACAATATACTCAAAGTTCATTGATTAATTCTCTACAACTGATTACTTTGAACTCTTCCAACTCATTGATCCTCCATTGAGATTAAAGACATATCTTAACTATAACTTCAGATCATTATGATATATTTAAAATCTAGAATATATATAACACTTTATGAATATCTCTTAATCTACTCAATACACTAGGAAAATATTCTTAGTTTGCCTAAAATAATTAAGTATTTCCTTAAAAACATTCCAATGTTGTTCACCTAGATCATCTTGATATCTTCCTACCATGCTCAAAGAATGGAAAACATCAAGCCTCATACATAACATAGTATATATGATTGATCGTACCGTAGAAGCATATGGGATATTACTCATTGTATCTCTTACATATTGTGTCTTAGGATACATCTTCTTGGATTGATTTATACCATGTGACACTAGAACCAATGCCTCATGGATTGTTTCATACTGAACTTCATCAGCATCTAGTCAATGTTTATTTTAACATAGTCCAAGCATCCTATTTGATCAATCACTCATAATATTAATCCCTAAAATATAGGCTTCTTCACCTAATTTCTTAATGGTGATGCATTTTTTCAACCATTATTTAACCTATTATAAGGATGTTATCTCATATCAAAATAGTAATAGTTCATCGACATATACTAATATGAAATTGACCATACTACCTCTAAACAAAATGTAACCACATGGATCAAATTCATTCTTAATGAAGCCAAATTCCTTTATAGCTTCATCAAATTAAATATTCAATGACCTAGATTCTTGCTTTAATCCATAAATGGATCTCTGAAACTTTTATATGTTTTTGGAATTTCTTTGACTCAAAAAACCATCTGGTTGTATTATATACACATCTTCCTAAATTTTACAATTAAAGAAATAAATTTTTTCATTCATCTTACAAATATCATAGTCATAGAATTTTGTTATATCATATAGAATTCTAATGGATTTAAACATAGAAATTGGATAAAAGGTTTTATTATAGTCAATTCCTTTGATGTTTTCTAAACCCTTTATCTACTAGCCATACTTTATAGGTACTAACCAAACCTTTAATGTATATTTTTCTCTTTAATACCATTTTACACCCAATATACTTTACATAAACTTGAGGATTGATAAAAAAACGTAGTTTTAATGGATGGAATTCATCTCAGAATTCATGGATTATTTCTATGTTATAACTTTTGAACTCTCTAATACCACATTGTAGGATAAATAATCATTATTTTCAACCAATAGTGAGTCATAATCTCTTGTGACTAAAAAACCATATCTTTCTGGTTCTCTATCCACTTTGGTAATCCTATGTACTACTTGTGATTTAGGAACCACTTCTTCCACGGGGCCCTGTGGAATTTATTAATATACCAACTCTTGTGTATCTTGAGGATCAACTTTATCCGAGTCAATCTTGCTCCCACTGTCCTCCTTGATGATGTGTTCCATATCAGGTAATATATATTTCCTAGAAACTATATCCATTTTATATAAGTGATCATATCAGTAGTATACCCTCATTTCCTTAGGGTAACCTATAAATATACATTTTTTTCCTTGAGGTAATAGTTTGTTTCTAGAGATGGCCTTAACAAACACCTAGAACCCCCATGCACAAATATATGAAAAATCAAGTTTCTTTCCACTCTATAAATCAAATTTAATACACTTTTTTTTCTTTAATTGGCACTCGTTTTAGTATGCATGTTGTCATGTGTAACACATACCCCCAAAAGGATACTAGAAGGATTGCTTAACTCATCAATGATCTTACCATGTACAACATGGTATAGTTTCTCATTTCAATAAAACCATTCCACTATGATGTATAAGGTGGAGTAAGCTATGATAAAAGATCATAATCCATTATAAAGTAGATAAACTCTTGGATAAGATGTTCAACACTAATATCCAACTAAAGTTTCTTTATCTTCTTACTAATCTGATTCTCAATTTCATTCTTGAACTCCTTGAACTTCCTAAAGTATTCATACTTATACCTCATCTGGTAGATGCAATTGTACTTACTCAATTCATCAATAAAGGTAACAAATTATGAGAATACACCACCAGATTCTACTTGAAAAGTTCTATACACATCAATGTATACTAATTGTAGAATATCTCTAGCCCTTTCACCTTGACCACAAATGGTGTTTTGGTCATCTATCCTTATAAATAATTATGATGTGATTCAAGTGGATTAATCATATTAGAATCTATGTAAACATCTTGATAGAGCTTCATCAAATCCTCCTTATTTATATAACCAAGTAGAAGATGCAACAAATGGTTAGGAAATGAATTGTGTAAATTTGATTCATTATAAATTTCCAATATTTAATTTTTATAATTTAATATTCTAAGACTGTTATTCATATTTTCCATACCATAACATATTCTATCATTATAAAATTGGACACTCTTGCTTCCAAAGAGTAAAATAAATCCATCCATGTTTAAAAAAAATATAAATGATGTTCTTGATAACACTATACACATAATAATAGTTCTTGAAAACCAAAATCAGTCATTTTGACAGTGTGAGGTTATAGTCTCCAATAAAAATAGCATCCAATATTTCCCTATTGGTAGCTTGTAGATCAACCCCAACCTTTGAAAACCTTCTGAAATCTACTTGGTTCCTGTATTTGGACACAAATGTGAGAACTACATATAATATCTAATACCCAAATTATAGATTTTGAAAAATTACACTCGATAATGAATGTGATTGAAGCTTCCCCTTACTTATTTGGATGGGTGAAGTTCCTCTTCAAATGGCCTTGTTTTATATATGCAAAACACGCAATATTCCACTTCTTCTCTTTCCACTGGATCTTACTATCCATTAAAAGATAGTGTTTTAGATCCTCATATTTTTAATGATATTTGAACCCATTTCCTTGTTCTTAATTTTTTTATTCACCGTATGTACCAAGGGTTTTTCATTCCCTATTTATTTATCAACTTGGACAATAAGAGTTTGAAGTTTTAAAGGATTAATCATGATATTTCTCATATTATGATTATAAATAAAATTGGAGAAGGTTTTAGGTAGTGAGAAAAAAATGATAATTGTGTGAAAATCATCAGAAATCTTAAAACCCATGATGTCTAATTATCTTGAATACACGAGGCCCATATAACTTTATGACTCTATGTTTTTATGTGGATATTGTATTGGAGATCTCATACTTCTCTTTACTTTCCTTCTGATAAATATTAAAAAGGTGATAAATGGTGTTATATGCACCCATATCCTCATATTACATTAGAATCTCATTGAATATAGAGAATGATATGAAACATTGGATATAAATTATGTCATACACATGTTTTAGGTAGAGATATACTTCTTCCTTACCATCCTCTTTCACAAGAAAATTAGTAAGTGGGGTTTCTAGCATATAAAATTTCTATTAATGGTGTTGTATAACACATAAGAGCCTATACCATTCTTTGAAATTCAAGCTAGTGATAAGTTTATCCTTATATTTCATAGATAATAGTTATATTGTTTAATTCATGTGGTTTTCTTTTTCTATTAAATTTAAGAGCATATTATTTGTACTTTCTTAATCACCAAATTAGATTAATAAATTTAATTTTATTAAATTTTATTAATCCCCCATTATTTTTTCAAAGCATAATAACCCTCACCATAAGTTTCAAAATATCCTATTTCATATATATTCTAATTTAAAGGACTTATATTCCCCTTATCATAACCAATTATTTTGTTCGCCTAGTTATTTGAAGCGTTTTAGGGAGACATAACTTTCCAATAGCAATAACTCACAGTTCCTTGATTTTTGAGTGGACTCTTAAATCCTAAAATCTAGAATAAATATTTCCATAGCCCATGACTCTTAGTTTCAACAAATACTACTTGAGAAGTCAACCCATGATATGAACCAAGTTAATTCAACATATAACATATAACTAAAGTTCCCAGATAATTGAAATCACTACGACTTAGTATAGTTGAGAACCTTGAATACTGGTTTTGACTCTAACTTAAGTAATGGAAGGATAAAATGACATAATATTTTAGTTGAGGGTGTTTTATAATTATTCATAAAAACCTGGTTTTATCTTATCACATGACTTGTTAATATTTAGTGTAATTTACTTAAGTAATTTACTTTGTTTTAAAAAAAATTACAAATAATCTAGTTAAATTTTATTCCATCTTTCATGATTGTTAATTCATTTATTAAGTGATCATGACACATCAAAAAACATAAATAATCAACCATAAAACTGATATAAATAAAATATAAGTGGAATGGTCATGATATTCTTTAATGGTTATTTTATCTAGAGGATTATAAACTAACCCTCAACCCTAGGGAAAACACCTTGAACCGTATTTTGGTTGGTGTTGCAATATTCATCCTCAACTCTGATGTATCACCTTAATTGGTTTTTTCATGGATATGGGAATCAGACCACCTCCTCTTGCCTAGGATCTCTATCCTTACAAAATCCTTTACTCAGGTGAGGGGATACAATGGATTGGATAAAGTGGGTTTGCATAAAAGCAACTATAGGCATGTAAACCCTTATATAATAACGAGGAGGGGATGAATCATAGGTTTTCATTTTAATTAAATAAAATCAATTAATGGAAAATAAAACACATACACATGTCTAGTATAATCTCATGATCATTCGCATATCATTTAAAGAACATTAATTTTCAATTTAACCATAAATTACATCAATTATTTATTTAATTAAGATATAGATCCATGAATTAATCTAATTAATTAAATTTATCTTATTACTATTTGAGCATCCTTAAAATTCAGCCATTTATAATTTTAAACTAATTAATTAATTAATTTTATTTAAAATTAATAGAGTACCCAAGTGTACTTGGACACAATGACATGTGATCATCCAAACTACTTGGTATGATCCTTGTGATTGTGTATTCCCTTATCATAAAATACACTTTTCCTAATTAGTAATTATATGGTGTGTATTGTCAAATAGATGACACATGAAACAAATGTGAATTGAACTACATGTGATGCTCTTGATGTATGTAGAGTTCACTATAAGAAAAGAACCTACACAACTTATAGGTTTATAATTTAAAATAGATATTAATTTAATATATAATTAATAATCCTATGACATGGTGTCTACTATCAAATATATGACACATGGAGCACATGTGAATGGGTTTTATTATATTATTAATTCTTCTCTCCATGTTAAATTAAGCACAATTTTTTCAGTAGACTGCATAGTGTATACTAGTTTACACAACATGTAATATCTTCTACCTAGGGTGTTTCCTATCATGAATGTTTATGTGGTACATGATGTGTAATATTCTTACACATAATGTGGACTTATATTTCCATAGTTTATCAATACTCATGTCATATATAAAATATAAGACACACTTGGACCCCTATATTCTCTATTATGAACAAATGAGGGCTACATATTGTGTACACATGTTATATGGCATGTCAATATTCAAAATGTATGCCAACATGTTCGGATCTACACACTGATCTAATTTTATTGGTTTTTTGGTCCAAATTCATCAGTCTGATATGCTATTATCACAAGATACATGGAAGATATAGTGGTACACTTTGTGTTGATTTGGGGTACATGACGTGTATGCTAGCATTACAACAACAGAATCGTTAGCATTTCTAGTTGGTGTTTTTAGGTCTCTTCATTTTATCTTAACCCATTTATTGGTTATGTGACTAAGAAAAAAAAGGTAAGATAAAATGATGTTTATATTTCAATAATAAATAGATCTAAAATAAAAAAAATTAAATTTGTACAATTCAATCCATGATTGATAAATAATTAGAAATTGACCATGTAACTGCTCTGATACCACTTAAAGGTTCTAATTGCAATGCAAGTGCATGTATGGAATGGCCAACTAAAATTTTTAGTCTTAATTTATGAATAGTAATTTTTGTATATAAAAAATGATGCATGATCAACAAAATTCATAGATTAATTTACTTGATTAAATGTTAGAAACATAATAGGAGGATCTTCACACATAATTTAGAATTAATTTATAAGTTGATCTAGAATTACATGAACTTGTAATTATTTCTTAATTAATGATCTCATTGACTCGATATCATCCTAAAATCATTTTGATATTGGATCCAAGTGTAGAATCCCTCTAGCAGGGATCCACACATGCACCATAATCTGTGAACATCATCATAGAATCATTAGGTTTTAGTATGGTTGATCATGACCGCTTGCATCATTCATGGGTGATGGAAGCATAATTATTCTACATAGATGAAGAAAACTTGGTGATATATCAATGGATTAGGAGAAGTGTATGACATAGAACACTTTAGATCTATTGAACACCCTATAGGTCTTGAGAGACCTCCTCTCTAACTGTTTTTTCACAACAAGTGTGTCTATAGAAAGTGTTATAATTAGATATTTGTTATGGTGGGTTTAGGGTTGGAAACTTTAATACAAGTCCCATTCCAATCCTTAATTATTAGCGAACCCCATGTTTTCATAATGAAATAATTAATATTCACTTGATATGTGTATCACCTAAAAATAAAGAAATATTATTTATATTATTTCTTATCTTATCATTAAACTCATTATTCTTATCCTCCTAAACATTGATTGAATCTTGAATAATGACTATTTATTTAACAAATAAATATTTCTACATTATTCATAGATAAATAAAATAAATATTATATTCCCTAAAAATTGAAAATAAATATTTATTATTATTATTTAACTCACTTATTATTTTGAATAACCTATGATTAAATCTTGGTGATCATCCAAAATAGAGTAATTATTAAACCATAATTTAGGAATAATATTTATTCTAACTTGTTAAATTCAATATTGAATTTAACTAAGATCAGAAGATACACTTTGTGTGTGGACCCTTAAGCCTCTTTCTCAGTTGAAATAATAATAGATACCAAAATTCTAAGGTTAGCATCTAGTAACTCACGAAGGAACCCATGGATAAATAAGATAATGTTTCAACAACATACATCCTCCTAAAAACACTAACTGTGTAATATAATCCTTTTACTATGATATCTCTAATCATGTAGGTTGCACACTAGTGTCATCAACATATGTGATTGATGTCTCTTTCTTTGACTTTAGGGAAATGAACATACCCACAAAACAATATGGTATTGGATTTATCCAGGCAATTCCATTTCCATCAAATAGCCTGAGATATCATCTGCTGTTAATAGATAGAAAAAATAAATCTTTTCTCACACTATCCATTAAGGCAATATCACTTTTGATGAACCTAACATATCTTACATCACCACAAACATATATATTCATGGCTTACATAAATACAACAAAGTACTCCACTTATGGTATTTATTAATGACAATCTTAAAGTCTAAGGATCAATTCACATTTACATAGAAAGAAACATCCAATGAAACATAAAATGTGTATTTCCTACTGGCGAGCCCATTCTCATAACCTCCCTTCTTAAAGATTACCACGTGAGAACACTACGAAATGGTTTCTTAATTTCTTATGACACTACGCCAAAATAGGAATTTAGCGATGGTTTAAAGTGACACTAAATGTTTTTACAATGGTTTTGGAAAACTGCCACTAAATCTATTAGATCGATATATATATGAATATTAGATGGAACGATATAAGAGGGGGGTGAATTGTTGGTTTAAAAACTTTGTGTTTAATCACGGAAGGAATTAGTTTAAATGATCTTAAACTAATACAATTCACAAAAAATACAATTAACCACAATTTTCTTGGATATAAAAGGTATGATACGATGTAATAATATAAGTAAATTGAATCAATTGTATTCAAAATGAATACAATAATCAGAGTAATACAAATGTGATAGATTCTACTATAAAGCATACAGAATCTATTAATAAAATATGTAATAATATAATCATAATTGAAACAATTAAAATTGAATATGAAATGAAGAAAAGAAACAATACAATTCCCTTTATAATACAAACAGTAGCAGATACGTAAAAACATTACAATTCTTTTATCCCAAAGAGAAGGGTATGATTTCACCTTGGATAAGAGGTTTGTCTTAACACCACCTTGGTAAGCCCTCAATATGATGATCGGTATGTCTATCTTGGTATCCCCGCATGCCCTCGATACGATGATCGGTACGTCTGTCATGTTATCCCCGCAAGCCCTCGATTTTGCAGGTAATCAGAACCTCTGTCTTTCAAACACTTGAAAGCCCTCTATACGAAGATCGGTAGTACTGTCTGCCTATCCTCAATAGCCCTCAATAGTTATCACCTGACCGGTCGCACAAAGAAAAATAAAGCACTTATTGAAATACAAGAACTAAGAATGAGCCATTCACATTTCGTAATTTCAATGCTTTCGCACGAAGCAAGAAAGAAGTCATAGTGTCTCTCTCTAGAACTTGATAGAAGCAAAGAATGATCAAAGTCTCTCAGTTGTTTTCTCAGCTTCAAATGACCTCTTATTTATAGGTCTCATGTTCCAACGGTCATATTTCCCCCAAAGGTCATATTTCTCCAGAAAACTCGGAGGGACTTAGAGACCTGGCATTATAACGGTCATACTGAAACAGAAAAAATGACATCATTTTGATTAGTTTATAACTAACTCCACGACATCATTTTGGTTAGAAAAAAAGATATATGAAAATGATAAACATGAGTACGATTGATATAAACATGTGTCTTGATATTGGATAAAAACATGCATGTGATATAAGTCAAAAAATAGTACTATTTTTACTTAGTGAAATGTATTGATATGATGTAAAGTGAGTGTGATGCACAAAAGACATTAAAATTGAACGATTCAGTACGATTGATAAGATTAGTATGATTTAGTCAATACTACAAACATAGTCAATATGATAAACATAGTCAGTATGATAAACAGGTTCAGTACGATAAACATAGTCATTATGATAAACACAGTCAGTAGGATAAATATAGTCATTACATAGTCAGTACAATAAACATAGTTAGTACAATAAACAAATTCAGTACGATAAACATAGTTAGTACATATTTAGTATGATAAACATAGTTAGTACGATAAAAAAATTCATTATGATAAACATAGTCAGTACGATAGACAATTATGAATAGATTTTTGATTTCCAAAACAATACATAAAATTCAAAAGAGGAATTTTGACTTAACAATCTCCCCCTTTTTGGAAAGCACAAAACATAAAGTAAAAAAAAAATTATCTCACCCTAAGTTATAAAAACTCTTTTGAAAAAGAGATTTAATACATATAACTCCTTCTTAGGTATATACTTTCCTAAGGATTGTATTCTTATATTTTCCTTGATTTAGAAGTATTTGATTAAAACATTATTCTCCTTATAAAACATTCTCCCCCTTTTTGATTTACAAAAATAATGGGGTAATCTTGAGTTGCCTGAAAATTTTATAGAGAAAGAATTGGAAGGAAATGGGAAAGAGAACATAAACCTCATTGAGATAACAAAATTCAATAGAATTCTAGAAGTGAATAAAGAAAAAAAGATACAACAAAACATTTATTTGTTTTCAATTTTTTTTCTTTCTTGATCATCTCATGAAGAACAGCTTTCATCTCTTTTATTTCTTTCTTGTATTCAGAGAGAGAATCACCCTGGGATTTGAGAAGGTCTTGTTGATCGGAAAAAAGTAGATCCTGATTTTTGATAGTCTCTTCTTGAACTCTGGTTACTTCTTCAAGAGTATCAATTCTCTCTTGCCAATTTTTATTGTCTTTAGATAACACAGAATTTTTCTTCTTCAACAGAACTATTTCATCCTTGAAAGATGAAACCTTCGAAAACTCTGACTGGAAAAAATTCATTCTCTCTTGCAGCTCTATTATTGAAGGAGTGTTGGCTCCATGATGTTTTGACATCTGATTCAGCCTTTCAGTAGTTTCTTTGTTAAGATTATTAAAAGCAACAGAAAGATCATTTGAAAGCCTCTTTAAGTCTTCAATTGATACTTCATGTTAATTCACTGAGCTTTATATTTGGTATGACCATTTATTCATCTTATTTCAGGCCTTCTAATGGGAAACTGAGCTTTCAGATAGTACTTTTAAATCATCTTCTATTAACAAAACTCCCTTTCTAAGTTTCCTTACAGAACCAAACTTCTTTCTTTGATTGTCTATGATTAAATCAATTTTCCCTTCAATTATAGGAAAATAATGAATATTCTTATCAATTATCCTCAATACATGAACAATGTAATCACTTTTCTTGAGAGAAATTGTGTGTTCTGAATCAGTATACTCATTGTATGAATCCAGTTCATTTGATCAGCTTGAGTCTTCAACTGGCTATTTTATTTTTTATCTTTCTTTTTCCATTCTTTATTCTTCCACTTTGTCACAAATAACAATTACTTTTTCAGTCTGAGAAGATTGATCACCTTGCTTCAATTGAGAAGAAAATATATCTAAAAGAGTTTCAAGAGATTCAGCTGGTGCTTGATCGGCATGAGGGACTTGTTCAATGCCTTCACTTTGCTTTGGAAAAGATTATTCTCTACACTTTTTTGAACATTAAAGAAATTCCAAAAGAAAATCATCATCCTCTTCTTCATCTTCCTAAAAAATTTTCAATATTTGTTTCCCTTTGTCTCTTTTTGGAAGACTCTGTATGATTGGTTCTTGGTGCACTTCTTCTGTTAGTTGAGCACTTGCCAACTCAACTCCTTTAAAGATTTTAGTGACATAAAAATCTTGAGCTTTCCATTTCTAGAGAGTCTTCTTTTTCTTATCAGCTTGAACAGTATCCTCTACCCTTATCCTCTCAGCTAAAGCTTCAGCTGGATAAAGACCAAACTTAGGATCGCCTTCTTTTCTTTGTTCTCTATCTTTCCTACACTTGGCCACAACCTCCTTGATGTATTTTTATTTCTTCTTTGTCTTAGTACTGGTTTACGGATCTAACTTTGAGGAGCAACAACAGTTGGATTTTCTTCGATTGGTATAGGTGCTGATTGATTTGGTGCTGATTCATCTTCTACATCTTTAACAAAAATATTTGAATCTTTATCAAAACATATATACAACTTCTTCAGCGTATTATTACTTATCTAAGAAGGATTTAGTTCTTTCAGATTCCCTTTTAGAGGAATATTACAAAACTTCAAACTCTCAAGAATGAAATTAATAATAATAGAGGGATACATAATCAAATGAGACTTGATAGCTCCTAAATTGAAATTCTGGATTGTTTCAAAAATGTACCCCATGATATTTACCTTTCTCATGTTTACACGATAGTCTAGTATAAAGACATCAAAAACTTTAAGAGTTTCTCTATCATCTTTCTTAGGATAAGAAAAACTTTCATCCAAACCACCACGAACCTGTTATCTGGAGATAAATGTGCTACTTTTCTCTTATCTTAATTTATAAGAAATATAGATTTTTCACCTCTTTCTCGATTAAACGTACCAACTTCCTCTGGTAGTTTATGAGATGGACAAAAAAGAATCACCTTCCATTGAAAAATTGAGAAAGTTAGATGCTTGTTTCACAGACATTGAGATTTTTCTATCGTACACAACAAATTTAATCATCATGTTTTTAAAAAAGGCAACGTTTTGTTGAATTGACTAACTTCTTCAACAAGAAATGGGTCTTGAGATACGGGTTTCTAAACACAAATATGTTCCCAGACTTGAAACAAAATAATCCTCTAGATTGTTGAATAATATGTTTCAAAGAAGTCCCAAGAAACTAACCTTTATATGAATAAATATTTCTCTACAAATTTCTTTAAAGAAATTTCGGTGGGAGTGTTGGTATAGGACTAAGATATAAAGGTGAGTCCAAGGGAAGATCACATGGAGTCTTAAAACAAAGAGGCAGAGCTTTTCCAAGAAATCTGAAAACCCGGTGTGGGTTTGGGGAGGGGGGCTCTATTTATAGGTGGAAAAAAATGACCGATAATCTTTTACGGTTGAGATTAAAAGATATATAAATCAACAGAAAGGATTCAAAGAGGTAAAAAAACAAGAAACAATAAAATGTAAGAAATACAAAACAAAAGAAAGAAAGAATGTACCTTTTAGAGATTCTAAAGAAATCGTTGGTTTAATAGTATTAACATGGTACAACATAATAACAAAAAGAATGTATAAGAATACATGGAATGGAAAAATAATACTATCAGTTGTGAAACCGATGGAAAACAAAGTCATTACCATAGGTTGTCCTACCGATGGAAAACAAATTCATTACCATATGTTTTCAAGCTGATAGAAAACAATGTCATTACCATAGGTTTTCAAGACAATATGAAACACAGTAATTACCATAGGTTGTCAAGCCAATGGAAAAAAATTCATTACCATAGGTTGTCAAGACAATGGAAAACAAATTTATTACCATAGGTTGTCAAGATGATGGAAAAAAAATTCATTACCATAGGTTGTCATGATGATGGAAAACAAATTTGTTACCATTGGTTGACGTGCCGATGAAAAAATAGGTTGTTACCATAGGTTGATGTTCCAATTGAGAGAAAATCAATATGGTAACCAGGTAGATAAGATGAAAAATATAAGGTTAAAAATGATAACCAGACAGTCATGATGATAATCAGAAAGATAGAATAGAAAACAAAAATAATAAACAGATAAAAAAACCATAAGAAAATGTTAAGAAATGCATTAAGTAAAAGAATAAAAAAATATTATCCCCCTTTTAAGAAGAGTTTAATGTAAGGAGAAGTGTAAAACATGAAGTATATATGAATGATTATTTTAATGTAATCATTCCTATCTTCGATTTTATAAACTCAAATCTATTGGAAGGTAATGGTTTTGTAAAAATGTCAGCAAGTTTTTCTTGTGTTCTGATGAATTGTAAAATAATATATCCTTTTAGTGTGTGATCCATAATAAATTGATGCCTAATATCTATGTGTTTTTTATGAGAGTTATGTGTTAGGTTTTTACTATGTGTTATGGCACAAGTATTATCACATAGAATTTGAGTTTTGGAAAATCTCAATCCACAATCAGTGAGTGTGTGTTGCATCCACAACAATTGAGCACAACAACTTCCAAATGCTACATATTAAGCTTCAGTAGTGGAAAGTTCTAATGAGTGTTGTTTCTTACATGATAAAGAAACTAAGGAATCTCCTATGAAATTACATGTTTCATATGTACTCTTTCTATCCATTCTATAACCACCAAAGTTAGCATCTGAAAAAACTTTTCAAAACAAAATCATTTTTAGAAGAATAAAAATGAACTAAATCCATAGTTCCTTTTAAATACCGAAAGATTCTTTTCACATCTTTTAAATGAGACTCTTTTGGATTTTATTGGTATCTTGCACATAAGCATATAGAAAACACTAAGTTTGGTCGACTAGCTTTCAAGTATAAAAAACTTCATATCATAACTCTAAAAGTTTTTTGATCTACTGGTGTCCCAGTTTCAACAAGATCAAGTGTATTTGAGTTACCAATTGGAGTGATAATACTTTTAGTATTGTTGTATCCATAATTTTTGAGTAAATATTTGATATAATTTTGTTGAGATATATAGGTTCCTTCTGGTTTTTGTGAAATTTAAAACCTTAAAAAGATTGTAAACTCACCCATCATGCTCATTTAGAACTCAGATTTCATTAGATTCACAAAAGAATCATTTATAGATTGCTGAGATGACCCATAAATGATGTCATCAATATAAATTTGTACAATCAAAACATTTTTATTTTCCATTTTTATAAAAAGGGTTGGATCTATTGTACCTTTTGCATATTTTTTTTGTAAAAGGAATTCTGTAAGTCTATCATACCATGCTCTAGGGGCTTGTTTAAGTACATTTAAAGTTCTGGTAAGTTTAAAAACATGATTAGGATATTTTTAATATATAAAACCAAGTGGTTGTTCAACAAAAACTTCTTCTTGAACAAAACCATTTATAAAAGCACATTTAACATCCATATGAAATAATTTGAAATTAAAGTATGATGAAAAGGATAATAGAATATTAGTAGATTCAAGTCTAGCTAACGAAGCATATGTTTCTTCATAGTCTATTCCCTCTTGTTGATTATAGCCCTTAGAAATAAGTCTTGCTTTATTTCTTACAATGATTCCATTTTCATCACATTTATTTCTAAAGACCCATTTTACACCAATTACTGTTGTCTCTTTAGGTCTTTCAACTAAATTCCAGACTTTATTCCTTTCAAATTCATTTAGTTCATCTTGCATTTCTTTAATCCAATCTTCATCACCTAAGGCCTCACTTGGACTTTTAGGTTTGAATTGGGAAAGAAAGGAAAGGTGTAATATTTCATTTCTCAAGGAATTTATGGTTCTTACGGGTTGATTTACATCACCAATGATATTATCACTAGAATGATTCCTAGGAAACATTTGATTTGTGTTTTATAAAACTTGTTCATCAACATAGGGTATGAAATCTTCTGGGGTAAATGCTTTAGAAACATTTTCTTGAACATTTTCCCTATCAGAAATATTTTCTATCAAGGGTAGATAATCAGTTTCTAAAAAATCATCTGAGGATGTAGGTTGAGATTGTTTAAAAAAAGGGATTAGTTTCTATTGAGATGGTATGTGGAGTATGATATACTCTATAATACCAAATTTAGGATCGAAATAATATTGATACTAAATGAAGTATCTAATAATGCTCAAAATACAAGAAGAGGGGTGAATTGTATTCTTTAAAAAATTCCTTTGAAACTTTTAAAGATGATTATGTTTAACAAGGTTAAACAAGGTAATTCACAATACCTCTAGCTCTACACACTTTATAGATTCCAGAAATATGATTCCGAAAAAGTGATTCCGGAAATGATGGTTCTGGAAAATGAAACTTAATGAAAGTTTACAAAGATAAAGATTCTAACTTAAAGTGTACAGAATCTTACTAAATCAGAGTATAAAAGTATAAGGAAGTATAATATAGTTATAATTTCTTCAAAAATCAAAATACAGCGGAAAAAATGAAACAAACAAGTAACAAGTAGTAGGTCTTTTAACCCACAGAGAAGGGTATCCAACAACCTTGTATAAAGGTCACTTGATTTATACTTTCAAGAAAGTATTTCTTACCCACACCAGGGTAAGCCCTCGATACGAAGATTGGCGTCTATCTTTCTATCCCCACAAGCCCTCAACTTCTTGGTAGTCGGTACCTCTTTCTTCCTCAGTAAGGAAGTCCTCGAACATTAAGGTGGTCAGCACCTCTGTCTTCCTATCCCCAGAAGCCCTCAAATGTACTCAGTAACATTTAGAGTTGAACAAAGAAATTCTGAACAAGGTGTTTAGTATGAACAAATAAATAATGTATCTCTCACTATAAATCACTTCAGTAGCATGTAATCTCTATATTGATCAACTTATAGGGAGCTCTTTCAAATAAGCTCCTATTTATAGGCACAGCTCCAACGGTCATCTCCCTCCTCCAATGGTCATATTTTTCACTTGAATTTCAGAGGGACCTATACACATGTCACTCAAACAATATTTAGTTAGAAACTGAATGTACAACATCGTTTTAAAACAAAAACAGTTGTAAGAAAAAAATATGGTTACATAACCAAAATCAAATATTCAGAACGTAAGAAAGTAAAAGTTCGGAGTCTAACCAAAAACATATTCAGTGTATATAATAAAATGATATTCAGATTCTATTTTCTAAGGAATTCAGAACATGAACTCTATAGAATTCCAGAGTCTAAATTTCAAGTAAATTCAGAATCTAGATTCACAAGAATTTGGAACCGGAACTTACAAATTTTGGAGTCAAAGTTCATGAGAATTCAGAGTCAGAAATTACAAAGTTCGGAGTCTGAATTCATTAGAATTTGGAGTCAGAGCTCATAATATTTTATAGTCTGAATTTAGAGAACTCGGAGTCAGAACTCAGAAGATTTTGGAGTCTAAATTTAGAGAACTCAGAGTCATAACTCAGAAGAGTTCAGAGTCTGAATTCAGATAACTCGGAGCCAGAACTCAAAAGAGTTCGGAGTTTGAATTCCGAGAACTCAGAGTCAGAACTCATAAGAGTTCGAATTCTGAATTCAGAGAACTCAGAGTCTGAATTACGAGCCTGAAAACAGAATTCTCTTAATCTAAGTATTATATGATTCTGAGGTTTTATATATGAAACCGAATTTTACACTTAGACAAGATAAGGAACAAAAAAACATTGTAAGCATAAATTTCCTTGGGGAAGGAAAATTTTTCTTATGAAAGTAAAACACCAAGTAAAAAAGAAATTTTCCTTGAGATAAGGTGTTTTTTATTTTTAAAACATATGGATTGGTAAAGTCATAAGGAAACCTTATTGACTCAACAATCTCCCCAAACATAGAGGAAATGTAAAATTCATAAGGAAACCTTATTGACTCAACAATCTCCCCCTTTTTTGAAAGCACAAACATCCTTATGAAAAAGTAAATAAGAACTTATAAAAAAAATTCTAGACTTAGAAAATAAAACCTATATCCCTTATCATATGGGCAAAGCTAAATATGAATAACTCCACATAGGATTTGGAACACTAATGATCGTATTCAAGATTTACAGAATGAGATTTTTTATTATCTTGTGTATAAAAATCTCTGTAATGAAAACTCCCCCTTAGATAAACTCTCCCTTACTTAGGGATATTTCTTCTTTAATTAGTATTATTTTTCCTTTATCCCCCTTTGTGATTTTCAAAAAGAATTTGAGGGAATGGAAAAGAAATTATGGTACCTGAAAGATTAGTACAACACATCCAAAAAACAAGCAACCAAAAATTTCATTATGATTAGAAAGAATTTGTACAAGGAAGAAAAGTTAAAAAAAATATCATATTGAAACACAGTTATCCTTACTTTTCCTTCGGCATCAACTTCTTTAATATAGTCTTAAACTTTTTGAGCTCCTTATGATCTTCTTTTGCTCACTTAAAAAGCTGATCCTAATCCTCAGCATTCTTCTCTAAAGCCTTTATTCTTTCTTCCTGATAGTTAAGAGCCTATGACTAAGCCTTAAAGACTTCTTCCTGATTAAAAATCTTTTCTTCTATTTCAATCCGAATATCTCTTTCTCTCTTCCAGATTTGGGAAACATAATATAACTTTCCATTAAAATATTTTACCTCTTCAATTTGAGAATTTTGTTCTAGAGTCTGATTTTCATCAAAACTGGTTATGATATCCTTGATCTTACCATCTTCAATGTAAAAAGTCTTCTTGACACCATCTTGGAACTCATCAAATTCTCTCAAATCTTCAAATATCTTCTTTGAACAGCCAACCATTTTTTTACATGACCTTTTGTGGGCATTGTAGTTAATGAATAAATTCTTGAAATCAGCCTCCAGCTTTACACATTTATCCATCACCATGGATACTGAATCTGCCTCCTGATTCAAGGTGTGTTAGAGCATTTGGCATCTTGAGTCAATACTCAAAAATATCGGAATGGTCCTAACAAACTTTTTCAATGACTACACAACAAAATCGTGTCCTAGAGATGATGATTCTTAATCTGAGACATTTATAGTTGAGGGCTCTTTCTCTAGATCAACTACCTTTATCTTCGATGATCCACTAGTTTCCTTCTTCTTTACAACAGCTTTGATAGGTGTCTCAACTAGAACCTGTTTTCCCTTATCAATTCTTGTAATGGATTCCTCATCTGGAGATTTGTGTTCACTGTCAGATAGTTGAACAATTATATCTTCATCTATCTTCTCCTTCCCAGCTCCTGCCTCAGTATCTTCAGGATGAATAAAATGATGATTAAAACTTTCTTCCGCAGACAACTTTTTCACTTCATCTTCATCTTTCTCATCCTCTTCTTTCTGATCTTTCCCAGTTTTAGAATGTTTTGAAGATTCTGATTTTGAAGATCAGATTGACAATTTCATGGATGGAATTTCTTCCTCATGAAAGTATTCCACTTTCTTTATGAGATCTTTAGTCTCTCCACTGCTTTCTTCTTCTTCTACTTCTTGTACTACTACTACTTCTTCTCTTTCTTTCACTTTTTTCTGGAGTGACAAAATTTTTACCCAGAGTCTCGGGTAAAGCTTCTACTATGAAATATTTTGGTACTATGATACTCTCGGATGCTTTCTCAGTATCCCTAAAAAGGGATTGCACTTACTCGGCTTTAGTAATCTTCTTCTTTAACTTCTTTTCTTTAGCTTTCTTATCAATCTCATCAGTTGTATTCTCTTTAAAAGCCTTTGCTTCTGCAAGATCCAAGCCAAACTGTGGATCTCCTTATTTTCTTTTTTCCTTGCCTTCCCTCCACTTTGCTATAACCTCATACGAATATGATTTTTTCTTCTTAGGTGTTGGAGTTGCGGATTGAGATTCCTTAGCTTTTGGGGTTTTTTATTCCTCTTCAAATTCCTTCATATTCCTCTTTTTTCCAACATTTCTCGATGATTCTGGCACTTATTATTCCTTTAGAATAGATTCAGCTTCTTCCACTAGTAGGTCATAAAATTCTCCAGAGTCCTTGGAAAAACCAATGTTCATCCTCTTCAAAGTATCATCACTGACTAGCACAACATTACAATTCCTGGGCTTCGAGCTGCAAGGGATTTTATAAGATTCTAGACACTGAATAAATTAACTTTGATAGAATAGCTGGGTACATGATAATCTAAGCCTTCAGATTTCCATTATTGATATTCTCGATCGTAAGCAGAATATGCATAACAAAATTAACCTTTATTAGGTTCACCAAAAAATTTAATATGTACATATCACTCTTCTTCAATTTTTCCTTGTCACCTTTTCTTGGAATGATAAATCCTTGAACTCATAATTCAAGGATCTGATTATTTGTAAATAGGTGATAAATCTCCAGAGTCTTGAAATCTGTAAGACCGAGTTACTTCATGGATTTCACCTTTACAAAGCTTCCTTTGACATCCTAAAACTTGTGGGAACATAATTCAGCTTCTCCTTCATATGAAACTCCAATAAAACTAGCTGCTTTAGTATATGAAAGAGCATAAGTCCTCCCATAGCTTTTGAAGGAAAACTTCTCTCTGCCTTCTTCCTTAAAGAAACTGACTGATTCATAAAACTCAATTAGTAGATCCGGATACACCAAATCTTGAGCCCCCGGCTTCGATATGAAAACACTCTCCCATCTATTCAA
The DNA here is from genome assembly GCA_963277665.1 of Viscum album. Taxonomy (NCBI): domain Eukaryota; kingdom Viridiplantae; phylum Streptophyta; class Magnoliopsida; order Santalales; family Viscaceae; genus Viscum; species Viscum album. The sequence continues at coordinate 695,637,532 of OY728132.1, read as the reverse complement.
TTTGATGTTCTTCGAAATGATTGAATCTTACTTAGCGAAGAAGTTCAGATGCACCAACCTTTCTCTATACACCTACCACTCCAGAATTGGCTTGAAAGTAGACATATCTTTCGAAGAGGATTCTCCTACAGACATTCAGAATTGAGAAAACTCTAAGAAGTTTGGAACAAGCTTAAGTAGAGGGTCAAAACTTTAGCACGCGAGAGCTTGAGATCGATGTGGGATAACCCTTCAAGGGTCCTTTATATAGGCGTTGAAAGCGACAGTTCATCTTCCAAACCCAATTCAATGGTTTAAAATCTTTTTGATCATATTTGATGGTTGATATGATAGCCTCAAAGAAAACTTGATAGAATCTGATCTTTTGAGGTTTTTAAGAAAAACATTCGGATTTAAGGAAAAGAGAATCCAAAAAATTTAAAAAACAAATGAAAATACCAACAAGTAAATAATTATTACGAAAACTCAAAAAAGGAAACATAAGTTTTTGATTTCTAGAAATATTATTCATATTGAGGAAAAAAATTTCTTCAAGAACTTTAGATTCTGAAAAAAAATTATTACGAAAAGAAAAACTTCATTGCAAAAAAAATTGAGTACAAAAATATCCATTATGAAAATTTTGAGTATGAAAATCTTCATTACAAAATTTTGAGTAAATAAATCTCTATTATAAAATTTTTGAATATGAAAATATTCATTATGAAAATTTTGAGTACCGAAATCTCCATTATGAAAAATTTGAGTATGAAAATCTTCATTATGAAAATTGTGAAAAACTGATTACAAAAAATTTTCATGAAGAAAAATTTTTAAAACTGATTATGAAAAATTTTCACTACAAATTTTTTTGAAAAAAATGATTAAAATAAATTTTCACTATGAAAAATTTTGAAAAACTGATTATGAAAAATTTTCACTACGAAATTTTTTGAAAAAATGATTACAAAAAAAATTTCATTACAAAAAATTTTGATCTATCTAACAATAAAATGTACTCCTCCTATGAAGAGGAGTTTATTACTATAAGGATATTGGTTCCAACAGAAAGTTAACAAGGAATATCACCTTATGGTTATCATTCCTAACTTCTGTTTAATATATTCAAATCTATCTGTGGGTAAAGATTTTTTGAAAATATCAGCAAGTTGATCTTGCATTCTGATAAATTGAAGAATGATATCTCCTTTTTGGGTGTGATCCTTAAGAAAGTGATTCATAATATATATTTGTTTTGAACGAGTGTGATGTGAAGGGTTTTTCCTTAAAGAGATGGCACTAGTATTATCACACAAAATTTTTGTTTTCGTAAAACTCATACCATAGTCTGTGAGTTTGTGTTGCATCCACAACACTTGAGCAGAACAACTTCCAACTGCTACATATTCAGCTTCAGTAGTGGAAAGTGCTACTGAGTGTTGCTTCTTACATGACCAAGAAACTAATGAATCTCTTAAGAAATTACAAGTTCTGGATGTACTCTTTCTATCTATTCTACATCCACCAAAGTCAGCATCCGAAAAACTTTTTAGAACAAAATAATTTCCAGAAGTATAAAATAGTCCTAAATCCATGGTTCCCTTTAAGTAGTGAAAAATTATTTTCACTGCCTTTAAATGAGATTCTTTTGGATTGAATTAATATCTTTCACATAATCATACTGAAAACATTAATTCTGGATGACTAGCTGTTAAGTGAAGTAAACTTCCTATCATACCTCTAAAAGATGTTTGATCTACTGGTTTCCCAGCTTCATCAAGATCATGTGAATTTGAGGTATCAATGGGAGTACTAATACTCTTAGTATTTTCATATCCATAATTTTTTAAGAATATATTAAATATACTTATATTGGGATATATATATTCCTTCTGGTTTTTGATAAATTTGAAAACCAAGGAAAATGTTAACTCACCCATCATACTCATTTCGAACTCAGATTTCATTAGATCCGCAAAGGAATCAGTTAAAGATTACTGAGTTGAACCAAATATAATTTCATCAACATAAATTCGAACAATCAAAACATTTTTCTTATCTTTCTTTATAAAAATGGTAGGATCTTCATTTCCCTTAATGTAATTATTTTGAAGAAAAAATCTTGTAAGTCTATCATACCAAGCTCGAGGGGCTTTCTTAAGTCCATACAAAGCTTTGGTAAGTTTATAAACATGTTTAGGAGGTTTTGTATCTCCAAAACTAGGAGGTTGTTTAATAAAAACTTCATCTTGAACATAACCATTAAGGAAATCACATTTCACATCCATTTGAAAAAATTTGAAATTAAAGAATGCTGCAAAGGCAAGTAGAATACGAGTAGATTCAAGTCTAGATACTGGAGAATAGGTTTCATCAAAGTCTATTCCTTCTTGTTGATTATATCCTTCAGCAACCAATCTAGATTTATTTCTTACTATGATTCCATTTTCATCACATTTATTTCTAAAGACCCATTTTACAGTAATAACAAAATTTTCCTTGGGTCTTTTAACCAAGGTCTAGACTTTATTCCTTTCAAATTCATTTAGCTCATCTTGCATAGCTTTTATCCAATCATCATCACCTAAATCTTCATCAATTATTTTTGGTTTTAATTTGGAAAGAAATGATAGATGTTCTACTTCATTCCTTAAGGAACTTCTAGTACTTACAGGTTGATTCACATCACCAATGATACTATCACTAGGATGATTCTTTAGAAACAACTAATTTGGGTTTTGTAAAACATGTTCATCAACATAGGGTAGAAAATATTCTGGGATGAATGCTTCAGAAACATGTAACTTATGAATCTTTCTTATCTTTCCTTTCTTTCTTACATTCATAACATGTAACTTATGAATCTTTCTTATCTTTCCTTTATTTCTTCTTATATCTCGATTGAAAGTTCTTCTGTCCAGCTATCTTGTTCATCCTTCGAGCAAGATTGGCTAGTTCATTTTCTAAAGATTCACTTCCACTAGATTCGAATTGTATAACAATATTCTAATATTTAGATCTAATAACTCTCTCAGGAGTCTTGTATTTCATATGATTTGAAGTTGTATTAAAAGATACACTATAGTAATAAAATTTTGTAAACAATGAAAATATTCCTTAGCAAGGAAAAGGCAGAACAATAGTATTTCTTGTTGGATCAAATTATATCAAATATACACAAGAGGGGGGTGAATTGTTTATTTTCAGAAATCTTTTCGAGATTGTGTTCTGCCCATTAACTTTAATCAGATGAATTGATGCGGTGGAAATTTAAATAGTAGAGACACAAGATGTATAGTGGTTCGGGGAACAGAAGGCCCCTAGTCCACTCCACCAATTCTCTACTCCATGATCTTGGTGATTTTCACTATCCGGTCCTCATTTCAACAGACCTTACAACAACTGAGTACAGGGAGTTGACACCATTACAATCTAAGGAAAAACAAAGCCTTCTGGTTCACTCACAGAACCTACACATCTTAGTACAATAATCAAGTCACTCACAAATAGAAAAGATTTTTTATTCTGAAAATACTTTTCATATGTCCTTCACAATTTCAACAGCATGCAATTGACCGTAGATGGATATTCGCCTTTAGAAATAATAATCTTCACAAAAGAGTCGTTCTGAGTCGATCCCATTGCATTAAATATAGAAATATAACTCACAACTTCAGTAGTAGCAGATTCAAAAATGATCTTTGATGTAGAACAACTGAATCTTCTATCGTGATTTTTATTCTTCAGAAAATAGAGTTTTGTCGTTTTCTTGAATCAGCAGATCTAAATTCTTGATAGTCTCTATTTTTATTCATTTTTTCAGAATGATCGAGAGATCACATAAGATCATTAGATGTTGTTCTAAAAAGAAAATATATATAAAATAACGATAAGTACTTCTCCTACAAATTTAGATCCATAAGAGTCGCCTTTTAACTTGTGATATTCAAACATCTAAATTTAAAAAGTAGTCGTAACTTCTGTGAAAACTTGGCATAAAAAGATCCTTATAATTTGATCTTTAAACCATTGATAAAATATCTTTGAATCAGTCAAAGTCGTATTTTAAAATCTGCTTTAAATCCGTCTTGAAATCCGCATAAAAATCAGCTTTCTGACCCTTGCATAAAAATATCGACTTTAAATTCTTCGACGTCAAACGTAAGGTTGAGTTGTGCTATATGCATCCTTTGAACGTAAGTTTGATGATGTAAGTTTGATTACAAACATAAGTTTCATATCACTTTCTTCAAATGTAAGGTTGATCATAAACGTAGGGTTGGTCATTATAACAACCCATACTTTAAATACATTGTTATTTACTTCAAAATTGAAGCACACTTATTACAATATATAACAAAACCATGAAATGACCGTATAGGTATAGTTTCTTTAGAAACTGGAAAGCATAAACAACTGGTTCATAAATCATCTACTTTGCCTCCCATTTATTTCATCATATCTAGAGTCCCTTTTTGGCATATTCTACTTAATAACCTTCTTCCTGACCTGGGGAAATAAAACATACAAAAGGATGATCTCAAATTCTTAGTAAGAGTAAACAAAAGAAATATCAATCACGTCATATACATAAGCACATAACTTTTGGAAATCTTAACCTGCAAAAGAGATCATAATTTCATAACATAGGATAAATCATAGTAGTGAAATGTAATCCCAATAATCATAACTTAAAACATGAAACTTTGTGTCATACACACATAATCATGTAGAATCATTTCTTGTTATTCAAGACTCATTGCCAAGACTATCTTAGTGGACAAAGTCCATTTTTGAACCCAGTTCACACCTCGTTTCAGTCCTATTTCACTAAATCGGTTTAACCTGCCGTTCCAGACTTGTCTATCTCCTGAGATATAAAATCTTTACCCAATGCATTTGAGGGAGATATAGGTCCCACCCATATCATAATTATACCATTCTTATGTGTGCCACAAAATCATAAAACCATACATCATAGCATAACCCATGTAATAAAAATGGGAATCTTAAACATCGTGACATCATAAAACAATTCATATAAGATAAAGGAATTCATAAAAATATAATTCCATCACAACATAATCAAATCAATGTAATAATAGGGATAAAAACATATCCCTTTATTATCTTTGATGGAAAATAATTTTGATAAAACACTTGAACTCCATTCTTGAGGAAAATATCCTTTCTGCTTAAAAAACACTTTTCCTTTCTTAACATGTCATACAATTATAAACTAAAAGAAGTTGATTAAAAATAAACCTGAAAACTTTTAAAGGAAGCTTCTTGGAAATAATGTTTTAAAAATCCATTCATGCCGTATAAGTTAAAAAAACATTCTTCATACTTTTGTCGGAAAAGTCAAAAAGTACCTCGTACGAAAAACGACAAAAGATTCCTTTCATATCCTTTACTAAAAACTCACCGAAGGGTAAAATTTGATTTAAACAATTGTAGGTGGATGGAAATGATATTACATATTGAGGAAACATGGATGTGGATGATAAAATACACCCCAGTAAATGCCAAATTATAAACAATCTCAGATAAAAATGAGATTGTGATATTTCCATTACCTTAGGTCCAATTTGCCTTGTAAGTGTCCGAAACTCCTGTATAATGATTTAAATAATGTTATTGACTTATTCCAGAATCATAATTATTGTTATGATATCATATATGGTCATATTCTTAGCTTCTTATTAGTAATATTTCATTACAACTTGTTATTCTGGTGTTTATTACTTTTTGTTCTTATGCGTGTTTTGTCGAATAAATTCTTATTCTTATCTTTAGGTTATAGATACCTAATTTGAATAATGTTATTAGTGTAATATATTACATATTCATTCATTCAATTCATTTATATAATCATTATTTAATGAAGATCATGTAGAACGAGTCGCATCACATCGTGGAGACGGTATTCCATACGTACGCACTAGCGATGATATCGTTCCCATGATCATGGAATTGTATTGGAGTGGATGTATACTATTTCAGAATCAATATCACTTTAAAATAATCATATATAGTCATTATTTGCACCATTATACCCATCCAAGTAAGGTGGTGGTGGAAAGTAGATTACACCACGACGTGGAGACGGTATTCCGTACGTACGCACGCGCGGTGATTTCATTTTCCGTAGGATGGATAGATGGTGAAATAGATTTGTTTCATACTTATAATAACATATCAGTATATGATTGATACTGATGTTATTACTTCATAATGAAACAACTAAATAAGAAGAAGTGGAAGAAGAAATAATGATGAAAGAATCGGTAACAGACATTACCTCTTCTTTGAAGTGCTTCTTTGAGACCTCCTTTTAGGGCACTAAAATTGGTCTTTGAAGAAGACCAGGACCTCTGGGATGTCTCTAGGGAAGTGGAGAGGAGAAATTTTCAGGGTTTGTCCAATCTTGAAGGATCAAAGTCGTGTGAGGAAGAGAGGGAGGAGGTGCCCTTTTATAAGGGAGGAGAGGGGCACCTTTGTAATAACAAAAAATATTATTTTATTATAAAGCCGAATTCGGTTTTAAATAGCTCAAAATTGATTTATTTATAATATAAGGTGGGTATGGGTCTAAATCCTCTCATAAAATAGAATTTAGACAATTTTAGGTTCCTATTTTGACCTTATAATTTAGATTTAACATTAAGTTAAATAATTTTACTTTTACCGTGTCTTCTTGTGTTCTTACACTATAAGGTTAATAAACTTACTATAACAATCCAAACGAACCCCAAGTTGTTTATTATTAATATATATAACCTTATCTAAGTCATTTTTTCAAACCTTATATTTTTAGGAATAAAATAAAAATTAATAATATAATATTTGTTTTAAAAACTATTTTATGTCAATTTTGACACTATTTATTAATTGATTTTTGTGAAATTCATAACAGAATGATTAGTTTAAAAAAAGTTAATTAAATCAATAATAACATGTCATATTAACCTATAAAATTAGTTTAATTCATAAAAAGTCTCAAATTACATTTATTTGGGTATTTATAACATCGATTATGTCAATATTTCATTAATAAGATAATTACTGCATCATCTTTGTTTCATAAATAAATTAACTTATTTAATGTCTAAAAATTACAAATAAAATACCATTATGTAGGAAATCTCTTTATCTTTCTAATGAATATTTATAGTCGAATGTATCTTATATATAACCTTATATTAAAAATTATTTACTTATTAAACTTTGATTTTAACTATTTTAACCCTTCTTTAAATAAATTAATAATAAATGTCCTAATCTAATCCAAGTTGGCCTAAATGGTCATATTTTATTCCTAAGTTTGTTTTTAGACGAATTACACTTATCCAATAGAATTATTACATGTGTTAGGGTAATAATAATATCATTTTTACCCTTAATTACCCTATTTACTTTTAACTGTGGTAAATAAAAGTAAAAAGTTATTATTCACCAAAAATTATTTTCATCTCATTGAACCACATTTTACTTAATAACATCAACCGTGTCTCTTGGATTTTTTAAATTACACTCATAGAAGTGGTAAAATTAATTTTTATGAAAAATTCAGTTTTTTAACTACCACTTAGTGGTTTCACTATTCATCAAAAATTGAAAGTTTTCAGAAAAATACCAAAATTTCACCCTAGGATAATTTCGATATTCCGAATCCAAAAATGAAGTCCATTTTGAAAAATAAAATTTATAAAATTTCAAAAAGTGGTTATTACTATTCATAACGGCTAGTTTTAATAATATTTTATTAGCATATCATTGTTTAGTGAAACTCGGTATTGCGTGCGACGCAAGCTATCGAGGAAGGTTGCGATTTCGTGTAAAGCAAGCCAAGAAAGTGTTGTTTGTAGAAACAGATTCCTTTGATGATTTATATAACATAAAAGTCTTGGGTGTTACATTCTACCCCTCTTAAAATGAATTTCGCCCTCGATATTCGTCACTTTGTAACAAACAGATGAGGATACCTCTCCCTCATCATATCCTCAATCTCCCATGTAGCTTCTTCTAATTGGTGGTTCCTCCATAAAACTTTCACCAATCGAGTGGTCTTGTTTCGTATGACTTTTTCTCTATGATCCATAATCGCTATCGGTTGTTCTTCATAAGAAAGATCCTGCTCCAGCGGTACAACTCTTGAGTTGCGTACATGTGAAGGATCAGGTATATACTTTCTCAGGAGAGATACATGGAACACATCGTGAACTTGAGAGAGATTCAGTGGAAGTGCCAATCGGTAATCTACCTTCCCAACACGATCCAGTATTTCGAAAAGAACGATATATCTAGGGCTCAACTTCCCCTTCTTTCCAAATCTCATGACCCTCTTCCAGGGAGATATTCATAAGAACACTTTATAACCTACTTCAAACTCTAGGTATTTTCTTCAGTTGTCGGCATAACTTTTCTGTCGACTCTGAGCTGCTCTTATTTGTTGTTGAATATATTTGACCTTTTCTTCCATTTCATCAACGAGATCGGGTCCTAATAGCTTTCTTTCCCCAACTTCATCCCAGCAAGTTGGAGCGTTGCATTTCTTTCCATAGAGAGATTCATAAGGAGCCATCTGAATACTGTAGTGAAAGCTATTATTATAAGAAAATTCCACCAAAGGTAGGTGTTGATCCCAACCACCTTTGAAATCCATAGAGAAAGCTCTCAACATATCTTCTAGAGTTTGAATTGTTCTCTTAGACTGATCGTCTGTCTGAGGATGATAAGCAGTGCTGAAACTCAACTCTGTATCCAGAGTATGCTGAAGACTTCACCAGAACTTGGAGGTAAATCTCAGATCCCAATCAGATATAATAGAAAGTGGTACTCCATTCAATCTTACCACTTCCTTTACATATATCCTGGCAAGCTGATCTAAAGAGAAATCCTCTCTAATAGCAATGAAGTTTGCAAACTTTGTAAGACGATCCACTATGACACAGATAGCATTATTGCCTTTGGAAGTTTTAGGAAGTCCTGTGACAAAGTCCATAGTGATGTTTTCCTATTTCCATTCGGGTATGGGTAATGGTTGTAACATACCCTTAGACTTATGTCTCTCAGCTTTAACTTGTTGACAAACCAAGCATCGAGAGACATATTCAGCAACATCTCTTTTCATGCCATCCCACCAGAAGTACTCTTTCAGGTCCCTATACATCTTCGTGCTTCCAGGATGAATAGAGAATGAAGAACTATGAGCCTCATCCAGCAGCTCCTTCTTTAATTCGATGATGGGAGGAACACAAACCCGATTCCTGAACTTTATTATCCCATCACAATCAAGGTTGAATTCAAGAACATTTCTCACCTTCTTTTGTAACTCAACATCTTTTTTTTGTGCCTCTTTAATCTTCACATGTATAGATGGTTGAACATTCATTTGCGAAAGATACAATTTTTCCCCTTTCATTATAATTCCAAGATCCATCCTTTGTAAATCCATAAATATTGGATCTTTTGTGATCCTCATCATGGATAAACTAGCATGGTCTTGTCGACTTAATGCATCTGCCACCTTGTTTGCTTTCCTAGGGTGGTAATGAATTGAGCAGTCGTCATCCTTAATCAGCTCCAACCATCTTCTTTGGCGCATATTCATCTCCTTTTGTGTGAAAATATACTTTAAACATTTATGATCAGAATAAATATCACACCTCTCACCATAAAGGTAATGCCTCCAAATCTTTAATGCAAAGATTACCGTAGCTAACTCCAAATCCTGAGTTGGGTAATTTTTCTCATGTATTTTCAACTGTCGTGCGGCATAAGCTATCACCATATCATTTTGCATAAGAACACACCCCAAACCCTTCTTGGATGCATCACTGTAGATCACAAACCTTTCTCCACTACAAGGCAGTGTGAGCACAGGTGCACTGGATAACCTTCTTTTCAACTCCATGAAATTATCTTCACATTCATCCGTCCAAACAAACTTAACTCCTTTCCAAGTCAACTTGGTGAGTGGATTAGATAATCGTGAAAAATCTCTCACAAAACGTCGATAATATCCATCCAAACCAAGAAAAATTCGGATCTCAGTTACGGTTGTTGGTCTCGACCATCTTTCGATAACCTCTGTTTTTGCTGGATCCACAGATATCCCCTCTTTTGAGATTATGTGACTCAAAAATGAAACTTTTTTAAGCCAAAATTCACACTTGGTAAATTTGGCATAAAGCTTCTCCTTTCTCAGGGTCTTCAATATAATTCTCAAGTGATCTTCATGTTCTTCCTTTCTCTTTGAATAGACAAGAATATCGTCTATAAAGACTACCACAAATTGATCAAGATAGTCTCTAAAGACTCTATTCATTAGATCCATGAAGATAGCAGGGGCATTGGTAAGAACAAATGGCATCACTATAAATTCTTAGTGTTCATACCTTGTACGAAAAGCTGTCTTTGGTATATCCTCCCTTTTGACCCTTAATTGATGATACCCTGAACGAAGATCAATCTTGGAAAAGTATTGAGCTCCACGTAGTTGGTCAAATAGGTCATCAATGCACGGGAGAGGATATTTGTTCTTGATAGTGATCTTGTTAAGTTCTCGATAATCAATGCAGAGTCTCATTGATCCATCTTTCTTCTTAACAAACAGAACAGGTGCTCCCCAAGGTAACTCCCTAGGGCGTATGAACCCCTTATCAATATTCTCTTGGAGTTGCTTCTTCAATTCCTACAACACAATTGGGGCCATTCTATAAGGTGTCTTTGAAATAGGCAAAGCATCCGGTACGAGTTCTATTGAAAACTCAAATTCACGATTCGGTGGAAGACCCGGTAATTCCTCCAAAAAGACATCATCAAACTCCTGTACAATGGGCATATTCTTAATAGTGAGTTTCTCACCAACCATTTGAGATAAATAACCTTCATTTAGTGGAATCAATACCCATAAAATGGAAGAAATTTCCACTGGAAGGTTATTTTCATCCTCGCATCGATAGAAGATCATAGATTAATCTGGAATATGAAATGTGACTTCCCTTATTTGGAAATTGATATGAGCTCCATGTAGAGAAAGCCAATCCATGCCAAGAATCACATAAAATTACACTATAGTAAGGATCACAAGATTTTCAGGAAGCACATTCCCACAAACTTCAATCGGAGAAGAATTATAAACTTTTGATGCGACTATTGTGCCATTAGGGGTTGTCACAGCTAACTCAACATCTAACTGTTGAGGTAATACGGTGATATCCTTAGAAAATTCTTCAAAAATAAAGGAGTGGGTGGATATAGAATCAAATAAATCATTTTCTACTTTAGAGTGGATGGTAAGTGTACCTTTCAACACATCGTTATCGTAATCCACATCGCTGATAGAAATTGCATGTTAATTTCCTTTGTCTTTAGCCTTAAGAGTTTGTTGACGTCGACCATCATCATCAACCCTTGGATTTGGGCACTGATTGGTATAATTCCCTATCTCCTTGCACTTGAAACATTGTAGTGTATTAGGGTCATTTCGTGTATCTCTTCCTTTGTTTTCATCATTAGACATCTTCTTCCCATCATTGCGGCATTCAAATGCCCGATGACCTTCCTTTCCACATTTGAAACATTTACTTGTCCCTTTAAGACAACTCCCTCCATGTTTCTTTCCACACTTTGAGCATAAAGGAAAGCTCATCTTATTTTCAGTGTGCTCTTTAGATTTTCCTTTGAATTCCATTTTCCTCTCCTTATCAAACCCATATGACTAATGGGTTACTCCAATCTCCATCTCGACTTTGAGAGCACATCGAACGATTTCCTCGTAGCTATTGAAGTCCCTTATGGATAACACCCTTCGAAGACTTGGTTTTAAGCCACTAAAGAATCGATCTATCTTACTCTCAGGTTAGATAATAATACCAGAAGCGTACCTTGCAAGTCTTGTAAAATTTTCTTCATAAGTACCAACAGATTCATCATCCTTTTGCTTCAGTTCAAGAAACTCTTTCTCCATCTTTGTTCGGAGAATACGAGGGAAGTACTTATTGAAAAATAAGTTCTTGAACTCGTCCCATTCCATGGACTCAATTTCATCCCTTTGCCTCGTATTCTTAATAAGATTCCACCATTGATCAGCATCTCCTTCCAAACGATACACTGCTAGGATGACTTTATCATGTTCAAACATTGAAGAACTAAAAATATCTTTTCAGTAGTACTAATCCATTGTTCAGAAACTAATGGATCAGTAGACCCACTAAAAGAAGGTGGATGCTGCCTCATGAAGGATTCAATAGAATGTTGCTCCTTCCTTTGCTCGTTTGGAAGTATTGCATGATTCATAGCTTGAGAAAGTTGTGTGAGCATGGCTACAAGATTTGGCATTCTGGCACCCATAATGTTTGGTTGCTCTGGGGGACAATCATTACATTGTCCGTCGCATTCCGCATTAACACGGTTCCTTCGGGTTCTAGCCATTGACTAAAACCAAGAAGAATAGTGTGAGAAACACTAATTATAATAGGAAAACCACATAATCAAGAACAAAATTTCAAACTTAAGGTCTTATCCTAGGTTATTCATGGTCATTTCTAAAACACTAATATTGTGTTCTATTCTTAGAATTATCCTTATGGTTCTTACTAAGGCTTTCTCATCCTAGTTTCCAAAGGTTGACTATACCTTTCCTCTGATACCAACTATAACGACCCATACTTTACATACATTGTTATTTACTTCAAAATTGAAGCACATTTATTACAACATATAACAAAACCATGAAAGGACCATATAGGTATTATGTCTTTAGAAACTGGAAAGCATAAACAACTGGTTCATAAAGCATCTACTTTGCCTCCCATTTATTTCATCATATCTAGAGTCCCTTTTTGGCATATTCTACTTAATAACCTTCTTCCTGACCTAGGGAAATAAAACATACAAAAGGGTGATCTCAATTTCTCAGTAAGAGTAAACAAAAGAAATATCAATCACATCATATACATAATCACATAACTTTTGGAAATCTTAACCTGCAAAAGAGATCATAATATCATAACATGGGATAAATCATAGTAGTGAAATGTAATCCCAATAATCATAACTTAAAAGATGAAACTATGTGGCATATACACATAATCATAGCGAATCATTTCTTTTTAGTCAAGACTCATTTCCAAGACTATCTTAGTGGACAAAGTCTATTTCTGAATCAAGTTCACTCCTCGTTTCAGTCCTGTTTCACTGAACTGGTTTAACCTGTCGTTCCAGCCATGCCTATCTCATGAGATATAAAATCTTTACCCAATGCATTGGAGGGAGATATAGGTCCCACCCATCTCATAATGATATCGTTCTTATGTGTGCCACAAAATCAGAAAACCATACATCATAGCATAACCCATGTAATAAAAATGGGAATCTTAAACATCATGACATCATAAAACAATTAATATAAGATAAAGGAATTCATAAAAATATAATTCCATCACAACATAATCAAATCAATGTAATAATAGGGATAAAAACAGATCCCTTTATTATCTTAGATGGAAAATAATTTTGATAAAACACTTGAACTCCATTCTTGAGGAAAATATCCTTTCTGCTTCCAAAACACTTTTCCTTTATTAACATGTCGTACAATTATAAACTAAAAGAAGTTGATTAAAAATAAACTTGAAAACTTGTAAAGGAAGCTTCTTGGAAATAATGTTTTAAAAATCCATTCATGTCGTATAAGTTAAAAAAACAGTCTTCGTACTTTTGTCAGAAAAGTCAAAAAGTACATCGTACGAAAAACGACAAAAGATTCCTTTCATATCCTTTACTAAAAACTCACCGAAGAGTAAAATTGGATTTAAACAATTGTAGGTGGATGGAAATAATATTACATATTGAGAAAACATGGATGTGGATGATAAAATACACCCTAATAAATGCCAAAGTATAAACAATCTCGGATAAAAATGAGAATGTGATATTTCCCTTACCTTAGGTCCGATTTTCCTCATAAGTGTCCGAAACTCCGGTATAATGATTTAAATAATGTTATTGACTTATTTAAGAATCATAATTATTGTTATGATATCATATATGGTCATATTCATAGCTTCTTATTAGTAATATTTCATTACAACTTGTTATTCGGTTGTTTATTACTTTTTGTTCTTATGCGTGTTTTGTCGAATAAATTCTTATTCTTCTATTTAGGTTATAGATACCTAATTTAAAGAATTTTATTAGTGTAATATATATCAAATTCATTCATTCAATTCATTTATATAATCATTATGCAATGAAGATCATGTAGAACGAGTCGCATCACATCATGGAGACGGTATTCCGTACGTACGCACGAGCGATGATATCATTCCCATGATCATGGAATTGTATTGGAGTGTATTTATACTATTTCAGAATCAATATCACTTTACAATAATCATATATAGTCATTATTTACACCATTATACCCATCCAAGTAAGGTGGTGGTGGAAAGTAGATTACACCACGGCGTGGAGACGGTATTCCGTACGTACGCACGCGCGGTGATTTCATTTTCCGTAGGATGGATAGATGGTGAAATGGGGTTGTTTCATACTTATAATAACATATCAGTATATGATTGATACTGATGTTATTAATTAATAATGAAACAACTAAAGAATAAGAAGTTGAAGAAGAAATAAAGATGAAAGAATCGGTAACGGACATTACCTCTTCTTTGAAGTGCTTCTTTGAGACCTCCTTTTAGTGCACTAAAATTGGTCTTTGAAGAAGACCAGGACCTCTAGGATGTCTCTAGGGAAGTGGACAGGAGAAAGTGGCAGGGGTTGGCCGAGCCTGAAGGCTCAAAGTGGTGTTAGGAAGAGAGGGAGGAGGTTCCCTTTTATAAGGGAGGAGAGGGGCACCTTTGGAATAACTAAAAATATTATTTTATTATAAAGCCAAATTCGGTTTTAAATAGCTCCAAATTGATTTTTTTTGAAGATAAGGTGGGGATGGGTAGAAATAACCTCATCCAATAGAATTTATACAAGTTTAGGTTCCTATTTTGACCTTATCATTTAGATTTAACATTAAGTTAAATAATTTTACTTTTACCGTGTCTTCTTGTGTTCTTGCACTATAAGGTTAATAAACTTAGTATAACAATCCAAACGAACCCCAAGTTGTTTATTATTAATATATATAACCTTATCTAAGTCATTTGGCCGAACCTTAGATTTTTAGGAATAAAATAACAATTAATAATATAATATTTGTTTTAAAAGCTATTTTATGTCAATTTTGACACTATTTAGTAATTGATTTTTGTGAAATTCATAACAGAATGATTAGTTCACAAAAAGTTAATTAAATCAATAATAACATGCCATATTAACCTATAAAATTAGTGTAATTCATAAAAAGTCTCAAATTACATTTATTTGGGTATTTATAACATCAATTATGTCAATATTTCATTAATAAGATAACTACTGCATCATCTTTGTGTCATAAATAAATTAAATTATTTAATGTCTAAAAATTACAAATAAAATAACATTATGTATGAAATCTTTTTATCTTTCTAATGAATATTTATAGTATAATTTATCTTATATATATACTTATATTAAAAATTGTTTACTTATTAAACTTTGATTTTAACTATTTTAACCCCTCTTTAAATAAATTAATAATAAATGTCCTAATCTAATCCAAGTGGGCCTAAATGGTCATATTTTATTCCTAAGTTTGTTTTTGGTTGAATTAAACTTATATAATAGAATTAGGACATGTGTTAGGGTAATAATAATATCATTTTACCCTTAATTACCCTATTTACTTTTAACCGTGGTAAATAAAAGTAAAAAGTTACTATTCACCAAAAATTATTTTCATCTCATTGAACCACATTTTACTTACTGACATCAACCGTGTCTCTCAGATTTTTGAAATTCCACTCAAAGAAGCGGTAAAATTAAGTTTTATGAAAAATTTAGTTTTCTAACTACCACTTAGTGGTTTCACTATTCATCAAAAATTGAAAGTTTTCAGAAAAATACCAAAATTTCACCCTAGGATAATTTCAATATTCCGAATCCAAAAATGAAGTCCATTTTGAAAAATAAAATTTATAAAATTTCAAAAAGTGGTTATTACTATTCATAACGGCTAGTTTTAATAATATTTTATTAGCATATCATTATTTAGTGAAACTCAGTATTGCGTACGACGCAAGCTATCGAGGAAGGTTGCGATTTCGTGTAAAGAAAGTCAAGCAAGAGTTGTGTGTAGAAAAAGATTCCTTTGATGATTTATATAACATAAATGTCTCGAGTGTTACAGTCATCCTTACTTTTCTCTTCAACTTTCAAATGTATGATAAAATATCCATACTTTTACTTGATCCATACTTTTCCAAGAACATATGGTTGTTTACAAAAGTAAGGTTGATGAACCAAACTTTTGAGAAACAAACATAACATTTAATACTTACGTATGGTTCCCCTTCCATACTTTTCTAATATCACAAATGTAGGTTTCCTTCCTAACATAGGGTTCTTTTTTATACTTTTCTGATAACGTATGATTCCTCTTCCATACTTTTCTCTTATCTCATAAAGAATACGCTATATTTTATCCTTACACTACGTTTCTCCATGTAGGGTATGAATAGTGTTTCTAGAAAAATCTAAAGTAGATCCCAAATAAGTAGGGTATGAATAGTATTTCTAGAACATTCTAAATGTGAATACTTTAGAAATAAAACCATTTTGTTCAAGAACTTAAATATTTCATCGAGAAATAAAAATATAATGAATAATAAATTCCTAAAAAATGCTTAATACAAAAAATCATTAGAAAATAATTAAGGGTATTTGTTAGGCATCAAAATTTTCATAAAGAGATAGAGTATTGTTCTCAACATAATCCCCATTTAAATAAAACGTTATGTATTGTTGAAAACAACACTTGCTCAAAAATCTCCCCATTTTTGATGATCACAAAACCCATAAAATAATTAATGAAATTAACTTACACAAAAATTAATTAATTACATATAGTTTTGAAATAAAAAAAATTAACGTAATTTATCCATTTAAATTATCCATTTAATTACTCCCCCAATAAAAAAGAATTACTCCCCCAATAAAAAAGAAACAAACAAAAAAATGTTGTGTTTCTCCAAATTATCCTCCTTTTGTGATATAAAAAATAATGATTAAAGATGGAATATAACACATTTAATGTAGCACTGAACTTAAGTAAATGCTACGCAACTGTTTTTCAGTAATGAATGCTGGATTACTGGAATATGTAAAAATACAGTAAAACAAAAGAAATATATAAAAAAATTAGACAAAATTGATAAATAAAGAAATAAAAAAGTTTCATTGAAATTATGGAATAGATATAATTATGATGAACACAGGAATCAAGGTTTGATCAGGGTATGAAATAGGTTCTATCTCCTCTGAACTGCAGACTTGATTTCTGTCAACTGTTCCCTGAGTCTTCGCATCATTCCATCACCAAGATGAATGATAATATCTTTGGTCTCTTGAGTCATATGAATGTCTTCAATGAGATTGACTCTAAAAAACTCGTGAATAATTTCTTCCTTCTCCATAAACAATGACAACTTCTCTGTGAATTTATTTAAGATAGATCTGATTCCCGGTTCACTGGATGTCAACTAATCAACCAAAAATTTCTGATTGTTTAACAGGACTGATGAAGAAGCACTATTGCATTGAAGATCATGAAATATATCACTCATATTTCTCATTGCAGTTGTGATAGCCTGAAAATTTCTGGGTAAGTCAGGTGAAGCACCATGTCCACTAGCAGCACTAGTTCCAACATATGAAAATTGTGTCTCCAGATATCCTTTAATTTCTAACAGATCTGACTTCTTTACTATTTCTGATTTCATCTTTGAAACCTCTATTAACAGCTCTTGCTTAAAATCACCAACCTCTTTTCGTGAAATAGTACAATTCTTAATTCTCTGAAATTTCAATTACTCTGATGTTAAGTCTCTCCTTAGAGTAATATTTTCAGATTCCAACTAAGACACCTTTTTTTACAGCTCTTCAATTTCCTTATTCCCTGAATCAGAGGCACCATGTGCTTGATTCTCATTCTCAAGTTTAGTGTGATGCAGCAATACTAAAGGTAGTGAATCTGCATCAAACTTGTCTTTTTTCCTTTTCCTGAGTAGGTTGGTCCACAGATTTTTCCTCAAAGTCTTTTCCAGACTCTTCCATAAAAAATCCTCTTGAAGTACTTCTGTTTGAGCATCAGAAACATGCTCATCACGAACATCAGCAACTTGTTCTTCCAATGGATTTTCTAAGATAATATCCTCTGGTTTGTCCTGAGGTCTGTCCACTTCCACACCAGGCTCTTCCTCCTTTTCTTGTTGAAGTGGAACTACAACATCAACTTCAATCAGTGGTTCTGTTCTTTCAACTTTAATTCTTTCAAGGTCATGTTTTTAACTGCCACATCATGTTCCTGAGATTTTTCAACAACTTTTTCTCTAACAAAGCTGTAAGAGAGTAAATCTCTTGTGGTCAGTATAGGGGAAACAGATTCCTCATTAACAGGTCTTTTCCTCTAAGTGTGAAGTCCCTACTAACTTCTTTCTTCCTCATTTTCTTCCATGTCAAATCTTATTTTTCTTGCACTAGTGCTTATTCTTGATTCAGTTTGTCCCTCCTTGGACTTAGCAGACTAAGCCGAAGCACTTTTTGTTTCATCCTCAGTTCCTACTGGAAAAAGTTTTCCTTTTATAGTGCTCCAGAAATAGCCAATCTTTCTTAAAGTTCCAGCATTAAACACATTACTATGATGACAATTCACTCTGGCATCCACCAGTCTCAGCATATCCTTCTTAAATAACAGTTTGGAAATGAATCATCCAAAAGGATAGAAGTTCATTCTAGCTTCACTATGACAACAATAATTCAGATACCTCACCATGTATCTAGGAAAATTGAGTTTGATATCACTGAGAAAAATATACGTTTTATACATGTCAGGATATAATATCTTCTCCATCTCAGACATCCTCGGTGCAATCCCTATTTTCACAAACTTTAATAAAATTTTCTAATCAGGATCCAGGTCCTTTATGAAAATATTATTTATAGACATAGTACCAAAAAGAAAATACATAATGTCCTCTGATTTATGTGAAACATCTCATATATTTTTCAAATCAAAATGAAAGACTCCCTCATGAGGGCAGTTCAAAATCTGACCAGTTTCAACTGAAGAGATCAAAAAATCTCTATCCTCTATCTTAACAAGCATAGTGTCCTCACTGTCTCCCAGACTAAACTATACAGATTTGAAGAAATATCGAAGTTCTACCTCATACAAAAATTCTGTATACTCACTGTTAAAAGTCTTTTCAATATTCTGAAACGATAGTACTTGTTTCGACATGAGATTCGTCTGAAATAGCCATTCGAGATAAATTACCTTTCCCTGTAAGATTTTCCTTTCTTTTGAGTGTTGTCTCTTGACATTTCTGGTCTCAGCTTCATCATCTCTCTTAGTATTAACCATCTCTGCGAGAATATCTAAAGATTTTAAGGTTAGGGTTTCAGAGGTTCGAAGATTAGGGTTGACGAAAAGTGGTGCAATTTCACGGGTTCGAAAAGGTTTTGGTAGAAATGAAACTGTTTAGAAGTCGAAAGGGTTTCTGACAGCCTTGATTCCCATGTTTTTATTAATCATTACATAGATTTTAAATATAAATAAAATTGATTATATGCGGAAAATAAAGTTATTCTATTTGAAAGAAAATAGACAAATTATTTTAAACATAATTAAAACAAAGAAAAAGCACAGTAAAATAAAACATTATTTAAAATTAAATAAACCTAGATCCCCCTTAATAAAATCTAACATTGTAGTGGTAAGTGGTTTAGTAAAAATATCAGCTAATTGAATTTCAGTACTTACAAATTCCAAAGATATATCCTTTTTAATAACATGATCTCTTAGAAAATGATGTCTGATATTAATATCCTTAGTTTTAGAATGATTAATAGGATTTTTTGAAATATTTATAGCACTAGTATTATCACATAAAATAGGCATATTATTAAAATTTACTCCAAAGTCCATAAGAGTGTTTTTCATCCACAACACTTGTGCACAACAACTGCCAGCAGAAACATATTTTTCCTTGGTTGTTGATAGGGAAATTGAATGTTGTTTCTTACTTGACCATGACACTAAGGATTTTAATAAAAAGTGACACATTCATGAAGTGATTTTCCCATCTAATATAAAACTTCAAAATTCTGCATTTGAATATGAAATTAAATTAAAATCAGAAGTTTTGGGATAAAAAAGAGATTGAAAAACAGTTACTTTTAAATATCTAAAAAATATTTTAACAGCAGTTAAATGAGATTCTTTTGGATTTGATTGAAATATTGCACAAAGACATACTGAATACATTTTATCTGGCCTAATAGCAGTAAGATATAATAAACTATCAATAATACCTCTATATAACTTGTTGTCAATTGATTTTCCAGTTTCATCCAAATCAAGTTTTATATTAGTAAACATAGGAGTTGTATATGTCTTGATGTTTTCAAGACCAAAATTATTTAAAAAATCAATAATGTATTTCTTTGATTCAAAACATTTACAAAATATTTTTGATAAATTTGATGTCCTAAAAAGAAATTTAGTTCTCCCATCATACTCATTTCAAATACTTTCTTCATTAACTTTGAAAACTCACAGCAAAGGGTTTTATTAGTTGATCTAAAAATTACATCATCAACATAAATTTGAACTAATAAAATATTAGAATTTTGAGTTTTCTTAAAAAGTGTTGGATCTTCCATTCCAATAATAAAATAATTTTTCAATAAAAAGAGCTTAATCTGTCATACCAAGCTCTAGGTGCTTGTTTAAGGCCATAAAGAACTTTTGTAAGTTTAAAAACAGAATCTAGTTTTTGAGAATTTTCAAAACCAGGAGGTTTCTCAACATAAACTTCCTCCATTAAATAACCATTTAAAAAGACAGACTTAACATCCATTTGAAATAATTTAAAGTTCATATGAGATGCATAGGCTAAAAGGATTCTAATGGATTCTAATATAGCTACAGGTGCAATGGACTCATCATAATCTATACCTTCTTCCTGATTATATCCTTTAGCTACAAGTCTAGCTTTATTTCTAGTTATTATTCCTTGACCATATTTCTTATTTATAGAGACCCATTTGGTTCCTATCACTGGATAGTTCTATGGCCTTTCAACTAATTCCTAGACTTCATTTCCTTTGAACTGGTTTAATTATTCTTGCATTGCTATCATCCAGCTTTCATCATCTAAAGCTTCTTCTATAGACTTGGGTTCTAATTGGGATAGAATGGCAGAGAATTCTACAAGATTCCCTATATTTCTTCTAGTTTTTATTCATGTTTCTAAGTCACCTATTATAGTCTCTAAAGGATGATTCCTTAGGGTTCTAGTCTGTCTAGGTAACACACTCATAGGTTATTCAGTATCATGTTCTTTTGAACTGGACTGAATTTCATTTATATCTTTTTCAAAATCATTTTTAAAATTATCAAGTATTAATTTATCATTAGAGTCAGATTCATCCATTTGATCTGTGCTTTTCTCAAAGGGATCAGATTCATCAAATTTCACTTGAACTGATTCTTCAACAATCTTTGACTTCTTATTATAGACTCTATAAGCATTGGAGGTAGCTGAATATCTTAAGAAAATTCCTTCATCAAATTTTGGATCGAACTTACCAATACTGTCCTTGGTGTTCAATATGTAAACCTTGCATCCAAAAAATTTAAAGTAATTTACTTTAGGTTTTCTGTTATTCCAAAGTTCATAGGGTTTATTTTTTAAAATTGTTCTAATTAAAACTCTATTCATTATATAACTAGCTCTGCTTACAAAGTATGCCCAAAAATAGGTAGGAAGACTGTATTCATTTAGCATAGTCCTAGCCATTTCTTGAATATTCATATTTCTTCTTTCAACAATTCCATTTTTTTGAGGTGTTCTTGGTGTAGATAAGGTGTGTTTAATACCCATATTTGAACAGAAGGAATTAAATTCCTGATTCTCAAATTCTCCACCATGATCACTTCTCAATGAAATTATTTTAAAACCTTTTTCATTTTGAACAACTTTAAAAAAACTTTCAAATAAACTAAAAGATTCATTTTTAAATTTTAAAAAGAAAATCCATATAAATATAGAATAATCATCAACTAAAACATATACATATATTTTACCAGCAAAGCTTACTACTCTTGAAGGTCCAAAAAAATCCATATGGATAAGTTCTAGAGGTTTAGATGTAGCAATTATGTTAACATATTTTAAGGATGATTTGTGTTGCTTTCCTAGTTAACATGCATCACATAATCTGTCACTTTCAAATTTGAGACTAGGAAAATCAGAAACTAAATTTTTCTTAGATAACTTATGTAAAACATATACATTAAAATGTCCAAGTCTCATATGCCAGATCCAAGATTCATTTAATTTTGCAGTTAAGAAATTTACTTGTTGTTTATGAAAGGAATTTAAATCCAGGGTATACACAGTTTTAGTTCTAGGTGCTCTAAATCTAAGTAATTTATTTTTGAAAACTGAACAGCAATTGTTAGAAAAATCAACAGCATAACCATCATCGTATAGTTGAGAGATACTTATTAGATTGTGTTTCAATCCTTGTACATAAAGTACTTTGTTGATTGAGATAGCTTCTGAATCTCCCACTGTTCCAATACCAATGATTTTCTCTTTGGCATTGTCACCAAACGTGACAAGTCCGCCATCTTTTTTAGTGAGTGTAGAGAAATTTGATGAGTTTCCACTCATATGCCTTGATTATCCACTATCCATATAGAATATGTTTTTTTACTTTTGTGACCTGCTCCCTGAAAAGGCATTTACACAATTTTCTTTGGTACCCATATTTTGTTGGGTCTAGGGGTGTTTGCCAGCAAGAATCTAGGAATCCAGACTTGATTTGTTTTTCTAAGTTCACAAGAGTAAAATAACTTATTTGATTCAAAATATTTCTTAATACCACTTATTTGGGGTTGTCTTAAGAAACAGTTTTTAGAAATATGTCCTCTTATTCCACAGTAATTACAATTTAGTCTTTTTTTACTTGGAATAAAGTAATTTTTGTATAGCTTGGGTTTTCACCTTTACTGCCAATTCCAAATCTTTCTTTTTTAATGACATTTTCCCCAAGAATTTCATTTAAATTATTTCCTCCTTTATTAAAAACAAGGCTGCATTTTTATAAGTTTCCACTTCAGTTTGCAGTGATTTTATCTTTGATTCATAATCTGTATTGTTAGTGTTAATTGAGTCAAAAGTTTTAGTTAACTCCATACATTGTTTTAGCATTGTATCTCTTTCATCAATAACATCCTTATGAATGTTATTTAAAGACTTATTCTTCTTAAATAGAGAATCATATTTTTCTTCAAGCATATTGTAGTAGGCTGAAAGTTTTTCCTTATAGTAACTAGATTCAGAACTAGAGTCAGAAGAATAGTAAGATTGTACCTCATCTGTTTCTGCCATAAAACACGTGTTGGCTTTCAGATTTGATTCTTCCTTCTCTAAGTCTGATTCAGAAGTGCTATTAGAGTCTTCATATACACTCCATGTAGCTTTCATGGCGTTCTTGTCTTTATTCTCATAATAATTTTTTTTGAAGAATTTCTTTCTCTTGTCTTCTTTTATCTGAGGACAGTCAGGTCTGATATGCCCCATTTTCTTGCATTCATAACATCTGACTTCCTTGTCATCCTTTTTGAAGGATTTTCTGAAGCCCTTATTCTTTCTATAGAATTTAGTGAATCTTCAGGATAGCTAAGCCAATTCCCTATCAAAATTAGATAAATCAGAACTTTCTGATTTCTCTTTTACAGTTTTCTTCATATTTCTGTTTTTGCTTTGTGATGATAATTTCAAGGTAGTGCCATATCATTTGATAAGAACTTTATTCTCATTTTCTTCATCTTCCATCACATATTCATACATCATTAATGTTCCAATCAGTTCTCTCATGGTTAAATATTTGATAGGTTTCAACTATCTGATTGCTGCAGAGATTCTATTCCATTTTGTAGGCAGTACTCACAGTACTTTTAAAGCTTGATCATCTTGTTTAATGGGATCTCCCGAGTCAGTTATGTTATTGACAATCTCTGTCAATCTTCCCTTCATTTGAGTAATACTCTCACCTTCAACCATTCTGAATGTATTGAATTTAATATTAGCAGTTTCATATATCATTTCCCTGATATTTTTAGTTCCTTCATAAGAAACAACAATAGTTTTCCACATTTCATATGTTGTTGGGCATTGAGATACTCTGTTAAATTCATTAGGTCCTAGACCACATATAATTGCATTCATTTCCTTTGAGTTCATATCATAATCTTCTTCAGTATCTACACTCCATGTTTCATGTTTTTCTGCTATTTTATATGGAGTCAGAATCTTAAAATATACTCTGTATCCAAGGTTTTCAGATAGATAATAATTTGAAATTTAGAGCATCCATAGTTTTCTCCATTGAAGTACGGTGCTCTGACAATAGAAATTCCCTCTCTTGTATTAGTCATCTTGTTCTATGTATAACCACTTTTAGCTTGTTAAGGATTTATCAGAAAGCTCAACCTATGATACCAATTGTTGGATCAGATTATATCAAATATACACAAGAGGGGGGGTGAATTGTGTCTTTTCAGAAATCTTTCTGAGATTGTGTTCTACCCATTAACTTTAATCAGATGAATTGATGCAGCAGAAATTTAAATAGTAGAGACACAAGATGTATAGTGGTTTGGGGAACAGAAGGCCCATAGTCCACTCCACCAACGCTCTACTCCACGAGCTTGGTGATTTTCACGATCTGGTCCTCGTTTCAACAGACCTTACAATAACTGAGTACAGGCAGTTGACACCTTTACAATCTAAGGAAAAAAAATCCTTCTGGTTCACTCACATATCCTACATAGCTTAGTACGAGAAGCTAGTCACTCAAGAATAGAAAAGATTTTTTTTATTATAAAAATACTTTCCATTTGTCCTTCACAATTGCAACAGCATTCAATTGATAGTAGATGGATCATCTCATTCAGAAATAATAATCTTCACAATAGAGTCATTTTGAGTCAATCCTATTGCAGTAAATATAGAAATATAACTCACAACTTCAGCAGTAGTAGATTCAAAAATGATCTTTGATGTAGAACAACTGAATCTTCTATCGTGATTTTTCTTCTCCAGAAAATAGAGCTTTGTCGTTCTCTTGACTCAGCGGATCTGAATTCTTGATAGTCTCTATTTTTCTTCACTTTTTCAGAATGATCGAGAGATCACATAAGATCATTAGATGATATTTAAAAAAAGCACACATATATATAATAATGATAAGTACTTCTCCTGCAAATTTAGATCCACAAGAGTCGCCTTTCAACTCGCAATATTCAAACATCTGAATTTACGGAGTAGTCGTAACTTCCCTGAAAACTCGGCATAAAAATATCCTTATAATTAGATCTTTAAATCATTGATCAAACGGCTTTGAATCAGTCAAAGTTGTATTTTAAAATCAGCTTTAAATCCGGCTTGAAATCGGCATAAAAATAAGCTTGCTGACCGTTACATAAAAATATCAACTTTAAATTCTCCGACGTCAAATGTAAGGTTGAGTTGTGTTGTATGCATCCTTTGAATGTAAGGTTGATGATGTAAGGTTGATTACAAATGTAAGGTTCATATCACATTCTTCAAACTTAAGGTTGATCATAAACATAGGATTGGTCATCCATAGTTTTCTCTTCAACTTTCAAATGTATGATAAAAGATACATACTTTTACTTGATCCATACTTTTCCAAGAACGTATGGTTGTTTACAAAAGTAAGGTTGATGAATCATACTTTTGAGAAACAAACGTAACGTTTAATACTTACATAAGGTTCACCTTCCATACTTTTCTAATATCCCAAACATAGGTTTCCTTCCTAAAGTAGGGTTCTTTTTCATACTTTGTCGATAACGTATGGTTACTCTTCCATACTTTTCTCTTATCTCATAAAGAATACAATGTATTTTATCCTTACGCTACGTTTCTCCACGTAGGGTATGAACAGTGTTTCTAGAACACGCTAAAGTAGATCCCGAATAAGTAGGGTATCAATAGTGTTTCCAGAACATGCTAAATGCAAATACTTTAGAAATAAAACCTCATTGTTCAAGAACTTAAATATTTCATCCAGAAATAAAAATATAACGAATAATAAATTTCTGAAAAATTCTTAATACATAAAATCATTAGAAAATAATTAAGGGTATTTGTGAGGCATCAAAATTGTCATAAAGAGATAGAGTATTGTTCTCAACATACTCCCCCTTTAAATAAAACATTATGTATTGTTGAAAATAACACTTGCTCAACATCTCTAATCAAAATATGAATCTAAACATTATGAGTCCAAAAATATTTTTGCGGAAATAAGAAGAATATGAATTCTCTCCTAAATCTAATCGTGAGATTAATTTAGATTGAACCAAACCTCTGATACCAATTGTTGAGATGGTATGTGGAGTATGATATACTCTATAATACCAAATGTAGGATCGAAATAATATAGATACTGAATGAAGTATCTAATAATGCTCAAAATACAAGAGGGGTGAATTGTATTATTTAAAAAATTACTTTGGAACTTTTAAAGATGATTATGTTTAACAAGGTTAAACAAGGTAATTCACAATACCTCTAGTTCTACACACTTATTAGATTCCAAAAATATGATTCCAAGAAAGTGATTCCAGAAAAGATGGTTCTGTAAAATGAAACTTAATGAAAGTTTACAAAGATAAATATTCTACCTTAGAGCGTATAGAATCTTACTAAATCAGAGTATACAAGTATAAGAAATTATAAGATATTTATACTTTACTCAACAATCAAAATACAATGGAAAACTTGAAACAAACAAGTAACAAGTAGTAAGTCATTTAACCCAAAGAAAGGGGTATCCAACAAACTTGGATAAAGATCCCTTGATTTATACATTCAAGAAAGTCTATCTTACCCACACCAGGGTAAGCTCTTGATACGAAGATCAAAGTCTATCTTGTTATCCCCAAAATCCATCAACTTCAAGGTATTTGGCACATCTGTCTTCCTCAGTAAGGAATTTCCCAAACTTTAAGGTAGTCGGCACCTCTATCTTCCTATCCCCAGAAGCCCTCAAATGTACTCAGCAACATTCAGAGTCGCACGAACCAATTATGAACAAATGTGTTTAGTACGTACAAAGTAATAAAGTCACTCTCTCTAGAAATCACTTCAGCAGCATGTAATCTCTAGATTGATCAACTTATAGTGAGCTCTTTCAAATGATCTCCTATTTATAGGCACAACTCTAATGGTCATCTCTCTCCTCCAACGGTCATATTTTTCCCTTGAATTTTAGAGGGACTTGTACACATGTCACTCAAACAATGGTTAGTTAGAAACTGAATGCACGACATCATTTTATAACCAAAACAAGTGTAAGAATAAAATATGGTGACATAACCAAAATCAAATATTCGGAATGTAAGAAAGTAAAAGTTCGGAGTCTAACCAAAAACATATTCAGTGTCTATAATACAAGGATATTTGGAATCTGTTTTCTAAGGAATTAAGAACTTGAACTCTATAGAATTATGGAGTCTAAATTTCAAGGAAATTAGGAATCTAGATTCATAAGAATTTGGAACTTGAACTTACAAAGTTCGGAGTCAGAGTTCATGAGAATTCAGAGTCAGAACTTACAAGGTTTGGAGTCTGAATTCATTAGAATTTGAAGTCAGAACTCATAAGAGTTCGAAGTCTGAATTCAGAGAACTCGGAGTCAGAACTCAGAAGAGTTTGGAGTTTGAATTTAGATAACTCGAGTCAAAACTCAGAAGAGTTCGGAGTCTGAATTCAGAGAACTCAGAGTTAGAACTTAGAAGAGTTTAGAGTTTGAATTTAGAGAACTCGGAGTCAAAACTCATAAGAGTTTGGAGTCTTAATTCAGAGAACTCAGAGTCTGAATTCAGATCCTAAAAATATCATTCTATTAATCTAAGTATTATATGATTCCTAGGTTTTAGATATGAAACTAAAATTTACACTTAGACAAGATAATAAACAATGAAAACATGGAAAGGGTAAATTTCCATGGGGAAGGAAAATTTTCCTTATGAAAGTAAAACACATAGTAAAAAAGAAATTTTCCTTGAGATAAGGTGTTTGTGATTTTCAAAACACGAGGATTGATAAATTCATAAGGAAATTTTATTGACTCAACAATCTCCCCAAACATGAAGGAATGGAAAATTCATAAGGAAACCTTATAGAGTCAATAGTTTCATTAATTTTAACATGAACTGTTTCTTCAACAGTACATGAGTTTTTGTTGAAAACAATATAAGCCTTAGAAGTTGTAGAATAGCCTAGAAAAATTCCTTCATCTGTTTTGGGGGAAAAATTTTGTAGATTGTCTTTTGTATTCAAAATACATATTGTGCATCCAAAAACATTGAAGTATGAAACTTTAGGTTTTTGGCCAGTCCAAAATTCATAAGGTGTTTTGTTAAGAAATGGTCTAGTTAAAACATGATTTATAGTATAACAAGTAGTACTAACAACTTCAGCCCAAAAATGCTTAATAATTGAGTAATCACTCAACATGGTTGTTTTCATTTCATGAAGAATACAGTTTCTTCTCTCAAAAACACCATTTTTCTAAGGAGTTCTTGGAGCTGAAAAGTTATGAGTAATAACTTTCTTACTACAAAAAGTTTCAAAATATGAATTTTGAAATTCAACACCATGATCACTATGGATAGTTATCAAATTTAGGGTTTTTCTCATTTTTAACTTGGGCTCTAAAAATTTTGAAATAGAAAAAGGCTTCAGATTTCTTTGTTAGAAAATAAAACCATGTAAATCTAGTAAAGTCATCAACTAGAACAAATACATAGTATTTTCCTCCAATGCTTTCAGTTTTTGAAGGACCCAAAAGATCCATGTGCACTAGTTGTAATGCATTGGAAGTTAAAACTTCATTGATTGATTTAATGCTAGTTTTATGTTGCTTTCCAAATTTAGAAGGATCACATACCATTGAAGAATCAAATCTAAGATCTGGTAGATCCTTTACAAGTATTTTCTTTGAAATTTTTATAAAGGTTTATTAGGTTGCAGTGTCCTAGTATTATATGTCATATCCAAGATTGATCTTCTATTGCACTTAATCAAGGTAAATGTTGGCACCTAAGGTCTTCTAAGTTAATAGTGTATACATTCTCTTGCCTATGGGCAGATAGAATGAATTCATCCTTGAAATTGTAAACTACTTCATCAAATAATTAACTTATGCTGATGAGATTGATCTTAAGACCTTTGACAGACAAAATATTTGAAATTATAAATTTCCCAAGAAAAACAATATTACATATTCCTACAATATTTCCTTGAGTATTATCTCTGAAGGTAACTTTTCCACCTTTTGTTTCGATAATTATTTTAAAGAAAATTTTTTTTGGTCATGTGTCAAGAACAACCACTATCCATGTACCAAATGTTCTTGTTGTTGGTATACTTCTTATTTTCCTAAAAAAGAAACAATTAGTTTTTCAAAATCCAAACTTGTTTAGATCCAGAAGGATTGGATAAAATAATTTTAGGAATCCAAATTTGTTTTAAAAATGAGCTTTATGAAATCCTAAAGAATGAGTTCTATTAAGAGAACAATTTCTTTCCCAGTGTCCACCACATTGACACATGTTATAAAATGGATTACTTTGAGGAACAAAATAGTCATTACTAAAAACCGGTTTAGAATAAGTATAAAAAAAACTAGAATGATTCCTCAAAGGCTGAATTTGACAATACATTTTATCAAAGTTTTCCTTACCATAGGTAAAGTTTGACAAACACTTCTTCAAGGAAAATATTTCTGACTTTAGTTTTAAAACTAAGTTTTTTATCCTTGATGACACTATTTTTGGAACTGGAGTTAGTCTCTAAAATAATTTTCATAGAAATTACATTTTCAAGATCCTTAGAAAGTTTATCCTTATCTGAATTAAATTTCTCAAGAGTTTTTAAAATACTTTCAAAATTAGAAGTTTTCATATCAAGATCATTTGAAAGATCCGATAATTCTTTAGTTAAAATAGAAATTCTAGAATTTTCCTTATCAGGCTTTTTCTTGAGTTTAGAATTTTCATTATCAAGTATTTTAGCAAACCTAAACACTTCTTCGTAAGAAGGTAATGTATTATCTTCTGATGATGAAGACTCTTCATTTGAAGATTCATAATATTTATTATCAGTATAATTTTCATTCAAGGATACATTTGTAATAGCTTCAACATTGTGTACCTTAGCCATGAAACCATGATCTTCAATTGGTAGTCTGGCTATAAGTCCAATATTCCTTTGTACTGAAGATTCATATTCTGAAGAATCATCTGATGAATCGCCACCACTTTCACTCCAATAATCATTTGCCTTCAAGACGTTCATTGTCTTTTTCTTGTAAAACTTTTTCTTATTTATTTCAGAATATTTCTCCTTTATATCTTTTCTTTTCAGTAAAGGACAATCAGGTCTTATATGACCTAATTTCTTGCATTCATAACAAGTAACTTCTGAATCTTTCTTATCCTTCCAATCTTTCTTTTTTAATCTGTATTGGAAGTCTTTTTTCCCACAATCTTGTTCATCCTTCAAGCAAGATTCGCTAACTCATTATCTGAGTGGTCACTATCACTCGATTCTAACACAACAACTTTCTTAGCTTTGGATCTTGTTATCCTTTTAGGTGTTTTAGCTTTAGATGTAGTAGTAAAAGCTACACTTCTATTTCTATTTTTATTCTTATTGAAATCAACATCTCTCTTCATTCTTGTCTCATGTTGTAGAAGAGTTCCAAAAGGTTCATCAAGTGTAATCTGAGAAACTTTCCTATTTTCATCAATAGCTGTCCATTTTGACTCCCATTAGTTTGGCATTATATCAATAATATTGTCTACAATAGCTTCATCATCAAGACATTTTTCACCCATAGATTGTAAACTGTTGAAAATTTTCATAAATCTTTGTTGCACTTTATATACTGGCTCTCCATAAGGAAAAAAAATCCATGATATTCTACTCGAAGCATTGCTCTTCTTGTTTCTATAACCGTAGATGTACCAAAATGTGTGACTTCCAATTTCTTCCAAATACAATTGGATGCTTCACAAGATGATATCTGGCTATATATATTCCCAGTCATAGAACATAACAGAGTATTGTGTACCTTGTAATTCAATTGATATTCTTTCTTCTCTTGATTGGTGAAAGTACTAACTTCTTTTTCAGGGATTTTGTAACCTCTAGTAAGCATAATAAAATTGTCTACACCAGTATTGATAACAAATGTCTTCATTTGATCTCTCATGTACTCATAATCATTCCCATCAAAGATAGGTGGTCTAGTTGGATTTATATTGTTAATTGATCCAATATTCATCCCTACCATTTCATAAAAAAAAAATCTTTTCCACTCCACGCGTTAGTGCAATAAGTAGTTGAAAACAGAAATTTGTAATAAACACTTATTTTTAAAATAAATAGAGCAAGTAATACAAATCAGTGGAAACCTCCTCTGATACCAATTGTTGGATCGATATATATATATATATATATATATATATGAATATTAGATAGAACAATACAAGAGGGGGTGAATTGAAGGTTTAAAAACTTTGTGTTTAATCACTTAAGGAATTAGTTTAAATGATCTTAAACTAATACAATTCACAAAAAATACAATTAACCACAATTGTCTTGGATATAAATGGTATGATATAATGTAATACTATAAGTAAAGTAAATCAATTGTATTCAAAATGAATACAATAATCAGAGTAATAAAAAAGTGATAGTTTCTACCACACATCTTATAGAATCTATTAATACAATATGTAACAGTATAATTGTAATTGAAACAATTACAATTGAATATGAAATGAAGAAAGGAAACAATACAATTCCCTTTCTAATACAAACAGCAGCGGATATGTAAAAGTATTACAGTTCTTTTATCCCAAAGAGAAGGGTACACTTTCACCTAGGGTAAGAGGTATGTCTTACCACCACCTTGGTAAGCCCTCGATACGATGATCGGTACGTCTGTCTTGCTATCCCCGCAAGCCCCCGATACGATGATCGGTACATCTGTCTTGCTATCCCCGCAATCCCTCAATTTTGCAGGTAATTGAAACCTCTGTCTTTCAAACACTTGAAAGCCCTCAATAAAAAGATCATTAGTACCGCCTGCCTATCCTCAGCAGCCCTCGACCGTTATCACCTGATCGGTCGCACAAAGAAAAACAAAGTACTTATTGAAATACAAGAACTAAGAACGATTCATTCACGTTTTGTAATTTCAAGGCTTTCGCACGAAGCAAGAAAAAAGTCACAATGTCTCTCTCTAGAACTTGATAGTAGAAAAGAATGATCAAAGTCTCTTAGTTGTTTTCTCATCTTCAAATGACCTCCTATTTATAGGTCTCAGGTTCCAATGGTCATATTTCCTCCAACAGTCATATTTCTCCAGAAAACTCGGAGGGACTTGGACACCTGGCATTATAACGGTCATATTGAAACTGAAAACATGACATCATTTTGATTAGTTTATAAATAACTCCACGACATTGTTTTGGTTATAACAAAAGATATATGAAAATGATAAACCTGAGTATGATTGATATAAAACATGTGTCTTGATAAAGGATAAAAACAAGCTTGTGATAGAAGTAAAAAAAAATACTATTAGTATTACTTAGTGAAATGTATTGATATGATGTAAAGTGATTATGATGCACAAAAAAACATTACAATTGACAGAGTCAGTACGATTGACAGGATTAGTATGATTTAGTCAATACGATAAACATAGTTAGTATGATAAACATAGTCAGTACGATAAACATGGTTAGTATGATAAACATAGTCAGTATGATAAACACAGTCGGTACGATAAACATAGTCAGTACATCGTCAGTACGATAAACATAGTCAGTACGATAAACCAAGTTAGTACGATAAACATAGTTAGTACATAGTTAGTATGATAAACATAGTCAGTATGATAAACAAATTCATTATAATAAACATAGTGAGTACGATAAACAATTATGAATAGATTTTTGATTTCCAAAACAAGACATAAAAGTCAAAAGAGGACTTTTGACTTAACAAAATCGTGCATTGAAATTTATTTAGTGTTTTTTAAAACCACCGCTAAATCATTTTGCGGTGTTTTTTATTTGTTTTAATTTTTAATTTTTGTAATTATTTTGAATTTTTTTAAAGTTTTTAATTTTTTTTAAATTTTTGTAAAAAAATTAATATTTTTTTATTATTATTTTATTACTTTAATATTTTAATATGTTATAATTCTCATAAATAGTTTATTATTATTATTATTTATTAATTACTATTGTCTTATTGTTATTTTATTATTTGTTGAATTCTTATAACTAATTTATCTTTTATTTTTTATTATTATGCACATGCATATGCTACATATAGAAATTTTGTGTTGCATGAGATTTAAACCTATTACCTCTTACTTATTCTCTGAAAACTTTGCCGCTCGAGTACGCTCTTTATGTGGTGAATAGATAGAATTTAATATACTTATATATATATATATATATTGATGTATAAACTATAAACAAATAAGAAATAAATAAATAAATAATAAACAAATAAATAATAAATAACTTATAAAATAATAATGAAAAATAAATAAATAATAAATAAGATGTTAATAATAAATTAATAATAAAATAATAGTAAATTGATATTAAAATAATAATAAATTAATAATAAATTAATAATCAATGGAAGCACAATAACTAAATACTAATAAATAATAATAATAATAAATAATAAATAAATAATAAACAAATAAATAACATATAAATTATAATATTATAAATAATAATGAAAAATTAATAAAAAATACATGAATAATAAAGAATAAAGAATAAATAATAAGTAATAAATAGAAAATAATAAATGATAAATTTATTATAGATAAAAAATAAAAATATATAAAATATAAAATATAAATAATAATTTATAATTTATAATTTATTAATAATTAATAAATAATGAATAAATGATGAATAAATAACCAATAAATAAATAAATAAACAATAAGTGAATAATTAATTAATTAATTAATTAATTAATAATAATAAATAAATAATGAATAATAAATAATAAATGCATAAATAATGAATAAATAATAAATAATAAATAGTATTAAATATTAAATAGTAATTAAATAAGAATTTTATAATAGAAATAAATTAATAAATAATAATTCAACAGTGAATAAATATCAAAATAATCAATAACTAATAAATAATAATTGTATAAAATAATAAATTATAGATAATAAATTATAAATTATAAATAAATAAATAATAAACAACAAATAATAAATATATAAATAAATCATAATTAATTAATAATAAATAATGAATAAATAATGAATAAATAAATAATAAATGAATAATAAGTAAATAAATAAATAATAAATTAATAACAAACAAATAATAAATTAATAATAAATAAATAATGAATAAATAATAAATAATAAATAAATATTAAACAATTATTTAACAGTAATTTAATAATAACAATAAATCAGTAAATAATAAATAAATATTAAATAAATATTAAAATAATAAACAATAAATAATAAATAATAAATAATAAATAATAATTGAATAAATAATAAATTTTAACTTTTAAATAATAAATAATAATTATTAATTATTAATATTTTAATAATATAAAATAATAAATGAATATAAATATTCTTAACTCTGTATACATATGACCAAACTTATATAAATATACATAAACACATATTTATATTACCTAAATATATATAAACACACTCAGATATATAATTGTATATGAATATAAATATATATATAAAAATAAGTAAATATATAAATATATTTATTTATATTTATTTATTTATTTATTTATTTACACATATATGATATAAAAATTTATAAACATAAATATGTATAAATATTTACAAATGTATATAAATATACACAAATATTCATAAATTCATATAAATAGATATATACAATTGATAATAAATTATCAAAATAGGGGAAAACACAATAATTGCAACACCATCAAATCAATAGAAATTTAAATCAATGGGATAAAATCATAAACAATATAGAAAGCATATGGAGACTCTTAAATGAAGATGAAATCTCATCGAATATGAATGGTATATATATATATATTTATTTAAATTTATTTAAATATATTATATATTAATATTTATTTACATATATTAGAATATAAATATAAATATATATTTTTTTATCAATATATAAGCATATGTATATGTTAAAATTATTTATATAAGTGTATATATATTCATATAGTTTTTCTGTAAATTTATTAATATAGCATATTTAATGATAATGATATATTTAAATAAAAATACATTTAAATATGATGTATACAAACAATATTATTGACACACAAGTACATATTTATATTTCTCAAACACCCACACAAATATTTACATACATTAGAAAATACACATTAATATAAATTTTTTTTATTAACACACACATGTTTATATAAAAAAATTACTTGTACATGTATATATATAAAAAATTAAAGAATTTTTATAAGGTAAATAAAATAGATTATTATTATTTTAAATGAAATGAATAAAAAAATATTTATTTCCATATGTTTTATATGTTTAAACATAAATTTTTATGTAAATATGTATTTATACAACTAATTTAGTATAATTAAATATAATAAAATATGTATATATTTAATTATAAATAAAAGTACATTGTAAAAAATGATAAAAATTCAAAAGCATAATATCAATTTGAATGTAATCCCTATGAATAAATTTTGTTCCCACTGAAAAAGACAACCCGTAAATGAGGTTGAAATTCCATTTAATGTTAAAAAATTGGGATACACTAACTAAAGATTGTCAGGGAATAGATCTCATTACAAGCATTGATTTGATATATGGTAGATCCCAAATAGACATCAAGATAAAAATTTATGGCCACCTGAAGTTCAATTTTGATTTCCTACTTTTGTTGAAGCTATAATAAATTTTATTCTTTTAATTATTAAAAAATTTAAATCCAATATTCTTTTAGTTCATTTAATAAGCTTCGATTTCACTGGTTTTGATGCTAAAATAGACTCTCATATCAAAAAATTTGGTCATTTGATATTGAAGTCTTATTTTCAACTTATTGAATATTTGTTTTAAGTTTCTAATTATTATTAACTAATAAATATAAATATTTATTAATTAAAACATTATAATTAATTAAAATTATAAATAATAAACTATATATGATAGTAAAAAATAAATCACAAGTCATAATTAAATATTTATTTCCCCTTTTCATTTAATGGTGGTTTTTAAAAAACAGCCGCTAAAAATAATTTTTTTTGAAAAAAATTAAAAAAATAAAAAAATATTTACCAAAAGTATTGAAAACCACCACACACAAAAAAAACTGTTATATCCTTTTTTTTTCTTATATTGTGAGCCTCCTACCTCAAATAGCATGTATTTTCTGTGTCCTCTCAGACAATATCATCCGATTATAGAAAATTTATTCAATAATACTACCATGTAGCCTCCATGTTATCATCATCGTAGGGAACTGTTATGATCTTTTTTGTGATATTTATTCTTAAGAAATTATCACATAATATGTCATGTTTAGGAATAATCACGATGTGGAAAGGAACTTTATTAATAATCAAAATAATTAATACATGTTATCATCAAGTAATTATAAATTAGTTTTAGGGACCAACTCTAACATGAAACACCCAAATCCATGTCATGTTGGCCATTTTTCCTTTTTTAATATAATTATAAATCATCACCTTATTTTTTCAAAGCAAACATAATCACCATGGGTATCACCACACCCGTTTTTGGATCATTATTTCTTAATTCATCTCTATTTAAAAACACTCAATTAAACGAACAAATTCATTTCACTATGGTGTGTAAGTCTTATTCATCATCTAAATCTATTGAGTTTTCCATCCATTTATCCCTAACCATTTTGGGTTACTCTATTTTTCATAGGTAAAATTCTAATGCACTGCACTCATCTCCTTGATGTGGTTACCTTTAACTATCCGTTTTGGTATTCTAATCTTGATGATGGATCATGCCTTGACTATGATTACTGAAACTCCCATATTGGGATTTTCCATTTTACATAAGTGAATTGGAACTCCACAATAGAGATCACCTTGTCATGGTCCTTTGCAGTTTACCCATTTTGGGTATCCTTCTAGAAAAATTCCTTTTTCTTTGGCATGACCTTCACCTTCCTTGATCCAAGAAACCACATTCACATCTTCCATACAACTCAAACCCTTATATTTAATTTTCAATAAACTCAAATTCATCAAACATCCAAAGAATTTTTTTTCCATCTTCATTTATCTCCCTCATTGGGTTTGTTGAAAATTACATACTCATATGCACCAAAACCACTTACTTATGAACCTACCTTCAAAGAGTGAATCAAATATTCATCAATCATAAACTCTAAGGTTGCATGAGTCAAGGATCAATGCGATAGAAAAAGTTAAATAGAGGAATTCTCATATTATAACACATTTCACTATATGCATCAGAGATTCAAAACTTTAACCCCTTAAATATGAAAACAGACACTCTCCTCCTTTTTGGATTCTCTAATATTTATTTATCTTTTTTCCCCTAAACTAACTTCTCCTCATTTGTATATGAACGCAAATAGAACATACTTGAATATGAATAAGTGATAGTTAGATAGATTATAATTGTACTGAGGGAAAAAAATCATAAGTTTCTTAAATGGAAGGGCCCACAAGTAGTGGGGGATCCGTCTATAATTCTATATAAAGATATAGATTCTATAAGACTACAAGATCCAACTGGATTTTTTCAAAATCTTTCTTGGGTAATGCCTTTTTCATGAGATTCTCTACTTGATCTTTGGTATGACACTTACTCCAACATCACAGCCTATTATTTCACTTTATCCTTTAAGAAATGATATTTAATCTCAATATATTTCATCCTCAAGTGTTGAATTTTATTTTTTCTAATTTTCCTCACATTTGATTTTTCTCATATGATGGTAAAAATAGATACCAATTTAATTCTAATATATTATAATATGTTTTTGTATCCATATCAACTTACTACAAGATTGAGTCACATAGATATATTCAGCTCATATAGTGATTAATAAAATTCAATATTGATTTTTTCACTTTGAAAAAAAATAAAATAGATTAAATATTATAACACACCTCTAGAGGTATATTTTTTGTCATCAGCCAAACCTTTATAATTATTATATTTATATAATTCCAATTTCTACTATTAATTTCTATAAAAATATAGACAGAAGTCCACAATTTGGTTGATATAACATAGTACATTCCTCACAAACTTAATGTGAATTTTATTTATAAAAATCTAATATCAGTCAAATTCACATGTGAAAAACATAATGTCTAGTTGATAGATGTAATTTAAATAAAACTTCCAATAATTTTCCTATAGAGAGTCATATGAACTTTTATACCTTCATCATCCTTTGAAAATTCCTATTGGGTCTCCATCAGAGTAGCCATCTTTCTAGAATCATCAATTTGATACCTATTCAACACCTCCTTGGAATTATTCGTTTGGGAGATAAATGTTATATCTTTTAATTGAATCATGTATCAACCAATTAAAATGGATAATTCACCAATTAGATACTTCTTAAATTTGAAACTCATTAATTTTAAAAAATACTTCAACGGGTGTTATCTGATCCTCCAATGAAAATGCTTTTAGCATATATAAGCACCACCATTTTATACCCTTACTCCATGATTTAGATGTTGTGATCAACCACAACTCTATGATAATTTTTCTTCCTTAAGAACTAGTCTATTTGTGTGTACCAAGCTCTTCATGTTTGCTTCATCCCATACAAATCTTTCTTATGTTCACACACTTTTCAATCATTTTGATGAATAAGAAATCCATATTTCTGGTCAATGTATTCTTACTCATCAAGAACATAATTCAAGAACACATATTTAACATCCATCTGATAAACTTTAAAACCCCTTTTCAAATTCATGTCTAAAAAATATCTGATGGTTTCACACTAGGACACCAGAAAAAATGTTTTATCAACATCAATTACATAAATATGGGAATAACCTTGTACACAATGCATTTCATATTCCTTGTCACATGCCATTTTCATTTATTTTTCTTCAAAAATCACTTTTGGTTCATATCAAATTCTTATTTTTCATCCTTGAGATAATTTACCAAGTTTTTTTCTCAATAAAATCAAGCTTCTTATTCGTAGAATTGATCCAACTTGTATCTACTAAAGAATATTTAAAATATATTGGTTCCACCTAAGATAACAATGAATTTTTCTACTATGAATTCATTATTCTTGTCATATTTAGAGATGTCATGTCACCCATAATGTTGTTATCAGTGATTTTCACTCTACTAAGTTTTCTAATTGAACTTTTTATGATTGTTGTGTTTCTTTCATCATTGAAGATATCATCAAATTTCATTTCTGGACTTTTAAATTCCCATGAAAAATAAATATCTTCACCACTTTCCTCCTCATAAAATGGATTTTGTGTGTGTGAATTCTACCAGTTTATAGCTAAAACCCACTCACCTAAATCCAAATTCTACTCATTTTTAGTCACCATCACATCATGGATTTAAAAAAAATACCCTTCTATTTTACAAATCTTATATTAATTTCTCCTATATAAATATCTAATAAGGATCCATTCATATCCATGTTCTTACAACTTTTTTATTTTTTCTCTTTGTTCAAAATAAAACACTTACTTCCAAAAACACAAAAATATTTCAATGTGGGATTATTTCCACCCCAAATTTTATATTTTATCATTATTTTATATTTACACAACAATTCTTGATTAGAGATATAGAATTTTTTTACCAATTTTTTTCAATAATTCCCCAGTAAATATTTTCCTATAGGTATAGTATAATCCATGTTGTTGATAATGCATCTCCTTCTTTAAAAATCATAATTTTTATGAGGATTTATAACCACTAAAACAAAGTGTTGAATCCTATGATTTTATAGATATTCTTTCACTTGTGTATTTTTTAAATCTTTTACCATTGTTGGTGTGAAAATTTTGAATTTTTACCCTAAAAAGTTTTTTAACTTCACTCTAATATTGAGTAATGAAATTTTAAACTCTATTTTTCTGAGAAATCACTATCAAATAATCCATCCTGGTAAAATCATCAACAAAAAACACAAAATTTATTTTACCACTAAAATCCTTATAATTTATTGTCCAATTGATATATATATGAACAAGCTCCAATTAGCTTTTTGATTTACCATTATTCATCTTATATGTCTTCTTAATAGTATTACTTGTTTTACAAGAGTCACATATATGGGTATTTTCACAAGTGATTTTGGTAAAACCAAAAGATCTATCCAACTTCACAAAATTTTCCAAATATTTTTGGCTCAGATTCTTGTTCCATTTCTTCCAACCCCTATTTTCATATTCCTTTTAAAATGTGAACCAATTTTATACACCAATAAAATAAATATTCCCTTTTTTTATCTTTCTTGTAAAACAAGTGAACCATCCTTAGCATTAAAAAATAACCCCTTTTGACCAATTCCACTATATGAAATTATTTAAACAATTTCACACTCTTAAGAAATTATAGCTAAGTATTTTCAACAAGAGATAATATATCCCTTTGAGATCATTTACATAAACCTTATCCTTCATAGAACCAACTAGTTTTGGTCCCTTGTCATTACTAAATCGAACTACTCTACTTTTGATGTATATGATGTTGGTGATAAGATAATTATTCTCAATCATGTGTGAGATACACCCACTATCCAAAAACCATAAACAAGTTATTTTCATTACCCTTAAATAAACCTTAGTAAAAATTTTCTTCTCATACCATTTTTTATTCTTTCATGACCATTTATGAATTTTGATGAATGATTGATTCACCTGTTTCTACCATGGTTCAATAATTTCCTCTTAATATTACGAAACTGAGAATATGTTTTAATTTTTTAATATATTTATTGAATTTTATAGCTATTTATTTACTCATTAAAAATTAACATGAGTTAATTCTTATTAAACACTTGAGGCACAATAAGATAATTTATTCCCAAAACATTCACACTAATAACAATAACCATTACAAGTATAGAAGGTGGTGAAAATATTATGGCATGTCTTTTGTGTTGATGCACTTTAAAATTCTTTTTATAATGGATCACACATATTGAACGTGTCCCAATTTTTTGTAGCAACATAACCTAATTTTTGGAGTCATTTTTAAATACTTTTCCCCTAGATATATAGCATTTTGATCTTCTCCCAAGTCCACTCTCCTTTAGAGGATGAATCTTTATGTCCAACGTGAGGTAGTACTATCTTCTTTTTATGACCATGCTCTACCATTGCTTTCACTTTGTTTTTAAAGTGATACACTTTTGGGATAGGAATATACTCTTTATAAGTTGATTTAGAGGATTAAATATCTTTAAATAGTGAGGGTGTATTTTTGAAACATGATACCATGTTGGTTGTATGGATCTTATCTTGATCCTCGCTCTTTTATCACCAACCCATGACTTCTTATTCAAGTTATTTAGTTCTTTTAACCCTTTACTTCACTAATGTTGTAAATAAATCAATTATTAGAGCTTGTTCTTCCACTTTGATCTTGAGATTGTATTTCTTTCTATAGTTTCCAGAAATTACAGATTTGATCTTGTTGATATTTTCATTTATTTATGACTTTTCTTACTCCCATATATATATATATAATTTTAATTCATGAACCATTTTATTTTACTTCTTAGTTTTAGCCCTCTATTTTGTATTTTCTTCAATGGATACCTCAATCTCAACCAAAAGATCAATTATTCCCTCAAATTCAACATCACTATCATCTTCTGGCCTACAAATCATAAAAATTAAATAATATTCTTCAATTTCCCTATAATTCTATACTTCTTAAAATTCTTACTCATATGAGTTTTCATCTTCATTATATGGATGTCTTTTCCTCTTATAAATTTATACAGTGGTTTTCCCTATATTTTTTCACCTTTGAAAGTTTTATTTATAGAATAACCATCCTCTTAATCTTGAAAATATTTATAGTACTTATAAATGGGATGATCTACCTTACCATACAAAAAATAAGAAAGTGAAATCTTTCCTTTGAATTTTCTTTCTCCCCTCTTGAGGTTTGTGGAATAGAAAGAAATCACTTCAAAAATACTATCTCTTTGTAAACCTTATTTAAGAGAAATTTTCTTAATTTATTTGAACATGAAATCATAGGAACTCTCCTTTACCCTAACATCATTTTAATAATTTATTATTTCATATACAACAAGATTACAATGAATTATATCTAGAAATTCATATTTTGGATCTTTATCTTCAATCACAAATAACTTTACATTGAAATTAAGATGAAATCTCTTAAATATTCTCTTAGAAATCTTGAAATCTTCAATATTTTATCCAATATCATGTATTTACTATAAAAAACATTTTGATGTTTAAAGAACACATCCATAGTTTTGGTCGAGTTTAACCTCAAGTATTAATATTTATTCAACATCACATACAGCTTTACCTCTCACACATTGGAAACAACTTTTGAAATATTCAAGAGTTTTTCCCATATATCATGATTGGTTTTATGTTAAATTACCTTGTTAAAGATAAGGTTGGACAAGGATTCCACTAATGTATTGATTTCCATTGAATCTACATCCAATTTCTTATAATATCTTTCTAAAAAAGCCTCATTCCCATGTTTATTATTATACCACGAATAGATTCTATTAATACTTTCATTCCTAGTGGCGTGAAATAGTGTTGCATCATATTTTTCCCTAGTTAGATTTTTTTCCTTCAAAAATTGATATTCCTTTGTGATTAACCACTACCATTTCTTCTGTGATTCTGGGAGAGATAATATCACCCCAATAACCTTCCATTTCATTCCGATTATTGGTTCCCTATCAAAAAAATTACCCTTAGAGGGGAGGGGGTCAGGGTAAAACCAATTTAAATCTTTGTTACCTAATTTTTATCTTTTTATCTCTATGTGAGGAACACTCCTTTATCTCCCTTAATTGTTCTTCTTATGTGACTGAAAATTTTAAAACACAAAGATAATTTTACCTGGTTCACCATAACTGAGCTAGTACAAGGAGCATGTAAAGGTGATGTGCCTAAGCACAAAAAACACTAGACCGCACTGTTGCTATTTTGTTAACTCAATTTAGTGTTTACAGAGAACCTCCAAACTCAATGTTTAAACTATTATAAAGGATCACTCACTCTCATCACAAAGAGGAACTCATTGCTCCCTCTATGACCACCTTGATTTTTTCAATGTGATATGTATGTTAATGTACACCTAGAATGGTGATTCTATTCTATATAATCTGATGGAATTATAGTGAGGTCAAGATCTTATAATTTCATCCACCTTCATTTTTTAATTTCCCAATATGTCTTGAATAAATACTCTTATGTTCACATGGATTTACTCTCTATTTTATTTTCTCACATATCTCGATCTCCCTTGTTAATAAATAGGAATCATTAGAAATTAACTTTACACTTTTTACCATTATAAATTGAATTTAAAAAATCACTTAACTCCCCATAATTTCTATTTTTATGTGGTCAATGAAATAACTTCTTTATGGATCATATCTTTATTCTTTGCAATATGAAATAAATTCTCAATTATTACACCTTTTAAATGACATAATCACCCTTATATTCCAACTAGAATCATGGAATAAAATCTAATTCCATGATTATTGAATCATTAAAGAAATATTTATGAATCATATGATATGGAATCCCCATATTTGAAACATATCTTGCCAAAACACACATAAGAACAACTTTATTTCAAATACCAAGGCATGGCCAGTTCAATATCTAGGAAAAATATCCTTCAAAACACCCATATCTATGACATACTGGTTATTTTTATTTTCACTTTAGGAATAAAAAACATCACCTCTATCATTGAAAGCAAACATAATCACCATGGGTAAACCAGTTCTGTTTTGGGCTCATTGTTCTTCACTGGTGAAGCTTCAATTTAAAATTCCCATTGAAATGACCAAATTCCTTTCTCCATGATGTGGACGCC
This sequence comes from Viscum album, assembly GCA_963277665.1. Taxonomy (NCBI): domain Eukaryota; kingdom Viridiplantae; phylum Streptophyta; class Magnoliopsida; order Santalales; family Viscaceae; genus Viscum; species Viscum album. Next base: position 695,593,138 of record OY728132.1, on the reverse strand, counting down.
ATGTTCATTATCTGAATCAATTAAGTTCTCTAAGAATTTCTATACTCTTATTTTGGGTTACCTAGTTTCGCATAGGTTTACTTCCAATTCTCCACACCCATATCCATGGTGTTTCCTTCAGCTGGTCATTTTGGTCTTTATATCTTCAAGGTGAATCATTCCTTGACTACAACCAATGAAATTTCCATATTGGTATTTTATGTTTTAATCCATTTAGTTGGAACTCTACAATGGGGAGCACCACAACATGGTCCTTTCCAACTTTACAAATTTGGGAATCCTCAGAGAAGAAAACCTTGTTTTATAGCGTGTCTCTCACCTTCCTTACTCCAAGAACCTAAATTCAACTCTTCTTTACAACTCCAACCCATAGATATAATTTTTGATAAAAAAGAAAACACAAAGAATCAAAGGTTTTTTTCATTTTCATCACCTTCTTAGGACAGGATCTTTCTTTATGGGTTTTAGGGATCATCTTATAATCATTAGCTTTAAAAAAAATTAAATTTCCCAATATATATTCCAGAATAAAATATAAAAAGTGTAATAAATAAATGTGTACCAATATTGCAGTAATAGAGGATTCCATATTCTTATTTTATGGAGTATGGTTAATTATGATCATAAAGAAACAAACTGATCAATCCTACCTTATATGGATTATATAGGCCCTTGAATCCTAGTTAATAACTTGGGGATTCTTTTAACCTCTAAGGGGTGTTATCACCTTTATGGGTTTCAATGAATGGAGCTATAGTAAGAAGTGATAAGTATTTAATAGGATTAACATGAAACCAATTTCTAAAACATGAGGTTAATCTTCCCTTTATATAGATATCATTAACATTATCCTTTTAATGAAATGTGTCATCCATATGAAACATATCAGGTGAATTTTTTAACAATAATGGATCCATTGAAACTCATTTGATGGATATTCATTCAATGTTTAATATATTCATAATATATAAAGCATAAAAGGAAAACATATGGGAGGATTGGTTACATTCATTCTTACATTATCATAAATGAATTCCCCTATTATACACTATGGTGGGATAAAATAATAAGTTGCGATATAAAAATAAATATGTTTACATTTCTTATTATAATATAAGTATATAATTAAATATGATATCCCTTTATTTTTTACATTTATAACAATCTATCATTTTAACAAAATCTCATAAGGGTTCAATAAAAAACTCTAAAACTCTTTTTGAATCCATACAAAACTCTTTTTTGATACTATTTCATCGAACTCTATTTATTTTGTAAAAAAAACTTTGTCTAAAACTTAATCCTAACCAAAATTCCAAACTACCAGACCTTATAGACCTTTGTATAATTGATAAAACAATATGAAATATCTATGCTATAGATTTAAAAAAATAGTGGCCTCTAATAAATTATTAATTATACTTGAGATACTAAGGGGTTTGGTGTGATTTCTATCAAACATACTCTTATATCTATACATACATTTCCAACAAAATATTTATTATATACATTCTATATAAGACTATATAATCCCTCTTCCAATAACATTGAGTCACCACTAGACATAGAACAATTCCAATCTAGTATAGTCCATCACATCTTTTCTTGATTCTATAAAAAATACTGACAAAATCTCTAAATACATCATATTTCATTCATCTAGTAGATGATCACATCACATGACCCTCGTACAGGTAGCTAAAAACATCATATGTGACTCAAAAAATCCTGAAATGGAATTTCTTGAGTCTAATTAAATCAAGGGAAAGATGTATTTACTCAAATATTTTATTGGTTGCACTCTAACCAACTAAACGATCAATAACATACCCAACCAACCCCTAATTATCTAATTTGATTTTTAACTTTTTATGAAAGCTATCAAATTATGAAGGTTATCAAAATAATTATCTCTATAACCTTAGGTAATAGGGATTTGTAATAATCATAAACCCCTAATTATATCCATGATCAAATGAAATTCCATGAGATATAAATTTGGGGGTCATTCCAAGTAATAATTCTATACTTATTACCTATTAATTACATTATTCATATCTCATATACAACTATTTCTAATGATTATGAGATTCTATTCATTCTAACCTTGAAATATCATCACAACACATTATACTCTGTGATGATCATTGATTAGTGATAACTCAATGTCACACTTTTAGGGGATATTATCATTCATCTATTCTTGTAAATAAAATTAATTCACACATGAATAAATGATAAATGAATATTTCCTTTATTTTAATAACATAATACATTTACAAATAATAAAACCAATATCTCTTGTATTTAATTCCCAAAGATTATACATGACCCTCATATTGTTGTTGTAATAATGGTTTTGTGAACAGATCTAATACATTTTCCCATGTATCCATCCAAAATATCTTTAAATTTCCCCTATCAATGATTTCTCATATTAGATAGTATTTTAGAATGATGTGTTTAGTATTTCGGTGAGAATGAGGTTTTTTCCCTGAGAAACGAATCAGTTTTTGTCACAGTAAATCTCAATTTCTCCCTTAATTATAGAATCCTACTCTAGTTCAAAAAGAAACATCTTAATACTAACAACTACCTCCATAAAATATAAATCAATGGTGTACTTTTCCTCTATTAGAAAGTTTTCCGAAGTGTCTTATTTTGAATTATTCCAACTGATAGATCCACAAGTCAAAAAACATGAAACATGGTTGATATTCTATATCATCTCTATCTGATTGGAAACTATCATATGTGATTCCCTTTATACAAATATCATCCTCTCCTCCAAAGATCAATAACATATCCTTAGTCCTTATCAAGTAATTTAGGATATTCTCAATAGAAATATATTATCTCTCAATAGGATTCGATTTATATCAACTGGTTATACTTAGAGTATAGAAAACATCAGGAAGAGTATGAAACATATCATACATGATAGATCCTATGGTGGATGAGAGATAATTATATATACCCTTTATAATTATTTTGAAATATCTTGAACCTTCCTAAGATTTTTTCCTTGTAACACTGGTGAATACCCCTTCTTGGAGTTCTCTATGATAAAACTCTTTATAACTTTACCAATTTAGGTGTCCTGATTGATTCTAGAGAGCCTCATAGATCTATCTCTCAAGATATTCATACCATTATATAAAAATCTTTACCCATGTATTTTATGGAAAATAATTCACTCAAACACATATTTATAGAGTGAAGTGTTGGGATTTCATTTATGATTAGTATTTAATCTAGGTATAGTATCAAAAGTACTATAACACTCCAAAAAATCCAATTATATACAAAATAATCATATGATTTATTAATGAAACCAAAATCCTTGATTTCATCGTTAATCTAAGTATTCTCTAAAAAACATTAGTATTGTGGATGAAACTGAAAGATTTGTTTTTTCAATGCCAGCATCATGCCTCTTCTCTGCCCAAGAGTTCCTCTATTTGATGCATGAAAATTAAGATCCTGATTTTTGGGAGATAAAGTTATGGTGAAAATATATTCCTATGAAGATGAAATTTTTTGTTTGGTTGTTTAAGAATAAATCCATCCCCATGGATGATTAGAAGAATAAAATTTTACTAGAGTCATGTACCCTATATTGTGAGTCCCCAATAATAAAATTAGTCCAGCACCTCTTCTTAGAAGGAGAATGGTCTAGTATCATTTTAGATAAGATTGAAAAATATTTGGGAATCAAAGTGCATAGGGATTCGATTATGTATATTCTCTCATCTTGGATTTAAGGGGTTTGGTGTGCCAATAAAACCAAAATGTGTGGAATGATATTTGCAATGGTGTATTTGTTGTTGTGGGAGGGATGGAATAAAGAATGAAAAAGCAAGATTTTATCTTATCTATATATTCAATTATGTGTAAAATATATTTTGGTTTATCTCAATGATCTTATCCTAGGTGAGTAAATATTGACTTCCATTAGGTGGATTCTCCCAAGGCCCTCCATATCCATAGAGGGATGTGGTAGGGTCTACCAAGGGTAGTGGGTTAAATAGAGGTCACCTAATATAAGGGATATTATGGACATGAATGGTTCCTATGATCATAGAAATATGAGATGGGTGGTTTGGTGTGTGATGGTAGGGTCTTAGTGATCTTCAATTTCAGCACCTACCATATTATGTGAAACACTAATGGGGTAGAGAAAAGAGTAATGTACAAGTGGTATTTTGTTGTGTGGGATTTACAACATAAATATTTCTATGACTTTTATTTGTCTTCCTTTATAACAATGGAATAATCCCATGGTACTTAATCTACTACATCAAGAAGTTAAGGGTTCTCATTAAACATTTAATGGAAGTTTGTCACACACAGAGGGAATGGAACTTTGTAAAAGATGTTTTGGATAGTTAAGTGATATCTTGTGAAAATATAATTATATATCAATATATTGGATCCCTAAGAAATTATTTTAACCCCATTGTAAGTGGTGATCCCTTAGACTTCACCACTTTAGACCCCCCAGAGTTTTAGGTCCTTTTTGAATAAAGAGTTACTTTTGAGTGCAGTATCAACCCTTAACTTCTTATTTTGAATTTTATAAATAATATCATCTATATATAGAATTTATAAATCATTTATTATATTTTAAATTCCATAAAACTTCCCATTAATATATATATATATAACAACTCTTTTCTTTAATAGTAAATTAGAATACCTTCTTGTCTAAAAAAAGATAAATAAACAAAATTTCTATTTATGGTGGAACATAATAATTGTTCTTTATTTCTAATATTAACCCTCTTGGTAAAGTAAAATCATAAATATTGAATTTTAATGAAGATATTCTTACTCCATTATAGATATAAAGATATAAATAACCCTTTTTCAATTCCCTCATATCTACAACTCTATGTTTATAGGCACAAATGTGTGATGTGTACCCAGTATCTAATACCCAAGAGTTATAGTTGGTGGAATTGATCTCTATAACATTCATATTCATAGGATCTGAATATTTCTCTTTGATAACACTTTTCAATCCTAGATAATTGTATCTAAATATTCTATAGGTCATACCTATAATGGATATAAATATGATTGTTATTAATTAATCCATAACCTATAACATAGACATATTTATCGACGAGTATCATGGATTATATCTTTTCATCAAGGAATTTTAATGAAATTACTCCCACTAAAAATGATTCCCTTATACATCATATCAATTTAGTGATCCAAGGTCTGTATTTCACCATGACTTTCACTGAGTAACATGTAAATAATCCAGGACTATATATGGTAGAAAACAACTTTTTCAATATTATAATATATAATTCTTATATAGATGAGTGGATAAACTTATCTATCCAAATTTTTTATATGGATTCATTGAACTTTATTCCCCTAGTATCATAATGGTCATGGTTTCCCAACTATTTTAATCTAAAGAAAATTCAAAGAATAAGGTACCAAACTGTTAGGGTCAACTTATTACTTACTTACCTTAAACAAGATAATTCATGGTAACCTAAATATTAGGGTCACCCATACTGAATAATCAAATTCTTTCTGAGTTCTAATTTGATAGGAATATCACACATTTAATTTTAGGGGTTTCAATTTAAAATTCTCACCAACTTAATATACATCATATTTATATGAAATTTTTAACTATTACATCTTATGAAATATTTTTATCCTTACATTTTATTCATTTTTATGATTTCTTATAACTATTTAGTTTTGGAATCCCTATTTCATCCACAAAACTAATATGTTCACACCAAATTAATGTGTTTCTCTTTACATGACCCAAAATTTTGTGTTACTTACCCAAAAATAGAATCCAAGTAAATTCAAACATATCCAAAATCACCTCATGGATAAGGTACAAGAACTCTGCATGTAAAGTCATAGAGTTTTATGGTATTGATAGTATCCACATGAGTAATCTTGAAAAGATAGATAGTAAACCCCTCACCATTATATAATAGGGAATGAATTTTTAGGTTGTTGGGTAGTCCAACCCTTAGTCCCTCTCCCTATCGAGACTTTACTCAAGGGAGAATTCAATTCATGATATCTCTAAAACCTAATATGATCAAACTATATTCAATAACTATTATCAATCTCATAGACTAAAAATAATATGGTCAAGGTAGACAAAAAATAAATATTATGGAGTCTTACCTAGCATATAATATGATTCTTTATCTCTTAGAATCAATTTATCACATAAATAAAGCATGAAAAATATTTATATTTATTAAAATATTTCTTGAACATGAATATTAATGAAGTTAAATAATAAATAAAAACTATTTATTTTTAAAAAACATGAGAAATCAATATGGAAATTATCATATTTTTTAAGAATGAGAAAACTCATTTTATAATGCCTAAATATTATAATTTACAAACAATTGATAAACTATAATTAAAATATCAAAAATAGTTTTTTTAATATTTTTACACATTTCATATTTTATGACAAACACATAGTCATAAAATTCCACTGAAACTAGAGAGAGGGTGTATACCTATTAATTATATTCAATGTTATACATTTGGATCATATGTTATGAATCATATTGCATACCATGATTAGCCGAATCGAATAATATCTATCATATTTTACAACTCAGAATTATATATTAATTATTCTATGATACCATGTTATTATATAAACCCTTAATGAAGTTGTATAAAATGATATCACATATCATATGATACGACATATAAAAAATATTGGGTTTTCAATATATCATACATTATGATAGCTTATAGTTGTATGTTGAGGCTGAATAACACATAATAAATCTTTTATATAATATATTTTGATATCATCATATATGAATTATGATAAATATTTATTCAAAAGAAAATATATTGAACATTTTTAATCCATAATGAATATTTATCTGATACCACCGATTGGTTTTTATGGATCATCTTGAGATCATTATCAACAAAAAAACCCATGTGATTTCCCAATCTATCTTCAATAATTAATCATGAAATGATTAATAAAGTAAAAAATACATGTAATGTCGCAATAAAAATTTACATATTACTATTTGATAAAGTAGGATTTATGATGATCAAGAAGTGGAAAACGAATGATTCCAAAATATAATGGATTGCACTAACCCTTAAATCATAGTTCATAACTTTAGGATTCCTATATTATTGAAGGGGTGTTATCTCCTTCACAGTTTGGGATGAACAGAGCTATGAGACTAATAGAGAAAATTTATATAAGCTCAATATGAAACCAATGTCTATAGTAAGAGTGAACTCTTCCCTATATAGCCATTATTTATTCCCTATTTTAATGAAATACATCAGTCATATGCAATGTATCAGGTGTGTTTCTTCCCATTGGTGGATCCATTATACCATTAAATGGATATGTATTTTTTTAGTCCATTCATAATGGATTAAACACTGAAGTAAACTGTATGAGAGGATTAGATAAATGAATTAATGAATTATCATAAATTAATTTCCCCATTTTAGACTATAATAGGATCAAATCGTAAGTTGTGATAAAATATCATTAGGATTATATCACTTATTATAATCTAGGGATGTCATTAAATACAATATCCTTGATTTTTTTAATTTCCTATGGCGCTCATAGCCTAGATATTAATCCCAAACCCCTACCCCCACCCTAGTTCCCCTACCCAACTTCCTAAGGATATTTTTATTGGATAACCTAGATAATTTTGGTCATTTAAATCCAATGAAATATAGGGCTCTATATGACTCTAGGTTTTAATGAACAATATATGTCCTTTGAGGATGATCTATTGAAAAAGGTGTTATCTCCCCCAACTGATCCCCTTCCCAAACCCCACAAGACCCTATAATTTCACCTCCTCTATCTTGTATTTTTCTAATTTTTATTTTCCACTGGTTCCTTTTAAGTAAAACAACCCCATGATCTCATATCCTTGATCTGAAAACCTCAAATAGATCATCCTATTATGATAATTCATGGTGTGTGAGTAGATCCAAGACTAATGAGTCTTATTCTATAATTACCCAACCTAGCTTACTAAAATAGTAAGATAATTAGTGGTTCTACATGACCTTAGAAGTTCCTCTTCATATATCAGAGGCCACTGATAAGTAGTGAGAGTCTATGATCAATATTGGAGAGTTTATAATCTTGATATCAAAATAGAATAAAAATAAATAAACAAGTAAATAAATAATATTGATATCCATAGAACTGAACATTAAATTACATGAAATAAAATTACAATGAAAATATAACCTTGCTAATAAAATAATAAAATGATACAAGAAATGAACCCATGCTCTATAAGTATTCATACATTAGGAGGGATATCTCATTAGGCCAGTCATATACAAATTAAATAAAAGAAATTAAATAATACATTGGAAACCTACTTTAGAATCCCAAGACTCTTCTTAGTACCATCTTTATAACCTTGTCAAGATACTATATTCTAATCATTGTTATAATAGTCTATACCCTAATTTATGTCATACATATGGTATACACATCCACAAAGATGCATGTTCAAGTAATGGGAATAAATATTAGAAGGATACAACCAATGGGGACCCAAATATATTCTATAATATATCAGGTAAATGAATAAAAAATAAATAAATCAATAACATACAATATGAAGGAACCTGATTTGGTCCATAATATGATAATCAGGTTACCACAACACACAACCTTACTTTCTTTGTCCCATGCTAGTGAATCATACTTTTCGAACCCAAGGAAACCTAAATGTGTCATGAAATATAAAAAATATTACCATATAAATAAATAACCAACCATATGATGGATCATGGAACACTCACAAACTACCACAATGTACTCTTAACATGACACCATTCTCATTTTATAATGTCCATTATAATATGATGTTCATGAGAAATAATAAGAATAATCAGTGTCCATAATAATAGGATAAACATATATAATAATGCGGTTATCTAATGTCTATAATAATTAGAAAATAATTCATAATAATGGGATCAAACTATGTCATTAATAATTCAATAATAACCTATAAGAATGGGAATACATTATGTTTATAAAAATGGATTTATATTCCATAAGAATATAAACAATATTTGTCCATAATAATTCGATTTGAATCTAAGCATCTTAAAAAAAATAAACTCAGAGGATGGATCACAACCATCCTACTAGTTAAAACATATTACCTTCATTGTGAACATAGTATCACCATAGGATGACAACTCATCAAAATTTTAATGAAAATTATGAAACACTCATAGTATATATAGCCCATTCCAATCTCTCAATTAGTCCCCATCACACTCCTTTATATTTTCTAGTGATTATCACCTTTAGTGATTTCCCATGAGTATGATCACCCATTTATAATTACATTATCCTAGATATAACACACCATACTAATATAGGCACTTATAATTATAAGACTATAGGAAATTAAATCATCTCCCTTTGACTCATAAGTCATATTAAGCTAAACTAATCAAAGTTATCACCTCAATTGAAATATACCATCCTACTTTAAATACTTAGAACTTTCCTTGGTTCTGATCATCATTATTAACTAAGGATAACCACCCCCATGATGATGTCACATTTGAATGCCTTTACCCAACTCAAAAAACACTAAACACATAATCAAACCCATCACCAATCTATGAAATTGAAATTAATGTTTGTTTATCTTATTTTCAAGTAACATATGGTACTATTAAGGAAAGTCCATTTTCAAGATCACCCCATCAAACTACTCTATGAAAACCTTATTATTAAGGCACACCAAGCCATTGTGGGTTGACATAACCCACACCAAACTAATATCCCAAGAATCTTTAAATATGGAAATTCCCAAGCCCATAGGTTATTCTCATTCCTTTACCACTAATTGTAGGGTAATTGAATATATGAATCACTTACTAAGATCTTTAATAATTTACCCAGGCATATAAGGCATTCCAAAATCAACCCAAAATTTAAATCTATTAGTTTCTCTTTTATACAAAATTCTATAGTCAAAGGACAATGCTTAATCCACTTATAAGGAGCTTTTATGATCAATCCAACCATCAAATAAACCCTAAAAATCCTACTTGCATGATACCCTTCTAAAAAACCCATATGGATTCATCCTAATACACTTAGTATTAAAATAATGCTTAGAGACTCATCCATAATTTATCCCATGAAACTCGTATACTCTCCCCTTGAATGCCCAGTAGACTAGTTGTTCTGGAATCACTATATTGAGTGAAAAATAGTCATTCCAATATGGATAGGCTATACTCCTTTCTAATGTGAATCTAAAACCTTTCAATCCCCATTCGGGTCTCCCTAACCTAAACACTCAAACATACGATCACATGGGATGCACAAACACCAAACATCTTTATTAACAAATTTGGTACGACCTAGAATATATTCACAATATTTATATTCTCTAGTACTACCACTTTAATCATCCACATTCTCCTATAATCAAAAAATCTGACAACCCCTCCCCCACTAAAAAAATTAAGGCATTGAGGATTTATGTTGATATTGTGATAAGGTTAAAGAAAAATTAGAAATACTAGGGTGTACAAGTTTATCCTTACCTATAGTGTAATACCCTAATATTAAAAAAAACAAAAAAAAACTATATACGATAGTGTATACAACATGCAGCACTGATCCTAAACAAACCATAAAATATTATTATTTAAATATGACAATTATAACCTAGATATTAAATTTATTGGTATAATAGGATTATATATATTTAAATTTCCTTCTCAATATAAGTTTATTGATAAATTCTTAGTAAATAATCAATCAATTTTTAGTAAAGTCCATTTATTCTTCAAAACTATAGTTTCTTAAAAAATAGAATTTATTTTTTTCCTAAGAAAATATTATAATAAATTACTGGAAATTTTAGAAATTTTAATTTATAAAAATGATATCAATTTTGAAACCAGTATATAAACATTACCTTATAGTAATTTTTTTTTTATATTTTTAAAAAGTTTGAATTTTAAATGAATATTTATAAAATACTTATTTTTACTGAAAATAATATTTACTTTTAAAGTGTTTACTAATTAATATTATATTTTGGATTAGTTTTAAAATTTAATTTTTTCATTTAGATTAAAAATAATCCACAAATATTCTTTTTAATGAATTTTATGCTTTAATTTGATATAAAAACATTTCTATACTTAAAAATGCATTTTTTTTAAATACCGCTTTTCATCATGTTTAGGGAGTTTAATTTTATAATAAATTTATACACTTATGTGAATTGAATATTGAGAAATGGATTCCATATTTGGAATCAGGAGGTCCAAATTTCATAAATAAGACACTATTGTTTTTAGTCATTATGAATAGTAGCTATAATAAATAATTATCACCATGATAAGGGTAAATCAAGTAGTTAAGGTTAAAAATAATTTGATAAGGAATAAAAATTGACCCTAAAACTTTCATTTTATCATATTAGATGAGTGTAGTGTGGATATTTCCATCCAAATATCAAATATATGGCCACTTGGTTCCATATTTCATTAATTTTGAACATTATAATATTTAAGTAAAATATAAAGACAAAAATGTCCCTTTATTAGTTTTAATAATTATAATATTTTGTGATAGTGATAAAAACAAATTATGTTTAGTTATAAATATTATTTTGAAATATAAATAATTTTTTATCAAGGTAATTTGTTTTTAATTTTTAGTAATGAAATAATTACCTTAAATAATTATGCAACATTGAAACAGTATTTATTCAATTAATAGAAAAATAAAATAAATGATTTTAAAAATATTGAAAGTAGTGTAAATTTAATTCATTATTATGCTCTAATTTTTAAAAAATATATATATATAAATTTAGTTATGTGTTAAAGTTTTCAATTCAAATTCCCTTGTTGTCATGTTGTTTTCAAAGTCAAATTAAATGAATAGTTCCAAAAATGATATTAATGATATTTTGTAAAAAATAATATTTTATTAAAAGATTTAAAATTGCCCAAAATCCTATATTTAAAAAAACATTATTGGTATATGGTTTAAAATATCAACCATAGTTCATTTGTCTTTCACTTTCCATTTTATAGTAACTATCTTGATCCTTGAAAAGTAAAAACTTTGTTATCACGATAATTTTCAAAAAGGGTTAATGCAGGTTAAAACAAATAGATAAGTGTAAAAAATAATCTAAACTTTTCCTAATTTTATTTTATGGTAGTGTTTAGACCCATACTCACCCTATGTTCAAATTATATCATTTTGGATCCTTTTTTCCTTGAAAATTAATTTATATTAATTTAATATTTCTAGAAATTCCAAAAAAGTGTCTCTCCCCTCACTTATAAAAGGGAGCCTCCTATCCTATTTTATTCACTCTTAAAAGGACATTTGGTTTAGAAAATACCTTCCCAATTTGAATCCTTACTTCTATTGACATTTCATCGAGGCCATGGTTTGGTTGTAAAACCCTCATAGGAATGTTTTTTGTGTAAACATAAAGATATTTTTTAAAGAAGAGGTATCATTATTAACCAATAGTTTTTGTTTTATTTCTTATTCCATGTGCCTAAAATAGTATTAAATGATTATGATATAAAAAAATAACTATTTACCATTTTATTATATTTTATTATATTAATGGAATATCCTACATCCATCTCCTCTTCCATTAAATGGGAAACGAAACAATAATTCATGTGTATGGAATACTACCACCTCACGAACTGATGTAATTCATTTTCAATCATCACCTCTCATGGATATTTGTGATGATTAATTTAATGTATATATATTATATTCATGACATATTTATTATTTTGGAAAATAAATATATTGAAGGACCCAGAGACACCCTGAGAGGGGAGGGGTGAATCAGGGTGTCAACTTTTTATTCTAATGTGATGGATCTTGTTCCCACATTGGGAGGAACTTGTTGAAGTTGTATGATGAATATGATCAGAAAGAAAACATTCATATGCACAGAGAATACAAAACACTTTTTACTTGGTTTACCACTAAGGGATACATCCAAGGAGCATACACCGACAAGTTTTCGGTCGTACCAAATTCCACTAATCTTCACTAGCTATGGATTACAAAGGTTTGGGCACAATCACTCTGTCCCAGGCTCACTGCCTTTACAAAGGTCTAGGGATAGCTCACTGCTTCCCTCGGGTCACTCCCTTTGACTCCCCCTGGATCACTGCCATTGGTGAAGTCCCACTCAATTTATAAACGTGAAGGTCTCCACATCATTGCATAAGAATGCATCCTCTGTTGTATGTAGATGCTTTGTTGAAGTCCAACTCTCACCTGAAGTCGAATCTCACTTCGCTTTGAGGGTACCAAATGATCTTCCAGCTTTCATGCAGCTTCAAAAGGACGGATGTACTTTAACAACCTTGGCGCGCTTCTCCAAGCTCTGGCACACAAGTTTCAGGAATGGAGTGCAAGTCACTTGCGCGGTACAAACTCGGCATGCAGGTGACTCCAAACAACCTGTGCGACACTGCCTCTTTGAACTCCAAACTTGCGCGACTTGGTGCCTCTAAATCCCAAACCACTTTGGACGCGCAACCAACAGTCGGCGCGTAGCCTCTACTTGCGCGATCCAACAACCACTTGCGCGACTCAACCACTTGCACAATGAGAGCTTGAAAAATATCTAAGTCTCGAACTTCGTTACAAATGAGGAGGGGGGTCCTCTATTTATAGGCAAACTGGACCCCCTGCGTGGTGGTGCACAAGTCTTCCCTCGGCGCGCAGGTTCCGGCACGTAACTCATCCTCCCTAGCCTATGTCGCGATACTCACTTGCGCGACCACACAAATACTTTCATGAACTTATTTCCTTTGCCATATTTTAAAGTTATAATCTTGAAAAACAATAAACACGCAAGTTTCCAATCCTCTTAGGAATCGGCGCGCAGGTCTCTTCACGGCGCGCAGGTCACATTCTCGACCAGCCCAAAACTTGCACGACCCTTATCCCTTTGCCATTTTCCCATGTTCTAATCTTGAAAAAACATATGGCACGCAATATTCCTCTCCTCCAAGTACACGGTGCATAAGTCTCTTTTCCAAAAACACTTTTCTCCATTTATCGATTTTCAGGCCCAGAAATTTGGCAAACACTGGGAAACGGCGCCACCTTCAATACTGTTGTCTGCTTGAACTGTATGATCTATTTGCTAGTACACATTCTGAACATCCACTGAGGATTGACAACAAACAAAAAACATACTCAAAATCATGAATAAAATACCATGGTTCCAACATATATCTTATATTTCCTTACCTTTCCATTCATTGAAAGATGATAACATTGTTTGTTCGTGCATGTGAATTACCACCTCTGTGAAAGGATGTGAATAATTTAGTATTAACACATAACATAGATGGTGTATTTAAATTTATTTAAATAAATAATATGATATTTATTATAGAATTATCCTTTTAGAAATATAAAATAACAATTTCTTTCTTTCCATCATGATCGTTTAAAAATGGAAATGTTACTCATACATACATATGATATACCATCTCCATGATTGTAACATTGTTCGTTTTTCATAATTTAATTTCATGGTTGGTTTTAAAAGTATAATTTATGTATAAAAATGATAATTATGTCATTATTATTATTCTAGATATGATGAAATAATGACTTGTTGACCATTTTAAACCTTCCGAAGTGATTTTGCACTTATGAGTCGAATATCATCAAAATGTCCACTTAAATGAATAAGTAATTGAATATAACAAGATAATAAATAATATAAAATGGAAAATAAAATTGAAACATTTTATTAATAAAGGAAATAATTAACATAAGTTTATTATTCAGGATAATTAAGAACGTATGTGATGATTCAGACTCCTAGTAAAGGACTTTCCTTTAAAATTTCTCTTTTTATTCTTCCTTTCCAACTTTTTTTCTTCCATGTCCATATTCTTCTAAATGTTTCAAGAAAATTATTAATTATGATTCAATGGATACTAAAGGTCAATTTTTACCTTATTTAAATTTAATTTAAATATTTTTAAAAAAGTAATTTTTTAAGGATTTACATAGGGGACACCTTACATTAAAAACATTATTTTCTAAATCTAACTTTTCGATGTAAATATTCTTAAAATTATTTTATTAATGTATCTATATAGACATAAATGAATTATAAAGTAAAAGTTATGTCAATTTTTTTACTTTATTTTAAAGGTTTTCAAAATAAATTTCTTTATGAGTTTTATGTACAGCATTTTGACTTTCTTTACAAAAGAAAAAAATGAATTTTTTATTTTAATGTATACAATGTCAACAGATTTTTTCACCACTGTTACCATTATTTTATATTTTGATTTCTTTATAATCATCCTTATTTTATTTAAATAAAAACTTTATTTCCCTTTGTTCTAATTATTTTAAATAGGGGTTTTAAATGGAAATTATTTTTCAATATCTAGAATTTTTGTTCTTATGGGTGTTAGGGATCTCTCTAAACCACCCTATCCTTCAAGTTATATGAATTCTCTCTATAACTCAATTTATCTCTATTTTTAATGTTTTTTAATTCTTCTAAATTATGTATATATGTCTATAACATATATACCCAACGTGTCCTCTCTTCCTTTGATTGGGTAATATATGCCTTATGATCATTTCTTAAATGCCTTCATTAGGAAATATATTTTGATTATGATATGTCGCAAGATTAAGTGACCCATTTTATTTTAATGGGTAATTATTATGTTTTTACCTTATTATTAATTTCTTTTAAGTGTCACACATAATCATGAACGTTTTATTATGATTGAACCCAGATAGTGATCGAATGCATTGGGTAATGCTTTTGTCTCATGAGATGTTATGTATATGATTAGAGAGTAATCCTAATCCACTATGTGACACTATTCACCAAGTGATATTGTCTTGGAAGTTATCCTTGACATATTCTTATGTCATATTTTGTGTTTTCACTACATTTCCTATATTTCAATAATCTTATGATACCATGTTATTTGTGTCATGATACCATGTGATTACTCAAGATATTACGTTTATAAGAATGTATATTCTACTTTAAAAGGGTGAAATATATAGATTTTTTTGAAAAAAAAATCATAAGTTTTTTATGATTGCAAAGGAACCTTTATGGGTTTTACTTTGCCTTTAATATTTATTATGAAATGTTTTATGAAAATATTTGGGAAGAAAAGTTGATTTCTTGGGTTATAAAATATTTATTTTGATCCCAAAGTTTAATTTTGAAAAAGACAAATCTTGTTTAAGTATACATGAATGAACATGATTATTTTTTAATCTTTCTATGTCCTTTAATGATATTTTTATGATCTTCCCACATTTAAAAAAATTCACAGGTTTTTAAGGATTATTACAGAAAAAGTCTGATGCCAAATGAAAATTGTGAATACATATCATGTAGAGACCCCAATCCTCAGGTGCCTCATGTGACATGATATACTAACATTACATTACAACATTTACAAATAATATATCATGTCCCATTACTACAGAAGATCGCGAGGCTTAAGATTCTGGGAAACCAGCTGCTTCTGATAAACTTCATTAGTACAAACCATGCCTGAAAAATTTAAAACAAAACGTAGGGTGATCAAATATGCCCAGTAAGGGGTTTTAAAAACATTTTAAGAAAACTCCTTCTCAAAGTAGTCATTTTGAATATATCACTTCACTAAAACAAAACAAAGCATTATCTTTTCTTAGAACATGTAAATCTTACATTTTTGAAAACCGCTTTCACAGAAAAGAAGTACGAACTTGCAATAAACTTTAAAGTAAACATAATCAGAGAACGCAAACACATGAAGAATAGAAGATGCATAATTTGCAACCAAGATTAATTCAGTTCTAAAAATCTGTGAGTAAGCAGGGAAAATATTCATATCATGATTCATGGGCATATAAAGGTCTTATAAACACTTAAGTCCAAAACATCCCTCACATATCTTGACATGGTCTTTCTTTCATGGGGTTTCATTCATACATTCTTAATCAAACCCCTTTTTACATACGTTTTCATAGTTAGGAAAACAGTTCAATCTTTAAAAAAAGTTAAGACGTGTGTCCTGAAAAATCCGTACACATAAGAAATTAGCTTAACAATTGAAAACATGGGTTTTAAGGAAAAGAACATGAACACCTTAACATTCAAAAGAATCATAATACCAAGTTAAAACAAGGTCGTTCATAATCACTACTCGAAAATGGACCTATCCCCACATTTTTCACCAAAACCTTGAGGATAGGTACCCTCTATACCCACGGTTTTCCAAAACCGTGGGTATAGGGGGGTCTACCCCCACGGTTTTCCAAAACCGTGGGGATAGGTCTTGAAAATTGACCTATACCCACGGTTTTCAAAAACCATGGGTATAGGGGTACCTATCCCCACAGTTTTGGGGAAATCCGTGGGGATAGGTCTGGGATAAAAAACCTATACCCATGGTTTTTCAAAATAGTGGGTATAGATTTACCATGTGTGCGCGGGGAATTTTTTTTTCCGCGGGAAGGAATTTTTTTTGGCGGGAGTCCTATACCCACAGTTCTTCCCTCTATACCCATGATTTATATAACTATATTTAACTAAATGTAAATATATATACACATAATTTGTGGTAGGGTAGTGTTTAGACGTGGTACTTTATAGTAAAGAGGTCACGGGATCAAAACCCTCCTATGGCATTATTTTAGGATCTGTACCCACGGTTTTGAAACCGTGGGTAAAATCCATTGACACCGTGGAAATTGGGAATGTTTTTTTGACACGGTGGCAGAACACCTATACCCACGGTTTTGAAAAACCATGGGTATAGGCTGGGGAACTATACCGACATCGTTCCAGCCCACGGTTCCCAAAACCATGGGTATAGCCTATACCCATGGTTTTGGGGGATATACCCACGGTTTTGAACTGTGGGTATAGGCCATTTTTCTAGTAGTGAATTAATACGCACGTTGATAAACGGGTATGGTGTATGTTTATTTAAAACTGTGGGAATATACATATATTTATACAGTTAGGGATATAAAGTGTGCAATTAAGTCTACCTTGGTAAGTAATGTATATATGTATACAAACTGCATTAGCATATATATAATTGTGTAAAAACTCATTTTCACTTTAAATAACATGACCTTTCCTTTGAAAATCTTGCAATCATCATAAGAAGAACTTGTATTCGAAGACAACATATTGATACAAGGTTATATATACCTATATATATATATAAAAATTTAGGTGCGTATATACATGTGCATGGGTTTACCAAATTATCCCATACTCAATAATATTTCTCATGTTAAACATTAAACAAAATTAATTTTTGGTAAAACCGAATTGAGTTCTTTTACATAAAAAAAGAGAAAGTGAACATAGTTTTCACAAAACCCTAATTGGCATAAAATCATTCTTGCATACAACATGGTCAATCCATAAATATGAGTACATATATATATGAATACATATATATATATATATATACATGTAAACGTTTAAAATCATGAATTTTCACGAAAGGTGATAAAGGAAAATTTTCAATTGAAAGAATTATTTTTGTGTCAAACTAGTCCTTAAACTTTATCATATGTATATAACTAGTTTTGGGTATTGTTCTTGAAGTAATAATCTTAAAGGGTAAATATAATTTTAATAAATCATTATGTTATATTCCAATAGATTTTAAAACAACTAATCGAGCTCATCCTTTATTCTCACACATAGATGTACATATACATCTATATAATTACATGTATATATATATCTATGTGCTCCATGTACTTGTAAAATCTTACATGTTTATAAAAATTACCCAAACTCTCCATTTTTTATAAGGCAGATTAAAGAAAAGGTTGTATACATATAAAAGAAATATATATACACGCATATACCATCATATATATATATATATAAGTATGATTACATATATATATTTATACACAAGGTATATTCAGGTAAATGCACACATTAAAATCGAAATAAAACATAACCCAAGAAAAAATTCCCTCATCCCGGTTGAATCTTGGAAGAGAAGAGCAGATTAGACCGGTTCTTAAGATCCTTATATATGTTTATATACACATGTGTATGAAGTATATATAACCGTATATTTCCACCCAAATAGATGAAATTTAAAACAGGAAGGTCACCCTTACTCGGTTCGATTCCAGGAAGGGGAAAGAGGGTATGAATCGGTTCATATGATCTTGTATATATATCATTACATATTTATATAAAAATTTTATATACATATGTGTAACCATTGAAACTGAATGAAAAAAACAATGGAGTTTCCCTTACTTTCGCCCGATGAGGAGGAGGAGAGAATGAAGATGAAGTAGGCGACGCCAGACCGGTGGTCGAAGATCCAAGAAACCTGGTGAAAAAGCGTTCCTTGCCTTCGGTGCAAAACGAGGGTTTTTAAAAAAAAATAGATAACTCTTCGTGGAGTCATGGAGTGGGTATCCGAGGACAAGAATTTAATAGATGGTTCCAAACTTGTGGAAAGGAGGAGAGAAAACAGGTCCACTCGCCGGTCTAAGAAGAAGAAAACGCTACCTATAATGGTACTGCAGGCGTGAGGAAGAAGAAAAAAACCGCGGGAGAGAGAGTCGCGAAAAGAATTGGACAGCCAGGATTAGAAGAGAGTTTATCGGACAGCTCAGATGCAGAGTGGTATAAAAAATCACGGACGGTCGTTATGGAAGCACTGGATCGAACGGCTCTGGGTTTCTACGGTGTTTTAAAAATAAAACCCAGCTTTGTTTTTAAGGTCTTAACATAATATATATTTTTTTTATCTTTATTTT
The DNA here is from genome assembly GCA_963277665.1 of Viscum album. Taxonomy (NCBI): domain Eukaryota; kingdom Viridiplantae; phylum Streptophyta; class Magnoliopsida; order Santalales; family Viscaceae; genus Viscum; species Viscum album. The sequence continues at coordinate 695,573,256 of OY728132.1, read as the reverse complement.
ATTCCTTTATCAAACATATTATAAAATCATTATTATTATTAATATAACATTATTATTAAACTAGTGTTATTATCCTTAAGTCAAAGGTTATTAATACACCTATATATTAAACTATTAATCATCTATTTAAGTCATAAAATATATTATTATTTTCCTTAATAAAACAATTATCTTAATTTATAATTACATGTAAAGATTTGAATATATGTTTTATTAAAAAAAATTGGTTGCTTAATCCCATATTTAACATAACATAAATTCATATAACATTACCAATTATTTTAAATTTTTACAATCATTCTATTATCTTTATTGTTTTTAAAGTAATAATAGTATTTGTGTAAGCATTAACATAAAGATGCAAAATTTGTAATGTAAATAAAACCATAATTTGACATAGTTTCAAAACTGTTAATAAAAAGGTCAAATTATAAATATTTGCATTATTATTATTACTTATTTTAATTTAGAGATAAGTATAATAAATTTAATTTAAATTTTGACACAACATATATAACTCAAGAGTTTGAGTGCATATTTTCTTAAAAAAATAAAAACCCATTGGATTCAATATAATAACAAAATAAAATTTTAATTGCTCAAGTTAAAAACATATAGTAAATAGTGGGAAAATAATAATCTTAATTCTCACCATTTTGAAATATAAATTATAATTCACCTTTTGGGAAAACAAGAAATAAATTAATTATACTATTATTGATGTCATTCTTTAAATATTAAAGCAAATAACACAATTAACTTTTCGAACCTTTTGGGGGTAATCAACTCTTATCATCAACGATCCAAAATAAAACATTAGTGTATAAGAGAATCATGGGGGAGCCAACAGTTATATTCATAGCTGTTAGGGTCCAACGGTCGAATTAGTGTTCTTATAAAAAGTCTGGTCTTGGGGTATCCCTCACTCAAGGCGACTGAAGGAGAAAAAGAGGAGATGGTTCGTGTTATTCTGTTAGTGCTCAGTACGGCTGTGATGGCTTTGTCCATCCTTATGTTTATTCTGATGGATACCAAAGACACTTACCTCCTTCTTGGTTTCCTTGTGGTTTTAAGTGGTCTCCCTATAATTTTAATCGGGTTTTTAATTGGGATTTTTGGTTATCTAAACTTCTTGTTCGATCGCTATGAGTTGTAGTCACCAAGATGTTACTCATTTGAATAAAAGGGACTTTCATTCATTTTGATTCATTTTTTATATTTTATTATTATTATTATCTTATAATATGATTTTTTGTTCAATTAATGGGTGACATTGTAAAACAAACTTGTCATTTCTCAAAACACAGTTTCTTGGGTCGTTACATATCATGAAAATAAAACTTTTTATATAAAACTAGTTTTATTTTATTAGAAAAATGGATACTAAGTAGAAGTGGAAACTTTGTTATATAATAAATATTTATATAATGGATATGGCCTAATTCTATAGAAATATAAACTTAAACATCCACAACTGTAATAAAATAAAATCTTGACAACAAACTCAATATTATTTATTGTTTACGGCTAAGTCCTTATATAAAGGAGGTTATTTCCACACATGTCCTTCAAAAAAGTTAATGAACATATCCTTAGGGGATAAGAGAAGTGTGGGTAAGGGGGATGTATCTCCTTGGTCATGATGCTGAGGTGGGGGGTCACCATTTTTATAATATTTTAATTTTTAAAATTAAAAATAGTTTTGGGGTCACTAGGCTCTCTATGGACCCCATAAATATTCCGGTGGGATTTTTTTACTATACTATATGATATTTTAATTTAACTATATCTCTTAATTTTAATCCATCCCTTTTTTAACCATTATCTATCTTTAAAATATCCACATTTATCCTTCAAATAATTCAAAATAAACCCTTTATCCATATAAAACACTACATTTTAATTTATCATGGACCCATTTTATATTAGAATTTAGTCCATTTACGAATCTTATAGACCCATAATGTTGTGAGTTATTACATGTTTTTTGGTCCTTCCCTTTATAATTTTTCCTGATGGACTCTTTGTCTTAGAGGGTTTGGGGTTTTTGTAGAAACTGATAAGAAGTTTGGTCACAAATTCAACCAATTAGTGAGACCCTTTGTGTTTATACCACTATGAAGGAAAGGGGATTATAGTGTCCAATAAAAGGTTTTCACCCTTAACAAAATACATTAATTATTTATTTATTTATTTATTTTTAAAAAAACTATATTTAAAATTTATAATATAATGACATTGCATAATTAAGGATCATAATTAGAGAATAAGATAGAGGATTCAACACACTTAATTAGAGGGTGACAACCTTCAATCCAAAATTCCCTTAATTAACTCTCCTCTAAGAATGTGTAAAATAAACATGTATAGAATTATACAAATTATTTATATGTGAAAATAAGAAAAAAAATGGTCTCAAAACAAAAATTATTCGATGTCTTCTCTAATTGAATCACTTCAACATAATAAATACTACAATGATGGAATCTTAATATAAATATTCATTTTCAAGATACTTGCATACTAAGGGCATCTTTCAAAAAAAGTAAAAAACATATATTTTGTTTGCAATCACTATATAATACTTTATTAAACTATATTATATCATAATTAAGTAAAAATGAAAATCAAGGTACCCAATGAAATAAAAATGGAATTCAAAATACAAGAACAAGATAAGGAATCCCCAAAGAGAAAATTTGGGAAACTACATTCTCCCCAATATCATGACTTTTCATCCTAAAAAGGTAAAAAACACTCAAGAATGTGGGGATACTTGGCTCAAATATGAGTCACATTCTCCTAATTAATTTATTAAATATTTCCATGATACCATATATTTCACACCAAATGGATCACTCATCCTTAAATAAATATCTCTTACCAGTCCTTAATCACCCTTAGTTGTTTAAAAAATGAATTTATCCTCTAAATATAGTTCTCCACAATAAATTTCATGTGATTGATCATGTAGATATATCCTCAACAATGAAATGTGGAATACATAATGCATACACTCAAGCTTCAAAGGTAACACTAGGTGATAAGCAACTTGGATTACTCTATAAAGATGTAGAAAGGCCTTCTTAATCATATGGGTGGATTACTTCCTTAACCATACCTCCTCAAGTCATTATATAAGTAAATTTCTAGAAAATGATGTTATGCCTTATAAAACTCCAGTGGCTTCCACCTTCAGTTCACATATGACTCCTGATGACTATGAACTATCTTTATGTTCTCTCTATTCATCTACAAATTCTGTATCATTTGTTAGACAAACTTAGGCCCCATATGTAACACCCTAACCCAGTTACCCAGAGTTGGTGCATTGTTACACAACATTGGCATGATCACAAAAGATCAAGTCTTGAAAGACCAGTTAGTTTAGTAGCCTTGGAAACACTAGATACATTCCTAAGTCTTACATTACATGATAAAATGGAAAACTAGAACAACATAGTCTCCATAGTCCACACTTATATCCCCTCAAACTATACATGTAGGTCAATCATAAAATACTTCTTCACATCTTGGGAAAAATAAAACACAGAAAGGGGTGAGCTCAAATTCTCATTAAGGATAACAATATAGCATAAAATTTCATAAATAAGCATAAACTTTTAAGGCGGTGTATAACAAAAACAAAAGCCTTTTAAACTTTAAATTAAGCATAATATGGAAAAAATAAAATGAAATAATGCCATTTAGAATTTACATGGATATTATACTAGTCTAATAATCACATGCAATATCAATAACCACTTTCATGATGATGGAATGCATAATTCCAGACTATCATAACCACATAGTCAAGGCCTTGTTCCAAGACTACAATTAAGATTTTGTCAAGGCCTTGTGCCAAGACACTAGTTTGCCTCATTACACCTACCGATGCATCGAGGTGCTATAACGGTCTCCACCCATCACTTACTAAGTCCAATGCATTTCTCATATGAACAGGTTTAAACATAACATAAACATTCATATTAAAACTAGCATACGAAATTTAAATACTTTCTCCATAAACCATGAATGGTATAAAAATAACACATCCACAGTAAAAAATATCTCAAAAACTTCAATAAAATATGGAAGTTTTTTATCATAATAAATCAACTTCAAATAATCTTAAAATCCATCAAAGGATTTTGACATAGATGAAATCAAAACTATTTGAGAGAAATATCTCTTTTTTTTAATCGTTTAAAAGTAAAATAATAATAAAAGAAAACATTTACTTATAAAATATTATTATAATATTTTAAGGTAAGATTCTACGATTTTATAATGGAAAAAAATATCTGCACCCGTCGTATAAGTTAAAAAAGACATTCTTAACTTAATTCTATCGAAAAGGTTAAAAAGGACCTTGTTTGGAAAACAATGGAAAGATTCCTTTATAAACATCTTATAAAAATTAAAACAAGGGTATAAATGACTTTAACCCATATTATATAAAATTGTAATAATGTTTTAAAATATGTTTTTAAGAAACATGGATGTGAATGATAAAGAGGTCCCAGTAGATACTTACGTAAAAACAACCTTGGATAATAAAGAGATTGTCAAATAAACCCTTACATTGTACTTTTCTTTGGTAGAGGGTAGCTTAAACTCTTGTATAATGGTTAAATAATTGTTATTGAATTATAAAAGAATCATATACATTAATATTATATCATATATGATCTTTTAACATTGTTTTGTTGATGATATCTTAGTATTATCGTCGTTTCGGGTGTTAACGGATTCGTTTTCCTTTATATTCTTTGTTATGTGAGTCATATTTGTTATGGATGGGATGTATCTTATTCGTATCCATAATTATATCAAGTCTTTAAACATTATTTTTAATCATCTAATGAAAATTAGTATTTAATGGATACGATGGGGAATGAACATCATCATGTTCGTGGAGACGGTAATCCATACGTACGCACAAGCGAAAATATCATTATTTTGATATTAAAATAATATATAATTGGATGTTATATCATATATACAGAATAATTATCATGTTATATTTTTTAATTATATGAATTACACATCATTATTATACCCATCCAAATAATAATGTATTGAATAACAATTACACCATGACGTGGAGACGGTAATTCGTACGTACGCATGTGTGGTGACATGTCATTCAAAGGATGGATTGAATAATGAATATAATTTTACCATATTTATAATAACATCACTGTATATAGAAGATACTAGATTTATTATTTTATAATGGAAATAACAAAGAGGGGTGAGGGGCACCTTAGGAAAATCTAGAAATATTATTTTATAATAAAAACATTTTCAGTTTCTAATGGATCAAAAATGTATTTTTTAAAGGATAAGGTGTGGATGGGTCAACAAACACTCAACCAATAGGTTTTATATAGGTTTGGGTCACTATATTAACTTTATCTTTTAGATTTAACACTTAGTTAAATAGTTTGGCATTTATCATGTCTCTTTGTATTTTTATATTATATGGTTTATAATCATACTATATACTTCCAAACGAACCCCAAGTGGTTCATTAATGATACACCTATCATTATATAAGTCCTTTGGCTGAACCTTATATTTTTAAGAATAGAATATCAATTAATAAAATAGTATTTGTTTTAAAAACACTTTTATGACAATTTTGACACTATTTAGTATTTTGTTTTTGGTAAATTCATAAAAGCATTATTACTTCGAAAAAAATTCATATAACCAACAATAATATGTCATATTAACCTAGAAAATTATTTTAATTCATAAAAAGTCTCAAATTAAGTTTATTTGGATATTTATAATATCAATTATTTTAATATTTCATTAATTATGTAATTACTGCATCACCATTGTGTCATAAATAAATTAAATTATTTAATTTCTAAAAATTATAAATAAAATAACATTTTAATAAATGTTTTTATCTTTGTAATGAATATTTACAATTGAACTTATATTATGTATAACCCCATATTAAAAATGTTTTAGTTATTAAACATTGATTTTATCTCTTTTAACTCTTCTTTGAATTAATTAATAATAAATATCATAATCTAATCCAAGTGAACCAAAGAGGTTCATATTTTATTCCTAAGGTTGTTTTTCATCAAATTATACTTATCCAATAGAATTAGGATATGTGTTAGGGTAATAATAATATCATTTTCACCCTTAATTACCATATTTACTGTTAACCGTGGTAAATAAAAGTAAAAAAGTTACTATTTAGAAAAAAATATTTTTATCTTATTGAACCACATTTTACTCCTTGATATTAACCATGTCTCTCTGATTTTCAAGATTCCACTCACAGAAGTGGTAAAATTAAGTTTTATATAAATTTGAAAATTCTCCTAGGAGATGGGTAAAAGATGGTGAACAGTTCAATAAAAGTTTATATATCTAAAATTTTTATAAACTGAATACAATGAATTACATTGAACTTATATAGGTATTATGTATCTATTTTGACAAAAAATAATTTAAATAAAAATAATAATTATTTAAATAAAAAATTTTGGTTTTAAACTATAACTCAGTGTTTTTCATTATTCATCAAAAATTGAAAGTTTTCATAAAAATACCAAAAATTCACCCTAAGCTAATTTCATTATTCCGAATCCAAAAATGAAGTCCATTTTGAAAGATAAAATTTATAAAATTTCAAAAAGTGGGTATTTCTATCCATAACGGATAGTTTGATAGGTTGTGGTGTGTTAGAACTCGAAGTTGCGTACAACACATGCTACTGTATTATTCAAAGAGAAGCGTACCATGGAAGTTTGGGGTGTTATATTCTCCCATCCTTCAAATAATTTTGTCCTTGAAATTTCTAAATATTACTGCATAAAAATACTCAGGTGGTTCTTCATCATAAGTTCCTCAGGTTCCCACGTTGCCACTTCCATCTTATGGTTTCTCCATAGATCTTTTACCAGACGAGTCGTCCGGTTTCTCAACACTTGTTCTCTGGTATCAAAAATCCGGACGGGATCTTCGCAATAAGACAGATCGGGTTCCAGTTCTAATTCTTCATAGGTGAGTACATGCATTGGGTCAGGCATGTATTTTCTCAACAGTGATATGTAGAAAACATTGTGAACTTTGGAGATATTTGGCTGCATTGCCAAATGATAAGCTACAGCCCCAATTCATTCTAGAATTTTGAATGGTCTGATGTACCTGGGACTCAATTTTCCCTTCTTATCGAAACATATAACACCCTTCCATGGAGATACCTTAAAGAAAACATGATCTGGTACCTGAAATTCCAAATCCTTCCTTCAGTTATCAGCATAGCTCTTCTACCTACTTTGAACTGCTTTGATGTGGTTTTGGATTACCTTCACTTTTTCCATCATTTCCTCCACCAGTTCTGGGCCTATGAGTTTTATTTCACCAACATCATCCCAACAGGTTGGTGTGAGACATATCTTTCCATATAATTCTTCATATGGTGTCATTCTAATACTTGAATGGAAGCTTTTATTATAGGAAAATTATACCATAGGTAAATATTGATCACACATACCATGAAAGTCAAGTGAGAAAGATCTCAACATATCTTGTAAGGTTTGAATAGTATGTTCTGATTGTCCATTAGTTTGGGGGTGGTAGGCAGTGCTCAAATGAAGCTCAGTATCCAAGTATTTCTAAATACTTTTCCATAATCTTGATGTAAAACGTGGATCACGATCAGAAATAATTGATAGTGGTACTCCATTAAGTCTCACAACTTCATTAATATATAGTCTTTCTAGACGTTCAATTGGTAAATCGTCCCTTGTAGCAAGAAAATGTGTTGACTTGGTAAGACGATCAACAATTACTCATATTGCATCGTTCCTTTGAGCAGTCTTTGGTAGTCCCATGACAAAGTCCATCGTAATATTATCCCATTTCCACTTCGGTATGGGAAGAGGTTGCATGACTCCTCCAGAATGTTTCCATACAGCTTTCACTTGTTGACAAACCATACATCTTGACACAAAATCAGCAATCTCCCTCTTCATGTTGTCCCACCAAAATTTTTCCTTCAAATCTCTATACATCTTGGTGCTCCCAGGGTGTATAAAGAAATTGGAACTATGAGCATCATCCAAAAATTCCCTTTTTAGATCAGGTATATTGTGAACACAAAGTCTCTTCCCAAATTTCAAAATTCCATCTTCATGCACAAAGTCACTCAATCTCCCATCATTCAAAGCTTTAATCTTATATTTAAACTCTCCATCATCGGTCTGAGAACTCTTTATTCTTTCTAGTAAAGATGTTTTGGCAACCATTTGAAAAAGTATTGATGTTCCCCCTTCCTTGGTTATTCCCATATCCATCTTTACTAGATCAATTAAAATAGGATCCCTTTCAACTCTCATCTTTTTCAAAACCCCATGATATTTTCTACTCAAAGCATCTGCCACCTTATTTTCCTTCCCTGGGTGGTAGTGTATTGTGCAATAATAATCCTTGAGTAGTTCAATCCATAGCCTTTGCCTCATGTTGAGTTTGTTCTATGAGAAAATATACTTCAAACTCTTGTGACCGGTATATATCTCACATTTTTTCACCATATAGATAATGTCTCCATGTCTTCAAAGCAAAGATTATAGCATCTAACTCAATATCATGAGTAGGATAGTTTTTCTCATTAATTTTTAGTTGTCGTGATGCATAGGAAATAACTCTATCATTCTGCATAAGGACACAACCAAGTCTTTTCTTCAATGCATCACTATAAATAATGAACCCATCATTCTCAAATGGTAGAGTCAATATAGGAGCATTGACTAATATTATCCTCGGTTCTTCAAAAAATTCTTCACACTCTTTTATCCAAACAAATTTAACCCCTTTTCGTGTGAGCTTCGTTAATGGGTTAGCCAATCGGGCAAAATTTGGGTTGAAATGCCAATAATAACCTACTAAACCAATAAAACTGTGTACCTCGGTTATACTCATTGGTGCTGGCCATTCTTGGATTTCTCTTGTCTTAGAAGTATCAATATAGATTCCATCCTTAGAGACAATACATCCAAGAAAATAAGTCTCTTGAATACAGAATTCACACTTTCTAAACTTCCCATATAATTCATGTCTTCTCAGAGTCTTCAGGATAATGCGCAAGTTATTTTCATGATCTTCATAGATTTTGGAGTATACCAAGATATCATCAATAAATAACACTAAAAATTCATCAAGATATTCCTTGAAAACTATGTTCATTAGATCCATGAAAATATAGGGTGCTTTAGTCAGCCCAAAATGCATTACTGCAAACTCATAATGCCCATACCTGGTTCAAAATGTTATTTTCAGAATGTCTTCCTTCTTCACACACAACTGATGATATCCAAATCAAAGTTCAATCTTTGAAAAATATTGATCTCCATGAATTTGGTCAAATAAATCATCAATGCGAGGTAGAGGATACTTTTTCTTTATTGTTATAGCATTGATCTTCCTGTAGTCAATGTACAACCTCATAGATCCATCTTTCTTCTTAACAAAAAGAATAGGGGATCCCCATAGAGAAACACTAGGGTGTATAAATCTCTTATTACTCAATTCCTTTAGTTTTTTCTTTAGTTCCACTAATTCCATAGTGGCCATTCAATAAGGGGTCTTCGATATGGGCCTTGAACTAGGAATTAAATCAATGGAAAACTCAATTTCTCATTCTGGAGGATGTCTAGGTAAATATTCTAGAAACACATCAACATATTCTCTCACAACAGGTACATCCTCTATTTGAACATTCCTTTACTCACCCACAGTCATTTCATTCTCTTCCTCCCTAATAATTGAATTTAGTTGAGCTACTGGGGGTGGACCTATATAAGAATTAGGTGGTGATGATTCTACTCTAAAGTTAAGGTGTTCTTTATCATCGTCATAAAAAATAGTAACATCCTTAGTCTTACAATAAATTTTTTCATCATGGTCTAAAATCCAATCCATAGTGAGGATTATATCAAATTCAAGCATGGGTATGACGATGAGATCAGCAGATAAAGAACATTTATATGCCCTAATGAGAACTGATTCATAGAACTTTGTAGCAATGATACTTCCCTTAGGAGTTTTGACTAACAACTCCCTTGTTAAATAAAATTTGAAATATCTAATTTTCTTAGAAAATGGGGAATATATGAAATAATTTGATGATCCAGAATCAAATAAAGCATTGGCTAAACTTGAAAAAACCATTAAATTACCTGCCACCATGTCTTTCGGAGCTTCAACCTCAGCAGTAGTGATCTCATAAGCATGTCCTTGATCCCTTGGCCTTTTTTGAGGAAAGTTTCCCTGACGCTTAGGATGTTCATTTGAATAATGTCCCATCTCCCTGCAATTGTAGCATTGAACATCCGTATCTTCCTTCTTCCCCTTTCAATCACGAGCTTGGTGGCCTTTTTCACCACACTTGTAACAGACTCTCATTCCCTTCAAGCATATATCGGGGTGTTTCTTCCCACATTTACTACATAATGGATATTCAACTTTTCCCTTATTCCCCTTATTTCCATTTCTAGAGTGATCAATAGATCTCTTAGTCTATTGATTTTCTTTAAAGTCATAAGACTTAGAGAATTCTTTTTCTATCTTGATAGCACATGAGACAATATCTTTGTATGACAAGAAGGATTGTTAGACTAATGCTCGATGGAGAAATGGTTTTAACCCATCAAAGAAACAATCAATTTTACTTCTTGGGTTACATATATAATCTGCAACATACATTTCTAACCTTGTAAAGTTAGACTCATACTTTGCAACATTCTCTTCCTCCTTTTGCCTCAGACTTAGAAATTGTCTTTTCATATCTGCTCGATGGTCATGAGGAAAGTATTTTTCTAATAAATTACCATTAAACTCCCTCTATTCCATATTTTATACTTTATCATCTTCCTTCGTGTTTTGAATCAATGGCCACCATTGATAAGCATCTCCAGTGAGGCGGTAAACTGCCATGACAACTTTTTCCCTTCCGCTACTCCCCAAGGTGTGGAATATTTTCTCTAAGGAATTTATCCATTGCTCAGCTACTGGTAGATTTGTACCCCCATTTAATGTTGGTGGTTGTTTCCTGATGAAGCGATATAACATTTATCCTCCACACTGCAGATCTGGGTTCTCTATACGGTTAAGTTTATTATTCATAACCTGAGTGAGTTGTACCAGTATGGTGATTAGCTGATCAGAACCAGTTGCATCACTATCTCCACTATAATTATCTTGAGAAGGATGGAAATCCCCACATGGAGTTCATGCATTGATACGGTTCCCATTCCTTACACTAGGAACCATTTCTAAACAATGGCATACACTAGATTAGTTTATAAATTTCAATACATAAATCCAAACTTGTAAAACACTCAACTTAAATTGAATAGTTTATGGATATAATCCATAATCATACAAATGTTTTCTTATAGAAAGTATATACTCATAAACCCTTTATGATGGTTTGTAAAGAAAATGATAATTATTTTAAGCATATCCCCTGGGAGTGTCGTAACCAAGAGTGCAGCAAGGCCCGTTGTCGTGCACCAGTTCCCATTCGAGTCTAGCTCAAAGTGGTGTTTTTGGGTTTTACCCCTAGGTACATATGTACCAGTGCCGCCTCTACCTTCTCATATCTAGATTGGGATGTATTGATTAGAAAACACATAAAATCTCTACAATACCAAAATTCTAGGAAGTTCTCCTATTCTAATACTCGAAGTCCATCTTAGGTCTATGTGCTCTAATCAGAGTTTATCTAAATCTAGCTTCCAAGGTTTGTACTAAACTTCCTCTGATACCAACTATAACGCCCTGACCCTAGTTACCCAGATTCGGTGCATTATTACATAACATTAGCATGATCACAAGAGATCAAGTCTCGAAAGACCGATTAGTTTAGTAGCATTGGAAACACTAGATACATTCATAAGTCTTACATTACATGATAAAATAGAAAACTACAATAACATAGTCTCCATATTCCACCCTCATATCCCCTCAGAATATCCCTACAGGTCAGTCATAAAATACTTCTTCACATCCTAGGAAAAATAAAACATAGAAAGGGGTGAACTCAGATTCTCAGCAAGGATAACAATATAGCAGAAACTTTAATAAATAAGCATAAACTTTTAAGGCGGTGTATAACAAAAACAAAATTCTTTTAAACTTGAACTTCAGAATAATATGGTAAAAATAAAATGAAATAATTCCATTTACTTATTCACGTGGATATTCTACTAGTTGAATAATCACATGCAATATCAATAACCACTTTCATAATGATGGAATGCATAATTCTAGACTATCATAACCACATAGTCAAGGCCTTGTGCCAAGACTACAAATAAGATTTTGTCAAGGCCTTGTGCCAAGACACTAGTTTTTCTCATGAGACCTACCGATGCATTGAGGAGATATAGTGGGCTCCACCTGTCACTTACTAAGTACAACGCATTCCTCATATGAACAGGTTTAAACATAACATAAACATTCATATTAAAACTAGCATATGAAATGTCAATAATTCCTCCATAAACCATTAATGGTATAAAAATAACACATCCATAGTCAAACATATGACAAAACCTTCAATACAATATGGAATTTTTGTATCATAATAAATTAACTTCAAATAAGATTAAAATCCATCAAAGGATTTTCACTTAGATGAAATCAAAACTATTTGAGAGAAATATCTCTTTTTTTGAAATAATTTAAAAGTAAAATAATTATAAAATAAAACATTTAATTTGAAAATATTCTTATAATATTGTAAGGGAAGATTAGATGATTTTATAATGGCGGAAAATAGCCGCACCCACCGTATAATTTAAAAAAGACATTCTTACCTTAATTCCGTCAAAAAGGTTAAAGAGGACCTTGTTTGGAAAATGATCGAAAGATTCCTTTATAAACATCTTATAAAAAGTAAAAAAAGGGTATAAATGATTTTAACCTATATTCTATAAAATTTTAAGAATTTTTTAAAATAAGTTTTTAAGAAACATTGATGTGGATGATAAAGAGGTCCCAGTAGATACTTACGTAAAAACAACCTCGGATAATAAAGAGATTGTCAAATTAACCCTTACCATGTACTTTTCCTTGGTGGAGGGTATTTTAACCTCATTTATAATGGTGAAATAATTTTTATTAAATTATAAAATAATCATATACATTAATATGATATCATATATGATCGTTTAACATTGTTTTGTTGATAATATCTCAGTATTATCGTCGTTTTGGGTGTTAACAAATTCGTTTTCCTTTATATTATTTGTTATGTGAGTCATATTTGTTATGTATGGGATGTATATTATTCATATACATAATGATATAAAGCTTTTAAACATTATTTTTAATCATCTAATGAAAATTAGTCTTGAATGGATGCGATGGGGAATGAATCTCATTACGTTCGTGGAGACGGTAATCCGTACGTACGCACGAGCGACAATATCATTCTTTTGATATTAAAATAATATATAATTGGATGGTATATTTTATATGCAGAATCATTATCATGTTATATTTATTATTTAAATTAATTTAAAATAATTATTATACCCATCCAAATAATAATGTATTGAATAACAATTACACCACGACATGGAGACGGTAATCCGTACGTACGCACATATGGTGACATGTCATTAAAAGGATGGATAGAATAATGAATATGGTTGTACAATATTTATAATAACATCAAATTATATAGAAGATGCTGGATTTATAATTTTAGAATGCAAATAACAAAGAAAGAAGAAGTGGAAGAAGAAAAGAACTTGAAAGAGGGTGGTGAAATTATTACCTCTTCTCCGGGTTCTTCCTTTTGATTTGATTAAAAGGGATCCTTAAGTTGGCTTTATGACTAAAGGAAGGCCTCTAGGATGAAGGGAGGATAGTTGAGAGGGTATTTGGGTAGAATTTGTCTGATCCAAATGTCTTTGAAGGTGTGAATTAGAGAGAAGGGGGTGTTCCCTTTTTTAAGAGGGGTGAGGGGCACCTTAGGAAAAGTTAGAAATATTATTTTATAATAAAATCATTTTCAGTTTATAATGGATCAAAAATGAAATATTTAAGGGATAAGGTTGGTATGGGTTGAAAACAACTCAACCAATAGGTTTTAGATAGGTTGGGTCACTATATTAACTTTATCTTTTAGATTTAACTCTTAGTTAAATAGTTTGACATTTACCATGTCTCTTTGTATTTTTATATTATATGGTTAATAAACATACTATATACTTCCAAGAGAACCCCAAGTGGTTTATTAATGATACACCTATCATTATATAACTCATTTGTTCAATACTTATATTTTTAGAAATAGAATATCAATTAATAATATATTATTTGTTTTTAAAACTCTTTTATGTCAGTTTTGACACTATTTGGTATTTTGTTTTTTTCTAAATTTATAACAGCATTATTACTTCAAAAACAATTCATATAACCAACCCTAATATGTCATATTAACCTATAAAATTAGTTTAATTCATAAAAAGTCTAAAATTACATTTATTTGGATATTTATAATATCTATTATTTTAATATTTCATTAATTGGGTAATTACTGCATCACCATTGTGTCATAAATAAATTAAATTATTTAATGTCTAAAAATTATAAATAAAATACCATTATGTAGGAAATATTTTTTTATTTCTAATTACTATTTATAATCGAATTTATCTTATGTATAAGTATATATTAAAAATGTTTTAGTTATTAAACTTTGATTTTATCTCTTTTAACTCTTCTTTGAATTAAATAATAATAAATGTCCTAATCTAATCCAAGTGGACCAAAGAGGTACATATATTATTCCAAAGGTTTTTTTTTGTCGAATTATACTTAGGAAATAGAATTAGTACATGTGTTAGGGTAATAATAATATCATTTTTACCCTTAATTACCCTATTTACCTTTAACCGTGGTAAATAAAAGTAAAAAGTTATAATTCACCAAAAATTATTTTTATCTTATTGAACCAAATTTTACTCCTTGATATTAACTGTGTCTCTCGGAGTTTCTAAATTCCACTCACTGAAGCAGTAAAATTATATTTTATGTAAATTTTCAAATTCTCCTAGGAGATGGGTAAAAGACGGTGAAAAGTTCAATAAAATTTTTATATATCTAAAATTATTATAAACTGACTCCAATGAATTAAATTGAACTTATATAGGAATTATGTATCTATTTTTACCTAAAATAAATTTAAATAAAATAAAAAATTATTTAAATAAAAAATTCGGTTTTAAACTACAACTAAGTGTTTTTCACTATTCATCAAAAATTGAAAGTTTTCATAAAAATACCAAAAATTCACCCTAAGATAATTTCGATATTCCAAATCTAAAAATGAAGTCCATTTTGAACGATAAAATTTATAAAATTTCAAAAATTTGGTATTACTATTCAAAACAGCTAGTTTGATAGGTTGTGGTGTGTTAGAACTCCAAGTTGCGTAGAACACACGCTACTGTATTATTCAAAGAGAAGCGTATCATTGAATCTTGGGGTGTTACACCATAATTTCAATATCATCGACCTATGTTCAGTAAAGATGGAAAATATATGTATCCTATATATAACCTCAAATGGTTTTCATTCCCAATGTGGATTGGTAGTTTTTATTTTATGTGAACTCCACTAAAGTTAAATGATTAACCTAACCCTCTTTGAAATCAAGCATGAAATATCATAACATACCCCCAAGTAACTAAATGTCCGTCCATAAATTTCCAAATATATGTGGATTTAATGTTGTGGTCATATAAAACTGATTACCAAATACCTTCTATAAACGCTTCCACAATTGGGATGAAAGAAAATCATCTCAATTTAAGAAAACCACCCAGGGTATTCTATGTAACCATAAGATATCCTCTAGATATTAATGTCACAAGTTCTCAATTAGGCCATATTCCTACATGAGAAAGAAATTAATAAACTATGTTAATCCAAAGTTGATCACCTAGAAAATGTCATAACACTTCATTTATCATGTAATTATAGTTATTAAATCCATCGATATATCATTCCACTTCCATTATAGGACATTTATGGGATTTCTCAAACCTATTAGAACTTAGTGCTCAACCTTCATCTGATAACATGTAGAGTTCCTAGAATGAACTCAACAAAACTCGTGTTTTTACATATTCACTAATACTATCATATAAGATACTAATTGTAATATCCTCCAGGATTTCAAAATAAGACTATGTTCTATAGTGTACACAACACACAATAAAGAGTTTTAATGACCACAAAATAATTTTATTTTAAAGTTTACTATTATAACCTAGTCGTTGAACTGGCGGGTATAAATAGTATTAAAAAAATTATGATATACATATATATTCTATTTAATAAAATTTTATTGATAAATTATTATGAAATAAGTACTCAATTTTTAGTAGTCATTTTAAACTTTAAAAATATGTTTTCTTCGTAAATGGTTATTATTATTTTTTGTTAGAGACTATTATAATTAATTTCTAAAAAATTTATAAATTTTATTTGATAAAATAATATCATTTTTGAAATCATCATATTAAAATTATATTATGATGAAATTTTTATATTTTTTGAAAAAGATTAATTTTGCAGTGAATAGTGAAAAATAATTATTTAATGGGAAACTGTCATTTATTTCATGTATTTTAAAACTACCATTTTATCATTAATTTATTTTAAAATTTTATTACTAAAACTTTATTAAAAATAATCCAATTAATTTCTTTTTAAATGACATTACACTTAATTTTGGTATGAAAATATTTTTGTGCTTAAAAATGCCTTTTTATGGAAAACTTATTTTCCTCACATTTTTTGGGTTTATTTTAAAAGTAATTTATGACACTTACGGGAATTTAACTTGATAAAATAGATTAAATATTTTTAATTATAATTTAAATTTTTTTAAAATAGGTTAATTTTATTTTTAGTCATGAAGAACAATAATCATGGTAAAATTTGTCACCATAGTAAAGGGTAAATTAGGTTAAATATGGTTAAAAATAACATGAAAAGGATTTAAAATCATCCTAACACTTGATTTTAATATGTTGGGTGATTTTATTACGAAAAATATCTTCTAATATTCTAAATATAACATATTGTTTCTATTTTTTTGATAAAGGGCTTTATAATATCTTAAGTAAATAATAATTCTAAAATGTCACTTTCTTGATTTTAATATCTCTAATATGTTTTCATAGGGATAAAAAAAGTTATAAATGTTTATAGATTTTTTTTAATAATAATAAATTTATTTTAAGGTTAAATTTTATTTTTTATTTTTATTGTTGAAATAATTACCTTAAATACCTACGCAATACCGACAGAGGGCTTGTGTGAGGAGTAGAAAAAATAAGTAAAAGATTTTAAAAAAACTAAAAGTAATATTTTTGGGGTAATTTATGGTGTTTCAATAATTTTTTAGGTTAATATAATTTATTAGTGTTTCTTTAAAATTTTATATTCAAATTATATTACTATCATTGTTTTTTAAAATGAATTATGTGAATAGTCTCAAAAATGAATTTAATGGTATTTTATGTTAAATAATACTTTATTAAATGATCTAAATTTCATAGTATTTTTTTTGAACAATAAAATTATATATGCTCTATAATATCAATCATTATCCATTTATGGTTCACTTATTCTTATACAGTAACTTTATTGACCCCTATAGAGTAAAAAACATTGATATCGTGATAATTGTCCATAGGGTTAATCGGGGTTTAAACTAAAAGATAATGATTAAAAAATCAATTAAGCTTGTATAAATTTTATTCTAGGTTATTATCTTGACTTATATTCATTCTCTATTATAAAAACATCAATTTTTTTACCCCTAAAGAGGAAAATTAATTTATATTAATTTAATACTTTAAGTAATTCCAAGTGTGAACCTCTCCTCTCCTATATAAGGTCACCATATTTCCTTCATTCCTTACACTTCTTGATCCACTTAGCTCAACTAAATCATAAAAACCCACCTATTAACTTCATTAGAATCATTCTATAGGTTATTTTCTTCTTAAAATTCTATCCCTATGGTCTTTAATAGAGATTCAAATGAGGTTCTTCAAAGAGGAGGTGATCCTATTAACCAAGCACTTTCATTTTACTTATTCTTCTACATATTTCTATTTTGAACTAACCATTTTAATATAACAACATAATTATATCCCATATTATGATATATTATTATATTAATTTCATAAACTTATTTATCTCCTTTTTATATCAAATCAGAAATCAGACCATCATTTGTGCATACATGCAGACAGCCCTCCTCGTCAACCGATGTATTTTATTTCTCATCACCTCCTTTCATTGTTGGTTATTATGATAAATTTAATTTATATACATAAAATTCATTAAATAATTATGATTATTTAAATATAATATATCGTTAATCTTCACACCAATTCAATTTTTAAAAATAGAATCATTGTGCATGTGTAAGTACGGACTACCGTCTCTATGTAGCAATATACTTAGTTTTTCAAAATACGCCACTCATGGATAGTCATAGGGATGGAGTTATTAAAGTTATTTTATGTTTATAAAATGGTAATTTTTCTGTATATATAATATTTTCTTTATTTGTTTATTTTTCATCAAACAAAAAGTAAAAACACCGCTCATGTGTATGTTCAGTCTACCACCTCACAAGCCGATGTATTTTGTTTTTCAGGACCAATTTTCATGGATGGTTATTAAATTTAATTTTATATATAAAAATTATAATTTTTTAATTATTATTATTCTATATATTGTGGAATAATTATAATTTTAACCATTTTTAACTTACTGAAGTTGTCTTGGGGATTATGAACTGAAGTCACTGAAACATCCAACATAAACTTAATCGATTTAGTAAATATATAAGGCATGTAAATAAATGAAATATAATATAATATGATAAGGGAGTAAAATTTATTTTTTTATGAATGTAAATAGTTAATATAAGTTCATTATAATGGATTTAAAGAAAATTCATGAAATTTGGGATATGAGGTAAGGGATTCCTAGTCTTAATTCCCTTTATTTGATACTTAATCTATTTTCAACACATGTTTTTTATGCTGTATAAGCTTTATTAAGGATGTATTTTATCATTATTCTCTAAGAATTAAAGTTTTTACAAATCCATTCAACCTTCCTTCCTTCAATGATTTGTTGGTTCAAAAGTTATCAAAACTTAAGGGTTTTTTCTTTAAAACCATATTTAAGAATTTTAAAAGTTATTCATATATTTTTTATCCTTATCAGTGTTACTTAAAATGTTCCAAGTATGTTATTAATATTATGAAATTTATTTTTAGATTTATTTTAAAACATTATTTAATTTTTTATTAATTTTTTTAAAAGAATACTTCTAAATATTTTCCAAACATGTTGTTTTTTACATTTTAAAAAAAGTGTAAAAGAAATATTTTTTAAACACATAAGTCTTGGGTATAATTTACCACCATAATGAATTTTATTATTTAAGTACCTTAATATTAAATTTTTAATGGTTTTTTCAAAATAATTTCTTATTTCCCATTATTTTGGTGATTAATTATAAATATTTTTTTGAAGGAAGGATTTTTATTATTATTTTTATGTACAACCCAAAAGTGCTTCTTTATATATGTTAAACAAAATTTATCATAACATTTTATAAAGGAAAAAATATATTCTTTGTGTTTTATTTATGTCATGGTTCTTGGACATTTTTTATAATGATGGGTGAGCTCAATATATCTCTCGGATGCATTAGGTAATGAATATGTTATCCATAGAATTATGTTGGGATTAAATAAGTAGGTTATTCCAATTGTACGGGTTCTTGAAAGTCTTTTTATAAGGGTTATATGAAGATGATGTCGCAAGTAACCTACATGATTTTTTTCTTGAAAATTAATTTTCATGGAAATATTTTGATTTTGTAAGTTAAGTTAATGATATTTTTTTAAATGAATTATTATGCCCTTTAAGGGTAAAATGTATGTTTTAAAAAAAATCATGGCTTCTCATGTTTTTTAAGAAACATTCATGATTTTTCTATTATGTTTTTTATAAATAATTTTATGAAAAAATTTGCATAGTAAATATGATTTCATCTGTAATTAAATTATTATTTGAGCTCAAGGGTTATTATGTTATGGAAAACTATCTTATATGATCTCATGATTTTCAATTGGACTCAAAAGTTTTTATTATTATTTGTATATATCACTTACTGATCTTTCTTCTTCTTATCCCATATTTCCAAGTGATTTTATTTATGTTTTAAGGATGATTAAAAACATTAATAAAGTTATAGTTCTATATATGATAGTTACCTTGAACAAAGAAAGTGCATTTTTATAAAAAACCTTTTTAGTGGTAAAATTCTCACTTAAAAACATGAGTATTTCTATATAAGAGTTTTTACTAATTATCTAAAAATATTAAATGAAAAGGTACTTGGGTATGTAAGTGACATAATTTTTTTTTTTTGATTTTTTATGTTTTGGATTTCTAAAATTAGGTCACATTAATCAATATCAAATCTAGAAATGTAAGATTATGTTTTTATCATGAGATCCAAGAGTGTTGGTTTAGGGCTGTTATAGTTGGTATCATATTAGGTTTTAGATAACTTTGGATACTATGAAGTTTCAAATTGATTTTAACTTAATATTTATTTATACCATCATGGGTTGATAATTTTAAGGTTTCCCATATGTTCAAATGGATAGACACCCCATTTTATGTTTTAAGTAATGGGATTTTAAGGTGATTAATTATACTTTGGGTGACATTTATTGAGTTTTGATAAATATTTTGGGTATATGTAGCCCTTAATTTTAATGTTTTCTATAGTTAAAGGGTTATTTTTGGAATAATGATTTTATATTTTGTGTAAATAAGTTTAAAGGTATTGATAACCTTTAGGTTTAATATGATATTTATTGTAGAGGTAACTATGGTTAACTAGGATAAAAGGTTTATTTCATTTTGGGAGCATATATTTTATCATATAAATAACCAGGGTTTGAAAAGTCATTTAGTGACTATCTTATTAATGTTATTTTTAAATAATTTCACTATTCTTGGAACAGTATATAATTGTGGGAATGGAAATAATTTTTTCTAAAATGGGATTTTATTTGATGAATAAAGGTTGATTTATATTTTAGAATTATATAATATTTTATTTTGGATATAAGTGATTAGGAAAAATTATGGAACATATTTACATATTTTGGATATTATATGATTAGGACATATAGATTTTAGAGTACATAACTTTATAAGTGACTAATATTTTTTGAAGATAAATTTTAAATTGATCTCAAAAGAATATTTGATCAAGTTCATCTTATATTTGGGTTTTAGACTTGGTTAGGAATATTTTGAATAGTTTTATGTTTAGTTATTTATGTAATGCTTAAAGTTTGACATTGGGTATTATTGTTGTGGTTTTTAAGATTAATTTATTGTTTTTTCATATTGGATAATAACTTACCTTATGCTAACCATTTTGGTTTTGGTTAATTTCTAAAGTCTTAAGGAATAACTTTCTATCCTTTTGGGGATCATGTGATGCATTAAAAGTTTATTTAGTACTTCAGTAATGAAAAATTCATCTCAAAGATTTGTTTTTTGGAATAAGATATTTCATAGAATTTGAAATTGATTGAATCGCAACCAAAGGATGAAATTATTCTTGTTAAATGGAAAAAAATCAAGTAAGTATATTTTTTCCATGTTCTCTATACTAATGGTAAAATAATCCCTTAACTATAGGAAATAGATCTTGAAATAAAAATTTTATCCTTTTATAATAATTTATGAAAAATTTATGGTTTCTTCAATTCTAAAAAAGTATAATGTGATCCCTTAAATATCCTTTATTTCTAAGTCCATGTTTTTAATTTCCTCTAATGTTCTCCTTATTTTGGAACACAGTTATGTGTTATTCTATATGACCTTCCCTTTTCATTTTTTCCCTTTTTAAAAATATTTTTTTATCCCTTTTAATGATGTGTGTTTCTAAAAAATATATTTTTAAATATATATATATATATATATATATATTTAAAAATATTTTCATTTCATGATCATATATTTTATCATCCACTCCTAGAAGTTGATGTTAATAAACATTTTAAACCCTTTTTATAGGACAGGAGATAAAATTATGGGGAAGAAATTTCTTTAGGATGTAGAATGTAATATCCAGTATATTTTAAAATATTACTATGTTTGATATCATATAAGACACAAAACACCGAGCTTTGATGAACATGAAATAATTTCATTTTATATATGACCATTTTTAGCTAGGTGTTGAATTGATGGATATGAATAGGAGTAACCAAATTATGATATATATATATATAAGGCCTAATAAATTAAAATATATTTATAAATTATTATTAAATAAGCACTCAATTTTTTATTAAGCCATTTTATACTTCAAAAATTGTTTTTATAGATTTTTGTGTGAGAATGTTATAATTAATTTATACTAATTTTAGAAATTTAATTTCATAAAAAGGGTATCATTTTTGAAAATAGTATATAAAAATTATCTTAGGATGAAGTTATGAGATTTTTTTTAAAATATATTTTTTTAGTAAATAGTGAAAAATATAGATTTTATAGAAAACTATCATATTTTCATGTATTTACAAATTCTCATTTTCTTAAATTGATTTTTTTAAGTACCCAAATCCAAGTATCCCTATACTTTGTGAATTTTTGGTGTTGAATATGTCTTGAGGATGTTCTACAATGTTTTAAAAAGAAAAAAAAGAGTTGATATGAAATATAATCTTAGCATAACATTCTATACTATGGATCCTTTTACTCCATTCTAAAGGTAGTGTTTATGTCATGGAGGCCCATGTTATGGAGTAGGGGTCAAATGGAGTATTTCAGATCAAATTTTAATTTAGGCATAGCTACGATGAGGAGGCCGGTTGCAGCATAGGACCTTCCTTGGTGATCGAGTGGCTATGACATGGAGATCCTGACTATTGTGTAGGGGTTTACAGAGGTTCTTACAATTTTTAAAGTAGTTGTGTTATGGAGGTAGACTGCGATATAGACTCCCTTTTTGGAAAATAGGGTTTATGGGGTAGTGTTCTGGGTTTCTTGTAAATGACTCCCCTGGGTTTATAACATTTTCTTCATGGGTGGAATTGTATTCCTCATGCACAGTTTGTCTGGTTAGGATACAGTGTGGTCCCTTATGTTGCAACATAGTCTATCCTATGTTATCTTGTTTTACGACATGGTGTAAGAGGTTGTGTCTTGGTCTTCAAATTTTCATTTGGACAATAAATATATGAACCCCATCTAAACACATTTTTCTCCCAATAATTTCTCAACCCCTAGTGACCAGAAGATATTTTTGAAGGCCTTTGAGTCCTCTTTCAATCAGACTCAATCCATTTATTCTTATGATTTATCTATTGTGATTAGAGGTGATTTATTACTCATTTCTTATGTTTTCTTCTCTATTCAATCTCCATTACTCCCATTTCTTCTTTCCTTGTTGTGTAATTTGGTCTCCATCATTCTAATTAATTTTTTTCGGTGTTTTCATGGCATGAAAACCTTGGGAGATCATAGTTTACTTGAGGGATAGGTGATTAGATATCCATATTGACACACCATTTCTATATAAAGAACCTCAAAATCATTTAGGTATGGGATTCATTGCTTCTCCTTTTATTTATGTGAAATCATAAAGTTTTCATGATTCATCTTTTTGGGTGGTGGTGGAATTAACCCAAATAAAGGATAAACTAGATGATGAAAATTTTGGATTCTGGTTGTGGCGATTTAATTTTGGTGTTCTTCCAGAGTGATAAAGATTTTCCTCCTGATTTTATAGATATTTTGATATCTATACCTATTCATATTTATAATGTTGTTTATGCTTGGGTTAGCATGTGTAATTTGTTGAAATTAGTTAAAGAACCTAAAGTCTATAATTTTGTTGGTTGGTTGAAAAAACATAAAGAGTCAGGTTTAATAAATCCTTAGATTCTTGTTATTTGATGGAAATAAAATTGATGTGTGATGCATGTTTAATGGAATTTATTCTTCCATGTGATAATGGAATTGGATAAAGAACCTAAATCTATATTTCTTATTGTGGATAATAATAAAAGGCATATTAAATGATATTTTTTCTCCTCACTATTTTTTGAAATTGTAATTCATGTTAGGAAGAGTGTTTATATAATTTTATATCTTATTATAGTTGATTCAATATTATATCTATAGTTGTAACCTATAATAAATGAATTGATAAATTCAAGATGTAATAAAACCAGTTGTTTCATAAAGATAAATGTTTGGGGCTAAGTGGGTTTGTTTTCATATGAAGGTTGAATGTCTTGTGTTTGGGGTCATGAGATCTTGTTTGCATGTAAAGTCCAAATACATTATTTTAATGCCTAGTTAAACTATTGACATTGTAAGTTATTTTTTGAATTATATGTTACTCCAGATGCAAGCCTTATTATCTTATGTGAAGTGATCTTGGAATGGATGATGAGATATTGGAAGGGAGCCATGGGTTTGTGGTAGCAGCTGACACCTATGGTAGTGTTATATATGGTGATATGAATGGGGTTTCATGGATGGAACCAGAGTTTATAGAATGGGTTGAATCTCATCTTACCTATTTTTATACATAAATTTGGGATGCATTCTTAATAAATTTGTATAAAGTATGGATATTCGGTATGCTTGTTTATCTGCATTCCTTTCCACACTGTTAACGGTA
Source organism: Viscum album (assembly GCA_963277665.1). Lineage (NCBI taxonomy): Eukaryota > Viridiplantae > Streptophyta > Magnoliopsida > Santalales > Viscaceae > Viscum > Viscum album. Next base: position 695,548,439 of record OY728132.1, on the reverse strand, counting down.
GCTGGATGTTCTTGGTTATGTATCTTTTTAAGATATATTTGGATGTTTCGTAAAGTATATGGAATTATAGAATGGTAAAATAATAATGAATGTTTTAACCCATTGGGATGGTGCTTGTTGGAATACTGAAAAGTTGTCAATCTTGAGAAACCATGGACTGAGTTGGATTATTCTTGGGGGGGATGGACTTCACTTTTATAGCTAATGAAATGAAAATGGAATAATGTTAATTAATGAATAATGAATTAATTAACATGAAGTTAAATGATTTAAAAAGGAAAATAGTAATGTCACGACCCGCCTTCACCAAAAGGAGGGAAGGGTCAGCAGATTTCCAGGCCCTTCCTTCTTTAAGTTGAAGGAGAGATAATGACCCACGAAACCCGCCTTCAATAGGTCCCGGAGTGGTGACCAGAACCAAGGGTATGGAATCACACACTAAATAGAAGGCATTACCCTTTTCTCTTTTAATAGGATCGAGAGATAAGATAGTGAATCCCACAACACCAAAACTGAAAGTGAAAGTACGGCTGAAAGTAAACCATTCCCATATGCATGTTAAAAGGTAAAATATACAAGTCACAAAACTCAAAAGGTGAAAAGATACCAAGAAAAGGAAAACAAAAACAGCAACTGCCCTAAAGTTCCTAGCTAATATGGCTATGCACTATCCATGAAGTCCTCCTGGAAACCTAAAAGCAGTTTTATATGCGTAGGGTGAGCATACAAGTACACTCAGTAGGGAAAACCAAAGACTCTCATGAAAAAGTGAGGAGACATCCTAATGCCCTATGGAAAAAGAGATAACCAAACACCTAACATGGTAAACTGTCCACCCAAGCCTCACCAAGGCACACTACCCAAATAACGCAAGTCAAGTAAAGTATAGTAATATCACATCGATGTTTGGGTACCCCGCACTACTTTCCCACTGGTTATTGAATACATCTTACGCATCGAACCAATCCCGCCATTCTTACCATAGTCCCACTGCCAAACCCCACCTGCAAACACCTGGTCCATAACCACTATCCCGCCCGTAGACACCTGGGCCACAATCACCACACACAACCATACCCGCAAACACCTGGGTCAGAACAACTACTGCCACACCCGATGACACCTAGGCCTCATCCCGAACACACTTGGGAAACAACCTGCCCACAAACACCTGGTAAAACCACCAAAACTACCCCGCCCGAAGATTCTTGGGCTAATAATGGACTTCAGGCCATCACAGTCTGCCCGAAGATACTTGGGCTATCCGAGAAAGGGATCAGAAGGGAGAAAATAACCAGCCACTAATATAAGTGTTTGGAAAAACACCTTCTCCCATGAAATGGGGGTGTTCGGCACTAAGTTCTCAAATTGGGTGGGGCGCGAACAAGAAACATAAGAACTAAAAATATATGTATAAGTAACAACCACTCAACCCAACCTAGGGTTTCCAAAGCCAACCCAACCACAAGCACACTCATCCCTATTCATAGGAAGCACACTGCTCACAGCCGATTCACAACTCACCCCCAGAACCAATCCCCATTTAAGCTATTCTTGCTTCCATGTTCAAGTAATCTCATTTAAATAAAGTTCTGCACTACCTGGAAACTAACAGCATAAGCACAAACCAAGATAAAAAGTTACAGCCAACAGCAATTTAATCATTCACACCCAGTTCTCTTGCAAAGTCAAAACAACAAAGGGATAAGTGAGATCCCTCGAAGTACTGGAACCAAAGAAAAACCCAAGACACAACCCCATGTCCCCAAAATCCCAGAGCCAACGGTTTCCCAAAAACAGAGGATTCCACCCCAATTCATGATATAAGCAGAGTAATCACACAGCCTCAAATTCACATTTAGCAAAAGTACAACAACATGGGATCCCATCCCCACCCGTATCACCCCAGCAATCAGCCCATGAAAGAAACAACCAAACCACTACCGCCAACACAAGGTAGGCCTAAGCAGGTATTTTTAGATTTAAAATATTTAACACACTCCATGGTTTCAATTCCACTGTGCTTTAACTGGGTTTATCATAGAAAAGGGTTGATCCCGGTGCCTTCAATTTATTTAACCGTGTATACGTAATTAACCAATTACATGTTATGGTTATTTAAACATCTAGGGGCACCAAGGTTCATTAGTGCGCAAAGTAAGACCACCAACGTCCATGATTTTCAATGAGCATAGGCCCATACAATTCACAACACATAACAACATAAAGAGTATAGCAGAACATCGATCACACCCCCCTTCATTCTTTAAAGGCTTGTTCATTATCTTCGTTAAGTTTGGTTTCATCAATTTCCACAGAGTCAAAAGCATTCCCACCCCGCATGATACACAGAAATGAGAGACAAATGATAAAATCCCTACCTAATTAATCAAGGATCGATGTTAAGTCCTCACGTGGAAACTAGAAAATAGGAGTGGCAGGAACTCCATGGAACATGATCAAGGAAAACTTTGCAACAGGGGTATGACTCGTCGGGAGGAAGGGTACTCTTAGCATAGGATGATTGAGAAAAAGAAACGTAGGGAGAATCCTTTAGGTTATAAAGGCTGAGATACAGCATCCTTGGGACGGTTAAGATGTGGAAAGACAAACATGAAACCATGTTAGAAGTGGGATCGTGGGTTGACCATGCGGCTGGGACACCCCACACGTAACTTAAAAGGTCCCCGCCCTTCGAGGTAGTTAAAATTGACGCACACCTCACCTTACGACCTATAGGTGTCTCTGAAAATTCAGTTAAAGAATGACCAAAATGCATGATTTTTCACTGAGGGTACCTCACCAAAATATTTTTTAAACGACATTAATGGGATTTAAAATAGGTTTAATGGGGTCAAAACAAGGTTTAAAACCCAATTCGTGCAAAAGGAGGTGCTACTGGAAAACACATGGAGCTACCGGTAGGCCACCAGTAGGTCGAGTTACCGGTAGGTTAAGGCCACCGGTAAGACAAGCTACCGGTAGGCCGAGCCACTGGTAGGCCGACCTACCGGTAGGCTAAGGCCACCGATACTCTGAGCTACCGGTAGGCCGAGGCAGCGGTAGGCCGAGATACCGGTAGGCCGAGCCACCGGTAGGCTAAGCTACTGGTAGGCTGAGCCACCGGTAGGTCGAGCTACCGGTAGGCGAAGGCCACCGGTAGGCCGAGCCACTGGTAGGCCGTGCCACCGGTAGGTGGAGCCACCGGTAGGCCGAGCCACCGGTAGGCCGAGCCACCGGTAGGCTGAGCTACCGGTAGGCTAAATCCACTGGTAGGCCGAGCTACCACTAGGCTAAGGTCATCGATAAGCTGAGCTACTGGTAGGCTGATCCACCGGTAGGTCGAGGCCACTGGTAAGCCGAGGCCACCCATACAAATTTTAAGCTTCACCGAGAAGCTGGGATGGCCTTCCAGACCACCCAGAACACCCCAAATATCATATTATCACCAAGTAATGGACCCCAAAACCCCAGGCCATAACATTAGATACTTCTCAAACTATTCTCATCCCTTAGAATATAAGAACAAACCAGAAATGAGAAAAGTGGGCTCTAATCAATCACCCTCTAAAGATACTTCTCAGGGGTAGACCCCTGAGTGGTTCTAAAGATGGAACAGAATCCCACTAGAGTTACCATTCCCAACATCCACAACAAGCATAAGGATCACATTGTCCAACACATGAGTCATGGAATCCCCTCGTACATGTCAGGGTATTATCCGCTTTGGGCGGCACTGACTCACCCGCACGGGTTTAATCGCATCCACATTAATGCACCTTGATTAAAAGTCAGGTTTTCCTATCATCATGCATTCAGACACACACATAGAGAGAATAGGGAATAGATCATCTCATAGATAAGCAAAACAGGAATTTCATATATCAAAACACAAGGTAAAACATCTCAACAATTCTTAGAACCAAAAACAACCAGGAAGTCAAAATAGCTCTGGGTACTGAACGCGTAACTAGGCTTCCTGCTCCCAAGTGCTTTCCTCGAGGTTACCATGCCTCCACAACACACGAACCATGGGGATGGTTCATCCATGAAGCACTTTCTCTTTATGATCCTCAATCTTGATCGGTCATTCTATGAAGGTCGCATCATTTTCGACATCTAACTCTCCCCAATCGATGACGTGGCAGTCATCGTGTAGATATCGACGAAGCTGGGAGACGTGAAAGACGTTGTGAGCTTTCTCCAACTGAGGTGGAAACTACAGCTGATACGCCACCTCACCAACTCGTTCCAGCACCTCAAAAGGTCCTATGAACCTTGGGGAGAGCTTACTCCCCTTCCCAGACCTTCGCAGCCCACGTCGAGGGGAAACCTTCAAGAACACATGATTTCCAACCTCAAACTCCAAGGGCCTCCTCCTACGATCAGCATAAGACTTCTGTAGGTCCTAGGCTACCTTCATCCTCTCGCGCATGAGCTGAACCTTCTCAGTGGTTCCCTATGCCACTTCTGGCCCAAGAACAGCTTCCTCCCCAATCTCTGTCCAGTAAACGGGTGAACGTCATGACCTTCCATACAAGGCTTTGAACGGAGCCATACCAATGGTTGAGTGATAGATATTATTATAGGCAAACTCTACCAGCGGAAAGTGTTGCACCCATAATCCCCCAAAATCAAGAACACATGCCCGTAGCATATCCTCCAAGGTCTAGATGGTGCACTCTATCTGTCCATCTGTCTGGGGGTGGAAGGCAGTGCTAAGATGTAGCTGGGTGCCAAAAGCATGCTGCAATCCCCTCCAGACTCGTGAGGTAAACCGTGCATCCATATCCGAGACTATGGACCTTGTAACTCCATGCAACCGCACCACCTCATCCACGTATCTCCGTGCTAAAGCATCCACTACACTCAACTCCTTAATCGCTAAAAAGTGAGCCGACTTTTTCAACCGGTCCACCACCACCCAGATAGTGTCGCATCCTCCTTGAACCCTGGGTAGCCCTGTGAAAAAATCCATCGATATGTCATCCCACTTCCAATCAGGGACATATAAGGGTTTCAACAAACCACCTGGAACACGGTGTTCAGCCTTCACTTGCTGACACACCAGGCACTTGGCCACAAACTCTGCCACCGCCCGCTTTACCCCGGGCCACCAAAATTGTCCCCTCAGGTCTTGATACATCTTGGAATGTCTCGGGTGCACTTATAAGGGTGATTTGTGGAACTCACCAAGAACTCTCTCATGCATCACCTCTGGAACGAACAACTTCCCTTGGAAAAGCATCAGATTCTGACCATCCTTTGCCCATCCTTCTGGGGCATCACCTTGGGTAACCTAGCCACACATCACCTCACTTTTTGAGTCCCCCCACTGGGACTCATACACCTGCCATATAAGAGAGGATTTCACTGTCATATGATACAGGATACCTCTACCACTATCAATCCTCACATCTAGGTGTAGGGCAGGCAATTCTTCCATCGCCTTCCAAGTATCTGCAAACTCTCAAACTATATCCTTTTGTGACTTCCTGCTCAAGGCATCAGCCACTACATTCCCTTTTCCTAAGGTGTAGGAAATCTCGAAGTCGTAGTCCTGAAGTAACTCCACCCACCTTCGATGTCGTAAGTTCAGGTCCTGCTGAGAAAAGACATACCTAAAACTCTTGTGCTCCGTGAAGACCATAAAGCATTCCCTGATGAGGTAATGCCGCCACAACTTTAGTGCGAACACGATCTCCACAAGCTCCAGATCATGGGTGGCATAATTACGCTCATGAGGACGTAACTTCCTAGACCCATAGAAGATCACCCCTTGTTGTTGCATCAACACACATCTAAGGCCTTGCCCTGAAGCATCACAGAATACCTCATACGCTGCCCCTTATTCTGACAACCTCAACACCAGGGCACTAACCAACTTCTCCTTCAGATAACTAAAGGCCTCCCCACACTGCTCGTCCCACACGAAATCCTGGTCCTTCTTGGTCAAAGCTGTCAGAGGTGCTGCAACTTGGGAGAAGTTGGGCACGAATCTCCGGTAGTAACCTGCCAACCCAAGGAAACTACGAACTTCTGCCACGTTCCTGGGTGAGGCCCAAGAAACAACCACCTCAACCTTCAACGGGTCCACTACTACCCCCTTCTCGGACACTACGTGCCCAAGGAAGTGCACTTCTCGCATCCAGAACTTGCACTTCGACAACTACCCATAGATTTGGTGCTATCGGAGGACCCCCAAAACCATCCTCAGGTTCTTAGTGTGGTCCTCCTATGATCTTGAGTAGATCATGATGTCGTCAATGAACATGACTACAAACTGATCCAAATACTCCTGGAAGATGGATTTCATAAGCCCCATGAACACAGCCAGAGCGTTCGTAACGCCGAAAAGCATGACTACAAAATCGAAGTGCCCATATCTGCACCTGAAGGCCATCTTCAGGATGTCAACCTCCTTCAACCTCAACTGGTGATATCCAGACCATAGTTCGATCTTTGAGAACCATCATGCCCCTTTAAACTGATCAAATAGATCGTCTATCCTTGGAAGAGGGTAGTGATTCTTGACAGTTACCTAATTCATCCTTCTGTAGTCTATGAACAGCCTTATACCACCATCCGCCTTCTTCGCAAACAACATAGGATCACCCCATAGTGACGCACTCGGTCGAACAAAACCCTTCTTCATAAGATCGTCAATCTTAATCCGCAACTCCTGTAGCTCTGAAGGCCCTATCTGGTAGGGAGCCATCGAAATCGGATGAGCACCCGGCTGCAAGTCTATCCCAAACTCGAAATCACGTCAAGGGGGTAGAGTCATCACCTCCTTAGGGAAGACATCCATAAACTCACTGATGATCCCTGGTACCTCCACCATATCTGCATCCGTTGACTCCACTAATAGCTTAGCTAACAAGGAGAGCAGGGGTTCCCATTTCCTGCTACCCTTCTGGCCACCCCGCTCGCCGGTGAAAGTAACACGTCAGCCGCCAAAGTCTAAAAACACAACCCTTCCTCGGAAGCAGTCAATGATGGAACATACAGAGAACATCCAATAAATTCCTAGGATGACATCATATGGATATATATGCAATAGCAGGAGTTCCCTGACTGACTTATGTGGCCCTATTGTCAGTCTGCATCTTCGAAAAACATAAGATAAGTCGGTCTGACCTCCGACTGGTGTGCTCAGCACCAGGGGCACTGGAAGTCTCTCGGCATCTAGACCCAAATCACGGGCCAAACTGGGTGTAACAAAGGAGTGTGAATCTCTTTTATCAAACAAGACGTAATAAAGGGTACTGAACAAACTGATCGTACCTCGAACGACCTCTGGTCTTGCTGGAACTGCTACCTCCATGGCATGCAAATGCCTGCGCCCGGCTCCTCTACCTCTCGGTTGTCGGTCACCTCCCCGACCACGCCTTGGTCGAGGTCCCTGAGAAGCGCCCTGAGGTCGGCCTCCCCCTGAAACATCTTCCCTTGGAGGAGGGGAGCTCGCTGACCCTACTGCTACTGGAAGGGCCTCACTGGAAACTGCTGCTGCTGAGGTGGGAGCTAGACCTGCCCACCACCGCCATACTGTACTCTGTCTGGGTACTGGTTCTGAAGGTTTCCATGGCCCCCACAGATGAATCATCTCGGCCCTGGGCCCGAAGGAAAAGGGTGATGGCCAGGGGATCAGAACTGGAACTACTGAGGCCTACTTCCTACTGGTCGTAACCTAGAGGGTCCCGATGTTGGAAGCCTGCTGCTAACAGCCTTTCCCTTCGATGATCCCAGCTGGATCCCCTCACATGACACACCTCCCAGCGTGTTCATCCTCTCCACCACTTCAGCCTTCTTCTGCACCTCTAAGTATGTCAGTAAGGTGAAGGGGGTAACAGCGTACTAGAGGGAAGGTCGGAGCGCCTCCTCTAAACATCTTACCCGAGACTCCTCATCAGGAAAGAGGTCCGGAGAAAAGTGGAGGTGATCCTTGAACTTGATCCCCAGCTCCCTTACTGACATACTCCCCTGCTGGAGGGAGAGTAGCTCCTGCCTCTCCTCATCTTTCATCGTAGTAGAGAGGAATTCCGCCTGGAACTCCTTCTCGAAATCAGGCAATGCCACCTCAGCCTCTCTCATCTCCCATAGGTAGAGATTCCACCACTGACGTGCTGCTCCCCACATCTGGCTCATGGCCAGAGGAACCCAGTACTCCACCGGAGCTCGGATCAAGCCGAAAGCTATCACCAGCTCCTATAGCCATCTCTCCGTCTCCATGTCTGAGGTGTTGCCCTCATACCTTCTGAGGGTCTGCTTCTGGAAGGCATGAAGCGTCTTCTACCACTGATCATCCTCCTCCTCTTGGTCAACCCTCCACTGATTGGCCACTTCAACATCCTAGGCCTCGATCACCCGCACCACTCGTAGTCGTCTCCCAGGTGCCATAGCTGCAAGGTAAACAAGAATGCCTATGCCCAAGTAGTGCAGAATATCATTCTTAAAATTTCTTAAACTTATTATTTATTTCAATTTCCCAAAACACCCCAGAAACACGATAACACAAGTCATTATGATGCATGTACCTTTCCTAGGGTCTTTACCCTGCAATCAACATGGCCTCACTTAGTCGTTCGGTATGTCCAGAGTCCTTGCATCGGATCACGGGTGGCCCTAAAATCCCATGTCCTAGCTGGTCTTCCCTAGCCTAATTCACGTACCAAGGTCACCCAACATTGTTTCCCTATCATCTCATGCAATACTCACTGTGCCTAACTCTAGAATTCATCCTATCTCTCAATCCCTCCTCTGATACCATTCTGTCATGACCTGCATTCACCAAAAGGAGGGAAGGGTCAGCAGATTGCCAGGTCCTTCCTTCTTTAAGTTGAAGGAGAGATAATGACCCCCTAAACCCACCTTAAATAGGTCCTGGAGTGGTGACCAGCACCAAGGGTATGGAATCACACACTAAATGGAAGGCATTACCCTTTTTTCTTTTAATAGGATCGGGAGATAAGATAGTGAATCCCACAACAACAAAACTGAAAGTGCAAGTATGGCTGAAAGAAAATCATTCCCATATGCATGTTCAAAGGTAAAAGATACAAGTCACAAAACTCCAAAGGTGAAAAGATACCAAGAAAAGGAAAACAACAACAGAAACTGCCCCAAAGGTCCAAGCTAGTACGACTCTGCATGATCCCTAATGTACTCCTGGAAACCTGAAAGTAGTTTTATATATGTAGGGTGAGAATACAAGTACACTTAGTAGGGAAAACCAAAGACTCTCATGCACAAGTGAGGAGACATCCTAATGCCCCATGGAAAAAGAGATAACCAAACACCTAACAAGGTAAACTATCCACCCAAGCCTCACCAAGGCACATGCCCCAAATAATTCATATCATGTAAAGTATAGTAATAACACATCGATGTTTGGGTACCCCGCGCCACTTTCCCACTGGTTATTGAAGGCATCCTACACATTGAACCAATCCTGCCATTCTTACCGCAGTCCCACTGCCAAACCCCGCCCGCACACAAATGGGCCACAACCTCACCGCAGTCCCACTACCAATCCCTACCCGCACACACCTGGGCCATAACCATTATCCCACCCACAGACACATGGGCCACAACCACCACACATAACCATACCCGCAAACACCTAGGTCAGAACAACTACTACCATGCCCGAAGATAGCTGGGCCTTATCCCAAAGACACTTGGGAAAAAACCTACCCGCAAACAACTGGGCCAACCACCACAACTACCCCGCCCGAAGATTCTTCGGCTAATAATGGACTTCATACCATCACATCCTACCCGAAGATACTTGGTCTATCTGGGAAAGGGAGCAGAAAGGATCTAATAACCAGCCACTAATAGAAGTGTTGGGAAAAACACCCTACCCCATGAAATGGGGGTGTTCGGCACTAAGTGCTCAACTTGGGTGGGGCGCGAATAAGAAACATAAGAACTAAAAATATATGAATAAGTAACAACCACTCAACTCAACCTAGGGTTTCCAAAGCCAACCCAAGCATAAGCACACTCGTCCCTATTCATAGGAAGCACACTACTCACAGCCGAGTCACAACTCACCCCCAGAACCAATCCCTATTTAATCTATTCTTGCTTCCATGTTCAAGTAAACTCATTTAAATAAATTTTTGCACTATCGTGAAACAAACAGCATAAGCACAAACCAAGGGAAAAAGTTACAGCCAACAACAATTTTAGCATTCACACCCGGTTCTCTTGCAAAGTCACAACATCAAAGGGATAAGTGAGATCCCTCGAAGTATTGGAACCAAAGAAAAACCCGAGACACAGCCCCATGTCCCAAAAATCCAGGAGCCAACAATTTCCCAACAATAGAGGATTACACCCCAATTCGTGATATAAGCAGAGTAATCACACAGCCTCAAATTCACATTCAGTGAAAGTACAATAACAGGGGATCCCAACCCCACCCGTATCACCCCAGCAATCGGCACGTGAAAGAAACAACCAAAACACTACCACCAGCACAAGGCAGGCCTAAGAAGGTATTTTCAGGTTTAAAAGATTTAACACACTCCATGGTTTCAATTCCACTGTGTTGTAACCAGGGTTATCAAAGAAAAGGGTTGATCCTGGTGCCTTCAATTTATTTAACCGATTATATGTAATTAACCAATTCCATGTTACGGTTATTTAAACATCCAGGGGTGTAACGACCCAAATTTTTTTTGAGTAGTATATTAACTTACTCTTATTGATTTAATAAGATGTTAATGGTTAATGCAGAAAGAGGAGTCGATGGCTTCATCCAGTAGACTCAACCCTTATGAAGCCCACTTATCAGAGCTTGGGAAGGAGGTAGCATCTGTGGGCTTCGCTTTGGACCAAGCCCAAGCCGAACTCCAGCGTGTCAAGATTGAACGAAAACACCTGTGGAAGAAGTTCAAGTTAGTAGAGATTACTACTAGGGCAATGTTATCTGAGCCTCCCTCAGATTCTCTCACCATAGCACACCTTACACTCAGGTCTTATGCCGGTGTTATAAGGGGCTATGTGACGAGACCCTAGCTTCCTTGTGTAGTCCTTCCGGGTGAATAAATTGAGATTTCTTCCTTTAGTGATGTTTGTGAAATTTCAAAGGTCCGGATAATTTTAGAATGTATTTTATTGATGAATTTTGAAAAAGGGATATTTTGAAATATTTATGTAAACCCTAAATAACTAATGATGTGTAATGATTTTCAAAAAATGGTCTTCTACAAAAGTGTTCATTAAGGAATTTGGAGTCTAATAAGATCAACTTAATTTTTGATGAATAGTAAATAGTGAATAGTGATTTTACGCTTAGGATTAGTAATGTGACCAAATGGATTAGTAATCTCACTTAAAGAAAGTTTTAAAATAATCTAGGCACCTTGATTAAGTAATGTGATTCAATAAAATGGGTAAATAACAGTTTCATAAATTATTATTCAAGTATTAGTTTTTTCGGATGAATAGTGTTTTTTTTAATTAAAAATTTAATTAAAAATAATTATAAAATTATTTTTATAAAAATGACTTTATTTTTGAACTCAGAGCATCGATATTATGTTATGGTAATTTTTGGGGATTTTTCTGAAAAAATGAATTTTCGATGAATAGTGTATTTATTTAAAAATAAAATTAAAAATATTTAGAAAATTATTTTTATAAAGTGGAGTTCATTTTTGAAATCATAGCATTGATATTTGGTTAAGGTGAAATTTTGGGATTATTCTGAGAAAGTTGAATTTTCGGTGAATAGTGAAAGTATAGTTTTTAAGTTACGGGTGTTTAATGACATCATTAAATGATGTATTAAGTATATATTCAATATGGTCGAATTATGAATAGTAGATAAGGTGTGAGGTGTCCCAAGAGGCCAATACCATGGGCAAATACCATGGGCAAGCCCATGGTTTTGCCAAAACCACTAGTGAGGTGTCCCTTGGCCATTAATGCTTTGTCCCCTCACTTTCCCTATAAATACCCACCCTTTCCCCCTTTAGTTTTCACTCCCAACTCTCCCCCAATGAAGTTCTGGTCTTCTTACCTTCCAAGGAGTCCTCCCAAGGTGCCCCCAAGCCCTCAAGGTCCAATCCTTTGAGTTTCAAGAGTCACGTTTTAAGGTAAGGGATCCGACCCCTCTCTTTCTTTTCATGTAATCTCTTTTATGTCATTCCTTTTCTGCTCCATGTTTTTATGTGAGAGGATCTTATTTTATATTCCTCTTACTGCCATTTCATTTTTATATGATGAGAGATCCCCTCTTACTCTCATCATTTCGTTTTATGAAAGTTTAAGTGACGCCGTTAGGCTGCCGAATTTTTAAGGGATTCTTTCACCCTTCTCATTTTTCAAGTTCGATTTTCATGTCAAGTCTTTCAAGTTCCTTTTTATTATGTTGGGGTATGATCTCTATATCTATCATACTGATCTCTTATGATCATATTATGAGGGACCCTATTTGATCTTGTCAAATCATTTTCTTTTGAAGTTAAGTGACGCCGTAAGGCTGCCGAATTTTCATAAGAGAAATCTAATCTTTTTCCTTCCATGTTTTTCATTTCAAATGGTATGTCCCTAAAATTTCATTACCATGTCCATATGTCCTTCTTATTCTTTCACACTACTGTTTTATGGATCATTTATGAGTGGGTGACCCATGTCCCCTCTCATTTCAATGTTTTCTAAAACCCCGAAACTTAGCCGTTATGCTGCAGAATTTTCCCCTCAAAATGCCTCTCTCTTTTCTCAAAAATTATTTTATGTTATAAAGTGAATACTCAAAGCTATTATTTCTACAAGGGTATTCACATATATATCAAAATGTTACATTTTAAATTCTGGGATTTACATACATGAGACCCGCTTTCCCTTTCCGTGGGTTTAAAGTGACGTAAAGATCATGTCTTTAAAGCAGTTTTTAAAACGTTATGATTTTGAAATGAAACCCATTTATTTTATGCTATGTGGGTTATTTATGAAATGTTTGATGATTATATATGTGTCTCACATGATAATAAAGGAAAATTTAAGGGTGCGCCCTGATAGAGCTCCAATGCATTGGGTAATGATGTAACCACTAGAGATTACAATTTTCATGATACCTTGGTGAATAACCTTGGTAATTTTCAAATGACACCTTGGGGATGGACCTTGGTGATATGTTCATGATTTTCTATGTTAAATGATGTAGCCACATCTTCAACTTATGAAAAATGTTATTTTTATTATGAAATGCCTCATGATTTTCTTTCTCATGCCTTAAAGTTCTTTTCATGTCCTTATTGAAGTATACCAAGTTCACATGTAAAATGTTCCTCTTGTTTCCTTTACTGGGCCTTCTACTCACCCTTTCTTTTGATGTATGTCCCCAGGTTATGAGATGCAGTAATGAACCTAGAATTAACTTAAGGAGACGCCTTTCAAGTGTTTAAGAAGAATTTTTTATGTTTTTTTCATGTATTATGTTCCTGGTTTCCAAGACACTAGACCTTAAAGATCCTCAGTTTTGTGTAATGTAATGAAAGTTTATGTTATAAAATGGCGGGATGCCATAGTTGGTATCAAAGGATGGTTTAGTTATTTGTGGAAATTAGGATATAAAAACTTTAGGAAGAACCTTATAGAAAAGTTTAAATATAGGAAAACTTCTTGGTATTTTGGTAAGTATTGAGTAAGTGGTCTATCAAACAAATACATCCCTGTCTGGATACGAGTAGGTAGAGGCGGCTCTGGAACAGATGTACATAGGGGTAAAACCCGAAAACACCGCTTTGAGCTAGACTCGAACGGGAACTGGTGCACGATAACGGGACTTGCTGCACTCTTGGTTACGACACTCCCGGGGGATATGTTTGGTTAATCACAAGCTTTTTATGAATCATTATGAAGGAATTATAGAGAAGTATAATTGTTTAAGCATGAAGTCTTAGTTAAAAGATTCATAAATGAAATAAGTTTCTCACTAAGGTTTTATTCTTTTAGAAGATGGCGGGCAATAGGAGGAACCATTCCGATGGTGACCGCAATGCACCATGTGCTGATGGACCTCCGATGGAAGCCGGAATGGAAACATTCATGCGAATGATGAACCAACTGACTCAAGTTATGAGTAATAACTTGAATCAAGCTGAGAGGCCGACCTCACCACGAAGGGAACAACACTCTGTTGATTCCTTCATGCGTCAACAACCGCCAACATTCAGTGGATCTACTGACCCATTGGTTGCGGAACAATGGATAAGCTCCATTGAAAAGATCTTTTCTGTACTTCATTGTTCGGAACAAGAAAAAGTCACCCTTGCTGTTTACCGCCTTGAGGGAGAAGCTGATCAATGGTGGTCACTGATCAAAAACATGAAGCCACGAGGAGAGATGGAAGCTATAGAGTGGGAAGAATTTTGGGGTATTTTCTTTAACAAGTATTTCCCTCGTTCCATGAGAACGAAAATGGAGAAAGAGTTTCTCGAGCTGAAGCAGAAGGAGAACGAATCTGTCGGAAGCTATGAGATGAACTTCACAAGGCTTTCCCGTTATACCTCAATCTTTGTCATGGACCCTAATGGGAAGGTTGATAGATTCTTTGGTGGACTATGACCTCATCTACGGAAGAATATAGCCAACAGGGACTATGATAGCTATGAAGAAATAGTTCGAAGTGCCATGAAAGTTGAACTAGAGTTTGGGGAGACACAGTGGTCTCACAAATCTAATGAGAAGAAGAGAACTCTAGAACCGAGCCTGGGAAGAAGTTTTGATCAGGAAAGAGGTGGAAAGCATATGCAACATCCCACATGCAATAAATGTGGGAAGAAGCATTCGGGGAACTGCTTGATCGGAAGTGGCAAGTGCTATAGGTGTGGAAAAGAAGGCCATATTTCTCGGAATTGTCGTGGTGATGTGAAGCCTCAACTTCCCAACACTAACCATAGAGGAAAGATGGTTCTGGCCCTACCCGAAGTCACATGCTTCAAGTGTGGACAACTTGGGCACTTTGCTAATCAATTTCCAAATCCGAGGGCGGTGGGGGGGAATCACCATCAACCTCAGCAGAGGCCAAGGGAGCAAGGTCGTGCTTTCGCTATCACAACAGCTGAAGTTGAAGTCCCGAACGATGTGGTAGCAGGTACTCTTGTTGTCCTCTCAAAACTAGCAAGTTCTTTATTTGATTATGGTTCTACGCATTCCTTTATTTCCTCCAAGTTTGCAAGGAATATAGAATCAATCCCCGAACTGCTAGAGGTAGAGTTGTCAGTCAAGACTCCAAGTGGGATTATCCTTGCATCAAAAGTATTTAGAGACTCTCGTGTTTACTTTGGTGAGCTCAATCTTATCGCAAATCTAATAGTCATTCCCATGATGGAATTCGACATTATACTAGGGATGGACTGGATCTCAAAGTATAATGCTAAGATCAAATGCAGAAGTAAGGAAATATCAGTAGTCTTGAATGAATGACCTACAGTTATCTTCCAAGGAGAGATATCCCGAACTGATCCCTATCTAGAAGCACCTCCCATAGCTTTCTTTATGGAGTTAATCAGTGATGATGAAGAAGGGAAAGGGAGCATACAAATTGAAGATGTTCCGATTGTTCAGGAATACATGGATGTATTTCCTGAGGAGTTACCTGGACCTCCCCCAGAAAGAGAGGTAGAGTTCTCCATTGAACTCGTACCTGGGTCTCAACCGATATCAAAGACTCCGTATAGAATGGTAAATGTGGAGCTAGAGGAGTTAAAGAAACAACTCCAAGACTTGTTGGAGAAGGGGTTTATCCGACTGAGTGTGTCTCCTTGGGGAGCACCAGTTCTCTTTGTGAAGAAGAAGGATGGATCAATGCGGTTATGCATTGATTATAGAGAACTGAACGGGATCACAGTGAAGAACAGATACCCTCTTCCAAGAATTGATGATTTATTTGACCAACTTCGTGGGGCTCAATTATTCTCTAAGATTGACCTTAGATCTGGTTATCATCAACTGAGGGTGAAGAAGGAAGATATTCCAAAGACTGCCTTCCGATCAAGATATGGGCATTATGAGTTTATTGTTATGCCCTTCGGCTTGACTAATGCTCCTGCTATTTTCATGGATTTGATGAATAGAGTCTTTAAGGACTACCTTGATAACTTTGTGGTAGTTTTTAGTGATGATATTTTGATATATTCAAAAAGTCACGAGGAGCATGAAGATCATCTGAGGGTTATTTTGAAAACTCTACGGAAGGAGAGGCTCTTTGGGAAGTTCAGCAAGTGTGAGTTTTGGTTACAACAAGTGGCTTTCTTGGGGACATCGTAACCAATGAAGGAATCTCGGTTGACCCTACAAAGACAATGGTTGTGGAGGAGTGGCCTCAACCCACAACAGTAACTGAGATTCGTAGTTTCCTTGGTTTAGCGGGATATTATAGGAGGTTTGTGAAAAAAATTTCATGACTTTCTAATCCACTAACCAAGTTGACTCGAAAAGGGGTTAAGTTCATCTGTACAAAGGAATGCGAGGAAAGTTTCCAAGAGCTGAAGAAGAGATTGGTTACTGCACCTGTGTTAACACTACCCTCTATCGGAGAAGGATTCGTTATTTTTAGCGATGCATCTCTGAAAGGGCTTGGGTGCGTCCTCATGCAAAATGACAAAGTAATTGCTTATGAATCTCGACAGTTGAAGATTCATGAGCAGAATTATCCTACGCATGATCTAGAGCTGGCGGCAGTTATTTTTGCTCTAAAGATATGGAGGCACTATCTTTATGGTGAGAAATGTGATATATACACTGACCACCAAAGTCTAAAGTATATTTTCACTCAGAAAGAATTGAACATGAGACAAAGGAGATGGTTGGAGATTATTAAATACTATGATTGTTCAATTCATTATCACCCTGGAAGAGCAAACAAAGTCGCGGATGCGTTAAGCAGGAAATATCCTGTTGTTCTGGCAACAATGAGGATCCTGGGAGATCCCTTGATTAAAGATCTAGTAAAACTGGACATGGTAATTATAAGGAAAGGGACATCATCAACCCTATCCCAAATGATTTCTCAACCTTCATTACTAGAGAAGATCAAGAAGGCTCAAAAAGAAGATCCTTTGCTGCAGGAGAAGTTAGAGGCTGTAAAGGATGGGAAGTTCCCTGATTTCAATATTGATCAAGAAGGTGTATTGAAATTTCGTACAAGACTATGTGTTCCATCTATTCCGGAGATAAAGAAAGAACTGATGGATGAAGCTCATATATCTACTTTCTCTATACATCCAGGAAGCACTAAGATGTATAGAGACCTTCGTGATCATTATTGGTGGGATAACATGAAGAGGGAGATTTCCGATTACACTACGAGGTGCCTGGTGTGTCAGAAAGTAAAGGCAGAAAGACAACTTCCTAAGGGGGTATTACAACCGCTACCCATACCAGTATGGAAGTGGGATAATATCACCATGGACTTTGTAACTGGTCTCCCAAAAACATCCAAAGGAAACAATGCGATATGGGTTATTGTGGACCGTCTCACCAAGACATCCCATTTTATCTCTATTCGGGAAGATTTCTCTCTAGATCAGCTTTCCAAGATATACGTGAAGGAAGTGGTAAGGCTGCATGGGGTACCACTATCCATCGTATCTGATCGTGACCCAAGATTCACATCAAAATTCTGGAGAAGTCTTCAACATGCTCTGAATACTGAATTGAATTTTAGTACGGCCTATCATCCTCAAACTGATGGCCAATCTGAAAGGACTGTTCAGACACTCGAAGACATGTTGATATTATGCTCAATGGAATTTAAAGGTGGATGGGATCAAAACCTCCCATTAGTGGAGTTCTCCTATAACAACAGCTTCCATGCGAGTATTCAGATGGCACCCTATGAAGCTCTGTATGGAAAGCGGTGTAGAACTCCTACTTGTTGGGATGAAACTGGTGAGAGGAAGCTTCTTGGGCCTGATCTTGTGCAAGAAATGACATAACAAGTTCATTCCATCCAACAACACATAAAAGCTGCTCAGAGTCGGCAGAAGAGCTATGCTGACAATCGACGAAGAGACTTGGAGTTTGGTGTTGGTGACAAAGTCTTCCTTCGAATCTCTCCACGGAAGAGAGTCATGCGGTTTGGGAAGAAAGGGAAGCTCAGCCCTAGGTACATTGGCCCCTATGAAATCCTTGATCACATAGGAGCAGTGGCCTATCGTCTAGCACTTCCACCGAACCTAGCTCAAGTTCACAATGTCTTCCATGTATCTCTCTTGAGGAAGTACATACCCGACCCTTCGCATGTACTGAACCCAGAGGTGGTACAACTGGAACATGACCTCTCTTATGAGGAGCAGCCAGTGGAGATCTTGGACCGTAGAGACAAGGTCCTACGAAACAAGACTACCCACCATGTGAAAGTGTTGTGGAGGAATCATAAATATGAAGAAGCGACTTGGGAGCCTGAGGAAACGATGAAGCAAAAGTACCCTCACCTTTTCGACTAGGCCTCAAGTATAAATTTCGGGGACAAAATTTCTTAAGGGGGGAAGAATGTAACGACCCAAATTTTTTTTGAGTAGTATATTAACTTACTCTTATTGATTTAATAAGATGTTAATGGTTAATGAAGAAAGAGGAGTCGATGGCTTCATCCAGTAGACTCAACCCTTATGAAGCCCACTTATCAGAGCTTGGGAAGGAGGTAGAATATGTGGGCTTCTCTTTGGACCAAGCCCAAGCCGAACTCCAGCGTGTCAAGCTTGAACGGAAACGCCTGTGGGAGAAGTTCAAGTTAGTAGAGATTACTACTAGGTAAATGTTATCTGAGCCTCCCTCAGATTCTCTCACCATAGCACACCCTACACTCAGGTCTTATGCCCATGTTATAAGGGGCTATGTGACGAGACCCTAGCTTCCTTGTGTAGTCCTTCTGGGTGAATAAATTGAGATTTCTTCCTTTAGTGATGTTTGTGAAATTTCAAATGTCCAGATAATTTTAGAATGTATTTTATTGATGAATTTTGAAAAAGGGATATTTTGAAATATTTATGTAAACCCTAAATAACTAATGATGTGTAATGATTTTCAAAAAATGATCTTCTACAAAAGTGTTCATTAAGGAATTTGGAGTCTAATAAGATCAACTAAATTTTTGATGAATAGTAAATAGTGAATAGTGATTTTACGCTTAGGATTAGTAATGTGACCAAATGGATTAGTAATCTCACTTAAAGAAAGTTTTAAAATAATCTAGGCACCTTGATTAAGTAATGTGATTCAATAAAATGGGTAAATAACAGTTTCATAAATTATTATTCAAGTATTAGTTTTTTCAGATGAATAGTGTTTTTTTTAATTAAAAATTTAATTAAAAATAATTAGAAAATTATTTTTATAAAAATGACTTTATTTTTGAACTCAGAGCATCGATATTATGTTATGGTAATTTTTGGGGATTTTTCTGAAAAAATGAATTTTCGATGAATAGTGTATTTATTTAAAAATAAAATTAAAAATATTTAGAAAATTATTTTTATAAAATGGAGTTCATTTTTGAAATCATAGCATTGATATTTGGTTAAGGTGAAATTTTGGGATTATTCTGAGAAAGTTGAATTTTCGGTGAATAGTGAAAGTATAGTTTTTAAGTTACGGGTGTTTAATGACATCATTAAATGATGTATTAAGTATATATTCAATATGGTCGAATTATGAATAGTAAGATAAGGTGTGAGGTGTCCCAAGTGGCCAATACCATGGGCAAATACCATGGGCAACCCCATGGTTTTGCCAAAACCACTAGTGAGGTGTCCCTTGGCCATTAATGCTTTGTCCCCTCACTTTCCCTATAAATACCCACCCTTTCCTCCTTTAGTTTTCACTCCCAACTCTCCCCCAACGAAGTTCTGGTCTTCTTACCTTCCAAGGAGTCCTCCCAAGGTGCCCCAAATCCCTCAAGGTCCAATCATTTGAGTTTCAAGAGTCACGTTTTAAGGTAAGGGATCTGACCCCTCTCTTTCTTTTCATGTAATCTCTTTTATGTCATTCCTTTTCTCCTCCATGTTTTTATGTGAGAGGATGTTCTTTTATATTCCTCTTACTTCCCTTTCATGTTTATATGATGAGATATCCCCTCTTACTCTCATCATTTAGTTTTATGAAAGTTTAAGTGACGCCGTTAGGCTGCCGAATTTTTAAGGGATTCTTTCACCCTTCTCATTTTTCAAGTTCGATTTTCATGTCAAGTCTTTCAAGTTCCTTTTTATTATGTTGGGGTATGATCCCTATATCTATCATACTGATATCTTATGATCATATTATGAGGGACCCTATTTGATCTTGTCAAATCATTTTCTTTTGAAGTTAAGTGACGTCGTAAGGCTGCCGAATTTTCATAAGAGAAATCTAATCTTTTTCCTTCCATGTTTTTCATTTCAAATGGTATGTCCCTAAAATTTCATTACCATGTCCATATGTCCTTCTTATTCTTTCACCCTACTGTTTTATGGATCATTTATGAGTGGGTGACCCATGTCCCCTCTCATTTCAATGTTTTCTAAAACCCCGAAACTTAGCCGTTATGCTGCAGAATTTTCCCCTCAAAATGCCTCTCTCTTTTCTCAAAAATTATTTTATGTTATAAAGTGAATACCCAAAGATCTTATTTCTAAAAGGGTATTCACATATATATCAAAATGTTACATTTTAAATTCTGGGATTTACATACATGAGACCCGCTTTCCTTTTCCGTGGGTTTAAAGTGACGTAAAGATCATGTCTTTAAAGTAGTTTTTAAAACGTTATGATTATGAAATGAAACCCATTTATTTTATTCTATGTGGGTTATTTATGAAATGTTTGATGATGATATATGTGGCTCACATGATAATAAAGGAAAATTTAAGGGTGCGCCCTGATAGCGCTCCAATGCATTGGGTAATGATGTAACCACTAGAAATTATAATTTTCATGATACCTTGGTGAATAACCTTGGTAATTTTCAAATGACACCTTGGGGATGGACCTTGGTGATATGTTCATGATTTTCTATGTTAAATTATGTATCCACATCTTCAAGTTATGAAAAATTTTATTTTTATTATGAAATGGCTCATGATTTTCTTTCTCATGCCTTAAAGTTCTTTTCATGTCCTTATTGAAGTATACCAAGTTCACATGTAAAATGTTCCTCTTGTTTCCCTTACTGGGCCTTCTGCTCACCCTTTCTTTTGATGTATGTCCCCAGGTTATGAGATGCAGTAATGAACCTAGAATGAACTTAAGGAGACGCCTTTCAAGTGTTTAAGAAGAATGTTTTATGTTGTTTTCATGTATTATGTTCCTGGTTTCCAAGACACTAGACCTTAAAGATCCTCAGTTTTGTGTAATGTAATGAAAGTTTATGTTATAAAATGGTGGGATGCCATAAGGGGAACCGAGGTACATTAGTGCACAAAGAAATACCACCAACGACCATGATTTTCAGTGAGCATAGGCCCGTAAAATTCACAACACATAAAAACATAAAGAGTACATCAGAACATCGATCACACCCCCTTCATTCTTTAAAGGTCCGTTCATTATCTTCATTAAGTTTGGTTTCATCAATTTCCACAAAGGAAAAAGCATGCCTACCCCGCATGATATATAGAAAGGAGAGATGAAGTAGAAAATCCCTACCTGATTGATCAAGGATCGACGTTAAGTCCTCGCATGGAAACTAGAAAACAGGAGTGGTAGGAACTCCACGGAACGTGATCAAGGAAAACTTCACAACAGGGGTACGGCTCGTCGGGAGGAAGGGAACTCCAAGTGCAAGATGATCGTGAAAAAGAAACATAGGGAGAAGCCTTTAGGTTATAAAGGCTAAGATATAGCATTCCCGGGATGGTTAAGATGCGGAAAGAAAAACTTGAAAACGTGTTAGAAGCGCGATCGTGGGTTGACCACGCGGCTGGACCACCCTACACATAACTTAAAAGGTCTCCACCCATTGGGGTGGTTAAAACTGATGCACACCCCACCTTACGCCCTACAGGCATCTCTAAAAATGCGGTTAAAGCACGACCAAATTGCATGATTTTTCACTGAGGGTACCTCACCAAAATATTTAATTAAATGACATTAATGGGCTTTAAAAGAGGTTTAATGGGGTCAAAACAAGGTTTAAAACCCAATTCTCACAAAAGGAGGCGCTACTGGAAAACATGTGGAGATACCGGTAGGCCATTGGTAGGTCGAGCTACCGGTAGGCTAAGGCCACCAGTAAGCCGAGCTACTGGTAGTCTGAGCCACCGGTAAGTCGAGCTACCGATAGGCTGAGCCACCGGTAGGCCGAGCTACCGGTAGGCCAAGCCACTGGTAGGATAAGGCCACCGGTAGGCCGAGCTACCGGTAGGCTAATATAGCATCCCGTCTTTCTGTCACATAAACTTTCATTACATTATACAAAACTGAGGATCTTTAAGGTTTAGGGTCTTGGAAACCAGGAACTTAATACATGAATCAAAAAAACATTCTTCTTAAACACTTGAAAGGCTTCTCCTTATGTTTATCCTAGGTTCATTACTGCATCTCATAACCTGGGGACATACATCAAAAGAAAGGGTGAGCAGAAGACCCAGGAAGGGAAACAAGGGGAAACATTTAACATGTGAACTTGAGATATATCAA
Organism: Viscum album; assembly: GCA_963277665.1. Taxonomy (NCBI): domain Eukaryota; kingdom Viridiplantae; phylum Streptophyta; class Magnoliopsida; order Santalales; family Viscaceae; genus Viscum; species Viscum album. The sequence goes on along the minus strand of OY728132.1, from coordinate 695,525,804 downwards.
CAATGTCATGAAAAATAACTTTAAGGCATGAGAAAGAAATCATGAGGCATATCATAATAAAAATAACATTTTTCATAACTTAAAGATGTGGCTACAACATTTAATATTGAAAATAATTTCTGTTTCACCAAGTTCCATCCCCAAGGTGTCATTAAAAATTACCAAGGCTATTCACCAAGGCGTCGTTAAAAATAGTCATCTCTAAAGATTAAGTCTTTACCCAATGCATTAAAGCGCTATCAGGGCGCACCCTTGACATGTCTTTATTATCATGTGAGCCACATATATCATCATAAATAATTTCATAAACAACCCATATAGCATAAAAGGAATGGATTTCATTTCATAATCATAACATTTTAAAAAACTGCTTTAAAGACATGATCTTTACGTCACTTTAAACCCATGAAAAGGGAAAACTGGTCTCATCTATGTAAATACCAGAATTTAAAATAGAACAACTTGGTATATATGTGAATAACCCTATAGAATATAGAGCTTTGAGTATTCACTTAATAAAATAAAATAACTTTAGAAAAAGAGAGAGACATTTGAGACGAAAATTCTGCAGCATAACGGCTACGTTTCGGGGGTTTAGAAAACATTGAAAAGAGGGGGGACATGGGTAAAACAATCATAAATGACCCATAAAATAGTAGAGTTACCTAATATTAAGGATATATAAACATGTTAATTAAATTTTAAGGACATACCATTTGAAATGAAAAACATGGAAGGAAGACAAAAATTAGATTTCTCTTATGAAAATCTGGCAGCCTAACGGCGTGACTTAAACTTCAACCAAAAATGAATTGACAAGGTAAAATAGGGTCTCTCATCATATGAACATAAAATATCAGTATGATAGATATAGAGATCATACCTCAACATAAAAACAAACTAGAAATACTTGACATGAAAATAGATCTTTGAAAAATGAGAAAGGTGAACGAGTCCCTTAAAAATTCGGCAGTATAACGGCACCACTTAAAATGTCAAAATACTGAATTGAAGAGATCAAATAGGGTCTCTAATCATATGAACAAAAGAGTTAAGTATGATAGATATAGAGATCATACCCCAACATAATAAAAAATAACTTTAAAGACTTGACATGAAAGTAGAACTTTGAAAACTGAGAAAGATGAACAAATCCCTTAAAAATTTGGCAGCCTAACGACGCCACTTAAAACTTCAAAATAATAAATTGAAGAGATAAAATAGGGTCTCTCATCATATGAAAATAATAGTTCAGTATGATAGATATAGATATCATACCCCAATATAATAAAAAGGAACTTGAAAGTCTTGACATGAAAGTAGAACTTTGAAAAATGAGAAAGGTGAACGAATCCCTTAAAAATTCGTCCGCCTAACAGCGCCACTTAAACATTCTTAAAACGAATTGATGAGAGCAATAAGGGGTCTCTCATTATATGAACATGAATAGGGAAGTAAGATGAATATAAAATAACATCCTCCAACATAAGAACATGGAGCATAAAAGAAATGACATAAAAGAGATTACTTGAAAAGAAAGAGAGAGGTCAGATCTCTTACCTTAAAACGTAACTATTAAAACTCAAAGGTTGGGACCTTGAGGGCTTGGGGGAACCTTGGAAGGACTTCTTGGGAGGTAATGAGACCAGATCTTCGTTGGGGAAGATTTGGGAGTCGAATTGATGAGAGGATGGCTTGGTATTTATAGGTAAAGTGAGGGGACAAGACATTAATGGCCAAGGGACACCTCATTAGTGTTTTGGAAAAACCATGGGCTTTCCCATGGTATTTTAACATGGTATTGGCCACTTGGGACGCCTCATACCTTATATTACTATTCATAAGTCTACCATATTGATTACATACTTAATACATCATTTAATGATGTCATTAAACACCCGTAACTTAAAAACTATATTTTCACTATTCATCGAAAATTTAGCTTTCTCAGAAAAAATCCCAAAATTTCACCTTAACCAAATATCGATGATCTGATTTCAAAAATGAACTCTATTTTATAAAAATATTTTTCTAAATATTTTTAATTTAATTTTTAAATAAATACACTATTCACCGAAAATTCATTTTTTTCAGAAAAATCCCCAAAAATTTACCTTAACATAATATCGATGCTCTGAGTTCAAAAATGAAATCCATTTTATAAAAATATTTTTATAAATATTTTTAATTAAATTTGTTAATTAAAAAACACTATTCACCTGAAAAAACTAATACTTGACTAATAATTTATGAAACCGTTATTTAACCATTTTATTGAATCACATTACTTAATCAAGGTGCCTAGATTATATTAATGCTTTATTTAAGTGAGATTACTAATACATTTGGTCACATTACTAATCCTAAGAATAAAATCACTATTCATAATTTACGATTCATCAAAAATTAATTTGATCTTATTAGATTCTAAATTTCTTACTAAACATAATTTTAGAAGACCATTTTTCGAAAATGATTACACATTTTTAATTATTTAAGGTTTACATAAACATTTTTTTAAAATATCCTTTCTCTAAAATTCATCAAAAATATGCATACTATATTTATTCGAACATTTGAAAATTCATAAACTCCATCATAAGAAGAAATAAAAAATTTCATTTAAAACAAAGGATTACACAAGGCAGTTACGGTCTCTTTACATATCCCCTTATCACACTAGCATAGGACCTAAGTGTAAGGTTTGCTAAGGTGAGAGAATCTGAGGGAGTCTCGGCCAACATTGCACATGTAGTAATTTCTATCATTTTGAACTTCTCGCGAAGTCGATTCCATTCTAGCTTCACACGATAAAGTTCGACTTGGGTTTGGTTCAGAGCAAAGCCCAGTGGGGCTACCTTCTTTCCAAGTTCTCTTAGATGGGATTTGATTAGTCCAAGACTACTGGTTGAGGCCATCAACTTTTCTTTCTATATTAATTAACCAAGATCACTTGTATTTAGAGACAAATATTGAAATGTTTAGTTTCCAGTGGTCATATTGACCAATGGTCATATAACAGTCAAAACCCAACAGTCTCATTTTAAATATACTCATGTTATCCAATGAAATAGTTTTTTTTTTTGAGTACGAAAAATAAAATAACACACAAAATTAGGAAACAAGATTTATTCAAAATTTCAGGTCATTACAATCTTCCCCCCTTAAGAAATTGTGTCCTTGCAATTTTTAAAACTGGGTTTTGAAATTTCATTAAAAGTCCCACACCGGAAAAGGAGTCAGTAAAACTATTACTTCAAAAGAAAGAAAGGGAAGTACAAAGGTCACCCGAGTTAACCCATACTAGGATTCCATGTAGGAAAACATGGACACGGAGGAGAAAACAAAGGGTCATGTTCTAAGGGAGAGTGACAGAAAACATGATTATGAGAAAGTTAACAACAACAAAATCACAAACTTATGATGGGTTAAACAGTATTTGATTTCCCAGTAGGAAATGTTAACAGACAACATTTTTTGTTTTATGTTCTTTTTCATAGTTTTGAGGAATTCATTTACTACATAGAACAAAAACATAAGGAAATATACCAACCTTCAAGTAGAGTTTCATCCTTTAATAAGTTTCTACCAAAACTAATCTTTTCTCCAAACGATGGGCATTCAAAAACACTTGGTCTCATCAAAACACAAGAATCATCTTCTTGAGAGTCATGTAATCCACAAAAGATTAACTATCAATTTATTCTATCTATAAACATTTTCCCAAAAACATAAAGGGTAAGATAAAACAACTCTTCGAAAATAAAGAATCCCATAGGAAGGGAAACTACTTTTAAATCTTCAAAGTTCCACGGTACTACCCAGAGTTCATCATAGACAATTCTATAAATAATTGTCCTTAAAAATCCTCAAAATATACCAAACTAAGATTGAAACACAAATACAAGAAGGATTTGATAACATAGTCTTCCTAGGTAAACTTTATCATTCATCTACAAACAAAATCAACCACACCTAACATCTTATAACAAAAGTAACTAACCTAAACATATTTACCCTAAGATAGGTTAATCATATCCATAAGTAACCTAAATTACTATAATTCCACTTTAAATTCATCGATTCTTCAGAATATAAGTCAACCTTACTCCTCAATGAAAATATCTTAGTAATCTATTTACCTTGATCATATAGGGTTCCCAAAATAGTGAATGTATTCCAAAATAATAACCATCTTTTAATCCCCTAATCATCTCTATCATATTAATACGGCAATCATCGCATTTCCTATCACATTAGTTGTTGGGACATGTTCTTCCATTTCCCACCATTAACTAAGAAGAGAAATTATAATTAGGGGCTTAAATACTTATCCAATAATCATTAGAAGGAAAATTTAATCATAGAAGGATAAACTTGTAGAAGGAAAGTATACCCTAACTTGTGATCCCCTAGGTTCCAAACTAGGTTATCCATGATCATATATTCTTATGTGAATCTTTATTTTATTTTATCTTTGTTCCTTTAATAATGGTTCATACTAAGTTTATGAATTTACTAAAGCATATCCCCCGGGAGTGTCGTAACCAAGAGTGCAGCAAGGCTCATTGTCGTGTACCAGTTCCCATTCGAGTCTAGATCAAAGCGGTGTTTTCGGGTTTTACCCCTATGTACATCTGTGCCAGAGCCACCTCTACCTACTCGTATCCAGACAGGGATATATTTACTTGGCAACCCCTTACTCAATACTCACCAAAATACTAGGAAGATTTCTTATATTTAAACTTTTCTATAGGGTTCTTCCTAGAGTTTTCATATCCTAATTTCCACAAAAAAACTAAACCATCCTTTGATACCAACTATAGCATCCCACATTTTTGACACATAAACTTTCATTACATTATACAAAACTGAGGATCTTTAAGGTTTAGTGTCTTGGAAACCAGGAACTTAATACAGGAAACAAAAAAACATTATTCTTAAACACTTGAAATTCTTCTCCTTATGTTCATCCTAGGTTCATTAATACATCTCATAACCTGGGGACATACATCAAAAGAAAGGGTGAGCAGAAGGCCCAGTAAGGGAAACAAGGGGAAACATTTAACATGTGAACTTGAGATACATCAACAATGTCATGAAAAAGAACTTTAAGGAATTAGAAAGAAAACATGAGGCATATCATAATAAAAATAACGTTTTTCATAACTTGAAGATGTGTCTAAAAAATTTAATATTGACAATCATTTCTGTTTCACCAAGGTCCATCCCCAAGGTGTCATTAAAAATTACCAAGGTTATTCACCAAGGCGTCGTTAAAAATAGTCATCTCTAGAGATTAAGTCTTTACCCAATGCATTGGAGAGCTATCAGGGATAACCCTTGACATGTCTTTATTATCATGTGAGCCACATATATCATCATCAATAATTTCATAAACAACCCATATAGCATAAAAGTAATGGGTTTCATTTCATAATCATAACGTTTTAAAAAACTGCTTTAAAGACTTGATCTTTACGTCACTTTAAACCCACAGAAAGGGAAAGCTAGTCTCATGTATGTAAATCCAAAAATTTAAAATAGAACAAATTTTTATATATTTGATTAACTTAATAAAATAAAAGAACTTTAGAAAAAGAGAGAGACATTTGAGACGGAAATTCTGCAGCATAACAGCTATGTTTCGGGGTTTTAGAAAGCATTGAAAAGAGGGGGTAAATGGGTCAAACAATCATAAATGACCCATAAAACAATATAGGGACCGAATATGAAGGATATATGAACATGGTAATGAAATTTTAAGGACATACCATTTAAAATGAAAAACATGGAAGGAAGACAAAAATTAGATTTCTCTTATGAAAATCTGGCAGCCTAACGGCGTCACTTAAACTTCAACCAAAAATGAATTGACAAGATCAAATAGGGTATATCATCATATGAACATAAAAGATCAGTATGATAGATATAGAGATCATACCCCAACATAAAAAGGAACTTGAAAGAGTTTAAATGAAAATAGATCTTTGAAAAATGAGAAAGGTGAACGAGTCCCTTAAAAATTCGGCAGCCTAATGGCGCCACTTAAAACTTCAAAATACTGAATTGAAGAGATCAAATAGGGTCTATCATCATATGAAAAAAAGAGGTAAGTATGATATATATAGATATCATACCCCAAAATAATAAAAAGGAACTTTAAATACTTGACATGAAAGTAGAACTTTGAAAAATGAGAAAGGTGAACGAATCCCTTAAAAATTCGGCAGCCTAACGGCGCCACTTAAAACTTCAAAATACTGAATTGAAGAGATCAAATAGGGTATCTCATCATATGAACATAAGAGTTCGGTATGATAGATATATATATCATACCCCAACATAATAAAAAGGAACTTGAAATACTTGACATGAAAGTAGAACTTTGAAAAATGAGAAAGGTGAACGAATCCCTTAAAAATTCGACAGCCTAACGGCGCCACTTAAACATTCTTAAAACGAATTTATGAGAGAAAGAGGGGGTATATCATCATATGAACATGAAGATGGAAGTAATATTAATATAAAATAACATCCTCCAACATAATAACATGGAGTATAAAAGAAATGACATAAAAGAGATTACTTGAAAAGAAAGAGAGAGGTCAGATCCCTTACCTTAAAATGTAACTCTTAAAACTCAAAGGTTGGGAACTTGAGGGCTTGGAGGAACTTTTTCAGGACTACTTGGGAGTTAATGAGACCATAGCTTCTTTGGGGGATAGTTGGGAGTTGAATGGATGAGAGTATGTCTTGGTATTTATAGGGAAAGTGAGGGGACAAGGCATTAATGGCCAAGGGACACCTCATTAGTGGTTTTGGAAAAACCATGGGCTTTCCCATGGTATTTTCCCATGGTATTGGCCACTTGGGACAAATCATACCTTATCTTACTATTCATAAGTTGACCATATTTATTACATACTTAATACATCATTTAATGAGGTCATTAAACACCCGTAACTTAAAAACTGTATTTTCACTATTCATCGAAAATTCAACTTTCTCAGAAAAATCCCAAAATTTTACCCTAACCAAATATCGATGCTCTGATTTCAAAAATTAACTCCATTTTATAAAAATAATTTTCTAAATATTTTTAATTTAATTTTTAAATAAATACACTATTCACTGAAAATTCATTTTTTTCAGAAAAATCCCCAAAAATTACCTTAACATAATATCGATGCTCTGAGTTCAAAAATGAAATCCATTTTATAAAAATATTTTTATAAATATTTTTAATTAAATTTGTTAATTAAAAAAACTATTCACCCGGAAAAACTAACACTTGAATAGTAATTTATGAAACCGTTATTTAACCATTTTATTGAATCACATTACCTAATCAAAGTGCCTAGATTATATTAATGCTCTATTTAAGTGAGATTATGAATCAATTTGGTCACATTACTAATCCTAATCATTAAATCACTATTCATAATTTACTATTCATCAAAAATTAAGTTGATCTTATTAGACTCTAAATTTCCTACTGAACATAATTGTAGAAGACTATTTTTTGAAATCATTACACATTTTTAATTATTTAAGGTTTACATAAACATTTTTTTAAAATATACTTTCTCTAAAATTCACCAAAAATATGCATACTATATTTATCCGGACATTTGAAAATTCATAAACTTCATCCTAAGAAGAAATCAAAATTTTTATTTAAAACAAAGGATTACACAAGGCAGTTACGGTCTCTTTACATATCCCCTTATCACACCATCATAGAACCTAAGTGTAAGGTGTGCTAAGGTGAGAGAATCTGAGGGAGGCTCATCCAACATCAGACATGTAGTAATTTATATTATTTTGAACTTCTCACGAAGTCGATTCCGTTCTAGCTTCACACGATGAAGTTCGGCTTGGGTTTGGTCCAGAGCAAAGCCCAGTGGGGCTACCTCCTTCCCAAGTTCTGTTAGATGGGATTCGATCAGTCCAAGACTACTGGGTGAGGCCATCAAATCTTCTTTCTATATTAATTAACCAAGATCACTTGTATTTAGAGACAAATATCAAAATGTTTAGTTTCTAGCGGTCATATTGACCAATGGTCATATAACAGTCAAAACCCAACAGTATCATTTTAATTATACTCATGTTATCCAATGAAACCGTTTTTTTTTTAGTATGAAAAATAAAATAACACAAAAAATTAGGAAACAAGATTTATTCAAAATTTCGGGTCGTTACAGCTAAGGCCACCGGTATGTCGATCTACCGATAGGCCGAGCCACCGGTAAGTCGAGCTACCAGTAGGCCGAGCCACCGGTAGGCTGTTCTACCGGTAGGCCGAGCTACTGGTAGGCTAAGGCCACCGGTAGGATGAGCTACCGGTAGGCTAAGTCCACCAGTAAGCCGAGCTACTGGTAGGCCGAGCCACCGGTAGGCTGATCCACCGCTAGGTCGAGCTATCGGTAGGCTAAGGCCACCAGTAGGGTGAGATACCAGTAGGCTAAGGCCACCGGTAAGCCGAGCTACCTGTAGGTCGAGCCACCGGTAGGCCGAGCTACCGGTAGGTCGAGCTATCGGTAGGCTAAGATTACTGGTAGGCCGAGGCCACTGGTAGGCCGAGTCCACCCATATGAGTTTCAAGATTCACCGAGAAGCTGGGATGGCCTTCCAGACCACCCATAACACCCCAAGCATCATATTTTCACCAATTAATGGACCCCAAAACCCCAGGCAATTACAATTAATTTGATGAAAGTATTATTAAATTATTGTGTGATTATAGGACATCTAGATATTAGTGGTGGTAGTCGGGTGTCCGAGTGACGATAGTTTCAGTTGATCTTGAGATTATTTTAATTCCCATGATATAAATATGGACTGTATTATAGCCTATATATTATATGATTTCATATGCTACCCCAACCAATGTGGTAGGGCATCTGACACCCATTAGACTATGGGAGGGTATTTTCCCCAACATCTAATTAGTAAGGGATAGATATCTAACTACCCCCACTTTATCCACTCTCTTATCTTGGTAGTGTTATGCGCAAGTATGCATGGTGGTTAGTTTCCCCATATATGTATGTATAGGGATGTAATTTCTTATGGTTATTTCATAAACATTTATCCTAAAATATAGTAGCCAAAGGATTTTTACATTTATGATGTGTATGGGTTGTGATGGAGAGAGGTTCATAAATAGTGTATGGGTTGTAATGGATTGAGGTACAATACCATGTTAGGACTAAGTTGGATGTAAGTTCTTTTAGATGCTGAAAGAATTTTGCGTTGATTTTTTTTTTTTTTGTATTTTTTTATCATTAAAGAAAAATCAATTCACTTTATAAGTATTTTTAATCACACAAAAAGGGAATTAAATTTATAAGATCAAATGAAATATTGATAAGAAATTTCATCTATCTTAGTTTTTTGTTCTAAATAAGGTTTTTGAAAAAAAATTTGTTTCAGACTCACAGTGTGTTCAGAATGAATGTTTCAATTGATATGAGAATTTATATCAAATTATGAATATCTTTAAATAATTTTGGTACTTAATATTATGATTCTTTTCTATTTTTTAAGTTTAAAACATCATGATTTAATTAAAACATGTGATCCAATATTTGTGAAATAAAGGGAGAAAAGGTGGTTGATTCATTCCATGTGGTTTTAATCAGATTGAGAGATGGATGGAAAGACCGAACATGATGGAAGGATAGAAAGTTGTAAAAATTTCTAATGTAAGTCATACGATGATATGTCTAACATAATTTCCTCAAATTCATTAAGAATTCATGGTACAAGAAGAATTTTGTGCAAGAAGAAATTATTGAGAGTTTGAAGTTGATAAAGTCAAAGTTTTGTTCACGCACTGATTAACTAATCTATTATATCCACCAATTCATCAGAATATCAAATAAACCAAAAGAAATAATTCATAGGATCAATTTATTGTTTTAAATAATATGGAAGAAAGAATTAACTACTAAAACTAGTCCATCAGATGTGATGTTCCACCGTTTCATCAGAATATTTCTAGCACTGATCCATCAAACACAATGTTTATAAAAAAAGAGAATTCGATATATAGTTCAATTAGAGGTAGATCAGTAACTATGAATTGTTGGGACCTATGAATTAGAAGATTCATATACTTATTAATAGATTGAAATCAATAATATAGTCAAACATATTTATAAAACAAAATATCCATGTTGATTTTCTTCAATTGGCTAAAGAGAAAAAGAATGTTGATTTGTTTTGAAGTGGGTTAAGAGCGATTTTTTTTTGTTTTCATATAAATTTTTTTCATTTGTTCTAATTAGGTCAAGAGAGACCATACAATACTTGAAATTGATTCATTAGAATGAATCAGAGGTCGCTCCGTCAAACATAGTATAACATTGATATTTCATCGGATGTAGGATCATCAGTCTATGGAATTGTTGAATGTTTGAAGAAAAAAATATATGTTTTGAAGAGTTTTTTTAGAGTTTTTTCAATATGATTTTCACATACTATAGAAGTTTCAACAATATTTATAGAATAATGGTTTAAAAGTTTTGTATTTCAGCTGGTACATAGCATCAGAATCAGTTGTTTTGTTTTTAGTTGATACAAATCATCATAATCAGAAGTCTCCAGTGTTTATGTGTTTTCATTTGGGTAAAGAAAATTGGTGTTAACATATGTTATAATTTTAATGAATAACTACATTTTGATGATCTTGGTATCATACTAAACAATGGTTATAATTCATACAAATTTTTTTATAAGATTCAATAAGTTTTGAGAAGAATAAAGAAGAGTTAATAAGTGTTGAAATAGTCAAATATAAAGTTGAAATTAATGAAATATTTGAGTTTTTTGAGATTTGGTTGAGTGGGGAAACATTTTTAGTTTCCTACCCAAACCAATTTTTGATATCCTATAAATAGTAGGAAGTACATTTTACTTTTTGAAATTAGTACTATTTACATGTGAAGATAGAGATAAAGCACTAAAAGTTTTGGAAGAGAGAAGAATTTTCAAGACTGAGTTTTTCTAATAAAGTTTTTTGAATATAAGAATAATAAGAAAGATTTACCATTCCATTGTTTCATTTTTATTTTCAATAAAAGGGGTTTTTGAGCCCCAACATTTTCAAAAAAAAGAGTTACCATACTATACTGAGCCATCATATGTAGGTGTCTAAGGAAATTTTGAAGTGGTTTGGAAATGTTTCTAGAGTATTATTTTTTTATTTGTTTTCTAGACTGAGGTATCAAATAGAGTAATTTTTTTGATCCATCATACTGAGTTTTGTATGAAGTATAAAAGTGAATTTCATACCTACTAATGTTTAGGAAAGTGAAAAAGTGTGTTTTGAAGAAATACAAAAGTAGAAGTTGATAAAGAAATCCAATAACTTGTTTTGAACCAACTAGTTAAGGTTTATCAACTTGTTACACAAAATTTATTTACATCATTTGTGCTGGAAGAAGCATAAGCACTATTGTATTGATCATAATGATACAAAAGTGTAAGGTTGTATCATACTTGTAGTATCCATATAAAAGGATTGTTTTATAGTGTATTATGTGGTATTAGATTATTTCCAAACCATGTCAGGTACATAACTACTTTTGTTGATTAATGAAATTTGTAAGTATTTTTGTTCTTATATATGTGTGTTTGTTTTGTTTTTAAAGAGGTGATAAATTTCTAATATAAGGAAAAAATTTGTTTCAAAAGAAATAAAACATAAAAGAAAAAGATATCATTGATTCACACCTCCCCCTCTCATCAATACATTGACTATGGTTAGGCCTTAACAAGCGTTACCAAAGTAAAGGTTCCCTTCATTTACTCTTTTATGAAAGTTCTTGAAGAGAAGTTGTTATGGAGAATTTGAATTTTGTGAATAGTAAGGGGATTCCAACTTTAAATGATAAGAACTATAATATCTGGAAATATGGAATAATTCCATATCTTATGTCTCTTAGGTATGACTTTTTGGAAGCTACTACAGATGTTTTTCCAACTCGTGTTAAGATTTATCCCCTTACAACTACTAATAATAAAAATCTTGAGAATTATGGAAGGGTGAAAAATTATTTTCTTTTATCATTATATGGAATTGATTTTCCTAGATTAAAGGGATTTAAAACTACCAAAGGTATCTGGGATAAGTGGAATAAAATTTATGAATGAAATAAAAAAAAAGGAAAAGTTAAAAATTTGGAGGCTGAAGTACGAATATATTAAGATGGGTGAGGATGAATCTATTGGTGACTTCTATACAAGGGTAAATGATATTTTTTGAACCATTATATATATTGGTGAGAATTTTTAATAATAAACTATTGTTGAAAATATATTAATAATTCTTTCAGATATGTTTGATTCTAAAGTTTCATCTTTGGAAGATAAAGATTCTGAAACTCTATCATTGTATGAACTTTATAGTTATCTCATTACTTATGAAATGATAAGGGATGAAGTTATGAAAGGAAAAAAAGTTGATCAAGAAATTTCCTTTAAATATACCAAGCAAGGAAAATCTGATATGATTCTTGAAGAAGAGGAATTTTCTGACTCTGAATTAAAAAATGAGGCATGTAACAATCTTGATGAGTTTTTACTCCTGTATTATAAAAATGTGAAAAGAGTTATAAGAAATTATAAAGGGAAACATCCCTTAAAATGTTTTGAATGTGGAGTCGTTGGTCACTTTACTGTCAATTTTCCTCAAAGAGGGAATAGGGAAGAAATTGATGAATATAAAAGTGCTGAATAATAAAGAGGAGATATTATAATAAACATATTGAAAATTATTACTTCAAATTAAAGGATAATAAGTTATTCAAATACAAAAGGATATGTTTTTTATCTAAGGATGATGATAGTGAATTAAAAACTAAAATATTCACTAAAGTTGATAAAGAAAACATGTTTATTGCAATAGTTAATGATTAAGTGTTTTTAAGTATTAGTTATTACGAAGAATAAGATAAAAAGTTATAGTTTAACCTAAAGAGATAACTAGAATAATGAATGGGGAATATTTCAAGGCGTGAAAAATAAATCAAGAAGTTAAAAAATGAACATTCTATATAAAATAATCAAGAATATTTTCTTCAATAGAAATCTAAAATAATGGAAGTGGTTGATTTTATGAAGAAGTGTCATGAGAAGGAAAATAATCAGAATGAACATCTTGAAGTTAATTTAAAGGAAAAGGAATAATAGCTGGAACTTTTTGAACACAAACTTTCTAAAGCTGACCAAGGAATTATAAGTTTCATGAACTCTATATCTAAATATTTTGAAAGATCTGTAAAGTTTAAACCTAATAAGGATACATAGAAGTTTCCTTCAAATTTTGAGAATAATGTTGAATATATTCCTAAGAATAAAAAAGGTGGGAAAGTCGTGTATGTGCCTAAAAAATGTAGAGAATTCATAAGTTTATAAAAATTCTCAGTCCAAATTAAAATTTTCTACTAATTCTAGTTCTAATAAGTATATAATGAAATATGAATTGAAAAATAATATTCCAAGTGATAACAAAAAGTGTGTGGATTGACAAAGTTCTGATGTGAAAGATAATAAATTTTATTGGAAACATGTTCAATGCTCCAGACAGCATGAAAGTTACAAATATAAATATTATTTCTATGGTTAATAATGGTATTTTTGTGGATTTAGCATTATGGAAAATATGTGTAACTTTAACTAAAAAAATTACAATTATCCCATGAATTAGAGAAGGAAAAGTTTCATGGTGATAAAATCCTCCCATAGGAAGAAATTTGAGAAGGAATTTTTGAATAAATTAGATAAGGGTGTGTTAAAAGTTGAGTATATACTCCAGCATTTGGAAACTATTTGTGAAATATGTGAAAAAACTAGACTTATTGAAAAATGGAGTCTTGTTTTTTTACTAGAACAATAACATTTTTATAACAATTCTCAGAATCCATATGTGATGAAAGATAAAGGGGGAAAATTTCTTATTGTTGAAACAGCTCTCGAAGATACAAAAGGAGAATAACCCTATATCTTGTATAGTTTTTGTTCTTCTTATATGGAAGGGGAATTGAAATTTTTGAAGAATGTGAACTATTTCAAATAAGTAATAGTAAAATTTGAAAATTATGAATCTATTAAAATCAACGGTTTTTTATCTTCCATCATTGGGGAAGATAAGTTGAAATCTAAGAAAACTTTGATTGTTGATGGGTTGAAACACAACTTGTTGAGTGTTTCACAACTTTTTTAGTGTTTCAAAACTTATGGTGATGTACAAAACACATGTTATCTAAACATGATTAAAGAAAATTAGTTGTGGAATAAAAGGTTTAGACATATGTGTCATATAAACATAAGAATGTTTTCTGATAGAGGACCAGACTCAACTATTTATAGTGATAAGGAATAAGTTTGTACATTTGATCCATGGTTGAGGAAATAAGAGGAAGTTAGAAACATTATTTGTGATCAACATCAAAAGTTTCAAACAATAAAAACATTAAAATTTGTTGTACATACTTCTTGTATTCAAAAGTATAACCAAAAGATGTTAATGAAATTTTTAAGAATTGGGAGTGGATTCATGCTATGAATGAAGAATTTAATCATATAGAGAAGAATGAATTGAATTTAGAGTATTTTTCTACATCGTAACAAGTTACTGAAATATTCAAAAAACCTTTATCGAAGGAATCATTTTTCAAACTAAGGTTGAACATGGGTGTCTAGACTCTTTTTCTCCAAGTTTTAGGTATATGTTTTTATCCCCTCTCTCATATTGTCATTGGATAGTGTTTTCAAATGGGGATAAAAATAATGTTTCATAAATATATCCATTGATATTTGATAAAACTTTTATGAAAGAATGTATGTAGGGGGAGTTGAGGGTAATCTATAAAGTCAACATGTAAGTGTGTGAACTATTTTAATAGTTCTTTGAGATGTTTGTTTGAAAAATTTGATAGGGGAAGTGAAAGAAGGTTTGAAAGGTGAAAGACAAAGAATCTAAGAAAAGTTGTTAATGGTAAAGATGTTTTATAAGTCACTTATTTTGGATAGAATGGATTTTCTATCAATGATTCTTGTTTCCAACAATGAGTTCAGTCACGTAGGATTAGAGTTATTTATTAGGTATCTATATATTGAGATTCCAAAGTTCAGTGAATTATAAACCTTGGTTGAGAATAAAATCAACAAGGGAAGATTTTTGGGAACAAGTTGGCTAGAATTTGTTTTTCATGCTGAAAGAAGTTTTTGTTGATTATTTTGTATTTTTTTGTCATTATAGAAAAAAAAAACTCACTTTTTAAGTTTTGTAATCAGATAAAAGGTTCATCAGACTCATAATATTGAAAAAAATATCGATAAGAAGTTTCATCAGTCTTAGTCTTATATTCATAAGAAGGTTTGTAAAATATGTTTTGTTTTGGACAAGTGCATCTAGAATGAAATTTTCAATCAGTATGAGAATATTTATTGGAGTTTGAATGTCTTTCAAGACTTTTTGTACAAAATCTAATGATTATTTTCTATTTTTTAATTTCTAAACAACATTATTTAATCAAAAATTTTGATCCAAGATCTGTGAATGAAAGTGAGAAAAGGTGTATGATACATTCCATGTGGTTCCAATCAAATTGAGGGTTGGATGGAAATACAGAATATGTTGGAAGGATGGGAGGTCATAAAACTTTCCAATATAATTCAGACAATTTTACACCAAACCTAATGTTCTCAAAGTCATGAAGAACTCATTATAGAATAAAAATTTTGTGGAGGAATAAAGTATTGAGTGTTTGAATCTACTAAAGTCAAAGTTTTTTTGAAGCACTAATTAAATAATCTATTATAATGAATGATTTTTTAGGCCGTCCAATCCACCAAAATAATTGATTCACAAGATCAATCCATTATTGAAAAGAATCTGGAAGAATAAATCTACTATTAACATTGGTCCATTGTATGTGGTGTGCCACCATTTCATCAAAAAAATTATGACACTGATCCATCAAACACATTGTTGATAACAAAAGAGAATTGGAATAACTGTTTAATAAAATGGATATCGGTAAGTGGAAATTTTTTCACTACTATAAATTATAGATATAGCCATGATTTAAAAAAACTGTGGCTATAGGTTAAGGTAATTCCATGGGTCATAAAATACATGTGGCTTTCCCATGTTCTTACTATATGTTCATGATCCCCACTACCTTCATCCTATACGCTCGTGATCCCCACCCTATTTATTCCCTACTCCTGCTCACGATCCCCACCTCCCTCCCTTTATTCCCTACTCCCCACGACCCTCCTCACCTAGCGCTATCACCCAAAACATTTGTCATTATACTCCTCTGACATGGCCACCCACATTGGGATGATTCTCCTTCGATGTTTCGGTCACCCCACCTCCCTATCGGTGTTCCTCTTCCTATTTCGATGCTCCACTACAACCAACCCACCTCCCCACTGACGCGTCTCCGATGCGGCCTCCCCATCTCCATGTCGATGCAGTTCTGACACTGTGGTGTGAGTTCGGTCGAACCCTAAGGTAATCATATGGTATGATTTTTCTGGGTTCTCCTTGCAGCTAGGCTTTCTACCATATTATTGTCTTCCATGGAAAAGATTAAGGCTATATTAAGTCTCACTTGGACCTGATTGTAGCATGATTGAACTCAGCTCAAATGACGGTGCTTTCATCACTTTCTAATTAATGCAACATATATTTCTCCTTCAACTCATATGAATAAAATACTCCCCATTATATATTGATAGAAAATATAATATCATTCTCAAAGGTTTCAACATTGGTATGAGAGTTTACACTTGGGAACACACCTTTTTTACCATTTATCCTTGTTTAGTTTGACCACTATGAGAAAATCGCATTTGTTTTCACTTTCACCTCGTAAGGAATTTTTTGAATGAGTTTTTCTATACATGGTGTTTTTTTTTGTTTTTTTTTTGAATTATCTTTTCTGTTGTATGGACTCTTGGAACCCGGTTTAAGTACATATGCATGTTTATATATATATACCCTCTTATTGTCTATATATTTGGATGATAATACACCTATGGTGAAACCCAATATTACTTGGCTTTGGTATTATATTTCCCCCAAGGGTCATGCTGAATTTTTAGTATAGAATACCCTTTGTTATATTTTCTTTCCATGGGAGAAACCACCTCCCATATTAGTGTATTCTAACCCTTGAATTTTATGAAAACCTTTGGAAATTAGGATGTGTGCCTAAGATGTTGTTGAGACCTGACCCAATGATGCTTGGTTGATTGGGTCATAGTTGTTAAAAAATAGTATCAAATCCCACACTTTTGGGATCTTAGGTTAGTAACTCAAGAGTATCTAGGATATAGGGCTATCTAGACTTGAGAAGTAACCCATAAATATGTCTATACAACATAATTATGTTGGAAGCCTGAGTTACTATGGGTAGTCTAGGAATTCCATTTTATTTTTTTTGTTCCCTCGAGTATACCCAAGGAATGAAAATCTCATGAAACATATTAAGAATTTATAATTAGGCACTCTTAGGACCACATGTAATTCCACACACCTATATACACTTTTTAGGCTCTAATTGAGCCTAACTTGTGGTTTATATTAACCAAAACATTAAAAATAAATATATATCATTTTATTATATATTTATTATTAATGAGTAGGTTACTATGAACCAACCATTGATCCTCATCAGATTAGTTTGTGTATTAAATGATAACTTGATTAATTTTCTTTCATGATTCTAATCTTAGTATATTTTATATGTTTATTTTTTTCAAATAATGTTTGTACCTCATTTATTTTTTTACAATGTATGTTTTATATTTCGTAGGTATGTTCTTAAATATTTTTATATTGATGGGTTTTATAAAAAGTGTTTTATGATAAATAAATCTGTTTTGATATTTAATGAATGGAAGGAAGTAAGGAAATATGGGTCAAAACTTGTATTGTTAATGTGGTTTTAAATATTTAGTTGTAACCAAAGAAGAGGAAAATAAAATTTAACATTAATTTATTATAGAGTATGCCACCGATATGGCCACCGCCTGCCGATAAGGACATATCAGATAAACATGATCGCCCCAATCCATATGTAGTGGACCCTTACATTTTCACATACTTTACATGATTTCCATAAGCCTTCAATGCAGACTAGTAGAAAATTTCAATGAACTCAATCGTAGAAAATGAAATTTCCTTCACTTTAGAGATGAAATTATCCTCATTTTGAGAAAACGTATAGTCTCTATACCCAAGGGAGTCATACATAATTTATTGATCTCAAAAGGTGTAGGGGGCTGGGTGGGGGGGACTGGTGCAGGGGGCTAGTGCGGGGGGGGGGGGGGGGTCGGTGAGGGTGGACTGGTGAAAAAGGGGGCAGGTGTTGGGGGGGTTGGTTCAGGGGGGGCTCGGGGCCTAAAAAGGGTACTCTAAAGTCTTTTGAAATTGTGTGTGGAAAGGAAAACAAGTAGTCCAAATTGTTAATAATATATGACATAGATTCCATAACAATAATAATTATTGAAAGATAAAAAGAAAGAACTAAATATCACATGTTCAGAAATAGTTTCTACAAAGAAGGAATACACAACCAAGAAGAAGGAAGATCATGCAACAAAAGATTGTCTAATCATATTATCAAACTAGTATGAAAAATCAAATGGATCAAGTAACAATAAAAGAAGAAAATTTATCTACTTTATAAAATTGATAAAACTATATAAACTAATAATAAAGGTGAATTATATAAGAACATGCTAAAAATGAGGTTTCAATCTAGAAAATCAAGAAGGATATAGGTATGAAGAGTTTTAGGTGGGGGCAGTGGGGGTGCAGGTGGAGGGCAGTGGGGTGGGGGCAGTGGGGGTGCAGGTGGGGGTGTTCAAATGAGTTGGGGTGAAGGGTGGGGGTAGTGGGTAGTGGGGCTGCAGGGTGGGGGTAGTGGGTCTGTAGGGTGGGTGCAGTGGTGGTGCAGATTGGTGGGTGAATTTGGGGGGCAGTGGGGGTGCAGGTGGGGGCAGGGGAGTGGGGGTACAGGTGGGGGCAGTGGGGTGTGGGAGGGGGGGAAGTGGGGGTGCAGGTGAGGGTAGTGGGGACAGGTTTGGGGGGGCTTGTTGGGGGTGAAGGGGTCATGTGTGGAAGTTGGGGTGAAGGGGGTGGGGTAGTGGGGGGTAGGGGCGTGGGGAAGTTGGGGGGGGGGCTAGTAGTGTTTTTAGTAAAATCAAAACATGTTTAGCCCGAATGGCCTAAAGGACTTAATTTTTATTTATTTTTTATAACCCCCCTTTCATGGGATGAGGGGAAACCCTTACAAGGCCCCTAGGCTCAGAGATTACATGGCCCGTAGGCTTAGGAGATTACATGACCCGAATGTCTTAGGGAATTCAACCAGACTATCTATGAGAAACTACCCCTCCCTTGTAACACCCCGAGATTTTATGAAAAATATTCTTTTTAATTTCATTAATGTCTTGTGTTGTACGCTACACCAAAAGGATCTTTCACAACACGCATCCTTGACTTTCCTTGCATTACACGCAATCGCGACCTTCCTCGATAGCGTGTGTAGTACGCAATACCGAGTTTCACTAAACAACGATATGCTATTAAAATATTATTAAAACTAGCCGTTATGAATAGTAATAACCACCTTTTAAAATTTTAGAAATTTTATCTCTCAAAATGGACTTCATTTTTTGATTCGGAATATCGAAATTAGCTTAGGGTGAAATTTTTTTACTTTTCGGATAACATTCATATTCTGATGAATAATGAAAATTACTAAATTTTAATTAAAAACAACTTTTTTAATCGAAATAATTAATAGCGATAAATTTTTAATTTGAGTGGTTTTAAATTATATTTAGAATATATTTTTACAATTTAATACAATGTTGGCCATTGGATGTAATTTCACATTTAAACTAGTTATAAACAAGTGTCAATCTTTTGATAGTTATTATCTCTTAAGAACACGCTATTTGTTTTGACGACGGGAATTAATTTTTAAATTAATTAATGAAAATAAAATGTTTTTAATTTGGTAAAATATACATAATTTTTTAGTTCATAATATCAAATATATCTTAGGCCTAATTTTTGGTATTTTTCTGGAAACTTTCATTTTTTGATGAATAGTGAAACCACTAAGTGGTAGTAAAAAAATGAATTTTTCATAAAACATAATTTTACCGCTTCTGTGAGTGGAATTTCAAAAATATGAGAGACACGGTTGATGTCAGTAAGTAAAATGTGGTTCAATGAGATGAAAATAATTTTTGGTGAATAGTAACTTTTTACTTTTTTTTACCACGGTTAAAAGTAAATAGGGTAATTAAAGGTAAAAATGATATTATTATTACCCTAACACATGTCCTAATTCTATTGGATAAGTGTAATTCAACCAAAAACAACCTTAGGAATAAAATATGACCATTTAGGCCTACTTGGATTAGATTAGGACATTTATTATTATTTAATTCAAAGAAGAGTTAAAAGAGTTAAAATCAAAGTTTATTTACTAAAAAAAATTAATATGGAGTTATACATTCGATAAATTAAATTTTAAATATTCATTATAAAGCGAATAAGATTTCCTACATACTGGTATTTTATTTCTAATTTTTAGACATTAAATAATTTAATTTATTTATGACACAACGATGATGCAGTAATTATCTTATTAATGAAATATTGACATAATTGATGTTATAAATACCCAAATAAATGTAATTTGAGACTTTTTATAAATTACACTAATTTTATAGGTTAATATGACATGTTAGTATTGATTTAATTATCTTTTTTCGAACTAATCATTCTGTTATGATTTTCACAAAAATCAATTACTAAATAGTGTCAAAATTGACATAAAATAGTTTTTAAAACAAATATTATATTATTAATTGTTATTTTATTCCTAAAAATCTAAGGTTCTCCCAAATGACTTAGATAAGGTTATATATATTAATAATAAACAACATGGGGTTTGTTTGGCTTGTTATAGTGAGTTTATTAACCTTATAGTGTAAGAACACAAGAAGATACAGTAAAAGTAAAATTATTTAACTTAATGTTAAATCTAAATGATAAGGTTAAAATAGGAACCTAAACATGTCTAAATTCTATTGGATGAGAGGATTTAGACCCATATTCACCTTATCTTATAACTAAATCAATTTGAAGCTATTTGAAACCGAATTTGGCTTTATAATAAAATAATATTTTTTGTTATTCCAATGGTACCCCTCTCCTCCCTTATAAAAGGGCACATCCTCCCTCTCTTCCTCACACCACTTTGAGCATTCAAGCTCAGCCAACCCCTGCCAAATTCTCTTATCCACTTCCCTAGAAACATCCTAGAGGTTCTGGTCTTCCTCAAAGACCAATTTTAGTTCCCTAAAAGGAGATCTCAAAGAGGCGCTTCAAAGAAGTGGAGGTTCGGACACTTATGAAGCAAATCGGACCTAAGGTAAGGGAAATATCACAATCTCATTTTTATCTGAGATTGTTTATACTTTGGTATTTACTGGGGTGTATTTTATCATCCACATCCATGTTTCCTCAATATGTAATATTATTTCCATCCACCTACAATTTTTTAAATCCAATTTTACCCTTCGGTGAGTTTTTAGTAAAAGATATGAAAGGAATCTTTTTTCGTTTTTCGTACGAGGTACTTTTTGACTTTTCTGACAAAAGTACGAGGAGAATATTTTTTTAACTTATATGGCATGAATGGATTTTTAAAACATTATTTCCAAGAAGCTTCCTTTACAAGTTTTCAAGTTTATTTTTAATCAACTTATTTGAAAATTGTATGACATGTTTAGAAAGGAAAAGTGTTTTTGAAGTAGAAAGGATATTTTCCTCGAGAATGGAGTTCAAGTATTTTATCAAAATTATTTTCCATCTAAGATAATAATAGGGTTCTATTTTTATCCCTATTATTACATTGATTTGATTATGTTGTGATGGAATTATTTTTATGAATTCCTTTATCTTATGTGAATTGTTTTATGATGTCACAATGTTTAAGAATTCCATTTTTATTACATGCGTTATTCTATGATGTATGGTTTATGATTTTTTGGAACACATAAGAATAGTATCATTATGAGATGGGTGGGACCTATATCTCCCTCCAATTCATTGTGTAAAGATTTTATATCTCATGATATAGACATGGCTGGAACGGTAGGTTATGTCGGTTCAGTAAAACAAGACTGAAACGAGGAGTGAACTCGGTTCAGAAATGGACTTTGTCCACTAAGATAGTCTTGGCAATGAGTCTTGACTAATAAGAAATGATTCTCTAAGATTATGTGTGTATTCCACAAAGTTTAATGTATTAAGTTATGACTATTGGTATTACATTTCACTTCTATGATTTATCCCATGTTATGATATTATGATCTCTTTTGCAGGTTAAGAATTCCAAAATGTTATGTTCTTATGAATATGATGTGATTGATATTTCTTTTGTTTACCCTTACTGAGCATTTGAGCTCACCCTTTTATTTTTTATTTTCCCCAGGATATAAAGAAAGGTTTTAGGTATAAAAAAAGGAAGATCTTTATGGGAGATGTTGAAGATCTTTCACCACGATTAGAAGATTATATTCCGAGTTTCCAAAGACACTAAACTATTACGGTCCTTGTGTGTGTGTTTTTGTTATGTACTAAGTATTCTGCAAAAGTAATGTAATGTCCTTGTACGTCAGGCTTCGGGTCTCTACAGTTGGTATCAGAGGAAAGGTTTAGTCAACCTTTGGAAACTAGGATGCGAGAACTTTAGTGAGATCCCTAGAGATATTTCTAAGGTATGTCTAGGTATGTCTCTAAGGTTAAGTATACGTATAGGTTATAGTCCTAGAATTGCGCTAACGATCTTAGAAATTAACCTAAGATGTTAGATATTGAGAGTACTCCCCCTTTTATTATGTTGTTTTCCCTAGCATGATTTTTTCCTCTCACACTATTCTTTTTGGGTTTTAGATGATGGCTGGAACCCGAAGGAACCGTGTTGATCAATGAAATGGACAATGCAATGATTGTCCTCCTGAACAAACAAATGTTATGGGAGATGGAGTGAAAAATCTTATTGTTATACTTACACAAGCTATGAATCATTCTGGACTTCCAAATAAGCAGAGAAGGGAACAATATTCTATTGAGTCCTTCATGAGGCAACGTCCACCTTCTTTCAGTGGGACTTCTGATCCACTTGTTGCTGAATAATGGATCAGTACCACTGAAAAGATATTTTCAGTTCTTAAATGTTATGAACATGATAAAGTCATCTTAGTAGTATATCGTTTGGAAGGTGAAGCTGATCAATGGTGGAATCTTATCAAGAATACGAGGCAAAGAGATGAAATTGAGTACATGTAATGGGACGAGTTCATGAACTTATTTTTCAATAAGTACTTCCCTCGTATTCTTCGAACAAAGATAGAGAAGGAGTTTCTTGAACTAAAGCAAAAGGATGATGAATATGTTGGTATATACGAAGCGAATTTTATGAGGCTTGCAAGGTATGCATCTGGATTTATCATCCAACCTGAAAGTAAAGTTGATCAATTCTTCAGTGTCTTAAAACCAAATCTTCGAAGGGCATTAGCTATAAGAGACTTCAGTAGCTATGAAGAAATTGTGCATTGTGCTATCAAGGTAGAAATGTAAGTTGGTGTTACTTATCCATCTCATAGTTTTGACAAGAAACAAAAGATGGAGTTCAAGGAGAAATCTCAGAATAATGGTGAAAAGAAGATGAATGTTTCCTTATGCTCAAAGTGTGGAAAGAAGCATGGTGGAGATTATCTTAAAGGGACAAGTAAATGTTTCAAATGTGGAAAGGAAGGTCATCGGGCATTTGAATGCCGCAATGAAGGGAAGAAGATGTCTAATGATGCAAACAAAGGAAGGGATACACAGAATGAACCTACTACACTTCAATGATTCAAGTGCAAGGAAATGGGCCATTATGCTAATAAATGCCCTAATCCAAGGGTTAGTGATGATCAACATGAGAAACCACTTAAGGAAAAGGACAAAGGGAAGTCACATGCGATCACCATTGGCGATGTTGATTATGACAATGATTTGGTGGAATGATTAAGTGTTTGTGTAATGGGATTCCAAAATAATGTTGTATATAGTATCGTGGAATATTGGAATATTTATATATTGGTCTATCGTGGTTTCAATAATTTTATAGTACCGGTAACCATGGAAAGTGATTGAGATATTTTTAGAAAAAAAGATGATATGCGCATAATGAAGGGAAAAAGAGAAAATGAAATATTTGACAGTATTCATGAGCTCATGATTAATATAAGGACTAAGTGATATCATGGTTAGAGTATATATATTTTTGAGGATTTTGGTATGTGGAAAGAGTTAACTTTTAACAGCATTCATGTTTTCACTAAGGTTCAATGGGTATTCAAGAGAATACATGATTAAGGCCTTTGAATGTTTGGAATGTGACCAACAAGACATATCTTATGATATATGGGGATCAACGATGGTATTAAATCTCTTCTAATCGTTTTCACTATATTATGAGAGTAGATTGCAGTATTATGGATAAGCCTAAAGATTGGAATGGATTATGTTGGACATAAGTCGGTATTGTTTGTTTTTTCGATATTATTGATGGGATGTTATAGTAATATAGTTTTAGAAAAAGGCCAACCTGCACGACGGGCGACAGCCCATCGCGTCGGACAAGGCCGTGGGAATCGAACCCACAACCGAAGTGCGACTGGACTTTATCGCCTACCACTGGCCTACAGGAAGTCCCTGTTTAGTAGAAACTAGTTTTATTATATTAAGCAGTATGATATATGAAGTATAAGTCCATTTTAGAAACCATATATGATTAATCTCACTATAGATAGACTTATGTATTTTTTGATAACTTTTCTAACCTTTTGTTTGAGACAGATGGAATGACCCATAATTCTATCACATGATCTGCTAACACATCACGAATGAAAAATTCAACTTCATTTCTTTAAGAGATGAAGTGGAAATTGTCCAAAGAACGACCAACGGTGAGACTGTACTGAAATCATGAAAGTATTTCTTCTAATTCCAATTTCATCAACTTTAGGGAAATGATCTTGAAAACCAAAAATGGTGTCCTAGTTCTCTTATATATGATGAATCAGATGGTACCTTAGATCGTCACAAATTTATGGCTTTGTGATTGCTGGCTTTTCCATAGCCATGTTCTCTACCACTCTCCATCAGAACGTGATGGTTATATTTCTCTTCCATATCCATATTTTCACCTATGTGGAAACCCAGTGATTAGTTTATTTGGGTAATCGTTACATTTTATAATTTTGTTTTTAAAGATTGGTTTTGGTATTCCTTTTTACGATGTGCGTTTCTATCAAATAGTAAACCATTTATAACCCAAACGAATTTTGAGGGCGAAATTCATTTTAAGGGGGGTAGAATGTAACACCCCGAGATTTTATGAAAAATATTCTTTTTAATTTCATTAATGTCTTGTGTTGTACGCTCCACCAAAAGGAGCTTGCACAACACGCATCCTTGACTTTCCTTGCATTACACGCAATCGCGACCTTCCTCGATAGCATGTGTAGTACGCAATACCGAGTTTCACTAAACAACGATATGCTATTAAAATATTATTAAAACTAGCCGTTATGAATAGTAATAACCACCTTTTAAAATTTTAGAAATTTTATCTCTCAAAATGGACTTCATTTTTGGATTCGGAATATCGAAATTATCTTAGGGTGAAATTTTGTTACTTTTCGGATAACATTCATATTCTGATGAATAGTGAAAATTACTAAATTTTAATTTAAAAAAACTTTTTTAATCGAAATAATTAATAGTGATAAATTTTTAATTTGAGTGGTTTTAAAGTATATTTAGAATATATTTTTACAATTTAATACAATTTTGGTCATTGTATATAATTTCACATTTAAACCAGTTATAAACAAGTGTCAATCTTTTGATAGTTATTATCTCTTAAGAACACGCTATTTATTTTGATGACGGGAATTAATTCTTAAATTAATTAATGCAACTAATATGTTTTTAATTTGGTAAAATATACATCATTTTTGAGTTCATAATATCAAATATAGCTTAGGCCTAATTTTTGGTATTTTTCTGGAAACTTTCATTTTTTGATGAATAGTGAAACCATTAAGTGGTAGTAAAAAAAATGAATTTTTCATAAAACTTAATTTTACCGCTTCTGTGAGTGGAATTTCGAAAATCCGAGAGACACAGTTGATGTCAATAAGTAAAATGTGGTTCAATGAGATGAAAATAATTTTTGGTGAATAGTAACTTTTTACGTTTTTTTTACCACGATTAAATGTAAATAGGGTAATTAAGGGTAAAAATGATATTATTATTACCCTAACACATGTCCTAATTATATTGGATAAGTGTAATTCGACCAAAAACAACCTTAGGAATAAAATATGACCATTTAGGCCCACTTGGATTAGATTAGGACATTTATTATTATTTAATTCAAAGAAGAATTAAAAGAGTTAAAATCAAAGTTTATTTACTAAAACATTTTTAATATAGGGTTATACATAAGATAAATTAGATTGTAAATATTCATTAGAAAGATAATAGGATTTCCTACATAATGGTATTTTATTTATAATTTTTATAAATTAAATAATTTAATTTATTTATGACACAACGATGATGCAGTAATTATCTTATTAATGAAATGTTGTCATAATTGATGTTATAAATACCCAAATAAATGTAATTTGAGACTTTTTATGAATTCCATTAATTTTATAGGTTAATATGACATGTTTTTATTTATTTAATTATCTTTTTTCTAACTAATCATTCTGTTATGATTTTCACAAAAATCAATTACTCAATAGTGTCAAAATTGACATAAAATAGTTTTTAAAACAAATATTATATTATTAATTTTTATTTTATTACTAAAAATCTAAGGTTTGGCCAAATGACTCAGATAAGGTTATATATATTAATAATAAACAACTTGGGGTTCTTTTGGCTTGTTATAGTAAGTTTGTAACCTTATAGTGTAAGAACACAAGAAGACACGGTAAAAGTAAAATTATTTTACTTAATGTTAAATCTAAATGATAAGATTAAAATAGGAACCTAAACTTGTCTAAATTCTATTGGATGAGAGGATTTAGACCCATACCCACCTTATGTTCGAAATAAATCAATTTGGAGTTACTTAAAACCGAATTTGGATTTATAATAAAATAATATTTTTTGTTATTCCAAAGGTACCCCTCTCCTCCCTTATAAAAGGGCACCTCCTCCCTCTCTTCCTCACACCACTTTGAGCCTTCACTCTCTACCAACCCCTACCAAATTATCTTCTCCACTTCCCTAGAAACATCCTAGAGGTTCCGGTCTTTATCAAAGACCAATTTTAGTTCCCTAAAAGGATATCTCAAAGAGGCGCTTCAAAGAAGTGGAGGTTCGGACACTTACGAAGCAAATCGGACCTAAGGTAAGGGAAATATCACAATCACATTTTTATCCAAGATTGTTTATACTTTGGTATTTACTGGGGTGTATTTTATCATCCACATCCATGTTTCCTCAATATGTAATATTATTTCCATCCACTTACAATTGTTTAAATCCAATTTTACCCTTCGGTGAGTTTTTAGTAAAAGATATGAAAGGAATCTTTTTTCGTTTTTCGTACGAGGTACTTTTTGACTTTTCCGACAAAAGTACGAGAAGAATGTTTTTTTAACTTATAGGGCATGAATGGATTTTTAAAACATTATTTCCAAGAAGCTTCCTTTACAAGTTTTCAAGTTTATTTTTAATCAAATTATTTTAAAATTGTATGACATGTTAAGAAAGGAAAAGTGTTTTTGAAGTAGAAAGGATATTTTCCTCAAGAATAGAGTTCAAGTGTTTTATCAAAATTATTTTCCATCTAAGATAATAAAATGGTTCTATTTTTATCCCTATTATTACATTGATTTGATTATTTTGTGATGGAATTATTTTTATGAATTCCTTTATCTTATGTGAATTGTTTTATGATGTCACGATGTTTAAGAATCTCATTTTTATTACATGGGTTATTCTATGATGTATGGTTTATGATTTTGTGGCATACATAAGAATGGTATCATTATGAGATGGTTGGGGCCTATATCTCCCTCCAATGCATTGGGTAAATATTTTATATCTCATGAGATAGACATGGCTGGAACGGTAGGTTATGCCGGTTCAGTAAAACAAGACTGAAACGAGGAGTGAACTCGGTTCAGAAATGGACTTTGTCCACTAAGATAGTCTTGGAAATGAGTCTTGACTAATAATAAATGATTCTGTATGATTATGTGTGTATGCCACAACGTTTCATGTTTTAAGTTATGACTATTGGGATTACATTTCACTACTATGATTTATCCCATGTTATGATATTATGATCTCTTTTGCAGGTTAAGAATTCCAAAATGTTATGTTCTTATGAATATGATGTGATTGATATTTCTTTTTTTTACCCTTACTGAGAATTTGGGCTCACCCTTTTATGTTTTCTTTTCCCCAGGATATAAATAAAGGTTTTAGGTATAAAAAAATGGAAGATCTTTATAGGAGATGTTGAAGATCTTTCACCATGATTAGAAGATTATATTCCGAGTTTCCAAAGACACTAAACTATTATGGTCCTTGTGTGTGTGTCTTTGTTATGTACTAAGTATTCCGCAAAAGTAATTTAATGCCCATGTACGTTAGGATTCGGGTATCTACATCCCTGGCATCTACATCATGATAGTAGCTCTCCACCTTCGCATGGTCATCCGGCTAGGCTTCCTGTGCAAGCACAGGCTAGTCCCGATGGCATAGCCATACTCTCTCATTCTAAAAAATCCATTTGGTTCTTCTCTGGTGAGTGCACCTATTCATAATCCTCTTCTGGGGATGATCCTTTTTTGTAGTGTGTCTGGGGAAACTGTTTGTGGCCTGAAGGCCTTGAGGTAACCCGAAGGCCATAAAGGTGGCCCGAAAGCCCTACTGACCTGAAGGCTTTAGTGGCTCGAAAGCCTTAAAGACACCAAGCCCAAACCAGTGGCCTAAGGTGAATAGTTCCAGCTGCTACAGTACCGAAGAGTACCTGTTATAGTAACTGCTACAGTACCCATACAGTGTACAGCCCTGCTACAGTACCTGTATAGTGTACAGTCTGCTATAGTACCTGAACAATGTACAGTTCTGCTACAGTACTGCTTCAGTACCCGAAAATATGCCTCTACTTGGTTTTGAACTTGGGTCTTTTGGATGCACTTAAAGATGCCTCACCAACTAGGATGATTCTCATGTGTAAAACATGTTTACATTACAAATGGTCTCATGTTTTTCATTTCAATATTCCAAATTCAATCCATAAATTTTAGTGTGGCTAGATTTTCCTTGATAGGATATTCAGTGACTTCAAAGGATTATTGTTAATTACTCCATACAACTTCTTTTGGCACAAAAAATGTATCATGCCACTTTTTTGATTTTGGATTAGTTTGTTTATCTTGTTCCAATCACAAGACCAGCATTCCATTACTTATTTAATATATTGTGTAAATACTTTGAGTATTTGAATACATTACTGCAAAATGAATCACAAAAAATAAACATTTTGGTGATGCAACTTGTCCTATCTAAGAAACTCATGAGTGAGATTTATGAAAAACAGTACTATGTTTTCTCACATATGCATTTTTTATTCTTTTCTAACATCTTAGAATATGCTTATTCTTATGTCTATGCTCATGTGATTAGATGAAATAATTAAAGAGATTATTCATTTTTTGATTCCCATACAACATGAAAGATCTTTACATTATGGAAAATATCACATTAGTATTCATTTCCAAACTAGTATGGAAGATATATTATAATATCATTATAATAGTTTATCCAACCACATGATCCTTATATTACTACACCTTAATTAATGTATGTTTCACCCAATTTGTGCATGCTATTTTTCTTATATATTTTTCATAGATAAAACCATCCTAATTAGTTTTATGGTATCTTTTAATTCTTATCAGGTCCATGTCAGTATGGGATAATCATGTTACAACAGTGGAGTTGTAGAATTCATCAGTTTAGTTATCTAGACTGAATGGAACACCTATAGTATATACTTGGGATCTATAGTTCATTCATTTACTTGAAAAATTGTTCATCATCACTTGTTCTATTATTTCCTTTATCGCTAATCATTTTCCTCCCACTTCAATTTTTAGGTTCAATTAATGATGATTCATCATATCATTGGCATTTTGTTGATGTCTCCTAGGACCCGTTTAGGTGTGTTGCGGCAACCGCCGCCGAAGGCAAAGTGGTTCGGCCTGGTTTGGTTCACCGTTAATAGTTTAATGTGAGTTTTTTGTTCATTCTTCGATGCCACTTAGTTTATAATTGAGGTTTTTGTAATTTTAGAGCCCTTGGTAATTTTATTATAGTGTGTTGATCATCCTTGGGGTGTTTTCAAGTAACCTAAGTCAAAGGAGACTCACCGCATATGTATAGGTAAGCATATATATAATAATTTCTCCCATTATATGTTTATCCTCCCATGGAAACGTGATTACATATTAGGTTCTAGGTGTGATTATGTATATATATGAAAAATGCATACATGTGTGGGTGATAACAGGCTCATTCATGTGAGTATATATATAAGTATCCTCTTGTGCATGTTCAAGGCCATGCAGACACGTACATAGGGGTTAGGGTATCCTTATATATATGAAAAGGTGCATATGTATGGAGGATGGATGGAGCAACTTAGAGAGTGTCAAGCATTGAGTGTGGCTTGGCTCCTTTGAGGTAGGGCCCCTCACCCAGCCTCTTTAATTCAAGAATGTTTTAAATTTAATTTATTTTCCTTCTTAATTCTGCTTGTTTATACTAAATTACAATTCTTGAATAAGTGTTAGTTAATATAATTGTTTCATTTGATAAAAAAGTCATGGTTTTGTAATAAAACCCCTCTAATGGAAGTGTGTTGTCTACGAAAACTCAAAATGGTAGTTTATACTTATATATATTTCGTTACATTATTGCATTGATGTTTTCTATTTTAATCCTTACCACTTATTCTCTCATTTGAGACACCAAAAGCATCTTCAAATATTTTTTTGACTTGCAGTTTCTCATAGACAAATTATAATCTTACAAAAATCACCAAAACACCCCTTTGTAATTAAATATAGTGTGTCTGCATTTTCATTTCACAACACCCTATGAAATGGTTTCCATCTCTTCACCATGGATCACAATTACCTTGACGCATATGGTGTAATCCCAAAGTTAACTTTATGTATTTACTGAAAATCATAGATGACCCTTATATATCCATCATCTTTCTCAGATGACCTATACATAGGTCACAAATTACCTTGATATAGTATCCTTTTCTTTAGTGTGACCTTTATGTAGGCCTTTAATGACCTTCTCAATTGGATTATTGTATGAGACCTCTTTGATTTCATGAGAAACAAAGGCACATGTATCCTTGGATGATATCTTCCTCCTCCTCATCTTTTCCTATTTTCTTATAATGATTCTGGTCTATGTTCCATGTATTATTTTTTGACCAAATGACCTTAAAAACTTTTTTATTATTGCACCTCACCTTCTAGATTTGAAGTTAGAAATTGGTGAAAAAAGTATCTTCCATGAATTTCACCCTGATTCTGAATACTTATTTAACTTTACTTGTGACTTAAGGAAGGTTTGTGAAAAAAATGTGTATTTATTGTCTACGACAGATACTGCCTCTTATGTGAGGTATATATTCTATCCAAAAACCAAAAAATGGGAATGAATATATCATTCAAAGAAACATTAGATACATTTTCCTTCAGATACCATTCCATCTTATTCTATGACCATTGAGGAACATATTCTGATGTTTGATACTTATGTGTTGGAATATGTTTTAAGATACTATATTCTCATCTATGGGTCTCAAGAGTCACCTATCGTTGTACCCTAGTGGCATAGTAGGCATCCTTGTGTCTATATCCATCACACCAAAAAACAATAACCATTAAAATAATAAGATTATGCTGGAAAAAATAATGCCTATTTTTCAGTTTTGTTTCTCTCTAAAAAATCATTTTCCTTGTACAAATCATATTGTATTTGTTTAAATTTTCTACAATAAAAACAGATAATATTTTGTGTCATTATCTAATTTCTGACATATTTATATTTAGGCTATTAAGATTATCCCAATTTCACTTTCCTCCAGATATTTTAGGCCCATGTTCTGGCATGAGGTGTGGTTTTATACTCCATTTTATCACATTAAATATTATATTTCCCTTTTTTTAAGGTTACACACCTTTGGAATGGAAATACTCACTTTAGAAAAAACTCTTGGGATATATTTTTCTTCAACTAGAACTTTTTTCTTTGAGTAACCAAATTTCATGTCAAGTGTAAAGAGTTATTGTCATTCATTACGCTTATACCACCAAACCTTGACTTCTACATCATGTTATTCATCCCTCCTAACCTATTATTTTATAGTATTAGTGGATATTAGTAGTTCACGGTGTTGTTGAACATGTTTAGTGGTTAGATCCTGGTATCCTGAGCTAACCTTTATAGTTTTTCTTAGGTTCAGGCCACTGTTTCCTTTATGTTAGGGAAATTATTTTTCCCCTTATACTTTTGTATCACCATTCTATACATTGATGTAATTTATATAGGATTTTTCTTATATTGATTACTATATAGAGGGGGAAGTGGGGAGGGGGTTGAAGGTTGTGGGGCAGTTGGGGTGAAGGGGGAAGGGGGGTAGTGTGTAGGGGGTAGTGGGGGTGAAGGGGTAGGGGGCAGTGTACAAGGGGTACTGAGGGTGAAGGGGGTAGGGGGGAAGTCTGTAGGGGGTTAAAGTTGGGGGGAAGTGTTCAGGGGTGAAGGGGGTGGGGTCAGTGTGTAGGGGGTAGTGGGGGTGAAAGGGGGCAGTGTGTAGAGGGCACAGAGGGGGTAGGGGTTGTGTGGGTACAGGGGGGAAGTGGGGTGCAGGTGGGGGGTAATGGTGGTGAAGGTTGGGGGCAGTTGGGGTGAAGGGGGTAGGGGTAGTGTGTAGAGGGTAGTGGGGGTGAAGGGGGAAGGGGCAGTGTGGAGGGGGTGAAGGTTGGGGCAGTGTTCAGGGGATGAAGGGGGGGCAGTGTGCAGGGGGTAGTGGGGGTGAAGTGGGTAGGGGGCAGTGTTCAGGGGGTAGGGAGGGGGTAGGGGGTGTAAGGTGTAGGGGGAGGGGTGTCCAAGGGGTGTCTAAGAGGTGGGGGTGGGCAGTGCGGGTGCAGGTGGGGGGAGTCCAGGGGGGCTGAATATAAAATTCAGGAGGTAATGGTTATTTTATACCATTTTTGCAAGACATTAGTAACCATTTGTTGTGTTTTTAATCAAATTTACTTGGCATACACCGTGCTTCCAGAATTGATGATTTTGAGTTTACTCCTGAGTGTGCAATATTCGATCTTCTGGACATTACTTTGTATCATGGTTGGATAGTTGATACCTAGGTATAAACTTTTTAATCCTATACATTTATATTTTTTTAGAAAAAATATTTTATACATTCTATCAGTTTATAGTTTTCTTTTTTCCTTTTTCTTTTTAAATTTTCTTAAAATGCATGTTTGCATGTATATGCATACATGGGAGTGTCCAGGGGGTTTCTAGGGGGTTTCCATGGGGGAGGGGTGTCCAGGGGGGTTTGGGGGGGTTTCTAAGGGGAGGGGGTGTCCAGGGGGTCTATAGTGGGTGTACAGGGGGGTCTAGTGGGGGTGTCTAGGGGGGTCCAGAGGCAGTGTCCAGGGGGAGGGAGTGTCCAGGGGGTGTCCAAGGGGGGTGTCTAGGTGGTGTCTGGGGGGTATCTAGGGGGTGTCTAGGGGGGTGTCCAGGGGAGTGTCCAGGGGGTGTTCAGGGGGTGTCCAGGGGGTGTCCCGAGGGTGTCTAGGGGTGTCCAGGGGGTGTCTAGTGGGTGTCCTGGGGGGTGTCTAGTGGGGGGTGTTCAGGGGGTGTTTAGTGGGGTGTTTAGGGATGAGGGGTGTCTAGGGGGGTGCAAAGGGGTTCTGTCCAGGGGGGAGTGGTGGTGTGCTAGGGGGTCTATCCAGGGGGGAGGGAGGGGATGATGGGGGGTTATGGGGGTGTTTTTTTATGAAATTGGAAGGTCTATAACCACAGTTTTAACTGTGGTATTAGGACCCTAATTCTAGGGAAACAATGTCTAGGGTTTTCCAAAACCGTGGCCATAGGATATTACCATGGCTTTTAGGCCTACGACCACTATTCCAAACCATGGTCATAGGTGAATTTTCTAGTTTTGATGGTATTTATTAATGAGAAGATTCAAGGACAGATCATTCGATGAAAATCATGAATATAGTCAACCATTTTCATAAAAAAAAAATATCTGTGTTGGTAGTATTCAATTGGGTAGATAGAAAAATAATGTTGATTTGTTTTTAAGTGGGTCAAGAGAGAAATAAATATTTTTTATTTCAAAGATGAAAAGTGTTGTTTGTTTCAATTGGTTCAAGAGTTACCAGGCAATGACTAACAGTAATTCATTAGAAGGAATAAGAGACCAATTAATCAGATGTAATATGATACAAATATTTCATCGAATGTAGCATTATCAGTCAGAGGAATTATTGAATTTTTTAAGAAAAGAATATATTTTTTGAAGATTTTTTATATATTTTTTTCAATATAGTTTTCGAATGCTATAGAATTTTTAAAAAAATGATAAAAGAATGGTTTCAATGTTTTTTATTTCATCTGGTAAGAGAATCAGAATTATTTTATTTGTTTTTAGTTGATATGGATCATCATAATGATAAGTCTTCATTACTGATTTGTTTTTCATTCAGGTAGATAAAATTGGTGTGACTTTATGTTTTCATCATAATGAATTACTACTTCAGAATGAACTTGATATAAGATTAAATAATGGTTAGAAATTTTATTGAAGTTTTGTAAGATTCAAGAAGTTTTGAGAAGAATCAAGAAGATTTGATAAGAATTAAAATTGTTAAAGATTAAGTAGAAATTAATGAGAAATTTGAGATTCAAGAAATTTGTTTGAGTGGGAAAATAATTTTTGGTTCCCACTAAAACCGATTTTGGCTCTCATATAAATGGTAGGGAGTACTTTGTACTTTCTGATGCTAGTGTTGTTCATGTCTAAAGAGAGAGAAACAAAGCACTAAAATTTTTATAAGGGAGGAAACATTTTTGGAATTAGTTTTCATGAGAAAATTTTATGAATAGAAAAATAAGAAGAAATAATTACAAGATAGGACTAAGCTGTTGGACACAGGTTTATGAGGAATGTTTGAAGTGGTTGAGAATAGTTTCTAGAGTATTCTTTTTTATCTATTTTTTAAACTGAGGTATTGGATAGAGAAGTTGTACTGAGCCAAGTATCTGAGTTTTTTATGAAGTCTAAAACTAAATTTATTACTTGTTGTTGGGTATGAAAGTGAATAATTGCATTTTGAAGAAATAAATAAGTGGAATTTGATAATGTAACGTAGTAAATTTTTTTAAAACAACTGGTTAAGGTCTATTAACATGTTACACAAACTTATTTTATATCATTTTTGCTAAAATAAGCACATATATTGTAGTATTGATCATATTTATACACAATTTTAAGGGTATATCCTACTTGTTTTATCCAAACGAAATTATTGTTTTCTAGTAGATTTTGTGGAATTTGATTGTTTAGGAACCATTATAATGATGTAGCTACTTTATTTTAGTAGTGAAAATTGTAAATAATTATGCTCATGTGGTTGTTTGATTGTTTTTTTCATCAAAGTGATAAATATTTAACAGGTGGAGAAGTTTTATTCAAAATAAAGGAAACTTAAAAGAAAATATGTCACTGACTCACCCCCTCCACCTCTTAGTGATACATTCATCTTGCATGGTCCTTAATATACATGATATACGATACATGACACATGGGGTGTGGTGGCTTCTGAAAAACACTTGGTTACTATATAGATATGTAATATGGGATGATTATATGATGTGATGGATATGGTTAATGTTGCGATACTTGAGCCAGTTTTTCTTTAGGGTGGATTCTTTTGGGGAGATATGGCTCAAGATGTATGTCATTATTGTAGAGAGGCAAACCAGTGGGAAAGTGGTAGTGGGGTACCCATTTTATTACTATAATAAATGAAATCTTGTATGACATACGTGGTGATAAATAGAAATGGTGAGTTTGGGAACATAGTATTCATGTTTAGGTGATGATTTAGTTTCACTTATTGTTCACTAGGCTTTAGTATTCTTTCTTTATCATTCTCACAAAAGGCTCTACAGAGAATCCTAATGAGTTTATCTTTTATGCTCACCCTATATATATATAATTTTTTCTTGGTAAGTAGAATTAGGTTGGAGATCAGACTAGATATTACTAACTCATGTTTTTTCAGGAGTTTCTTGGACTTCTTGGTCATTATAGGGTTTACCTTTTTGGTACTTGTGGTTTTCTTTCCCAGTATTTTTAGTCTTGTATGAAACTACAAGTATGTACTTGGATTTTATTTTACTATATATGGGTAGGTGTGTATTGGTGAACTTGCCATTTCTCCATCTTCCACATATTCTCTTAGAGTTTAATGTCTAATATTTTTATATTCATTATTCTCTTAGTTCTTTTTATCAGCCCATGGCCTATTGGGGGCGGGCTTTGGGCGATCACTATCTCCCTCCTATCATTGTCGGATTAGGAGGGGTACCTTTGGGGAGAGGAGTTCATGAAAATTTTAAAATTTCATTAGTTACTTTTGATTAAACATAATATAATTAATGTCATTGGAATCTACAATATTCTTAATTTTGGTATGAAAACATTTTTATACGTAAAAATACATTTTCCCAAAAAACTGTTTTTCATCATGTTTTGTGAGTATATTTTAAAAGTAATTTCTTACACTTATAGGAATTTAATTAGATAAAATGGATTCTATATTTTAAATAAACTTTTCCACATTTGGTAGATATTTCAACTTTTTTTTGTCTTAATGAATAGTAACTAGGGAAAAAATCAACATAGTAAAGGGTAAATTGGGTAAAAACTAATATGAAAAGGATATAAAATCAATCTAAAACTTTATTTTAAATTTTTTTATGATTTTATTTAGACCAACACATTAAATACTTCAAAATAAAGCATTATAGTTCCATTTTTCTTTGATAATGATATTTATAAAATTATAAGTAAAAAATAATTCCAAAATGTCACTTTCTTGATTTGAATATCTCAAGTAGTTTTTCATAGGAATAGAAACAAGTTATTAATGGTTATACAATTTCACTTTTAAGATGAATAAATTTATTTTAATATGAAAATTTATTTTTAATTTTTATTTATTAAATATTTACTTTAAATTCTTACACAGTGCTGACATGGTACTTGTGCAAGAAGTAGAAAAATCATGTAAATGATTTGAAAAACTCTAAAATTAATAGGATTAGTATTATTTATGGTGTTATGTGAATTTTTTAGATTAATATATTTATTAGTGATGTTTAAAAGAATTAAAATTTAATTATATTACATTCTTGTTTTTTTAAGTCAATTGTGTGATTAGTAAGAAAAATGATTTCAATGGTATTTTATGTTGAATAATATTTTATTAAGTGAATTAAAATTCATAAAAATATTATCTTTTTCCAAGTGACTGGTATATGATCTATAATATCAAAAAATTTCTATTTATGATCCACTTGTCATTGTATAGTAGCTTTCTTGACCCCTAAAGAGTAAAAAATATTTTTATCAAGGTAACTGTCAAAAGTGTCAATGAGTAGATAAAACTAAGAGATATGGGTTAAAACATTACATAAAGTTTCCTAAGTTTTATTTTATGAGGTAATTTATATTTATATCCATACTATATTCAAAATATATCAATTTTCCAAATTATCAAGAAATTAATTTATATTAATTTAATATTGAAGTAATTCCAAGGGTTCCCATCTCCTCTCTAATATAGGGACACTATATTTCATCTCTTCCATACAATTATTGAGTCACTTAGCTCAACCAAACCATACAAAAACCTTTTATTAACTTATGGGGCGTTGTTGCTGACACTTCATTGGCCTTGGCCCCTGACCTCCCATCCTTCCTGTTGAGATGGTGCTCCTCCTTCTCGCCGGCTAAAGCAGGTTCACTTATCACTGTGGCATGAATCATTTGGTTCCATCGCAATGAGGCAATTTTTAACCACGTTCACAGACCCCCTCGTTTTTTAGACCGAACGGGACTCTTCGTGGGTTGAGGGCTTGAAACACCACAATGGCCACAAAAAGCCTGTAGGTCCCCCATCCTTTCCCTCCCACTGGTGTCTTCCAAGAGAAGGTATTCTTAAGATTAATGTGGATGTGTCTCTCCCAAATTATGGGCATGTCGGCCATGGAATACTGGCCCGGAATCATCAGGGGAAAATTTTTGCAGCCAAACATGAAGCTCACTATGCTTTCTGGGAACCTGTGGTGGCTGAGGCTACTACCATACTTGCAGGTCTGATGCTCTCCATGGACTACGGTTGGGATAAAATCAACCTCGAATTAGACTATCTCACCATTATCAATGCTATCAACTCCAACGACAGCGGCCTCCAGTCTTTTGGATCCCTCATCAGGCGAATCCTGTCTATCTGTCAAGGCTTCTCAATCTGCACTTTCTCCTTTACTAAATGAGAAAGAAAAAATGTTTCTCATCAACTTGTAGCTTCAGGACCCTATGATGTTGACCAGCTCTGGCTGGACCATTTCCCTTCATGGATTTGCATTTGTACGTCTGCTGATTTTCAACATTAATGAACCTTTCCTTCAAAAAAAACTTCTTCTTCTATATATTTAGATTCTATAATAACCATTAAAATATAATAAAATCATTATCTCCTATATAATAATATTTTATTATTTTATTAACCTAACCTTATTTATCCCTTTTTTTAATCAAATGGGGAATGAAACCATCATTCGTGTGTAGGTGCGAAGTACCGCCCCACAAACTGATGTATTTTGTTTCTAATAACTATTTTTAATGGCTTCTTATTATGATGTATTTAATGTAAATATATTATATTCATTAAATAATTATTATTCGGTAAACATAAGATATCATATATCTTTATAACATTCCAATCATTAAAAATAGAATCATTGCATGTGTGTCCATATGGACTATCATCCCCACGTAGTAATGTACATCATTTTTCAAAAACCGCCTCTCACATCTGGTCATGGGGATTAATTTAATAAAGTTATTTTATTTTTATAACATTATAATTATTATTTAAAGATAATAATTTATTTATATATTTATTTTCTATCTAACAAAAAGTAAAATCATAGCTTTTGAGTACATGTGGACTACCACCTCATGAGCCAATGCATGTTATTTATCTTGAGTGATTTACATGGTTGGGTAAATAAAAGTATTTAATATATAAAAATGATAATTATATGATGATTATTATTCTATATATGATGTGATAATGATACCTTTGACCACATTCAACTTATGAAGTTGTTCTGTGGATTATGAACTAAACATCCTCAAAAAATCTGACATGAACTTAATCGATTTACTACCTATATAATACATGGTAATTAGTTAAATAAAATAGATTATGATAATTGTATAAACCTTAAATATTTTCTTAATAAATAAAATAATTAATATAATTTCATTATATAGAAGTTAAATAATGTGTATGTAAAGTTAGTAGATGAGGTAATGGATTCCTAGTATCAATTCCCTTTCTTTGAGACTTAAGTTATTTTCACCACATGTTTTATTTTGCGTAGTGTATTGATTACTTATGGATTTATTTTATCAATGTTAAATAAAACTTAATGTTTTTTAAAATCCATTTAAATTTATTTCCATAAATTATTGATTGATCTAAAAGTTATCAAGATGTAAGGGATTTTTCATTAAAACCGTATTTTAAAAGTTTAAAAAAGTATTTTATTTTTCCTTCATATCTATGTTCCTTAAAATGATTCAAGTTTGTTATTAATATTTTTAAATGTATATTCAAATTAATTTAAACCATGTTTTGTTTTATTTATGAGGCTTTTAAAATAATTATTTTAAATTTTTTCGGAATGAGTTATTTTTAACATATTTACCAAAGTGTAAAAGAAAACCTTTCTTAACATATATGGAATGTGCAGAATTTCTTGTCATTATGATTTTTATTATTTTATAATATAAATATTTATTTTTGATGTTTTTTATATGAATATCCAATTTCTTTTTCTTCTATGAATTTTTATTTAATGATTTCTCAATGAAAATCATATTTTTACCCTTCTTTGCATGTAAAGCTCGAAAGTACTTCTGTATATGTGAGAATAATAAAATTTTATGATAGTTTTTTATATAAATGAAAGTTTATATGTTTTTAATGTATTTTATAGTTCTTTTAAATTGTTTATGATGATATATGAGCTTGATATTGCACTCAAATGCATTGGTTTATGATTATGTTCTCTGGAGAATTTTGTTGAGTAGGTCATTCCATTTATAAGGGTTCTTGTAAGGGTTCTATAAATATGATATCCCAAGGCACCTAAATGATTTTTATATTCTTTAAAATTAATTTTCAAGAATATATTTTTATTTAAAAAGTTAATATAATGATCTTTTTTAAAAGAATCAATATACCCTTTAAGGGTAAAAGGTGTGTTTTTAAGAATTTATTTTTCAAGGATTTCATGTTTTCTAAGAAACCCTCATGATATTAACTTCATGATTTATTATAGTGTTTGATGAAATTTTTTGACCATTAAATTTTATTTTATATATAGTTAAATGATTATTTGAGCTTAAATTTTATTATGTTAAGAAAAACTCTCTTAATTTATCTCACAGTTTTCAATTGGACTAATGAGTTTTTATTATTTTTGTATATTTACTTTACCAGTATTTTATTTTATAATCCCACATTTTTAAATTATTTTTAATAGGTATTAATGATGAGTATAAATTTTAATAAATTCAGAGTTCCAGATAAGGGATTTACCTTGAATGAAGCAAGTTTGAATTTATAAATAACTTATTTTGAGCAAAAAATTCTCACTTAAATACATAGTTATTTTTATGTAAGATTTATTCCAAATTATCTAAAACTCTAAACCTAAAAGGTCCTTGGGTGTGTAAGTGATCCAATGTTTTTTTTAATTTTTTTTTAAATTAATGGCTAAAGTTGGGTAACATTTATCGGTATCAAATCAAGAAATGTAAGATTGCATTTTTAGCAACAGATCTCAGAGTGTGTGTTTAGGGATGTTATAATGATAAATATTTGGTACACCTAGATATACTTATAAGGTATAAATGTAGATCACCCTCAATACTTCCCCATGAATATTGGGTGAGAGTACCACCCATCCCTAAAAAGGATGATATGGTCCTATATTTGTAGAGCACTAAGGTATATTGTAACACCCCAAGATTTTAGAATATATTTATATTTAATAGATTCTATGTGTTTTATATCTTTTGGAATACTCAACATAAATCTTAAAAGAACCACAATATTTTATATAAATATTATTATTTAAATGTGATCACTATTACCTAGTTGTTAGTTTAGCAGGTATGTATAAGAATAATCATACTATGATATATATATATATATATGGGTTTTAATTAATAAAATTAATAATAAATCATTCATTTATTATCAATTGGTTGGAAATGAAGATAAAATCTTTTGAAGGTAAAAGATATATTTTTCATAAAACTGATTCTATGTGTACGGTGCGTTTTTATCTTAATATATTAAATTCACTATTGATAAATGATTCTAAGTAATTAATAAAATTATATATCAAATTTAATTAATCAAAATTCATTTAATTATGTTCATTATGAAAGTAGTATGAATAAATTAATTCTATTCTTTAAAAATACATTTTCTTCAAAAATAATTTTTATTACATTATGTGTGAAGATATTATAATTAATTTATTTATTTTAGAAATTTTATTTGACAAATATGAATACTTTTTGAAATTATAATTTAATAATATTATTATGATTATTTTTTAGTATTTTTCTAAAAATTTTGGTTTTTGAATAAATAGTGAAAATATCGATTTTCGCAAAACCCTCATTTCTTTTCTTTAATTCAAATAATTTAAAAGTAAAATCATGATTTTTATTTTTATTTGATTATAAATAAGATCAATTTTATTAAAAATAATCTAATTAATTCTTTACCGACCATCATTATACTTGATTTTCTATAAAATCATTTTCATGCTTAAAAACACATTTTTCTAAAAAATGATTTTCATTGTATTTTGTGCACGTATATTAAAAATAATTTATGTAAATTATAAAAATTAAATATTGAAAAATTTATTTCATATTTTGGGTAATTAGGTTAAATTTTATTAAATATTTTTATTTCTTTTTCATTCATAATGAACAATACCCATGGTAAAACTTTATCACCATGGTAATGGGTAAAACGAGTTAATTATAGTTAAAACTATGAGATAAGGTCTCAAGATCAACCCAAAAAAAACTTAATTTATTTTCTTTTATGTGTGAAGTTAGAAAAAACAAACCTCCTTTAAAAATATGTAATTTTTGTTCCATTTTACTTTAATTAGGATCTTTATATTATTTTAATTTAATAAAAATTATAAAATGTCACTCTCTTTCTTTTAAAATATCTAATGTGTTTTTATAGGGATAAAAAAGAAGATATGAATGATTATAAATGTTTATTTTAAAAATTATTAAATTATTTTCATGTTATTAATTTATTTTTTAATTTATATAGATTGTGTAACTACCTTGAACACTTACGCAACGCTGACGCGGAGCATGTGCAAGTAGTAGAAAAATCAATTAAAAGAATTTAAAAATATTAAAAGTAATAATTTTTGGATGAATTATATTGTCCTATGAATTTTTTGATAATTATAATGTATATGTTATGGTATAAGATATTATAATCTAATGAAATTTTTATCTTGATTCATTTAATGTCAATATATGTGAGTAATCTTGAAAATGACCTTAAATGGTATTAAGGTTTTAAAATTATTTTAAAATCATTATAAAATTATAAAAATAATATATTGAATCAATTGAATGGTAAAGTTTAGATTATTTAATTCATGGTTCATGTGTTTTCCACTTTTAATTATTAAAATTTTTTTCATGACCCTTAAAGAGTGAAAGTTTTATTACTTCGGTTAAGGTTAAAAAGGATAATGAGAGGCGTAAAACCAAAAATAAGGTTTAAAATTACACATAAACTTATATTAAATTGATTATATGATTATATTTTGACCTTATACTCCTTATATGCGAATATATGTAACATTTTATTCATTTTACATGATTTATACACATATTATATATTAACATCTTTAGTATTTATAAATTTTCCACCCAAATCACTTATGAAAGGGCACCTCCTATCCTCACTTATTCACACTTTTTGAAAACGTTAATTCATCCAATGACTATAAAAATACATTTCAAACATATATTATCCTGTATTATATCCATTTTCTCACCATAAGTCAATCCTTTTAAGGATTAAGTTGTAATCCAGAGGAGGTTTTTCAAAGTTGAGGTATAAATCTTAACCAAGTGTTTTCATATTTATTTATTCTTATATCACTTATAATATTCTATAATAATGTTTATATAATAACAATTATATCTTAAATATAATTAAGTTTTATTATGTTCTTGTAATAACCATTTTTCATCTCTTATTAAATGCTAATGGTAAATTAAAGTATCGTTTGTGTGTACGTACGGATTACCGTGTCCACAAATCAATGTTTTTCATTTTCCATCATCACCTTCCACGTATGGTTATTATAATGGATTTAATATTTTTATATTATATTTATGACATAAATATTATTCTTTAATTAAAATATTTTATCTACCTTATTACTTTTCCATCCTTTGGAAAATGATAATGTTGTTTGTGCGTATGTATGGCCAACCACATCCACGAAGCGATGTGACTTATATTTCATTTTTGATTTACATGGATAGTAATAAGGATATATTTAATGAATATATATTATATTTATAATATAATTATTATTATTTAAATTTTAATTATTATTTACCCTTGTTTTCATTCCATCCGTCAAAAAGTGAAAACACCACTCACGCGTACATACAGACTATAGTCTCCATGAAGTGATATAGTTAATTTTTCATTACCGCATTATATAGATGGTTATAAAAGTGTATATAATGAATAAATATTATTTTTATGAAATTATTATGATTATTGAGATGATGAAACCATGACTAAGGTGAAACAACTTGAACTTTCGAACTGAAATACGCCTAGAAAAAGGACCAGTTTTTACCCTAATAATGATTTTAATGAAGAATTGTTAATAAAAGGATAATGAGAAATTATGAGGGAATGGTATATAGTAATATATATGTGTGTTTTTGTGTTTTTTTTTGTTCTTATATGGGTGTATAATAAATTTATATTTATTATACAATAGTTTTGAATGTGTACGAAGTAAGACATGACTTATGGTAAGGATTTGTTGTCTCAATTTTATTTCTTTAAGACATACACCATCTTTACCAATTATTTTACATTGATT
Source organism: Viscum album (assembly GCA_963277665.1). Taxonomy (NCBI): domain Eukaryota; kingdom Viridiplantae; phylum Streptophyta; class Magnoliopsida; order Santalales; family Viscaceae; genus Viscum; species Viscum album. The sequence goes on along the minus strand of OY728132.1, from coordinate 695,481,064 downwards.
GGTGAATATAATTCCCATGAATATATTTTAAGATTATTCTCATGATAATTATATATATTTATAAATACTTATAATGTTCTCTCTTTCATGATATTTTGATTAAAATATTGTCAAAGTTGTAAGGGATTTATGTTACAATATAATTTATTTTTCGGATTGTGTAAGATAAATATACATTGAGGAAAATTAAATGGTTATTATACTATAAAACCCATATATTTTTTTATGATATATTTATTCTATAAATTTTATACTAATAGTACCATTTTTCACTTTATTACTTAAATATATCGATATTGTTTTTTAGAAAAACCAATGTTATTTCTTCTTTTGGTTATGAATCTTTCTCCTCCGTGTCTATTCTCTTAAAAAAATTGTAATTTTTTATCTATGCTTAAATGATTGTTAAAGGTTATTTTTAATAATATTTAATTTCTTTATAAATTATTAAAATTAATCTTTTCAATGGTTTTACATATAACTCAATTTTTACTTTTTAATATAATGTGAAAGGAATGTTTTCTTTTAACTTATATGGAATGAGTGGATTTTTACACCATCCTGTATTTCCTTATTAATGAAGATTCCTGTATAAGTTACAAACGTTTTTACAAATAAAATCCTATTCTAATTTGTTCTAGGAATTTTGATTTTAAAATTAACAAAAAAAGGGATGTTTTCTCTTGATTTTCAAAGTGTATTTTAGATGCTTTTATAAAAGAGATTTTTCATATATGTTAGTATCATTTAAGGATTTTTATGTTTCACTGAGGATATGATCTCATAATTCTATCCATTTTTCTAGATGAATCATTATGATGAAGATCTTAGGTTGATTTCATTAAACTTATTTCTTCACATATGTTAATTAAACTATTATGAGATAATGAATTCTCTTATGATACCATCAACTTCCTTTATAAGGTTAACTTATGATTATGTGTTGATGAGACATTTAAAAACTCATTTATTATCCATAGGTTATTCTATGATGATATGATGAACATTTTATTATCTTTTTTCACACATATGTATGGTTTTCATTACATAATAGGTGGGACTGGGACTATATATCCATACAATACATTTGGTAAAGATGGATATCTCAAGAGATAATATATACTGGAATGGGGAGTAAACCCAGTTTAATAAGGTACTTTTCTCACTATGATAGCATTAGGAGTGAACCTTGACTATGGAAACGATGGAATTTGGGATTTAACCCATTCCACTACAATTTTTTTGGAAGCGATCCTTGACTAATGAAATGATTTTTTTTCTTATGATTATGAAACACAATTCCTATGACATATTCTTATGCTTATGTTATGATATCATGAATCGTGATTGATCAATGAGGATTACCCACTATTATGAATCATGTATTTTGAAATATTAAATCATTATACAATTAAAAATTATTCATAATCTATGAATGATTGATCATGAACTTCATATGTTATTATCAAGATATCATAGCCTTATGATTATATTATACTTGCCTATGATAATCAATTGATATCTACCATGTTTTACTTAACTAAGCATCTAAGCTCACATTTTATTATATTTCCATTTTCCTCGGGTTATGAGGAATGATATTATGTAATATTTTTCTAAAAGTGTGTCATGTGTAGAGAATTTTGTGGGAGATGTTTAAGTATTCTTATGGAATAATAAAATATAGGTATAATGGTATAAATTCCCATTTAAGGAGAAAGACATGGGTTTTTTCACATAAAATATTTTTCCTAATTGTCTAAAACTCTAAACCTAAAAGGTATTGTTTATGTAAGTGACTCAATGTTGGCTATGGATATTGTAATTATGGATAGATATAATGAGGTCATTTCAGTTGGTATCAAAACTGGTATATAAAGAATAGGTTTCTAAAGTTTTTGTCTAGGTGTACAAGTATTATGTTATCTCATATATGCCCTAAGAATATCTAAACATGTCATAAATCACAAAATATATATTCTATATTAGCCTCTTTCACCCCATAAATTATTGTGAGAGTCGTTATCATTGAATGAAGATGGGTGGAATCCCCTTCACCCACCACATCTAGTCACATTAATGAAAGATGTCCCATCATGAATCACTCCACATAAAACTCCTTAACTAATTGTTTAAAACTAAAATATTTGTTGATATATTTATCTTAAATAAATTTAATTTATGTGATAGCTTTCTTTAGAGCAACACTGAGTTTAAAAAAACCACAACATACTCAGGAAATATTATTATGTGATAATTATCGTCTAGCCATAATAATGGAAGATATGAATAGGATTAACCAAATTATCAAGTATATGTATAAATATATTATTTAATACAACATATTTCTTTATTATTAGGAAATAAGTAATCGATTTTCATAAAATCTATTTTTTCTTTCAGTAATATGTTTTCTTCAAAAGTTGTTTTCATTAAATTTTGTGTGAAAATATTATAATTATTTTATTATAGATATAAAAATTAAATTTTATAAAAATTATTTCATTTTTTAAATCATTAAATCAGAATTAACTTAGGTTAGATTTTTTTTATTTTTCTAAAGTGATTGATTTTTCAATGAATAGTAAAAAATACCGATTTTCCAAATATTTTCATTTATTTTCATTAAACAGAGTCATTTTAAAATAAAATTATATTTTTAATTTTATATTATGTTACATATTACCCATTTTATATATATTAAATCAATAAATTCTATTTTAATCAGTGATATCCATGATTTTGATATAAGTTTATTTTTATTCTTTAAAACACATTTTTCTCCAAACTATTTTTCATTGTGTCTTATGAATTTACATTAAAATTGAATTATACCAATTATACAGATTTAATAATGAAAAATAAATACCATATTTGGAATTATGAGGTTCAAATTTAGTAAATATGTCCCTTTTATTCTTGTCCATTTTTAATAGTAATCATGGTAAATATTTGTCACCTCGGTTGGGATAGAATATGTAAAACAGGGCTAAAATCATGAGATAAGGTCTCAAAATACCCCCCCCCCCAAACTTATCATTATTTCATTGGATTGAATTAATTTGACGAAATCCATTCCAAATTATATTCTATGGAATTTTAGTGCCATTTTACCTTGATAATGACATTTATATTATTTTAAGTAAAAAAAATTCCAAAATATCACTCTCTTGCATTTAAATTTTTTTATATGATCACATAGGGATAAGTATATGTTATTAATAAATATTAAAGTTTATTTTTAACATAATTAATTTTTTATGATGGTAATTTATTTTTAATTTTTAGTAATAGTATAATTAAATTAAATGCTTACACAATGCCAACACAATATTTGTTCAAGTAATAGAAAAATAAAATTAATAATTTAAAAAATATTAAAATTAATAAAATTTGGATCAATTATTGTATTGCATGAATTTTATAGATAAATATAACATATTAGCGGTGTTTTAAATTATTATATTTTAATTCTGTCACTATCTTCATGACTTTAAATTTAAATTAAATGGAAAGTGCAAAAAATGACAATAATGATATTTTATGAAAACAAAATATTCTATTAAATTATTTAAAAATCATAAAATAATTAAATAGGACAAGGATGATATTATATGGTCTAAAATTTCATTCATTTACCATTTATGATCTAATTTACACCTTATAAGTAAAATTATAACCCATTAGTATTGAAAAAAGTCATTACCTTGGTTAGGGTTAAAATTGATTAACCAAGGGGATAAATAAAATGATATGGTTTAAAATGATATATAAACCTTTATAGATTTTATTTTATGACTAAATTTAAACCATTTCCTTATTATCTTCAAATCCATATCATTTTTGAACCATTTTACAAGAGTTATACACATTATATTATAATTTTTCATGAATTTCCAAAAGTGTCTCTCCCCTCACTTATAAAAAGGATACCCCTACCCTATATTTTTTACACTAATTTTATACCCAATTATATTTTAAACTTCACTATAAATTAACTAGAGGTTTTTTCTTCTTAAAATACTATTCCAAGGGTCATTAATAAGGGATCTTAAGGAATTCTACCCAAGAAGAGTCAATTATCTTTACCGACTCTTCCAAATTTCTTTCTTATTCTACTTCCTCTAAATATATTTTACCCATCCTTAAATAATAAATAAAGTAACATAAATATAATTATATGATATTATTATTATATTAAAACCATTTCCATCTCTTTTTTATCCTATAAAAATAGAAAACATCGATCGGGCGTATGTACACCTTACCATCTCCACATAGCAGTGAAATTCATTTTTATCACCATTTTATTTGAATTGTTATAAATATGTAAGTAATTAATATATATGATTTTTATGATATAATCATTATTTTTTAATTATATTACCATATTTACCTTCTGACCTTCTCATCCATCATAAAATGATAATGTCACTTGTGCATATGTGTGGACTACCACATCCATGAAGCGATGTGATTCATTTTTCATTTACAATTTACATGTATAGTAATAAAGAAAAATTTAATGAAAATATAAGATATATATATGATATATAAATTTTCCTTGAATAGTGAATTATTATTTATATTTCTTTTATTCCATCCATCGAAAAGTGAAAACAATGTTCTTGTGTATATACGTCCTACCATCTCCATGAACAGTGTAATTCATTTTTCTATCTCTTCCTTTTAGGGACAGATATAAATATATATACAATGAATAAATATTATATTTATATCAAGATTAAAATTATATATTGTATGAAACTATTATCAAAGTATAATTATCAGAACTTTTGAACTAAAACTCTCATGAAAAACAAAACAGTTAACACCCGAAAATGATAATTTTCATAAATGATTATTAATAAACATGTATTAGAATGTTATAAATAGATAATATATGATATTATAACAATTTATATAGGTTTTTATATAATCTTAATAAATCTAAATTTATTATATTGGAGGTTAAAATCACTTACGAGGAAAGTTGAACTTGAGGTCAGGGATTTATGTTACAATCTCATTGTTTATTGAGATTGTTTGTGATTAAGTTTTAAAAGATGGAATTTTATATTCTATTTCTCAAGAAACTCATGGATTTTATTATAATATATTTATTTATAGATATTAAATGTTTTTCATTCATTTTACTCTCTTTAAGTATTCAAGTAACAGAATTAATTTTAAAAAAACTGTTTTTTTTTCTCTCTTCAGTCGAAAATCTTTTTTCTTCTATATCCATGTTTTCTAAAAATAGTTTTAAGAATTTTTTTTAATATTATAATATGATTTTTTTAATTCATTTTTAACCATGATTTAATTTTAAAAAAAATTAAAATGATTCATCTTGTTTTTTTTCGAATAAGGTACTTTCTACTTTTTTAACCAAAAAATGAAAGAAATATTTATTTTAACATACACAACATGAATGAAATTTCCCACCAACATTAACTATCAATGTTTTGAAGCTTAATTTACAAGTTTCCATTTTTCTTTTCAAATAAATTTTTTTTTATTATTTGTGAACTTTTAATATTTTTATTATTTATTTCAAAATAAAGAGGGTATTTTTCCTCAAGAAATGTATGAGTGATATTATAAAGGTATTTTCAACTATGAAAATACCTATTGATGTTATAGAGGATATGATATAATTATACCATATTTATTCTTTATTTGGATGGTCTATTATGAGTAAGTATTTATGTTTCATATTCTTGATTCAATATAGATAATTTTTTACTTATAATTCATTTTGAGAATGAATTGTATTAAACATTCAAAATATAATGAATGAATAGGATGTGAAAGTGATGGATGGAGCCCAGTTATACATTGACCCTCAATAAATTGATAGGCCTCATGAGGCAATACAGCTATCATTCCATATTAAATGGGTATTTTCTTTACACTTACCCATTTATTAATAATGATGCCTTGGTTGAGAGGCCATGAAGGTAAGATTCATGATATCTTGGTAGGGAGGTCTTGGTCGTGAATGTATATAACAATTCATTTCATTTATTAAGAATTAATTTTCCAATATACATGTGTTTAATATGTTGATATTATCCATGGATCCCCATTTAACTCATGTTTTTTTGAATGGAATGTGTTTTTATTATCCACTGTTTCATATTGATTATTCCTTATTTACTCATGATAACTTCTATTATATGTAACCATTACTAAACATCTGATATCAATATTTATTTTTTTTCCTTTTCCCAAGTTTTGAAGAAGGTTATTGTGAATAATATCAAGGATTCAATAATGATTCCAATGTCATGTTTTTATATTTCCAATGAAATATAGGAATCATGTATGTGTCTATTTTTTCAGGACTACTAAATTGATTGATCATGCATGGTGGGATTCCTTGTATTTTGTAGTAATGTAATAAAGTAAACATTGGATCTAGGTTACTGGAGATGGGGTTAAACATTTGTTATCAGATCAAGTTTAGTAGGAGCCTTGGGAACTATACATTTAATGAACATATATAACATGAGAATTATGATAACACCTTAAGGTAATCGATAACTTTTACCATTATAGGGATTCTTATTTTATGTCTCAATATTCATGATGATTATGATCTAACATAAAATGTTGTATTATTTAGTGATGGAACCTAATAGAAGAAAGGGAATCAATACTTGTAGACACTGTAGGGAGTGTATTACTGAGGAAGCCAATACATCTATCATTGAAACTAAGTGGATAATGGACATATTAGGGTATCTGACTTAGATTATGATGAATAACCATACCAGTATAGAACAAACTATAGTTCCACAAAATGAATCGCCTATATTGTATCACTTGATGTGACAGAAGCCTCCATTTTTAGTGGAACTACCAATCCATTGGTAGCTGAAAAATAGATTAAGTCCCTTGAAAAGATATTCCTATATTTGGGAAGTAATGAAAGTGAAAAATTTATTCTGGATGTGTATTGTTTTAAAGTATATATCAATCAATGGTGGTCATCAATTCAGAACACTAAATAGGTTGATAAAATAGTAAGCATGGAATGGATAAATTTTAAATTGGTATTATTCAAGAAATACTTCCCTAGAGAATAGTGAAATGAAATGTATAGAAAGTTACTCACTTTAAAATAAAAGGAATAAGATGGTGTATAAGAGTATGAGGATATATTTACAATATTAACCAAGTATTATATAGATTACATATATAATATAGAAAGTAATATTGACCATTTCTTTTATGGGATTAAACTGAATCTATAAAGGGAAATGGTTTCTTGAACATTTTAATCATATAACGATATAGTTTCAAGTTCCATAAAGATATAGAAATAATTTTATAGGTCTTATATATTCAAGGAACGCCAATAAAAGAAGTGGTTGGATCAACACTAACAAAACAAATAAATGTGTAAAAGAATAAGAAAGGGGGGATGGTATTTCCAACATGTGATAATTGTGGAAAGAATCACCCAGTTACTTGCTTAATGGGAATAGGAGTTTGTTTTAAGTGCAGATAAAGGATTCATAATGTTATTGAATGTTTGATAAATAAATAAACCATTTATATCTAGTGATTCAACTATAAAGAGATGTGGAATTATTCAAACCAATTTCCCAAGAATCAATGGAACATAAAAAAGAATAATCCAAGAAGATAAGTCCAAGTTTATGCAATTACTACAACCAAAGTGGGATTCCCTAATGATATGGTGAACGATACACTTACTATACACTCTAAAAGTGAAAATGTTTTGTTTGATTCATGTTCTACCCACTCTTTTATATCTAAAAAATATTCTAAGGGTATCACATCACCATATAAATGATTAGATATTGAGTTGGCAGTGACAAGTCCAAATGGTAAAATTATCATATCTAAAGCTTATATCTACTCCCTGATAGAAGTTTGTGGGAATGTGCTTCATATAATTCTTGATATTCTCAATCTATCTGAATTCGATGCAATTTTGGGCATGGATTAGATCTCTCAGTATTGATATCATATCAATTATCAAGGAAGGGAAGTTAAATTCTATATTCCAAATAAATCTATGATCATTTATCAATGAAAGGATAAACTTTAACCCCCAATGAAAATTACTTATATCATATGATTTTTACTACCTATTAAAGATAGATAATTATCATGGATGGTTGGGGAGATACTTGAAATTGATGGTATTCTTATTATATAAGTGTTTATTGATGTGTTTCCAAAAAAAATTCTTAGTTTTCCCATGAATCATGAAGTTGATTTTTCATTATATTTTATAACTACTTCTACACCTATTTTAAATACATCATATAAAATATATCTAACTGATTTATAGAAATTGAATAAGAATCTATAGAATTATCTAGATAAGGGATTCATTAAGCCAAGTTATTTAACATGGGCTACACTTTTTCTTTATTATTAATAAGAAAGATGGGTCAATGTGTCTTCACATTGATTATCAACAACTTAACAAGATTACTATTAAGAAAAACTATCTCATATCCCATATTGATGATTTATTTGAAAAATTATATCGATATAAATATTTTTCCAAGATTTATCTTTGATATAGATATCATAAAATAAGGGTCAAGAAGGTTGATATACCAAAGAAAAATTTATGTATGAGGTATGGTCATTATGAATTTAACTTTATTTCATTTAGACTTACCAATGATCCTGCTATATTTATAGATTTAATGAAAAGAGTATTTAGAGATTACCTTGATCAATTTTTGGTAGTATTTTTATATGATATTGATATATATTTAAAGATCAAGGAATAGAATAAGGAATAGTTGGTAATTGTGCTAATGAACCTAAGAAATGAGAAGGCATATAAAAAATTTACCAAGTGTGAATTTTGTCCAAAAAAAGTCTCAATATTGTGTGATATAATTTCAAGTGAGGGTATATCTATGGGTCCTTTAAAGATAAAGTAATTAAGAAACATCCCAAAACAACCATAGTAACTTAGATCTGTTGTTTTATTGGGTTTGTTGCATACTACTTATTCTTTATAATAGATTTCTCATGATTATTTTATCCACTCACCAAGTTTACTTAGAAAGGGGTTAAGTTCTAGTGGATATATGAATGTGATAATAATGTCAAATAACTAAAGAAAGTTTTGGAAAGTTTTTTAATGATTACACTAACTAAAAGTGGGTAGAGGTTTGTTCCATATAGTGATTCATTAAATAAGGGAATGGAATGAATCCTCAAGAAGAGTGATATAGTTATATCTTATGCCTCTCAATAATTGAAAAATTCATGATAAAAATTACCAAACTCATGATTTTGAGTTTAAGTTGTGATTTATTCATTAAATATATGGTAGAATTATTTTTATAGGAAAGGTATGATATATATACTAATCATAAAATCTTGAAGTATATATTTATCCAGAAAGAGTTGAATATGCGCTAGAAAAGATTGTTGGAGTTGATAAAAGATTATGAATGATCAATATATTACCACCCTATGAAGGAAAAAAAGGTGGATCATTCTCTAATTCTAAAATACCATGATAGTTTTTAAATGATGAGGATTGAAAGAGATTCAGTATATATGTAATTGAATAAGTTTGATCTTGAAATCTTGAGAAAAGGGTAGAAATATTATATTTCTCATAAGAATGTTCAACCATACATACATGAAAGGATTAAGATGTCATATATGGAATAAGTGGAACTATATAATAATGCGAGGAATGTTCTTGAGTAAAACGATGATCATACTATAATTATAAGTTTTAGGAATTGAGTATGTGTTATGTCAGTTCTAGACTTAAAGAAGGAGTTGTTGGATAAATCTAATAGTTCATTATTATATAATCATTAAAGAAGTATGAAGATGTATAAAGGTCTAGAAGAGTATTTCTAGTGGGATAACATAAAAATGGATGTTTCAAATTATGTTCATGATGCATGTTGTTTCATAAATTTAAGGCTGAGAAACAAAAGTTTAAGGGGATTTTAAAACCATTACCCTTATAAGAATGAAAATGGGAAAACATTACCATATATTTCTACATTGGACTCCCAAAATTTTCTATAGGAAGTAATTTTATTTGGGTTTTAGTCGATATCCTTAAAAAAAATTCTTCATTTTATGACATTTATAGAATACTTATCTCATGATTAGCTTACTCGATTATACATTAAGGAAGTTGTGAGATTTCATTGAGTACCACTTTCAATCATATCTAATCAGGATATGGGGTTTACCTTGAATTTATGGATAATTGTTTAGTAGGATATTTATGTGACACCCAAATATTTTATTATATGTATCTTATTAAATAAATTCAATTTCTTTGATAGTATGTGTTGAATGAAGCACTGAGCTTAAACAAACCGCGATATACTATTAAATATTAATATTATAATATAGCTATTAAATTAGTGGGAATGAATAGTATTAACCAAATTATAAAATATATATATTATAAGTTCAATATAATTTTTAACATTCATGTTATGTGATTTCTAAACATGATATAAAAATAAATACACTTTTACATATAAAAATTTATATTTTTTAAAGATATTTTTACCGCCTTTTGATAGAGCAGTTTTTTTTAATATAGTTTTTGAAAATTTTATAAATTAACTTTGACAAAATAAAATTATTTTTTTAAATTTTAATATCAGAATTTACTTTTGTTGAATTTTGGAATTTTTTGATAAGTTTCTTGTTTTCATGAATAGTTAAAAAAAATATTATACTTTAATTGAAAACAGTATTCTAAATAATTTATAATGTTAAACTATATTTTTAATTGGTTTTAATTTATAATTAGATCCATACTTTATAATTTAATATAATTTATGTCATTGTAATAAATTCCACACTGAATTTGGATATAAAAACATTTCAATCTTGTGAACGTTTTCACTTTAAAAACTCGTTTTCTCATTCCATCAATGAGATTAATTCTAAATCAATTACTCCAACTTCTGTATTTTAAATTCTTAAAAATGTATTCCATATTTGGAATAAGTGGTTCCAAACTATTTATATAGGTTCTTTTTATTTTTTTACATTATGAATAGTAACTTTAGTACTTTTTTTATTAACACGGTTAAGGGTAATCAATGGTAATTAAGGGTAAAAATAATATTATAAATATTATAAAATTACCATAAAACTTATCATGATTTTATTTTTTTGAGTTATTGTTGACTAAAATTATAATTTAGAGGATTTAATTTCCTCCTGGATCCAATTGGATGTCATTAATATTTTTATAGTATTTTATTCTAAAGAAAGTAGAATAGAGAATACTTATGTTTTTCAAAAGTATTAAATTTTTTATATATATTTATTCAGAATATATCTTAGACTATGAATATTAATTTGAAATATAATATGTTTATCTTCATCATGGTAGTTTATTTCTTATTTTTAAAGATTAAATAGTTAAATTAAATTCATGCTCAATGATGATACAATAATTATTTAACGAATAGACACATCAAATAAATGTTATTAAAAATATTAAAATAAAAATAATTTGAAATAATTAATAGTTTAAAGAAATTTTAGAGATTAACTAGACATATTAGAGATTTATTAAAGGTTTTGGTTCAAATTTATTTTTTGTATTGATATTTTTTAAAACGTCAAGTAATGAATAGTGTCATAATTGACATTAATTATATTCTAAAATAAATATTATTTTATTAAATGATATAAAATTAATAAAAAATATAAACATCAAAAAAATATTGGGATAAGGTTGAAAACTTTATCCATTACACATTTATGGTTCGTTTTGAATTTTATTGAAACTATATTAATCATTAAAAAGAAAAAATACATGTTGACATAGTAAAAGTTAAAGGGTTTAAATAAGGGTTAAAACAAAAATATAAGAGTACAACCCTGACCTAAAATTGTCCAAAAATTATTTTATTAATATTATTCAACCCTTATAACCTTAATATAGAATTGGAGTTTTTTAACAGACATTTTTCCCTGAAAATAACTTATATATTATTTAAATCCAAGATAGAAACAAAATGTCACTCTCTTTGTATTTAATATCTTTTGTGTCCAAATAGGGAAAATATCAATATAATAACTAAAATAAATTTCGATTTTGATCCTAATTAAATTGGTTTAATTATATAAATTTATTTTTAATTTATATAAATTATATAATTACTTTAAAAGATTCTTCAATACTAAAACAATATTTATTTAATTAACAAAAAAATGAATAATTGACATTAATAATATTATTTTTGATATATTATGGATGATTTAATGTGTATAACTAATTATATATATATCTAAAATATATATTAGATATGTTTTAAAGAATTATATTATAAATCTCACTTTATCATGTTGTATTTAAAGTTAAATTAAATGAATAATACCAAATTTGACAATAATAGTACTTTATTGAATTAATATATTATTAAATTATTTAAAAATCATAAAAATATTAAATAATTTAAAATGGTATAATATATGGTCTAAAATGTCTTCCAATATTCATTTATAGTCTATTTGGAAGTATTTGTCTCTATAATAGCCTTATTATATTTTAATATTTTGAGGATTTCCAAGAATGCCCCTCAAATCAATTATAAAAGGATACCTCCCCCCCACTTACTCTCACTAATTTGAGACATCTATCTCAAAAACCACTATACATTTCTATTTTCATCATCATTAGTTTATTTTTAGAGGTTATGGTCCTTACAAAATATAACGCCCCAAAAATTCTACAGTAAGAACATTATATTTGATAGCGTGCATGACATGCAACACCAAGCACGTAAGGGAATATAATATCCCTAAAATTTACAATATATTTACTATTTTAAATAAATTAAATCAATTTTATAGCTTTAAATTCATTAAATACAGAGTTATCTTATGTTACACAAAACAATGACTTTTTTAATAGCTTGTGTCACACGGAAGATCGAGTTTTACCAAGAAAAAATATATTATTAAAATATTATTATTTAATATAATAAGATATAAACTATCTGTTATGAATAGTATTAACTAACTTATAAAAATATATATTTTACACAAATATAAAACTAACTCATTGGATAAAAATTAATTATAAATGAATATAAGAACCAATTGAAAATAAAGGGAATATTTTTATAGAAAACTATTCTTATGCTCATAAAGTTATTTTACCCGAATAAATTAAATTTATTAAAATTAGTGAATGTTATAAATTAAATATATATTTTATATATTCAATAAAATATTTTTGACATTTATCCAATAGATTTGATAGAAATAATATAATAAAAACATTATATTACACATAAAAACCTATATTTTAATAAAGGCACTTTTACCACCTTTTAATGGAAAGCATCTTTTAAATACAATTTTTGGAGAATTTATAAATATAATATGTAAAAATAAACTTAATATTTTAAATATTAACATAAAAAATAGGTTAGGGTGAATTTTTTTTTTGATGTTTCATTTTTTGATGAATAATGAAAAATACTGAATTTTAACTCAAAATTGCTTTTTCATCTAATTTATTTATAAGTATAAATTATATTTTTTATTTGTTTTAAAAATTAATTAGATAAATTTTATATCATTAATTAAATATATTTTATTGGAATAAATTTAACATTGAAATTGGATGTAAAAACTTAGCAAACTTTTAAACATTTTTATTTTAAAAATCCACATTATTGTCCCTTTTACAGGATTAAATTTAAATTAATTTATGCCAGTTATGTGATTGTAATTTGGAAAAATATATTCCATATTTATAATAATAATAATTTTTTATGTATAATAATTTCACAATAGTTTTTTTACCAAAATTATTAGTGAATGTAATTAAAATTAATTACAACGATTCAGAGAAAAATTAGATTAACAAAGTATTAAACCTTAAATTTAAGGGGAAAATGACCTAGAAACTTTTCCAAAAGATATTTTATGGCCATATTTCTACCCTATCCTACGTTTTATATAATTTTTATCATTATTGGATCTACTTTACAAGAGAAAAATGGGGGTGGAATTCCCTTTCCAAAAATCTACAAGAGTGCCACTCCTCCACTATAAAAAGACACTCGACCCTCCCACTTACTCATACATATAAAGACACTATAGATCAACTAATAAATTCCCAAATATATTCTATAAATACCTCCCACAATCCTATAATCCTATATTTTTATATAAATCAAACCAAGTAATCCATTTGGAGCAAACCAAAAGGAGTTACCTAAAAAAGAGGTAACATCTTTGCTCAAGCTCTTTAGTTTTATTTCCTTTCTCCGCCCACTAAAATATATTTATTCCATTATTATATAAAAAATTTATCCTCAAAATAGTTATATGTTTTTATGTTAAGGTTTATACCTACACTTACACACACTTTTATCTAATGGGCGATAAACTTATCATTTATATGTACGGAGAACTACCGCCTCACGAAATGATGATTGTTCGTTCTTCCTTTAACACCTCTCATGGTGGGAATTATGATGGAAAACTATTTATATATGATATATATGATATTTTTAATGTAATTATTCTTCTTTAGTTTTTATATAGTAAATAACTTTAGGCTTTCCATTTTGTGTAAATACGATAACATCATCTTTGGAAGTGTGGACTACCGCCTCCTAAAAGCGATGAGATTCATTCACACGATACATATAATGTATAAAGAATGGTTTTAATTAAACATATGTCACGTAAAATAACATATATATGATAGTAATGACATAATTACCTTTCTTTAAATATATATATATATATATCATTTTCTTTATTACCCTTTCACGCACTTAAAAAGTGATACCGTCGTTCGTCGACGTGTGGACTACCGCCTCCTCGATACGATGTGATAAATTTTAAATCACAAGAATTATATATATAAGTATATATTATTAAATAATATGGTATTTATGATATAATTATCATTATTTAAAGGTTAATATTACTTACCTTCTTTTCATGATGATCATTGAAAAATGGGAATGTTAATCATGCGTACATACGACATACCGTCTTCATGATTGTAACATTAGTTAATTTTTCATAACCATATTTATTGATTGGTTTTAAACATGTAATTTATGTATAAATATGATAATTATTTCATGATTATTATTATTTATATGTTATATAATTACACCTTTTACCATAGTTGACCACCAAATTTTTTTGACAGATAAACCAAATTTGGTCAAAAACACCCGACGTAAATTTAATTATATATGTAGAAATATACAAAATCATAATAAGTCAAATAAAAGTAATGATAAAGTTAAAAAAGGTTATTAATAAATTAAATATTTAAAATAATTTTATTATTCGGGAATATAAAGACACATGAGACAAGTCAGACTCAAGGTACGAGATTTTCATTTCGTTGTTTACATCTGTGAGATAAATTTCATATACACCACTTAATTATTTTGTGTGGTTTATCTTCTGACAATTTTGATATATTATATCATTAATCCTTTTATATTCAATGTATTTATAACTTTAATTTTATTTTATTCTTTCATGAGGCTAATGATTTAAAATTCTTAAAAATGGTATGGGGGTACTTTGGAATGTTTAAATATTATTTTCCTCAAGAATAATTTTAATAATATTTCAAAGTAATTAAATTAGAGGAAATTATATGATCATTCTTCAATAAACCCTTTAATATTCCTCTACTCTTGTTATTCATGACCTTTTTCAAGTATTAGTACTATTTTCTACTCTTTGGTACTTAAAATTTTTTAGAAACTATTTTTTAGAAAACCCCATATCATTTCTCTCTTTAGCCGGAGAACCTATTTTCTTATAAAAACACTACATTACAAAAGGTTTTCAAAAAATGTTTTTATCATTTCAAAAATTATTTATTTAATTAATTTTTACCCTTTTAGCCTTTTACCAATGTTTTTAAAGGAATATTCTTATCACTTTCCAAAGAAATAATTTTTCTAACATTTTTACCATGCAAAAAGAATTTTATTTTTACCACATATGGCATGTAGGAATTTATCCGGTGTAATTTATTTGAAGCATACTTGTCATGTTTAAAATATTAATTTTTAATGAAAATGTTTTCAAAATTTATTTTTAATGAAATGGTTTTTCAAGAGAAATTTCAAAATAAATGGATATTTTCATCAAGAATGTTTTTAAAAGATATTTTTATAGTATTTCTATTAATAAATGTAAAGAACCCATTATTTTTACTCCACTTGGGATATTTTGTATTTGTACCATGCTTGTTCTTCCTTTAGGTGGTTTATGATTGATTTTTACAAGGATAGTATTAACACTCACTTCCTTTATTCCTTTTATTCCCCTTGAAATATTTAAATTACTATGATCATTGAACATTGAATTTCCCCTAAATATCCATATAATTTATCATGTAAATGATTATTTCCTAAATAGTATATCATTTTTATAGATGGTGTTCACTTTCAAAGTTATTTGATACCCAATTAAATAATGATAAAACTATATCTTCTACTCCGTACAGATATTTGATAAGGAAAATTCTTAAATTGCTTATTCGATATATGAGGAATTATTTTGATAGGTAAAACATGGGTGGGTACTAATTATTGATAGTCCATAGATGTATCAGTAGTCTCATGAGATTAATTATTTACACAAATTATATGGAATTCTACCTGATATTCTAAAATTTATTATGAAAGGTCTTGATAGTAAAGATACCATATACCTAAGAAACATGGCTTATTATCTAATAAAAACACATATTTTGATTACATTTTAATGGTATTAAATGTTTATTTTTGATCTTATGGTCCTGAGTTAGTGGATTTTAATTTTGACCATCCATTCTCAGCATTTGTGCACTTCATGCCTAATATGCACCAATTTAGGCCCAATGTTTCATCTAATTTCAAAGAATTTAATTATCCATATTTTAATTTTATATTTTTTAAATGCATATAAACTTAAATATGAACATTTTTCATTCAAGGATCAATGGAGGATTCATAAAGTATGATGAGGATTTTTGGTGAAGAAAGGAAACAATTCTGGAGAAGGCAGATTGGATATCCTCCCACTGATCGGACTGTGGGGCCCACAATATAGGCCCAATGAAGCCCCAAATTCATGGGATGCTAGAAAACATATATAGGAACAAATAATGATTCTGTAGACAGTGCTAATTCGTCCTCAATGGTGGTGATTAAGGTGGTCCATGTTGAAGATTCAATTCTGGGCCAGATTCTGCGACTCAGAAAAACAGCCCGCTATTTCAATCATATCTCCCGAACCACAAAGTATTTTGGGCTGAAATTTTACAAGATATTAGGGGACATCTGGGGGTTCATTGAATTATTCTATGGCCTACTCCAATTCGGCCTTCTAGATGGTTCTTTCGGCGCTTCTGTTCGGTGTAAAAAGCTAGCTCCCGCTTCGAGGCAAGAGTTGAAAAGTCTCTTATGCATTAAATGTCCACCCACCTTTCTCCAAAAAAATTAATTAAATGCACATGGGATGATGGGATCTCGGACAAAGGCTTCCAAAATTCCTATTTAAGTCATTAGGTATGGAGGATTTGAGGATATTGGTGCTTTATTTTCATTGTAATGTTATTATGCCAATTTGCCTTTGTAATGTTCTTCCTTCTCATGTAAATTGTTTGAATCACCTTAGTCTTCAATAAAAGTTCTTCTTATTCTCTTTTTCTGTTCTTATCCTTATCACCTTGATACCTTTGCCTCAAGGTGTGAATTTATTCACACAAAACCTTGTGATTTTGTTCACACAACGGTGGAGTGATCGTTATTTTTGTTGTTTTTACTTCTTCAATTCCACCCTCGTAAGTCTACTTTCTGCTTCTGTTGAGAACTTGTCATCAATGGAGGGGTAGCTCTTTTATGGGTTGATCCAAGGGAGTAGCAAGGGGATGGATTGAATGTTATTTCTCACACCCTAAATGTTATTAATTTCTTTTAATTGAGTTTCTTTCATTCAATGATTTTTGTTCTTCCTCTTCCTTATTGAATTTATTCACCCCACTTTCATGTGCTAATTACATCCTTTACCTTGGAGTGCTCATGAAAATGATCCTACAAGTGTATAGGTAATTATCATGTGTTTTGAAGGTGTTTAATCAGTAAGTGACAAGGTTAGTTTGAATTCATTGCATGAATCCTTCTCGAGTTAATGAAATTAAAATCGTAAAAAAATGAATTCATTCAATCCACCCCGAGCAATAACCTAGGATCAACTCATTTTCTCATAATTTTAATTCACATATATCTTTTAGTTCTCTTTCAAAAACATCTAAAATCAACCCAAGTTGGCCACTTCGTAGCCAAAAATCCATCTCTTTTTATTGAGTTTCTAAAGGTTCTTCTTATGTCTCTGAGGATTCGACAACCCAAGCTACACTACAAGTGACCGCTTGACCCTTAAAACTTGGGTAAATTTGGGCGAAACCAAATTTTGGCACTGTTTTCAGGGACCAAGTAAGTTCCTTAGACAAAAACCTTCTTTCCTCACCCCCATTCTTCTATTCTCACCCAATATATCTTATCTTTTCCCTTTCTCTCTTTTTTTTCTTTTGGCGCATGTCCGCCTTCACCCGTGATAACTCAAACAGACTAGTTAGGGTGGAAAGTCATAGGATAGGGGAGTCAAGTACACCATTGGATCCTAATATTCATAATACCCTAGAGTTAAATATTGAGTCAATTTTAATGGAGGGTCTTCAAAGAAACCAACTCATAAACCTGGGTGGGAACCAAAATGGAAATCCAAATGAGGCAGCCCCAAATTTGGAGAATGCAGTCGATCAAACCATGAATGACTACCTTAGCCCTACCTGGACCAATGAACCCTCTTGCATTAGGAATGCTTCCCTAGGAGATTACCACTATGTATTTAAACCTCATTTCCTAAACCACCTTCCAACCTTCCATGAGATGGAGTCAGAAATGCCTTACCTTCATGTCAAGGTGTTCAATGACATTGTTGAAACCATGTGCTCACCACATCAACTTGAGTCAGCTAAGATGAGGCTCTTTCCTTTCTCACTTAAGGATCGAGCAAAGAACTGGTTAAATAATCTAAGACCTTCATCAATCCACACTTGTAACCAACTGAAAAGAGAATTCTAAAAGAAATACTTTCCCCACCACAAAACAATTGCACTTAAAAAGAGTATCCAAAACTTTTTTGAAAAAGAGGGAGAGTCATTTTATGAAACATGGGAGAGGTTCAAAGACACCCTAAACAAGGTTCCACACCATGGTTTCTCTATTCCTGAACAAGTAAGAATTTTCTATGAAGTTTTGGGCCTGAGGAACAAACAATTCATTGACATGATGTGTAATGGGACCTTTAAAAACAAATCCCCAAATGATGCTTACGAGTATCTAGAAATCCTTTCTGAACAAAACCAAACATGGGGAACATCACCTTATTCTGAAAAGCCTCAAAGAACTACTGGAATGAAAACACTTAGGGAAGAGGAAAGCCTTAGGGCCAAACTTGCAGCACTCTCTAGGAAGGTTGAAGAGATAGACCATGGGAAAATCAATGAAATCCAAACTGTAGACCTTGTTTGCACAATCTGTGACAAACATGACCACAAAACAGACAACTTCCCAACCATTCCGTCCATCAAGGATGTTCTTTTAGGAGGAACACCTGCTGAAGTCAATGACCTAAACTTTCAAAATCCTCAATACCCAAACACATTCAACCCAAGGTATAATGACCACCCAGGCTTCTGATGGAAAGATAACCAACAACCTAGCCAACCACAAGGACCAAACCCCTACCCTACACAAAATTTTCAAAACCATAACCAATTCCAGCCACAACCAGTCCAATACCAACATCCTCCAGTCCAATACCAACAACCCATAAAACAACCAAAGTATCCCCCTGGGATAACCCAACCAACACAAGCCCCTTCTCAATCTTTCCCTATCCCAATCCTTGAACAACTGTGCAAACAAATGGAAAGGATGAACTCAGAAGTATCTTCCCTGAAACAAGAACTTCAAACCATCAAAATTGGAAAGGAACCCATGCCCACACAGGCCATTCCACAACAAACATCAAGGGGGGAGACAAGTTGCACTCAAACAACTCATGAACAACTAAAGTCTATGATAGTTTTGAGAAGTGGGAAATCAATTGAGAAACCTGAACAAATAGTTCAAAACCCACATGAAGATTCAAAATCTAATGAAAATTCAAATGAAACACATGAAAAAACTGAATATACTAATAAAATTGTGAAAGAAACAACTCTTCAAAAAACAACCCCACAACCTGCCCCATTTCCTCAACGCATGAGGGGGGAAACCAAGCCTGAATTGAGTGAAACATTGAGGGAAATTTTCTCACAAGTCAAGTTGAACATTACACTCCTCGATGCCATTCAAACCATTCCTACATACTCAAAATACCTTAAGGACCTCTGCACATTTAAACGGAAATTCTCACATAAGAACCAAGTCCTTCTGGCAGCAAATGTTAGCACAACAATCCAAGGAACCCTTCCTCCAAAGATGAAAGACCCAGGATGCCCTTACATAAATGTTGAACTAGGAGAGAAAAAAAATTTCAAAGCCTTGTGTGATCTAGGAGCTAGTGTGAACATCATTCCTTATGGTATGTATTGTCATTTAGGGCTCGAAGAACTCCAACCCCCATCTGTCACTCTTCAACTTTCTGATCGTAGTATTCGAGTTCCAAAGGGGATCTTAAAGGATGTTTTGGTGAA
The DNA here is from genome assembly GCA_963277665.1 of Viscum album. NCBI lineage: Eukaryota > Viridiplantae > Streptophyta > Magnoliopsida > Santalales > Viscaceae > Viscum > Viscum album. Next base: position 695,460,306 of record OY728132.1, on the reverse strand, counting down.
AGTTGAAAATTTCATTTACCCAGCTGACTTTATTGTTCTAGACAATCACCCAAGCTTAGGTCCTAGGGAGAAAACCCCAATCAACCTTGGTCGTCCCTTCCTTACAACAATCAACTCTATTATCCGAGTCTGAAATGGGAACATGACCATCACCTTTGGAAACATGAGTCTATACTTGAACATCTACAATGAAAACTCTCAAATTGGGGATGATGAAGAGATCCATGAGGTTAATTAGATAGGTAGTGTTGATATTGAACTCAAGGAACATCAAAGAATTACTGAAGGATGTTTAAGTCAAGAATAGATTGATTTTCTTTGTTCACATGAGGGAAATTTGTCTCCTTGGCTTGAATCTCTTTCAGATTGCTCTATTGATGATTTTCTAGAATCACCAATCAATGATACCATGGGTGAAATCAATAACATCAAGTCCATACCCATTCATGAAACTAATCTATCTAATTCAGTGGATGAAAATTCTTTTCACAAGGAACCAATTTTGTCAAGAAATCTGAACAAAGAAACTGAGTTCAATACAAAGTCTCATCCTTTCTTGGAAAGTGATAACCACTCTGATATTGAATTTAAGGTTTTACCTTCATCACTCAGGTATGCGTTCTTAGGGGAAAACCAATCATTTCTTGTTGTCATTTCTTCTTCTCTTGAATACAATCATGAGAGGATGCTTCTAGATGTCCTTAGGAGACACAAGAAAGCCATTGGATGGACCCTATCTGATATTCCTGGGATTATCCCACTAATTGGGACTCATAGAATTTTTCTAGAATTCGATTCAAATCCATTTCATCAACCTCAGCGGTGACTCAATCCTAATATCATGGAAGTAGTGAGAAAAGAACTTTTAAAATTGTTAAAAGCTGGTATTATCTATCCTATAGCTGAGAGTGAGTGGGTTAGCCCAATCCATGTGGTTCCAAAGAAGGATGGAATCACAGTAATAACCAATAATGATGGAGAGAAACTTCCAACAGGGGTCAGTAGTGGATGGAGAGTATGTATTGACTATAGGAAACTCAACTCTTGTACCAAGAAAGACCAGTTCCCCTTGCCCTTTATTGATCAAGTCCTCGAGCGAGTGGCGGGTCATCAATTATACTGCTTCATAGATGGATTCTCTGGGTATAATCAAATCGAAGTCTCCTTAGAGGATCAAGGAAAAACAACCTTCACCTGTCCATTCAACACTTTTTCCTTCAAGTGCATGCCCTTTGGGTTATGTAATGCCCCTCGTACCTTCCAGCGGTGCATGATGGGAATCTTCTCAGACATGGTGGGGGATTGTTTAGAGGTCTTCATGGATTATTTATCCATATTTGGGGATACTTTTGAGGGATTCATTCTAAATGTTGAAAAGGTTTTTTCAAGGTGTGAGGATAAGAATCTCATACTAAATTGAGAAAAATTTCATTTCATGGTATGGGAAGGACATGTTCTAGGTCATCTGGTATCTGGTAGAGGGATTGAAGTTGATAAAGCTAAGGTTGACATCATTCGTCACCTTCCCTCTCCTAAAACTGTTAAGGAAGTGAGGTCCTTCTTAGGACATGCTGGCTTTTATAGAAGGTTCATTAGGAATTTCAGCTCTATTTCTCGACCACTTTGTGCTCTATTGGTAAAAGATGCTCCATTTTTATGGACAGAAAGCTGTGAGGAATCATTCTCTACACTCAAGTCAACTCTTATATCTCCACCTATCATGAAATCTCCAAATTGGAAACTTCCTTTCGAGCTCATGCGTGATGCAAGTGACTTCGCTGTAGGGGAAGTCTTAGGACAACTGTGTGAGAAAACTCCATGTGTCATTGCTTATGCAAGAAAATCTTTAAATGATGCACAAATAAACTACACTACCACTAAGAAAGAGCTGCTTGTTGTTGTATTTTACTTAGATAAATTCAGGTTTTATCTCTTAGGATCACCCATTATTGTCTTCACTGACCATTCAGCCCTAAAATACCTTTTCCAAAAACAAGATGCCAAGGCTATATTGATTAGGTGGGTCCTTCTTCTTCAAGAGTTCGATTTAACCATTAAGGATAAAAAGGGTGTTGAAAATGTTGTAGCTGATCACCTATCTATGATGGAATTCAAAGACAACTCACACCACCTCTCTGTGTCTAATTCATTTCCCGATGAGCACCTCTATTCAGTGAGTGATTGCCCTTGGTATGCTGACATAGCAAACCATTTGGTGACGGGTGACATTCCAAAATTCCTGGAGACCCAAGCTAAGAGGAAATTACTTTCTGATGTCAAACACTATGTGTTTGATGATCCTTACCTCTTCAAGTTCTGTCCTAATCAAATCATCAGGAGATGTGTTCCCGAGTCTGAACAAGAGACCATTCTAAAATTTTGTCATGGAGAGGCATGTGGAGGCCACTTTTCTACAAAAAAACCACTAAAAAGGTCCTATAAAGTGGTTTCTACTGGCTGAACCTCACTAAGGATTCCTTCGAATTCTGTAAAAGTTGTCCTCAGTGTTAGCAATTAGGATCCATTTCCAAAAGGAATCAAATGCCCCTCACTCCCATTCTGGTCGTTGAAATCTTTGATTGTTGGGGAATTGATTTCATGGGACCCTTTCCAAACTGTAAGGGATACCTCTACATCCTCTTAGCTGTTGATTATGTCTCAAAATTGGTTGAAGCCATTCCCACCAAGACTAATGATCATCAAGTTGTGATCTGATTCCTAAAAGAGCATATCGTTTCTAGATTTGGAATTCCGAGGGCTATAATAAGTGATCGTGGAACCCATTTCTGTAATCGCCCTTTCTCTTCACTCATGTCTAAGTATGGAATTTCTCATAATGTTTCCACTGCATACCATCCTCAAACCAATGGTCAAGATGAGTTAGCAAATAGGGAGATTAAGTAAATTCTTGAAAAAGTTTTCAACCCCTCTAGGAAAGATTGGTCTAAGAAACTCTTGGATGCTCTTTGGGAATATCGTACAGCATTAAAAACCATCCTAGGAATGTCACCATATAGGTTGGTTTATGGAAAATCATGCCATTTACCTGTTGAAATTGAGCATAAGGCATTTTGGGCAATCAAAAAAATGAATTTCGACATTTCTTTAGCTGAAGAAAAGAGGAAATTAGATCTTAATGAACTTGAGGAACTTAGGATGGAGGCTTATGAAAATTCAAGGATAAATAAATCTAGAGTTCAAGCCTACCAATCTAGTAATATCAAAGTCAAACAATTTGAACTGGGAAAACTTGTGCTCTTGTATAGTTCAAAACTTCATTTACACCTAGGAAAGTTAAGGTCTAGATGGTCAGGTCCGTTCATAGTGCATCATGTGTACCCCCATGGGGAAGTAGAGATTCAGGATCCCACAAGTGGTAACATTTTTAAGGTCAATGGTCATAGGTTAAAACCATTCATTGAATCATTCAATAAATAGTAAATAGAGGTAGAGTTAACAGATCCAACCTATGAACCAGAAAAAAATTGATAGATTTAGGATCCATGTCAGGATAACGACGTTAAACAAAAGCGCTGCACGGGAGGCAACCTGTGGTCTTCATGTTTCTAATCTTTGTGAATCATATTTTTTTCTCTTCTTCTTCATTTTGTTATTTAAAAAAAATATATAGACTGTTGACATGTTCTTCTTTTATGAGTAAGGATGGGTATGAAAGGGGAGCACCGTATTCATCTGTGTCACGCGATGTGATCCCTGAATAATACCTTACCCAGAAAATATAAAGAAGACAATGTATCATCAGTTTATTTTATTTTATTGGTATTTAGAAAAAAATATATTTTTGACCTGTTCTTCTTTTATGAGTAAGTATGAGTATGAAAGGGGAGCATTGTATTCATCCGTGTCACACGGTGTGATCCCTAAGTAATACCTTACCCAAAAATTTAAGAGAAGACAATGTATCATCAGTTTATGTTATTTATACCTTTTTTTAGGTTAAAAAAATACAAAAAAATATATATTAAAAAAAAATTAAAGGCATGTCATAGGTCATTGGGAAAAGCTGGTCACAACCATCCAAGCCATTGGGAGATAAACCATAACTGAAGGGAGACATGGGAATGCATTTTCAACATCAACCACCAGGTGACTTCATTCCATAATTTTCATTTTTAATGTCTTCATTGAACTTCTATCATGTCACTTCTATGTTTCAATTCTTTAAACACTGGGGACAGTGCATTCCATGTTGGGGGGAGATGAAAATGTGTGGAAGGAAAAATGTCATTAACCTTGAACATGATAACACACATTCCAAACTCTGAAATTGGATATCAAATAATTTTGCATGCCTTGATTCTGATTTTAATGCAAGATTATGTTCATGTGTATAGATATTGGAAAGTGCGGTTGTCCGATGTGATTTTTCACTGTTATATTTTCATCCATTTAATAAAAAAACACAATGCACGTCCTCTAGATTGGGGGGGGTTCTTAGTTTGAGTTCTTTGGGACCCATAATAAATAGCTTAGTATTGGCGATCATTTTAATTTTAACATGAGTATTCAAAAAAAAAAAATTGCGCGTAGAGCAATGAATTGACCTAATGTGTGGCTTTCGGCACTTGGGGATCATGACTCCATAGTTGTCTGGCCCAGAGTTGGGCATTTTATCTCTATTTGTGGTAATTTGAATTTGTTTTTGATTGAGTTAACTCGAGATCATGCCCGAGTATGTGAGCTTCACTTGGTGCCCTAAGGTCTTTGAGCCTGGGAGTCATCGGCAAAGTCATGCTACATGGGTTGACTCGATTGAGTTCAATTTCAATTACCATGGAAAAATTGCAAAAAAAACCCAAAAAAAAAAGAAAATAAAAAAATGAGTACTCATCTTATTATTAAAATTTTATTTCTCCTAGTGCTTCCATCTTTTCTCCCTCGAATGGAAATGAACCCCCATGTCTATTGTGACGCATAACACTTCATCATGCTTAATTGAATTTGGATGAAATATGGAAATGAAATTGAACAAAGTAATGGGCTTGGGCTTGAGATATGCTTATGGACATAGCTTGTTTTAAATTATTTTGATTGGTTTCATAATTTTTTGGTATGTGATCTTTGGGTGAGAAATGTGTATTAAAATGTTTTTGGAAAATGTCATTTGAATTTCGTTTTTGTGAGATATATTTTGCTCGGAACTAGAAAAACTCAAGTTGGGGGTGTGATTATCCAATAGAAACACATATTTAAATTACATTTTAATGGTATTAAATTTTTATTTTTGATCTTATGGGCCTAAGTTAGTGGGTTTTAATTTTGAACATTCATTCTCAGCATTTGTGCACTTCATGCCTAATATGCACCAATTTAGGCCCAATGTTTCATCTGATTTAAAAGAATGTAATTATCCATATTTTAATTTTATATTTTTTTAAATGGATATAAACTTAAATATGAACATTTTTCATTTAGGGATCAATGGAGGATTCATAAAGTATGATGAGTATTTTTGGTGAAGAAAGGAAACAATTCTGGAGAAGGCGGATTGGATATCATCCCACTGATCGGACTGTGGGGCCCACAATATATTCCCAATGAAGCCCAAATTTCATGGAAGGCTATAAAAAATACAGAGAAACAAATAATGATTCTGTATCTAGTGCTAATTCGTCCTCAATGGTGGTGATTAAGGCATTCCAAGTTGAAGATTCAATTCTGGGCCAGATTCTACGGCCCAGAAAAACAGCCCACTATTTCAATCATATCTCCCGAACCACAAAGTATTTTGGGCTTCAATTTTACAGGATATTAGGGGACATCCGGGGGTACATTTACGTCTACTATGTCCCACTCCAACTCGGCCTTCTAGATGGTTCTTTCGGCACTTCTATTCGTTGTAGAAAGCTGTCTCCCACTTCGAGGCAAGAGTTGAAAAGTCTCTTATGCATTAAATTTCCACCCACCTTTCTCCAACAAAATTAATTAAATGCACATGGGATGATGGGATCTCGTCAAAAGGATTCCAAAATTCCTATTTAAGGTAGTAGGGATGGAGTATTTGAGGATATTGGCGCTTTCTTTTCATTGTAATGTTATTATGCCAATTTGCCTTTGTAATGTTCTTCCTTCTCATGTAAGTTGTTCGAATCACCTTAGTCTTCAATAAAAGTTCTTCTTCTTCTCTGGTTATGTTCTTCTCCTTATCACCTTGATACCGTTGCCTCAAGGTGTGAATTTATTCACACAAAACCTTGTGATTTTGTTCACACAACGGTGGAGTGATCGTTATTTTTGTTGTTTTTACTTCTTCAATTCCACCCTCATAAGTCTACTTTCTGCTTCCATTGAGAACTTGTCATCAATGGAGGGGTAGCTCTTTTATGGGTTGATCCAAGGGAGTAGCAAGGGGCTGGATTGAGTGTTATTTCTCATGCCCTAAATGTTATTAATTTTTTTTAATTGAGTTTCTTTCATTCAATGATTTTTATTCTTCCTCTTCCTTATTGAGTTTATTCACCCCACTTTCATGTGCTAATTACATCATTTACCTTGGAGTGCTCATGAAAATGATCCTACAAGTTTATAGGTGATTATCATGTGTTGTTAAGGTGTTTAATCAGTAAGTGATGAGGTTAGTTTGAATTCATTGTATGAATCCTTCTCGAGTTAATGAAATTAAAATCGTAAAAAAAGGAATTCATTCAATCCACCCCGAGCAATAACCTAGGATCAACTCATTTTCTCATAATTTGAATTCACATATATCTTTTAGTGATCTTTCAAAAACAACTAAAATCAACCCAAGTTGTCCACTTCATATCCAAAAATCCATCTTTTTTTATTGAGTGTCTAAAGGTTCTTCTTAGGTCTCTGAGGATTCGACAACCCAAGCTACACTACAAGCAACCGCTTGACCCATAAAACTTGGGTGAATTTGGGCGCAACCAATGGCGTCCAACAATTAATCATTTCTTTCATTTAGATTCAGTTATTATTCATCCATGATATTTTGAATCAATGTATTTATGGATGAATTTCATTCTCAGTTTATTTATTAAATGGCATGTGTTTCAGTTTGTTACCTTTTCATATTGATTTTTTCTTATCAAGTTATTTTTAATGGCATGTGTTTCCATTTTTTACCTTTCCATATTTTTTATGCACTTTCTTCTCAGTTTTTTGATTACATGGTATGTCTGTTTAGTTATGTAAGATTCCATAATTATTATTCTCATTGATTTTTTATTGCTTTTGTTATACTTTACTCTTACTGAGAATTTGAGCTTACCCTTATTTTTTTCCCATGAATCCAAGAAGTGTATTATGAAAGATATGTAGGTATATATAAGATAGAATAAATTTATCCTTGAAATAAAAAAATATTTTTTAATTATTGTATTCATTTCTAATACAATACTTCTTTATGTGTTTGGTTTACCAAGACTACTAAACTCTTTAGTCCTTTAGGATTTTATTCTTTGTAATCATTCCAAAGTAATGGTAATAGACATAGGCTCCAGACTCTCTAGGGTAGGGTTGATATAGTTAGTATGAAAGGAGGTTTAGTGGAATACTTGGGAACTATATTTAGGAAAAAATACATTATTTAACATAGCCCTAAGGTATAATTTGACAACAAGTATAAAAGAACATCCTAGAATTTTGAAAAGATAGATATTATGTGGGTTTTTCCAGAAATACATCTTTTTCTAGATACTGAAAGTGAAATTGGTTCGAGAACAGATGTATCTAGGAGTAAAAAATCCGACAAGATGCATTAGGCCAGACTCGGCATAACCTAGTACCTAATAATGGGTCTTACTACATGCTTATTTTGACGATCCCAGGAGATATTCTTATCATAATTCACATTTTCTTTACAAGCCATTATGATTTATTTTGATAATGAATAACCTAGGTTAATCCTAAGGTGTTTTATATTGAAGATAAGGTGTCATGATTTAGATATCCAATAAATGATTATAGTTTTTTCTATGAATATTGTTACACACACTATGCTTTCTAATTTTAGTAAATGGATGGTTCCCAAAGGAGTCACGTTAACATTGAATATGAAGGGAAAGGTGGTGGTAATGAGAAACCAAATAAGGTGTTGATAGTAGTGAAAGATATCAGGTTTATGCCTAATAATTTTCCCCTAAATATGATTAACAACATATACCTTAACCAACTCCCAAACCCACCAAATAAGATAAGGATAGAGTTTTTTAAGAGCTCAAGTCGTGGATACGATTGAGAGAAGAAGGAACAATTTCTTTTATGAAATAAATATGGATGGAAACACCTAGGAAAGTGTCTCAATATAATGGGGAAATGATTTATATGTAGGAATTAAGGGAATAAAGAATTACAAGGAAAAATGAAGAGTATAATGGAAATAAATAAAAAAATCATCCTAAGGAACCATTTGTAGTTCATTACCGTAAATGTGGGTAACTTGGACATTACATGAATAAATTACCTCTTCTAGATGATAATAACTAGACCTATGAAGGACCTATGTATAAATAAGTGGATGGAGTATTTATGTGTTGGGGTTGTATTGAAAACCTGAGATAAAAGGTTTCTTAGTGATTAACCTTATTTCAAGGATTTCTATCATATTTATTTTGGAAATTAAATTAATATGGTTTTAGAAAAGGAAAACTTGTATTTCGGGTGACAACCCATAAAATCTAGGAAGGATGAGGGATTTTAACCCATTACCAAAGAAAGATAAGGATTTAATTCTAATCACTGACCTATGAAATGTCCTGGTTAATATGTCATTGTTCTTAATTAAAAAATTTGATGAATAAATATTAATGATGAACCAGTAGTGTAATTTTTTAGGTTTAGATATTAAACCCTTAACCATATTGGATTTGGATAATAGTTAGAGACAAATGTAAAAAAAATCGCTCTTTTATGAGCCTTACGATCTGTTAATTGTTTATTTTAGTTCTTTAGAAATCAAGGTTAATTTTTGGATATACATTTCTTAATTAAGGTATAAATTATAATTTTATTGAAGCACAACAAAAATATGGAATTTTTCATATGAAATTAAAATGTATCATATAAGTAAATTTCTATATATTCTTAGGTATTAAAGAAATTTCTCAAAATGAGGAAAGTTATCTTTAAAAAATATTCTAATATATTAATTTTTGTTGAACTGATGGTCTTTTAAATCATTAGAGATTTATGGTTTTTAGGCCCTCAATGTTCTAATAATTATTCACTTGTTTATGATTTATTACCTCAATCACTCCCTATAAATATTTATGCTTTTTTCTCCATGTACATATCCCTACTTTCCACTAATTATCTCCTACTTAGAGACCTATTTATATGTTATTCCATGTATCCTTTTAACTTATCATTCTCTCTTTTCTATTGGATTTCTTACAAAATATTCTCACGATGTGGGATTTAAAAACATTGGAAATATTAAACAATATATTACCAAGATCAATTTTAAATTTCAAGGATGCAATTAAATTAAGGTGGGGAGAATATAACACCTTAAAAATTATAAAGTAAGAACATTATATTCGATAGTGTGTATGACATGCAAAAACAAGTGCGTAAGGGAATATAATATACCAAAACTTTACAATATATTTACTATTTTAAATAAATTCAATCTATGATAAAACTTTCAATACATGAAATACTAAGTTTTCTTATGTTACACACAACAAATACTTTCTTCAATAGCTAGTGTTATACATAAGACTGAGTTTTACCGAGCAACAATATATTATTAAAATATTATTATTTAATATAATAATATATAAACTAGATGTTATGAATAGTATTAAATAAATTATGAAAATATATAATGTACACAAATATAAAACTAATTCATTGGTTACAAATTAATTATAAATTAATATAAGAACCAATTGAAAATAAAGGGAGTATTTTTATAGAAAACTATTATTATGCTCACAAAGTTGTTTTTTCCTAATAAATTAAATTAATTGTAACTAGTGAATGAAATTAATGAAATAAATATTTTATATATCCAATAAAATATTTTTGAAATTTATCCAATATATTCTATAGACATATGATAAGAGAAAACACAACATTATACATAAAACCAATATATTTATAAAGGCACTTTTACCGAATTTTAATGAAGAACCTATTTTAAATCCATTTTTTAGAACTTTGATAAATATTATATGGAAAAAAACTCAACATTTGATATAGGAACATAAAAATTATGTTTGGGTTAATTTTTAGTATTTTTCAGTGAAGTTTTATTTTTTGATGAATAGTGAAGAATAATGAATTTTAACTCAAAACTAATTTTTTGTCTAATTTATTTATAAGGTTAAGTTATATTTTTTATTGATTTTAAATATTAATTAGATAAATTTTATATAATTTAATTCAATTTAGTTCATTTTTATCAATTTCACCATGAAATTGAATATAAAAACTTTGTAAACATTTAAACATTTTTACTTTAAAAAACATGCATTGTTGTCCCTTCTACTAGAATAAATTTTAAATTAATTTCTTCCAATTAGGAGATTGGAATTTGAAAAAAGGTATTTAATATTTGGAATCAGATTAATTTATAATTTATAATAAGTTTAAGTTATTTTTTTACAAAAAATATTAGAAATAGCAATTAAAATTAACTAAAATGATTAAGAGAAAATTTAGCTTAATAAAGGACTAAACCTTAAACTTAAGGGACAAGATGACTGATAAACTTGTACAAAATCCATTATCTATACATATTTTGACCCTATAATACCATTTCTTTAGTTTTTACCATTATTTCAACCAATATACTTGGGAAAAATATGGGTGGAATTCTCTTTCTAAAAATTTACAAGAGTATCACTCCTCCTCCACAATAAAAGGGAACTCAACCCTCCCACTTCCTCAGACCTCTCAGACCACGTTTTATCAACTGATATATGCCCAAATATCTCCTCAACATCTATACCCTAATCCAATAATCCTCTATTTTTTCATAAATCAAACCAAGGAATCCCTTTGGTGCAAACCAAAAGGAGTTACCCAAAGAATAGGTAACAACTTTCCTCAAGCTCTTTAGTTTTATTTCCTTTTACACCCCCTCAAATATCATTATTCCATGATTATATAATAACACTAGTATCCTCAATATACTGATTTTTTTGTTACGGTTTTGAATTACACTTATACACACTTCCATCTAATGGTAACGAACTTACCGTTTATGTGTACAGTGAACTACTACCTCAAGAAATGATGATTTTTCATTCATCCATTACCACCTCTCATGGAAGGAATTATTATGGAAACTATGTTTATATATGATATATATTATATTAATAATTTTTTTATGATTTTTAAATTTTTATATAGAACATAACTTTATGTTTTTTATTTTGTGTAAATACGATAACATCGTTAGTGGAAGTGTGGACTACCACCTCCAAAAAGGGATGTGATTCATTCACATGATATATAGAATGTATAAAACAATGGTTTTAATTAAAAATATGTGAAATAATATATATATATATATATATATATGATATTCATTAAATAATTACCTTTCTGTAAATAATATATATATATATATATCATTTTCTTTATTACCCTTTCACACACTTAAAAAATGATAACGTCATCCGTGGATGTGTGGAATACCACCTCCTCAATATGATGTGATTCCATTTACATCAGAATATTTTTATATATTTAATGTGTCATATTTTCCTGATTTTATTTTTAGAAATTTTTTAGGAAAATTATGAGACCAATACCTGAGATGGCGTGCGATTCTGAGGCCCAGCGTTCCCAGAACAATTCATTGTAAAATGTTAAGTATTTAATAGAATTTGTGCATAGATATCCTAAAAATTAGAATATCTTTTAAATAGGTGTGTGGATCAAATATATTATGGAACCTTTGAGCTCAAAATGGTGGCTTTACCCTAGGTGTGACCTAAATTTGGTCGGCACAGGTCATCTGAAGAAAAATTCACCATGGACGTGACTGTAACTAAAATAATTAAAAAAATGTTTTATTTTAAAATCCTAATAAATCATGATCAAATAATTAGATTTTCAGTCTGAGACCACCTTTGATTTTGTACTGTGGTGTTTTCCCTAGGTGAGACCTAACATCGGTCAATGTAGGTCAGCTGTGAAAAATAATTTTTGGAAATTTTAATGAATAAAATAAACTGTGAGTTTATTTTTATTTTAGAATTACATTGACACGTCGATGCTATTTCTTTTAAATGAAGAGATAGGTAGGGACCAAGGTTTGGGCTTATAATCCTAGAAATTATATAGAGTTTCTAGAGAGAATCCTTAGAGAATTTTCTCCGTAGTGATGACAAACACTGGGATCAAATATTATTCTTAACGGATCACCAATGGAAATAAATACTCAATAGAGAATGAACTATATCCCACATATGGAGTTCAATTTCTAGTTTCTTTTACCCATTCTTTATTTCTATGATGAATGTGGGTTAATCCTCAAACATATTGATCTATGGTTTGATCTTTATTGTGATATGGGTTATTATTACGAGATTATTGGGATATTAGTTTCTCATCTTCATTTATCCATATAATGAGAACGAACTGAGTCCAACATGAAAAAATACCAAGGTTTATTCCTCAGGATGTTCTTCTTGATTTTATCTCCGTCGTTCTTGGGATTCTTCTCTACTGGACCCTCGTGGACATAGATCGACTTTCCGGGAGGCTCTGAATGCAATCGGACCCCCGGATTGGAGGTAAAATGAAACATAAGTCGGATTTGTGCAAATTGGGACCCTATAATCATGGATATGCCTTAATTATAGAAATATGAGAATTGGAGGTGGCTCGGAGGTACGAGGAAGGGACCACCTATGCGGGTCCGACACGACGGTCTATAAAAGAGGCGTAGAGACAGAAGGTGGCAGTTGTGAGGACGGTTGCGAAAGGCGACAGTGGGCCGCGTGGGACGTGGTGGGAGGTCGCATGCTGTAATATCAGGCCTCGGACTCTCCAAGAATCCATATGCAGAGATGGAGGTCACATGGGACACAACCGATGACCGCATTGATTGAGCCAAATGGCCTGCGCATGATCATGTCGATCCAAAGGGGGTGGGTTGGCCCAGGAGAAATGGGCCAGGCTTAGCATAGTTGGACTGAGTTGAGTCAGACCCACTAGGTTAGGTCAGTGTCATGGCGGTCAGACCAAGCCACAGTCGGTCGTGGCATTCGACCATGACCCACAGTCGAATGAGTTAGCACACATCTAAGGAAACTACTAGATGGTTGACCATCATAGAAACTCGAGTTGTCATGGTGAGGTCGACCACGGGAGTAGCCATACTAGGTAGTTGGCCACCACAGTTGGTGGACCCTCTGTACGGTCATTCCACATGCCCAGTGGCATTCCCCCTTCAAAAAATTTAAATGGGAAAAACATTCAAATGGTGCATTCATTTCATGATCCGTCTGTGGAATTGGGACCCTTAAGACGAGATAATAATTTAGGAAAATCTTAAGTGGGTTTTTTTGGTATTGTGTATATGACTTAATGGCATGAGGAATGAGTTCTCTCATAATTAACATGCTTCAAGAAAACATTTTTGTGGCTGGTTGTGACCTAGAGACTATGTGTATTATGAAGACTGTGTTTCTTATGCATACTATGTGTCATATGAAGGCTTTTTGTCCTATGGAGACTGTGTGTCCTATGAAGATTGTGTGTCTTATGGAGACTTTGTGTACTATGGAGACTGTGTGTCTTTTTGAGACTGTGTGTCTTATTGGATTGAGTATATCTGGATGTTCTTGATATATTTGTTATAGACATATATCTATGTGGAGATAACTATGAATTCCTTAGTGGTATTCATTTATTGTATTCCTTGGTGGTATTACTTCATGGTATTTTCATTGTGGTATTCCTTCATGGTATTTCTTTGGTGGTATTCCTTCATGGTATTACCTTTGAGGTATTCCTTCATGGTATTTCTTTATTGGTATTCCTTCATGGTATTTATTTTGTGGTTTTTCTTCATGTTATTTCCTTTATGGTATTCCTTTGTGGTACTCCTTCATGGTATTTATTTTGTGGTATTCTTTTGTGGTATTCCATCATGATATTTTCTTTGAGATATTTACTTTTTTGTATTTATTTGTGGTTTCGAGGTATCCTACTAAGTATAGTTTTACTCACCACTGCATGGGTTTTTCCCACACATGTCGTGTATTGTACAGATGATCAACTCTTTGATGGAGCTCCATAAAGTCCAGGACCAGGTAGTCCCTTGTGAGACATGCCAAGGTGTGTTCTGGTGTCTTTTTTGATGAAAGTCCCAGTACCTCTTAATTTATAGGTTGGACTTGTGGTTGTAGTATCTTTCCTTTTAGTGGGCTTATTTTGGCCATGTTTACTTTTCAGTAGTTTCAATGATGTACTATGGTTGTGGGATATAGTGGTTTACATGAATTTTTTACTTTGTGATTTTAAATTTCAGAATTTGTGTCTCAGAGATGTGTGTGTGTTTGTGTGTGAATGTACTTAAAGAAATGCCTCTTATTTATGGGATATGACTACTCGATGCTAGTCACAAGCCCCTGGCCTATTGGAGGCCGGCATTGGGTAGTCATGGCATGGTCCCCTATGGTAAAGTTCGTGATAATATATAAGTATATATGATTAAATAATATAGTATTTATGATATAATGATCATTCTAGAATGATTAATGTTACTTACCTTTTTTCCATTATGATCATTAAAAAATGGGAACGTTACTCATGCGTATATATGACCTACCATCTACATGATTATAAGGTTGATTTATTTTTCATAACCATATTTAATGTTTATTTTAAAATTATAATTTATGTACACATATGATAATTATGTCATGATTATTATTCTGGAGATGTTATATAATGACCCCTTTCACCATAGTTGACCTATCAAAGTTATTTTGACGCATAAACCGAATTTGGTCAAAGCACCTGACATAAACTTAATTGCTTAAGTAGTCATTTACAAAATGGTAATAATTGAAATAAAAATAATGCTAAATATTAAAAAGGTTCTAAATCAAGTAAATAATTAACATAAGTTTATTATTCAGGAATATAAATACACATGAGACAAGTCAAAATCAAGGTAAGGGATTTTCATCTCACTTTTTACATCTATGAGATAAATGTCATATTCATCACTTACTTATTTTTTGTGGTGTATCTTATTCCCCTTTTGATATATTATATCATTAATACTTTTATCTTCGTGTTATTTAAACCTTTAATTTAATATAATTCCTTCATGAGGCTTATGATTTAAAACATTTCAAAGTGGTGCGGGACACATTGGAATGTTTAAAGATTATTTTCCTCGAGAATAATTTTAATAATCTTTCAAAGGTATTTCCATTAGAATAAATTATATAACCATTTTTAATTAAACCCTTTCATTTTCCTATCCTATGGTTATTAATGAACTTTTTCAAGTATTACTACTATTTTTTCACTCTTTGGTACTCAAAATGTTTTAGAAAATGTTTTTAAGAAAAACCAATTTCATTTCTCTCTTTAGTCAGAGAACATTTTTTCTTCTAAAAACTCAATTTTATAAAAAAAATTCAAATTTTTTTATCATTTATGAAATGATTTATTAAAAACGTTTTTACCAATTTTCCCTTTTACCAATATTTTTAAAGGAATATTTTTGTATCTTTCTGAATAAGGAATTTTTGTAACTCTTTTACCATGTAAAAGGAATGTTCTTTTTTACCTCATATGGCATGTATGGATTTACCCACCATCATTTCATTGAATATTATTTTACATGTTTAAAAGTTTACTTTTTAAATAAAAAATTTTTCCAAAGTTATTTTCAAAGAAAAGGTTTTTCAAAACAAAAGGATATTTTCTTCAAGAATGTTCTCAAAATATCGTTTTATAGTATTTTCATTCATCAATGACAACAACCATTTATTTTTTCTCCACTTGTGATATGTTATATTAATACTATCCTTATTCTTCCTCTGGATGGTTTATGATTTATTTCGACAAGGGTAGTATTGACATTAAATTCCTTGATTATTTTTAGTCCCCTTGAAATATTAAATTTTCTATGATCATTAAACATTGAATTTTCCTAAAATATCCATATAATTTTTTATGTATATGATTATTTTATAAACTTTATACCATTTTTACTTATGGTGTTTACTTTGAATGATATTTGGTATCCAAGAAAATATTTATAAATCCATATCTTCTACTCCATACAGATATCTAAAAAGGCACATTATTAAATCGATTATTTGATATATGAGAAATTATTTGGACAAGTATGACATGGGTGGGACCCGGTTACATATATCCCCTCGATGCATCAGTAGTCGCATGATATGAATTAGTTGTGAAAAAATGGATGATTTTCTACCTAATATGCTAAACTCTCTTATGAAATGTCTTGAAGGAAAAGGTACTATGTACCTAAGAAATATGGCATCCAATAATTAATAATTTCTTTCATTTAGATTCAATTATTATTCGTCCATGAGATTTTGTGTCGATATATCTATGGATTCATTTCATTCTTAATTTATTGATTAAATAACATGAGTTTCAATTTCTTAATTTTCCATGTTGATTTTGTCTTATATAGTTATTTTAATGGAATGTATTTCAAATTATTACATTTCTATATTTTTTTCACTTCCTTCACACTTTTTTTGATTACATGGTATGTGTTTTCTGCTATTTACCATTACATAATTATTATTCTCATAGATTAATTATTACTTCCTCTATACTTTACCCTTATTGAGCATTTCATATCACCCTTATTTTTTCCCTTTCCCTAAGAATACAATAATTATACTATGAAATATATGTAGGGATATACTAGATGGAATAGAGTTATCATTGAAAGAAACCAAAATGTTGTAATTATTGTATTCATTTGTAATACAAGACACATGTATGTATTTGGTTTACCAAGACTACTAAACACTTTGTTCCTTCAAGATTTTATTACTTATTATCAGGCTAATTTAATGGTAGTACACATTGGGTTCAGGATCTCTAGGTTCAGGTCACTACATAAAATATGTACCCTATATCACTTTAGAAGAGATTAAAGAAATTAACTACTATAAATAGGATCTTTCCCCACACCCCTATACCAACGGTTTTCACAAACTATTGGTATAGTTATTCTATATCAACGGTTTCATAAAAAATGTCTGGATAGACCTCCCTTCAACACCTGCTCTCTATCGAGCTCCTCTCATTCCATCTCAACTTCCTCTCATTCCCCACTTCTCTAATACCTATAGCACCGCTCCCCTCTTACCCTCCTCCCCTCCTCATTGTTGCTCCTATCCTGAATCCCCCTCATCATCACTCTCATCCCCCTCATGCTCCCCTCTTCCCATCCCACCTCCCCCTTGACTCTCTCCACTCACCTCTCCCTGCTCCCCACTCCCCACACCCCACTCCCCACTACTCTCTCATAGCTCCCTGCCTCTTGCCTCTCCCTTCCTCCTATCCCAAGCCCTAGAATCCTCTGCTCTCCCCTCCCTTTAAAACTCTTATCTCCATATGTCTTCCAAAATATGTGCACCAAGGTATTCCACCTCCCTCCTACATTGTTTCCCTTACAACATTTATGGTTTCAAAAGTTTCTTTTTTTGATTTATTCATAGATTTCACTAAATTATGGTAAAATAAATAAATTATGATAGAGATTGTTCTATGATTAGGAATAGGGGAACCCAAAATCATTACTTCCTATTTTTTCACATCGATTCATTGAGTTATTCAATGTTTCATATTATTCTAAGGGATTTTTTCCAAAATCAATTTTATTAGTTTTTTAATAGGTATTTTTAATTGGGGATTCGTGCCTACTAGATTCATATATGCATTGAGAGTGGAATATGAATTATTGCTGATGGTTTTGACATAGAATAATGTTCTGGTGAGTTGACAGATAATATGAAAGGGTTCAATTTAATTAATTAATTAATTATAATTAATTAATAACTGTTTATTGATGTGAATTAGAAGCTCAAGGCAATGTGATGAGCCTAGTTGATCAAAAGGGAGGATGGATAAGCTTGGTGGGCCTTTAAACCTAATGTTAGCCTTTGGAATCAAAGTTTAAAAGCCTTGGTAAAAGGTAGGTGGCCATTCATACTTGCCTTATGGAATTTACTTTTGTTTTATGATACATGTGGATGCTCAAGCATGCCATTGAGATTGTTTCCTATTATTAATTTATTTGAATAAAAGTTTTTCTTTAATTGAAAATGATTAATTGGAATAGCTAAATTCCAGGGGTCATGAATAACCCTAGTGTTCTTGCTTGACACTTCACTAATTTAAAATGTTTGGTTCATGTTCCCAACCACATTTAAATGGGTTTAAGACTTTTTTGTTGTTGTTGTTGTATCTAAATTTATTTGGTGTGTTCATTTTATGCATTGTAGGTGTGGGTAAGAGCTGCTCCGTTATGTTTCTATAATGGCCCCTTTACTACTAGGTTTATCACTACAATTGGGCATGCTCTCTTATTCTTATTCAGATTGTTTTTTCCTTGGTTTCTTTACCTACCTAATAATATAATACTTCCCATATCATTTTTTCATCAATACTAATGCACCAAATTTCCAACATTTAATTCCAATATTACATGAAAACCACTGTACATTATCCCAACTCGACATAACCTAACAACCCATACCATGAAACTCACTGAAGAATTTAAGGGAACAGGAATAATCTACACCAAAAATATAAATGGAAAATTCCTAAAAATTGTAAATATTTCATGTCACTGCTCCCTATCAATGACACAAATTTTTACATTCCTAAAAGGAATTGTTAAATCTCTCAAAGAAACCAAAGTAAAAACTTTATAAACTCTAAGAAACAATAACTAATTTAAAATAATTTTAAGTTGAAGTTGAGGTTGATGCACTAGTAATGGAATAGAAATGACTTAAATTGTTTAAAAACCATAAAGAAAACAAAATATTGAAGTTTGTTTGGTTTTGAGAAAAAATGAGATGAGTGTACCATGATTTTTTAGGTTTAGGTTAATACACTAAGTGAGGGATAGGTGTTTTGATTTTAATTTAAATGATTTAAGTACCAAACTATGGTGATTCTACTCTCATAGTGATCACCCTATATTTTATAAACCCTATTTTTCTTATCAGTTCATAATATATTTTATAGATAGGATTTTAGAACCAAATTTAGACATTGATACCCCAAACTGATGCATTTTTTGTGACATAATGGTAGATAGTTGATGCATATAGTAGGAAAACCCTTATCTCTTAGCAATGGTAAATATGAGAGATAAAGTTAATAATTAAGATGAAAGGATAAAATGCAACAACCCATTTAATAAATCTGACCCACTCCAACAAGAATTTTTCTCCTTGAAGAATAAATAAGAATCATACTCTTATTTAAACTTGCTAACAATGAGACATAAACATATTCTACATGCATCATCTGATATATCTATTAGTTGGGATGGATATTAACTCTAGTGGAGGATACCATACCCTTTTTATCACTTAGACCAAATAAAAAACTCTATTGAATGAAGATCCAAGGATCATGTAACTGGGAATAATACAAACCCAATATGATCCACATATTGAGGATCTTTGTTCCCTATGTAGTTGGATGGGAATACCAACCCTTACTCAGGATTATGCAAGGGATCTACATTCTAACATATCTTCACATCCAAAAAAAGGATTATATGAACTGAATAATTCCCTGAACAACATGCCTGATATCTATTGTCTGGTATCCAATCTAAATGGGAAAATAATTTAAATATCACTTCCTGTAAAATATCTAATATATAAGAAAAGGTAACCATCAAAATCTATGTGGAAATATTACACATTATAGACTACCTACACATCATAATATTACTTTGGATAAAGAGATATGTCATGTGCATGAATTTGGAAGAAGTAAACAATGTGTAATATTGTATACAAGGTGTGTAGAACTAAGAGAGGTACTTGGAATGTACCTTAGCTTATCATGTAATGCAAAATTATGTACATAATGTGTACCTCTATAACACACAACCTATAACTCCAGATTATAGGTTAATGAGTACTTTGAGAGGAACCAAAGTCATTTTCCACCCATGGTACATGCATTTTGGTCATGTAAAACATGGTGGTTACATTGAAATGATCTTCTGGGATTGTACTCCTTATTCATACTAGGATGTCAACTACAGGTACACAATTTGTGTTATAATATTTAACATCTATTGATATTAAATATTCTATAAACCATATCCATTTCATCCTTCAATTTATACTTCATAAGGTCTTCCCAACTAGACCATGTAGTCTAGAATTTTGGACCAAATTGTTGGCATAAACCAAATCGCATTGAATCCTCCAAAACATCCACTGATCATGATGATACCATTTCAATTTTTTTACATGGTTATAATTTCTTTATAGGTTCTATATGGAAGAGGTACCTATTGTTTTCTTGGGATAGATGTTATTGGTTTTATATTGGATTACCAATACATTGTATCCTTATTAAAATAATCTATAATATGAGAGGAGAAGTCTT
This sequence comes from Viscum album, assembly GCA_963277665.1. NCBI lineage: Eukaryota > Viridiplantae > Streptophyta > Magnoliopsida > Santalales > Viscaceae > Viscum > Viscum album. The sequence continues at coordinate 695,439,705 of OY728132.1, read as the reverse complement.
TAACTATTTTGATCTATTTATACTATCCACATATTATACTTGAATTATCAAAAGAATCACTATAAATATATTCTATATATATACCCTTGCCACTTTGTTCAATTTTAGGAATTGGTTGATCATTCTCTTACTTTATATTTTTTCCTTGCCTTATTTTTCTAGTTATTTTGTGTATTCATTAAATTTTCTTTTGATACTTCCATTTATAATTCATCAAAGATAGATACATAATTATTTATTTGATATTCTTATTCAAACATCTCAAAAATCCACTTTATCTTGAGGTATCTTAGGTATTTTTTGAGGTAACCTATAATTTTCACCCCTACCCTCTCCACCCCTCCCTTTTTAATAGCCTCGCCTCCCATTATTCCTCACATGGGACCACTAAGAAATATCTATGGGGACCCTGACAAACATTTGTTGTTGTTTATTTTTAGGATATAGTTTCTCATGTAGTTACCATGATTCCCCCTTTTAAAATGTGCTTTTTAGTCTATAATAGTGCCACATGCTCAATTATTGGCCTGTTTATTTTCCAGTACACACTCCTTGGCCCAAAATAGAAATCATGTTATTATATAGGGCCTGTATATTTCCTAGTACATGATTCTTAGCCTCTGATTCTGTAAAAACCTCCTATTATTTTTGGGTATGTATTTTTCTATAGGGCCTATTTTTTCTATGTATTTTATAGGGCCTATTTTTGGGATAGTTATTATACCAACCCTTATACCAATGGTTCAAAGTGAACTATTGGGGTAGCTATCTATCCTAAATGAATGAAAATGTCCAAGATAATATAAAAAAACAATAAAAACTAAATCTAATAAAAATTTCCCAAACTAACTTTTATCGAACAAAACCATACTAAGATGAAACTCAAGTCAAACTGATTATATACCATTAATAGAAAGATTAATTGTTAATTAATAGGAATTTACTATTTGATTGTATCATTTTAAAACATGAATATGTTTCTCCCTTGCTTGTAGGAAAATTATTTGACCCATGGGGTTTTGTGGTTATTATATGTTGGATGATGAATTTTATAGTCACAGGAGATAGGTATATTGTAGTTTAGTTTTTATTTTATTTTCTTCATCTCATCATCCACTTAGGAATTTTACTACTTTCTATGGATGGAGGGTAGTTATATTCTATGAGGGGGGCCAAAGGGCACTGGAGGTGGATACATGGTTTTCCTTGCAGGGGAGGTAGATCGGGGTAGTGGAGAGATTAATTATTGTGTTTCATTTTTTTTACACCTTTATATCATGTTGCTTCTATTTATTTTCTTTTCCTTCAGCATGGACGTCCAATGTATGGATGGGTCATGCCTAAATTTAATTTATTTTTTCTAGTTGTTTTAATTAATTTTTTGTGTGATAAATTTTTCCCAACTGGTGATTCCTTAATGCTCAGACACTTGTGTCAGCCCATGGGTGTAGCCCATCAACCTTACTTCATCCTAGTCATTCCTATATTAGAGTCTAACTAGGTCATTACTATGTTTAAACTATAGGAGGGACTAGGAAACATGGAATAACTAAAGAGGTATTTGGAAAATATTCACAATTCCATTGAGAATGATCATAAAATAATGATTATTTTAGAACATCTTTAAGGTATACAAGATAAACTCTCGGGAAGTGAGGAAAGATTGGTGAAAGGAAGAAATGTGTGTTGGGGAAAGAACCAATGATCAAATCAGAGTCATAGTTATTGAGAGATTGGGAGGTATGATTACTATGTTATAGTGGTTATGTTTTTTACAATAGTTCCATAATATAATATAATACAAACTTGATTACTAGATATAAATAGAACGTCCAAAATACATATAAGTGGGAATATTGATGACATAAGTGTGGATCATAGGGAGGAAATAACCTCTAATTTATAAAGAAAAGACACAAAACCACCCCTCGATCAAAGGGTCATGAAGGGGGAGGGAGGTATGGATTCCCATGGTTTGAAAAAATGGATGAGGAAAAGGGGACCTACCACTTCAAAGACACGAGGGGGGAATGTTATAACTTTTACCCTCAAAAAGACCACCAGTCATCCAGTGGTCTATTCCAGTTTTTCAGCAACCACCTATGCCCCTCCTTAATTCTCACATGAGCTCATGAGCTACATAAAGAGACCTATTATATTTTCCAAAATGCCTTTTCAATTGGTTTCAACCCTCAAAAATAGAACTCAAACAACTATTTAAAAACACCAATAGTAATTGAAAATTAAAACTTTTCCTCAAATTCTGAATGCATGTATGAACACATGGTTTCAAAATATCCCCACTATAATTCTTTTCATCCCTAATAAGTCTCAATTTTAAATGAATCCATATATACTTACCTATGTTAGTTAATAATTTATGGCTGAAAATCCTCATTTCACACCCAAATGCTCAAAACACGTCTTAGGAATAACCATTAATTTAAGGTTCTCTAACCAAAAAACTAGATCCAATGCTTGTTTTCATAATTGAAACACCTACATGTTGCTTACCTGATCCCATAGATATAAAAACACATATAGTTTCATTGTTTAACACCTATCAGGATTATGGTTCTCCCCACCATAAGATTCATCTTACCACCACCAATTCATATGATTTTGTGCCTCCTCCTTCAATATTAATATTGAAACATTTCTCCCATATTCTAATGATAAGAATTATAGTGGGGATACTCACTAAATGAATTATGATCACTATGGTGGACCTGTGTATAGAAAAGTATAGAAATATGCTAAAGATATCCCTATGTCATTTTCAAGATCATTTTTAGAGAGATGGGTGTTTTGGTGTATCATAATTTTTTAGTGGATAAAAATGTCCAAGTGTTAATCGTGTCCAACATTTTGAAGGGAATATTGCATAAAGAATTGTTTTTTCATGACTTGGTGTGAAGTTCAAAGGCATTTTGTTTGGAAGCACAACTCAAAAATGAGTTTCTATGTCATGAGGTTTAGGATTTTAAAAGGAAATCTTGAATGGTTTTTTTATGCCACAGATATTCAGTTGGAGGTTTAAAAGCTTTCTAAAGTTATGGACAATGTGGAGAATTAAAATGGAGGTATTATCATAAGATATTTGGATATTTTAAGTGGTGTATTTAAAAGGAGATATATACAGATTATGTGGATGGATAGTTAATAGTTTTCAATGGATGGTGATTCAAAACATGAAGAAGTTAATGGAAAACTATAGTGAATATGATAAAATATCTTTGAGTCTTATTTAGTATATTTATTTGAATTCAAAAACATGTTCTTTTACATGGAAACCTTGAGAATAAAGAGAAGATTATAGAAGCCTAGTGTGATCCACACCATTCAAAGTTGTTCATGAAAATAGCTAGCATATATATATATATATATATATTGCATGAGTCCGTTATGATAAGGGGAGATACCTACAAAAAATTACAACATATAGTTATTCAATAGTGAATAAGGGAAGTATAGACCTGGGCTATATTGATATATTTGTTTCAAAGACAAAAAAAAGGTAGGAAAAAGAGGGTGAACATGGGAACAAATTTCTAGTGAATAGATCTAGGTATCCTTTGAAGACAGAAGCTTACCATTGTTATATTTTGGCTAAAGAAAGAGTACATTGAAGAAATAATTCTAGTCTTGAAATTATCATCTAGAGAAGAGTTGTTGAATTTTAAGTGAATATAAATACTTAACCCTCAAACATGAGGTGTTGGTCTCATATGGTTTAAAGGAAAGAGGCAGCAAGCATTGAAGATCAATGAGCATCTATTCAGAATCAAAACTGAATGGTTTGTCAGTGACTCATGATTAATTAAAGAAGACATTCCTGTCTATAAAATAAATATTTTATCCCTTAAATTCCATGCCAAATGTGGTTTCTAACCAATTGAATCTGATTCTGATAGTCACTTAGAGTCAGATTCAAGCCACAATTAATTCCAATTATATTGGACAGCGTATCCAATTGCATACACCATAGCCAATAATTCAACTTCATACGCCACCCCAATTGTATTATGATTATAGAAACACCCTTTGACAAAGTATATGACTTATGTCCTCTGCACGATGACAGATAGTGCAGGAAAAATAATGTTGGTATCCAAATCATTAGATTGGATCCAGAGTGGGAATGTTTCCATATTCTCCATGACAAGAGGAATTTGGAAGGCTGAATAAAGCAGGCTTTGAGTTTCATTATCCATAATTGTGGTCGGACACCACATTCTAGTTTATAAAACTCCTTAACATTGAAGTGACCAAGTAGATTTTGTTTCTATATGAGGTGCATGATAGTGCAGGTTTACAGGTTTACAGGTACTTTGGAAGACTGGAAGTGAAGTGAAGGTTTACAGGTTTATAGGTTTACAGTGGGTTATCTAGCTTTGATGTTTTCTAGGGAGTAGATGATATAAAAACAATTCATAGAACCATTGGTATTCAATATGCTGGATAGTATATATAAATGGTTCATAGAATAATTGGTATTCAGTCTGTTGGACAACATATATCCCAACATTTTCATTGAAACCATTGGGATAGAATATATGTTGCATGTATACCAACAATTCAAAAACCATTAGAGTACATATATTCCATAGGTTTCATTGAAACCATTGGAATAGATTATATTTTGTATAGTATGTAAACCAACGGTTATTGAACCATTGGTACACATATATACCAATGGTTTCACTTAAATCGTTAGGATAGATTAATTTCAGGCAACCTATACCAACAGTTCTCTAGAAACCATTGGTATAGAGATATTGCAACGCCCAACATGCCATCAGTCCTTGAAACCATTGGGATATCCTTTGATAATGGTTTTAGGGGATATCCCAATGGTTTTGAACCGTTGGGATAGGTGAAATTTTTAGTAGTGATCCTTCTAAATAATAGGTAATCGTCTTGATCAACTCTTTCAAGTTTTTTTCTTCTTTCAAATCCTATCCATGTGTTGTTTCTATGATAAAGTAATAAATTCATCATAATATATATTTGAAGATCTTATTATGATTATGGTATAACCATATTCCATCTTTCATCCATCCTATGAAAAATGAAAGCATCGTGTGTGCGTACATACTACTTATCATCTTCATGTCATGGTGTAATCTATTTTTCGTCACCAATTTAGATATATGAGTATAATGATGAAAATAATAGATATATATAATAATTATGAAATGATATTAATTCTTGAAAAATTAATATACCATCAACCTCTTTACCCTTTCACCAATAAGGGAATGATACCATTGCTCATACGTGCGTACGGCCTACCGCCTCCACGACGCGATGTGATTCATTTTTCATATCCAACATTCACAAATGGCTATAAAAAATTATTTAATGATTAAATATGATATTTTATAACATTGATATCATTATGGATATGATGGATCTATATCCTATGCACTAGAACCTAGACCTACACGACAAAACATGCGTAGAAAAATGACACAATTAACACCTGAAATAAGTGTAATAACAAAATATTATTAACAAGTGGTAGATAATATGATATAATATGATAATATATGAAATTATAAATATGAATATGGTTCTAGTATAAATTAATAACTTTATTTAAACCATCATAAAATATGTTAAATAATGATACACTAAATGGAATCATGAGGTAAGGGGTTTATCATCTCACTTTTACTTCTCTGAGATATATACTTTATTCACCACTTATTTTTGTGGTGTTGTGTATATACTACTCCTATGATATTTTATGTCCTGAATATCATTATTATCACAATATTATAAGTTTTAATTAATGTTATTATTTCATGGGGAATATTATTCTACTGATTATAAAGTATTAAGGGTTATTTCACAATCTCATTATTATTCGAAATTGTTTAAGTTTAAGTCTCCACTGGGGAACATTTTTATTTTATGTCCATGTTTTCAAAAAATATTTTCAAAAAGGTTTTTAATATTACCTTAAAAATTCTTATAGTATTTTTACCCATGTTCGGATTTTTATAAAATGTTTTGAATAGAATATTATTTTTATTTTCTAAATGAGGTACTTTGTGACTTTTCTGGAAAAAAATACGAAAGGAATATTTATTTAACATATAATTCATGAATAGAATTTCTAGTCATAATAAAACTATAATGTTTTTTATATTACTTAAAATTTTTATAAGATTATTTTCAATAAAAAATCTTTTAAAATTGATCAACCTTTTAAATAAATAATTTCTATGTAAAAAGGGGTATTTATCTCCTAAATTTTTTAATGATTTTATTAGATTTTTTCATCTATGTAAATATTCTTAATTTAATTGTATGATTCATTGTGGTTGATATATTATGATATCATTTACCAAATTTTATTAAATGGTTTATGATTAGTTTGATTGTGGTTGTGTTATTTTGATACTATTCACCATATTACTCAGAATGTTTAGTGATTATGTTTACTGATTGGGGAAAGTTATATACATTTAAAATGTATTTTTTGTTTATGTTTCACCCAATTCATATGATAAATTAATTGGACTTAGTATGTGATGGTTGGGGGTGGATATATCCTCTCGATGAATCGATAGGTCTCACCCCTTTCTTGTGTTTTATTTTTCCCCAAGATTCCAAGAAGTATATTATGACTGATATACAGGGTTACATAAAGGAGGATAATGAAAGACTCAATGAAAATCTTATTTTATTTCATGTTTTAAAATGTAATTTTAATTTAAAATATCTATCTAGTTTACAAAAACATATAAACTATTCAATCCTTTAGGAATTTATTTCTATAATCAATATAGTGTAATAAAATAATGCACCGGATTCGGGCTTCTGGGTTGGGGTGTTACAGTTGGTATCATAGGAATTTTAGTAAAAACCTTGGAAACTATATTTAGAAAACATATATTAGGTAATATAACCATATAAATGAATTTGAGGATAAGCTAGTGTATAGGATATCATCCTATTTATTTAGTAATGATAATGGATAATGTAGGTTAAACATAAGGATTCATATATTGAGAAATTTTCACGATTTATATATCTTATAAATGATTCTTCATGACTATATCACTATGATTAGTATTGATAACATTCTACTTTGGGTTTTGTTCAATGTTTAGAATCATTAAGGTTATACAAGTAATGGTTATACCACTGATGATAAAGAGACTAAAATAGAAAAAATAATAAAGTATATATTAAGGAATTGTATGATGGATCATAGTTAATGGTTTAATAATGATGTATAATGATTAAATTTCTTGTGTATTTGGATTCAAGATTTTTTTCATCAATGGTGCTATGATTATAAGAATAATGAGATATATAAGGATTGTAATAAAATACTTCTTCTTTAAGTATTTTTAAGAATTCATGTTTTCATGGAGTTTTTAAGGTGACCAAGGAATTCAAATATTTTGTATGTGACAATAAAATCTACATTATTATCTTTTTAGAATCTAATGTTAAGATTGGTTTTGAAAATTTAGAGACCTTTTTGGACTATGAATTTATATAGATGTATTATGGATGAGTCTTAAGGTTATAATGGATTAAGTTGAACATTGGATATTATTTTTTGAGGTTAAAGTTTAATTCTTAATATTAGATAACTTATGCTAATGATTTTGGTTTTAGTAAACATTTAAAGGATGAAGGAATGAATCGCAAATCTTATGATTCACAAAAGTACTTTAGGCCAGAAAAATTCATCTTGAACATTCATTTCCAACTGTAAGGGATGAAGTAAAAAATTATATTGAAGCACAACCAAAGTATGAGATTATGCTTATGAAATGGACAGTAATCAAGTAATTTTATTTTCTCAAGTGATTATCTAGAGAGTAAATTAATCCATCAACTATAGGAAAAGGATTTTGGAGAAAAACAATATTCATTTACTCTCCTTACTTATAAATCAATTTACTCTTTAACCCATCATAGATTTATAATTTTTTTATGGTACCCTATCACTCTTTGAAAGTATACATTGTATACAACACTGAGCTTAAAAGAACCGTGATATACTATTAAATATTATTATTATAATCTAGCAGTTAAATTGGTGGGAATGAATAGTATTAACCACATTATGAAATTTATATAATATATTTTCAATATAATTTTTATCATTCATCTTATGTGCTTTCTAGTCAAAATATAAAAATAAATGCACTTTTATGCATAAAAAAGCTATATTATTTTAAAGAAGGTTTTACCACCTTTTAATGGCGCACTTATTTTAAATCTAGTTTTTAACAATTTTATAAATTTAATTTAAAAAATATACTTATTATTTTAAATCGGAATATAAAATTTTAATTTGGTTTAATTTTTGGTATTTTTTATAAGTTTCATGTTTTGATGAATAGTGAAAAAATATTGCATTTTAATTAAAAACATCTTTTTTTCTAAAAAATTTATAGTGTTAAAATAAATTTTTAATTGGTTTTAAAGAATAATTAGATAAATATTTTATTATTTAATATAATTTAGTTCATTGTAATAAATTTCACCTTGAATTTGGATATAAAAACATTTCAATCTTTTGAATGTTTTCACTTTAAATACTCATTTTCTCATTCTGTCAACGTGATTAATTATAAATTAATTCCTAAAACTTATATGTTTTGAAATTTGAAAAATGGATTCCATATTTTCAATAAGTGGGTGAAAAGTATTTAAATATGTTCCTTTTATTTTTAGGTATTATGAATAGTAACTTTAGGGATTTTTTTATTAACACGGTTAAGGGTAAATTGGGTAATTAAGGGTAAAAATAATATTATAAATATTACAAATAACACTTGTTATAATTTTATTTTATGAGTTTTTTTCTATTAAAATAATCCTTGTACATATTTTATGGCATCTTTGATTCACTTGGATGACTTTAAGTCTTTTATAGTATTTTAGTCAAAGGAAAGTCAAATATGGAATACTCAAATTTTTAATAAGTATTATATTTTTTATATGTGGTTATTCAGAAGATATTTTTGACTATCAATAGTTATTTTAAATCTAAAAGTTCGATCTTTATTATAGTAATTTATTTTTAATTTTTAAGAAATAAATAATTAAATTAAATTATTTCATAATGATGATGTAGTAATTGTTAAATTAATGGACACATCAAATAAATGTCCCTAAAAATATTAAAATAAATATAATTTGATATAATTAATACCATCCTTGAATTTTATAGATGAAATAGAAATATTATGTATGTATTAATTTTTTTAATGTTATCATGTGTATCGATATTTTTAAAAAAATCAAGTAATTAATAGTGTAAAAATAGACAATAATGATATTTTAAAATAAATAATATTTTATTAAATGATATAAAATTCATAAAAATATAAAATTCAGAAAAATGATTTTTATAAAGTTTAAAATTTTATTCTTGACTCATTTATCATACTTTGGCATTTTATAGTAAAAATATTAGCCTTTAAAAATTAAAAACACATGTTGTCACGGTAATAGTGAAAGAGTTTAAATAAGGGTTAAAAGAAAAATATAAGTGTATAAACATGACCTAAACTTGTCAAAAAATTATTGGATGAATAATATTCTACCCTTAAACCCTTAATATCTAATTTGAATTGTTTAATGGATACTTTTCTATGAAAACAACCCATGTATTATTTAAATCAAAGATAATTACAAAATGTCACTCTCTTTGTATTTAATAACTTTTATGTGTCCACATTGGGAAAAAATCAGTATAAGAACAAACTGAAATGTATATTTTCATCCTAATAAAATTATTTTCATTATAGAAATTTATTTTTAATTTATATAAATAATATAATTAAGTTAAAAGCTTCTTTAATGCTAAAACAGTATTTATTTAATTAACAGAAAAATAAAATATTTGATTTTAATATTATTAATTTTGATATATTCTGGATGAGTTATTGTGTATAATTAATTTTATATATCTATAAGATATATTATAGATTTTTAATGCATTATATTTAAAATCCTATTTTTAATTGTTGTATTTAAAGTTGAATTAAATGAACAGTACAAAATTTGACAATAATGGTACTTTATTGAATTATTATATTATTAAATTATTTAAAAATTATAAAAATATTAAATAGTTTAAAATAGGATAATATATTATCTAAAAAAATTTCCATATGGATTTATAGGCAATTTGAAAGTCTTAGGCTCTATAATAGCCTTATTATATTTTATTATTTTGAGGATTTACGAAAATGCCCCTCCCCTCAATTGAAAAAGGGAACCTCCTACCCCACTTACTCACACCAATTTGAGACATATAACTCAACCAACCCATGAAAATTTATATTATACGAATCATTATTTAAGTTCTATATATTATGGTCCTTCTAACATACCTACCCTCATACCACATTAGAAGAGATTAAAGGAAGACTACCAAAGAAGAGGTAATAATCTTTATCAACTCTTTCAAGTTTGTTTCTTCTTACACTTAATCACCATGTATTTTTTTTCCATGATTAAGTAATAAATATAGTATCATATATATTCTGATATGTTATTATGATTATGGTACAACAATATTCCTCCTTTTATCCATCCTATGGTAAAGAAAATCACCACGCGTGTGTGCGTACAACTTACCATCTCCACACCATTGTGTAATCTGTTTTTCGTCACTAATTTGAATTTATGGGTATAATAATGTAAATAATAGATATATAAAATAACTATGAAATGATATTGGTTTTGGAAAAATTAATATACCATCCAATTCCTTACCCTTTCAGCAATATGGGAATGATACCATCGCTCATGTGTACGTACGACCTACCGTCTTCATGATATGATGTGATTAATTTTATATATCCAACATTCATGAATGGATATAAAATTTATTTAGTGATTAAATATTATATTTTATAACATTAATATCATTATAGAGATGTTGGATCTATATTCTATGTACTGGAACCAGGACCTACATGACAAAATATGTATAGGAAAATGGCGTTGTTAACACCTGAAACAAGGGTAATAATGAAATATTATTAACATACAGGCGATAAGATGATATAATAGTATCATATATGATATAATATATATGAATATATTTCTTTTATAAATTAATAGCATGATTTAAACCATTATATAGGATGTTAAAAAAATTACACTAAAGGGAAGCATAAAATAAGGGGTTTTCATCTCACTTTTACTTTTGTGAGATATATGCATTATTCCCAACTTATTTTTTTATGTGGTGTATATAATACTAATTTTACATGTTATATCATGAATCTAATTATTATCATGAAATTATAAGTTTCAATTAATGTTATTATTTCATGGTAAATATGATTCTACTAATTATAAAGTTGTAAGGGTTATTTTACATTCTCATTACTATTCGGGATTGTTTAAGTTTAAGTCTTGATTGGGGAACATTTTTCTTCCATGTCCATGTTTAATAAAAATGTTTTAAATTTTTTTTACTATTATCCTAAAAAATTTTGAAGTTTTTTTACTCATGTTAAACTTCTTATAAAATGTTTTGAAAGGAATATTTTTGTCATTTTCTAAATGAGGTACTTTATGAATTTTTTAAAAAAATTATGAAATGACTATTTTTTGAACTTATAAGGCATGAAAAAAAAATTATGCCATCATAATGACTTAATTTTTTGAAAATTATTTTACAATTTTATGAGGTTATTTTCAATAAAAAAAATTTAAGATTGAGAGGCCTTTTAAATAAATTATTTCATTATAAAAATGTGTATTTCTCTAAAGAATTTTCAATAATTTTATTAGAGTTTTTTAATTTATCTCAATATCCTTTGTTGAATTTTATTCTTTATTAAGGTTGATTTATTATTATATAGTTTACTATATTTTATTAAATTTTTTATGATTAGTATGTCCGTGGATCTGCTATTTTGATTTCATTCACCGTATTACTCAGAATGGTTTGTGATTATGTTTATTGATTGGAAGAGTTATTTACATTTCATATGTATATGTTGTTTATGTTTCACCCCATTTATATGAGGAATGAATTAGACTTATTAAGTGATGGTATATTCCTGATATATCCCCTATATGCATTGATAGGTCTCATGATACAAACCAGATTGAGTTTCGGTTGAGGCCTTACCCATTTATTTTCAGATGTCTTAGTTGAGGCCTCGATAGTAAGTTTCAGATGCTTGGCATTATGCATTCCATAATTATAATATTAGTTATTAACATTACATGTTATTATATGACTATTAAAATATACATGGTTAATTTTCAAATCTCATGTGATTATTTAAATGTCATGTGTTTTAGTTATTTACCTTTCTATATTATCTATTTCATATTTACTAATATATTATGTTGTACTTTACCCTTACTAATAATTTTATCTCACCACTTTCTTATGTTTTCTTTTTCTCTAAGATTCTATAAAGTCTATTGTGAATGATATGAAGGTTTAATCTAGTAGAATAATGGTGTTCTCAAAGAAAATATTTTTTCCATTTTATTTTTAAAATGTAATTTGAATTTCAAATATGTACATAGTTTACCAAAACTGGTAAACTATTCTATAATTTGGGGTTTTATTCCTTGTAATCATGCCAATGTAAAAAAATATTTCATAGGCTCTAATATTCTGGGGTTGAATTATTACACTGGATACAAAGTTGAGTTTTAGTAAAACTTATAATTCTCAAGTATATGGTTATTATAATAGAACAATTCAAACTCTTAAAGAAATGATGAGAGTATTATCTATGTATTTCAAAAGTGTCTGGGATCAAAACCTTCATTTGGTGGTATTTTCTTACAAAAATAACATTCCCAAGAGCATTAAAATGGATCCTTATGAATACCTCTGTGGTATGAAGTGTAAAACTCTAAAAATATGGGATTATGTTATAAAATAAAGATATTGGTTCCTAATTTATATGATAAAATGGTATATAACGTTATATCCATTCAATAGCATATTAGGATAGCTCATTGTCAAAAAAAAGTTTTTTAACAGTCATCGGTGTGATCTGAAGTTCAAAGTTGATGATAGGTAATTCCTATAAATATCTCCTTGGAATAATTTTATGAGATTTGGAAATAAGGTAAAGATAAAATATATAAATATTATTCCATTAAAAATTATTGATTGTATCAGTGTGGAAGCTTATCATTTGGTACTTTCACCGAATCTCTATCAAGTTTACAATTTGTTCCATGTATCTCTCCTAAGGTAGTACACACCTAAACCTTCACAGGTACTGAACTTAGAGGTCATACCAATGAAAAAGTATCTATATTATGAGGATAAACTAGTAGATATTCTAGATCATATGGAAAAGGTGATATCAAACAATATCACTCACTTAGTCAAAGTTTTGTGGTGAAATCATAAAATTAAGGAAGCTACAATGGATCCTAAGAATGTGATGAGGTAGAATTATCATTGGTTGTTTGAATTAGTGTGATATAATTTCAAGGGTGAAATTATAATAAGTAGTTATAATTTAACACCCTAATATTTTATGATATATATATATTTTAATAAATTAATTTCTTTGATAGCTTCATTTGCACACAACACCGAGTTTAAACGAACTATAACTTATAATTGAAATATTTTTACTTGATAGTTATATCATAGCTATTATATTGGGGGATGAGAATAGTATTTACCAAATAATTAAAATATATTAAAATATTTTATTTAATATAATGTATTGATTGATTCTTAGGAAATAAGTACTCAATTTTCAAAAAATATTATTTTATGCTTTAATAATATGTTTTCTTCAAAAGTGGTTTTCATTAAATTCTAGCTGTTAGATTTGTGGATGAGAATATTATTTACTAAATAATTAAAATATATTAAAATATTTTATTTAATATAATGTATCGATTGATTCTTATGAAATAAGTACTCAATTTTCAAAAAATATTATTTTATGCTTCAATAAAATGTTTTCTTAAAAAGTGGTTTTCATTAAATTTTGTGCACAGATATTATAATTAAATTATTACAATTTTAGAAAATTAATTTTATAAAAATAATATAATTTTTAAAATTAGAAAATCTAAATTATTTTAGAGTGAATTTTTTATATTTTTCTAAAATGATTTCTTTTTCAATGAATGGTAAACAAATACAGATTTTTCAAATACTGTCATTTCTTTTCATTAAATAAAGAATTTTAAAAGTACCATTATATTTTTAATTTAATATTAAGTGAAATATGGTAAATTTTATTTATAATAACCAAATTAATTCCATTTAAATTAGAAATATCCATGATTTTGATATAAGTTAATTTTTTGGCCTAAAAATATATTTGTCTAAAAACCGTTTTCTAATGCATTTTACACATTTTTTTAAAATATAATTATACCACTTATATAAATTGAATAATGAAAAATGGATATCCTTTTATTTTTGTTCATTATGAATAGTAACTATGGTAAATATTTGTCACCTCTATAAGGGTAAAATGTGTTAAACAAGGTTAAAACCCTTAGATAAGGTCTCAAAATCAACCCAAAACTAGTATTTATTTCATTGTATGGTATTAAGTCAACCAAATCCATCTTAGATTATAATATTTTTCATTTTGGGGCCATTTTACCTTAATAATGACATTTATATTATCTTAAGTAAATAAAAATCTGAAATGTCTCTCTATTACTTTTAAGTACTTTTATATATTCAAATAGGGATAAGAAAATGGTATCAATGAATATAAAATTTTATTTTTAATGAAATTAATTTATATTTATGATTTTAATTTATTTTTAGTTTTTATTAGTACTTTAATTACCATAAATCCTTATGTAATTCCAACACATTATTTCTTCAAGTAATAGAGGAATAAATTAAATAATATTAAAAATATTAAAAATAATAAAATTTGGATAAATTATTGTATTATATGAATTTTATAGACAAATATAACATATTAGTGATTTTTTAAATGCTTATATTCTAATTCTATCTCTATCTTCATTACTTCAAATTCAAATTAAATGAATGGTGGAAAAAATGATAATAATGATATTTTATGAAAACAGATTATTAAATTATCTAAAAATAATAATAAAAACATTAATTAGGACAATAGGGTAATATAAAGTCTATAATTTCATCCCTTTTCAATAAACGATCCAATTCACACCATATAATTAAAACTATAACCATTTAATATTGAAAAAATTCATTACCAAAGTTAAGGTTAAAATTGTTTAACCAAGGGGTTAATCTAAATAATAAGGTTTAAAATGATATATAAACCAATATAAATTTAATTTTATGATTATATTAATACACTGTACTAATTATATTCAAATCCATTCTGTTTTGGAATCATTTTATAAGAGTTATAAAGATATTATATTATAATATATGATGAATTTCCAAAAAAGTGCCTCTCCCCTCACTTATAAAAGAAATATCTTCCCTCTCTTATTTACACCACTTTTTTCAACCTAAATAGACCAAAACCTACCCAATTATCTTATAAAATTCCCTATACATTAATTAGAGGTGTTTTCATTCTTAAAATATCATTCCAATGGTCCTTAAGAAGGGATCTAAAGAAATTCTATCGAAGAATAGGTATCATCTTTACCAACTATTTCATATTTATTTCTTCTTCTAATTACACTAAATTAGTTGTACCCATACTAAAATAATAAATAAAATATCATAAATATATTTATATTTTTTTATGATTATGTTACAACCATTTTAAATCTATTTTTCATCATATGAAAAGTGAAAACAATGCTTGTGTAAATACAGCTCACCGTCTCCATGTAGTGGCGAAATTCATTTTTCATCACCATTTTAATTATATAGTTACAAATATAATAATAATGAATATATATATATATACTATATTTATGAAATTATAATTCTTATTTATAAATTCATATCTACCTTTTTATCATCCCATCTTTTGGATAACGATAACGTCGCCCTTGCATATGTGTGGACTACCACCTCCATGAAGAGATGTGATTCATTTTTCATTTTTTATTTACATGGATGGTAATAATAATAGATTTAATTAATATATAATATATATAAAATATATTAATTATCATGGAAATTTGAATTATTATTTACCTTTCTTTCATTCCATTCGTCGAAAAGTAAAAATTGCATTCACGCGTATGTATGACATATCATTTCCATGAACGGTGAAATTCATTGTTCTATCTATAACTTTTATGGATGAATAAAAATAAATATATATATATATATATAATGAACATATATAGTATTTATATCAATATTAAAATTCTTTAGATAATGTAACCATGATCAAAGTACAAGTACTAAAACTTCTGAACTAAAACTCTCATGAAAAACGAAACAGTTAACACCCAAAAATGATGATTTTAATAAATAATTATTAATAAATGTGTATTATATTTTTATAAAGGGGTATTATATGATATGATAAGTAATTATATGGTTGGTTTTTTTAAAGAATTATAATAAATATAAATTTATTATATAGGATTTTAAGATCACATATGGGGAAAATCAAACTTGAGGTCTGTGATTTATGGTACAATCTCATTGTTTACTATGATTGTTTAATATTAAGTTTCCAAAGACAAAATTTTATGATCTATTTATCAATAAACTCGTGAATTTTCTTATAGCATAGTTATTTCTATATATTACATATTTTCATTTCATTTTGCTCTCTTTAAGTACTCAATAGACCAAAAGAATATTTTTAAATAAAACTGTCTTTATTTATCCCTTCGGTTGAAAATAATTTTTCTTTAATATCCATGTTTTCTAAAAAAAATCCATACTATTATTAATATTATTATATTATTGTTTAAATTAATTTTTAACTATGATTTAATTCATTATAAAATGGTTTAAAATGAATCTTTTTTTCATTTTCTCAATGAATTACTTTTGAATTTTTATCATAAATGTGAAAATAATATTTGTTTTAGTATACACAGCATGAACATACTTTCCCTCCATCATGAACACCCAATATTTTGAATCTTAAATTAGAAGATTCCATGTTTATTTTCAAAGAAAATTTTTTCTTTTATATTTGGTAAATTTTTATATTTTAATAAGTTATTCTTAAGTGAAAAGTTTATCTTTCCTAAAGAATTGTATCTGTGATCTTATAAAGGTATCTTCAACTATAAAAACACCCATTGATTTTATGAGGGATATGACCCAATGTTACCATTTTTTTTGAATGTTCTATTATTATGAAGTATTGATGTACCAAATTCTTGATTCAATATGAATAATTTTTTTCTTATAAGTCATTTTGAGAATGAATAGTATTGATCATTCAAAATATAAGGAATGTATGGGACATGAAAGTGATAGGTGGGGCCTAGATATAGGTAGACTATAAATTCACCAACAGGTCTCATGAGGCAAAATAGTAAACATTCCATGTTATAGGGATAATTGGTTTACACTTACCCATTTATTAATAATTATGTCTTAGTTGTGAGTTCATGATGATAATATTCATGATATCTTGGTTGTGAGTCCTTGATCATTAATGTCTATAATTATGCATTTCCTTTATTAAGAATTCAGTTTCTAATATCCATGTGTTTTTTATGTTTATATTATCCATTGATTCTCAATAAAAAAATTGATGATTGAATGGAATCTGTTTTGATTATCCACTATGTCATGTTAAGCAAGCCTTATTTACTCATGATAACTTCCATTATACATAACCCTTAATAGGAATCTAAGATCAACCTTTATTTGTTTCTCATTCCCTAGTTTTAGAAGAAGGATATTATGAATGATATCAAGAATACAATAATGATTCATATTCTATTTTTTTATATTTCTAATTTAATAAGGGAATCATGTATATATCTCATTTTACAAGATTATTGAACGGATAGATATATCATCATGAAATTTATTATTTCTTGTACCAATGTAACATAGTAAACAAAGGCTCTGGGTTACTGGAGTTGGTTTTCTACAAGTTGGGTTTGAGTCTTCCTACTCAAGTAATCTTCCCTAGTATTTACATTTGTAGAAGCATAAGCAATATTAAAATTGAACTTATATAATAACTCAAGTAATATCCTCTATCTCGAATCAAAATATCACCATTAGAAAGTATACATGAGGCTCTTTGTGATATGTATAAACCAAATATAACTCATATAAAAAGTAATGTTTCAAGTTCATCAATATGAATGCCACTATTTCTAACTATAACTTATTGTTTAAATAGTTCTTCTTATGATTCATTAAATTTCAATAATCATAAGTATTGATACTATAGGTTGTGTGTTGTATTTATTTTCAACTTCAAGTAATTCCAAAGAGTGTAATATTGCAACTAAAAGTTTAGTATTTGTTGGATTTTTTCAAAAACAATTGATGATATATATGATCTTAATATACATGGTGTAGTATTAAGGTATTACAAAAATTAAAATAAATTTTAATGGACAAGATGGAGGTCATATCATAATTGGTAAAGTATGGAGAACTTGGAAATAAATTATTCAAGAAGTGTAGAAGAGTATGCTTGGTATATAGTGATACATAGAGGTTTGTATATAGATATTTGGTTGAGATTATATTGAATTCATCGTAATGACTATATAGTTGGTGGAAAAGGAAATGTGATGTCACAAAGATGGATTGTCATGGAAATGATAAGGAAGATTAGAAGAAGATGAATATTTCTTGAAAAATGAAGATCCATAATTTTGTTTTTAGGGAAGTTTTTTAGTGGTAAAATCTATTTATTATAGCTTATTTATTCATTGGGTTGATTATTAGAGTGATTATATAAGTTTAGATAAGTATAGAAAATAAACTGCTCAAGTTGATAAAATTATGCCATGGTCAGAGGCATTTTATATATCATAATATAAGTTTTATACTCTTAAAATGGATGATATAAGGGAATTTTAAGATACTATATTTCATAGGAATAAACCAAATTGTGGTTTAGTAAAACATGTCATTGTTTCTAAAACACCCACATGGTTCATGGGATTTTTGGATAATTTTTTTCAAAAAATTATTGACCACAATGATATGGATAAACCATATCATGTTTTTCATTGTGGTTTTGAAAAAAAAAGGTTCTTATGGTTTTAGAAAATTAGTTTAACATTTTATTTAGATTAGAAGTATGAATTTTTAGGATCAAAGAAACTCATAATACTAATAATGGTTCTAATGAAATATAAAAAAACTGGGAGTTATGGATAAGATATTCCATAAAGGATATTATGGTTAAATTTGTTGTTTTATGTAGGTAATCGACATATTAAAGAGTCTAAGAAATTATGGTTATGATTCACAAAAAAATTATAGAAAATAGGATAAGTGATCATGGTGATGATAATTGTTCTGGATATCTTATTATATAAATCAACTAAATATATCTAAAGTAATCAAAACAATACCATGACATAGTGTAATAGAAACCATGTAATGGTGTGCAACTGATATAGTTTTCAAAATAAGGAAATAACCAAGATTTTATAAAAGTTGTGTAATGGAGGGTATGGTTTTCTAAATAAAACAATTGAAAAAATCATGTCAAGGTTTAATGTTCCATGTTGTGGTTTACAAGGAAACTATGAAATTTTTAAATCTAGATATATATTTAAATTTAAATATGTAACTAGATTTCTAAATATTTGAATACACTATATTAGACAATTTTTTCCACACTCAAATGTGTGTAATGATTGGCATTAAAACTCTATTTTTTTTTAAAATATCGATTGAAGACTCAAAGTTAGAGAAAAAATTAGTTTATTCTACTATGGAATAACTGGATAAAGTTATGAATGATATTATATTATATTTAGGTATAGCTACCAATGATAGGTCACACATGCTACAGAGAAATTGTGAGTAAATCAACTAACTCGGGGATGTGACCCTACGACCATGCCCTAAACCCCACCCCATTTGTACCACCCTAGCTGACCATGGGGGTTAGGTATAAATGATATGAGGAGAGAGAGAGATAGATCCAATTGTGATCAATTTCTTTAAAAATATAGTTTTTGATATGTAGAAGAATAATAATTATCCATATAGGTTTATTGATCATATCCCATTGATTAAAGAAGAAGAAGAAGATGGAGTGTATTAAATACAATTATCTTAATAAGTAATTGATATTATCTGGTCCTCATTAAAGGAATTTGATGCAGTTGGGAAGTTATGTGGAAGGAAAATGAATAACTCATATTCCATGGAGTTTTTCATATCTGGCTGGTGAATATAGAGGTATAAAAGTGGACAACATCAATGCATCACATTCAAACTTTTTTAATTAAATCATATCAGTTTTCTTAATATTATATAATAGAGCCTTACACATCTATAGACTAATCTAGTCTCTCTTCAAAGTGTTTTGTGAATAAAGAGGAAGAGGAAGTGATACATGGTAGGTAGTACGCTATCCCTAAATATATTATAGGGGAAGTGATCCAAGGTGAGAAGTGACCTTTTCTAAAACCTTAATTCCACTAAATATTTCATGATAGTGAATGTTTGGAATATCGACACATCATTATGTTTATTATCATTAGATGAATACTAGTGAGTTTGGACCAAGTAAACATCCTTATATCATTTTTTAATTTATTATCCTCATATGATTCATATTTTTAGAGTAGATTCATTGAGTTTATAGCATTTTAAAATTTCATTCCTACTAACCTGAGAACGATATATGATGATAATTAAGGGTAAAAAGAAAATTTTAATTTATATGTCACCCTAATTCACCCAAAAGTATTCCTTAAGTCTCACTTCATATACTAATAGTCCCAATAATATAAATCATAGTCTAAAGTTTCTAAATTGGATATCAATATTTCAAAAAAACTTTTTGGAATTATGTTACTTATGGACTCACCTATGAAACCTCATTTTTTATAGAATCAACTATGAAGGTTGGTCATTAGATATTTTTAGTTTTTTTCTAGATTTTGATAATGATTTTAGGAAGTATGTAGATCATAATAATTATTTTAGAATTCATAGTGAAATAGTTTATTATGTAAAGGAAAAAAATGATATTTATTATTCCCTTGTAGAACAAGGTATTTGAGAAAACATTTCCTTATGCTATAACTTTTTAGTTATGGATAAACTTAAAATATATCTATGGAGAATACCTAAAATGGGAAGATTTTATGATTCTCTCTAATTATTGAAATAAAATATAATATTGATGATTTTTCATGGATAATCTAAATATAAGTGCCTAATTTTAAAAGGAAAGAAGAAGAATAATAAGGTACCTTAAATGACAGAATTTTTGATTAAGGTGATGGTTTATTATTCTCTTTTTCATCTAAAATAAGAACTAATTTGGAATTTTATTTCAAATATGGAATCTCATATTCTCCCTTGGTGATGGAAATTTGTGGTGAATCTATTGAATAAGTGAAAAATATATGAAGTTTTAATCTAAAGAATTTGTTTCCCATAACCAATATGAGATCCAAACATTTTAATAGAAGGTAGATAATCAAGAAATCAAAAAAAAGTGTATTTTTCATTCATAAAATACTAAATATAGAGAATAATAATGTGAATCAAGAGGATATGGCCTTGAATAAATCCATTGAAAGGAAGAAGGTGTAAAGATATTTTCTAGGAGAAATTTCACACATGTTCTCTCTAAATACATAACTCTAATATAGAATGAAATGTGATCAAGAATCATATTTCCAAATAAATATGATGGAAATAAAATTGAATCAAAGGAACAAGAAAATATTATATCTTAAAATTATGTTTAAATCCTAAATAGAAAAGATAAAACTAGAGATCCCCCATGTGATCTCATCCACAATTAAAGTGTACAAAGGTAATAATTTGAAACTAATAAATAAATGGAATATTATTGATAAATCAAAATATAAAATCCTTCAAGGATATATTCATGGAGTTTCTACCACTATAGAGTCATAGGGAACACAATTGATATGTGTTTATATTCCAATGATCTTAGCAAAAGAAGAATATCTACTACAACATCTCATTTGAGAAAGGATAACTAGAGGCATCATATTTTTAGGAGTTTTTTTATTTATTAAAAACATGGAAATATAGTAAATAATTTCCATATGAAAGGTGATGGAGATTCTAAAAGGAATTTCATTATACTTCTGTCAAAGGGGAAATGAGTAAAAAATAAAGAAATTTTTATTACAATGAAGATCATATTTAGGGATTTATAGAAAACAATGATATAAGGTGAATGAGTATGAATAAATAAAAAAAGTTTGATTAATTACAACAAATATATTAGAATGAAAAGAATTAAATCAAGAGTTTGAAGAAGTAGAAATTGTCCATTATTGCATATAATGATGATGAACTTTAGAATAAATACTTAAGAAGGATAAACAAATATAAGGTAGTCTTAATGTATTATAAAGTGGATAACCGTGAATTATACCTAATAGAATTAAAAAATTCTACTAAAAGGATAGATAGGAAAATGGAATGAATTTATATCTCATAAAATAAGTAAAATTAAGGATAATTTTATATTAATTCATTAAAGTAATAAACATTAATTAGTGGGGTAAATGTCACATTACAGTCAGATAGTAAGAAAAATAAATGTATAATGACAAATTAAATATTTATAATGAACGTTGTACAAGTGGTATCACACATAGTATAACCATAAATAAGGATTAGAATCAAGTTAAGAGAAAATTTTTGTCTCGATAAGGAAAACCAGATTCCTCTATTTGATTATGATTGATAAGTACCCTTATCCAAATTTATTTAACTAAAATATTTTTTATTGAGGTGATACCTGATTAAGGATGAGATAAAAACCCTAGGGTGAATACATTATGATATATAAACATACTTTAAGGAATGATGATTATTAAAATTCATGTTGAGATGGATATGCATGATAAAGACTAATTTGAAAGATCAAAGTGGTATCAAGGTTTTACCTAGAAAATAAAGTGGATATTTTGATCCTTTTAAAAAAAATCAATATTTATAAAAGGTATCAATATTTTCTATAATTATTATTAAATAGAGAAACATGAAAATGGAATCAAAAATTGAAGATATAGGAGGATAACTTGATTATGATGGATCAGTAGTAACATACAAGGATAGATTTATGTCTTAGTTTTCTTGTACTAACATTTAGTGTTATATATATAGCATAAATTTGGCTATAAAAATAGAAAGGATATTACCTTAATAATTATTTTATTCAAAATTGTTAATCAAATAGAAATAATTTGATGAGAGTTCTTTTGGAGAAAACCTGGAGGTTTCTAGCCACATTTGGTAATAAAGGATACCCTATGATAAGTATGAAACATTTATTATCATCTTTATTTTTTGAAATTATTTTTAAATTCTAATTGAGATCAAAATGAGATTTTTTAAGGTGGTAAATAACCAAGTTTCTTACTCTTAAGAAAATAATTGAATGAAATTGAAGACACTAATGTTATAAACGTATTTTCTTATTTTCTACACTGATATTTGAATCAAGCATGCTTAGAGGATTTGTTTATATCTCTCGAAAAAATAGGTAATTTCACTCACTAAAAAAAACTAATAATTTGAGTCATATCTTATAGTGGAGAGAAATATAGAAAAATAAGTGATAATAGATCTTTTTATAATAAAATAATTAGAAACTATTTATATAAAATCAAAGGTATCACTTGTTTACTTTAGCAATATGATAAGTAATTTCAAAAAAATTATCAAAAAATAAAACTAGGTGCCACTTAAGGGAGATAAAGTCAAGACAAAGAAAACTAAGGAATCATTTTTAAGTGATAACAGAGGATATAGAGTATTAAAGAATAAGTGGTAAGAAAATCACATTTATACTCCCATGTAAAAGGGGGAATGAGGTACCCTAGGCCCATAATCTAAAGTTTGATACTAAAAAAATTATGTAAATATAGGATTTGATAAAAACTCAGATGACCCAAGCTAAGCATATTTTTATTTTACAACATTTCCATAAGTTAAACATTACATCTCACAAATAAACACACAATCCCAAGAATTGAAAGTTTATTGTCTTTGATGATCAAATATATAAGAAACTTACTTTATGATACATTTGAACATTTCACCATAATTGAGTTTCACTATGACCCCTTCTAGGCTTCTTATAAGTTATACTCATCTTTATAACCTGGGTAATAAAAATATAAGAAAAGGGTGATCCCAGATGATAGGTAAGGGAAATATTATTAGCTTGCCATCAAGGGTTAAATCATAAGAATATATGGAAACATGAGAAGGGGTGAAATAACCTGGTAAGTGAGTCAGAGGCGAAATACCCTTGGCCATTTATTAAAAGAAAAAAAGGTACAATAGAGAAATAAAAATGATGCGGGTGAACATCTTGCCTACACCCAGCTATCAGCCCTAGTATAAATGAGACAATTATATATCATAAGAGTTCTATCCTTAACCACCTCCATAATAGGGTGTTTCCACTATAGTAGCTGATTCCCACTCTGAGTTCATTTCATATTGCTTCAAGATATTGATGTACTTCTCTCTTAACTTCCACTGTTCCATAGATAAATCATATTTCTTGGATTGTATGTGACTTTTTTAGAAGAAGGAGTATCCCCTCTCTCCATCTTAGATGAAGACCTGGTGGTCACCAACTTTGGTAGGTAAGAATAATCTTTCCTTGTTTTCCTCCTTTGTGGCATAGTCCTCATTCCATCACTGTCAGACATCTTGCATTGCCTACCTTGAACAATGTCACTATAAGACTACTTGACAATTCTGCTATTTTCTTTGTCATTTTCAGAACAACTTCCCCATTTTCCAGTGATTTTCACAGAAGAAAATTTACTGACTAAATCATCCCTCCTCTCCATAACACTCTCTACAGCATCCAGAATCCCTCTCAGGTCATATTTCTTATTATGATCAATCATGGCAAGAACTTGACTATTCTCCACGTTTCTACGACCATCATGCAACTCTGTCTCATGTTCTTTCATACCAACTCCCACTTGATTGCTAATATCAATCTACATAACACCAGAAACATGAGGACCCTCATCCACAATAGTAACCTCCTCATGTTCCAAGCAAGAAAACCGATTGTCTGTTCTACTATGATCTTTCACTCCATCATTTTCACAATCCACACTACCCAACTACTTCTCATGCCTAATAACCGAACTCAAATGAGAGAAATAATAAACATTCTCCATCGTGGACATATTACCAAGCCCAAGTTCACTCACTAATATATCAAAAACATGCTTCATTTTTGGGTTAGAAGGCACCTACTGCTCCGTCACTCCACAACCACTCACAGGATTCTCTGTTGGAACACCCTTCCACATCTCTTGTACCACCACTATGGTCGAAGGTTCTACAGCCATTGCATCACTATTTAGATCCCCTCCCACACAAATTCCCTCATTTCTACCCTCCATCGCCAAAATAACCAGACCAAAGTCCTCACATACATCAAAACCCTCCAACGGGCTTCGACTCAACTTCAAGTTATGGCAGACCAACTCCGAATAACCAAAACAAAAATAGTTCGTGCAGTACTGCATCTAGGATTCAAATAAAACCTCTTACCTCCAAAAAACTACTTATCGTTAGTGATCCAAACATAGTTCACTGGAGGCCTCCCGTCATTGACCTCAACGCAAATAATCGGACAAATTGGATGACACACAGCCTTGGTACGATGATCAGAACAGAAGAACCGCCCTACCATATTCCCGATTGCACACAAAATTGAAGGATTCTGAAAGGAAATGGGTGAACCATGAAATATTACTCATGTCACTATCATTGAAGGGTCTCACCTCATGTGAGAATCAATGCTCCATCAGAAGAGATAGAAAGGGGAACCACTGCATCGTCTGGGTTCCCTAGACCAGGCATCGATCAAGTCTACTTCCGAACCAAAACGGACTATTAAGTGCTTCCAGTCAAACAAACCAATGATCGCATGTTTCCACAAATTCCAATCTTCTTTCATGAAATGATAAAACACTTACACCAAAGGTCGATTAAGCTAGAAGCAGGTCACTAGGGTGAGACGACACAGATCCGAGGGATTATTGAGCTCCGTTGGAAGAAGAGACAAGATGGGCGCCTCGCAAAAAAGACCTGGAACCTTCAGAGAAAGTTGGATTCTCGGAAAGGGAGGAGGAAAACCACAAGAAGACGGAGAGGACCTAACCTTATCAGGTGAAGGAGGATGAAAAACTCCCCCCTCCGATAAGGATGGGGGAGAAGGCTCTGGCAACATGAAGCTAGGGCATCACTACAAGAGAGAAGCGGGAGCGTCTCTCTCTACCTTCTACAAGAAATCTGAAAAAGGGGTGAAATATGTCATCAAAAAAACATGGAACAATAAACATGATCCAAGAGGAACAATCATAGGAATAGAGAAATATGGAATGTCATTCAAACATAACAAAATAAGGAATTATGGCACAAAAATAATCATAGAAAATCTTTTGAACTAATATAATCACATCACATTCACATTAAAACTTGTAAACAAATCTACCCACATCATGTTCACAAAAAACATCTAAAAAATCTACATGTATCACATTCACACAAAAAACCTTTGAAAAAATCTACCCATGTCATGTACATACAACAAACCAATGAACAAAGCTACCCATATCACATACATCCAATATTTCATCATCTTATGTGATATAAAATATGAACCAATGAATTATAGGGAGATATAGGACCCCACACATCATCATCCATACATATGTGTTCCAAGATAACACGAAAACATTCATATTTCAAATATCACTTAATTGACCCATGAGAAATATGTGAGTTAAAAAAATCCCATATAACATTTCATAAGACATCTAGATAAAGAAGGTGGATAGTGGTATAAGAACATATATCTAGTGTAATAGAGGGAGTATTAAAGATTATTTTCATATATGAAAAATAAATTTTCTAGATAATTATATAGATAAATTTGAAAAAAAATAAATATCCCTTTTTAAAATGATTGAAATTCCAATTAAAAGTGAATTTATTAAAACAAAACACTGAGATCTTGATAAAAAATTCAAAAATTACCCTTAAAAACTAAAAAGGGTTTTTAGAAAACAAATTTTATAATAGAAATATTCTTTTAAAAACTATCCTTGAGAAAAAATAAAATCACTATAGAATTCTTTATTAAAAACACAAGCCTTTAAAACCCATTTTAAAATAAAGAATTAATTTTTAAATTCAAATTTTTACTTTTAAAAAACATAACATCATTTCTTTTTCTTTTAAAAAACACTAAGAATTATAATTATTTGGAAAAATACTTTAAAACATGGCAATGAATCTTCATAAAGAAGAATTCTCATAATAGGGAAACAAACTATAAAAAAATTTTAAATTTTTTTTACTATAGTCATAAAAGAAATTTTTTGGATCACATTCAAAATTCATTTCAAAAAATTTAAGTGAATTTTTTTTTTTGAAAACTTTTACTTTTAAAAAACAAACTTCAATAAATAATCCTTAAAAAATACATAAATACTCCTCAAGGAATTTTGGGGTGGAAGATAAAATAAAAAAACATGGAAGGAAAAAAAATTAATATTTTAAAATTATAATGGCTCTAGTTTTTGTGAAAAGACCATTTGGATATTTTAAATAATATTTTCAAAAATATTCATGTGGTTGGAGTGGAGTTTCAGGAGTTTCATATCCCTGATGTTGATTTATTAAAAATTTAAAAATTATTAACTTACACACACATAATTTATGAAATAATGGATTATCTTCTGAATATAGCCTCAGATGGGAAAACCAACACCACCGTTGATTCCGAAACATGAGTTTTACCCAAGGAATGACATAAAATTTGTTCACATCGGGCATTGTGGTGGTGCGTAGTCACTGGATAATAAGTTAAATAAAATTTAATCAATGAATTTATTTGATTTATTAATTATTTGACCAAGAATAATTCCTATTTAAATCCCATTATATAAATTTATAGTCTTATTGAAAACTCTAATAATTGAGAGAAAGGGAGATACAATGTGGGAGAGTCTTCGATTTCAAAGGAAGAGATTTATGGATCGTCGATCAAATTCAGCAAAACTCTCTAATGACAAAAAATTTGATGGTAACCTCTAACAACATCATCTCAAACTCATTCTTCATCTGTGATATATCTAATATAAAGGTAGGTCTTTTTTATGGATTTATTCTAACTTTTTATTTCATAATGATTTCTAATTAATCTTGAGCCATCTAATATTCAAACAATAATCATTGATCCCATTAAATTATTCTTTTTTTAGATTTTTTTATTTTATAATTTTTATTTTTTGTATTGATTATTTTATTATTTTATTATTGTTTCACCTCATCTCCTTGGATTCTATAAAAAAATAATGGCAAAACTGAACATGCTCATTATTCTTTCCTTGATTTTTTGTTTACTAGATTTATCCCTCTATTCTACATAAACTCATTACTAATATTCATTTTCTTCATGGTTTGACAAATTCTAGAAACCAAATTCATTGTTTGATCAGTCATAGGTTCCATGGATCATTGTTGTGGGTTTATAATCATGATTGTGGATTGATGGAGTTGAATTTTTTATAATGGAAATTCCAAGGGTTGGATCAGATGGTGATGGTTTTATGAACTGTGGTGTGCATGATGAAAACTCTTCAATGGGAGGTATTGATAGCTCATTTATCTATTAAATCATTGTTGTAATTTAAATTTCAGATAATATTTGATGACTTTCAACATAGTTTTGGACATTTCAGATGGATTTCATAGTAGAATCGGTAAAGAAGGCTTGAAGATCAAAATTCATGTTGTCTATGAGACTTTTTAGAAAATTCAGAACTACATAGTGTGCAGTTTGGAAGAAAACATGATGTGTGTCTCACAATTTTGCAATAGGGTATTTGAAAAAATTAAATATCATATGGATATGTGACTCATCCCCATGTCACGTGACCCCTACCAATCCGGGTTGGGGTGTACCTCGAGTATATATTGAGGGACCTGTGTCTCCCCACCTTGGGGAAGCAACCAATGTAGGACGTCTTTGATGACAACGAACTGACGATTGAGGAAATGCCGACGAACCAACATCCATTCTTTCCTCCTCTTTGAAGTTAATGAGCAATCAAGGTAGGGGTTGTTATTGAATTCATGAAATTTCTCAATTAAATTCCTCATTCTTGATCTATGATTTTTGTTGAGCCACTTACTACCACCCTAACGTGGAGGGTGCGGCCCAAAAAAACATGGCCCGACCCCTATGTCGTTCTTCTTTATTGGTGTGTTCTTCACGGTGGTGATAGAAACTCGTGCCGGTGTTTGGCACCGGTGGAAGTCAAGAATGGCGGTCGGCACCACCGCTGTCCACGACGCAGGGGCCGACGCAACAGCACCACCCCGTGGTCACCGCCGCCCCCCGGCCACTGCCGCCATGTGGCTTCCGCCTCCTGCAGCAACCGCTGCCCCGCGGCCACCGCCACCCTGTAGCCTAGTCACGCCGCCCTGTGGCACCGTCGCGCTGCCCGCAGCCCCATCGTGCTTCCCCGCAGCTATGCCGCCCATGGTCCCCCTACATGGCACCGTAGCTCTGCCACCCGTGGCCCCGCTGCACCGCCCGCAGCCCCGTCGTACCACACAGCAACTCCACCGCTTGCGGCCCCGCGCCGCCCCATGTCACCTCGCGGACTCGCCACCCCACGACACCCCATGTTGTCATGCGGCCTCAAGGCCCTCGTGGCCCCACTGTTCCCACAGCCTCACCGCCCTCACAGCCTCTGCCCCGCCCTCGCGGCCTCGTGCCGTTGCGCGGCCTTCGGGCCGCCCAGCGTGGGCTGGGCCAGGCTGGACCCAGCCGGCCGGTATGAACCTATCGGGAAAGACCAGACCCAGCAGTCCGGGTCGACCCAAATCAGGTTTGGTCGGCCCATGCCGTGTCGGGTCGAGTCGGACCAGACCCTGGCCAACTTCGAACTTCACGCTCTTTTGGCCATAACTTTGGCACCAAACGTCCGTTTGATGAACCATCAGCGGCGCTGGAAACCTTGTAACGGGACGGTCCCTTTGAGTATACTCCACTAGAGTTTTGGATAAATTTAGAGTATGATCGGGTTGAATTTAGCATGAATCCAACCGGGCCCTCGAGACTAAAAGGCTAATAACTCACAGACCGGGCGTCTGATTGACGCACCGTCTATTGTGTTGAGACCCATATGACATGGTGGTACATTGAAGTACTTCTTCATGAGACTTAGTGGTAGTTGTATTATTGACCAGTGGCTTATGGAGCGGACCCTCCCTGAGACAAGAGAGTGTAGTGCAGAAACCCAGTACCTGGCTGTGACGTGAAGAATGAAGATCGATCCTATGTGGGTCAGCACCTAGAAATCCTGTGTGGGTCAGCATAGAATTATCCTATGTGGGTCGTCACCTAGTGATCCTTTTTGGGTTAGCACCAAGAGATCCTCTGTGGGTCAGCACCTAGCAATCCTGTGTGGGTCAACACCGAGCGATCTTGTGTGGGTCTTCCTCTTAACAGAGTAAGATGATTCAGTATTTACATCTAATCATATCTACTACTATACTTACGTTATACCTAGTGTGAGCTGAGTCAGTGCCTTTGTGGTATTTTTCTATGTGGCGTACCTGTGTGGAACTTACCTTCATGGTGTTTCTTCCTTTATAGAACAGTTGATCTTTGGGATTTTAATTTGGAATTTGTGTTTCCTCGTGATTGATATGGGTATACTTGATAACTTAGGTATATGTATGGGCATATACATAAGTAGGGTTGATAGTTGATTTCACGATTTTTGGTTTATCCTTTTTATATTTTGTGTGACCTTGAGCGTCTCGAGGTCCCTACTGAGTATCGTTACACTCACCCCTGTACTGGCTATGCCTGCACTTCATTGTGTTTGGTGCAGATAACGGACAGCGCTGACTGAGGACGAGAGTACCAGGACTGAAGGTAGCTCAGAGGTGGACCTTAGACAAGGTGTACCGTAGAGACGATCAATCGAATGATGTACCTACCCTTTAGGTAAGATCCTTGGAGGGTGTTTACAGGATCTATTCCAGTTTTCTTGTACTTTCAGTTTCTTGTACTTTCCAGTTGGGCATGTATTCTGGCCCCTTTTACTTACTGTACTCACTCTGTTTACTATTCAGTTTACTTGAGTCCGTATCTTGTTGTGTGATTGGTTGTGTGTTAGAGGTTATAAAGGCAATGCCTTACCAGTTTTCGGTAATACGCCTTCGATGCTAGTCGCCAACCCCTGGCCTATGGAAGGTGGGCTTGGGGTAGTCACGGCACGGGCCCTGGGGGACAGGTCGTGACAAATTGGTATCAGAGGAGTTGGTTCTACTGTAGAACATAGGACTCTGATATTTCTTTTTAACGGTAATAGTGTTAAGTGTAGTGAGTGTGGTTATCAGTTTAGGGAATCCAGTATTGGTGCGGTGGCTGACGTATCCATACACCAGGACCTTGACTTCTGATTTCTGACTCGGTGCACAAAAACACCGATTGTGTGTGTGTTTTGAAGAGTTTTCTTTGTGATCTCTTTGAATCAAAACACCAGGTATAGATTTTTTACTGTGTCACACCTTTTTCTTTTTAGGATGCCTCCATGAAGACAGTTAGCTAGGGTTCTGAGAGTAGTACTCACTGATAGACCACCGAGCGACGAGGCCTTAGTGTAGGGCCCTCTTCTAGTAGAGGCACTAGTGGAGGAACCAACGGTACCATTACCTGTTGGTCCATCGATGCCACCAGCCCTAGCAGCAGAGGGTGCATGCCACTTGAGCACGTTGAACAAGTTCTAGGGCCAGAGGCCACCCAGTTTCAGGGGAGAGATGGACCCACAGGCGGCTGAGGATTGGCTGGAGGCTGTAGTGAGAGTCTTCCGACTGGTAGGGACACCAGCTGATCTTATGGTGATCCTTGCCACCAGCCTTCTACAGGAAGCAGCAGGCAGATAGTGGAGCTTGACTCTCCAGGATCACGAAGAGGTAACACTAATTTGGGAAGACTTCGAGAGCTTGTTTCAGGCAGAGTTTGTCCGAGTGACTCTTCGCGCAGTGCGCATAGAGGAGCTACTTCATCTACAAGAAGGTAGCATGATTGTGGCTCATTACTCAGTGAGGTTCACTAACCTCTCATGCTACTCCACTGATATGGTACAGGACCCATTATTTAGGGCACGGACCTTTGAGAAGGGTCTCATGCGAGAGATCAGGGCTTCGATGATTTCCCTCAGCATCCCGAAGCAGGCGGGGGTGTTAGAGAAAGCCCTCTTAGTAGAGAGTTTTCTTGCTGAGCAGTCACCAACAGTGAGACCCACCATCGTACGTCACGTAGAAGAATATTCTACAGCTGGAAGCAGACAGATGTCACAGAGGTCCAAGAGTACTAGACCTACAGGTGGACAACCGCAGGATTCAAGGTTGGTTGTGTGGGGCACCCGAGACAGATCCAGTCATGCAAGGAGAAGGCAGTGTTACGCATGCGGTAGGCAGGGTCACATGGCTCATGACTGTCTGACCTATTGTACGGATGATCAGCAGACAGTCGAAGGACCGCCCAGGAAAAGAAAGAGGTTCGATCGAGGAGGTCTGCAGGGAGCAGGAGGACGTGGCAGAGGAGCTGGCCAAGCAGCTGGCGGTGGGTAACGATTCAAGATGTTACCGCCACCACCACCAGGTGGTCCACCCCAACCACAGGGAGCAGAAGGATAGGTATGAGACTAGCTTCAGTCAACTGAGGCCTACGATCACGGCGCTTCGTAGATGATACGAGGTATGATCTGTGTCTATTCCAACTTATCTACAGTACTTATAGATATAGGTGCCAGTCATTATTTTATTTCCAATGCCCTTGTTCAGAGCTCGGAGATTCTGACGGAGTCGCTGGATCAATCCTTATGGCTAGAGACTCCTACTGGAGTGGATTTGATGATTACTCACTCGTGTCGGTAGTGCGAGCTCACTCTAGGAGGCGAGAGCTTCGGCTGGGATCTCCTAGTAGCGGCGTTGAGGACTTATGTCGTCATCTTGGGTATGGACTAGTTATCTACAGTCCATGCTCAAATTGACTGTATTTGGTGCAAAGTGCGGTGTGTCCACATGGATGGGACCAGGTTTAACTTCACCAGTGAGAAGGGATCATTTGCAGCGTAAGATGGACTTACCCAGAGAAGAGTGCAGCCAATCACTCATTAGTTGGCTAGCCTTACCCTCAGAGCGGTTGATGTGGAGAGTCTGAATTATCCTATAGTGGTGGACCAGAATGCATATGTCTTCATTGATGATGTTTCGGGTCTACCTACTCACAGAGAGGTGTACTTTTAAATCAACTTGTACCCCGGGACGACATTGGTACCAACACCAGCATATTAGATGGCTCTCAAAAAGCTTTGTGATCTGCGGGTATAGATGGAGGACTTATAGGGGAAAGGGTTCATCTGGCCCAGTGTTTTCCCTTGGGCATCCACGATTCTGTTCTTCAAGAAGGCAGGTGGGAGATTGAGACTCTGTGTCGATTATTGGTGCCTGAACCAGGTGACCATGAAGAACAAGTACCCACTTCCAATGATTGAAAACCTATTTGATATGCTAAAGGGAGAATGGTGGTTCTCGAAGATAGACATCAGATCAGGTTATCACCAACTTAGAGTATGAGACGAGGATGTAAAGAAGACAGCTTTCAGATGTCGATACGGCCACAATGAGTTCTTAGTTATGCCATTCGGCGTGACCAATA
The DNA here is from genome assembly GCA_963277665.1 of Viscum album. Classification (NCBI taxonomy): domain Eukaryota; kingdom Viridiplantae; phylum Streptophyta; class Magnoliopsida; order Santalales; family Viscaceae; genus Viscum; species Viscum album. The sequence goes on along the minus strand of OY728132.1, from coordinate 695,405,878 downwards.
CTCCAGTAGTGTTCATGGGACTCATGAATAGGATCTTTCATATAGCATCCCGCCTTTTTATCAAATAAACTTTCATTACATTTTACAAAACCGAGGATCTTTAGGGTTTAGTGTCTTGGAAACCAGGAACTTAAAACATGAAAACTTAAAACATTCTTCTTAAACACTTGAAGGCTTCTCCTCATGTTCATCCTAGGTTCATTACTGCATCTCATAACCTGGGGACATACATCAAAAGAAAGGGTGAGAAGAAGGCCCAGTAATGGAAACAAGAGAAACATTTTACATGTGAACTTGAGATACTTCAATAAGTCCATGAAAAGAACTTTAAGGCATGAGAAAGAAATCGTGAGGCATATCATAATAAAAATAACATTTTTCATAACTTTAAGATGTGGCTACATCATTTAATATAGACAATCATGAACATATCACCAAGGTCAATCCCCAAGGTGTCATTAAAAAAATTACCAAGGTTATTCACCAAGATATCATGAAAATTTTAATCTCTAGTGGTTACATCATTACCCAATGCAATGGGGCGCTATCAGGGCGCACCCTTAAATTGTAATCTCTAGTGGTTACATCATTACCCAATGCATTAGAGCGCTATCAGGGCGCACCCTTAAATTTGCCTTTATTATAATGTGAGCCACATATATAATCATAAATAATTTCATAAACAACCCATATATCATAAAAGAAATGGGTTTCATTTCATCATCATAACGTTTTAAAAACTGCTTTTAAAGACATAATCTTTATGTCACTTTAAACCCACGAAAAGGGAAAGCGGGTTTCATGTATGTAAATCCCAGAATTTAAAATAGAACATTTTGATATATATGTGAATACCCCTGTAGAAATAAGATCTTTGAGTATTCACTTAATATCATAAAATAATTTTGAGAAAAGAGAGAGGCATTTTGAGACGAAAATCCTGCAGCATAACAGCTACGTTTCGGGGTTTTAGATAACATTGAAAGAGAGGGGACATGGGTCAAACATTAATAAATGACCCATAAAACAGTAGAGGGAAAAAATATAAGGGATTTAAGAACATGGTAATGAAATTTGAAAATATACCATATGAAATGAAGAATATTAAAGGAAGAAAAAAATAAGATTTCTCTTGTGAGAATTCGGTAGCCTAACGGCGTCACTTAAACTTCAACAAAAATGAATTGACAAGTTCAAATAGGGTCTCTCATCATATGAATATAAGAGTCCAGTATGATAGATATAGAGATAATACCCCAACATAATATAAAGGAACTTGAAAGACTTGACATGAAAGTAGAACTTTGAAAAAGAGAAGGGTGAAAGAATCCCTAAAAAATTTGGCAACCTAACGGCGCCACTTAAAACTTCAAAAAAAACATGAATTGACAAGGTCGAATAGGGTATCTAATAATATAAACATAAGAGTCTAGTATGATAGATATAGAGATCATACCCCAACATAATAGAAAGGAACTTGAAAGACTTGACATGAAATTAGAACTTTGAAAAAGAGAAGGGTGAAAGAATCCCTCAAAAATTTGGCAGCCTAACGGCGCCACTTAAAACTTCAAAATGCTGAATTGAAGAGATAAAATGGGGTATCTCATCATATGATCATAAAAGATCAGTATGATAAATCTAGATATCATACCCCAACATGATAAAAAGGAACTTGAAATACTTTACATGAAAATAGATCTTGCAAAATGAGAAGGGAGAAAGAATCTGTTACAAAAATTTCGGCAGCCTAACGGCGCCACTTAAAACTTCATAAAACGAAATAATGAGAGTAAGAGGGGATCTATCATTATATGAACATAAAAAGGGAAGTAATGGGAGTATAAAATAACATCCTCCAACATAAGAACATGGAGCATAAAAGGAATGACATAAAAGAGATCACTTGAAAAGAAAGAGAGGGGTCGGATCCCTTACCTTAAAATGTAACTCTTAAACCTCAAAGGATGGGACCTTGAGGGCTTGGGGGCACCTTGGGAGGACTTCTTGGGAGGTAATGAGACCAGAACTTCGTTGGGGAAGAGTGGGGAGTCGAATGGATGAGAGGAGGGCTTGGTATTTATAGGGAAAGTGAGGGGACAAGGCATTAATGGCCAAGGGACACCTCACATGTGCTTTTCTCAAACCCATGTGCTCTCCCTTGGCATTTACCATGGAGTTAGGCCACATGGGGCCCCCAAAACAATAATTCATCACCCTTGGCCGGCCAACCCTTAAAATATCTCATGAAATCATCATGACACAGTTATGATGTCATTAAACATACTGAAACCCTAAAACTGTATTTTCACTATTCACTGAAAATTCAACTTTCTCAGAAAGATCCCAAAATTTCACCTTAATCAAATATCAATGCTATGATTTCAAAAATGAACTCCATTTTATAAAAATAATTTTCTAAATATTTTTATTTTATTTTTTAAATAAATACACTATTCACCGAAAATTCATTTTTTCAGAAAAAACCCCAAAAATTACCATAACATAATATCGGTGCTCTGAGTTCAAAAATGAAATCCATTTTATAAAAATAATTTTCTAAATATTTTTAATTTAATTTTTAATTAAAAAACACTATTCACCTTAAAAAAACTAATACTTGAATAATAATTTACGAAACCGTTATTTAACCATTTTATTGAATCACATTACTTAATCAAGGTGCCTAGATTATTTTAAAACTTTCTTTAAGTGAGATTATTAATCCATTTGGTCATATTACTAATCCTAATCATAAAATCACTATTCATAATTTACTATTCATCAAAAATCAAGTTGATCTTATTAGACTCCAAATTTTGTACTGAACATAATTGTAGAAGACCATTTTTTGAAAATCATTACACATTTTTAATTATTTAAGGTTTACATAAACATTTTTAAAATATCCTTTTTTCTAAAATTCATCAAAAATATGCATACTATATTTATCCGGTCATTTGAAAATTCATAAACGTCATCATAAGAAGAAATCCCAATTTTTATTTAAAACAAAGGATTACACAAGGCAGTTACGGTCTTCTTACATAGCCCCTTATCACACCAGCATAGGACCTAAGTGTAAGGTGTGCTAAGGTGAGAGAGTCTGAGGGAGGATCGACTAACATTGCCCGAGTAGTAATTTCTATCAGTTTGAACTTCTCACGAAGGCGATTCCATTCTTGCTTCACATGATGAAGTTCGGCTTGGGTTTGGTCCAGAGAAAAGCCCAATGGTGCTACCTCCTTCCCAAGTTCTGTTAGACGGGCTTCGATCGGTCCAAGACTACTAGGTGAGGCCATCGAATCTTCTTTCTATAATAATTAACCAAGATTACTTGTATTTAGAGACAATAATCAAAATATTTTGTTCACAGCGGTCATATTGACCGATGGTCATATAACAGTCAGAACCCAATGGTCTCATTTTAATTATAATCATGTTTATCAAATAAAACATTTTTGTTGAGTATAAAAATAAAATAAAATAACACATGAAATTAGGAAATAAGATTTATTCAAAATTTCGGGTCGTTACAATCTTCCCCCCTTAAGAAATTGCGTCCTCGCAATTTTAAAAATTGGGTTTTGAAATTTCATTGAAAGTCCCACATCAGAAAAAGAGTCAGTGACACCATTACTTTAAAAGAAAGAAAAGGAAGTACAAAGGCCACCCGAGTTTACTCATACTAGGATTCCATGTAGGAAACATGGACATGGAGGAGAAAACAAAGGGTCACGTCCTAAAGGAGAGTGATAGAAAACATGATTAGGAGGAAGTTAACCACCAGAAAATCCAAAAATTATGATGTGTGCAAACGGTCTTTCATTACCTAGTAGGAAACGTAAACCAACAACGTTTTTGTTTTACATTCCTTTTCATAACTTTGAGGAATTCATTTACAACATAGAACAAAAACATAAGGAAATATATCTACCTTCATGTAGAGTTTCATCCTTTAATAAGTTTCTACCCAAAACTAATCTTTTATCCAAACTATGAGCATTCAAAACTACTTGGTCTCATCAAAACATAAGAATCATCTTCTAGAGAATCACATAATACACAAAAGATTAACTATCTATTTCTTTTATCTTTAAACATTATCCCAAAAACCGAAAGGGTAAGGTAAAACAACTCTTCAAAAAGAAAGAATCCCATAGGAATGGAAACTACTTTGAAATCTTCAAAGTTCCATGGTACTACCCAAAGTTCATTATAGTCCATTCCATAAATAACGGTCCTTAAAATTCCTCAAAATAAACCAAACTAAGATTGAAACCCAAATACAAGAAGTATTTGATAACATAGTCTTCAAAATAAACTTCATTTTTCATCTCCAAACAACATCAACCACTCCTAACATCTTATAACAAAAGTATCTAACCTAAACATATTTAACCCAAGATAGGTTAATCATTCCCATAAGTAACCTAAATTACTATAAGTCCACCTTAAATTCATCGATTCTTCAAAATATAAGTCAACCTTACTCCTCAATGAAAATACCGTTGTAATCTATTTACCTCGATCATATAGAGTCCCCAAAATGGTGAACGTCTTCCAAAATAAAAATCATATTTTAATCCCCTAATCATCCCTGTCATATTAATACGACAATCGTCGCATTTCTTATCACATTGGTTGTTGGGACATGTTCTTCCATTTCCCACCATTCGCTAAGAAAAGAAAGCATAATTAGGGGCTTAAGTACTTAGCAAATAATCATGAAAATGAACTGAAAGCATATAAGGATAACTTGTAGAAGAAAAGTATACCCTAACTTGTGATCCCCTAGGTTCCAATCTAGGTTATCCATGATAATATATTCTTATGTGAATCTTTATTTTATTTTATCTTTGTTCCTTTAACAATGGTTCATACCAAGATTATGAATTTACCAAAGCATATCCCCCGGGAGTGTCGTAACCAAGAGTGCAGCAAGGCCCGTTGTCGTGTACCAGTTCCCATTCGAGTCTAGCTCAAAGCGGTGTTTTCGGGTTTTACCCCTATGTACATCTATGCCAGAGCCACCTCTACCTACTCGTATCCAGACAGGGATGTATTTTCTTGGCAACCCCTTACTCAATACTCACCAAAATACCAGGAAGATTTCCTATATTTTAACTTTTCTATAGGCTTCTTCCTAAAGTTTTCATATCCTAATTTCCAAAAATAACTAAACCATCCTTTGATACCAACTATAGCATCCCGCCTTTTTATCAAATAAACTTTCATTACATTTTACAAAACTGAGGATCTTTAGGGTTTAGTGTCTTGGAAACCAGGAACTTAAAACATGAAAACTTAAAACATTCTTCTTAAACACTTGAAGGCTTCTCCTCATGTTCATCCTAGGTTCATACTGCATCTCATAACCTGGGGACATACATAAAAAAGAAAGGGTGAGCAGAAGTCCCAGTAATGGAAACAAGAGAAACATTTTACATGTGAACTTGAGATACTTCAATAATGCCATGAAAAGAACTTTAAGGCATGAGAAATAAATCGTAAGGCATATCATAATAAAAATAACATTTTTCATAACTTTAAGATGTGGCTACATCATTTAATATAGACAATCATGAACATATCACCAAGGTGAATCCCCAAGGTGTCATTAAAAAAAATTACTAAGGTTATTCACAAAGATATCATGAAAATTGTAATCTCTAGTGGTTACATCATTACACAATGCAATGGGGCGCTATCAGGGCGCACCCTTAAATTGTAATCTCTAGTGGTTACATCATTACCCAATGCATTGGAGCGCTATCAGGGCGCACCCTTAAAATTGCCTTTATTATAATGTGAGCCATGTATATCATAATCAATCATTTCATAAACAACCCATATATCATAAAAGAGATGGGTTTCATTTCATCATCATAACGTTTTAAAAACTGCTTTTAAAGACATGATCTTTATGTCACTTTAAACCCACGAAAAGGGAAAGCGGGTTTCATGTATGTAAATCCCAGAATTTAAAATAGAACATTTTGATATATATGTGAATACCCCTGTAGAAATAAGATCTTTGAGTATTCACTTAATAACATAAAATAATTTTGAGAAAAGAGAGAGGCATTTTGAGACGAAAATCCTGCAGCATAACAGCTACGTTTCTGGGTTTTAGATAACATTGAAAGAGAGGGGACATGGGTCAAACATTCATAAATGACCCATAAAACAGTAGAGGGAAAAAATATAAGGGATTTAAGAACATGGTAATGAAATTTTAAAATATACCATATGAAATGAAGAATATTAAAGGAAGACAAAAATAAGATTTCTCTTGTGAGAATTCAGCAGCCTAACAGCGTCACTTAAACTTCAACAAAAATGAATTAAAAAGTTCAAATAGGGTCTCTCATCATATGAATATAAGAGTCCAGTATGATAGATATAGAGATAATACCCCAACATAATATAAAGGAACTTGAAAGACTTGACATGAAAGTAGAACTTTGAAAAAGAGAAGGGTGAAAGAATCCCTAAAAAATTTGGCAACCTAACGGCGCCACTTAAAACTTCAAAAAAAAACATGAATTGACAAGGTCAAATAGGGTATCTCATCATATGAACATAAGAGTCCAGTATGATATATATAGAGATCATAGCCCAACATAATAGAAAGTAATTTGAAAGACTTGACATGAAAGTAGAACTTTGAAAAAGAGAAGGGTGAAAGAATCCCTCAAAAATTCGGCAGCCTAACGGCGCCACTTAAAACTTCAAAATGCTGAATTGAAGAGATAAAATTGGGTCTCTCATCATATGATCATAAAAGATCAGTATGAAAAATCTAGAGATCATACCCCAACATGATAAAAAGGAACTTGAAATACTTTACATGAAAATAGATCTTGCAAAATGAGAAGGGAGAAAGAATCTGTTACAAAAATTTCGGCAGCCTAACGGCGCCACTTAAAACTTCATAAAACGAAATAATGAGAGTAAGAGGGGATCTATCATTATATGAACATAAAAATGGAAGTAGGAGGATTATAAAAGAACATACTCCAACATAAGAACATGGAGCATAAAAGGAATGACATAAAAGAGATCACTTGAAAAGAAAGGGAGGGGTCGGATCCCTTACCTTAAAATGTAACTCTTAAACCTCAAAGGATGGGACCTTGAGGGCTTGGGGGCACCTTGGGAGGACTAATTTGGAGGTAATGAGACCAGAACTTCATTGGGGAAGAGTGGGGAGTCAAATGGATGATAGGAGGGCTTGGTATTTATAGGGTAAGTGAGGGGACAAGGCATTAATGGCCAAGGGACACCTCACATGTGCTTTTCTCAAACCCATGTGCTCTCCCTTGGCATTTACCATGGATTTAGGCCACATGGGGCCCCCAAAACAATAATTCATCACCCTTGGCCAACCAACCCTTAAAATATCTCATGAAATCATCATGACACAGTTATGATGTCATTAAACATACCGAAACCCTAAAACTGTATTTTCACTATTCATTGAAAATTCAACTTTCTCGGAAAGATCCCAAAATTTCACCTTAATCAAATATCAATGCTCTGATTTCAAAAATGAACTCCATTTTATAAAAATAATTTTCTAAATATTTTTATTTTATTTTTTAAATAAATACACTATTCACCGAAAATTCATTTTTTCAGAAAAAACCCCAAAAATTACCATAACATAATATCGGTGCTCTGAGTTCAAAAATGAAATCCATTTTATAAAAATATTTTTCTAAATATTTTTAATTTAATTTTTAATTAAAAAACACTATTCACCTGAAAAAAACTAATACTTGAATAATAATTTATGAAACCGTTATTTAACCATTTTATTGAATCACATTACTTAATCAAGGTGCCTAGATTATTTTAAAACTTTCTTTAAGTGAGATTACTAATCCATTTGGTCATATTACTAATCCTAATCATAAAATCACTATTCATAATTTACTATTCATCAAAAATCAAGTTGATCTTATTAGACTCCAAATTTTGTACTGAACATAATTATAGAAGACCATTTTTTGAAAATCATTACACATTTTTAATTATTTAAGGTTTACATAAACATTTTTAAAATATCCTTTTTTCTAAAATTCATCAAAAATATGCATACTATATTTATCCGGTCATTTGAAAATTCATAAACGTCATCATAAGAAGAAATCCCAATTTTTATTTAAAACAAAGGATTACACAAGGCAGTTACGGTCTTCTTACATAGCCCCTTATCACACCAGCATAGGACCTAAGTGTAAGGTGTGCTAAGGTGAGAGAGTCTGAGGGAGGCTCGACCAACATTTCCCGAGTAGTAATTTATATCATTTTGAACTTCTCGTGAAGTCGATTCCGTTATAGCTTCACATGATGAAGTTTGGCTTGGGTTTGGTCCAGAGAAAATCCCAATGGTGCTACCTCCTTCCCAAGTTCTGTTAGATGGGCTTCGATCGGTCCAAGACTACTAGGTGAGGCCATCGAATCTTCTTTCTATAATAATTAACCAAGATTACTTGTATTTAGAGACAATAATCAAAATATTTTGTTCACAGCGATCATATTGACCGATGGTCATATAACATTCAGAACCCAATGGTCTCATTTTAATTATAATCATGTTTATCAAATAAAACATTTTTGTTGAGTATAAAAATAAAATAAAATAACACATGAAATTAGGAAATAAGATTTATTCAAAATTTTGGGTTGTTACATTTCATCCATACCTTGATCGTTTTGTAGTAGTCTTCATCGATGACATTCTGATCTACTCGGCTATTGAGGAGGATCATGCCTATCATTTGCAGGTAGTACTGAACACACTCTGAGAGCATCGGCTTTATGGTAGACTCTCGAAGTGCCAGTTCTGGATCTGAGGTACATCCAGGAGTGGCAAAGATATACCAGGATCTCTGATGATAGCAATGGTGGCCGAAAATGAAGAAACCAGTAGCAGAATTTGTTTATCGGTGCCTCACTTGTCAGTAAGTGAAGGTGGATCATCAGGTACCAGCAGGCTTAGTTCAGCCTTTAGAGGTACTAGAGTGGAAGTGGGACGGGATATCCATGGACTTCATGACATGACTTCCATGTACATCCAGAGGTCATGACTCTATCTGGGTGATCATCGACCGTCTCACCAAGTCGGCCCACTTCCTACCAATCAGGGAGCAGGGTTCAGTAGAGAGCTTAGGATGCCTCTATGTGCAGGAGATTATATGGATACATGGATTACCCTCAACGATTATCTCTAATAGTGATACATATTTTACTTCCTAGCTATGGAAGGGGTTGTAGGAGTCTTTCGAGATGCAGCTTCATTTGAGCACCGCCTTCCATCCTTAGATGGATGGTCAGACTAAGCGGACCATTTAGACTCTCAAGGACATGTTGTGTGCTTGTGTCCTTGACTTTGGTAACATCTAGGAGGATCACTTGCCTTTGGTGGAATTTTCATACAACAAAAGCTATCACTCCACCATTGGGATGGAACCTTTTGAGGCATTGTACGGGTGACCCTGCAGATCACCTTTGCGCTGGACTGACCCATGGGAGTCAGCACTAGTGGGACCAGAGATGGTACAGGCTACCACAGAGAAGGTGCAGATCATCCAGGAGCAGATGAAGACTACACAGAGCAGGAAGAATTCATATACCGATAGGATACGGAGACCTCTAGAGTTTGAGGATGGTGACCACATCTTTCTATGGGTCTCACCTCGATGAGGTTTGTAGATATTTGGTCGAGGCGACAAGTTATCTCTGAGATACATCAGAACTTTTCAAGTCCTCAATAGTGTTAGTGAGGTGGCATACTGCTTAGCTCTTCCACCTCAGTTGAACCGGGTGCATGACGTCTTCCACATATCCTAGCTGAGGAGATACGTGCACGACCCTTCCCACATCATCGACCATGGGGAGATGGACGTCGACAATGGGGTGACTTTTACAGAGGTTCCAGTTGAGATTGATGATTGATAGGAGCGGGTCCTTCACGGGTGGTCGATATCTCTGGTGCGCGTTGGTTGGCAGCATGGGAACCTCTAGGATATCACATGGGAGCGAGAGGCTCAGATATGTGCTCAGTACCCCCACATGTTCCCTTAGGTTGAGTTGTGGCTTATGGGGATGAAAACCCCTGAGGTGAGGAGAATGTAAAGACCCAGACATTCCATATAATTTTTTTTAATATATGTGAATTTTATGAGTCTGCGAAAACTGACGGTGCGTGATTCTGAGGCACTGTGTGTCCGAAATGGATTTCTGGAAAAAAAAATCAGGTACGTTCAGTAAATGTGCGAATGGGTTTTTGTAACTTTTAAACCAGTGCTCAGAAATGAAATATGAGGACACCGTTGAACTCTCAGTGTTGGCATTCTCTTAAGGAGACTTTCACCTCGATGGTAGTTGGTCAAGCGTGAAAGTTATTATTTGGTTTTTTCATGAAATAATAAAATAAAATAAAATTGTGTAACATTTTATTTTCTTTGGAACTCCCATGTGGATGTTGAGAGGTGGGGACCACCAGAACTAAACCTCCCATGTGAGGTTATGGAGGTGAGAACCACCAGAATTAACCTCCCATGAGAGGTTATGGTGGTGGGGACCACCCAGGACTAAAACCCCCTTGAACTCCCTCTTAAATTTGGGGAAGACTCTTAAACTCCCCCACTTTAATTATGCCACCCCCCTTAATTAATTATCCCACCCCATTTAATTAATTAAGCCAACTTAATTTGTGCCAACAATTTAAAAATTGGACAAACATATTTTATTATGTTGGTTATTCTTCTTTTGGTGGGGAAAGGAGAAGGGGAGAGATTTTGGGAGGATTAAAATTTCTCCAACGAAGAACTTCACCTCCCAATGAAAAACGACCACCAAAGATTAAAGAACAAGGAAATAAACCCCCAGCCGGATCGGAAGAACCTTGCAGAGGCAACCAACGTAAGACTTCTTCGACAAAAACGAACCGAAGATTAAGGAAACACTGACGAACTGACATCTATTCTTTCCTATTCTTTGATGTCAATGATAAATCTAGGTAGGGGTTGTTATTGAATTCATGAAATTTCTCGATTAAATTTCTCGTTCTTGATCAATGATTTTTGTTTAGCCGCTTGCTATCGCCCAAACACGGAGGGTACGGGCCAAACAAACATGTCCCGACCCCTCCACTGTTCTTCTTTATTGGTGTGTTCTTCATGATGGTGATGGTGACCGATGCTAGTATTTGGCACCAGTGGAACTCAAGAACGGCAGTCAGCGCCACCGCCGGCTCCAACGTAGGCAATGGCACAACGGCGTCGCTTTGCGGCCACCGCCACCCCATGGCCCTGCCACACCACCCACGGCACCTCCACGCCACCCCACGGCTCTGCGGCCTTGAGGCCCCACTGTGTTGCCCACGGCCCCGCCGCCCTGCCAAGTCGCTCGCGGCCCCGCCAAGCGTCCCCGCGGCCTCTGTCTCCCTCAGCGCCCCATGGCACCCTATGCCATCCCGTGGCCTCGTGGTCTCTCCACACTTGCGGCCTTTACACCAACCTTATATCCTCGTCTCGCTCTGTGGCCTCTGGGCCACCCAGCGCGGGCTGGTCCAGACCAGACCCAACTGGCCGAGTCAGACCAAACCCGGGCTTACTTCGAACTTTACGCACTTTTGGCCATAACTTTGTCACCAGACATCTATTTGATGAACTGTCAGCAGCGATAGAAACCTTGGAGCAATAAGGTCTCTTTTAGTATACCCCACTGTAGTTTTGGATAAATTTAGAGTATGGTCAGGTTGTATTGAGCATTAATCCAACCAGTCCCTTGGGACTAAAATAGTAATAACTCACAGACCATGCATCCAATTGACGCACTGTCTATTGCGTTGAGTCCCCTATGATGTGGAGGTCCTTTGAGATACTTCTTTGTGAGACTTTGTGGCACTTGGAGTACTTACCAGTGGCTTGTGGAGAGAAACCTCCTGAAGACAAGTGAGGATAGTGTGGGAGCCCAGTAGCTGGTTGTGACGTGAAGAATGGAGAGCGATCCTGTGTGGGTCAGCACCTAGAGATCCTGTGTGGGTCAGCACCGAGCGATCCTGTGTGGGTCAGCACCTAGAAATATTATGTGGGTCAGCACCAAGCGATCATGTGTGGGTCATCACCTAGAGATCCTATTTGGATCAACATTGAGCGATCCTGTGTGGGTCAGCACCTAGTGATCTTGTGTGGGTCAGCACCTAGCGATCTTGTGTGGGTCAGTACCAAGCGATCCTGTGTGGTTCTACCTCTTAATATAGTAATATTATTCAGTAGTTACATGTGTTTATTCCTCTGAACAGAGTAATATGATTCAGTAGTTACATATAATCATCTCTACTACTGTACTTAAATTATACTTGGTGTGAACTCAGTCAGTACCTTTGTGGTATTCTTCTATGTGGTGTACCTGTGTGGTACTTACCTTCTTAGTGTTCCTTACTTTTTGGAACAGTTGAGCTTTGGGATTTTGAGTTGGACTCTATGTTTTTTCATTATTGATATGGGTATACTTGATAACTTAGGTATATGTATGGGCATATGCCTAAGAAGGGTTGACAGTTGATTTCATGCTTTTTGGTTTATCCTTTTAAATTTTTTGAGACCTTGAGGGTCTTAGGGCCCCTATTTAGTATCTTTATACTCACCCCTTCACGGTCTATGCCCACACTTCGTTGTGTTTGGTGCAGACGACAGATAGCGATGACTGAGGACGAGAGTACCAGGACTGAAGGTAGCTCAAAGGCAGACCTTAGACGAGGCGTACCACAGAGACGATCAATAGAAATATGTATCTACCCTTTAGGTAAGATCCTTAGAGGGTTTTCATAGGATATGTTCTAGTTTTCTTGTACTTTAGGTTTCTTGTACTTTCCAGTTGGGCGGGTATTCTGGCCCCTTTTACTTACTGTACTCACTCTATTTACTATTCAGTTTACTTGAGTTCTTATCTTATTGTGTGCTTGGTTGTGTGTTAGAGGTTATAAAGGAAATGCCTTCCCAGTTTTAGGTAATACGCCTTCAGTGCTAGTCACCATCCCCTGGCCTATGGAAGTTGGGATTGGGGTAGTCACAGCATGGGCCCCGGGGGACGGGTCATGAAAAAAACATTGTGTACCCCTAGGGAATTCCATTTATATCCCCTTAACCTTGGATACTTTGGTCAGGTTTGTATTTTTTTCTCTCATAATCCTAGCTGGAATTGGTATCTCATGTGTTGGGACTAGGATCCACCTCAGCATTCTATATTTCACCCATGTGACCATGGGGTTGGGATCCTATACCTTTGGAATCAGATTTAGTAGGTATTTCACCCAATTTTATGGGGAAGATATCCTATATCTATGGATTGGTATTTTTTCCATCCATAGATATTAGATGAGACACAGATCCTCCACTGGTGTTGTTATTTCACTCATAGTGATGGGGAAGGGATCCTATAGTATCATGTGAGGGAATGATAGTGTGGGTTGGTCAATATTTCTGGATCAAAAGTTGGGAATGTTTAATTGTTTGACTGGATGTATGTTTGAGATTTCACTCTCTAAAATGTATCCTTCTATGAGTATATCTAAGATTCTCTCATTCCTTACTATCTCTTCCTTTTTTTCTTTACTCTTTGGTGATTTCAAGGTTCCCTACTGGGTATGTATATACTCACCCTTATATGGGATCTTCCTAAATGCGCCTTGTCTTCTGAAAACAATAGGCTATTTGATGAATGTATTGGGAGACCTAGTGAGGGTGGTTATTATGGTCATTTGTGGTGTGGTAGCTAGAATATTTATTACCTGGTGGGTTTTTTTAGACTGTTTTCACTCTTTTTGTCAGGTTGGACCTACTTACTAATTGTTCAGCCTATATTTTTTCCTCTTTAATTGATTATGTAATTTCATACTTGATTGTGGGATATTAGTGTTTGTGTGTTCATTTATTATTATAGTTGTTTACTTTACTAATTACTCTGGTATGTATGGAGATACGCCTATTTGTGTGTACATGGGAATTAGGCTAAGGCCTCCTTTATGATTGATATGCCTACTCGGTGTTATTCGCCAGTCCTTAACCTATTGGAGAGGGTATTTTGGTAGAAAACTTAGATCAGTACTGGCTAGGCTGACCCTGATGAGTAAGGTTATGTCAAAGTGTTATCATATAAGTCTTACCTAGGGCAGAGTTTTGTGGTAGATTAGTTATGAGGATTATTTTGGGTTTTAGGGAAATGGTGTTTAAGTGTCTCTAGTTCGACTCTCATTTATGGTACCCTAATGATGGTGTGGCAGATAATGTATCCATTCACCAGGATTATGATACCTTCTTGTTGACTTAGTAGACCAAGGAACTAATTGTAATAAAAAAATGGTATAAGAATCATATACGAATTATTTATAGTTTCCATGTTCTTCTTAAGTTAGCTCCCTATATATTTTATTTTGACCATGGTATATCTTGACTATTTCTGTATGCCTACATGTAAAAAACTAGTTAGGATTTCATGATAGGATTGTGATTTGGATATGATTAGTGATGAGTCCTTAGTTCAGGGTCCCATTCATGAGGTGTCCCCTTTGCATAGATAGTGAATTCTAATTCCACCCATCACACAGTGAGCATACTTTCTCCAGTATCATAGGACATTGTTTTACCTCAATCTAGGTAGAAGATCATTCTGGTAGAATAGGATGATGATGTGTATAGGCAGAACATGATTTGTGGGTTACAGAGGAAAATACCATCCATATTTAGGGTTGATCCAGACACAAAGAGATTAGATTACTAGTTAGAGTCCATTTATTGAGTATTCCATCTCATTTAAACCCATTTGGATCATATATAGGTGTTTATGATGATATTTATCCATGGATTGGTAGGAAAATAGTGTAGGTTGATAATGTAGAACCATGATAAGGTGAAACTTCACTTGATCGAGTTATAGTTCATCTTTCAGGAGGAGTTATTCCGAGTAATTTCACATCCATAAGATTATCAAGCTTCATCAAGGCTTAATTTTAGTGCCTAAGCATGCATCGAGGTTTATTGACCTCACTCGATACTCTTATAACATGATTCATGTCATTTATTTCTTGGAAAGGATATTAAATAATGGAATATGTAGATATATCTAATCTATAGTTGTTCCCATTTTCATCGCCACATATCTCAAGGTGATATAGCACTTCTTACTAGAAGAGAGATTTTTTGCAGAGAAATCACTGTTATCTGGTGCTGATAATAGAACCTTGAGAGTGGAGACTTCAATAGTTAATATATGTCATCAAACTTTGGGGTCACAACACTCAAATAATAAATATGTCTAGTATCGGACCATAGGGTTCATAGCGCATGATTCATAGAGAGGTTCCCATTATCTGAGGTAGATGTGATGTTTTTCCTATGATGGGTGAGGTCATATTTCCTGAGACTGCTAAACCCATCATACAGAATCATATGGATAAATAGTAAATGTGCCTCCAAATAAAAGGCAGTGGTGGGAGAATTACTAAACACAGGGATTTATTTTAGGTATAGGATATAGGATGGATTCATTAGGTGGTCAAATTTATTATCTAATACCACCATATCCACCTATAGGTAGTCCCCATTAGGCTCAAAGTGTTGGTGGGAAAGGATTTATTTAGTTACAAGTGGTATGGTATTATGATCTAGAGGCCCCCTACATGATCTAAGGTATGATATGTGTCTTCTCTACACTAGATTCAATTTTTATTGACACATGAGTGAGCTATTATTACTTTCCTTATCCCTTTTTTGAGAAATAGAGACTCTAGAAGATCCCATAGACTAAACCTTATAGCTAGAGACTCCAACTAGAGGTAATTTATTGATCATGCTCCTCTACCAATAATGTGACTTGGTTCTTGGTGGTGAGAGTTTCTCATGGGACCTTTTTGTGGATTTTATGAGACTATATGATTTGATCCTTAGTATGGAATTTTTATCCACCATCCATGACTAGATTGATTGTTTCCATCGAAGGATTAGGTGGACCTAGATAGAAGGGTTAATATTTTCCTTCACTAGAGAGATATAATTTAATTCATGGAAATTTGGGTTAATATATAAGAGAGTTTATCTGATTTATCATCCATTGGATATCTTAACTCTTAGTGCAACTAAACCAATGGATTTTTGATTCCCTGTAACATCAAGGGAGTAACCAAATGTATTTTTCAAGGATGTACATGGGTTACCACCTCATCAAGAAGTAAAATTATATATCTAATTACATATAGGGATATCTTAGATATCTTTAGTGGTATATCATATGGCTCCCATAGACCTTCGAGATTTGAGAGTGAAGTTAGAGGAACTTTAGAGGAAAGGATTTATACTACTGAGTGTGTCCCTCTAGGAATCTCTAATATTATTCTCCAAGATGGAATATGGAAGCCTATGGTCATGTGTGGATTATCATTTTCTAATCTAGGTGACCATCAAGAATAATCATCCACTATCAATAATTGAATACCTATTTAATCAGTTGAAAGGGGAAAGGTAGTTCTTGGATATTGACCTCGGTTCAGGTTATCCTTAGTTGTACGTATGCGAGGAGTTCATACCTAAGATGACATTCTAATGTCACTCTAATCACTATGAGTCCTAGTGATGCCTTTTGGAATAACTAACTCCCCATAAAGTTTTATAGGACTCGTGGATAGAATATTCAATCCTTTACTAGACTAGTTTTTAGTGATCTTTATCGATGACATTCTCATTCACAAGTCATTAGAGGTTGAGAAAGTAATGCATTTGAGGATGGTTATAGTCATACATATAGGGAATCAACTATATAGAAACATCTAGGTGCTAGTTCTGGATTAGAGAGGTCTACTTTTTAGGACACTTCATCTCAGAAAAGGGTGTGGTAGTATATCTAGTGAAGATCGAGGTAGTTCTATATTCTGACAAACCTAAGAGCATGAAAGAGGTGTGAAGCTTCCTTGGGTTAGCTGGATATTACTGTAGATTCATACCAAACTTATCCAAGATTGAGTATCCCTTTAATACCTTTACCTTGAATAGGGAAACTTTTTTATGGATCGAAAATCTCTATAAGGACTTTGAGGAATTGTGGTGGAGGTTAACTAGTGCTCTCATCCCGAGGTTTCCAGAAGAGGGGGTTGATTATGAAGTGTTATGTGATTCCTATAGAGATAGGTTTGGGTGTTCATTGATACATAGGTGAGCAGTGACATCCTATGGGTCTAAGAAGCTGATACCCCATGAGAAAAACTTTTCATCCTATGACTTGGAGTTGGTGGTTGTGGTGTTCACTCTAAAAACATGGTGACACTACCTTCTGAGTGAGCAATTTGTTTTTTATTCAAATCATAAGAGTCTAGTTTATATCTACACTTAGTGAGATATCAACCTAAGATTTATATGAGGGTTGGAGTTCCTACAAGACTATGAATTCAAGATATTTTATACTCCTCCGAAACAAAATTTTGTGGAAGGTTCTCTCAGTATAAAATATCATTCCTAGTTTCTAGGTGAGGTGTCAGAACAATTGGTATCATTACAGTTATCCTTGATGGGTGTATTAGAAGAATCATAACTTAAATTTATGGTTATGACTCCCCCACTTCTACAAAGTGTTAGGGAATAAAAACATAATGATAATTATTGGAAGGTATTTTATAACCATATGTTCATAGGACATTCTCCTGATGGATTTTCTAAAGGTGGAAAGAATGTGATACTATTACAAGGGAGGATGGTGTTATGAGTCGTTCTTCAAGAGGATGAATGATATGGTTCCATAAATATTCCTTATCATTATATCCCATATTTTAAAATATATAGTTGGATTTTTTAGTGGCAGTTTTTGTGTCCTAGGATGAAAAATATTTTTGCAGAGTTCATCTCCCAATGCCTCACATGCCAACAGGTGAAGGTCGAGCATCAAGTACCAGTGGGTAAATACAAACTCCTTAAGATGATATAATGGAATAGGGATAACATATACATGAACTTTGTTATATTATTTCCACATAATATGATATTTCATGACACTATAAGGCTGATTATCCCACTCCCTTGCCATTAGAGAGTAGGGTTCAATGGAAAGCTTGGGGTGCTTTCACATGCAGGAGGTCACATTGTTTCATGGTGTCTCCTTGAAAATTTTATTAGAACGTGAAATTCTCTTTACTTATTAGTTATATATAGTATTTTAAGAGGATTTCAGGACTCAATTGAGGATGATCATGGCTTTCTACTCCCAGAAAAATGACCATACCGAGTGGACCATTCAGGTCATAAAGGGCATGTTGAGGGATTTTATGTTGGATATTTTTTGAATCTTGGATTATTGACTAACCTTAGTGTATTTTTCATACAAAAAAGTTTCCACACTAATATTGGTATGGATCTTTTCGAGTCCCTTTATGGGAGACCTTACAAGTCACCATTATACTGGTCAGAGTTGGGAGAATCGGCACTTATGGGTCTAGAGTTCATTCAAGAAACAAAAAAAAATTAGATCATCTACTAAAAT
Organism: Viscum album; assembly: GCA_963277665.1. Classification (NCBI taxonomy): domain Eukaryota; kingdom Viridiplantae; phylum Streptophyta; class Magnoliopsida; order Santalales; family Viscaceae; genus Viscum; species Viscum album. The sequence goes on along the minus strand of OY728132.1, from coordinate 695,387,341 downwards.
ATTAGGATTCCCTAGATCTATCATAAAACCTATGTGGACCAATAATAGAGACCCTTGGAGTTTAGTGAGGGAGACCATGTGTTCTTGAAGGTCTCGCCTTGGCATGATTTATTGGGATTTGGATGGGGAGGAAAGCTTTATTTGAGGTTTATCTATTTGTTTTAGATCATGCATAGGATTAGTGAGGTTGTGTATTATCTATATTTACATCCATATTGGGACTGATTTAATAAAAAATTAGAAAACTTTTGAATATTTTTACTTTTAAAAACCTGCATTGTCGTCCTGTTTGCAGGATTACATTTAAATTAATTTATGCCACTTCTATGATTGGAATTTGGTAAAATGGATTCCATATTTGGAACATTAATAATTTATAATATCTAATAAGTTCAACTTATTTTTTTACAAAAAAATATTACTAAAAGTAATTAAAATTAATTACAATAATTAAGAGAAAGATTTTCTTAACAAAGGACTAAACCAAAAACTTAAGGGCTAAAATAAACTAGAAACTTGTCCAACAAGCATTTTATAGAAAAATTTAGATTCTATCCTCCCTTTTATCAAATTTATACTATTATTAGAGCCACTTGATAAGGAAAAAACATGGGTGAAATTCAATATCCAAATATTTACAAGTGTGTCACTCCTCCCCCACTATAAAAAGGCACGCAACCCTCCAACTTCCTCATACCTCTAAAGAAACTTTTACTAAACCAATATCTATCCAAATATCTTATAAAAATACCTACACTAATCCTATAATCTATACTTTTGGCATAAATCAAACTAATTATGTAACACCCCTAGATTTTATGAAAAATATTCTTTTTAATTTCATTAATGTCTTGTGTTGTACGCTACACAAAAAGAAGCTTGCATAACATGCATCCTTGACTTTCCTTGCATTACACGCAAGTGCGACCTTCCGCGATAGCGTGTGTTGTACGCAATACCGAGTTTCGCTAAATAATGATATGCTATTAAAATATTATTAAAACTAGACATTATGAATAGTAATAACCACTTTTTGAAATTTTGTAAATTTTATTTTTCAAAATGGACTTCATTTTTGGATTTGGAATATCGAAATTAGCTTAGGGTGAAATTTTGGTACTTTTCGGATAACTTTCATTTTCTGATGAATAGTGAAAATTACTAAATTTTAATTAAAAACAACCTTTTTAATAGAAATAATTAATAGTCATAAATTATTAATTTGAGTGGTTTTAAAGTATATTTAGAATATATTTTTACAATTTAATACAATTTTGTTCATTGGATGTAATTTCACATTTAAACCAGGCATAAACAAATGTCAATCTTTTGATAGTTATTATCTCTTAAGAACACGCTTTTTGTTTTGACGACGGGAATTAATTTTTAAATTAAGTAATGAAACTGATATGTTTTGAATTTGGTAAAATAGACATCATTTTTCAGTTCATAATATCAAATATAGCTTAGGGCTAATTTTTTGTATTTTTCTGGAAACTTTCATTTTTTGATGAATAGTGAAACCACTAAGTGGTAGTTAAAAAAATGAATTTTTCATAAAACTTAATTTTACCGCTTCTGTGAGTGGAATTTCAAAAATCCGAGAGACACGTTTGATGTCAGTAAGTAAAATGTGGTTCAATGAGATGAAAATAATTTTTGGTGTATAGTAACTTTTTACTTTTTTTTACCACGGTTAAAAGTAAATAGGGTAATTAAGGGTAAAAATGATATTATTATTACCCTAACACATATCCTAATTCTATTGGATAAGTGTAATTAGACCAAAAACAACCCTAGGAATAAAATATGACCATTTAGGCCCACTTGGATTAGATTAGGACATTTATTATTAATTTATTTAAAGAATGGTTAAAATAGTTAAAATCAAAGTTTAATAACTAAATCATTTTTAATATAGGGTTATACATAAGATAAATTCAACTATAAATATTCATTAGAAAGATAAAAATATTTCCTACATAATGATATTTTATTTTTAATTTTTAGACATTAAAATGTTAATTTATTTATGACACAAAGATGATGCAGTAATTATCTTATTAATGAAATATTGACATAATTGATGTTACAAATACCCAAATAAATGTAATTTGAGACTTTTTATGAATTCAAATAATTTTCTAGGTTAATATGACATTTTATTATTGATATAATTAACTTTTTTCGAACTAATCAGTCTGTTATGATTTTCACAAAAATCAATTACTAAATAGTTTCAAAATTGACATAAAATAGTTTTTAAAACAAATATTATATTATTAATTGTTATTTTATTCCTAAAAATATAAAGTTCGGACAAATGACTTAGATAAGGTTATATATATTAATAATAAACAACTTGGGGTTTGTTTGGCTTCTTATAGTAAGTTTATTAATCTTATAGTGTAAGAACACAAAAAGACACGGTAAAAGTAAAATTATCTAACTTAATGTTAAATCTAAATGATAAGGTTAAAATAGGAACCTAAACTTGTCTAAATTCTATTGGATGAGAGGATTTCGACCCATCCTCACCTTAGCTTCGAAATAGATCAATTTGGATCTATTTAAAACCTGATTTGGCTTTATAATAAAATAATATTTTTAGTTATTCCAAAGGTGCCCCTCTCCTCCCTTATAAAAGGGAACCTCCTCCCTCTCTTCCTCACACCACTTTGAGCCTTCAAGCTCGGCCAACCCCTGCCAAATTCTCTTCTCCACTTCCCTAGAAACATCATAGAGGTTCCGGTCTTCCTCAAAGACCAATTTTATTTCCCTAAAAGGAGATCTCAAAGAGGCGGTTCAAAGAAGAGGAGGTTCGGATACGTACGAAGCATATCGGACCTAAGGTAAGGGATAAATTTTCAATCTCGTTTTTATCCAAGATTGTTTATACGTAAGTATTTACTGGGGTTACGTTTATCATCCATGACCATGTTTTCTAAAAATGCTTTCATAAAATGTTTACCATTCTTCCATGGATGTTTAAATTCATTTTTACCCTTTATTGACTTTTTACCACATTGTATGAATGGAATCTTTCCTTTGGTTACCATATAAGGTACTTTTTGACTTTTTCGACAAAAGTGCGAAGAGAATGTTATTTTTAACTTATACGGCATGAATGGATTTTTACGGTTTCATAACGCCTCATTTTCAAGAAGCTTCCTCTATAAGATTGCATGATTATTTTCAACAAAACCCTTATCTTTTAAAATTACATGGAATTTTGTGAAAAGAAAATGATTTTAAAGAAGAATGGATATTTTCCTCAAGAATTCATTTCAAGTGTTTTGTCAAAACTATTTTCCATCTAAGATGACATTATTTCATATGTGTATGTTTCAAGTAAAATGTCTATATGATTTAAATGGTTTCAATTTTCTTATGATGAAATGATATCAATTGTTTATGGATTATGTTATGATGGCATGATGTTTAAGAATCCCATTTTATTTCATGGGTTATGCTATGATGTATGATTTATGATTTTGTGTCACACGAAAGAATGATTTCATTATGAGATGGGTGGGAGCTATATCTCCCTCTAATGCATTGGGTAAAGATTTATATCTCATGAGATAGACATGGCTGGAATGGAAAGTTAAACCGGTTCAGTAATACAGGACTGAAACGAGGAGTGAACTCGATTCAGAAAGGTACTTTGTCCACTAAGATAGTCTTGGCAGTAATGCCTTGGCTACTATGGAAATCATAACATGTGCTTAATGGTTTCCAAAATTACATGTTTTATTCCCATGATATTTTATCATTCTTAATGTTTCATTATGATCTATGCCATATGTACTTCCATGTTTTATGTCATTGCTCAAGATTTTTATGTTTAAACATTATGTTCATGTTTTTAAGTTCAAATGTATATGGTATGTTTTATTTTATCCATGCTTACCCTTACTGAGCATTTGAGCTCACCCTTCTTATGTTTTCTTTTCCCCAGGATATAAAGAAAGGTTTTAGGTAAGAAAAAAAGGGGAAGATCTTTATGGGAGATGTTGAAGATCTTTCACCACGATTAGAAGATTACGTTCCAAGTTTCCAAAGACACTAAACTATTACGGTCCTTGTGTGTCTGTTATTGTTATGTATTAAGTATTCCACAAAAGTAATGTAATGTTCATGTACATCAAGCTTAGGGTCTCTAAAAATTAATCACTTTGCAATAAACCAAAAGGAGTTACCCAGAGAAGAGGTAACATATTTTCTCAAGCTCTTTAGTTTTATTTCCATTCTCCACACCCTAAAGTCTCTTTATTACATGATTATATAACCAAAAAAGTATCCTAAATATACTGATATGTTTTATGTTAAGTTTTCTATCTACACTTACACACACTTCCATCTAATGGGTAATGAACTTACCATTTATGTGTATGGTGAACTACCGCCTCATGAAACAATGATTGTTTGTTCTTCCTTTACCACCTATCATGGTGGGGATTATGATGAAAAAAAAATGTATATGTGTTATATATTATATTTATAATTTCATTACACTAATATAATTTTTATATAGTACATACCTTTATGATTTCCATTTTTTGTAAATAAAATAACATCGTTTGTGGAAGTGTGGACTACCACCTCCTAAAAGTGATGTGATTCGTTCACAAGATACATGGAATGTATAAATGATGGTTTTAATTAAAAATATATTAAATACATTAATATATTTGATATTTATAACATAATTAAATTTCTATAAATATAATATATATATATATATATCATTTTCTTTATTACCCTTTCACACACCTAAAAAGTGATAACGTCATTCGTGCGCGTGTGGACTACCGCCTCCTCGACATGATGTGATTCCTTTTACATTAAAATAATTCTATATATAAGTATATATGACTATATAATATGGTATTTATGATATAATTATCATTATGGAAAGGTAAATATTACTTACCTTATTTCCATGATGATCATTGAAAAATGAGAACATTAATCATGCATACGTATAGCCTACCGTCTATATGATTGTAATATTGGTTCATTTTTCATAACCATATTTAATTATTCGTTTTAAAAGTGTAATTTCTGTATAAATATGATAATTTTTTCATGATTATTATTATTTCGATATTATATAAGGACCCTATTTACCAAAGTTGAACTACCAAATTTGTTTTGACACAAACAAGATTTGGTCAAAATACTCGATGTAAATTTAATTATCTACATAACTATAGAAAAAATCATAATAAGTGAAATAAGAGTAATGATAAAGTTGAAAAAGGTAATTAATAAATAAAATTATTAAAATAAGTTTATTATTCATGAATATAAAGACCCACGAGACAAGTCGAACTCAAGTTAGGGTATTTTCATCTCGTTGTTTACATCTATGAGCTAAATGTCATATTCCCCACTTAATTATTTTGTGTGGTGTATCTACTGAACCTTTTGATATATTATATCATTAATATTTTTATATTAATGGTATTTATAACTTTCATTTAATTTTATTCCTTTATGAGGCTTATGATTTAAAATGTTTCAAAGTGGTATGGGACACTTTGGAATATTTAAAGATTATTTTCCTTAAGAATAATTTTAATGATCTTACAAAGGTATTTCCATTTGATGAAATTATATGACCATTGCTCAATAAACCCTTTAATTTTCCTCTCATCTGGTTATTCATGACATTGTTCAAGTATTAATATAATTTTTCAACTCTTTTATTTCTCAAAATGTTTTAGAAAATGTTTTTAAGAAAACCTAACTTTATTTATCTCTTTAGTCGTAGAACCTGTTTTCTTATAAAAACCTTATTTTATAAAAGGTTTTCAAAATATGTTTTATACCTTTCCAAAATGGTTTATTAAATACATTTTTACCCTTTTTTATTTTACCAATGTTTTCAAATGAATCATGTTGTCACTTTCCGAACAAGAAATTTTTCTAAACTTCTTACAGTGAAAAAGGAATATTATTTTTACCTCATATGGAATGCAAAGATTTACCCACTATCATTTCTTTTAAGCTTAATTTTCATGTTTAAAAAGTTAATTTTTAAATAAATTGTTTTCTAAATTGTTTTTCAAATAATTTTTTTTTAAAAAGCTTTTGAAAACAAACGGATATTTTTCCCAAGAATGTTTTAAAAAATATTTTTATAGTATTTCTATTCATCAATGACAACAAACATTTATTTTTACTCCACTTGGGTTATGTTTTATTAATACTATACTTATTATTACTCTAGATTTTTTATGATTTATTTTTCCAAGGATAGTATTGACATTCACTTCCTTGATTCCTTTTATTCCCCTTGAAATATTCAATTTAATATGATAATTGAACATTTAATTTACCCTAAATATCCATATAAATTATCATGGATATGATTATTTCCTAAACCCTTTATCATTTTTACATACGGTGTTCAATTTAGAATTTATTTGATATCCAAGGAAATATTGATAAATTTTTATCTTCTAAACCATAAAAATATTTGATAAAGAACATTATTAAATTGATTATTCAATATATGAGGAATGATTTGGATAGGTATAACACTAGTGGGTCCCAGTTATATATATCCAATCAATGCATCAGTTGTCTCATGAGATAAATTAGTTCTAAAAATTATATGTGTTTCTACTCAATATTATAAACTATCTTTTGAAAGGTCTTGATGTTAAAGGTACCATATTCCTAGTAAACATATCATACAATAATTAATAATTTCTCTCATTTAGATTCACTTATTATTATTCCATGATATTTTTCATCGATATATCTATGGATGCATTTCATTATCAATTTATTGATTAAATGACATGTGTTTTGGTTTCTTACCTTTCTATATTTATTTTTCCTTATCAAGTTATTTGAATGACATGTATTTCCAGTTATTACCTTGCCATATTTTTATGAACTTTCTTCTCAGTTTTTTGATTACATGGTATGTGTGTTCAGTTATTTACCATTCCAAATTATTATTCTCATTGATTCATTATTTCATTTTCTATAAATTACCCTTATTGAGAATTTGATCTCACCCTTATTTTTTTTACTTTTCCTATGAATCCAAAAAGCATACTATAAAAGATATACTGGGATATACTATATAGAATAAAGGTATCCTCAAAAGAAAAAAAAATATGTCATAATTAGTGTATTCATTTGTAATAAAAGACTCATGTATGTATCTAGTTTACCAACACTAATAAACTCATCAGTACTTCGATATTTGATTCCTTGTAATAATATCGATGTAATGGTAGTAGAAACCTTCTTTGGGATCTCTGGGGTCGATTCGCTACAATTGGAATCAAAGGAAGTTTATTAACAACCATGGGAACTAGATTTAAGAAAAAATAGATTAGAGAACATATCCCTAAGTTAGAATTTGAGGATAAGTATAAAAGAGCATCCTATAATTTTGGTAAGATAGAGATTATGTGGGTTTTTCTAGAAATAAATATCTATCTGGATACAATAAGTGGATGGGGTTCTGAAACAGATGTACCTAGGAGTAACAAATCTAATAAGGTGCATCGGTCCTAACTCAGTATAACTTGGTACATGACAACGGGCCTTACTGTACACCTATTTTGACACTCTTGGGCAATATTATTAGGATAATTTATATTTTATTTACAAACCATTATAAAGTATTTTGACAAAGAATAATCTAGGTTAAACCTAAGGTGTTTTAGACTGGAGATAAGGTGTCATGATTTAGATATCCTATAAATGATTATACATTTTTCTATAACTATCGTTACTCACACTATGGTTTTCGGTTTTAGTCAATGGATGGTACCTGAAGGAGTCATGTTAACATTGAATATAAAAAACGAGGTGGTGAAAATAAGCAACCAAATGAGTTTTTTATAGGAGTAAAAGATATCATATTTATTTTTAATTAGTTTTCCTGAAATATAATTAATAACAAATACCTTAACCAACTCCCAAACTCACTAAATAAGAGAGGGATGGAGTTTGATAAGAGATCGTGTGGTGGAGACCATGGATATATAAAGGCTCAATTTTCCTCATACAAGAAATTTGGAAGGATACACCTAGGAAAGTGTCTCAAGGGAATTGGGAAACGATTTATGCGTGGGAAATAAGGACGTAGTTCAAACAAATTGTGGAGGAGAAATGAAGAATATGATAAAAAGAAATAAAACTCATCCTAAGGATCCATTTGTAGTTCATTACCTTAAATGTGGGGAACCTATAAAATACCTGAGTCAATTCCCTCTTCTAGAGAATAATATATACACCAAGGAAGGATCTATATAGAAATAACTGGATGGAGTATTTATGTATTGGGGTTGATTTAAAACCTTATATAAAATGCTACTTATTGATTAACCTTATTTCAGGGATGCACATCATAATTATTTTGGAAATTATATTAATATGGTTTTAGAAAAGGAAAACCTATATACCAGGGGACAACCCAAACAATCCAAAAATTCCATGGGACTTGAACCCATGACTGAAGGAAGATAAGGGTTTAATGCCTACCACTGACCTACGCAACATCCTGGTTAATATGTCATTTTTTTAGTTGAACAATTTGATGAATAAATATTAATGATGAACAAATAGTGTAACTTTTTAGGTTTAGAGGTTAATATATTAACCATATTATCTTTGGAGACTAGTTAGAGAAAAATGTAAACACTTTTTGCTCTTTTATAGAACCTATGATATGTTAAATGTTTATTTTAGTAATTTAGGAATCAAAGTTAATTTTTGGATATCTATTTATTGAAGGGATGAATTATAATTTTATCAAAGCACAAACAAAATATGGAATTTTTTATATGAAATTTAAACATATCATGTAAGTAAATTTCCTTATATTCTTAGGCAGTAAAGGAATTTCTCAACATGAGTAAAATGATCTTAAAAAAATGTTGTCCAAATATCTTAATTTTTATTGAACTAATGGTCTTATAAATCATCAAAAATTTATGAATTTGAGACCCTTAGCGTTCCATTCATCATTCCCTTATTTATAATTCATGAACTCAATAACTCCCTATAAATATTTATGCTTTTCATCTATGTATGTATCTCTACTTTCAACTAATTATCTTTTACTTATAGTCCTAGTTATATGTTATTCCATGTGACCTTTAAAGTTCCCATTGTCTCTTTTATAAGGGATTTATTATGAACTCTTCTCAAAATATGGGATTCAAAAAAAATTAAATATCAAACAATCTATCACCAAGATCAAGTTTAAATTGTGAGGATGCAATTTAATTAAGGTGGTAGAATGTAATGTTGTGAAAATTCTAAAGTAAGAACATTATATTCGATAGTTTGGGTGACATACAACACCAAGTGCGTAAGGTAATATAATATCCCAAGACTTTGAAATATATTTACTATTTAAATAAATTTAATATATGATACATCTTTCAATACATGCAATTCTGATTTTTCTTACATTACATGCAACAAAGACTTTCTTTAATATCTTACATTACACGCAAGACCGAGTTTTACTGGGCAACAATTGATTATTAAAATATTATTATTTTATATAATAAGATATAAACTGGTTGTTATGTATAGTATTAAATAACTTATGAAAATATATGGTTTACACAAATATAAAACTACTTCATTGGTTACAATTTAATTTGAAATGAATATAAGAACTAATTGAAAATAAAGGGAATATTTTTATAGAAAACTAATCTTATGATCACAAAACTATTTTATCATAATAAATTAAATGAATTAAAATTATTGAATGATATTAATGAAATATATATGTTATATATCCAATCAAATATTTTATACATTTATCCAATATATTTTAAATACATAAGATAAGAACAAACCCAATATTACACATAAAACCCTATATTTTGCTAAGGCACTTTTACCTCCTTTCAATAGAGAACCTATTTTAAATAAAATTTTTGGAACTTTTATAAATATTATATATCAAAATAGACTTAATATTTTAAATAAAAACATGAAAATTATTTTATAGTGGGTTTTTTGTATTTTTTGAGAAGTTTCGTTTTTTGATGAATAGTGAAAAATACAGAATTTTAACTCAAAACTATTTTTTTATATAATTTATTTATAAGTTTAAATTATATATTTATTATTGGTTTTAAAGATCAATAAGATCAATTTTATATCATTTAATACAATTTATATAATTTTAATCAATTTCACATTGAAATTGTATATAAAAACTTCAAAAACATTTGACAATTTTACTTTTAAACCCAGCATTGTCGCCCCATCTGCGGGATTAAATTTAAATTAATTTATACCACTTATATGATTGGAATTTATAAAAATGGATTAAATTTTTGGAATCATAAAAATTTATAATTTATAATAATTTAAACTTAGTTTTTGACCAAAAATATTAGTAAAATTAGTTAATATCAATTACAAGGATTAAGAGAAAAATAAGCTTAACAAAGGAATAAACCTTAAAATTAAGGGCCAAAATGACCAAGACACTTGTGAAAAATCAATTAGATGGAAATATTTAAACCATATAATCCCTTGTATTTAATTTTAAACGTTATTTTATCCAATTTACATGGGAATAAATGGGTGGAATTCCCTTTCTAAACATTTACAAGAGTGTCACTCCTCCACAATAAAAACGCACTCAAACCTACCACTTTCTCACACCTCTCAAGACACTTTTTCTTGACCCATATCTAAAAAATATCTCCTTAAAATCCCTCCCATTATCCTATAATCATCTATTTTGGAAGAAATTAAACTAAATAAGCCCTTTGGTGCAAACCAAAAAGAGTTTCCCAAAGAAGAGGTAACATCTTTCCTCAAGATCTTTAGTTTTATTTCCATTCTGCACCCCCTCAAATATCCTTATTACATGATTATATAACAAAAACGTTATCATAAATATAATGAGATGTTTTTATTTTAAGGGTTCATATAACACTTACACACACTTCCATATAATGGGTAACGAACATACTTTTTATGGATACAACGAACTACCGCCTCAAGAAACGATGATTGTTCATTCTTCCTTTATTGCATCTAATGGTGTCAATTATGATAGAAACTCTATTTATATTATATATATATATTATATTTATAATTTAATTGTGATTTTTTAATTTTTATATATAAAATACCTTTATGCTTTTCATTTTGTGTAGATAAGATAACATCATTTGTGGAAGTGTGGACTACCTCCTCCTAAAAGTGATGTGATTCATTCACACTATATATGGAATGTATAAAGGATGGTTTTAATTAAAAAAATGTGACATAAAAAAACTGTATGATATTCATGAAATAATTTCCTTTTTTAAAATAATATATATGTATATATATATATATCATTTTCTTTATTACCCTTTCATACACATAAACAGTGATAACGTCGCTCATGGATGTGTGGACTCCACCTCCTTGACACAATGTGATTCCTTTTACATAACTAGAATTATATAAATAAGTACATATGATTAAATAATATGGTATTTATGATATAGTTATCATTCTGTATAGATTAATGTTACTTACCGTCTTTCCATGATGATCACTGAAAAATGGGAATGCTACTCATGAATACGTACGGTCTACCGTCTCCATGATTGTAACATTGATTAATTTTTCATAAATATATTTAATTTTGGTTTTAAAATTATAATTTATGTATACAAATGATAATTATTTCATAATTATTATTCTGTAGATGTTATATAATGAACCCTTTGACCATAGTTGACCTACCAAAGTTGTTTTGACACATAAAACAAATTTGGTCAAAACACCTGATATAAAAATAATTGTTTAAGTAGCTATATACAACATCATAATAAGTGAAATAAAAGTAATGATAAAATGAAAAACTTTCTTAAGAAATTAATTAATTAAAATAAGTTTATTATTCATGAATATAAATACACACGAGACAAGTCGGACTCAAGGTAAGAGATTTTCATCTCACATTTTACATATATGAGATAAATGTCATATTCACCACTTAATTATTTTGTGTGTTGTATATACTAACCATTTTGATATATTATATCATAAATAATTTTATCTTTATGGTATTTAAATTTTTAATTTAATTTTACTTCTTTATGAGGCTTATGATTTAAAATGTTTCAAAGTGGTATGTGACACTTTGAAATGTTTAAATATTAATTTCCTCAAGAATAATTTTAATAATCTTTAAAATGTATTTACATTAGAAAAAATTATGTGACCATTTTTCAATAAACCCTTTCATTTTCTTCACCTCTATTTATTCATGACCTTTTTAAATTATTACTACTTTTTTCACTCTTTGGTACTCAAAATGTTTTATAAATTGTTTTTAAGAAAACCCAACTTCATTTCTCTCTTTAGTTGAAGAACATGTTTTCTTCTAAAACCCTTGTTTTCTAAAAAAATTTCAAAATATGTTTTAACCTTTAAAAATTTATTTATGAAAGAAATTTTTACCATTTTTTTCTTTTAAAATTTTTTTTAAATAAATCTTCTTATCTCTTTCTGAATAAGAAGTTTTTGTAACCTTTTTACCATGAAAAAGGAATGTCCTTTTTACCTCATATGGAATGTATGGATTTACCTACCATCATTTCTTTGAAGATTATTTTGAAATTTTAAAAGGTTACTTTTTAAATAAAAAACTTTTCAAAAGTGATTTTCAAAGAAAAATATTTTCAAAATGTTTTTCAAAACAAAAGGATATTTTCCTAAAGAATGTTTTTAAAATATCTTTTTATATTATTTCTACACATCAATCAGAAAAACCCTTTATTTTTACTCCACTTGGGATATGTTTTATTGATACTATCCTTATTCTTCATTTAGATTTCTTATGATTGATTTTTTCGAGGATAGTATTGACATTCACTTCCTTGATTCCTTTTAGTCCCCTTAAAATATTCAATTTACTATAATAATTGAACATTGAATTTACCCTAAATATCCATATCATTTACCATGGATATGATTATTTCCAAAACTGTATACCATTTTTACATACGGTGATCACTTTGAAAGTTATTTGATATCTAAGGAAATATTTATAAATCTGTATCTTCTACTCCATATGGGTATTTAATAACTCACACTGTTAAATCGATTATTTGATATATGAGGAATGATTTGGATAGGTACGACATGGGTGGACCCTAGTAATAGATTACTCCTTGATGCATCAGTAGTACCATGAGATGACTTAGTTGTGCAAATTAGATGGGTTTCTACCCAATATGCTAAACCATCTTGTGAATGGTCATGATGGTAAAGGTACCATGTTCCTAGGAAACATTAAATCCAATGATTAATAATTCCCATCATTTAGATTCAGTTATTATTCATCCATGAGATTTTGTGTCGATATATCTATGAATTCATTTCATTCATAGTTTATTGATTAAATGGTATGTGTTTCAGTTTCTTACCTTGTCGTGTTTATTTTTTCTTATTTAGTTATTTCAATGGTATTTGTTTCCAATTATCAACTTTCCATATTTTTTATGCACATAATTATTGATTTTTGGATTACATGGTATGTGTGTGAAGTTATTTATCATTCCATAATTATTATTCTCATTGAGTCATTATTGATTCCTCTATACTTTAACCTTACTAAGAATTTTAGCTCACCCTTATTTTTTTCCTTTACCCAAAAATAAAATAATATTACTATGAAATATATATAGGTATATAAAATATGGAATAAATTTATCCTCGAAAGAAAAAAATGATGTTGTAATTAGTGTATTCATTTTTAATAAAAAAAAACTCATGTATGTATCTAGTTTACCAATAATAATAAACACTTTGGTTCTTTGAGATTTTATTCCTTGAAATAATTCCAATTTAATGTTAGTAGACACTGTCTTCAGGCTCTCTATGTTATGGTCACTACACAAAATACCTACCCTATATCACTTTAGAAGAGATTAAAGGAAGTCCACCAAATATGAGGTAATCATCTTTATCAACTCTTTCAATTTTGTTTCTTATTAAACTTCCTCTCCATGTGTTGTTTCCATGATAAAGTAATAAATCCAATATCATATATATTCTTATATCTTATTATGATTATGATACAACCATATTCTACCTTTTATTCATCCTATGAAAAATGAAAGCATCACGTGTGTGTATGTATAGCTTACCACCTACATGTTGTGGTGTAATCTATTTTCATCCCCACTTTGCATGGATGAGTATAATGATGGAAATAATAGATATATATTATAATTATGAAAAGATATTTATTCTTTAAAAAATAATATACCATCCAATTCTTTACCCTTTCACCAATAAGGTAATGATAACATCGCTCGTGCGTATGTACGATCTACCATCTCCATGACGTGATGCGATTCATTTTCCATATTCAAAATTCATGAATGGCTCTAAAAATATATTTAATAATTAAAAATTATATTTTATAACATTAATATAATTCTTGAGATGTTGGATTTATATCCTATGCACTGGAACCCGAGAATTACACGAAAAAACATTCATGGGAAAATAAGGTAGTTAACACCTGAAACAAGGGTAATAATAAAATTTTATTAAAAAATGGGTTATAAGATGATATAATTGGATAATATATGAAATCATAAATATAAATATGGTTATTTTATAAATTAATAACATTATTTAAACCATTATATAGAAGGTTAAATAATTCTACACTAAATGAAATCATGAGATAAGGGGTTTCTCATCTCATTTTTACTTCAGTGAGATATATGACTTATTCACCGCTTATTTTTGTTGTTTAGTGTATATAATACTCATTTGACATGTTATATCATGAATCTAATTGTTATAATTATATTATAAGTTTCAATTAATTTAATTTTTTCATGGGGCATACAATTCTACGGATTAAAAAGTGCTAAGGGTTATTTTGCAATCTCATTATTATTCGGAATTGTTTAAATTTAAGTCCCCAATGGGGAAAATTTTTCTTCCATGTCCATGTTTTCTAAAAATGTTTTCAAAAATATTTTTACTATTATAATAAAAAAATTAAAGTCTTTTTTTTCATGTTATACGTTTTATAAATTTTTTTGAAAGGAATATTTTTTTCATTTTCTAAATGAGGTACTTTATGAATTTTTCGAAAAAAATAAAAAAGGAATTTTTTTTTAGATTATAATTCATGAACATAATTTACCATCGTAAGGACCCCTTAATGATTTTAAAATTACTTTACAAGTTTATAAGGTTCTTTTCAATAAAAATGTTTTATTTTAAAATTCATCATCCTTTTAAATAAATGATTTCAATGTAAAAAGTGGTATTTCTCTCAAGAATTTTCAATGATTTATTAGAGTATTTTCATCTATGTAAACATTCTTTGCTTAATTTTATGATTCATTAAGTTTGATATATTATGATATCATTTACCATATTTTATTAAATGGGTTATGATCAGTTTGACCATAGATGTACTATTTTGATACCATTCACCATATTACTTAGAATAGTTTGTGATTATGTTTACTAAATGAGAAAAGTTATTTATATTTCATATGTATATATTGTTTATATTTCACCTCATTCATATTAGGAATGAATTGGACTTATTAAGTGACTCACAGGGCCCTTTATACCCACACTATGTATCGATAAGTCTCATGAGACAAACCATATTGGGTTTTGGCTAAGGCCTTGCCCATTTATTTTTAGATGTCTTGGTTGAGGGCTCAAAAATAAATTTTAGATGTATTACATTATTCATTCCATCATTATGAGATTATTTATTGATATTCCATTTCATTATTGACCTAGTAGAATATTCACGGTTAAGTTTCCTACCTCATGTGATTGTTTAAATGGCATGTGTTTTAGTTATTTACCTTTTATATTGTTTGTTCTATATTTTCTCATATATTTCACTATACTTTTCCCTTAGTAGGTATTTTAGATCAACCCTTTCATATGTTTTATTTTTCCCTAGGATTCCAAGAATTCTATTATTACTGATATGCAGGGTTACACAAGGGGGATAATGGAAGACTAAATGAAACTCTTATTGTATTTTATCTTTTAAAATGTAATTTGAATTTAAAATATGTATCTAGTTTAACAAAACTTATAATCTATTAAATCCTTTAGGATTTTATTTCTTATAGTCATTCTAATTTAATAAAATAATGCACCGGCTTTGAGCTTCTAGGGTTGGGGCATTATAGTTGGAATCAGAGTAAGTTTAGTAGAAACCTTAGAAACTAGATTTATGAAACATAGATTTGGGAATATAACCCTATAAATTAATTTTAGGATAAGCCTAAGTATAGGATATAATCCTATTGATTTGTAAATGAAAATGGATAATGTAGTTTAAACATAAGTATTTATAGATTGAGAAATTTTCATGATTTAGACATCTTATAAAAGATTCTTTATGTTTATATCACTATGATTAGTGTTAATAACATTGTAATTTGGGTTTTAGTTAATGGTTAGAATCAGTAAGGTTGTACAAGTAATGGTTATACTATTGATTATGAAGATACTACAATAGGAAAATGAAATGAAGTATTTATTAAGGAATAAGATGATGGATCATAGTTAATGGTTTAAGAATGAGGTAGAATGATTAAAGTTCTTGTGTATTTAGATTCAAGAATTATTTCATCAATAGTGCTCTGATTATAAGAATCATGAGATATATAAGGATTTTATTACAGTAATTCTTATTTAAGTATTTGTAAGAATTCATGTTTTCATTAAGGTTTTAAGCTAATTAGGGTATTCAAATATTTGTTATATGAAAATAAAATCTACATTGTGTTCTTTATATAATCTAATGATAAGATCGATTGTAAAAATTTAGAGACCTTTTTGAACTATAAATTGACACAGATGTATTTTGGATGAGTCTTAAGGTTGGAATGGATGAAGTTGACCATTGGATATTATTTTTTTAGGTTAAAGTATGATTCTTTGTATTGGATAACTTATGCTAATGGTTTTGGTTTTATTAAAAATTTAAAGGTTGAAGTAATGACTCATGGATCTTATGATTCATAAAAGTGATTCAAGGGTGAAAAATTTATCTTCAACATTCATTTACAAGTGTAAGAGGTGAAGTAAAAATAGATCAAATCAAAACCAAAGGATGAGATTATGCTTATGACATAGACAATAATCAAGTAAGTTTATTTTCTCAAGTTATTATCTATATAGTAAATTAATCCATCAACTCTAGGAAAAGTATTTTTGAAAAAAAAATCATTCCTTTACTTTTCTAACTAAGAAATCAATGGCCACTTTAACCCATCATATAATTATGATTTTGTGATGGTAAACTTTTTAATGACCATATTCTCTATCACTCTCTATCAGAATTTAATAGTTATAGTTTTCTTCCATGTCCAAGTTTTCACTTCCCAATGATTTTATCCTATTAAAAAGCCTAATTTTTTGGTTGCCTTATCAATTTCACTTTCCCACTTATTAATAGGATGTTTTATTAACACTATTTTCAATTTAGGTTTCCATAAATGCATTTTCAAGTATCAACCTTTATTTTTCAAAGTGAAATTTTAAATTTTGGGGATGAAATTTGTTCAAGGAGGGGATAATTTAACACCCTAAGATATTATGTTATGTATATTCTTAAATAAATCCAATTTCTTAAATAGTATACATTTCTTGCAACATCGATCTTAAATGAACCGTGATATACTATTAAATATTATTATTATTATCTAGTTGTTAAATTGGTGGGAATGAATGGTATTAACCACATTATAAAATTTATATATTATATGTTCAATACAATTTTTAACATTCATCTTATGTGTTTTCTAGACATCATATAAAAATAAATCCACTTTTATGCATAAAATCTATATTTTTCTAAATACAGTTTTACCGCCTTTTAATGGCACGCTTTTTTTAAATCTAGTTCTTGAAAATTTTAAAAATTACTTTTAACAAAATAAATTTTTTATTTTAAATTTTATTATAAAAATTTACTTTGGTTGAATTTTAGTATTTTTTGATAAGTTTCATGTTTTTATGAATGATGAAAAAAAATATTGCATTTTAATTGAAAACATCTTTTTTGTATAAATAATTTATACTGATAAACTATTTTTTGAATTGGTTTTAAAGTATAATTAGATGAATTTTTTATTATTTAATCTAATTTATGTCATTAGAATAAATTTCACATTAAATTTGTATATAAAAACATTTAAATCTTTTGAACGTTTTCACTTTAAAAACTAGTTTTCTCATTTTGCTAATGTGATTAATTTTAAATTAATTACTAAAAATTATATGTTTTGAATTTTAAAAATTGGATTCCATATTTGGAATCAGTGGGTCCAAAATATGTGAATAGGTTCCTTTTATTTTTGAACATTATGAATAGTAACTTTAGTATTTTTTTTATTAACATGGTTAAGGGTAAATCGGGTAATTAAAGGTAAAAATAATATTATAAATATTATAAAATTACTCTAAAACTTTTACTAATTTTATTTTATTAGTTATTTTATATTAAAATTACCCTTGTAATGATTTTATGGCCTCTTGGATCCACTTAGATGACTTTAATGATTGTATAGTATTTTATTCTTAAGAAAGTCAAATATGGTATACTCATATTTTTAATATGTATTAAATTTTTTATATGTTATTACTCAGAAGATAAATTCAGCTATAAATATTTATTTGAAATAAAAAAAATATCTTAATTATGGTAATTTATTTTTAATTTTTAGGAAATAATTAATTAATTAAATGCTTGCATAATGATGATGCAGTAATTGCGTAATTAATGGACACATCAAATAAATGTTATTATAAATATTAAAATAAATATAATTTGATATAATTAATATCATCCACAAATTTTATAAATAAACTAGAAATATTAGATATGTATTAAATGTTTTTTTCAAAGTTATCTTATGTATTGATATTTTTTAAAAAGTTAAATAATGAATATTGTAAACAATGACATTAATGATATCTTAAATAAATATTATTTTATTAAATGATATAAAATTAATAATAATATAAAATTTGGCCAAATTATTATGAAAAGGGTTACAATTCCATCCATGGCTCATTTAGGGTTAGTTTTTACTACTACAAAAATGAGCAAGGGAAGTTCCACCTTTTATCAGCGCTAAGCAAAAAACACTAATAAAGGAACCCTGTATCAGCACTAAAATTTTAGCGCTGATAGAGTGATGCTTTATTAGTGCTTTTCTAGCACTGATAAAGAATCCATGTATCAGCACTAGAAAAGCACTGATAAAGAAACCCTCTATCAGCGCTAAAATTTTAGCGCTTATAAAGGGTACCCTTTATAAGCGCTAAATTTTTTGCACTCATAGAGGGAGGATTTATCAGGGATTTTCTAGCGCTAATAAAGGGACTCTTTATTAGTGCTAAAAAAGCGCTGATAAAGTCTTGGTCCCATATTTTATAAAATTGAGTGCACATTATCCTCTGTTTATTGTGCCCTCAAGCTCTCGCGGTACTATACCCCTGTGACAACTCCCCCCCTTGATCTTCTCGTTGTCGGACCTCCACCACTAGCCCTACTCCTTATCCCCCCCCCCCCCCCCCGTACCCCTTCCATAGATCCTCCTCCCTGGAAACCCTACTTCTCTTCCTCTTTGCTTGAGCCTACTCCCCGCAAAACCCAATCCTCCATTTCTCAACGGTTGGCAGCTCCTCCCATGAACCTCCTCCTCTAGAGGTCGCGCCTTCCCCTCCCGATGTAGTGCAGAAGGATCCCTGACCACTCGACACTTCTTCTCTCCCTTTATCGTGGGTGTGATCTACTCTAGGTAAATCTCCCACTTCTCCTTTTAGGTTTGTTTTTGGTGGATAGGTTTTGAAGTGTAATTTTGGTTACTGCATGAAGTAGTTTTGTCATGGTGTAAATATCACTAGGTTATTCTTATATAGGGATATCCCTAGATTAATATGATATACTTCCTTTTGGGTTTATCTTATGCGATCTTAGTTGTAATGTGAGGGGTGGTAATGTGGTGTAATGTTCTTAAGTTGTTTTAAGTTCATATTACATGATCCTTTTGGTTAATCTTCCATAAGGTGTATTATAGAATGATTCTCCTTTCTAAGATATGGAAACCTGGGTGGTAATTTTATAAGTTGTGTATATTTGAGTTCTATTTCATTATACTACCTTCTATTGCATCGTTTTTTGGTTTAAGGTTCTCTGAGTTAGAGGTAGGAGGCTGAGGATCACACTGTGATCCTAGATAGTTTGAGTGCCATGACATGGTTGATGTTTGATTGATGTGGTTGAGAGCATGTGGTGTGGTAATTAATACAGTAGTGATGGATGTTATTGTGTGGTTATGATAGCAATTATATGGCTATTTAGGAAGAAAATAATTGGTTTTATGGATTTTAGAATGTGTTTAGTGGTAATTTATGTCATGAAAATTTATTTGTTATTGGGTGGTGTTATCATTTCTTTTTGGCATGGAATATGGTTGGAATAAATGAAAATAGTAATGGGTGATGGGTTGTAAATGATAAATGGTGGTTTTTTAAATGATTAATGATAATGATTGGAATAATTATTTTTAATAAATGGTTAAAGATAGAATAAATTTTATTAATGATTAATGAATGGATTATAGTGGGTAGTGATTTAATGATTGGTTTTACATTAAAATGGTTAACAATTGAAATGCATATGGTAATAAAAATCCAAGAAATTATAATGTTAAATGAAATTATAAGTTGGTAATGTTGATATGGATGCTTATGTGAGTTTTTGGGGATTATTTGTGGCATTATAATGGAAGTGGTTATTAGAGGGTGGTAGTAACAAGGAAATGGTTGATGTGGGTGTTTGTAGTGTTAGTTTGGTGTAAAACCTTAGGAAATATTTATGTGTGACTATATACTTATAATATTTTCTTTTTATTTCGTATGCACCACCACTTGAGTCGAGTAACATTATTAAAATCCATATGGGTACTTTGGTTCTAAGTGTTTTTCTCAATATCTAGGTTATACAGGGAACACATATAGAACCACTCCTTCCCTTCTCCCCCTTCACACTTAGTAGGAGTTGTAATGGCTCACAGTGGGTGTATATATACGACCTATAACGATTTTAGGTTTTGGTGTATATATATTCTTGTTGACATGATTAGGGGTATTTGGTGTGGATACATAGTGTGGGTTGTGCATTTTAGGAGGATAGTGTGATGTTTATGTCCTTCATGTTCACGATATCATACTATGATGAGTATGTGATGTGTGGTTGTGATGTGGATATGGTTTTTTATGTGTTTGTGACATGTGTATGTGTGGATATATGGTTATGATATTATATAGAAGGGGTTGAAGCATAATAAATATTCCATTAGAGTGTGAGAATGACCAGATTAGTGGGGAAGTTGATGTGGGGTAATTTATTAATATATATTCTTTTGATATTATGTTACTATACTTGAATGTGATATTGGGTGAGTGATCCTTAGTGAGGTTGGTTGATATATGACTATATATTGGTGTGTATTAGTTATATTATTTATTCAATAAGGCATTAATATATTTCATACACATTTTCATGAGAGTTTTTTGGAAGGATCCTACTAAGTATACTTGTATTCTCACCCCTATTTATATAATTATTTTTATAAGTTTTTGAAGATGGATTTGGTGACCAAGATGGAAGTTACTATCTTGAGGCTAGGAGTTACTGCCAGAGCCACTAGTGTAGGATTTTTTTTTTTTTGATATTTTATTTTAGATACCTTTTTTATGTATGAAATTCACATGAATTATGGATTGGGTTTTATTTTATATTATATGGAGTTGATTGGTGGTTTATCTTTGTTCTTGGGATTTATGAGGGAAACACCTCCCATTTATTTATTTTATACCCTTAATTCTAGTCTCCAACCTATGTACTATTAGAGGTAGGATTCATGAATTACACATATTTTCACTACCATTTTAGGAGCGGTTCCTAGAGGTGGTGAGTTGTGATAGTGTGGTATTAGAGCTTTAGTTGAGAGTTAAGATGGAGTTTGGAATTAGTCGCTCATAAGGATTGAATGGGATAATAGATCAATAATATTTGTTAAAATTTTAAAATGGAATAACATGTGAGACCATCTATGATATAAGTGATTATCCCCCCTGTGATTTAAAGTAAGTAACTTGAGCTTACCAAAAATATTAGGCATGATGATATTGAATGTAGGGCAGAGACCTAGGAGTATTAGATGTATAATTCTTGATTATTCTTGTATTTGGAAGTTTTTTTTTGTGTATTTGAACCATAAATACTAATATTTGATATTCAAATAGGATGGAGATGAATAAATATTGGATGTATGTTAATCGTTTTACAATAGAGTATGAGAACGGAGTGAAAGAGTTCATCAAGTTTGAAAAGGATCACACAAAGGATCCTTCTCAAATACTTTTTCCATGTTTAATTTGTTTTTATTATAGACTAATTACTTAAGAGGAGTTGGAAGAACATTTGATATGTCACGGAATAGATCGGAGTTATAAATGTTGGAATAAACATGGAGAAAAAGAGAATGTAGCTACTGGCTGGGATAAAACTGTGTTTTATGGATCATCAGATATGAATACAAATATGGATAATGAAGAATACCGTATAGAGGATGTGATTACAGATATCAATTATGATGATGATTGTATTGAGGAAATGACAAGGACAATTGAAGATGAACTCTGTGATTGCCCAAAATTGTTTGAGAAGTTAAAGAGTTGTGTAAAGACGCCATTGTATGCTGGTTGCACTAAATATACAGCATTGTCAGCTATAATGAAGTTATATAAATTGAAAGTAGGCAACATATGGAGTGATGTTAGTTTTATGGAACTACTTTATCTCTTGAATGACATGTTCCTGGAAGATAATGTGCTCCCAAGCTGGACATATGAAGCTAAACGAATGCTACGCTCGATGGGTATGATTTCTGAAAGAATACATGTTTTCCCAAAAGACTGTATATTGTTTCACAAGGAGAACAAATCACTTACAAAATTCCCAAATTGTGGTTCTTCTCGATACAAGAAAGATGAATCCAGTCCTATGAAAGTTGTATGGTACTTTCCAATCATTCCAAGGTTTAGGCGTCTATATGGAAGTGAAGAAACTACAAGACAATTGTCGTGGCATGCAGATAAAAGAAATAAATATGGGAAATTATGTCATTCGGCTGACTCTCCTCAATGGAAGAAAATTGATCATGAGTATCCTAAATTTGGAAAAGAGACCATAAATCTTTTTCTTATGTTATCTATAGATAGAGTGAATCCTTTTGGTTTTCAAACCAGCACTCATAGTACATGGCATGTTATGTTGGTAAATTATAACTTTCCACCCTGGTTATGCATGAATCAGAAATTCATCATGTTATCTATGCTTATATCAGGACCAAAACAACCAGGTAATGATATTGATGTTTATTTGTCTCCTTTGATTGAAGATTTGATGTTATTTTAGGATTTAGGTGTTATGTTGTATGATGCTTATAAAAGTGAATACTTCATGTTGAGAGCGATGTTGTATGGGAAGATAAATGATTTCCATGCTTATAGAAATTTTTTAGGCTATAGCATTAAAGGAACTCAAGGGTGTCTCGTGTGTGAAGAAGATACGGAATGAATTAGGTTAAAACATTCATCTAAATCTTTGTTTCTAGGATATCTTATATTTCTACCTCATCGGCATAAGTACCGATCTTGGACGACATCATTCAATGGAAGTTCAGAACAACGCACAGCACCGTCTCCACTAACAGGTGATCAGGTTTTTGAGAAAGTAAAATATGTGAACACTGTTTTTGGTAAAACATTTTTGAAAAACTTTACGAAAATTGGTTGGAAAAAGGGATTAGTTTTTTTTTTTGAATTACCATACTGGAATTGTTTGTACGTCAAACATTTTCTTGATGTGATATATGTAGAAAAAAATTTATGTGATAGTGTTATAGGAATGTTTCTAAATGCCCCTAGAAAAACAAAGTATGGAATTAAGGCAAGGTTAGACATGGTTGAAATGGGAATATGAGAAGAGTTGGCTCCCGTGAAGGGTGAAAATCGAATGTTTCTTCCTCCAACTGCTTATACTCTATCTAGGAAGGAGAGATATCAGTTTTGAAAATTCTTTAATGATGTAAAGGTTCCATAGGGGTATTCATCAAATATCAAGAACATTGTGTCAATGAATGATTTGAAGTTAAAAGGTTTGAAATCATATGACTGCCATGTTTTGATGCAAGATTTAATTCCTATAGATTTATGTTGCATTTTTTTCAAGAATGTTCAACATACATTAAACAAACTTTGTTTCTTTTTCAAAGCTATATGTAGAAATGTTTTAGAGCCGATGAAATTGCTAGCTATGGAAAAAGAAATTGTTATCATATTATGTGAATTATAAATGTTCTTCCCATCAACATTCTTTTATATGATGGTTCATTTAATGATTCACTTGGTGATAGAGTTTTGACTTTATGGTCCTGTGTATTATAGATAGATGTACCCCGTTGAACGGTATATGAAGATTTTGAAAGGGTATGTCAAAAAACAAATTCGGCCAGAGGGTTGTATAGTGGAGCGATATATTGTTGAGGAATCCATTGAATTTTGTACCAAATACCTATCTGATGTAGAATGCATTGGTCTCCCAAAATCTCGTCACACTGGACGCATTGAGGGTGAGAGAATTTTTGGAATATATGTTGTGACAATTAGTATTACAGATCAGGAGTAGGCCCACCTATATGTTTTTCATAACAGTTGGGAGTTTGTTCCATATATTGAAACTCACAAAGAAATTCTTAGGTAGTTGAATCCATCAAGGGCTGAAAAATGGATATCAAATACACATAATCAATAGTTTATAGGATGCTTTCAGGAATATATTTTTAAAGAGTTAGATGAAAATATGAATTCAATTTCAGAACGACTTCGATGGCTAGCTGTCGGACCAAGTGTGTATGTATTATCTTACAATGGTTATGTAATTAATGGTTATACATTCTATACAGATGAACATGATAAAGATATTACCATGAAAAATAGTGGAGTTAAACTTGTGGATGAAGCGATGCATGTTTCTGGTAGTAAGGACAGAAATCCAATTTAGGAAAATATGTCATACTTTGGCATTATCAAACAAATATGGAAGTTGGATTATATGACATTCCAATTGCGTATTTTTCAATGCAAATGGGTTGATAACAACAGTGGTGTTAAAATATATGAATGGGGATTTGTTAAAGTTGATTTTAGAAAATAAGGTACATAGATGAACAGTTTATAATGGAATCACAAGTGGTACAAGTTTTTTATGTTCCAGATCCCGCAAACTGAAAGTGGTCGATTTTTCTGTTATCGTCCAAAACTACTGAAGGTTATGATGAAAATTCAGTTGAGGATGATCCTTTCAGTGGTACGTCACAATCATTTCATAGCGGTCCCATTTTAGATGATGTTTTTTATATTATAAGATACCACAATTAAGGGATTTGGATAATTGATAGAGGTGTCAAATCCCTTCAGCCTTTGAAAAAAATAAAGAGAGTTCAATAAATAGGTTATATTTTTTTTGTAATATATATCTTGTTATCTCATGTTATTATCTTATCATTACTTAATTTATGTAATCTAAATTAACTATTCAACCACTTTTGCAGATAATGACTTCTGCACATTCTGGTGCTCCTAACCTTGAGGCTGAACAAGTCTCTCAAGCTGCTGCTGCTGCTACTGCTGCTGCTTCTACTACGGCTGCTCACAGTGCAGAGAAACAACAAGTTCTTGAACCTATTGCTTCTCCTAGTGTTGAGGTCCAACAACCATCAGCACATGTTGTTTCTACCATTCTAGATGAACATATAAATGATTTTTATATCGATTAAATGGTCAGGGATGAAGAACCGATGTCGTAGAAAACACAGGTGTGTCGTAGTTTGACGGTGTTAGCCAAAGTTCTTAAGGTGAAAATCAAAGGCATCAAATTTGATGTCGGATGGAATGAACGATGAAAACATATAAATCCCAACAAGGCTATGTTTAATAGTTACATTGTAATTGTCACTTGGCAATGCGTGCCGATTGACATAGATTCATGGATCCATGTTGTGTCTGGGATGAAGGTTGTGATCTGGGAAGAAATTACGATAACATTATGATATTATTTCTTTAATTTACTAGAAAATAAAATAATGAAACAGTGTTTTACTCTTCTCAATCTCTTGAAGAATACATTTATAGTAGATGATTCACACAAGAATTATTTACTAAGGCTTGCAGGAAGGATTCATCTAGGTTTTCGCACTATTTTAACAAAATGTCACATGAAATGTTCCAAAGGTAAAATAAACCCCACCCACCCCTTATCTACGCTCACCTGATATCCCAAGAAGCATGGGATGCATTTATTGGATTCTGTGGGTATGAGAAGTTTTAGGTACACTGTGGGTGATAATACGTTGTTTGGGGATACGGGTATTCATCACTTTGATTGTCAATATTTCATTTTTGAAACAGAAACTCAGTACTGAAAATAAGGAACGTGCATCAAAACCAACATACCCCTATCGTAAAGCAAGGATGGGGTACACTTCACTAGAAAAGAAAATGGTAAATATTTAAAATTTATAGTAATATTGTTAGGTTCCAAGAAAAACATCATAATTATCATTCTATATTTATATGTAGATTGATGAGTCTAAAACCAAATACATTTCCATCCCATGTCATGTGCTATGGATGTCACGACCCGACCCTACCGGTCTCGAGCCGCAACTACCCCAGGCCCGCCTCCATAGGCCAGGGGCTGGCGACAAGCACCGAAGGCATAACGATATCGGGGAGGCCTTCGCCTAAGTACTTGTACACACACACAGAACACTCGATGTAGAAGTGAAGAGTAAAAATAATACCAAAGGACAAACAACTATAAGCCAACCACATTCATGCATCAACTTCTAAATAGAACAAGTAAAGTGCTTAAAAGTACTGACAAGATAACTGAACAGAAAAAGGGGCAAAACACGCACCCAACTAGAAAGGTTCCACAACCCGGCAACAAGTAAATGAAAGTAAATAGAAATTGAGTCTCACGCCTGGAAATCCTCCTAAGACCATTGAATGCAGCCCCAAGATCTTGTGTCCTCTATGCTCCTCTGTATTCTCGATCGACCCGTCCATCGTCTGCAAGGGCACACCAAGTGTGGGAAAATCCCAAGCAGGGGTGAGTATTAAGATACTCATTAGGATGCTCTGAAAGCTCGAGGGAGAAACAAATGAGATACTAAAATGGTGAGCAGTAGACAGAACAAGAACAGTGTAAGAGTACAAAAGAGAGAGTGCAGCTCAACCCGATAAGAGAGGAAGCAGGTTCATCCAACCAAGAAGATCTAGACACGGAAAGCACATGGCATACCCCGCGCGTCTTCGACCCTCCTAGAAGGAGAGTAACTAAACCTAAGGAGTGTGGAAAAGAGTAAATTTTATATATATTCTCAACAAGAAACCCGAACGAGTGTGTAATGGGATCTCTGTCTCCAAGCTCATCCCAAGAAAATTCGCCAATAGTTCTAAGGATATCCACCACTGATGCCCAAAAGTCCCGCATGCCAAAGTTATCTCATCGATGAACCGTACAACCAAGGGTCTCACTCTGGTAATCACGGAGAAGATTCACTGACTAGCCTCATACAAAGGGATGAGTCTGAAAGAAGTCATTGGGTAACTCACTGCCCAGCCCAGCTAGAGGGTAAACGCTAAGAGGTCATCGGGTAACCCACTGCCCAGCCAACCTGGAGGGTAAACCCTAAGAGGTCGTCAGGTAACCCACTGCCCAGCCTCGCTAGAGTATAAACCCTAAGGTCAATGGGTAACCCACTACCCAGCCTCACTGGAGGGTAAACCCTAAGAGGTCGATGGGTAACCCACTGCCCAGCCTCACTGAAGGGTAAACTGTAAGGTCAACAGGTAACCCACTGCCCAGCCTCACTGTAGGGTAAACCCTAATACGTCGGTGGGTAACCCACTACCTAGCCCCACTGGAGGGTAAACCCGAAACTGGTCCGATATCTCTGCACTACCCGTTCCATCACTGGGTGTCACTAACATCGCTACCGTGCATTGGTTTGGAGTGTGTCAAAGGAACCTCCGACCAACACCCTTTCAAGTTTCCACATTTAATTAGATCTCAAAAGAGGCTGTGCTCACCCAAACAGATTACATCGTTGTAATCCTCACAGAAAAATACGCGAGATAGACTACTTACTCGCTGGAAGCGGGCTCCCAATGAAAAAGTTATTCAACACCGATTTATGCTCATACGGTGTCTCGTGGGACCCACAACTCGTTCTCGAAAGAGATTGGGCGAACTGCTCCATCAGGATGCTCTTGGAAAAACACGCCAAATCGACTACTCATTCGCCCCGAATGGATGTCTGATGAAAAAGTCATTGTACGCTGCACACAACTTATAAGACAGCCCGTGGGGCCCACACCTCAACTCTAGCTTCAATGCTTGAAACCACCCTGGTCAACTTCTCCTTGATGCCAGGTTCACATTGCCGCTGACGGTGCCTGAAACGGACTTCAGATTCAGAAGTTGCAACTCCCTGCGTTATACAAACGTGGCCCTGTGGGGCCCACACATCACCCCGAAACACGTCATGCAGATCGTGTCATTACGTTCCTTGTAGATAACCATGATGCATAGGCTATTCATTTTCCCTGAATGGACTTATGAATCATTAGTCGCAAAAACGCAACATACGTCTGAAAGTCGCGTCATGGGGCCCACGCCTCGGGCCTGAATTTGGGCGGGTGGATTGCGTCATCGCAATCCCCTTGGAAGGACACTCAGAAACGAGTACTCAAACACCCCACATGTATGTCAGGTGAAAAAGTGGCGTTTCACCGTAAAACACGTGAACCTGGACCTGTGGTACCCACACCTTGTCTCTAACCTGAACACTTCGAAAAGCATCTCAAAACTTCTGCACGAGGACTGGGGTCACGCTACCGCTGACGGCGCGTTAATCAGACATCCCAAACATGAGTTAGGTCTGACGCAAGATTAATTAATTAATTATTAGCATTAAGCGTTTTGTACCATCGAGCAACGAAACTAAACCGCAAGGGTTTCGAACCAACTTTGGAAGGATCGTCTCAACTCCAGGGCTATAGTGCCTCTGATGGTGCATCAAATGGACATCTAGCTCGCGAAGTACGTTCGTGGCGAGCTTTAATAATAATTTGATATTATTAAATTAAAGCATTCCGGGTTACCCACCTTTAGGCATAGAACCAAAAATCCCCGAAACCCACTTCAAATAGTCTGCCTCACCAACACGAACTTGCAGTCGTAGACGGTGCATCAAATGGACGCGTCGTTTAGAAGTTACAGCCCCCTGAATGCAAAGGGCCCAACCGAGATGGTTCACCCCGGCTGGCCCGGTCTGAACCGCCGACCCGCGGAACAACCATGAGTCCATCCCAACTCGCCCCAGCCCGCCTGCCATGGCCCTCTCCAGCAACATTGGACCCCCCCTCGGGTCTGGTTCTTCAAGCAGATCGGCCCTTTGGCCAATCTGCATCGCCCAACACGACCCACAAAGAGCAGGTCCTTGTCTTCTCCGCACACCCGCGGTCAGCGCCTCGGGTTCCCCCCCTGCCGAGCGCGACCGGCCACCGCCGGACGCCGGCGCCTCTGTCTCTCACAGCGCACCGCCGCGCTGCCCCGACTACACACCATGTTGCTCCTCCGGTAGCGCACTGCCCGCTCGATGCCGCCCGCACCACCTGGTCCTCTGCGTTCCGCCGTCCCGAGCTTCACCACCCACACGAACCCGCCTCAGTTCTCCCTGCTGCACTGACTGAAGTCATCGACGCTCCACCGCTCGACTGCGCCCCGGCCTGCCGCTTCCGGCCGAAGTCGCTGGTTGACACCCGTCATCCGCACCAGCGACACCTGACATCGCCACCTCATATGAACCCTCAGCCGAACCTCACCTGAGAATTGCGCTCCCAGCCGCACCCGCTGCCTGACGCCCAAACCCCGTTGCGCCACCCCAACCTTCGGCCACCGCCCTTGCCAGAGTCGGGGCTTCTGACGGCCGTCGCCATCCCTCAGGTGGTCCGATTTCAAAATCAAACACAGGTTCGGGATCCTCAAGGCGAGGCCTTCGCAGCGCCTGCCCCCGATCGTCAATCATAAGAGATTTTCACGTCCGAAAATTAAGGCGAAGAACACCCAAGAATGGGATTTAGAACGGCGATCGGACGATGGTCGTGTTCATTCGGCCATCATCCCAATTTTTGAAATTACAGAATTAAAATGACAAAAACTGACAAAAACTCCATAAATTGAAAAAGGTGAGAAAATTAATTATAAATCCTACCTTGAATCGGTCGTGCGTCGTTGGTGGCGTGTCCATGACTCTCCTGCTCGATCCGCCAAGATTCTGGCAGAGGTTGCTCCTCGATTCGGTGAAGAACAGCGAAGAACGCTGAAGAATAAAAGAGAGAGAGAGAGAAGAATAAGAAGAAGAAGAAGGATGGGTTCTCCACCTTATCTCAAGAGAATTTATAAAAACTCACTGAAACGCCACCCACGGTTGCAGATTCCAAAACCTTCGTGCCCGCTTATTTTATATCGTGCCTAGGAAAAATGCCCGATCTTGAACTCAATGAAAGTATTGGATTTACATTCTGAGACTTCATTTGAAAGTTATTTGAAAATAACGTTAGTGTTAAAAATCACTAATTCATTATTTCAAAATGGTGATTTTGCCCCTGGGTGGCATCTCTTATAGCAGGCTCGCACCCGCAACTTTTACACCCCTCCTAGGGTAAACAGCATGCTCCAGACGTAATCGCACCCTCATATTTCCGATCTGAGCTACCGTTTAAGAGAAAACACAAACTTTCCACGTGCATAGTATAAAAACACTTAATATTTTTATAAAATTTATTCCGGGCACACCGGGCCTCAGAATCGTAGGTCGTCTCACCTTCTAGATCTAGAAATATATGTAGAAATATTCCAAATTCTTTCAGGAAAAAAACCGGGTCTCTAAATCATTTCCTATTTCAAGCTCTTCGTCCCCAAAAAGAAAAACTAGGAAAAAAACTCAGGATATGGAGCTCACACCTAGCTCTCCCACTCCCAAGAAAACTTTCACAACACCATGCTGGCACAACACGCGAACCAAAGGGATGGTTCGTACTCATAAGGTCTGCTGCTTTCGATGACGTGCATAGAAACATGCATGCACCTCATCAGCTGTAACACGTGGAAGACGCTGTGTGCCCACTCCTACTATTGGGTGGGTAGGGAAAGATGGTAGGCAACCTCGCCATCTCTTGCACGATTCCCGAACAGCCCAAAGAAACTTGGGGGACTTCCCCGGACGAACCACTACTTTCCACGTCATGACCGAAATCACGATTTGTTCCTGGAACACGGTCTTGTGATTCCCTCCTTCAGAATACATATCCGGTGAAACACCCAAGGATATCCAGTCACATAAGTTTTCACAGTCGTTGAATCACCATCGAGACTCTCTTACATGCTCAAAAAGTGGATGAGTCAACATCATCAACTGAAGAAAAGTCGTACCCTCCTGCTCCACCAAGTTCAGCTGTAGGGAATCTAAATACTACAAAAATTCCCGCACCTGATGAGTCTGGGACTTTATGCAAAGAGAATCTGCTACAACACTACCATTTTCCAGAACATATACTACCTTTAAGTCATAGTCCCGTAGAAATTTCAACCAGCACCATCGCCTCAGGTTCAAGTCTCTCTAGGTGAGGGCCCACCTGAGACACTGGTGGTCTGAGAAAACCACAAAGCGCTCTCCCAGAAGGTAGAATCTCCACATTCTCAGGGTAAATATTACCACTTCCAACACCACATAGTGAATCGCATAGTTCTGTTTATGGGGTGTCCATCACCTCGACCTATACTTGATAACGGTATCAAGATTGATGTTGAGAACGCAAGGTACCAACGAACAGGGTAGGTGATCAACTCGTCCAACCGCCAGAGGTCAGACACAGAATGCACATGGCATACCCCATGTGTCCTTGTCCCTCTTGGAAGGCGATTAATCCCCAAAACAGGCACTCTGCCAAACCCACTAGTGGAACCTCAAGCAAAAAAAACGGGGTCAAGCAGAAAATCCCCACTGGAAAAACCAGAACCTGCTCTGACACTCCACCACACAACCCTACCATGAATGCACATGTCAAAGGGACTCATCCACCACATCTTAATACTATCCTCCTTGGGTGGTACTGAATCTCCATCATGGTTTTGATCGTATCACAAAAACACATCTCGGTGGGGAAGAACCCCTCTTTCCCATGCAATCAATGCTACGCCAGACAACACCACACAGGGTTACACCGATGCCCTGCATCACCCTCAGTAACCCCTCAAACAAGGAGTTAGATGAAAAGAGTAATTCACGTGGTTTCTAACAAGTTATACTGAGAAAAGTATAAATATACACAGAGAATACCTCTTATCATCTCATGAGTTGCAGGATTGTAGACATCCATAGC
The DNA here is from genome assembly GCA_963277665.1 of Viscum album. NCBI lineage: Eukaryota > Viridiplantae > Streptophyta > Magnoliopsida > Santalales > Viscaceae > Viscum > Viscum album. The sequence goes on along the minus strand of OY728132.1, from coordinate 695,354,731 downwards.
ACCGAGCCGCCCGCGGACCCGTCCGTCAGCTCCCTGAACCTGGCATGGGCTGCCTAGTGGTGGTGGAAGGACCTCAAAACATCATCTTCCAACCATAGTTCTTCCTGATTTTCTGCCAACACTGCCTCCCTGGGGACCACCATATCCTCACCTAGGAGTTCTTTGATCATGACATTGCCTCTGTCGTGGCGGTGCATCTACCAACTATGTGGAAAACTCAGCACATTTGGTCGATTAGTCTCACGCCACATGACCTCGCACATCACAAACATAGAACTAGTCCTCCTTGGGCTGTCTCGGTGCTCTATGTTGTCCCCGACCATGTGCCTGAGTCTCATCAAGGGGATACCTCTAACGTTGAGGCCCTGCCAATCGACTTCCCTCTGCCAGAAATTTCTTTGTCACCAGTGCCTGCTCCATCACCCCAAGATATGTGAGGATGAAAAAGGGCACTACGCTGGAACGAATCTCCTCTATAGATACCTCGCTCAAACTTCTATGCTCAGAAGTTGTCATCATGGACCACGTCCAAAGAGTATCGAGTAAGGTCTGTGAACCTAGTCGCGTACTCAGCCACTACCATCACTCCCCACTGAAGCTCCAACAACTTCTGAAACTGTATAAAGTGTAAGTAGGAGGGGTAGTACTCCTTGTGAAACAGCTTCTAGAAGTCATCCCATGAGAGTACCAACTCATCGTGCATCTGAGTAACCCTGGCTCTACTAACACCAAACTGCTTGGTGGAAAAAGACTGGTTGTCAAAGCCACCATCAACCTGTCAATGTCCGAACAAGCCTGAAGAGGCGAACCACCGACTCTAGCCAACCCTTCAATGTCTGAGGGTATGGCTCACTGTGGTACCCTAGTGGTCTATGATGCTGAAACTCACATAGCACACCCATCCTGCACTCATCATCGGCCTTCGCTGCCGGTACTATCTACTACTCTACAGGTGGAGGTGCTACTACCCGTCCTCCTGGAGAAAGGGTAATCATATGATGGATCTTGAACTAAGGCCTCATCGCTCACAGAGTCGTCATCATGAACCAAAGTTAGTATCCTGGATGGCTATCATCGCGGAGACATCCTGAATATGATCAAGGAGTACCATGGTCAAATGAGAATATATATATCAACAACGATGGGGAGTTGACTCTAGAAGGACAGTCAAAGACTCAATCATATATGATGCACGAACCAAATTCCCCACAACAAGTGTCTCAGTGTTCTGAGTTGACAATCAGGTTGTCAGGGTCCTGGTGAATGGATATGTTGGCTACCACACCATCACTGGACTTCCTAGACTGAGAGTTTCTCTCGAGACACATTGACACTATTGCCCCAAAACTCAACCAATTCCTTTTTAGGGATGTCAAAAAAATTCCCCAAGGAATGAACCACATCTGATACCACTTTTTCACGACCCGGCCCTACTGGTCTTGAGCCGCAACTACCCCAGGCCCTCCTCCATAGGTTAGGGGCTAGCGATAAGTGTCAAAGGTGTAACGATTTTGGGGAGGCCTTCGCCTAAGTACCTGTACACACACACAACCCAATCGATGCATAAGTGCAGAGTAAAAAATAAAACCAAATGAAAAACAACTATAACCCAACCATAGTCATGAATTAACTTCTAAATAGAACAAGTAAAGTGTTGAAAAGTACTGACAAGATAACTGAACAGAAAAATGGGCAAAACACACGCCCAACTAGAAAGGTGACACAACCCGGCAATAGGTAAATGAAAGTAAACAGCAGGTGAGTCTCACACCCGAAAATCCTCCTATGACCACTGAACATAGCCCCAAGCTCCCGTGTCCTCTACGCTCCTCCATAGTCTTGATCAACATGTCCATCGTCTTCAAGGGCACACCAAGTGTGGGAAAATCCCAAGCAGGGGTGAGTATAAAGATACTCAGTAGGATGCCCCAAAATCTCAAGGGAGAAACAAAGGAGATGCTAAAACGGTGAGCAGTAGACAGAACAAGAACAATGTAAGAGTACAAAAGAGAGAGTGCAGCTCAACCCAACAAGAGAGGAAGCAGGCTCGTCCAACCAAGAGGAGTTAGACAAGGAAATCACGTGGCATACTCTGCGCGTCTTCGCCCCTCCTAGAAGGAGAGTAACTGAACCCAAGGAGTGGGAAAAAGATTAGAGTGTATATATATTCTCAACAAGAAACCCGAACGAGTGTGTAAGGGGATCTCTGTCTCCAAGCTCAGTCCAATAAAAGTCGCCAACAGTTCTAAGGATATCCATCACTAATGCCCAAAAGTCTCATACGCCAAAGTTGTCTCATCGATGAACTGTACAACCAAGGGTCCCACTTGGATAATCATGGAGAAAAGTCACTAACTAGCCTTATAGAAAGGGTTTAGTATGAAAGAAGTCATCAGGTAATCCACTTCTCAGCCCAGCTAGAGGGTAAAACCTAAGAGGTCGTCGGGTAACCCACTACCCAGCCCAGTTGGAGGGTAAACCCTAAGAGGTCATCGGGAAACCCACTGTTCAACCCCGCTGGAGGGAAAACCCTAAGGTCAATGGGTAACCCACTACCCAACATTGCTGGAGGGTAAACCCTAAGAGGTTGATGGTTAACCCAGTACCCAGCCCCACTGGAGGGTAAACCCTAAGTTCAATGAGTAACCCACTGCCCAGCCTCCCTGGAGGGTAAACCCTAATACATCGGCGGGTAACCCACTGCCCAGCCCTGCTAGAGGGTAAACCCGGAACTGGTCTGATATCTCCCCACTACTCATGCCATCACTAGGTGTCACTAATATCACTACTGTGCGTTGGTTCAGAGTGTGTCAAAGGAACCTCTGACTAATGCCCTTTCGTGTTTCTACATTTAATGAGATCTTGAAAGAGGTTCTTCTCACCCAAACAGATTACACCATTGTAATCCTCACAGAAAAACACATGAGATAGACTACTTATTCGCTGTAAGTGGGATCCCGATGAAAAAGTTATTCAACACCCCTTTATGCTCATACGACGTCTTATGGGACCCACACCTCGGTTCCGAAGGAGGTTGGGCGAACTGCGCCATCACGATGCTCTTGGAAAAACATGCCAAATTTACTACTCATTCACCCTGAACGGACATCTGATGAAAAAGTCGTAGTACGCTGCACACACCTTAAAAGACGGCCCGTGGGTCCCACGCCTCAACTCCGGCTTCAACACCTGAAACCACCCTAGTAAACTTCTCCTCAATTCCAGGGTCACAACGCCACTGACGGTGCCTAAAACGAACTCTGGATGTAGAAGCTTCAACTCCCCGCGTTATGCAAAGGGGGCCCTATGGGGCCCACACCTCGACCCCGAAACAAGTCATGTAGATCATGCCATTAAGTTCCTTGAAAATAACCACAAGGCATAGGCTATTCATTTACCTGAACAAACTTATGAAGCATCAGTCGTAAAAATGCAACATACGTCCGAAATCCACCTCATGTGGCCCACACCTCAGGCCCAAATTTGGACGGGCGGATTGTATCATCACAATACCCTTGGAAGGACACTCAAAAATGAGTACTCAAACACCCCACACAGATGTCGGGTGAAAAAGTGTCGTTTCACCGTAAAATGTGTGAACTCGGCCCTATGGGGCTCTCACCTTATCTCCAACCCAAACGCTTCAAAAAGCCTCTCAAAAAGTACACACGAGGACTGGGGTCACACTTCCGTTGACGGTGCGTTAATTGGACATCCCAAACAGGAGTTAGGTTCGATGCAAGATTAATTAATTAATTAATTAATTAATTAATTAATTATTCTCATTAAGTGTTTTGTGCCACTGAGCAACGAAACAAAACCGCAAGGGTTCCGAACCAACTTTGAAAGGACTGTCTCAACTCTAGGGCCACAGCGCCTCTGATGGCGCGTCAAACGGACGTTCGGCTCACGAAGTACGTTCATCGTGAGCTTTAATAATAATTTGATATTATTAAATTAAAGTTTTTCGGGTTACCCGCCTTCAGGCGCAGAACCCAAAATCCTCAAAACCTAGTTCAAATAGTCTGTCTCGCCGACACAAACCTGCAGCCATAGACGGCGCGTCAGACGGACTCGTCATTTAGAAGATACGGCCCCCCGAACACAAGGGGCCCAACCAGGCCAGTTCACCCCAGTCAGCCCGGTCCGAACCGTCGGCCCACGGCCCATCCACGGGTCCGACCCGACTCATCACGGCCCGCCAGCTGCGGCCCGCTCCAGAAACACCAGACCCCCCCCCTCGGGTCTGGTTCTTCAAGGTCTTCTTCACCCAGTAGGACCCGCAAAGCGCGGGTCCTTGTCTTCTCCGCACTCCTGAGGTCAGCGCCTCGGGTGCCCCACCTTCCGAGCGCGACCGGCCTCCACCGGACACCGGTGCCTCCACCTCCCGCAGCGCACTACTGCACTGCCCTGGCTACACACTGCGCCGCTCCTCCGGCCGCACACCGCCTTCTAGACACTACCCGCACCACCTGGTCCTCCGCGCTCTATTGTCCCGGGCTTCACCACCCACACGAACCCGCCTCGGTGCTCCCTGTTGCACCGACCGAAGTCTCTGACGCTCCACCGCTCGACCGCGCCCTGGCCTGCCGCTTTTGGCCGAAGTCGTCGGCTGACACCCGTCGTCCGCACCGGCGACTCCCGACACTACCACCTCGTATGAACCCCCGGCCAAACCTCACCTGAGCACTGCACTCTTGGTCTCACCCGCTGCCTGATACCTGAACCCCGTTGCACCACCCCGACCTCTGGTCGCCGCCCTTTCCGTATCCGGGGCTTTCGACGGCCGTCGCCACCACTCCGGTGGTCCGATTTTAAAACCGAACGTGGGTTCGGGATCCTCGAGACGAGGCCTTCACAGTGCCTACCCCTGATTGTCGATCCGAAAATATTTTTGCATCCAAAAATTGGGGTGAAGAATGCCCAAGAATGGGATTTAGAACGGGGCTCATACGATGGTCGTGTTCATTCGTCCATCGTCCCAATTTTCGAAATTATAGAATTAAAATGACAAAAACTGACAAAAACTCCAGAAAGTGATGAAGGTCTGAAAATTAATAATAAATCCTACCTCGAATCAGTCGTGTATCATTGGTAGCGCGTCCACGACGCTCCTGCTTCGATCTGCCAAGGTTCCGGCGGAGGTCGATCCTCGATTCGGAGAAGAACGGTGAAGAACACCGAAAAACAAGAGATAGAGAGAGAGGAAGAGAGAGAGAGAGATAGAGAGAGAGAAGAAGAAGAAGAAGGATGGGTTCTCCCCCTTATCTCAAGCGAATTTATAAAAAATCGCTGAAACGCCACCCACGGTTGCGGATTCCAAAACCTCCACGCCCGCTTCTTTTATATCGCTCCTAGGCAAAACGCTCCATATCGAACTCAAAAGAAGTCTCTGATTTCCATTCTGAGACATAGTTTGAATGTTCTTTGAAAAGAACATCAATGTTAAAACCCCCTAAGTAATTATTTCAAAATGAAGATTTTTCTATTGGGTGACATCTCTCACAGCATGCCCACACCCGCAACTTTTACACCCCGCCCAGGGTAAACGGCATGCTCTGGACGCAACTGTGCCCTTGGATTTCCGATCTAAGATACCTTTTAGGATAAAATACAACCCTGCCACGTGCATAGTATAAAAACACTTAGTATTTTTATAAAATTTATTTCGGGCACACCGGGCCTTGGAATCGCACGCCGTCTTAGCTCCTAACTCTGGAAATATATGTAAAAATATTCCAAAGTCTTTCAGGGAGAAAACTGGGTCTCTATAATGGGAGGAGGAACATGTGAATAAGGAAGGGAAGCTAGTAGATGAAAACACATAAAAATGTGGGAAATATGTGTAAGTATGGCATAACGATAAAAATATTTGTTTTAAATTGCTATTACATAAAAATAATTAGTTATTTTCCTATATTTGATAGTCACAGGAATAAGATACTCCTGTAGAGGATGCAGACCTATTATCAATAACTTTGAAGCGGCTAGAACAATACGGTCATGTCAGAGGTGCAAGGTTTGGGGTGACACCCCGAGTATATTATGAGAAAAAAAGAAACAGATGATAGAGATGAAAAATTGAAACAAATGAGCGAAATACTAGCAACTCTTGAAGAATGATTTCAATGTCAGGGAGATTTTCTAGCAACTTTTATGGGTGGGAAGCAAGGAGAAGACACAAATTAGGAACAACCAGCGCGTGAAGATCCCACCCCACCCCCACCAGCTTTGAGGCAAGCCATTCCCCTCAAAGATCTATCTTAGCCGAGGTAATCAATATTCTAATAATTGTTCCCATGAAATATGAATCAGAAAAACACTAATAATTTTCCTGTACTGATCTTCTACAGGGTGATAATGACTATGATTTATATCTGTCAACACCCACCTATCACCTTTTAGCGAGGGATACAGTGTTCAACATCCTAGAGGACAAGATGCATAATAGACCACTTCTAAAAGATCATCTGAAAGTGATGATTACTATAACTCATGAGTCAAATGCAGAGCTACCTATTCCACTTGATGACGATGATATTCATACAGTCGAAAAGGCTATTGGGACATTCATTGCATGACTGTCACAACTTGTAAGAGTACATGGGGAAAAAGAGGTATTTATTTCCTTTTTTTCAAGCTAAACCTTTAACAATTAATGAAAAAAGGGTCTGAACCAATGAATGTTATTATAGATGGAGAAAGGGAAGGGAGTGACAAGAAATGTTGGCTAAAAAGAATCTAAAGGATCGACCAACCGATCCCAAAGATATACTGAAAGCACACTAACATCACCTGTTCTCTATCCATATTTACTAGCATTGAAGACTCATGTAGATACAAAGCTAAGAGGTGGTGATAGTCATATAGTGGTTTTAAAAAAGAATATATATGGAGAGGAAAGTCAAGATTTCATTACTACTGAAAATTTAAATGAGATCATTGAAAACGGTTGGCTAGTCATCATAGTTGTAAATTTATATATGAGGTATGTTTTCATGAATTTATTTTCTAAAAGCTGATATAATGTGAAAATTATGACTAGATGCATTTTATATTATTGGTAGATGTATATAAGAAAAATAGTTGAAGGAATTTCCCCATGAGCCAAAATTCGGACTCATTAGTCCTCATACCACATCAACACATCTAACGAAATTAGAGCCATCAAAAAAGGATGAAATAGTGAACAGTTTGCTGAAAACATTTGAAAGCAAGATTAAAGATGACAAACTCTTCCTAATACTAACCATGAAGGGGTAAAACTCTATGATTAAATCATATCAATTATATTTTTACTTCTTTTATTACTTATTCCTTTTTGTTTTTTGAAGAAACATTGGTAGCTAATTGCAGTGAACTTGGATACTGCAAAGATTTATTTTCTGGATTAAATGCAAGGATATCCAACAAAACGACCACACATGATGGATTTTTTGAATCTGTAAGATGCTAAATCCTATGTTTTAGGTCTAAAAATAAAGTAATATAATTTATATTATATTTTATTTAGGATTCTGTTATGATAGGGTGGTGTATCATTATCATCTAAAAATGAATGAGGATAGGGGCTAAGCATAAGGAGGCGATCAAGTACTACGTCTGGAAAAATATCAGGGTATATATAATAAAATTTCACTATCCAAACACATATCAATACAATTTAATTATTCTGAAAATGATCAAATTTTTTGCAGTGTCCAAAACAAACAAATGATAATTATTACAATTATTATGTTTGTAAATTTATGAAATATATCATTTTCCATCAACAAACTAGCATCCCTAAAGAGGTATTTTCAAAAACAACTACTATTTCATTTAATTTATTTATTAATTCTTTATTTATATATTTTATAGTACTACTATGACATCCAAAAAGCCTCATACTCACAAGATGATATAGATTTGTTCAAAAACGAGTGGGTCGCATACCTGATGAAAGATTGTACACAAATAGCATGAATATCTGACTTGGGAATGTGTACAATTGGCGGTCATTTTTGAGAGGGGTTAAGGGATAAAAAGATGAAACTTTTTTGTATATAAATGTTCATAGGAAAATTTTAATTGTTATTAAATAAAACATCCTTTCTCCAATGAGTCATTTTTCTATTTTAACAAATGAAATGCACCAGCAACATGCAATAATGATGAACCACTTTTCTTTGGGCTTTGGATAAGAAAAACCAAAAAAATCTTCAAAATACCTTAATATCTAATAAAATTAATTTTTATTGTGTTGATCCTTTAGAAGAATGATCCATGGGTGTGTTGGTGATGTGTACGAGTCAACCCTTCCTCAATCTGAGGCACGGTGTGACCGGTATCACTCAAAGTGTCTCTCTTTTATTTAAAATGGACAAAATTTTAGGTGAAAACAAAAAATGGACTACGTAAATCCAACCAAACACATTCGGATTGTGTTGATACTTTAGGATAAAGATCCATGGGTGTTTTTGTGATGTGTACAAGTCAGCCCTTTCTCAATCTGAGACACAGTGTGGTCGGTATCACTCAAAGTGTCTCTCTTTTTTTTAAAATGGACAGAATTTTAAGTGAAAACAATAACTGACCTACGTAAATACGACCAAATGCATTTGGATTGTGTTGATACTTTAGTAGAATTATCCATGGGTGCATTGTTGATGTGTACGAGTCAACTCCACCTCAATATGAGGCACGGTGTGGCCGGTATCACTCAAAGTGTCTCTCTTTTGTTTAAAATGTACAGAATTTTAAGTGAAAACAACAACTAACATACGGAAATATGACCAAACGCATTCAGATTGTGTTGATCATTTGGTATAACAATCCATGGTTCATTTTTAATTTGTATGAGTTAACCACACCTCAATCTGAGGCACGGTGTAGCCGTTATCACTCAAAGTATCTCTTTTTTTTTAAATGGACACAATTTTAAGTGAAAACAAAAAATGATCTATGGAAATCCAACCAAAAACATTATTATTGTATTGATACTTTATAAGAATGATCCATTCATGCGTTGGTGATGTGTACGAGTCAACCCCACCTCAATCTGAGGCACTGTGTGACCGATATCACTCAAAGTGTCTCTCTTTTGTTTAAAATGGACAGAATTTTAAGTGAAAACAACAACTAACGTACAGAAATCTGACCAAACGCATTAGGATGGTGTTGATACTTTAGTAAAATGATACATGGGTCATTTTTTATGTGTACGAGTCAACCTTGCCTCAATACTAGGCAAGGTTTGGTCGGTATCACTCAAAGTGTCTCTCTTTTGTTTAAAATGGATAGAAATTTAAGTGAAAACAACAACTGGCCTACAGAAATCCAACCATACACATTTGGATTGTGTTGATACTTTAGAAGAATGATCCATGGGTGTTATGGTGACATGTAATAGTCAACCCTACCTCGATGTGAGGCACGGTGTGTCCGGTATCACTCAAAGTGTCTCTCTTTTGTTTAAAATGGACAGAATTTTAAGTGAAAACAACAACTGACGTACGAAAATATAACCAAACACATTCAGATTGTGTTGATCTTTTAGTTTAATTATCCATGGGTCATTTTTGACATGTAAGAGTCTACCAAGCTTCAATCCGAGGTATGGTGTGGCTGGAATCACTCAAAGTGTCTCTCTTTTGTTTAAAATGGGCACAATTTTAAGTGAAAACAACAACTGACCTACGGAAATCTGACCAAACACATTAATATTGTATTTATCCTTTAGTATCATGATCCATTGGTGAATTAGTGATGTTTATGAGTCAACCCCACCTCAATACAAGTCACGGTGTGGCCAGTATCACTCAAAGTGTCTCTCTTTTGTTTAAAATGGACAGAATTTTAAGTGAAAACAACAACTGACTTATGGAAATCCGACCAAACACATTCATACTATGTTGATACTTTATAATAATAATCCATGGGTGCGTTGGTGATGTTTACAAGTCAACCTCAACTCAATATAAGGCACGGTGTGGCCGGTATCACTCAAAGTGTCTCTCTTTTGTTTAAAATGGACAGAATTTTAAGTGAAAACAACAACTAACATATGGAAATCTGACCAAACGCATTCATATTGTGTTGATCCTTTAGGATAAAGATACATGGGTCGTTTTTTATGTGTAAAAGTCAACCACACCTCAATATGAGGCATGATGTGGCTGGTATCACTCAAAGTGTCTCTCTTTTGTTTAAAATGGAAACAATTTTAAGTGAAAACAACAACTGACCTGCGGAAATCTAACCAAATGCATTCGGATTGTATTAATCCTTTATGATAATGATCCATGGGTGTGTTTTTTATGTTTAAGATTCAACCCTGCATCAATCTAAGGCGTGGTGTGGCCGGTATCACTCAAAGTGTCTCTCTTTTGTTTAAAATGGACAGAATTTTAAGTGAAAACAACAACTGACCTACAAAAATCCAACCAAACACATTATAATTGTGTTTATCCTTTAGTAGAACGATCTATGGGTGCATTGGTGATGTATAAGAGTCAACCCATCCTTAATCTGAGGCACATTGTGGCTGTTATCACTTATAGTATCTCTCTTTTGTTTAAAATGGATAGAATTTTAAGTGAAAACAACAATTGACGTATGGAAATCCAACCAAACGCATTTGGATTGTGTTGATCCTTTAGGATAATAATCCATGGGTTCATTGGTGATCTTTAAGAGTCAACCTCGCCTCAATCTGAGTCACGATGTGACTGGTATCACTCAAAGTGTCTCTCTTTTGTTTAAAATGGACAGAATTTTAAGCGAAAACAACAACTGGCGTACAGAAATCTGACCAAACACATTCAGATTGTTTTTATCCTTTAGGAGAATGATTCATTGGTAATTTTTAATGTTTACTAGTCAACCACGTCTCAATCTAAGGCATGGTGTGGCTGGTATCACTCAAAGTGTCTCTCTTTTGTTTTAAATGGAAAAAATTTTAAGTGAAAACAACAACTGACCTACGGAAATCTGACCAAACACATTCAGATTGTGTTGATCCTTTAGGAGAACGATACATGGGTGTGTTGGTGAATTTTACGAGTGAAACCCATCTCAATCTAAGGCACGGTGTGACCGGTATCACTCAAAGTGTGTCTCTTTTGTTTAAAATGGACAGAATTTTAAGTGAAAACAACAACTGATGTACAGAAATCTGACGAAACGCATTCGGATTGTGTTAATCCTTTAGGATAACAATACATGGGTCATTTTTGTATGATTAAACCCCCATATACACCATCCCACCCCCCCTGAACACCCCCATGGACACCCCCTCACCCCCTGGACACCCATCAACCCCCCTAAACGGCACCCCCACCCCTCCTAGACACCATCCCACCACCTGGACACCCCCACCACCCTAGACACCCCCCACCCCCACCCCCACCCCCCATGGACACCCCCCAGACTCCCCCACCCCTCCAAGACACCACCCCACCACCTGGACACCTCCCCCACCCCCCCGGACACCCCACCCCCATGGACAGCCACCCCCACCCCCCTAGACACCACCCCACCACCCTTGGATAGCCCCACCAACCCCTGGACCCCCCCCACCCACCCACCCACCCCCCTGGACACCACCCCACCCCCTGGTGTAAGAACCTGGTTCTTATTCTAAGGTATGGGCTTCTTCTTTTCTCTTTTCCTTAAATGTTTTTGAGAGAAATATGGAAAATGGGAAAAATCCTAAATTTTGGAAGTACACGCCGTGTAATTTTTCCACACGCCGTGTACTTTTGGCCGTGTGGGATGAGTACACGGGGTGTGTGGCCATGTCGGAGATGAAGGGTGTAGGAACCAACTACATGCCATGTAGTGTTCCTTTACACGCCGTGTAGTCAATTGGCAGGCCAAAACAGTAAGGCGGTGGAGCAGCCGCCAGATGGGCGATAGTACACACCGTGTACTTAGGAGTACATGTCGTGTACTCGTGTCGACGGATGAACAGTGTGGTGGTGACACCAGAAGAACAATTAAATGAAATAAGTACACGCCATGTACTTGGAAGTACATGTCGTGTACTTTTTTTTTTGCTTAAAATGGGAAGTAGCCTCCCATGTTCACAGGGAAGGCTTAGAACCGTAGGAAGGAGCAGGAGGGGACGGCCAAACCTTTGAAGATCCACCGAGAGTTCATCTAGAATCTGTTTCCACCTCGGAAAATCTTGTTGGAACCGTACGGGTAATCCCTCCACTCTTCTTAAGCCATTCATACCAATTCTTTCCCTAACGGAAGTTATTTACGTTTAAACAGGTTTTATTCATCGTCAGATCTAAGTCGTTCTTGCGTTTCTGGAACTGACGTTCGTGTATAGCGCTAGTTGGCGTATAAGGTAGGTGTCTTGGTGTTAATTTTTCCAACTATCGTGTTTTTTGTGCGTTTTTGTGCCACAAACCCATGTTGGGGTGTCTTGTGGCTGAGGACGTGGCTATTTTAATAACCTATAACTATATAGGTAATTGAATAAATTGTAAAACTACTGTTTGGGATCATTTCTTGGATCCGTAACCACCCCGGGGGTGTGTTCAACTATTTAGCCGTTTGGCCAGGATACCTGAGGGTATGCCTTAGAAGTAGTAATTGTAGAATTTCCTTGAGATAAATTTCTTGTTACTGCTTGTTTACCTATTGGGCGTGGCTCGGTTACCTGTTTGTCCTGAGGGCGTTATTGTGATTAGCCTGTGGGCACTGCACTGTTTAGCCTGAGGGCTGTAGTTATTTCGCCTGAGAGAAACCTTTAGTGCCTGAGGACTTGACTTCTATGCCTGAGGGCGACACTTCCTATGCCTTAGGGAAAATTCTGTTATGCCTCAGGACTATACCTGCGGGTTGGATTCTGCTTACCTGAGGGTAAGGTTTTGCTTGTCTGAGGACGTGGACTGTTTACTTAGAAATGCACTGTGGTGATTTCTAATATTTAATGGATTAAATGAATAATAAAAAGATAATTTAATTGTTAAGTTAGTTACTTTTCAGTACTGCTTACTTTATTTCATTTTACTATTGCACACTGTTGTTGCATGCTTACACGCAGTTAGGCACGGGCCTTTGGTGGGTGCCTACTGAGATATATTTCTCACACTCTGTTTGGGTCATGCTTTTTGGCCCAAACAGATTACATTGCTGCAGGTGTGGATAGGGGCAAGAGTCCCTATACAGGTACATGATTGCTGCTGAGGTGTAGGAGGGCATGGAACCGAGCCTAGGCTCGCGATGCCGCTGCCAGCTGTTTTGCTTTGTTTCATTGTACTTTGCTTTCGATTGTACTGTATTGATGTATAACATATTCTGGCTATTTTCTTAGAACTTGATACATGTAGAATCATTATTTATATACTGTTGGTTATATCCACTATTGTTGTTTATTTCAGTTGTGTATGTTTTACTGCTTTCGCTGTCGTTGTATATTTTTGTTTCGCACGGAATTCGGGGATGACCTCCTGGACGGGAGATTCAAACGTTCCGATCGGTTTCTAGCGGGTTTGTTCATAGAACCGGAAACATCCAATGATTCCACATCTGTTTGGACCTACTTTCCAAAGGTAGGTGCTCATTAGCTTGTGGACTGATGAGGCTTAGGAATTTGCATTGGTCGAGAGGATGGGAGTTCGGACTCATCACACCTTTTTGAGGGGAATTATTGTCTACTCCAGGACTCTATTTATAGATTTAAGTTATGTTCGTGAATCCTTATTACATTACCAAGTATAAAATGAGATTTCCTTTAGTTTTAACAATCAATGATTAAATATGTAAGAAATTTAGAGAATCTTTTATATGTATTCGAGGTTCTTCATCAATAGAGAATCATCTGTATCTATTTAGAGATTCTTGGTCAATGGTATCCTTCGAAACATTTATAAAAGTCTCTTGGTCATTATGATGACCAGGCTGGTTTTAAAGCCACTCAGTGGGGCACTTGAAGTTTATCGTCATTCAGAAGGACATGGATTATTTCAATGTTGGGATCGAACCCATAAATGGGCTACCTACGTATCCTTTGTTTTGGAAAAGGAATCAGAACCCACGTAGTTCGAGTAAGGGTATGATGTTTATGATTGATGGGTCAAAGCTGGATGTCACAATTACTTTTACACTCTAAGCTCACGTGAGTCATGCTCGGTGTGAGAAACAAGAGGTATTAGTAAAATTTAGACAATTGTGCCATGAAAAGATGCAATCATAAGAAATGGTTTGGGGCTTATGTATGTATGACTGCCCAGATAGATGAAGGTTTAGGATTCACTTTTAGGGAGAAAATCCATGAACAGGGTCCATAAAGGTATATGTGTTTCATAGAGATTTGAATACTCTAATCTTGGGGCTTACTCCTAAGGAGGATGCCCAAGTTAGGAGGGGACTTATGATTGGGTTTTACTTCTGAAAAGGAAACCCAAATCAAGGGTAAATTAGGACTGGTTAAAGATAAATTAGGGGACTTGGGGATTATTCCTGAAAAGGAAGCCCAATATTATAACTGGGTTTTATACTTGAAAAAGGAGACCTAGGTTAGGGATTAAGGTTTGGGGCTTATTCCTGAGGAGGATGCCCAAGTTACAGGACTCGGGGCTTACTCCTGAGGAGGATTCCCAAGTTAAGGAATTAAGGTTTGGGGCTTACTCCTGAGGAGGATTCCCAAGTTTGGGAACTTTAAGAATTTGGGACTTACTCCTGAGGAAGATGCCCAAGTTAAAGGACTTATAACTGGGGATTATTCCTGAAAAGGAGACCCAATTTAAGGATTCTCTCATCTTAAAGGATGAGGTTGAATGAATGAACTCTCCATATTTAGTGACATAAGGATATTTAAATCACTAGGTTTTGAGAGATATTCCACAGAATTCCTTTCAGATAAGGAAGTCAAATCAAGAAATCATGCCATAAATGGCTTTGAAGAGTGTCTTGAAGACTGAATCTTGAAAAGGAAAGGTGTGATGGCTTAAGAGGGGTAAAATGGGCAAGATGGGCACCCAAAAAGGTAGGGGCGCGCAAGTCTTGAAAGGCGCGCAAGTATTGCAGCGGTGCGCAAGTATTGGTCGCGCAAGTATACTTGCACGACATGAGGGGTACTTGCGCGATTCTCAAACATCATTAGAATATTTGAGCGACTCTTTATAAATCCCTTTAGAATCCTCTTGAGGTTCTTCCAGAAAAGGGATGCGCGAGTTCTATTGAAGGAATAAGGCAGCGCGCAAGTGTTGATGAGTTTCAACACTTAGGCCTTCCTTCTTCTCTTTAAATCTTCCGTTCTAGGTAAGAAATTACCTTTAGAAGTGTTCCGGAAGCTTTGAGAAGAGACTTGGGCATCGGGAGCTTCAATCCGAGTTTCTGGAAAAAGATCCTCCCGAATGGGGGCCCACAGGGTCTATTTATAGGAAAAAGAAGGCCCTGGGCGGTTACCGAGCGGTTATCACTTAGGTCGCGCAAGTCACTTGCGCGACCAAGGGTGTCGCGCAAGTGGACTTGCGCGACAGTGATATAACTTGCGCGGTGAAGTTGCTTTTGATCCTGTGTTCCTGCCTTTGTCGATTTTTTATGTTTTCTTCAAAGGATGAATCACTTTGAGCTCTGATATTCCCCTTTTCCGATTTTTAGATTCTGTGACGAAAGGAGCATCAGCAATTTTATTGGTATTCCATTGTGCTACACTTTGAAAAATGAGGGCATAGTTTCCCCACTATCAGACCTGGGCCCTCGCTGCTAGTCGGCAGCCTCTGGCATTTGGGGAAATGCGCTTGAGGTCACGTGGCGAACCGGGTTTGGGGCACCCGTTGCGTGGCACCCAGAACCGGGACGTTACAAAGTGGTATCAAAGGGGTTCTTTTCTTTGACTTACTATTTGAAGCCATAGTCCGGGATAGGATGAACGGTAGTTGGTAATAAGTTGTGCCCAGGCGTAGCTAACCCATGTATAGGTAAAATCCAGTCTACCTCGTATTTTGCAATTTTTTCTGATTTTGAAAATTTTACAGTTGATATGTTTTCACCGTTGGGTGACATACTTGAGATTATGCTGTTATAATTTATCTGGGGGTTCTATTTAGTTTCAACCTGATGAGATGAGGGTATGCCATCTCATGCATCATTTAGGCACATGCTAGAAATCACATGCCATGCATAGTTTCCATGCCATGTAGGCGCATTAGAAATTGCATGTTGTTGTTATAGTTGTTGTGCTAGAAAAGCATGTTGTTGTGATAGATGCTTTGATAAATACCTACTGTTTGATAGGGTATCATTGTGTGAGCCTGTTTAAAGAATGGATGCCAAACTTTGGTTTTTGTGGAGTATGGACCCCCATTGACCGGAATTTGGTGGATCATTGACTGTTTATTTTGTTATAATATAGATAAGATGTCAAACTTTGATTTTTGGGGAGTATGGGCCCTCACGAGTTGGAATTTGACACTTAGGTGTTGTTTTTCGGTATTTTCTGGGTTCCAGACAAGTTTCTGAGGAATACTATCTGGAAACCCAGTATACACGCCGTGTAGAAATTTAAAAACACTGTGTATGGCCTTCTGTTTAGGAAGAAAAATGAACATTTTGAGTACATGCCATGTACCCAGAGTACATGTCGTGTAGTCGCTTCCCGTGTCATAAAACCGTGTTGGCGGCGACACGGGGAAGGGAAGACCTTGGGGCGAACACTCCGTTTAGCTTATGTACACACTGTGTAGTGTTGAACTGGTTTCCGCCGTGTAACTAACAAACACGGGCGGAGGAAACCTTTAGATGCAAACGTCGTGTCATTGATGAACAGGCCGTGTAGTGTGACCTGGGGACTCGGCCGTGTAACTAACAACACGGGTCGGTGTCACCTCTCCTTGAACACGTCATGTACCTATGGGACACACCGTGTAGTCTTGTCCGAGGACAGACTAATTGGACTTAGCCGTGTGACTGGGAAACGGGGTTGTTGACACGCCGTGTGCAGGTGTAACACGCCGTGTCCAGGTGTAACACGCCGTGTAGTGTCAAGCCAAGTAGTCGGTCGTGTCACAAGTGACACAGGTAGTTGGAAATAACATCATACATGCTGTGTAGATAATATACACTCCGTGTAGTTTTGTTCAAACAGGATTCGTGTGGCTTAGCCGTGCAGAAGGACCCGGGCAGGGGAAGGGAAGTCAAGTACACACCGTGTAGTCAGTATACACGCCGTGTAGTCTTTTTTTTAAATTTTTAATTCCTTATTCCTCCTGTTCCCTTTTGAGTTTATTCATCTTTGGTCTTTGATAATATTATTCTAAGGCGTGTTTTTGACCTTGTAGTGTCATGCCGCTTAGACGACCGCGCATTGTTTTCCAGGAAAGCAGCAACGAGTATACTCCAGAGATGGTGGGTCATGGGTTACCAGTGGATCCTCCAGTAGAGCCAGATGCGGCGCCAGCCGTTATACCAGACATAGGCGCAGAGGCGCAGTTCCGAGAAGGCTTTATGCGGTTCATTCAGACCTTTCAGGGAGCACCGTCGGCTTCCACATCTATGGATGAGCTGACTCGTATCTTCCAGCAGCAGCATCCGCCTAGGTTTTCAGGGGATGGCAGACCACAAGCTACGGAGTCTTGGATGGGGTCGATGAAGACTATTTTCGAGAATCTCGAGATGCCTCTAGGGCGGAGGGTCAAGCTCACGACATACATGCTGCGTGATTCCTGCAAGAGGTGGTGGGATGTTACCACCCAGTTAGAGAATCACAGGGACATGCCATAGGAGGATTTCTAGGTAGTCATCTATGAATTCTTCTTTCCAGAGACACTGAGAGCAGATAGAGCTCGAGAGTTCATGAATCTGCAGCAGGGTGCCATGTTGGTGATGGACTATTCTACTTGTTTCACGGAGCTTTAGCATTTTTCACCTGTGCTGGTGGGTGACGAGACGTTGAGGGCCAAACGTTTTGAGGATGGTCTTCGTTATGACATCTGAGCACTGGTAAATGTTTTCAGGTTTCCTATTGTACATGCTATTGTAAATCAGGCACTGATTACAGAGAGGAACCTGCGTGAATCTAGTGGTGTGGTCCAGGGTGGTTCAGCACCAGTTACTGGTACTATTTCTACTAGAAAGAGGAAGAGGTGGATGGACTTCCCTCAGGGTGGCATTACCAGCCAGAAAGTGTCTTCAGGTGGCCCGATCAGGTACTACCAGTGTGGTAGAGAGGGGAAAAAGATACCGCAGTGTCCATGAGACCTAGTGGAGTGTCGAGATTGCGGCAAGATGGGTCATTTACAATGTTTTTGCAGGGCGTTTCCACCGATGGCTAGTGAGAGGTGTTCTATATAGACTCTGCGTGCGGAAGCAGGACCAGTGGCTTCTTACCAGTCCAGAAACTAGAATATTTCAGGTCATGTAGGTAGAGATGGTGGTCGTGGTCGTGGTAGCCAGACACCAGGATCTCAGAGGCAGCAGGGCGGGACAGCTCAGGGTATCCAGGTTGTGTCATAGGGTCACGGCACTGGGTAGACATATGCGGTGCAACAGACCCAGCATGAGCAGGATCCCGGACCTTCTATAGTCATAGGTACTATTCTAGTAGCTTCTGTTTTATCTTCAGTACTTTTTGATACGGGTGCTACATATAGTTTCATATCTGTACCCGTTGTGGAGATCCTTGGGCTCTGTGTTTCTACTTCTTCTGATATCATGACACTAGACACTCCGTTGGGGACTAGAATGGCTGGTGTGTGTCAGTGCAAGGAGTGCTCCCTTGAGGTTGGTGGGTGTCACTTCCTTCAGGACCTCTATGTATTATAGATGACGAGATATGATGTCATTCTCAGGATGGACTGGTTGGTTCCCTATCGAGCCTTTGCAGACTGCTATCGTCGCAGGGTGAGTTTCACGTCACTAGAGGGCGGAGAGTTTCTATACAAGGGCGAGTGGGATGTTCAGGCATGTCGAGCTGGACCAGAGCATCGTGGGTGAGGTGGGGTCACAGCCCAAATTGAGATCTTGTACCTGGATGATCAGGGGACTTTTCAGATGGTTTTCCCTCCAGTTGCTGATTGTTTCAGGGATGTCTTCCCAGACGACTTTTCAGGTCTACCTCCAGAGCGAGAGGTGAATTTATCTATTGAGGTTGTGCCAAGAGCAGCACCGGTGTCCATTCCTCCTTATAGGATGGTCACACCTGAGTTACAGGAGCTCAAGAGGTAGTTAGAGGAGTTACAGTCAAAGGGTTTTATCCGACCCATTACTTCTCTGTGGGGTTCTCCGGTCCTTTTTGCGAAAAAGGTGGATGGTACCCTCAAACTTTGTGTGGATTATCGGAAGCTAAACCAGTTGACTGTCAAGAACCGATATCCCTTGCTGAGGATTGATGATCTTTTGGATCAGCTTCGTGGAGAACGAGTGTTCTCAAAGATTGACCTGAGGTCAGTATATCATCAGTTGTGTGTGAGACCATTGGATATACCGCTTACAGCTTTTCGGAGCAGATATAGTCTGTACGAGTATTTGGTCATGCCGTTTGGACTCACAAATGCGCCAGCAGTTTTCATGGCTCTGATGAATCATGTGTTCCATCCTTATCTGGATTCTTTTGTGGTAGTATTTTTGGACGACATCTTGGTGTACTCTCACACTCTACATGACCATGACACCCATCTTGAGATCGTATTGAGTACACTGAGAGAGCATTGGCTATATGCTAAGATCTCAAATTGCCACTTTTGGATGGACCATATTCACTTCCTGGGTCATGTCATCTCAGAGGTAGGATTTTCAGTAGACCCAGAGAAGGTGCGAGCAGTATTTTCCTGGGAGTAGCCTAAGAACGTGTTTGAGATACAGAGTTTCTTAGGGCTGGCTGGTTACTACAGACACTTCATACAGGACTTCTCCCACTTAGCAGTGCCATTGATGGGTTTGACTAAGAAGGGTGTGAAGTTATTTTGGTCAGAAGCTTGTGAGATAGCCTTTCAGGACCTGAAAGGAAGGTTGACATCAGCACCGATCCTGATACTCTCAGACCAAGGGAAGAGCTATATAGTTTACTGTGATGCATCAGGTATTGGGATGGGAGCTGTGTTGATGCAGGGCTATCGAGTTGTTGCGTACGGGTATCGGTAGTTGAGGCCACATGAAAGGACTTACCCGACGCATGATCTCGAGTTGGCTGCAGTTGTGCGTGTGTTGCGCTGTTGGAGACATTATTTGTTGGGAGAACATTTTTTGGTTTTCACCGACCACAAAAGTCTCAAGTATATCTTTACTTAGCGTGACCTAAATATAAGGCAGAGAAGGTGGGTCAAGTACCTACAGTCCTTCGATTTTGAGCTTTCCTATACACCTAGTAAAGGTAATGTAGTAGCTGATGCACTGAGTAGGAAGACTCAGATATAGGCAGTGCATGAGGCCAGTGATGAGTGGCAGCTTATGGCTTTGTTCTCTGAAATGCATCTGGAGGTGCACGACAGTCAGGGGCAGACTTATCTTTCCTCTCAAGCTGTGACTTCTACCCTCTTGGATAGAGTTAGGAAGAGATAGCTATCTATTTTATAAGGCCTAGTTCTACGGGAGTTAGTGGCAAGTGAGGACCCTCCTCCTGGTTGGACGATAGGCGATGATGAGGTTTTGATTTTCCATGGATGTGTGTGGGTTATAGGGGATATACGCGAGGATATGATGTGGGAGTTTCATGCTTCATCTTGGGCAGTTCATCTCGGGGTTACCAAGATGTACTGTGACCTAAGACGTCAGTACTAGTGGCTGGGCATGAAGAGAGATGTAGCTGGTTTTGTTACGAGGTGTTCCACCTGTCAGTAGGTGAAGGCAGAGCATTAGAGGCCAGCCGGACTGTTACAGCAGTTACCCATCCTAGAGTGGAAATGGGATGATGCCGCGATGGACTTCGTGACTGGGTTGCCGAGTTCACCTAGAGGCAATGATGTTGTGTGGGTTGTTGTGGACAAACTCACAAAGGTAGCTCACTTTTTTCCAATCAAGGAGACCTTTGGTGTTGACGATATCGGGAAATTGTATATCCGAGAGATCGTATGTCTTCGTGGGGTACCTCGTTCTATCGTTTTAGATAGGGATTCCCATTTTACGTCTTGTTTCTGGAAAAGTTTTCAGAGGGCACTGGGTACACAGGTGCTTCTGAGCACAGCTTACCACCCTCAAACAGATGTCCAGTCAGAGCGTACTATATAAGTGCTTGAGGAAATGCTACGAGCATGCGTCCTAGACTTTGGGGGCTCTTGGGAGAAGCATATACCCTTAGTCGAGTTTGTCTATAACAATAGCTTTCAGGAGACTATTGAGATGGCACCATACGAGGCTTTATATGGTAGGCCATGCCGATCACCTTTATGTTGGTTAGAGGCAGGTGAGGCAGCTCTACTAGGACCACGTCTCGTACAGGAGACTTCTGAGCAGGTCCAGTTGATTCAGAAGCATTTGTCTACCACGCAGTCTCGTCAGAAGTCATATGTCGATCTCCACAGATTACCTTTGGAGTTCATTGTCAGGGATCAGGTTTTCTTTTGTGTTTCACCGAGGCTGGGACACAAGCGGATCAGGAGACAGGGTAAACTTTCACCATGGTATGTGGGGCCATTTGATATTTTGGAGAGAGTCGGGCTGGTTACCTATTGGTTGCAGTTACTGCAGCGATACCAAGCCATGCATGATGCCTTCCATGTATCTCAGTTGCGCCTCTATCATTCAAACCCGTCTCACTCATTTCAGCCATAGGAGGTTGAGCTTCAGATGGATGTGTCCTTTGAGGAGCATCCAATTCGTATCGTTGACAGGAGCACGAAGGTTCTCTGAGGCCGGTCAGTTCCTCTCGTACGGCTGCTAGGGTAGTATGGCCGAGTGCAGGATGAAACCTGGGAGCGGGAGACTGATGTATGTGCTCAGTGGCTGGAATTGTTCACGGCTATATCTTCACCACCCTTGGAAGGGCAATTCGGGTACGAATTACTATAAGGGGGGAAGTTTGTAAGAACCTGGTTCTTATTCTATGGTACAGGCTTCTTCTTTTCTCTTTTCCTTAAGTGTTTTTGAGAAAAATATGGAAAAAGGGAAAAAATCCTAAATTTTTGAAGTACACGCCGTGTACTTTTGGCCGTGTGGGATGAGTACATGGGGCGTGTGGGCATGTCGGAGATGAAGGGTGTAGGAACCAACTACACTCCGTGTAGTGGTCCTTTACATGCCGTGTAGTTAGTTGGTAGGCCAAAACAGTAAGGCGGTAGAGCAGCTGCCGGCTGGGCGAAAGTACATGTCGTGTACTCATGTCGGCAGATGAACAGTGTGGCGGTGCCGCCAGAAGAATAGTTAAATGAAGGAAGTACACACCATGTACTTGGAATTACACGCCGTGTACTTTGTTTTTTTTTTTGCTTAAAATGGGCAGTAGCCTCCCCTGTTCACAGGGAAGGCTTAGAACCGGAGGAAGGAGCAGGAGGGGACGGTCGAACCTTTGAAGATCCGCCGAGAGTTCATCTGGAATCTGTTTCCACCTCGGACAATCTTGTTGGAACCGCACGGGTAAGCCCTCCGCTCTCCTTAAGCCGTTCATACCAATTATTTCCCTAACGGAAGTTATTTACGTTTAAGAGGGTTTTATTCTTCATCATATCTACGTCGTTCTTGAGCGTTTCTGGAACCTACGTTCGTGTATATCGCTCCTTGGCGTATAAGGTAGGTGGCTTGGTGTTAATTTTTCCAACTATCGTGTGTTTTGTGCATTTTTGTGCCACAAACCCATGTTGGGGTGTCATGTGGATGAGGTCGTGGCTATTTTAACAAGCTAGAACTGTATAGGTAATTGAATAAATTGTAAAACTGCTGTTTAGGATCGTTGCTTGGATCTGAAACCACCCCGGGGGTGTGTTCCACTGTTTAGCTGTTTGGCCAGAATACTCGAGAGTATGCCTTCGAAGTAGTAATTTTAGAATTTCCTTGAGAGTAATTGCTTGTTACTGCTTGTTTACCTGTTGGGCATGGCCCGGTTACCTGTTTGGCCTGAGGGCGTTGTTGTGATAAGCCTGGGGGCACTACACTGTTTACCCTGAGGGATGTATTTATTTCACCTGAGGGCAACCTTTCGTGCCTGACGGATTGACTTCTGTGCCTGAGGGTGACACTTTCTACGCCTGAGGGAAAATTCTATTATGCCTGAGGGATATACCTGTGGGTAGGATTCGGCTTACCTGAGGATAAGGTTTTGCTTGTCTGAGGATGTGGACTGTTTACTTAGAAATGCACTGTGGTGATTTCTAATATTTAATGGATTAAATGAATAATAAAATAGAAATTTAATTGTTAAGTAAGTTACTTTTCAGTACTGCTTACTTTATTTCATTTTACTATTGCACACTATTGTTGCATGCTTACACGCAGTTGGGCACGGGCCTTTGGTGGGTGCCTACTGAGATATATTTCTCACACCCTATTTGGGTCACGCTTTTCAGCCCAAATAGATTACGTTTTTGTAGGTGTGGATAGGGGCAAGAGTCCCTATACAGGTACATGATTGCTGCTGAGGAGTAGGAGGGCATGGGACTGAGCCTAGGCTCGCGATGCCACTGCCAGCTGTTTTGCTTTGTTTCGCTGTAATCTGATTTTGGTTGTAATGTATTGATGTACAACATGTTCTGGCTGTTTTCTTAGAACTTGATACATGTAGCATCATTATTTATATGATGTTGGTTATATCCACTGGTTTTGTTTATTTCAGTTGTGTATGTTTTATTGCTTTCACTATCGTTGTATATTTTATTGGTATTCCGCTGCACTACACTTTGACAAATGAGGGCATAGTTTCCCCACTATCAGACCTGGGCCCTCACTGCTAGTCGATAGCCTCTATCGTTTGGGGAAATGTGCTTGAGGTCACGTGGCGAACCGGGTTCGGGGTACCCCTTGCATGGCACCTGGAACCGGGACGTTACACTTGGACACCCCCCACCCCTTTAGACATCCCCCACCCCTAGAAATCCACCCCCCCCCCCCCCAACCCCCTAGACACCCCCACCCCCTGGACACCCCCATGGACACCCCCCCCCACCCCGGACACCCCCCCTCGACCCCCCCCCCACCCCACCCCACCCCCCTGGACACCACCCCACCCTCTGGACACCCCCACCCCTCTAGACACCCCCACCCCCCTGGACACCCCAATGTACAGCCCCCCCCCCCCCAGGACACCCCCCTGGACACCCACAAACCCCCTAGACGACACCCCCACCACTCCTAGACACTACCCCACCACCTGGACACCCCATTGAACACCCCCCCCCCACCCATGGATGGCCACCCCCACCCTCCTGGACACCACCCCACCCCCCCTTGGAGATCCCCCAACCTCTTAGACCGCCTTCCCACCCCCCTGGACACCCTTATCCACCCGGACACCCCCATCCCCCCGGACACCTTCTACCCCCCTTAGATAGCCACCCCAAACACCTGAACAGCCCCCCCAACCCCCTGAATTCTGAATTGAATTCTTTATGTATTTAATTAACTTATGAATTATGTGTTAATGGTGTATGGGTATACTTGTTGTATGGGTATGCTTGGTGTAATTACCTTATGAATTATGTGTTAATTTTTTATGGGTATACTTGTTGAGATGCTGAATTTTTTACAAGTCTTGTTTGGGTGTGCTGCTGAAAATTTTTGTATTGCAGCAGATAGGGCATTTATTATCATTTTTTAGCACTGATAAAGGAGTCCTTTATCAGTGCCTTTTTAGTGCTAATAAAGTATCCCTTTATCAGCGCTTTTTACAGTTCTTTTTTAGCGCTGTTAAAGCCCGTTTTGAGTGCTGATAAAGCATGTTTTGGTAGTAGTGTTTTCATTTTATAGAAACTATATTAACCTTTAAAAAGTTAAAACACATGTTGTCACGGTAATAGTTAATGTGTTTAAAAAAGGTTTAAAAACAAAATATAAGGGTATAACCATGATCTAAACTTGTTAAAAAAATATTGGATGAATAATATTCAACCCTTATCACCTTACTATAGAATTGGAGTTGTTTAATGGAAAATTTTCCCTGAAAATAACTTATTTATTATTTAAAATAAAGATAGTTACAAAATGTCACTCTCTTTGTATTTAATATCTTTTATGTGTCCACATAGGGACAAAATCAACATAATAATGAAAGTAAATGTATATTTTGATCCTAATAAAATAATTTTCATTTTATAAAATTATTTTTAATTTATATAAATTGTATAATTACCTTAAAAACATATTTAATACTAAAACAATATTTATTTAATTAATAAAAAAATAAAATAATTGATTTTAATAATATTAATTTTAATATATTATGGATGATTTAATGTGTAAAACAAATTTTATATATCTATAAGATATATTATAGAAGTTTTAATGAATTATATTATACATCCCACTTTGTCTTGTTTTATTTAAAGTCAAATTAAATGAATAGTACAAAATTTGACAATAATGGTACTTTATTGAATTAATATATTATTAAATTATTTAAAAATCATAAAAATATTAAATAATTTCAAAGGGTATGTTTTCCCCTATTTAATTATAGACTATTTTAAAGCCTTTGGATCTATAGTATCCTTATTAAATTTAAATATTTTGAGGATTTCCAAAAATGCCCCTTACCTCAATTATAAAAGGGAACCTCCTCCCTCACTTCCTCACACCAATTTGAGCCATATAGCTCAAAAAAATCATTCTATCTCTCTTCTAAACATATT
The DNA here is from genome assembly GCA_963277665.1 of Viscum album. Taxonomy (NCBI): domain Eukaryota; kingdom Viridiplantae; phylum Streptophyta; class Magnoliopsida; order Santalales; family Viscaceae; genus Viscum; species Viscum album. The sequence goes on along the minus strand of OY728132.1, from coordinate 695,329,022 downwards.
AATTTATGTTCTATAGATTATTGTCCTTCCAAAATACCTATCCCAGATCACTTTAGAAGAGATTAAAGGAAGTTTGCTGAAGAATAAGTAATCATCTTTATCAACTCTTTCAAGTTTGTTCCTTCTTCCAATTCCACTTCATGTGTTGTATCCATGATAAAGTAATAAATACAGTATAATATATATTCTGAGATGTTATTATGATTATGGTACGACCATATTTTACCTTTTATCCATCCTATGATAAATGAAATCATTGTGCATGCATACGTACAACTTACCGTCTCCACACCGTGGTGTAATCTATTTTTCAATACCACTTTACTTGGATTGTGATAGTGATGGATATAATAGATATATATGATAATTATGAAATTATATTGATTCTATAAAAAATAATATACCATCCAATTATTCACCCTTTCACCAATAAGAGAATGACATCACCACTCGTGTGTACGTACAACCTACCGTCTCCACGATGCGGTGCGGTTAATTTTCTATATCAAAAATTAATGAATGGATATAAAAAAGTATTTAATGATTAAATATTATATTTTATAACATTAATATAATTATTTAGATGTTGGATATATATCCTATGCACTGGAACTGGAGCTAACACGATAAAACATGCATTGGAAAATAATGCAGTTAACACCAAAAATAAGGGTAACAACGAAATATTGTTAACAATTGGGTGATAATATGATATAATAGGATCGTATATGATATCAAAAATATTAATATATTTCTGTTATAAATTAATAACATGATTTTAACCATTATATATGGGGTTAAATAATTCTAAACTAAAGGGAAGTGTGAGGTAAGGGGCTTCTCATCTCACTTTTACTTTTGTGAGATATATGCCTTATTCCACACTTTTTTTTGTGGTGAATATACTACTCCTTTGAAATTTTATATCATGAATATTCTTATTCTAATGATATTATAAGTTTCAATTAATGTTATTATTTTAGGGAGAATATGATTCTATTTATTATAAAGTGGTAAGGGTTATTTTAAAATCTCGTTATTATTCGGGATTGTTTATGTTTAAGTCTCCATTGGGGAACATTTTTTTCCATGTACATGTTTACTAAATTTTTTTTAAAAAATGTTTTTAATATTATCCTACAAATGTTTAAAGTTTTTTTTACCATTTTTCTACATTTTATAAAATGGTTTCAAAGGAATATTTGTTTCATTTTTTAAACAAGGTAATTTATGACTTTTCCAAAAAAAATATGAAATGAATGTTTTTTAACTTATAAGGAATGAATGGAATTTCCTACCATCATGATGATTTAATGTTTTGAAACTTATTTTAAAAGTTTACAGGGTTCTTTTAAATGAAAATTTTTTCTTTTAAAATTCATTTGACTTTTAAATATATGATTTCAATATAAAAAGGGGTATTTCTCTCAGGGATCTTCAATACTTTTATTAGATTATTTTAATCTATGCCAACATAATTTATTGAATTTTATGCTTCATTAAGGTTGATCGATTATGATATAATTTTACATATTTTATTAAATATTTTATGATTATTTTGAATATGGATGTGATTTTTTGATACTATTAATTGTATTACTTAGAATGGTTTGTGATTATGTATATTGTTTGGGGAGAGTTATTTAAATTTCATATGTATCTGTTGTTTATACTTCACCCCATTAATATGTGGAATGCATTTGAATTAGTAAGTGATATTATGGGACTTCTATATCCCCTAGATTCATCGATAGGTCTCATGAGACAAACTAGATTGGGTTTTGGTTGAGGCCTTACCCATTTATTTTCAAATGTCTTGGTCGAGGCCTCAATAGTAAGTTTCAGATGTCTAGTATTATTCATTCCATCGTTATGAAATTATTTACTGGTATTCCATGTGATTATTTAGCTATTATAATATCCATGGTTAATTTTCCTAGCTCATGTGTTTATTTAAATGGAATTTGTTTTAGTTTTTTACCTTTCCATATTGTTTGTTTCATATTTAATTGTAGATTACACTATAATTTACACTTACTGAGCATTTGAGATCACCTCTTTCTTAGGTTTTCTTTTTATCTAGGATTCCAAGAAGTCTATTATGACTAATATGCAGTGTCAATATAGGATAATAATGGTGTTCTCAAAGAAAATATTTTTTCTATTTTATTTTTAAAATGTAATTTAAATTTAAAATATGTATCTAGTTTACCAAACCTGTTAAACTATTCAGTACTTTGGGATTTTATTCCTTGTAATCATGCCTATGTAATAAAATAATGCACTGGATCTGGGATTCTGGGTTCGGGGTGTTTCACTAGATACATAATTGAGTTTTATTAGATCTTATCATCCTAAAGTAGATGGTTATTATGATAGGACCATTAAAACTATTAAATAAATGAAGAGAGTATTATCTATGGATTTAAAAGTTTTTTGGGATCATATCCTTCCTTTGGTGGAATTTTCTTATAAAAATAACTTTCACTCAAACATTAAAATGGATCCTTATGAATCCCTATATGTTAGAAAGTGTGTAACTAAAACATGATGGGATGATGTTAGATAAAGAAATATATTGGGTCCTAATATAGATGATGAAATTTTAAATAAGGTTAGATCTATTCGATAGAATATTTGGATAGCTCATTGTCGACAAAAAAATTTTGCTGATAGTCATTGGTGTGATCTAGAGTTCAAAGTTGGTGATACGGTGTTACTATGAATATCTCCTTGGAATAATTTTATGAGATTTGAAAATAAGGTAATGATAAAATTCATATAAATTGGTTCCTTAAACATTCTTTATCATATCGATATGGTAGCTTATCGTTTGGCACTTTCGTCGAATCTCTCTCAAATTCATGAGGTGTTCCATGTATCTCTCCTAAAGAAGTACATACCTGACCCTTCATAGGTACTAAACTCAGAGATCATACCACTGAAAAGATATCTATATTATGAGTAGAAACTAGTGGAGATTCTAGATCATATATAAAAATTTATATGAAACAATAACACTCACCTAGTCAAAGTTTTGTGGTAAAATCATAAAATTGAAGAAGCTACATAAGAACCCAAGGGCGTGATGAGGTAGAATTAGTTGTTTGAATTGGTGTGATTGAATTTGAAGGGTAAAATTATTATAAGGGTGTACAATGTAACACCCTAATACTTTATAATATATATTTATTTAAATAAATTTAATTTCGTTGATATTTTTCTTTACACACAACATGGAGTTTAAACGAACTACAACATACAATTGAAATATTATTACATGATAGTTATCGCCTAGCTATTAGATTGGTGGATTTGAATAGGATTAACCAAATTATTAAAAATATATTTAAATATTTTATTTAATACAAATTATTTATTGATTCTTTGGAAATAAGTTCTCAATTTTCAAAAAATATTATTTTATGCTTTAATAATATGTTTTCTTCAAAAGTTATTTTTATTATATTTTGTACATAGATATTATAATTAATTTATTACAATTTTAGAAATTGAATTTGTAAAAAATAATATAATTTTTAAATTTAGAAAATCCAAATTATCTTAGATTCAATTTTTTGGATTTTTTGAAATGATTTATTTTTCAATGAATGGTAAACAAATACTGATTTTTCAAATACTATCATTTCTTTTCATTAATTCAAGTAATTTAAAAGTACCATGATATTTTTAATTTTATATTAAGTATAATATGATAAATTTTATTTATAATTAAATAATTAGTTCCATTTAAATTAGAAATATTTGTGATTTTAATATAATTTAATTTTAATAATTAAAAACATATTTTCCTAAAAACAATTTTATATTGCATTTTACAAATTTTTTTAAATAAAATTATACCACTTATAAAGATAGAATCATAAAAAATGGATAACATATTTGGAATCGTGAGGTTAAAATTTAGTAAATAGTTCCCTTTTATTTTTGTTCATTATGAATAGTAACCATTCTAAATATTTTTCACCTTGATAAGGGTAAAATGGGTTAAAGAGGGTTAAAAAATGAGATAAGGTCTCAAAAACAACCCATAACTTGTATTTATTTAATTATATGGTATTAATTCGACCAAATCCATCTCATATTCTAATATATGTCATTTTTTTCCATTTTACCTTAATAATGACATCTATATTATTTTAAGTAAAGAAAAATCCAAAATGTCACTCTCTTGCTTTTGAGTACTTTTATATGTTCACATAGGGATAAGAATATGTCATGAATGAAAATAAAATTTTATATTTCATGCAATTTTTTTTATGATGGTAATTTATTTTTAGTTTTTAGTAATATTATAATTACTATAAATGCTTATGTAACGACAACATAGTATTTATACAAGTAATATAAGAATAAAATAAATAATATTAAAAATACTAAAAATAATATAATTTATATATATATTATTGTATTATATGAATTTTATGTATAAATATAACATATTAGTAACATTTTAAATTATTATATTCTAATTTCATCTCTATCATCATTACCTTAAATTCAAATTAAATGAATAGTGTCAAAAATAACTATAATGATATTTCATGAAAAAATAATTAATTTTTTTAAAAATAATAAAAATCATCAATTAGGAAAATAGGGGTAATATAAATTTGATTATTTCATCCCTTTTCAAATAATGATCCAATTTCCGCCATATAAGTGAAACTATAACCCTTTAATATTGAAAAAAGTCATTACCATGGTTAAGGTTAAAATTGATTAACCTAGGGGTTAATCCAAATGATAAGGTTTAAAATGATATCTAAACCTATATAAATTTAATTAGATGATTATATTAATACCCCATACTAATTATCTTTAAATACATGCCATTTTGGAAACATTTTTCAAGATTTAGACACATATTATATTATAATATATCATGAATTTCCAAAAGTGTCTCTCCCCTCGCTTATAAAAGTAACCCCTTCCCTATCTTATTTAAACCACTTTTTGTAACCTAAATCGACCAAAACCTAAAAAATTATCTTATAAAATTACCTATACATTAATTAGAGGTTTTTTTATTCTTAAAATATCATTCCAATGGTTCTAAATAAGGGGTGTAAAGGAGTTCAATCGAAGAATAGGTAATTGTCTTTACTAACTCTTTCAAAAAAAATATTCTTCTACTTACTCTAAATTTGTTGTACTCATCCTAAAATAATAAATAAAATATCATAAATATATTTATATTTTATTATTATTATGTTAGAAGTATTTTAAATCTAATTTTCATCCTATTAAAATTGAAAACATCATTCGTACGTACATACGGCTTACCATCTCCATATAATGGTGAAATTAATTTTTTATACCCATTTTACTTGTATGATTATAAATATAGAAATAATGAATATATATATATATACATATATTATTTATAAAATAATAATTATTCTGTAATTATAAAGTCATATCTACCTTCTTACTTTCCCATCTGCTGGAAAATGATGGCATCACCCTTGCATTCGTGCTGACTACCAGCTCCATGAAGAGATGTGATTGATTTTTCATTTATTCTTTACATGGATGGAAATAATAATATATTTAATTAATATATAAGATATATATAATATATTAATTATCCTGAAAAATTGAATTATTATTTACCTTTATTTCATTCCATCCGTTGAAAAGTGAAAATAGCATTCACGCATACGTATAACCTACCGCCTCCATGAATGGTGAAATTCAACTTTCTATCTATAACTTTTATGGATGAATATAAATATATATATATATATATAATGAAAATATATGGTATTTATATCATGATTAAAATTCATTAGATTATGTAACCATGATCAAAGTACAAGTACTGAAACTGCTAAACTAAAACTCGCCTGAAAAATGAAACAGTTAACACCCAAAAATGATGATATTAGTAAATAATTATTAATAAAAGGGTGTTATAATTTTTTAAAGGGGTCATATATGATATTATAAGTAATTATATGGTTTTTTGAAAGAATTATATTAAATATAAATTTATTATATAGGATTTTAAAAGCACGTATGAGGAAAATCAAACTTGAGGTAAGTGATTTATGTAACAATATCATTGTTTACTAAGATTGTTTGTGATTAAGTTTCCAAAGATAAAATTTTATGATATATCTATCAAGAAGCTCATGAATTTTATTCTCCTATAGTTATTTCTATATATCACATGTTTTCTTTTCATTTTCCTCTCTTTACATACTCAATAGACCAAAAGAATATTTTTAAATAAAACTATCTTAATTTCTTTCTTTGGTCGAAAATACTTTTTATTTCATATACATGTTTTCTAAGAATTTCTTCAATAATGTTTTTAATATTATACTATTATTGTTTAAATTCATTTTTAACTATGATTTAATTCTTTACAAAAAAATTAAATTGAATCTTTTTTTATTTTTTGAATGAGTTACTTTTGAATTTTTACTGAAAATGTGAATGGAATCTTTGTTTTAAAATACACGAATTGAACAAACTTTCCCACAACCATGAACACTAAATATTTTGAAGCTTAATTTACATGTTTATAATTTTATTTTCAAATAAATTTTTTTATTTAATATTTTTTATATTTTTATATTTTAATAAGTTATTTTTAAGTGAAAAGTGAATGTTTCCTAAATAAATGTACCAGTGATCTTTTAAAGGTGTTTTCAACTATAAAAACACCCATTTATTTTATGAGGGATTTGATCTAATGATACCATATTTATTTTTTTCTAGATGGTCTATTATAATAAATTATTGATGTACCATGTTATTGATTCAATACCGATAATTGTTGTCTTATAATGCATTTTTAGAATGAATTGTATTGATCGTTCAAAATATAAGGAATGCATAGGAATTGCAAGTGGAAGTTGGGGTCCAGATATAGATATCCCATCAATACATCAATAGGTATCAGGAGACAAATTAACATACATTCCATATTATAAGGTTATTTGGTTTACACTTACCCATTTATTAAGAATAATGTCTTGGTTGAGAGTTCATGATGGTAAGATTCATGATATCTTGGTAGAGATGCCTTGATCATGAATGTATTATAAAATTCATGTGTTTGTTATGGTTTTTTATCCATGGATTCTCTTTAAACTCATATTTCTATTGGATGTAATGTTTTGGATTATCCACTATGTCATATGAATCAGGCCTTATTTACTCATGACAACTTCCATTATACGTAACCCTTGAGGGGAATCTAAGATAAACCTTTATTTCTTCCATTCCCCAGGTTTTGAATAAGAATATTATAAATGATATAAAAAATACAAGAATCTTTCATATGCTATGTTTTTATATTTCCAATTTAATATGGGAATATTGTATGTATCTTATTTCCTGAGACTATTAAACTGAAAAATCTTGCATGGTGAGATTCCTTGTATCTTGTACCAATGTAATAATAAAAACAAAGGCTCTGGGTTACTGGATTTCGGTTTCTTTAAGTTGGGTTTGAGTCTTCCTAATCTGGGAATCTGCCTCCATATTTAAATTCCTAGGAGCATAAGTCATGTTTATGTGTCATAATTATTTGAAATCAATTCTATACCAAGGATCATATCAAAGTAAACCATAGGTATGATTATTAGTTCAGTAACTAAATCATGTTTATGTGTCATAAATGGAACTAACCGACACATTTTTGTTACAATGAGACTTCCCTTAGGAGTTTTTAATGACAAATTCCTTTTAAAATCAAAAGGGAAATGTCTTATTTTCTTAGAAAATTGGGTAGATATTAAAGATTGAGATGATCCAAAATCACATAAATCATTGGATAAATTTGAATATTGGATTAATGTACCCACCACTACATAATTGGGTACTTCTTCTTTAGCTGTAGTGATCTCAAAAGCTTAGTTATCTCCCCTTGGCCTTTTCTGTGGTAGATTCCCCATACACTTGCGACAATGAAATTGGGTAATTCCCCATTTAATTATAGTTTAATAATTTAACATCATTGTTTTGTTTCTTCCCCATTCATTCATTAACTCTATGACCCTTTTCTCTTTACTTATAAAAAACTCCCATGCCTTTCAAGCATTTCCTAGGATGATTTTTTCCACAATTTTTGCATAATGGTAATTTCTGCATTCCCCTCTTCTTATTTGATGCTTCACCTTTTTCATGGTTATCTGAAGACATATTCTTCTCTTGATTTCCCTTGAACATATAAGATCTAGAAAATTACTTCTCCATTTTGGTGGCACTTAATACTATTTCACCATGTGATAAAAATGTCTGAGAATCCAGATCCCTTTAAAGACTTGGCATAATACCTTCACATAAATGATAAATCTTGTTTTTCAAGCCAATTATGTAATAAATAGCATAACTAGTTAGTCTTGTGAAGGTATACTCATACTCTTCAACACTCTCTTCTTACTTTTACTTTAAGCTAAGGAATTTTATCTTCATTTCAGTTATTTTCTCATGAGGGGAATATTTATCAAATGATATTTCTTTAAAATTTCTCAATTCTATGTCTTCTATTTCATCTTCCTCCTTAGTATTTTGGATCAATGATCACCATTTATCAATATCTCCCTTGAGACAATATAATTCAAGTACTAACTTTTCATTTTCATTGCATCCTAGTGATAAAAATGTATTTTAAAGGGACTTGATCCAATACTCAACTACCACTATATTAGCAGTCCCAGTAAAATATGGGGGATTCTTCCATATTAAATGATCCAACATAGGTGTATTATGTATATTCTTTATAACATGAGTAATTTTTCCTAATATGGTTATGATCTGCTCATCTCCAACACTAATTATGTTGACTTGCTTAGTGGGAAAATCCCTACATTTTTTGTGGGTATAGATTCCCTTTCTTCCATTAGGAACTATCACTAAATACTAGAACATGCTAATTTACCTCACAATAATCATAAGTGTTGAACCAAAAATTCACTATAATAAATTATTATAATTCTCATGTTTATTTAACATCTAGTTATCATGGTTTCTACTAAACCTTCTCTGATACAAACTGTAACAACCCCCACCTAGGTAGCCTAGAGTCGGTAGTTATTTTATTACAATGGAATAGATACAAGAGATCACATCAACAATGATTTATCATTTTAGTAGTATTTAAGAACTAGATACAAACATGGTTCCCTCATTACATTATAAATTAAACATAGAAAATAACAGAGTAAAATAAAATAATTCCATGAAACTTATTCAAATATTACATATTCATAACCTGAGGAAGGAAAAAAAATAAAATAGTGAGCTCAAATTCTCATTAAGGGTTAAATGAATCAATAATAAGTGAAGAAAATTCAATAATTCATAATCATTATATCAAGGTAAATAACTAAAAAACGCGTTCCATCAATAAACTGAGAATTAAAATGAATCCATGGATTTTATCATAGTGAAAATCTCATGGAAATTAATAAGTGGATACTAAATAAAGAAAATTATTAATTATTATACATCATGTATCTGGAACATGAACCATTATACCGTCAAGATGGCTAAGTCTGTGGGTAGAAACTCATATGAATCTGCTTGGAAACAAACATGAATGGTTTGTATCCAACTGTTTTATCTCATGAGACCTGTCGATACATCAAGTGGATATCTATAACTAAGACCTACCCATCACTACAAGTCCAAATCATTATTCATACATAGATTTAATTCATTAATAATATGACTTGTCAAAATATATGTATTGAGTAGAAAATAAGAATTTATCAATATTTCCCCAGTTAAAAAACATTCAAAGAAAACACCATATGTAAAATTTGTATACAGCTAAGAAAATAATAATATCCATGATACAAGAAACATGTATATTTAATTAAATCCTCGATGAATGATGATAATAAATAAATGGGTAGTATACATACACCACACACAAGGAATAAATGGTGAATAAGGAATAATCAAAGGAAATATCATAGGTATCCATGAAAGAAAGGATATAAATAATACTTGGACATTAATAAGTAAAAATAGTCATATATCATGATAAATGAAGTCCAAATTTAGTGAAAACATATAAAAATAGTGTTTAAGAAACTTTATAAATGAGACACTTTAGTGCAGTTTAAGGGAAAATATTAAACAACCTTTAAAGAGGAAAAAGGCGTAATTGTTTGTATAAAACCAAAAATGAAAAAAGTTAGTTTCTGGATAAAATGAGTGATTTTAAAAAAATATTGGTTGGTTAAAAGAGATTATTTATTGTACTTGAAAATGGATATGAAACTGGGAAGTTCCATTTAATCGGACTTGGTTATCGAGAGGAATTGAAAATGAATCCTTATAAAACATGTATTTCCCTATCAAAGAAAGAATAATTGAGATAGGTATATATTTTTTGAATATAAACACATAATTTAGGAGGAGTACATAAAAATAATTAAGAATTAAATTGGGTAAAATAGAGAATAAATGTAACTCAAAGTAAAAAATAGAGGTTTGGAGAGAAACCCTTACCTTATGTTTGAAAGTGTTCTGCACTTGCACTTAATGTCATGGGTTATAAAAATAGATTAATTAATAATTTAATTCATAATATATTCAAAATTTATTTTATTTATTATAATTTTATTAAGTTCATTTATGGCCTTTTTGATGAGTTGTAATATTCAATTTCATCGTTTGGGGGTGTCTATTTCCATGGTTTTCATGATTGGTTCACTTGTATGCATGTATGAAAGTTCATGTAAAATGGGAATAATTGTCCAAAATTGAAATTAAACGCTATTAATGAACTTTAAAAAGATTAAATAGTCTTATATATAATTTTTTCCTGATATTATGATGATTTATTAGATAAAATGTTAACAATGAATGTTCGTTTATTTTGGTGAATTTTCGATTATCTCAAACTAGTTTTGTTTTATTATTTAATATTATGTATATATATTGGTTCTAGAATACTAAATAAGTTTTAATATAAATTTTAAAATATTTTTTAACCATTATAATGGTTTTATGACCATCCTTTTAGGTAGTATTAGAAAACAAAAAATCATTGTCCATGAAGGTGGTGAATCAACACCTCACGGATGATGATTTCATTTTTAGATCAAACGGGGAAGAGAATATAATTGATGGTGGATATTCCATTAAAATAATAAAATTATAGTATATATATGATACTGTATTTATCATGTTACTCTTGATAGGTGAGGTGAGGGAAGGATAATAAAAAAAAGAAATAAAAATAAATTGAAAGAGAATGATTAAGGGTTTTACCTCTTGAATTCTTCTCCTTAGAACCTCCTCAAGGCACTCGGGTTGGTATTGTATTGATTACAAAATCTAATGGAAATATTAAAGAGTTTTTGGAGAGTAATTTGGTATAATATTATCAAGATTCAAGGCTTATAATGTATGAGGAGAAGGGGTTGGTGTTTATAGTGGAGGAGAGGGGTGTTTTTTGATTATTTTATCTATTTGCTTATTATTTTTTCTCAATACTATCAATAGTGATGATTATTGTGACTAAGTAAAGTACCTAGATCATGTGAGTTCTAACTAATGGGTTCTTACATCATCTATACATCATTAATGAATCAATAATTCGTTTATTTACTTATACCGTAAATTAAAGTATTTCACTATTCACTAAAAATTCAACTATTTTAGAAAAAAACCAAAAATTCACCCTAAATATTTTTCAATGTTTAGATTTAAAAAATTAACTCCATTGTTATAAAATAATTTTCAAAATATGAGAAATTTAATTTTTAATTTAAAATTATTATTTATTCAAAAAATACCAATTTTAAAACTATAACCGATTTTATGACACTTTGAAAAATTAATTAAGGTCTCATAAAATTATCTTATAATAATAAGACATAAAAAATAAATTTATGAATATATTTTATAAAAATAAATTTTATTTTAAATTTGTATATTAATTATAAAATTTTAAATAAACATTTACATTTCAGAAAAATACAAACACTTAATTTATAATTTTTAAAACATTTATTTACTTATTCAATGATATAAATATATCATATTTTCATTTATAAGATGCAGAAATTTTATTTATACTTTTCTAGGTTAGGTTATTATTCTAATAATCAAATTACTATTCTTAATGGTTACATTACTATTCTAATAGTCGTGTTAATATTTAATGGTATATCACGGTCTCTTTAAGCTATAAGCTATCAAATAAATTGAATTTATTTAAGAATATACATACCAAAAATCTTGGGGTGTTATACATAATATCCTCATTCCATGATCATTCAATAAAGGAGAATAAGTTGTCCAAAATAAGGAATACTCACTAAAAAATCCCAAACCAGAAGCACCAGTAATGATGGATGAACAAATGCCTTATATCAATCAAAGTAAAGGTAATATAAATCCAAACAAGGAAGAAATAGGGCTCAAATGAATCAACAACACCAATCAACCCTCTATTAATAACACTCACAAAATCATTAATATTAGATAGGGAAGTATAATCAATAGGTTTAATCAAAGGAAAATTAGTGAGGAAGGCATTAATCATCCCATCATTATGCTTGAACATGGTTTGAAGACTAAAAAGAAACTCATTGAGGGATATCTAAGGAAGAATTTGTAAGTTTTGGTCATTTCAAACTATATGTGACTACCACCATGGATTCCACCATGGCATATACCACGGTCTTGGTGTTCTTGAATACTACCACATAAAACAACCATCCTTATAGTGTGATCTAAAAAGATAAGTTGTTTTCCATCACCATGGTCTCTAAAATGTGTTTGTTGAGGTCACCCAAGCCATGGCCCAAGGTTCCAGCCCTAGTGCTCCACACTCATGATCACACTCATTTTCCCCTTGTTTTTTTTACTCAGGAGTTCACCAGGGACCACCACGACCTACACCATAACCATGGTGTTGCTTGTTTTGAACAGAAAAGATCTAAAACACAATTTCAAGATTCAAACAACCTATAATACATTCTAGAACCTATTTTTAACCATAAAATGGCTCAAAACACCATTGAAGACATGTCAGAATTCACATTAACATATCCACTAAAAATGTGGGTGTTACAACCCAATCTAATAATATCTTTATTTTACATCATTTCCATAAGTTAAATATTATATCTCACAAATAAATACACAATAACAATAACATAAGGTTTAGTGTCTTTGAGGATCAACTATATAAGAAACATATTTTATGATACTTGTGAACATTTATCCATATTTGATCCACACTTGACTCCCTTCTAGACTTCTCATAAGTTATACTCATATTCATAAATTGGGGAATGGAAACATAATAAAGGGGTGAGCTCAAACACTAAATAAGGGGAAAAATATCAACATGTCATCAAGGGTTAGATAATAATCAAATTAGAAAACATTATCAGTGAGAAATATATTATTAAAAATAACATGGAACAATAAGAGTTGTCTATAAGTGATAATAGAGGGACATGTAATCTCAATTGAGAAAACATGTACCATGGTAAAAGAGTGTGATGCAATAAACATGATCCATGGGTAACAATAATAGGCATATATAAGTATAGAATTTCATTAAAACATAGCATAATAATTTATTATGGCACAAACATAAGCATAAAAAATCTTGTGAATCAAGCTACTTAAATCATGTTTATGCAACAAATTGTGAACAAATCTACCCATATCACGTTCACAAAAAAAAATTGGGAAAAAATATACATGGATCATGTTCACATAAAAAACTTGTGAACAAAGCTACCTGAATCATGTTCATATAATAAACATTTGAATAAAGATTCATGTATCATGTTCACACAACCAACTTGTGAGAAAATCTAGTTTCATCTCATTCACACAAAAAAACTGTAAATAAATCTACCTACATCATATTCATGCAACATTTCATCACCTAATGTTATATTAAATATTATCCAATTCATTAGAGGGAGATATAGGACCTTTCCTATCATCATGCATACATATGTGTTCCATGAGAGCATGAAAACACTCATATTTCAAACATCACTTAATTGATCCATTGAAAAGAGAAGGATTTCATAAAAACTTCCATGGAACATTTTATAAGCCATCCAGAAAAGGAATATAGGTGTTGTTATAAGAACATAGACCTAATATAACATAAGGAGCATTAAGGATGTTTTCATAGATGATAAATACCTTTTTATGATCATTCGGTAAATCAACTTGAAAAAAAAAGAAATTTTCCTTTATTAAATGCTTGAAATCCCCCTTTAAAATTATTTTATGTAAAACAAAATACTTTGAGCATAATAAATTATTTTAAGAATTGTGCTATAAAACCAAAAGGGGGTTTCATAAAACAAAATTTTATAAAGGAAATATTCTTTCAAAAACTTTCTTTGAGAAGAAATCAAAACACTAAAGAATTATTTATTAAAAACACATGCCTTTAAAATCCATTTTAAAATCAATAATTACTTTTTAAATCAAAATTTTACTTTTGAAAAATAAAATTGAATTTATTTTTCTTTTTAAAATTATTAATAATTAAAATAATTTGGAAAACCATTTTAAAAAAAGTAAAAGAATATTCATAAATAAGAATGCTCATACTGGTGAAATAAACCATAAAAAGTATTTTTAATTTTTTTTAACATAGTTGTAAAAGAAAATATATGGGTCACGTTCAAAAATCATTTTCAAAATGGTTAAGTGGACTTTTTTAAAATTATTTTCTTTTAAAAAAATAACCTTTGATAATAGAGTCTTGATAAAGAAATAAATATTATCTCAATGAAATGTGGCGTGGATGATAAAACAAATGAACATGGAAGGAAAACATTATTAATATTTTAAAATACATTTGTTGAAATCCCACATCATAAAAAGCGATAATAAAAATTAATTTTGAAAATAGGATAAGGGAAATATTAATGTAATATGACATAATACATAATTTGGTTTCCAAATATAAAGTATAAAGTTATTGGGAAGGAAAAATATAGACATGTAAGAAAAACCATCATTAAAGTGAATGAGAATTATTCTTAACAATGTCATACTTTTATGGGGAAGAAATTCATTAAGGAGGAATATTTGAATCAAAATTTTCATTTTCCATAGGGATAAAGATAAATTAAAATATAAAATCATAGTATTTAAGAAACCAATAATACAAGTAGGAAGTTCTAGATGATACATTATAACTCAAGGAAAGGGGGTTTGAGTTAATAAAAAAACTCTTACATCATTGTTAAATTTTGAATTGGTGACCTATGAGAGGTATAAAATTAAATGAAATCCATTAGATTCCATGAAAATTTATGATAAAAAAAATTCAGGTCTGATATTTACCATGAAAAGGAAAAAAGCGGTGAATATACATTATATCTCAATAAATCAAAATTGAGATGCAAAAACCTTTTCCTTTAATCTTGTTTAGTTGAAACGTGCTCTAACCTACTGTATAAAAAATAAATATATTAATCAACTATTTTGGAAACTTATACATACCTATAATAATTTTATATAATTCATTTATAAATATTTATTATAGATATATTAGTTAGTTATATTTTATTTTTATCATTAAATGTTAACAACTTTGATTATTTTTTAGTACTAATTTCACAATGGTGGTGTTGATTCTAGTTTATAGATTCCTTGTTCATAATTATAATATAATTAAATATAATTTAATATAAGTTTCATAATTATTTATAATGTCTAATTTAGTTTGAAAAGTATTCTTGTTGTGATTCATGATGACAAAGTTGGTGACGAGATTTTTTCGATAATTTATAGCGAACAAAAAAATGGTACAATAATAATAAGTTAAATATTAATATAACCTTTCCAAAAAAATATTTATTAATTTATTTATAATAATTAAATTATTTAATTTTATATAGACTTCCATGATATAAATTTAAATCATTTTTCAAGAAGGTTATTAAACCGACCAAAACAAGAACAAGCTATAATATATGGGTGAGTATGGCTAAGAAAGTGATTCTTTCTACATAATATAATTATTATTGAAGTATAATTATATTATTTATATTTTTTAAGGTATTGAATAATATTTTAATATATTTTTATAAATAATAAAATTCTATATTAAAAACAAAACATGTTTCTTTGTAGTGGCGGTAGTCTTCACGTACACACAAGAACCATTCTCGTGTTATATTGAACATAAAGAAGGAATGAATTGGTTTATATTTTTAGAATAATATTAATTTCATAATTATCATATTTATTCATTAAATATTCCCTTTGAACAAACCATTTATGATGATTATGAAAAATAGATCACGTCACTTATGGAGGCGGCAGACCGCATGAAACACAGACTATATTTACATTTTTCAGATCATTGGTAGGAGAGTAGAAAATTGGTTTCCCATAAACATAATGAAATTTAAGTATATTTATGAAAAAAAATAATTAATTAAACATGGTTATATTAAATTTATAGTAGGTATAAGAATAAAGAAATTAAAAGGAAGGAAAAAATAATTGATAATTTTACCTTACTCCTTGGAAGAGCTCCTTTTCATATAGGATTAAGGATTTGAGAGGTGGTATTTTGAGAAGAAAATAATATTTAGTAAGTTTATAAGAGTTATGTAGAGTTATTTTCTCATAGTTTTTATGAATTTAAGAGTCTTGGGTGTGAGGAGAAGTGGGGTGGTGGTGGCTCCTTTTATAAGGGATAGGAGTGGTATTTTTTGTAAATATAAAATATAAGGGCACTATTCAAAGGTCAAGTGGATCCAATAACGGAAAATAATGGGTTTGGGAATATTTAAGGTTTATAAATTATCAACCAAACATTTTAACACAAGTTTTGAAGTCTTTTACTCATATATTGTTCACTTTTTTCATTTTGGTTTGTATCGTGGTAAATAATTTTTACCTAAGTAGTTTAATTTTAATGCCTAAAAATATAATGGGTCTTATTAAATAATTTGGAACTAATTATTTAAAATATGAAATAAATTTTATAAAATAATATTTCTATTTGTAATAAATAGTAATTATGACATTAACACATGTAACGTGTCAAATCATGTTTTTAGAAAAAGTGTATTTTTAGTCATAAATGTTATGTTTAGGATGAAATTATCAATTTAGTTAATTTTAATGAAATTAATTGGCTTATTATTAACAAAAGGAGAGTTATTTGACTTTAAAATACATATAAATATAATTTAATATTGTGAAAACTTAATTGTAATAAAAAAAACTAAAAAACATTTTCATTATAAAAATATTTCTTAATTTTTAAAATGATAAACATGGGTTTTATAAACCCACTATAGTGTTTTTAAATGAATAATTTTCCTCTATAAATAAATTTTGGAACATTATTTTTTTATAATTTTTTATGCTATACTTTCTTCTTGATATACTCATAGACACTATAGTTTTTTTAAAAACCATATTTTTACTATTCATCTAAAAATAAATTATTTAATAAAAATACCAAAACTTATCCTAATATAATATTTCTATGATAATTTCAAAAATTAACTTCATTTTATAAAATTAAAATTCTAAAATTTATAAATTTATTTTTTAAATGAAAATTCAAAATATAAAGAAAAAACTGTTTTTATTAAAAAATAGCCTTTTAAAATAATATGTGTTCTCGATATTATTTCATAATAATTTTAAATTTAAATAATTTTAATCATTTATTTTACATATTGAAATATTATACATTATCATAATAATAATTTAAAAATGGTCAATTATATTTATTAATTATTTAAACTATTATTTCAGAATGAATAATCCTTGTAATATTAAATCATAGTAAATATATATCCTCTAAATGTAAGCATTTTTTATTGGTTAATATCTATTTTTTATTTTTTATATGTTTTATCGGTTGGAATGGCCTGAAGGCCTTTATTTTTTATTATTTTTGATAATCCACCTTTCAAGGGGTGAGGTGGAACCCTTATAAGGCCTGAAGGCTTAGGACAATTACATGACCCGTAGGTCTTAGAGGGAATCACCTAGACAAGACAACTTGGAACTGCTCATCCCTAGCATATGTCATGAAATCAGCACTCCACCTTCACAGGGTTAGTCGACTAGCTGTCCTATGCAATGTTGCACAGGCATGGTATCGATGGAAAATTCATACCCTCTCATTCTTCCAATTCTGTTTAGCTTTGCTCCAGTGAATGTGCCTACCCTGAATCCTCATCTGAATCCTTGTCCCTTGTAGTCTGACTTGTACATCTCAATTCATGTGTCCCGAAGACCTTTGGGTGTCCCTAAGGCCTTATGGTGGTTCGAAAGCCTTGAGAAACAACTAGCCTGAAGTCCTTAGGTGGCCCAAATGCCTTATAGGACCCAAGGACCAAATTGGTGGCCCAAAGGTCTAGATGGATGAATAGTTTCGGCTACTACAGTACCAAACATTAACTGCTATAGTAACTGCTATAGTACTGCTACGTTAACCCGGAAATTTGCCTCCACCTGGATTTGACTCATTTTACTTCAACATTTCATGTGAAATCAGTTATCAAGTATATTATTAATTTAGAGAAAATATATTCCAAAATCAAGAGGTTTTATAAGTATGAAGATGTATCAATAGAAGAAAACGTGGAATTTTAAAGTGTGTGACAGAGGGGGAGTTTAATATGTAACACCCCAACCCCAAAAGTCTGAAGCGGGTGAATTATTTTAATATATTGGCATGATTGCAAAGAATCAGATCCTAAAGTACTTATCAATTTAGTAGTCTTAGAAAATAAATTACATACATGAACTTTACATTACAAATCAAAAAATAATATGCAGCATAGATGATTCTTTTTAAACACCATTATTCTCCTATCTTAACCCCACATATCAATGATAAAAAACTTCTTCGTATCCTGGGAAAATTAAACATAATAAAGGGGTGAGATCATATGCTTAGTAAGGGTAAACAATATAGCAAAAGCTTTCACAAATAAGAATAAAAATTTAAGGCAAGGTATAAAAATGAAACACAGGACTTTTGAACATAATATTTAGCATAATATGGAAATTATAAATCAAATAATTTCATTTGAACATTCACATGGATATTTTACTAGTCGAATAATCCCATGTAATATCAATAACTAATCTCATAATGGGGGAATGCATAATGTCGGACATCATAACCATACGATCAAGAACTCATGACAAGACCATACATAAATGGGTAAAAATCCAAACTAGTTTGTCTCATGAGACCTACCGATGCATAGAGGGTCTATAACGGGCATCGCCCGTCACTTACTAAGTCAAATGCATTCCTCTTATGAAAGAGTTAAAACGTAACCAATATAAACATTCGCATTAAAACTGGCATATGAAATGTTAATACATTAACCATAAACCATAAATGGTATAAAAATAGCACATCCACATTCAAACACATCATAAACCCTTCAATATAATATGGTATATTTTATCATAACAAATCAACCTCAGTTAAGCATAAAATCCAATAAAGGATATTGACATAGATGAAAATAATCTAATAAAATCATTAAAACTCTGAGATAAATATCCCTTTTTTTACTTTAAAAACATTAAAAAATCATAAAATTTATAAAATAAGACATTTAAAAGATATATTTGAATCAAATTATCTCATGACACTTTGAAACTTTTTAAAGGAGTTAATATTTTAAAACATTCACGACGCATAAATAAATCCTTAAAACTATTTTGAAAACATGGACATTAATGAGAAATATTTAGAAGAATAAATCTTTAAAACATTTAAAATGATGTTTTAGTTAAATATTCCCTTACATAAAACCTTAAAAATATTCTTTTTGAAAACATTTTTAAGAATCATGAACAATGGATGATAAATATATCCCAGTAAATACTTACACATAAACAATCTCAAATAATAATGAGATTGTGAAAATAACTCTTACCTTGTACATTCCTTTAGTTGAGGGTGAATTAACGTCCTGTATAATGGTTAAAAAAAGTTATTAAATTATACCAAGACCATATCCATATTTATGATATCATATATTATCTTTTTATATCATTTTTTTAATAATATTTCAGTATTACTATTGTTTCGGGTGTTAACTGCTTCGTTTTCCCATTTATGTTTTGTCATGTAAGTCATGTTTTTTATACATAGAATGTATTTTATTCATATCCAAAGTGATATTAAGTTCATAATTATTATTTTTACTCATCATAAAAATTTTAAAATCATTCTTGAATGGTTAACGTGAAGAATGAATCTCACCGCATCGTGGAGACGGCAGGTCGTACGTACGCATGAGCGACGGTATCATTCCCTTAATGGTTAAATGGTATGAAATTGGATGGTATATTAATTATACAGAATAATTATAATGTTATATTATTTATTTATATTCATTATAATTCTCATTATACCCATTCAAATAAAGTATTTTTGAATAACAAATTTCACCACAGTGTGGAGATAGTAAGTCGTACGCATGCACGCATGGTGATATTGTTATTCATAGGACGGATAAAAGGAGGAATATGGTTGTATCAAAATTATAATAACATCTCATAATGTATATGATACAATATTTATTTCTTTATTATGTAAATAACATAGTAATATAAAGTCTAAGAAAAAAGAAATTGAATTGAATTAGTAAAACAATTACCACTTCTTCGAATGTATCCTTTTGATTTGCACAAAAGGAATCATTAGGTTAGCTTTTTACCCAAATTATGGTCTCTAAAATGAATTGAGGGAAGTTTTTAGGAGAATTTGTCAGGTTTTTACCAAGAAAAATGGCTTTAGAGGTGTGAATAAAAGATAATTATAGGTTCCCTTTTATAAGAGAGGTAAGGGTCACTTTAGAAAACTATCAAAATATTAAATTTATATAAATTAATTTTCAACTCCAAATGGATCCAAAGAGAATTATTTCAAAGATAATATGAGGATGGGTCAAAATAATATGAAACAATAAAATTTATACATGATTTTATTTTATTTTAAACCTTATCATTTTGATTTATCCTTATTTAATCTATTTAATTTTTATTGTGGTAATAATATCCTAAATATTAAATGGTTATAGATATTTACTTATATGGTGTCAATTGACCATAAATAGATACTTAATGAAAATTTAGACCTTATAACTATAACTTCATGATTTTTTTAATATTTAATGATTTTTTAATAATTTGATAAAATGTTTTTTTATAAAATATCAATAGTGTCAATTTTGACACTATTCATAACTTTGACTTTAATTAAAATTCAAACATAAATATAACTTTGAAAAAAACTATTGAATACACTTAAAAAAATTTATAGTCGCATATAAAATTCGTGGATCACCTCAATTATTCCAAATTATACTTTTTTATATTTTTAAAATCATTTATTTTATATTTCAAATAATAAAATAATTATTTCTTCACTATTGTGTCATTATTTATAGTAAATATTTAGTCTCTAAAATTTTAAAAAAAATTACTATGATGTATATGATTATTTTATATTTCTATAGACTATTCATTATAGAATTTATCTCTAGGTTATACCTATATTAAAATTATTGTACTTATAAGAAATTAGAGTGTGTCATTTTGTCACATTCTTTGATTTTAATAATATCGTTGTCATTTTCATGTAAAAGTGTTTATTAAATGATTCAAAATCGATCATTCTAATATCTTTGAAATTATAATAGTTATTTGGATTAATTATAGATTTTTAATAATTTTATAAAATTAAATAAAATATTATTTATTTTAAAGTATCATTTATTTCAATTTTGATACTATTCAATATTTTCATTTTTTAAAATATAAAAAAAAACATGATAAATTCGAAAAAAAATACGTCCAATACATCACTAACATGTCTTTTCTATCTATAAAATTCTTGGATATCATTTATTAAGTCATATTATATTTATTTTAATATTTTTAATATCATTTATTTGATTCTTCCATTAATGAAGTGATTATTGCATCATCATTGTGTCGCCATTTAATTTAATTATTTATTTTATAAAAATCATAAATAAATTACCATGATGTAGGTTATTATTTTCTATTTCTAATTTTTATTTATAGTTTAAAATATCCTCTGTATAATCCCATATTAAAAATACTTTACTTATTGAAAACAAAAGTGTAACAAAAATGATTTTTCATTGAATATAATATTATATTTGCATTAATGTCATAAAAGTGTCTCCAAGTGGTTCTAAATTAAACCCAAGGATGATATTGGTCAGAATAAAATCATCCAATTAAATCAAAAAAAAAATTGGGGTAATTTTGATATTTTAATAATATAATAATTACCTTTAATTACCCGATTTACCCATAAGCATGGTAATAAAATTTATTACTAAAGTTACTATTCATAATGTCCAAAAATAAAAGGGAACCATTTACATAATTTAGACCTTATGATTCTAAATATGGAATCTATTTTTAAAAATTCAAAACACATAAGTTTCAGTAATTAATTTAAAATTAATCCCATTGTCGGAATGAAAAATAGGTTTTTAAAAGTTAAAACATTGAAAAAGTTTGAAATGTTTTTACATCAAAATTCATGGTAAAATTAATTCCAATGAAAAAAATTTAATTAAATTGTAAAAATATATTCTATTTATACTTTAACACCATTAAATAATATATTTTATCTACATAAATTATTTCGATGAAAAAAGTAGTTTTCAGTTAAAATTTTAGTGTATTTTTACTATTCATCAAAATTTAAAACTTATCAAAAAAATATCAAAAATTCCTCCAAAGTAAATTTTTATATCCTGATTCCAAATAATAAGTTTATTTTGTTAAATATAATATATTAAAGTGTCAAAAACTATATTTAAAATGAGTGCGCCATCAAAAGGTGGAAAAACTGCATTTTTTAAAAAATACTTCTTTTATTCAAAAAATTAAATTTGTTCTTATATAATGCCTAAAAAACATATATGATGAATTTTAAACATTATTTTAAATATATTACATATATATTACATTAATAAAATCCATCAATAGTGATTTTATTATTTTATAAACTCACTTATTTGTATTTAAATAGTTTTTCAGAAGAAAGTTAATATTGTTCATACCCACCATTATAATGACTAGGTTATAAGGTAAAATAATAATATTTAGTTTTTCACTTAAACTCGGTCTTGAGTAAATTGAATTATATCAAAAATAACTTGAAATTGTTTGTAACACAAGCCAAACATAGTGTTGTTTATACCGCAAGCTAAGCCGGTGTTGGTTGTAGCACAAGCTTATCTCGATGTAGCATACAACACAGGCTATTGAGTTTATTTAAAAAAAGAAATGTACCATGAAATATTGGGGTGTTACATAATATCTATAACTTTGGGTTCTCATGAATGATAAAAACTGTAGAAAATCTCTTTCAAATTTTATTTTCAAAGGGGGAGAAGAGAATGTGAAATAAATTCCTGAACATGAGATAGAAACACCCCTGCTAATTTAAAAGGATAAAAAATTATAGGATATTTTGACTTATTTACAAAGGGATAGAGATATGTTAATAAATATCTTTTCATGGAGGTTCACATGAAATAGGATAGTTTATATGGAGGAGAGATGATATTTCTAAAATTTAAGGCATTATACATAGTGTTGTCAAGAAAGATATTTTTTTATTAGTGTTGATGATAAAATATAAATGGAGAGAATATTGAAACTGTATATGTAGAGAATTGTTTTTCCCTGTAAGACTTTTGAATATTTCTATATATATTTCTAAAGCTAGGCACTGAGACGACGTGCGATTCTAAGGCCTTTTGTGCCCAGAATTAATTTAATAAAAATATTAAGTATATTTTATACTATACATGAAAAGAAAATGGGATAAATCTTAAATGGTAACTTGTATAAGAAATATTAGGCCGTGTTTGATTCTAGAACATGGGGTTTACTGGTAAGGAATTACTTTTTTCAGCATAGGACTTTTGTGAGAAAAGTCACACAGGGGAAAATCATAAAAAAAATAATTTGAACTTAATTATTTTACCCATGATGTATTTTTAAATAACTTTTGATTTGGATCTCATATTGTAATTCCAAGACCACCTTTGATTTCAAAATGGGGTGTTTTACCTAAGCGCATCATAAAATGAAGGGGCGCGATAGATTCAGATTCCACACTGAGCAGAACGCCTATAAATAGAGATTTAAGGATTTGGGATTAGTGTTAGCCCTAATACCTTCTCTCTCTCTACTAAGTCTTTCTCTCCCTCCTCTTTCTCTCATCCTTTCTTCTATTCTCCATCTAATCAAGGAGAAATCTCCATTGAAACCTTGGTGGATTGAAGTGGGGGTGCAGCGGATACATCGTTCACAACGGGTGATGGAATCAAGGTAGGATCCTTCAAATTTATCGATATTTGAAGTTATTACTTGTGAAATAAACTCTTTTCATTCATTTCTTCTCCTTGAACATCAATCACTTATGTACACACTAACACGGTCATTGATCCATACTTTAAACCTGTAAATTTATCTGAAATACGTATGTTCTTCGCAGATATTCATCGCCCACTTTTGGACTCATTAAATTGATGATGAATCATTGAGAAGATGATGGAGTTGTGAAGCTCTCATTTTAGGGATTACTTATATAGTTTTTGGTTTTCGATCAGGTAAACGAAGGAGGTCTGGTGGTCCACAGAAGAAACCACCAGAGCATCAGTGCTGGCAATGGCGACGGCGACACCGTGGTGGCTGCAGGTTCAGGTGGCGGTAGCTAGCCGTTAGAGGGGATTGCGATGTGGATGGAGTGAGGGCCTAACATGGTGGGGAGTAGGCCACAGGGCTCAACCAGGATGGAGATGTGGCCAGCTAGCATGGATGGCTTGTGAGGTGGTGATCGGGAGTGCCACAGGACAGAGTTTCAGCATAGCGTGGTGGTCAGGAAAGGACTGGAGAAGACCGATGGCGTTGGGACGATGGGGTTCCAGGCGGAGCACAAGGAGAGGTGGGTTCATGGAGCGTGACCCTAGGAGGTAGCAACCCGCATGACCAGAATGTGTTCGGTCATTGATGCGGGGCTGCGAGGGTATCTGAGGTGAACCGGTGCACCAGCGGGGTCAGGCCGAGAGCGAGTCGGGCTGTAGCAGGAGAACCAGGCCATGCGGTTAGGCTATGGGGACGATGTGATGGGACGATACATGTGGTTGGGCCACAGGTCGGTGAAGAAGACCAGGACAGATGGAGTGGGTCAGCCCATGCAGAGCGGTCCAGCTAGAATGGGCTGAACCGATTCAAATCAGGGCCATATGGATTTAAATGGTCGTATCTTCTAAACTGAGTGTTTGATTGATGTGTCGTATATGGTCATGCATTCCTCTCATCGAAAAGGATCTTTTTAGACTAGTTCATGAATTTTAAAATTTTGTCTCAAGTTTCAGATGCACAAAACACCAAAATTTAATAATAATAATAATAATATAATTATTATTATTATTAATAAATCTTGTGTCAGACCTATCTTCTAAATGGAAGGTCCATTTGATGTACCGTCAGCAGCGGTGCGACCCTGGTCCTTGGGAGGAATTTTCAAAACTAATTTTGGGTGTTTAAATTGAATATGAGGTTTGGGGTCCATGAAGCCTGATTCGCACGTGTTATAGTGAATTTTAGCTTTTTCACTGAGTATCTGTTTAGGATGAACGAGTAGTCAATCCCGTGTGTTTTTCCTTGGGGATAACAATGGTGAGATCAGTATAATTAATTATTGGGATCGAGGTGTGGGACACACAGGACATCATTCAACCGAAATGTGATGAGGTATAAATTTTCCATTGGATATCCTATTGGGGTGAATGAATAGTCTACCTTGCATGCTTTTCTGCAAGGATCACAACGGTGTGATCTGTTTGGAAGTGAGAATATTTATTCATGATCTCATTAATTGTGTAAATATGAAAGTAATATCAGTGGATGATCCTTTTGCTGTGTTTGAAGAGAACCCTTAGCTTAGATTAGTATCCACTTCTGTGAGAGTGGAGAATATTTATGAAGAGATGCGGTTAAATGTCCTGGGGCCACATGGGGAGGTGTGTCAATGAATTACATTTTTGGCCCTCTAGATCAATGACGAGCATCGTGCACTCTTTAGCCTTCTGAATAGATGTGCAAAGTACTTTAGGAGTATCTTGGCATGCTTAGGGGTAGTTATTTACAATTTAGTACCAGATAATGGTTAGGTACGTGATCAGGAAATGAGGTGGGGTCACACATTGTGTGGGCCCCATACGCACTGTGTACCACTTTACAATATGACATAAGATGTTTTGGGTGTGATTCATAACTAGGGAAGCACTCAATGACTGCAAAATAATTCTTCCAAGAGGCACCATCCAGTAAGGATGGCTAGTGTGGTTCCCCGGTGCTTTTCGAGAGGCTACCATCCTGCAGGGATGGCCAGTGTGGTTCCCTAGCAGTTTCCAAGAGTTTACCATCTAGAAGGTATGGTCATTCTTCCTCAATGCTTTTTTAGAGGTACCATCTAGTAGGGATATCCAAAGTAGTTCTGAGATTACCTCCAGTAGGTTTGGGTAGTGGTCCCCTATGATAATTTTGGGCTTACCTCCAGCTGGGATGGGCAGTGGTCCCCAATGGTAGTTCAGGGCTTCCCTACAGTGGGGTTGGGTAGTGGGTCCCATTGATGACACTTTTTGGGTTTCACCCTCCAGCGAGGCTGGTAAGTGGGTCCCCATTAACTTTTAGGTGATGATACCCCCTAACATACTAGGGCACAGAAACCTAATGACGAGTGGAATCCTCCAACTGGGCTGGGAATGGGTCCTCAACTTTGAGACACAACCTATTAACTATGTGACATAGTGATGAGGATTTCTTTGACATGCCTTTAGACTCTCGAGGAAGAGGGACACTTTTCCCACCGAGATGCATCCATGTGATGCGACCTAAAACTGTGAGGGTGAGATACTGCCATCTAAAGTGGATAGTATCAAGGTGTGGTGATTGAGTTCATTTGACTTGTAGTTCAATTCAGATGTGTGGGGTGTTGAGCATCGATGGTGAATACTTCTGGGACTGTTGGCTACTCACTTTCTTGGGTTGAGTTGTGATATGGAGATCCCTTTACTCTCCCATTTGTGCTTCTAAGCATATATATATATATATAGTTCCCACTCCTTGGGTTTTGGTTACTCTCCTTCTAGGAGAGGTGAAGACATGCGGGGTATGCCATGTGATTTTTGTTTCTAGATTCTTATGGTTTTACGAGTCTACTCTCCTAATATATTTAGAAACGACTCGATGAGAAGTTCATATTCTCACTATTTATATCTTCTTGTTTTTAGATGACCTTATTTCACTCTCTTTTTGGGTTGAGCTGCACTTATTTTACTATACCATGTCATATCTACTTCTTTCATTTTTCTAAGTATCAATTATGGCTCCCCCTTCAACTTTTCGGAGCATCCTACTGAGTATTTTTATACTCACCCTTGTATGGGATTTTCCCGAAAGTTTCATGACTTATGTAGATGATGGACAGGTTGATTGTGACTTCAGAGATGTATAGGGATATGGGTTCTTGGACTGCATACGGTGGTCATAGATTGGGATTCAGGAGAAGGGACCTCTTAGCTATTTTACCTTTTTCATTTATTGTCAGGTTGTGGAACTTTTCTGGTTGGGCATGTATTTTTTCCCTTTTCCCTTTTCAAATCACTCTACTGTACTTGTACTATTTATTGGTTCATGCATGCTTGGTTTATTTATAGTAGTGTTGCATCTTTTGTTACATTACCTCTACAATTTTTCATTTTTTTGTTGTATGTGTGTGTATAGATTCTTAGCCAAAGGTCTCCCTGAGTTTTTTATTCCTTTGGTGCTAGTTTCCACCCCTTGGCATATGAAGGTGGGCTTGGGGTAGTTGCAGCTCAAGCCCCGGCATGGGTCATGTCGTGATAGTATGTTGTCTGTTGTATTTTTTATTAACTTAAAGAAAATACAAAGGGGTAAAAAAATTAACCAGAGGTTTGATATGTGTTGTATTTGTTTTCAAAAACTATTAATGAAAAATATGATCTTTACATACATAGTGTAGTAGTAATATATTGGATAAAGTTAAAGGGATGTCAATGGAGAATAAAGATATCATACCATACATAGTGAAGTGAGGAGAACTTATCAAGACATTATCCAAGAAATGAAAAATCTTATGAATGGTATAAAGTGATATATGGAGGTTTGTATATGTTGATTTAGAGATATTGGATTAAATTCATCCAATGACTGTGGATTTTGTGGAAAATGAAAGGTGAAGGTATATAAATGGCCTAGTAAGTAAATTCCAAGTAAGTATTTGGGAAGATAAATATTTATTAAAAAGTGGACACATATAATATAGTTTTGATGGATTATTTGAATATTTGATTCCATTTATTCAAGCTTATTTAGGAATTGGGTAAAATTTTATAATTATTAGAGATGTTTAGAGAATGATAGAAGCTAATCTGGTGAATTTTATAAAACTAAATTGTGAAAGATGTGTTTTTTAGGTTGTAGTATAAATCATGGTCTATTAAAAAAGATGCTATAAAATTGAATGATATTAGATACCATAGTGATAAACCGCATCTTGGTTTACTAAAATATGTTTTATGTTTTAAACCACCATTGTGGTTCATGGTGTTTTTGAGAAATTTGATTGATAATAGTAATGGTAACCATAAGATAGCTAAACCAAATCATGGATGTCATCATGATTTCGGAAAAACAAGGAACATTCTTATGGTTTTAGGAGGATATTTGAACATTTTAAATAGAACTTAAATTAGAAATTTCATGATCAAAACACACCATATAAATAATTGTGGTTATAATAGAAGATTGAAAAATATGATGTTTAGGAAAAACTACATCATAGAGACCATAATGATTGAATTTGGTTTTGGATGGATTTCATGTTAAAATTTTGGATTGGAAAGAATTGTGGATGTGGTTCAAGGATTTTTTTCTGAAAAATGGGAAAAGTGAGTGTGGTGATAATCTTCATTTGAACCATTTTACTGGAAAACCCAATTAAATATGTTTGGATTACTTAGAACAAAACCAAAAAAATTGGAAGAGAACTCACTTCAAATTTTGTAGAAAATACATTTTAAAAAAAAGGAAGTAGGTGATATTTTAGGAAATTGGAGTGATGGAGATCATGACTTATGAATTCAATTAGTTGACCACAAAAATTTTCATGGTTTTGTGTTCCATATCATAGTTTGTAGGGAAACTAAATGATATTTAGATTTGGATATATTTTAAAAATGGAAATATGTAATTCAATTTTTAGATATTTGACTTGAATAGATTGGAAAATTTTTACTATACTTAAATTCATGAGACACTTTTCATGAATACTAACCATTGATTAAAAACCAGGAGATAGAGTAAAGTTGTATTTATTTTTTTATAGAGGAATTATAGAAAGTAATAAATGAGATAAGTATAAATATATAATGCATAAAAACATTCTTGAAAGATCTGGTTCATGGTAAGAAGAAGACTAATCATCCATGGAGTTTTACTAATCATATATGGATGATTAAAGTAGAATAATATGGATCAAATTAAAGAAGATTCCATTAAAAATGAATTGATCTTATTTGTTCCTCGTTAGAGGAAGTTTATTTTTCTATGAAGTTATATAGAATTTTAAGGAACAAATCATACTATATAGAGTTTTTCATATCTAGATAGTGAAGTAGGAGTTATTTTTTGGGTTTATTTAGATATTTTAACAAATAAACTAAATAGTGGAAACAAATTAGAAACCCAAAAATCCATGATCTACTATACTTGAAACTAAAACCATGTATAAATAAAAAAGAAGAACTTGTTTTGTAACTTTCACCATAGGAAGTTATTGTTACTGTATTTTTCAACATGTTTAATAAATATAACTTTAAAGGAAACCATTATAATCCTTAATCTATAGTGTATCCTTGGGTTGAACCTAAATCACCTGACACTTAGGAAATATCTCTTCTTCACCCATGATATGATAATATCTTAAGAGGCATAGGATGAAGAATGTGAGCTTCAAGAGGGGGATAGGTTTGGCTTAAGATTCACAAAAACTACCCACACCCATTATACATGTACTATCTCTATATAAATCACTTATGGATGATCCTCAAATGAACATACATTAACTCATACGCTACAAGTTAATGAATGTGGTTACATTGACTATAACCCCCTTCCATGAAAATCTCTCATTAGTTTCATCATTTAAAACATTTAATATTATAATATTTATTATAGTATAGATATAAACATTATCTCATAATGTTTTAATTCTATATTAGTTATAGGATATGAGATTAATCGTACAATACAATTAAACACACCATGATTAGCTAAGCAATGAAATATGAAATCTATATATTTTATTAAATGATATTCCCACATTACATATAACATATCATGCATGCCATACCCTGAAAAACTCATATCATACCATATAATATAACATAAACATATCATATATATTTATATTTTTCATAAATATCTCCATCAATCTCCCGCTTTCACTAAATCTTCATAGACTTAGTACTATTTCACCTTATATTGTATCAAATAAAATAATTTGTGAAACCATATCCAAAACTCCTTTTGGATATATTTCAAAATATTTTTGGAAATATATCATTAAATCCACCACATATCACATTATATGTAATAACTTGTAAATATCCATCCAAAAGTCACTTTGGATAAACTCTAAAATACATTTAGAATGGCACTCTGAGTAAAACTAAATTCTCATTCAATCAAAAAAAAGTGTGGCCCCACGAGCCTGTGTCGTATTGAAAAAAAAATATGAATTAATGAATTTATAAATGTAATAAAAGTGTGGCCTCTAGTAATCCCATATATATAACACATATGCCCCTAATTCCTCAAGTATAGACTAACCAGGTTGATGAATATATCACATTCCATTCACCTTATGGATAATCACATCGCTTGCCTCTCACACTATAGATAACCACATCATATATACTATCTAGTTATGGACATAAAATTCTTCAATACATACCAATTGTGTGCCCATATTCCATAATTTTTATATTATAATACAAATCACACCTTGTTTAAGATCCATCTGATGACATGATTAGTAACATACCCAAACACCCTCAAGATTAGCTAAGCCTTGAGGCTTGTGTAATAATGTTATCAAAGTATGAAGGTTTTCATGCTAGGTATCTCACAAAACTTAGGTTGTGGGAATTAAAAATATGAACCATACACCCCTAGTATACTAGTGACATAGTGTATGAAATTCTATGTGGTATATACTTAGTGACCATCCAACACGAAAAACCCATATTATTCCTTATGAGAATATTCTATATCTCGATATAAGAACTGTACTCACACTAACCTTAACATTTTTTCATAACCTATAACACTCCATGATGAACATAAGTTAAGGATAACTCAAAGTCTTACTTTGAGGGGTCAATTATCATTTCAATTCAAGATATATATACACAAACACAGACATATTTATCCAATGTGAAAGAATAATAAAGTGTAAATTTCTTTTTTTATAACATGATAAATTTCATATTCTTACAATTATTTAATAATTTTAACAAAACCATACATAAGATCATATCTAACATATCACATATGATATATTTTCATATAAAACTTATGTTTGTCACACTTTTAGGGTTTTTTAATTCTCATTATATATCTATGTAATTTCTACCACATCACTATGTGACCATTTGATAAAACTCTCCCACTAAACTCTTTAGTGAGTTATATATAAAAATAAAGATAGTTTTAATAATGGTGATACTTACGAAAAATATTCTTAATGTTCAAATTTTAGAAAAATTATTCAAACTACCTTACTTCAAAGCATCCTAGGTTATGATGTTAATAACTTCTGTTGTCTACTTAGAATTATTTCCAAGTACATTATCAGAAATATTAGAACACATTCCATTAAAATTTCTCCTTTAAATAAATTATAACTATTATTGATACACCAACACACCCTAAACTCTTTTAGGGTAGGGTGACATTTACTCTATATTTTGGTTTTCATAATATTTTATTTTTTAAATTCGAGCATCTAAGATTCTAAACATAATCCCACTAGCCTCTTTTTCACAATGTTATGTTCATAATATCATGATATAATTCATAAAATAATTTATGTTTAGGAAATAAAAATTATTTTTTTGTATTAATATTTAAAAAATAAACTATTTTATCCATATCATATATGGTATTCTACGTGTTTTGAGATTTTTTTTTGAAAAGAATATTATTCTTTTAAATATTCCACTAATGGATTATGAAATCTTAGTTGCTCATATTTTAACAAAAATCTAGATAAAGCATTTTTAACCTTATATTATTCTAAAAAAATTACATAATACGATGAATCATAAACCATGTGTATTTAATCATCCATATCATATTGATCATAATAACAATATGTTAATAAACAAATATGTTTAACATATAATAGAAAATAGATGAATATGCATACCTTTTAATTAGATATATCTGAGTTTGATACATTCTTTTACATTCATACTATGATTTAGAAACTCTTTTCTTAATCATTTGAATACAAACTATAAGATATATTAATTAGAAAATTTATTTTCAACTCTTGTATACTCAAAACATTTGTAAATTCTTCATTTGGTATCATATACCCTTCAAAACATAAGAATTTATTTTTATAACAGTGATACCTAACTTAGGCATTCCATGGAGTTTCAAAAACATCTTCAGGTATATTTTGAAATTATATCCTATGGAATCATAGAACTATTTTTCTTATCTCACTTTTAGGTTTCAATTACCTTGATTGGATATTTTAAGAAACATTTTTGGACATTCCAACTAAATTTTCTTCTTTAGGTTTGAACTTTTACCCAATTTTACCATTGATGCAATGATATCACTTGTACATCACATTCCCTTGCTCATCTATTCTCAAAACTTTTAGAAAATAGGGTAATCATTTCTTTAATACATTCATATTTAAAAAAAATCAATTCATATATGGATGAATTACTCATCCAGAACAAGTTGTAATGAAACCTTGAGTGAACCATTATATGCATATCAGAAGAAACTATTTTATCCACCTATTTAAATACTTTATCATTAAGTTACTTAGGAAGTTGTTTTATTTAACAAGTATAATTTTCCTTAGAAATAATTTATAAGTTTTGTACCAATCTAAGAAGTTTCTTATATTAAACTTAATCTTTTAGAATTGATCTCAAAGTTAAGATTGAAGATGATAGTGTAGTTTATATATAATGAAATATTTTATTACATGAATATCAAGTTTTATATTTATTTAATAGGGATTTTTATTAAATGTTCTCCCAAGATAATGATGACCCCTTTTGAAAACATCATATTCATTAGTGGACCAAGATCCATATTTCACTAAGTAATGAGTGTGATTTTCATTCCTCCCACCACTTATATATTTAGGTAAGGAATCATCTCAATCATATCTTATATTACTCTTGGATGGTTTTATGGAAACCTCTTTGTCCAATCCATCATGTAGATCAACTCAACACCATTCCTATGGTATCCTAACTATTAGGGTTTCTTAGTTAAGTGTAACCCAAAGCTCATATAGGGATTTAGTTTCTTAACTCTTAGGGTCAGAAATTTTCATGCCTTAAACAAGATAATATATGGGTACCCTTCTTTAGAAGTGCCTACTCGGTTGACTGATCTTGGTCTTGAAATGTGCTTTCCTTGGAAAGAATCTAACACTTAGTGTTATTTTTTAAAAGGGGCGTTAATCTCTCCATCTTATACAATGTATTCCTTTTACATGTATATATGCTTATGATGATTTATTTTGTAATCTTATTCCCTTCCACCAAATCAATATGATCAAATCATATTAATGTGAAAATCTTTACAAAGCTCATGAACAATCTAGAGTTAATGAAATTGAAAAATAAACCCAATATCGTACCTAGAAGTAACTCCTTATATAAATATATGAAAATTTATTGAAGAGGTTTAACACTTTAAACTGAAGCATAGATCACAATTAATAATATAACAATAATTTATATGAATGAATCAAGGAATGATCTAAATAAATTAACAATTTATATATTTAAACATGAGACAAACATTTATGAATAGTTCATAAATAAAATTATTTATAAAAACTTTATAATTTAGTAATTCACCATAGAAAATCTATAATTAAATAAATATAAACTTTTATATTTATAACCAATATGAAATATTTCATATTATCAATTATTTGGAATTTACTTTAAATATACGTCATTAAATATAAAAATTTTATATTCTAATTCTATTTTGTAAACCATTTGTATAATATATATATCACATATTAAATATTATTTAAACCTTGATCAAATCAATTATCAAACCCCTCTTTGATATGGTTTAAATAATTTCTTCAATAAGACCTTTAATTTGAATAGTCCAAATTAATTAATTATGAGAAATTTATAATTTAAATATAATCTCTTTTATATTTTAGCCTTATTTTATAATTTATAAATACTTTATAAATTACACTTATAATTTACATATAAAAAAATTATATCTAAATTACAATTCATACCATATAATTCAAAAAGGTATTTCAATATTAAAATTTAATATTATGGATATTTATTTACTAAATATTTTGAAAACATTTAATTAATTATTTATAAACATTTTATAATTAATTAATTGATTAATTAATAACTTTATAAATTAAATAAATTTATAAAAATACTTTTTCTATAATTTATAAATAATTTATAAATTATATAATTCAATTCATAATTAAAATATAAGAAAAACAATTTTTCTAAGTATATCATTTTTAACAATGTACAATATATCATAAAAAATGATATAACACAACTTGCATAAGGAAAAACAATTTTTGGTTGGTTGGGTAATATGATCACACATCAAAGGTAATAGCGTCATATGATATATCATGTAGAGGCTCAGTTTTTTTCTTATAAGAATTTTAAATATTTCTATATATATTTCCAAAGTAAGGTGTTGATATGGCGTGTGATTCTGAGGTCTGGTGTACTCAGAATTAATTTTATAAAAATATTAAATATATTTTATATTATAGGAACATAATTTTTTAAATAAAATAGGATAACTCTTAAAAGGAATCTTGGATAAAAAATTTGAGACTACATTTGAGTCTGGAATTCATTGTTTACCCTAGGTGTGAACTAAAATGGGTCGGCACGGGGCATTTGGATGTCTCACCTATTGGAAGTGCATTCAATTGGTTAATTAATTAAATTTATTAAATTTATTTAACCTAATTAAAATCCTATAAGAATATCGCTATAGTGATTTTCCCAGGGTTATCCTCATGGTCTTGGGACAATCAAGAGCTTCTTCTTCCTCTCATTCCATTGGTGAATTGATATCTTATGATGATGAATCTCTGGATCAGATCATATTGTAGTGTAGTGAACACAAAAACTTCCTTCAATCATTATTAGACATGTTATTTGATGAATAATGATCCAATATCTAGGTAGGGATTGTCAAATTGATTTAGCATAATCATCCCATTTATTATATGCACCAATTTTTTGATCCCTAACATGCTCATATGTACTGATTAAATTGATTATTCATCTATTTTATAACCCTAAATATTCCCATTCTTGACCATTTTTCAATAACACTTGGAAATTATTGAAAAACCTTTTGTGTGATTTTATCCCAAAATTTCTTCATGTTATTCCCCAGTTGGACCCTATAGTTTCAGTTTGACATTTCCAGGAAGTAACAACCCTGATTGGACCCACAGAATCACAAAAAATCTATGTGCTAGGAATAGAATAATGAATAAGGGATGTAAAAAGAGGAATTGTGGGTTGCGAGTGATCAATTTTTTTATTTATAGTCCAAAACAAAGATCCGAGATTGATGGGAGGTGTACGAAATGATGAAGGATCATATGGATGAAATCAGAATCTGATTTTTGGGAAATAATGGCTAGAATAAACTAATTGAGGGCTTCCCCTTAGATTTTGGGAGGTGTGGAGGCAATATTCGAATCCATGGAGGCTGAATATGCAATCATGGAAATAGATCTGAGTTTATTGAAAAATCCCAACTATACTCCATGTAGTTCGAAGAACACATGGAATGTCGGGACATATGTTGTGGTGGCTAGAGTTTTAGAAATTTATAAGGATGGCATGATGTCTATCCCTCCTACACACCATGTACCACTTCCT
Organism: Viscum album; assembly: GCA_963277665.1. Taxonomy (NCBI): domain Eukaryota; kingdom Viridiplantae; phylum Streptophyta; class Magnoliopsida; order Santalales; family Viscaceae; genus Viscum; species Viscum album. Next base: position 695,292,708 of record OY728132.1, on the reverse strand, counting down.
CAAGTGGACAAACCATGTGGCGGAGTACACAAGCAAGACTCCATGTGGGTAAACACATCCATAGGCATGTCGTGTACTAGACTACACAAACACGGCCTAGTACACACCATGTACCGAGTACATGGACACTACTTGAGTACACAAACATGGTATGGATACAAGGATACATCCAAGCACATGGGTTGGACTCTGAGTGCATGGTCAATCCATGTATAACCCCTACACGTTGTGTATATCTATATGGTTGGTGATCCATGTACCTATAGGGACATGACCATGTGATCGACTGGGGCCACATGTCGTGCAGGTCCCATCACACACCATGTACCCCTTGGTTACTTTTAAGGATGCTTCAAGATCTCGTATCTCCTTCATTTGAACTCGTATTTTTTCCCGAGAGTAACCTATCCTGATTTTTTTCATATAGAACCCAATGGTGCCCTTGGTTGTGGATTTTGGGATACAATGTGTGATGTTTCAGGTGTTATTATTATTTAGGTGGTTCCAAACAATGACAATGATCTGGAAGAAGATCACCAGTGACTTATAGAGTGGAACCCCCCCCCCCCCTCCCATCATCTTAGGCATGGGTCCTCCACTTACTGAGTGGAACCCCCCCCCCATTGGGTAGGAATTAGATCCTAGATGTCCATAGTGGAACCCCTCTATCTCACCAGGGATCAGGTCCTCGATCTATAGAGTGGACCCCCCCCCTCATCTTAGGTGTAGATCCTCTACTTATCGAGTGCAATCCCCTATTGGATAGGGCGTGGGTCCTTGATGACCAAAGTGTAACCCCCTATCGCATCAAGTAATGGGTCCTTGACCTATAGAGTAGAACCCCCCCCCCCATCAGTTTGGGTTTAGGTACTCTACTTACCAATTGGAACCCCCTATCAGATAGGGTGTAGGCCCTCAATGACCAGAGTGGAACACCCCTATCACATCCAGGCACGGGTCATCAACCTATAGAGTGGAACCCCCTATCACACCAGGGCATGGGTCCTCTACCCACTAAGTGGAACCCTCTTTCAAATAGGGCGTGGTTCCTCATGACACTAGAGTGGAACCCCCCCCCCCCCCCACCCCCATCAGTTTGGGTGTGGGTTCTCTATGGATACTTATATAGTAGAACCCCCTGGCGCACCAGGGAGCGGGTCCTCTACTTGGATTTTGTTCCCCCTTTAATGTGTGACATAGTGGCGAGGCATGGCCCATTGCACGATTAATTTTTAGAACACATATGAGATAATGAGCATTGTTTTTGGACTTCTAGAATTATTAGAGACTCTTTTATTGATCTGGGATTTGAGACGAAGATCCCCTTACTCTCTCATTTGGGCTTCTTTTTACTGAGCATATATATGTGTGTGTGTGTGTGTGTCCATAAATTTGGATTTGGTTACTCTCCTAATGTGGATTTTGAATATGCACGAGATATGGCACGTGATTTCTTTGTTTAGATTCTCATGGTTGGATGAGGTTACTCTCCTACTATGGGTGGAAAAGAATCAACGTGTAGTCCATCTACACACCGTGTTGACACCCTTATGATTGGATGAGGTTACTCTTTATCTTGATTGGATGGAGATTCATCCAGTTTAATATCTAATATATTTCTATTTCTATTGTGTCTCTTAGTGCTCCCCCTTTCAGATTTCAAGTAATCCTACTGGATATGCATATACTCACCCCTTCATGGAATTTTCCTGCACGTGTGGTGTCTTATGCAGACGACAGATAGATTTTTGGTGAATTCAGAGGAGCTTGGGGATAATAGGTTATTTGGACCACGTACAATGGTCATAGCTTAGATATCAGGATATGGGATCTCCTAGTAGTTTAATTTCTAATTTTTTCAGGTTGGGAGATATTTTTGGTTGGGCACATATTTTTTCCTTTTACTTTTCAGTTTTCACTGTCGTACTCTTATACACTTTTGAGGTTTTTAATGCATGGTTTAATTTTTAACTATTTCATATTTTTGCTATTATCCATCTACACTTCTTCATTGAGATATTATAGTGTGTGCATATAGGTACATTAGGCAAAGGAATCTCATTTAGAATACGAATTTCGGTGCTTTCCGCCACCCCCTAGCCTATAGAGGTGGGATTGGGATAGTTACAGCTCGATCCCTAATTAGGCTTAGGTCGTGAAAGATTGGTATTATATTAGTTCATTTTTTATGAAATTTTATGTAGTAGTCCTCTTACATAGATTTTGGTTGCGATTATGGAAATAGTGTCAAAGTGTCTCTAGTGCAGCTCTCTGTCCAAGGAATCCAATGGTCGTATGGGCGGTCGACATATCCATTCACCGGGACCTTGACTACCTACTTGTCGACTCAGCATACTGAGACATTGGTTGTAGGGATAAATGGTACATGAATCATATAGGATTGAGTCTTTGACTATCCTTCTTGATTCTTCTCCCCATTGTTATATATATATATATGATCATATGACCCTGGTACTTGTTGATAAAAAATATAGGATGCCTCATCGATGAAATCTATCCAGGATACTAGTTCTGAATCGTGATGACGATCTGATGAGTCATGAGGCCTCAACTCAGGTTTCATCCTATTAGAATATTCCTCCATGTGGGTTGCTAGTAGAACCTTTACCTGTTGAGAAGCATATCATCCTATAATAACACGCTAAGGATGTGTGCAGGCTTAGTGTACTTCACAAGTCCCCATGCTAGAGGCCACTAAGGTTATGTGGAAATACAGATCCATAGAAAGTATAGGATTGGATAGATTTTGTGGTTTGTGTCTTCAAAATTATCCGAACAATGACAGATTGGGTGGTTGTGTCGGAATCTAGACTTTTCCATGGAGCAGTTGGGCGCTGGTGGAGTCTTGTTACCCAAATGCACGATAATTCAACACTCTTGTGAACTGACTTCTAGCAGTTGTTCCATGAGGAGTATTACCCCTTCTTTTTTAACTCAGTTCAGATTTAGTAACTTATAGAAATATAGAAGGTAGGGATATAAGTTTCTTAGAATGTAGCAAGGTTTACAGACCTTACTCGGTACTCCCTCGTCATGATCCAAGATGGCTACTTCCAAGAACGGACGTCTGAGTAGGAAATCTGTAGAGAGATATGTGCCAGTTTCGTGCCCTTGTTCATCTGCACCTATATCAGGGTGTTGGAGTGAGAACCATTGATATAGGTCTTCCTGTCAGAGGGACTCTAAGTATAGGGAGCAGGTAGTAGATGTTATAGGGTTGATCCATCTGTAGCAGCTAGCAGGAATTAGCCGATAAGATCTCATCACAGGATACCTCCCCATGATCAGACTTAGGAATGTGGTTAGGGGTAGTGTAGTGGACTAGGAAAGCCTAGAGAGGGGTAGTTATATGCTTGTAATGAGATAGGTCACATGGCATGTGACTGCCCAACCAACCGTTCTGAGGAGCGTATGAAGGTAGATAATGGACCTTCATAGAAGATACATCGCCGTGATCAGGGAGTCCCCCATGGATACAGATCTAGAAGAGAAGAATGAGGATATACGGGGGTGGATGAAGCTATGATATATATCCACTAACACCACCAGGATTCCTATATTAGGCTTAGGGATCTAGAAATTGGGGCCACAGACAACTGCAGGATTTGGAGGCTTATAACCCAGAAACACATGAGATGATCAGTAGCATAATATGTTTTTTTTATACTCTTTATTAAGTGTTATTATACATAGTTTCAATTAATTACTTCATCAATATAATCCTGGTGCGAGAGATGGAGCTCCCAGTTGAGGTTCTAGCCTAGCAGTTTCATCTTGAGGTTCCTAAAAGGAATGCTTATTTTGTATCTTTTATCTATCGGTAGTGTGAGATATCTCTTGGTGGAGATAGGTTCATGTGGGTCCTTTTGGTCATCATGATGGAACCCTATGACATCATCTTGGGTATGGATTGGTTTTCCATGGTCTGATCACATATTGACCATCATAGTAGATGAGCCAGATGCCTTCACACTGAGGGGACAAGATTCACCTTTAAGGGTGAGAGAGATTTCATGGCGGGATACGTGGGTTCTATGATCAGGAATCTGAAACCCATAACCCATCAGTTGTTTAGTATATCCCTTGGTGTAGTTGGCTCTTAAGGCATATATATTTATTCAGTTGTAGAATATTTTATGGATGTATTCCCTGAGGATGTTCTAAGACTACCTATAAAGTGGGAGATGGAGTTTTGTATTGACTTGTATCCCAGGACCACTCCAATATCTTTCAAAGAATATCGAATAGACCCTACTGAGATCCGAGATCTGCAATTTCAGTTGAAGGAATTTCAAGATAAGGGTTTCATTAGGACCAGTGTGTCCCCCTAGGCAGCTCCAATGTTGTTCATAAAAATGGTGGATGGGGGATTTTGGATTTGTGTGGATTATCGTCTCCTAAACTACGCCAAAATAAAGAACAAGTACCCCTTAATTAGGAATGATAACCTATTTGACTAGTTGTGAGGTGCAATATGGTTCTCAAAGATTGATCTTAGATCTAGATACCACTATTTGAGGGTTCATGAGGCTGATATTTTGAAGCTATCATTCTGATTTAACTACAGATACTATGAGTTCCTAGTGATGCTCTTTGGTGTGACGAATACCCCCATCATGTTTCTGGCTTTAATGAACCAAGTATTATAGATGTACTTGGACTAGTTTGTGTTTATCTTCTTTGAAGACATAATCATTTACTCTATGGCATAGGAGGATCGTGTAGAGTACTTGAGGATGATCTTAGACTAGCTTTGGGAGCACTAAATTTATGTAAATCCCTTGATGTTCCAGTTATGAATTCATGAGGTTCACTTTCTATGGAATATCATTTATAAGAATGGTTTAGCAATGGAACTAGTGAAGATTGATGCAGTTATTTCTTGGGATCCACCTAAGAATGTGTCAGAGTTTCATAGTTTTCTTGGTTTGGTAGGGTACTGTATGAGTTTTTTGGAAGACTTATCTAAGATTATAGCACTTTTGACCACCCTGGCGTAGAAAGAACAACCTTTTACTTAGACTGAGAAATTCCATAGGGCCTTCGAGGAGTTGAGGCTAAGGATAAAGATTTATCCTATGTTGAGACTACCAGAGGAGGGAATGGAGTATGTAGTGTATTGTGATACCTTGAGAGATGGGCTTGGATATGTGTTAATGTAGTGGTAGGAAATTATCACATATGGGTCGAGGTATTTTAGACCCCAAAATAAGAAATATGAAAATCATGACCTAGATCTAGAAGTGTTAGTCTTCAGTCTTTGAATGTAGAGGTACTATCTTTCGGGGGAACGCTTTGTAGTTTACTCGGACCATCAGAGTCTCAGGTATGTATTTACATAGAGAGAATTGAACCTGAGACAACAACAATGGTTAGAGTTTCTGTAGGACTAGACTTTGAGATATTATATACCCCAGGGAAGGGAAACGCGGTAGTTTATTACCTTAGTAAGAATTCATGGCCTTGCTTAGTGAAGGAGACTTCAGAGTAGTTGGCTTCCTTGAAGATGACCTTGATGGAGCAAGAGGGTGCATCTTTTCTTCAGTCGATGGTGTTGAATCCTCTTCTTCTCAAGAATGTGAGATATTCCCATCTAGGATACATTGAACATAAGGTATTTTGTTAGCATATATCCATAGAGGAATCACCATATGGATATTTTAAAGGATGGAATCAGGCTATCCTTTTCTAGGGATGGTTGGTGGTCCCAATCATGACATGGGAGGAGGTGATGCGAGAGTTCGACAATTATCCCTTAGATGTACATCCCAGTATAGTGAATATGTATAGATACCTTTAGTGGTAGTTTTGGTGGTCCATAATGAGATGGATCGTAGTTGAGTTTGTCTCGTGGTGCCTCACCTGTTAGTAAGTGAAGGCTAAGAACCAGGCTCCAACAGGTTTGTTGTAGCCCCTTGAGATCCCGAAGTGAACGTGGGATGGAATGTCCATGGAATTTATGATAGGGATTATATAAATAGTGAAGGGAAATGACTCCATCTGGGTGATAGTTGACTGACTCATTAATTCATCACACTTCCTTTCTATTAGGGTGTAGAGTTTGGTAGATATTTTGAGGAAGTTGTATATATGGGAGATTGTTCACCTCTATGGGATGGCCTTGACAATTGTCTTTGATCATGATGCGTGGTTTATGTAATCATTATGGAGAGGAATGTAGGAGGCATTTGGGACCCATATGAGGATGTTTATAGCCTTTAACCCCCAAATGGATGGGCAGAACGATCACAATATCCAGGTGTTGGAGGATATGTTAAGGTGTTGTGTAATATATTTCATCTAGATTAGGGAGGATCACTTACCCTAAGTAGAGTTTCCATACAACATCTACCACTCTACCATAGACATGGAACCTTTTGAGGACCTATATGGGAGACCCTACAGGTCACCCTTGTACTAGATAGAGATCAGAGAGACATCTCTTATGGGTCCAGAGTTGGTGAAGGTGATGACAGAGAAGGTCCAGGTCATCTGTGAGCAAATGAGGATGGATCAGAGTAGGCAGAAATGTTACATATATCACCTTTAAAGGCCTTTTGAGTTTAAGTAGGGAGACCATGTTTTTCTAAGAGTCTCCCCACGATGAGTATTATATAGGTTTGACAAAGGAGTAAAGCTATCCATGAGGTTCATCGGGCTATTTGAGATCTTGTGGAGGGTTGTCAAGGTTGCTTACCACCTATCCCTACCCCCACAGCTAGAGTGGGTTCATATAATCTTCCACATGTCATATCTGAGAAGATACATGCATTACCCTATGCACATCATCAACTAGGGTGATCTGGACATCGAGGATAGATCCACCTATATGTAGCACCCAATGATGATTGAGGATCGATGGGATAGGAATGTATAGGAATTTATAGCATAGCAATTTATAGGAGAGCTCCTAGGAGCAGGAGAGCCAGATACAGGCTCAGTATCCTAAGTTGTTTGTTTATTTTATACTTTTCAAAGATGAAAATATTGGAGGGAATGATATATAGACAAAATCTTTTCCTTGTAAGACATAAATATTTCTATATATATTTCCAGAGCCAAGCGCTGATATAGAGTACAATTCTATGGCCCGGTGTTCTTAGAATTAATTTTATAAATATATTAAATATATTTTATATTACACATGTATATTTTCTTAAAGAAAATGGAATAAATATTAAAAAAGATCTCGGATCAAAAATCTGAGACTGTGGTTGAGTCATGAGTGCACAGTTTTCCCTACGTGTAACCTAAAATGGGTCTTCATGGGGTTTTCAAATATATCTCTCATTAGTAGTGAGTTTAGTTGGTTAATTAATTAATTTAATTTATTTTATTTAACCTAATTGGAATCCTATAATAATACCTCTATGGTCATTTTCCTAGGGTTATCCTCATAATCATAGGACCGTCAAGAGCTACTTATTCCTCTCCCTCCATTGTAGAATCGACATCCAACGACGACGAACCTCTGGATCAGAGAAGATTGAAGCATAGTGAATGCAACGACTTCCTTTAATCATTGTCGGTCATGTTCTTCGACAATTAATGATCTGATCTCCAGGTATGACTTTTCAATTCATGGATTTCACATGTTTTTATAAAATTGATTGAGTGTAATCATCCCGTTTATGATCTATAAAAATTACCGATCATTGGAATGATCATATGTACCGATTAAATTAATTATTTAACTATTTTCTAACCCCATATATTCATGTTTTTTCCAATAATACTTCAAAAAGATCGATAAACCTTTTTTATTGTTCTTTCCTCCCATGATTTCTTCACGTTCTTCACCAATTGGACCTCGTAATCCTAGTTAGACATTGTTGGGTAGTAACAAGCTTGATCGTATCCCCATAATCATGATGAATCTACATGTGAAGAATGAAATGATGAATCAAGGATTTAAATATAGGCATTGTAGGTTGTGGTTGATTGATTTGTTGATTCATAGTCTGAAATGAATATCTAAGACTAATTGGAGGCGTACAGAATGACAGAGGATCATGTGGATGAAATCAGAATCTGATTTCTAGGAAATTATGAATAGAATCAATGAAACAAGGGTTTCCCCTTCAATTCTAGGAGGCGTAGAGGTGAGATCTAAAGTCATGGAGGCTAAATATGGAATTTATGAAACAAATATGAGTTTTTGAAAAAATCTAAACTACATGATGTGTAGTTTAAATAACACATGGTGTGTTGGGCCCTATGTTGTGATAGCTATGATTTTGGAAATTTATAAGGATGGCATGGTGTGTATCCCTCCTACACGTTTTGTACCACTTCCCTAGTTGGAAAAGTCCTATGGCAGAGCACATGGGAAGGACCCCCTACAGGTAGACATGGCTAGAGGAATGTTGTATACTAGAGTACATTAACACATCCTCATACACACTATGTTTTGATTACATGGACATGGTTTAAGTACATGGAAATGGGATGGATACACTAACATGGTCAAGCACACAGGCGGGGATCTGAGTGCATGGTCACACCGTGTAGATCCCCCACATGCCATGTATCCTTACATGGTTAGAAAACCATGTACTTACAGGTACACGAACAAGTGATAGATTGGGGCCACATTCCATGTGGGTCCCCTCACATTCCATTTACCCCTTGGTTCCTTTTGAATAAACTTCAAGATCTCATATCTCCTTCATTTAAACTCTTATTTTGGCTTGCAAGTAGCCTATCCTTAGTTTTTTTACGTATAAAGTTATATTTCTCTCATTTTTGTTTTTTTGGATACAATGTGAGATGTTCTGTGCATGACTAATATTTAGGTGATTCCTAATTATGACAATGATTAGGTAGAGGATCACTAGTGACTTATAGAATGTAACCCCCATTAGCTTGGGCATAGGTCCTCTACTTACCAACTAGAACCCCCTATTAGTTAGGGAGTGGGTCCTTGATGACCAGAGTGGAACCCCCTATAATACCAGGGAATTATCCCTTTACCTATAGAGTGAAACCCACCCCCCCATCAGCTTGGTTGTGGGTTCTATACTTACCGAGTGGAACCCCCTATCATATAGGGTGTGGGTCCTCGATGACCAGAGTGTAACACCCTATCACACCAGGGCATGGGTCCTCAACCTATAGATTATAACCCCCCTCATATCATCTTGGGTGTGGTTCCTCTACTTATTGATTGGAACCCCCTATCGAATAGGTCATGGGTCCTCCATGACTAAAGTTGAACCACCCTATCACACCAGGGCGTGGGTCCTCGACCTATAAAGTGGAACCCCCTATCACACCAAGGTGTGGGTCATACACCTATTGAGTGGAACCCCATGTCAGATAGTTTTTGGGTCCTCATGACACTAGAGTGTAACCCCCCCCCCCATCAATTTGGGCATGGGTCCTCTACAGATACTTATAGAGTGAAACCCCCCTAACGCACCAAGGAGAAAGTCCTCTACTTGAATTTTTTTCCCCTGTGACTGTGTGGCATAGTGGTGAGCCATGTTCCTTCGAACAGTTACTTATGGGTAGATGTGTGAGATGTTAGGCATCATTTTTGAACTTCTAGAACTATTGGATACTTGATAGAGCAAATATTTTCAATTAATTTATATTTAATATCATTGTTTTAAACCCACAAAATTGTTCTTCTAAGATTAATTGTTTCATTTTTATGATAATGGTGTTATTTTGAGCTGAATTGTAAAAATTGGCCATTTTGCATTTTTTAACAGTTTTAAATTATTTCGGTAGATTGGCCATAACATTATCTACACTGATCCAAATTGCGAAATTCTTTCTTTTTTCAGATTCTACACATCCAGGGATTCATTTAATATATTTGGACCAAAATCTGAATCGGCCATATGGAAGTTCAAACGAAGCTCACAAGTTGGCTCAAGAAAACTGTTTTCAGTTCTGCCTAGTTTTGATGTGGGATCCATAACTCAACCACTGTGGGCCCAAAGCTTATGAAATTCGGTGGGTGGACGCGTAAGGAGTTTTGGATCATCTTTAATGAAGGAATCACCGAGGGAATTGGCCGTTTATGGGGTCATTAACTCACCCTAATCCGGAGGAGTTCGTTTTGGAGAGTCTGACTGGACAGAATAAATTCTCATAGTAAAACGGCCATACCTCTCGGAATACATGTCCAAATCCGCTGAAATCTTTAGGGGACACGGCCAAGGGAATTATGAACAACATTCATGAAGGGAGCAACGCGTGAAGATGTCATTTAATGGGGCTCAAACACGTCGACATTCGGGTGAAGAATTCTGGCTATAAAAGGAGGAGAGCTCCACCCTCTCAAAGCATCCATTCTCCATTCCATTCCTTTTGGGACACCAAGAAGGAGAACTTTTCAGCTTTCTCTTTTATTTATTTTCTTTTTCATAGTTTTGTAATGACTTCTTCTTCCCCATTCAACTCGATTACCCTTACCATGGTGGGGTAAACATTTGGAGTGATTGGGGAAGGGTTGGTTTTCTACATTGTAATGCTTGAGTTCTTGGACACAATTGAATAAATTTATTTCTTCTTCAAAGTTGTTTTCAAATTCTTATAGCGGATTTTATAATCAAGTGCGATCATTCTTGAATATTAATTCCGTTATTTATTTTTGCCTTGGTAAAATAATTGATATCTCCCTCCACTAATTTCTGGTTTATATACGATGGAATAAACTAGGAATTAGTGGTGAAGTACTCGACGATCGTCAGTACGTGTAAAAGGTGTAGTGAATATTCTTGTTTGTTTGAGATAAACAAAACCCGATCGGGAATTGCCCATTTCAATTAAGGATATTCAATACAACTATTTTACATATGGAAGGAGAGTTGACCAAACCAAGATCTTGGTAAGGTTTTCTCTCACAATAATAATTTCACCAAGGAAGTGAGAGGAAACGATTGTGGAAACTCACTTTAATCAACTAAGAAGAAGAGGATTGAATTAAATTGAACAAGGATAGCATTATAATTAGGAAACCGACCCCGACCTAATCACCCTTTTAAATTTCATTGTTTTTCAATCATTTGAATTTCAAATTTCCGTTCACAACATTTTTACCCCCGTTTTAAAGTGACAACCCATTTTGTGTGCACTCCTCTTCGGGAGACATCCTAGGTCAACCACATTACTACATTTTAACTTAGGAAATAATTGTTTTGACACGCCCCACGACAGGCGTGCGTCAAACTTGGCGCCGTTGCCGGGGAGGTAGTGCCACAAAATAATTGTTAATATTTTACTTTTTCAATTAAAAAAAAAATCTTTTACCATGTTGTTTTCAAACGATTATTTCTTTAATTCATGGAACAATTACCCACCAGTGCGAGAACCAATTATTGAGTCACCTTGGTCTATAGATTATAAAGTTTCTTTCTTGGCCAGACAAATTCGAGGAGCTCGAATCAAAATCATCATAGAGGAAGAATTCAAGGATCTCATTGAAAACCTTAAAGAGAACCTCGAATACCCAGTGTTGGAGGGTTTGGCAAGAGAATTAATTGAACTTCAGGAGTATTTTCCAGATTTTTATCCAGAAATGATCAATGTACAACACCAAGAAGAAGAAGTTCACAAGGATATTGAATCCCAATTTGAAAGAATTAGTCAAAAAGTTCAAAACCTAGAGACCTCAATACAGTGGATAGCGGAACAAGTACATGCATCCCAGGATCCACAACTGGAGCCAGAACAAGAACCAGAACCAGAACCAGAACAATTGATGGAAGAATTATCCTCACAAATCCTTCAAGTTGAAGAACCCATGGAGGCCTTGATGAAATTAAAAGAAGATCCATTGAGCCCATCTCAATCAATGTTGGATAATATTGACGAAAAAGATTTAGCAATTGAAATACATATGGGAGATCAAAAGGATCTGGATAACTTCTGGAATGAGTGCGAGGAACTTCTTGAGCCAACTATTCCTCATAATGTAGATGATTCAGCAACATTGAAGGAAGAAACCAACCAATCAGTGGAATTTGAAGAGAAGATAGAGGAGTCTGACTACCTACCTCTATCTACGGAAATTCAACTTCAAGAGCCACCTCCCATTGAAGAACCAATTGAAGCCAAACAAGATCAGGGAGTTAATCTTTTCATAAACTCATTATCTTTTGATTTTGTTGAAACTAAATTGAGTATTACCTCCCCTTGTTTTAATTTTTCAGATTCATCCAACACTTGTATTTCCTTGGAGGAAGAAGATGAAAAAGAAAAGTCATCCATGGAGGAACATCTAGAGCTCCCCAAACCTGTTGAACAAATAATGGAGGGAGAACATGAGAAGATCAAAGTGGATTTTCTGGAGGAAAATGAGACACAACCTACTTACTTTGAAAGGGATGAATTTGATATTGATTCTTCATGCTTTAATTTTTTTCAAATAGAATTAATCTCTGACATTGCCTTTGAATTTTCCATAGATGTATCATACCTTCAGCAACCACTGGAGAATAAAGAAGATGTTGTTCATGCGGAACCCAAGAAAGATGTGGACTCATTCATTGTCCTACCCCCACCATGCATGTTGTATCTCATTACAATGGGGGTGTACTTGGTGCATTTTATCGATGGAACCCTAAAGAAAAAGGAAGAAGTTCATCCTGGAAAGAAAAGTTTTTTTTGGTTCATGAGCAAGAAACTTCACCCACCATCAGATTGGGGATAACCAATTACAACTGCCCCTCTGGAGGCAGTCAAAACCCAGGGCCCACTTGGGGGATTAAACCAAGTTTTATCCTTCTATTCTCATCCTATTTCTATTTTTATTTCTTTCAATAAATATCTTATGTTTTCTTTTGTTCTTTTATTTGTAGGTTTTCAGAGTGCAACACTTGGAAGCTTAACTCAATGTTGCACTATGAATAAATCAGGTTGTACCTCTCTTTCACACTTTCTGGATGTTTTGATTAATTTGAAAATTGGCTCACATGTTAAATCCACTTGAATGCATCGAGGACACTGCATCGTTTAAGTGTGGGGGAGGGAACCTTTTTAGTATAGGATTTTTATTTGATGTTTGTTTTCAAAAAAAAAATATATATATATAAAAAATAAAAAAATTGTGTGTTTTCAAATTTTTGTGTGTTTATTTTTCAATTTTTGGTGTGTTTCTGAAACTTTTGAGCTAAAAAGATTATCAATACCATTATTGAAACCCATGTCAATGAGTGAACCAATCTATTTCATGAAACCGAGCTTAAATGAATGCTGAAATGACTTCTTTTCAAGTTCAAATATTTTAGAATTTCATGAAAAGTACACTGATTTTTGAAACCCATGCCATATTTCACTGTCTATATCATTGAAATAACTTTCCTGTGAGGCTTCTGAACCATTTTTGTCATATTCTTTTCATTCACCTCATTTCTTGAGAGAACCAGACCATGCTTGCTTTAACCAGAATTTGATTTATTCCTTTCAAAACTTGAGGGTTGGGGTACATGTGTTTTAAATGATTGAGGCATTTATTTTGTTTAAAGCCCCCTTTTCAAAATAATCCTTTTCATTATGGCCCACCTTTACATTTATCCTTCATTGTAGCCCCTAGTATCCATGAATTGCCTGTTAGGTTAGCCACATTACAAGCCAATTTTCCCTATCATACCTGCTCTTGAAGTAAATTGCATGATCTTGTTGAACTTAAGTGTGGGGGAAGATGTCTTGTGATGTACTACCTCATTTGGTTATACTTTGGGTGGAAAATAAATTGTGGAAGAGATGTGTGTGATGCTGAAAAATTATTCTGTTGAAAGCTGTGCCTTTTCTGGAGCTTTTATGACAAGAGAAGCTGTGCCTTTCTGGAGCTTCCAAAAGAGAAGCTGTGCCTTTCTGGAGATTCCAAAAGAAAGCTGTGCCTATCTGGAGCTTTAAAAAAAAATATGTTTGAAAAGATTGAAATGTTTGCTGCTGAGCTGATTGAATGATGATGAAGCCTATTTTCAACAAAGGGGAAGTGAAGGAGACCATATTTGAGTGAAAACTAGAATCTTGCAATTTTGCTTCAATAAGAGCCAAGCCTTCCTTTTTCGGCCTCAGAACTTTCAACATCTAAATCCTACCAACCGGAAGCCACAGAACAACCCTGAAAAGTCCTCATGAGAAACACATGTTCTTGACTCACATCGGGTGGAGAAGTAGGAATTTATCAAACCTATGGTGACTCTTGTGTGAGTTTGGATGAGAAAAGTCTTGTTCAACCTTTACATTTGTGAGATGAGAGAAAATTCATGTGAGGTAGGTGTTTTGTGTGCATGGGATAATAAATGAAGTGGAAATATATTAAAATCTTAAATGGAGAACTTGAAATAATAGTTTTTTATGAGGCATGATATCTTTTTGTTTCTTGAAATTGATTTGATTAATCTCATTGATATGTGTTTTGGATTTGATTTGATTTGATTTTTTACTTGTCCAGGAGTCCAAGTGCTAAGTGTGGGGGAATTGATAGAGCAAATATTTTCAATTAATTTATATTTAATATCATTGTTTTAAACCCACAAAATTGTTCTTCTAAGATGAATTGTTTCATTTTTATGATAATGGTGTTATTTTGAGCTGAATTGTAAAAATTGGCCATTTTGCATTTTTTAACAGTTTTAAATTATTTCGGTAGATTGGCCATAACATTATCTACACTGATCCAAATTGCGAAATTCTTTCTTTTTTAAGATTCTACACATCCAGGGATTCATTTAATATATTTGGACCAAAATCTGAATCGGCCATATGGAAGTTCAAACGAAGCTCACAAGTTGGCTCAAGAAAACTGTTTTCAGTTCTGCCTAGTTTTGATGTGGGATCCATAACTCAACCACTGTGGGCCCAAAGCTTATGAAATTCGGTGGGTGGACGCGTAAGAAGTTTTGGATCATCTTTAATGAAGGAAGCACCGAGGGAATTGGCCGTTTATGGGGTCATTAACTCACCCTAATCCGGAGGAGTTCGTTTTGGAGAGTATGACTGGACAGAATAAATTCTCATAGTAAAACGGCCATACCTCTCGGAATACATGTCCAAATCCGCTGAAATCTTTAGGGGACACGTCCAAGGGAATT
Organism: Viscum album; assembly: GCA_963277665.1. NCBI lineage: Eukaryota > Viridiplantae > Streptophyta > Magnoliopsida > Santalales > Viscaceae > Viscum > Viscum album. The sequence continues at coordinate 695,277,634 of OY728132.1, read as the reverse complement.
ATGAACAACATTCATGAAGGGAGAAACGCGTGAAGATTTCATTTAATGGGGATCAAACGCGTCGACATTCGGGTGAAGAATTCTGGCTATAAAAGGAGGAGAGCTCCACCCTCTCAAAGCATCCATTCTCCATTCCATTCCTTCTGGGACACCAAGAAGGAGAACTTTTCAGCTTTCTCTTTTATTTATTTTCTTTTTCATAGTTTTGTAATGCCTTCTTCTTCCCCATTCAACTCGATTACCCTTACCATGGTGGGGTAAACATTTGGAGTGATTGGGGAAGGGTTGGTTTTCTACATTGTAATGCTTGAGTTCTTGGACACAATTGAATAAATTTATTTCTTCTTCAAAGTTGTTTTCAAATTCTTATAGCGGATTTTATAATCAAGTGCGATCATTCTTGAATATTAATTCCGTTATTTATTTTTGCCTTGGTAAAATAATCGATATCTCCCTCCACTAATTTCTGGTTTATATACGATGGAATAAACTAGGAATTAGTGGTGAAGTACTCGACGATCGTCAGTACGTGTAAAAGGTGTAGTGAATATTCTTGTTTGTTTGAGATAAACAAAACCCGATCGGGAATTGCCCATTTCAATTAAGGATATTCAATACAACTATTTTACATATGGAAGGAGAGTTGACCAAACCAAGATCTTGGTAAGGTTTTCTCTCACAATAATAATTTCACCAAGGAAGTGAGAGGAAACGATTGTGGAAACTCACTTTAATCAACTAAGAAGAAGAGGATTGAATTAAATTGAACAAGGATAGCATTATAATTAGGAAACCGACCCCGACCTAATCACCCTTTTAAATTTCATTGTTTTTCAATCATTTGAATTTCAAATTTCCGTTCACAACATTTTTACCCCCGTTTTAAAGTGACAACTCATTTTGTGTGCACTCCTCTTCGGGAGACATCCTAGGTCAACCACATTACTACATTTTAACTTAGGAAATAATTGTTTTGCCACGCCCCACGACAGGCGTGCGTCAATACTCTTTTCCAGAGATAGGTTGTGAGATGGAGATCCCCTTACTCACTCATCTGGGATTCTTTTTGTTGATCATATATGTATGTATGTATGTATATGTATCTATGAATTTGTATTTTTTTACTCTCATTTCATGGTTTGCGAAGACGTGTGGGGTATTCCACATTATTTCTCTATTTAGCTTCTTGTGGTTGGGTCAGGTTACTCTCCTATTATGGGTGGAAAATACTTGACATGTAGTTCATCTACACACTGTGTTGAGACCCTTGTGCTTGGATGAGATTATTATTTCTCTTATTTGGGTTGACCTCCATTCTATTTACTATATAATATCTTTCAATTCCTATTTTATCTCTTATTGTTCCCCCTTTTATCTTATGGGGTATCCTATTGGGTATGTATATACTCATCCCTGCATGGGCTTTTCCCAATGTGTCATGTCTTATGCAGACAATGGAAAGGTTCGCAGTGACTTTATAGAATCTTAGGGATAATGTGTGCTTTATAATACGTACGGTGCTCATGGATTAGAGATTAGAAGTTGGTCTCTCTTAGCAATTTACTTTTCAGTTTTGTTAGGTTGGTATATATTTATGGTTTGGCCTATATTTTCCCCCTTTACTTTTCAGTTTTCACTGTTGTACTCTTGTACAACATAGAGGTTTTTCGTGTTTGGTTTAATTTATAACTATTTAATATTTTTATTATTATTCCTATGAACTTATACATTGATAGGGTCAGGTGTGTGTGTGTGTGTGTGTGTAGGTACATTAGGAAAATTCCTTTTGTTTAGGGTATTCCTTTAGGCACTTGTCTCACCCCTAGCCTATGGAGGCAGGATTGGGGTAGTTGTGGCTTGAGCCCCGGTTAGGGTCGGGTCGTGACATACCACTAGAATAATATTAATATAGAACATAAGATTCAGTATATGATTAATATGTAAACCATCCAATCATATCTTATGAAATGTATGATGTGGTAGATTAATCTTATATATCATAGGTTGGCGTCAGGTTCCATATCTTATATAAATGTTACTTGCATATGATATCATAGTTTTTGTAGTATTATTATGAATTGGACTATATAAGATTAAACCATGCTACCTTGTGTGAAATTAACCTAGATTTATTCATACATGCATTATATTATGGGCCCGTGTAAGAATAATTAATAATATGGAAGTCATGGGTTATGATAATTTGTTACATAGGATTCCAGTGCTTGTCAATCATATAATAAAATATATTTCATATCATGTTAACGATTCAATGCTCTATTTTATGTCAATTCTATAGTGTAATCATGTACTATGATTTAGATATATTGTATGCTCCAATACATTGAAAAACTAAAGAAACGAATTGTGTCATGGCCTACGATATCCCATGTCATATGTTGTGGGATAAATTCCAAAAAATAAATTATCAATTATTTTTAATAAAAAACTTATATTATATCATATATTCTTTATTTTTCACATAATTTCAAGAATCAAATCACATAGAATTTTCTTGATACCACTGTTGGGTTTTTTTGGATAGTTTAACATGTAAAATAATGAGAAATAATGAATTAGAAACCCAAAAAAATTAATATATTCCATGCTTGAAACTGAAACTATTAATAAATAAAAATAAAGAACTTATAGTGTGCCTTTCACCATAGGAAGTTGCAGTTACAGTCTTTATCAACATGTTTTAGGGATATCACTTGAAAGAAATCAATCTGACCCCCTCCTCCATAGTGTATCCATGGGTTTTTTAATGCCTCGGCCTAGAACCCATACAATCTAGAGCACAACATCACCTTAAGAACACCTCTTCATTTTCCATAGGTTTTATAATAGTAAAAATACCTCAAACATGAATTGGGGAGACTATTCCACCAATATCACAGTAATAAATAATAATAAATAACCAAACAACATCCACATCAGAGTATATAGAATAAATAAACACATCTAATACCATACATGACATTTTCATGCATAACATACAATGATCTCCCAATGGGAAGATTCAAAAAAACCAAAGAACCAAAATAAGAACACTATCCCTACTACCATCCCTGTGCCTCATCCCAATCTTCAGATACCCTCAAGATATCCCACTTTGATCTGTCGCACATCCTGTGATCAGAACTGAAATGAAGATGATAAAACACTATTTTGTTGAATATTTTATTTATAATAAATAAAATAATTTCCTCACATTGTGTTAAATATGTTTATTTATAAAATATTTGGGATTTGATCATTCATTTGAAAATTTGGTGAAAATTCCATTTTTACCTTTTATAGTGCACTATAGTATTTTGAAGATAAATATTTTTATATTTATTATTTGAATTTGAAATTTTGTAACAGTGTTCCTAACTGAATTTTATATAACTTTTATTCAGGAAATTAGAGATAAATAGTGCATTTAGTCGTTTAAAATGGTCCATGAAGTCAAATTTGGGCTGGACTCGCCAGAATGGACATAGGTTCTTTATTTGGGCCATAACTTCTTAATAATTACTTTTATTAGGCCCAAATTTTGAGAGGAGCTCTAGGATTCATTTTATCACAAATAATCCTACTAAAAGGAGAGTTTTTTCATGCGTTTTATAGGTCAAATGGGCGGTGTAAGTTGTATTAAAATATTTGGCCGAGATTTCCCATTCACACTTGAAACCTCTTTAATCCTAGCCTCCCATCCACTCTATAAATTAGTGTTTTTCTAATTTGGAGGGGTTGGGATGTGTATTAGGAGATTGGAGGCAAAGGATAATTGGTTTCACCCAAATTCTCCAACCATTGTAATAGGGGTAGCTCTTGAAGTAAGGATCCCCTCATCGAAGCCTCCTTCTCTTCTTCATGTTGTAATATTTTCCTTTGTGTTTTAAACTTCATTTTTCTTCTTTTACTTATTATATTTTCTTATGTTTTATTAAAATTTCTTATTCTCTTAATATTCCTCTTGGTGCTTTAATTCTTGAGTAGAAGCGTTATTGGGTTATACCTACAATAAACCGTTGCAAATGCAATTCACTTCTACGATGATTACGCCACCCATGGAAGAGTAGTCTTTTAGAAATTGATCAATCTATTACCTTCTACATTCATTTATTTTGAATCAATGATATAATTTAATTCACATAATATGATAAATTAATAGAGTTTTAATTTAATTGAAACTAAGCAAGCAATTGAACAATTAACACAAAAACACGTGAGGATGAGATTTTGTGTAAATTGTGAGAGTGCGAACTTAATCGGTTATAAAAAACCATACGGGGTCAATTTGTAGTGTTAAAATATAATCTCTAAACTCAATTAATTCTAATCTCCAGAGGGAAAATGTGCCTTAATTTACCACTGACCATAAGCTAATATATAACATCAATCAAAGTAGGGTGTTGTGATTGCATGTTCTGAAGTTAGCCTAGGGTTAAATTCACTTCATCTTTGTGGTAAGGTTAATTTTCGTAGGGTTAGAGGGTTAACAAGTTAAGGGATCATAATTAAGTGGATGTTAATTTAAATGACAATGATAAATAATTAATTGAATATGTAGAGTTAGATCAATTACATCTTTTAAATATTATCTAAAAAACATCTTCTTGTTGTGTCATTTTAATCGAAATTCATTTCAAAACTAAAAACAAAAAAAATAAAATCTTCTTCCAGCAAACTTCTTATAGATTTATAAACTATAACCAACCCCCATCCTTTCAAGTAGTATTTTCATTATATTTTATTTTATTTTTATAATACCTCTAAAAGTTGTTTTAATTTACTTTCTCCTTTGAGAGACGACCTTGGTCAGCCACTTTGCTGCACCTAAGAACCCAAAAACCACTAATCATTTGAGAGCGCCCACGACAGTGCTATTTCAAATTGGTTCCATTATGAGAGAGGAAAGTAATTATTTCAACCAATTAGAGGTATTTATTTTATTTTACATTTTATTATCTTCCTCTCTTCTTTCTTCCTTCTTTACCCAATCTGATTTTTTTTCTTCTTCTTTTATTTTCTTCTACTTATTTTTGAACCATAAAATCAAACTTATTATTTCTATTTTACTATGGTCCAATTTCTTTATTTTAATTTTTATTTGATTTATGATATGAACTAATCCCGAAGATATCTTAGATCTTGACCCTGAGATTGAACATAATCTTAGGGCACGAATCAGAAATTCTCAGTCTACGAGAAGTTTCAACATTCAACCAGTTATAGAATTACTCCAATATCAGAACATTGAAATTGGAAGCAATTCAAATTCAACCATAAAATAAGAACCAATGGCTGAAAATAATGGAAATTATCTTAACAGAACCATTTGAGAATTGGTTGCACCTGATATTAACTATCAACCAAATTGTATTGCATACCCAAATCTTGAATTAGACTTTGAACTGAAATTTGGATTAATTCACCTGATTCCAAAATTTCACGGCCTCTCTGGTGAGTATCCCAATAAACACCTTAAAGAATTTAATTTGGTTTTCTCAACCTTAAAACCAAGAAATGTTTTTGAAGATCAAATCAAACTAAGAGCATTCCCATTCTCACTTGATGGAGCTGCGAAAGACTGGATGTATTATTTACAACCAGAAGATGTAACTTATTGGAACGATTTGAAACGTCTTTTCTTGCAGAGATTTTTTCCAACATCAAGGACCACTTCCATTCATAAGGAGATATCTGGGATTAAGCAAGCCCAGGGGGAGTCAATGTATGAGTACTGGGAACGATTCAAGAAGTTGTGTGCAAGCTACCCACATCACCAAATTAGTGAGAAACTCCTCATCTGATAATTCTATGAAGAACTCACACCTATGGAGAGAAGCATGGTGGATGTCACGGCTGGAGGAGCATTGGTGGACAAGAAACTAGTAGTTGCACGTGCTTTGATCAACAAAATGGCCCAAAACTCCCAACAATTTGGCGATCGAGGTGCATCACATGTCAAGGGAGTACATTAGGTAAGTTCATCTTCTCTTGAAAGTCATTTGATTGATACCAAGTTGGAAGAATTGAAAACTGTGGTGAGACAGATTGATTTGGCACAAAAGACATCCCAACCCCCTCCTTCAAGGCCTTGTGGTATTTTCACTGAGACAAGCCACCCAACTGACGGTTGCCCGCAACTCCATGAAATAGAAGATTGGGCAGCAGTGTTCCCTGGGAGACCATATCAGCAACAAAAACAACAACAACAACAACCATATCCCCAAAAGAAGTTTGATCCAACATACAACCAAGGATGGAAGGATCAATCGGACATGAGGTATGGCTCTGGACAACAACAAAGTCCACCCTTTCAAAAAAACTTCCAGCAGCCTTCACCTTACCAGCAGGGTTTCTAACAACCCCAAAAGAGATTTGAATCTCAAGCATCAACAAGACAACAACAAGGGAATCCCCCATCCAAGGTAGATTCTAACACTGATGACCTTTTGAAACAAATTGTTCTTAATCAATAGAATGAGCTGAAGATTCAAGGTTTGGAGCTAAGGGAGTTGAAGACTCAAATGATCCAGATTTCCACTGCCCTCTAGGAACTGGTAAGTAAGAATTATGGAAATATACCATCCCAACCTACTCCAAATACAAAGGGGAATGTCAGTACCATCACATTGAGAAGTGGGAAGAAAACAACCTATGCTTCTCCACCTACCATTCCACCAGGATTCACCTCAACTCCGGAGAAGCCCCATTCTATACCAACTGATGAGCAACCCAAGGAGAAAGATAAAGGTAAGAAAAATATTGATGATGTTCCTCATAAACCTCTTCCCTTTACAAATAGGGTTGTTCAAACCAAGAAGATGGCTGAAGAGGCGATGAAAACAGAGGTTTTGGACACATTCAAGCGTGTTGAGATCAACATCCCTCTACTTGAAGCCATCAAACAAATCCCAAGGTATGACAAATTCTTAAAAGAACTCTACACCAATTGAAGAGGGCTCAAGGTAAATGAGAGGATCAACCTTGGAAGGAATGTCTCAGCACTCATTACACCAACTATTGAAATGCCAACAAAGTGCAAGGATCCCGGGACATTCACCATCCCATGTACCATAGGGGAGTTTCACTTCTCTGATGCTCTTTGTGATTTAGGAGCTTCAATAAATGTGATGTCTCACTCTGTATTCTATTCTTTACAGGTTGGTGAGTTGAAGCCGACGAGAGTAGTGGTGCAATTGGAGAATAAAGCTACGTCATATCCAGTGGGAGTCCTTGAAGATGTACTTGTCCGGGTAAGAGACATGATCTTTCCAGCAGACTTCTATGTGCTCAAAATTGAGGATGATTAGGTAAGTTCTTGTGATCCCATTATCTTAGGTAGACCCTTCCTCAAAACTGAAAAAACTATCATAAATGTTCATGAGGGTACACTTTCCATGGATTTTGGAGATAAAGTTGTAATTTTTAATGTTATGGACTCCATGAAGTACCCCTCTGAGGACCATTCTACTTTTGTTATCTCCCATTTTGAACCACCAAGTAAAAACTCCATGGATTTTGATTATCCTGTGCTTAGGGAGATCATGAGTATTGGTTCTAGTTTGATGTCTAAGAGTACTTCCACACCTGTTTTTAATGGAAAAACCTCTCTTGGATTTGATTTTGATGTGGATTCAAATTCTGATCATATAAACTCTGATTATGACATGGCTGTTGAGTATGCTGATGGATTTGATGCGTTATTTTCTAATTTTGATGATTTTTATTCTGATACTGATGTTCATTGTGCAGATATGTCTGTTGCATCAATTTCCCCATCCATACATCACCCCCCTACATTGGGACTCAATCCATTTCCCCCAAATATTAAATATGCATACTTGTTGAGTGGTGATAGATTACCTGTTATCATTGCTAACAATATCTCTTTTGAACATGAAAAAAAACTTTTGAATCTTTTGAGAGATAACATTAGGGCAATTGGTTGGACATTGGAAGACATATCAGGTATTAGCCCCTCCATTTGCATGCATAGGATTCTCTTGAAGGATAGGGCTAAACCGATTAGGCAGCCACAAAAGAGACTTAATCCAACACTTTTGGAAGTTGTTAAGAAAAAAGTTGAAAAATTACTTGAGGCGGGTATCATTTACCCTATTTCTGACTCACAATGGGTTAGCCCTGTCCAGGTTGTACCAAAGAAAACTGGTTTCACTATTATAAAAAATGAAAATGATGAGTTAGTTCCTGTGAGAGTACAAAACAGTTGGCGAGTGTGTATTGATTATAGGAAACTAAATTAATCCACTTGTAAGGACCATTTCCCACTTCCATTCATTGACCAGATGCTTGAGAGACTTTCAGGTAGGACACATTATTGCTTCTTGGATGGTTTCTCTGGCTATTTTCAGGTTCCCATTGCAGTAGAGGACCAGGAGAAGACGAAATTCATCTGCCCATTCGATACCTTTGCTTACCAAAGTATGCCATTTGTACTTTGCAATGCCCCAGGTACCTTCCAGAGATGCATGGTGAGTATTTTCTCCGATTTCATTGAGACCTGCATGGAGGTATTTATGGATGATTTTATAGTTTATGGATCCTCATTTGATGAATGTATCTCTAGTTTGAGTGATGTGTTTCATTATTATATTGAAAAAAATATGGTCTTGAATTTTGAAAAATGTCATTTCATGGTTGAAAAGGGAATTGTATTAGGTCATATAGTCCCACAACATGGCATTGAAGTTGATAAATCTAAGGTAGACATTATTTCATCCCTTCCATATCCTACATGTGTGCGTGATGTTCGTTCATTCCTTGTACATGCTGGATTTTATCGATGCTTCATCATAGATATTAATAAGATCGCTCTACCCTTATCTCGATTGCTTCAAAAAGATATTTAATTCAATTTTGATGATTCATGTAGGGTATCATTTGATGATCTAAAGAAGTTTCTGACCACTCCACTGATCATACATCCCCCGCGGTGGGACCTTCCATTTGAGCTTATGTGTGATGTGTCCAACTTCATGGTTGGATCTATCTTATCTCAGAGGGTGGAGGGACGTTCACATGTTATTTCATATGCATCGAGGATGTTGGATTCTTCTCAATAAAACTACACCACAACAGAAAAAGAGTTTCTTACTGTTATATTTGCTTTAGATAAATTTCTTTCATATTTATTGGGATCTAAATTAGTTGTTTTTTCTGACCATGAAGCTTTGAGGTACCTCCTAAAGAAGCCAAATGCAAATCCATGACTTATTCGTTGGATGCTCCTTCTTCAAGAGTTTGACATTAAGATAAAGGACAAGAAGGGGTCAGATAATTTGGTGGTAGACCACATGAGTAGGCTTACTCACACACCAGAGGGTGACACCTTGGACCAGGTACCACTTCGGGACACTTTCCCCGATAAGCATCTCTATACCATCTCAGGTACACATCCTTGGTATGCTGATTTAGTTAATTACATTGTTGCCTCTGAAATCCCAGTAAATTTGAAGAAGCATCAAGTCCAAAAATTAAAAAGTGAGTCTATGTTTTATGTGTGGGATGATCCTTACCTCTGGTGCATGTGTAGTGACCAAGTCATTAGGAGGTGTGTTCCCGATCATGAGTTTGAGTATGTTTTTCATTTCTGTCATACACTTGCTTGTGGTGGATACTTTGGACCCCAACATACTTCTAGAAAAGTCTTAGACTCTGGATTATATTGGCCTAGCTTATTCCATGATTCACATGTGTTTTGTAAGTCATGTTCTCATTGCCAACATAGTGGAAACATTTCAAGGAGACACGAGATGCCCCAACAACCCATTTTATTCTGTGAGATTTTTGATGTTTGGGGAATTGATTTTATGGACCCTTTTCCTAGTTCATTTGGTTTCTTTTATATCCTTGTTTCTATCTATTATGTGAGTAAATGGGTGGAGGCCAAGGCCACCAGGACTGATGATTCTCATGTTGTAGTGGATTTTGTCAAGGCTCAAATTTTCTACAGGTTTGGAGTATCAAAGGCCATAATCAGTGACCAAGGGACACACTTTTGCAATAGGAATTTTTCTTCCCTCCTTCGAAAGTATGGGGTGACACACAAAACATCAACACCATACCACCCCCAAACAAATGGCCAGGCTGAGGTTTCAAATCGTGAGTTGAAACAAATCTTGGAGAAAACCGTGCAGCCAAATAGGAAGGATTAGAGAAAGTGCTTGGATGATGCATTGTAGGCTTATAGGACAACATACAAGAAAACAATTGGTATGTCCCCATTTCGGATTGTTTTGGGGAAAGCATGTCCTATCCCTGTGGAAGTTGATCATCGGGCTTATTGGGCTATAAAGAAATGCAACCTGGATTTGGCCCAAGCTGGAATTCAAAGGAAGTTGCAAATTCAAGAGCTTGAGGAGATTCGACTGTCATCATATGAGAACTCAAGGCTCTACAAGGAAAGATCAAAAGAAGTTCATGATAAAATGATACAGAAAAGGGAATTTCATGTTGGAGAGAAATTCCTTCTCTATAGTTCACGACTGAAGATGATGCCTGGTAAGTTGTGTTCCAGATGGTTAGGTACTTATATTGTATCTAATGTTTTTCCTTATAGTGCAGTAGAGATCACACAAAAGGACACTGGAAAGAGCTTTATAGTCAATGGGAAACGTTTTAAGAGATACATTGAGGGACTTCCTACTAATGCAGTGGATTTTATCACACTGCATGACCCCATCATCACTTGAGCACATCAGGCTGTTCCTAACCCTTTCACTTTTATATTATTTGTCCTATTTAAAAATTCTGAATTTAATGTGCATATATCATATCATGGGTTCACATTGAGGACAATGAAATATTTTAAGTGTGGGGGAGGGAACATTTTAGTTTAGTAATTTCAATTGTTTTCCTGTTTAAAAAAACAAAACAAAACAAAAATTGTGTGTTTTTCAAATTTCATGTGTTTATTTTTCAATTTTATTTGTTTTTTTTTTTGAAATTTTTGAGCTGAAATGATTCTCATAACAATTTTTAAATGCATATCAATGAGTGAAAAAATTTATCCCATGAAATTGAGCTTAAATGAATGTTGAAAATGACTTTGTTTCAAGTTAAAATATTTAGTAATTTCATGAAAATTACATTGAATTTTGAATCCCATGCCACATCTCACTGTCTTTATATTTGAAACCACTTTCCTGTGAGGCTTCTAAACCATTATTTTCATATTTTTTACATTTACCTAACTTATTGAGAGAACCAAACCATGATTGATTTAACCAAAATTTGATTTATTTCTGTCAAAACTTAAGGGTTTGAGGTACTTATGTTTAAATTATTGAGGCATTTGTTTGGTATTAAAGCCCATATTTCAAAGAATCCTTTTTTATAATGGCCTAACTTGAACATTTAATCCTTTTAGCCCTTAGAATCCATGCACATCCTGTTAGGTTAGCCACATTACAAGCCAATTTTTCCTATCCAACCAACTCTTGAAGTGAAATTGCATAATCTAGTTGAGCTTAAGTGTGGGGGAAGCTATCTTGTGTTGTGCTACCACATTCTGTGATACTTTAGATGAAAAATTAAATTTTTAAGAGATGTGTTTGCTGCTAAAGAAAATCATTATATTGAAAGCTGTGCCTTTTCTGGAGCTTTCATGACAAGTGAAGCTGTGCCTTTTTTGGAGCTTCTAATTGAGGTGGAAAGTTGTGCCTATCTGGATCTTTTAAGAAAATCATGTTTGAGAAGATTGAAATTTTTTATGCTGAAATGATGAATGGTGTAAACTTTCCTTGAATTTTCATGATGATGGATCTGAATTGATACTATGGGGATTGAGGAGAAGACCATTTTTAAGTGAAAATTAGATTAATGCAATTTTGCTTCAAAAAGAGTCAAGCCCTCCTCATTCAGCCTCAGAATTTTTCACACCTTAATCCTACCAACTGAAATCCACAGAACAACCCTGAAAAGTCCTCATGATAAACATATGTCTTTGACTCACATCGGGTGGTGATGTAGGAATTTATCAAGCCTATGGTGACCCTTGTATGAGTATGGATGAGAAAGACATTACAAAAAAAAATTGATATTTGTGTGATGAGAGAAAATTCAAGAAAGGTAAGTGTTTTGTGCATGGGAGGATAAATGAAGTGGAAATATATTGAATGATATAAATGGAGAACTTGAAATAAAGTTTTTTATGAGGCATGATATCTTTTGATTCTTGGTGTGGAATTTATGGATCTCAATGATATGTGTTTTAAAATTTGTTTTAATTTGATATTGATGTTTACTTGATATGAGGTTTTGCCCAGGAGTGCAAAAGGGTAAGTGTGGGGGAGTTGATAAAACACTATTTTTTTGAATATTTTATTGATAATAAATGACATAATTTCCTCACGTTGTTTTAAATACATTTATTTATAAAATATTTGGGATTTGATCATTCATTTGAAAATTTGGTGAAAATTCCAGTTTTACCCTTTATAGTGCACTGTAGTATTTTGAAGATAAATATTTTTATATTTATTATTTGTACTTGAAATTTTTTAGCAGTGTTCCTAACTTAATTTTATACAACTTTTATCCAGGACATTATATCTAAAGAGTAAATTTGGTTGTTTAAAATGGGTCATGAAGTCAAAGTTGGGCTGGACTCGCCAGAATGGACATAGGTTCTGTATTTGGGCCATAACGTCTTCATCAATGATTGGATTAGGCCTAAATTTGAGAGGAGATCGGGAATTAATTTTATCACAAATCATCCTTCTGTAAAGAGAGATGTTTCATGCATTTTGGGGGTCAAATGGGTGGTGTAAGTTGTATTAAAATATTTGGGCGAGATTTCTTATTCACACTTGAAACCTCTTTAAACCTATCCTCCCATCCACTCTATAAATTAGTTTTTTTCTAATTTGTAGGGGTTGGGACGTTAATTAGGATATTGTAGGTAGAGGAGAATTGGTTTCACCTAAATTATCCAACCATTGTAAGAGGGGTATCTCTTGAAGCAAGGATCCCCTCATCGAAGCCTCCTTCTCTTCTTCATGTTGTAATATTTTCCTTTGTGTTTTAAACTTCATTGTTATTCTTTTACTTATTCTCTTTTCTTATGTTTTATTAAAATTTCTTCTTCTCTTAATCTTACCCTTGGGGCTGTAATTCTTGAGTAGAAGCGTTATTGTTTTATACCCATTATAAATCGTTGCAAATGCAATTTGCTTCTACGATGATTACGCCACCCATGTAAGAGTAGTCTTTTAGTAATCAATCTATATCTTACCTTCTACATTCATTTATTTTGAATCAATGATATAATTTAATTCACATAATATGATCAATTAATTGAGTTTTTAATTTAATTGAAACTAATCAAGCAATTGAACAATTAACACAAAAACACGTGAGGACTAGATTTTGTGTAAATTGTGAGAGTGCAAACTTAATCGGTTATAAAAAACCATACAGGATCAATTTGTAGTGTTCAAATATAATCCCTAAACTTAATTAATTCTAATTTCCAGAGGGTAAATGTGCCTTAATTTACCACTAACCATAAGCTAATATTAGAACATCAATCGAAGCATGGTGTTGCGATTGCATGTTCCGAAGTTATCCTAGGGTTAAATTCACTTCATCTTTATGGTAAGGTTAATTCTTATAGGGTTAGGGGGTTAACAAGTTAAGGGATAATAATTAAGTGGATGTTAATTTAAATTATAATGATAAATAATTGATTGAATTGGTAGAGTTAGATCGATTACGTCTTTTAAATATTGTCTAAAAAACATCTTCCCGTTGTGTCATTTTAATCGAAATTCATTTCAAAACAAAAAACAAAAAAATAAAATCTTCTTACAGCAAAATTATTCTAGATTTATAAACTATAACCAAACCCCATCCTTTCAAGTAGTGTTTTCATTCTCTTTTATTTTATTTTTATAATACCTCTAAATATTTGTTTTAATTTACTTCCTCCTTTGAGAGACGGCCTTGGTCAGCCACTCTACTGCACCTAAGAACCCAAAAACCTCTAATCATTTGAGAGCGCCCATGACAGTTCTCTTTCAGAAGACCAAATTTCTACACATGCACCAAGATTCCCATTCAGGTTGTGATCATATAAATTCATGGGATATCAACAAACACCCCTAATATATGTAATCATATGCATGTGTATACATGAGAAAAATAATTAAATAAACATGCTCGTCGAGTTATCATGTGCTAACCAGGATACCACAACAACTGATGAGGCACACACACTCATTTAGTCATCAAGTACTAACTAGGCCACCCAGACCTTATCCATACCTTCTTTGGAACCATGTTGGAATTAACTCATTGACTTTATCCATTGTATTGATTCCCAGACCATACCCATAGACCCAGGGTTGGGAAGCATCCAAAATCTCAATCCAATACCTGAAGACACTAGGAAGAGTCATATGTCCATCAACCTCGACCCATCTCTAATCACTCTCTGGAGGTCCATTTGTCGTTTTTCACAAAGCACCATGACCCATCCATGAGGCCGATCCTTGACCCAATATTACTCATGGAAAGGTCCTCAATCATCCATAAACCCACACCCTCTTACTCAATACATGGTCAAATAGTCCTTTTCACTCAAGGACAAGGCCCCCTCTGCAGTCACTACCCTATCACTCATGGTATATCTCATCTTCATTCATGAACACTGACCCAAGACATACATGACAAGGCCCTCAACCCAATAACCTCATCAAGGAATGGTCATCCCACAATCCCATTCCCACAGAAACTCGAGAGTTCCATCACACCAAGCTATCCCCACAGCCACTGGGGAGTTCCATCAAGCACATGAAACACAAGTAAGGATATAGATCATCACACAACTCACCATATGATCCCAGAGTTCTAGTCACTTGGGACTTAGCCCCTCATCATAACACATATATAATTGCTTTTCAGGGAACCAAATGGGTCCTAAAAACTTGTCACAGTCTATTCTAATTGATACCAACTCATGTTCATCACCAAAATATTATTTCAAACCCCTAAGGATCTTCCAACCCAAACCACATGGTTTGGTCCAACCTCACAAAGTCCCTTGACACTCTCATTCCAGCAAAACATGTACCATCATGATTCGTTGCATTATACCCAACCCTGGACTCAACATGTAGGGTCCAACACCCAAAAAAAACCCATTTTAATCCCTATACTAATCCCAATAGAAATCCTCTCACTCTAAGTTCACATCAAAACTCTCCTCCAACCTCGGGAGGAAGTTCTGTATCACTCATGAGATATACACATGTCTTTCCCATCATCAATCATCCCCAAGCTGCTAATTCCTACCCACCAACCCTAGGAACTCAGCCTAGGCCATCCCACAACTCACCTTACATCCTAGGAACTCCCATAGGCCTTCCATCAGCTCAACCTAAACCCACACCCCTTGGAGTCATAGTCGTTGAGTGATCCCAATTCACATAAGTGCTAAGAGTGCCAATATAAAGCATAATATGCCTAATTACATCTTATTTCATCTACCCAGAGCACCGCTGGTCCCTAAACCTCATTATTGAACCCATAAAATATATAGTAATTCATGTTCATGCATAAATAAACATATACAATTGTATTATCAGGGCCAATTACCTCTATCAAGGAGTTACCATCCTTGTAGAACTCCACCGAGCCTCCCCCAAGCCTATCTATTCCTCAACAAAGCCCATGCCACCACTTGATATCTTTTCACATGTTATAAGACACAAATAATAAATTATAACATTTTTCAATTAATTTATTAAATTAAACCAAAGATTCATATAGAGTTGAAAACTCACTGAGTACCTCTTTCACTCTAAAACTGCAACTAACTGCTAGTGGAAGGTCTGCAATGTACCCCTGACACTATCCCAATAAAAACCTCTATCACATAACAACCAACGAATTATCAATTATTTTTTTATTTCACTAAAATATCTAAATAAAATTAGGGTAGTGGATTACCCCAACTGAAATGATGATTGATAGCAGGCGAATAACATATCAGTTCCTCCTCTACATATGATGAGAAAAGTTCCCATCAATCTTGATCAATTCCACCATAATCTAGTGGAATTTACACCAAGAAACTTTGAGAACCCGACCAAAATTAGGGTGAGTAAATGGAAACCAAAGAAAAGTACTATGGGGGAGAGACTTACTCAAAATTTCCACCATGAACCCCAAAAACCCATCCCTTTTCAAGGAGGAACTGAAGGAATGGGAGATTTGGTCATTTATCTCCTACCGTTCAGGACTCAACCAAGAAAAAAAGTGTCCAAGACCCTTTAAAAAATATAATTAGACACATTTCATGGTGTGTACCTATGATTCACAATTTGAAACATCTTAGTAGGGTCCCCAACCCTCTTTCCAAAAACTTTCATGTCATAAACCCCTTATCTATGGCATAAATGGTCTATAGCTACTGGTTAAACACCCTTCCTTCCTCCAACTCTCTTATGAACACTTTGAGAATACAAAAAACCTTAAACCACATCAAAAAACTTTATTTAAGTATGTTAAAACTATTGAAATACAATTTTGATTCCTAGTTCCCAAAATAAACCATCCACTACAAGAAAATTTTAAATTACCTTGAGAATTTCCAACCTATAATGACATGGGTAATTATAAAGTATCCACCATAATGCTTCCCATACTCAATAAGTTTTGGTAGTCCTCGAATGAAGTATATAGACATGTACTGATCATCAATTCTCTTTATATTAACCATGTTCTATCCCTGAATTCAAAACACACTTCTATTTCAGAAATCCAAACACTAAAAACTGAGCCACCCACTCATTATTAACACCAACACTGAGATGGTGCTCACTGCACATGTCTCTACCAATATTCTTCAGTTTCTTCAACCGATTCAACTTGAGGCTTATGGTTCTCCTCAATATAAGGATCCTTCTCATGAAGTCTAATTCCCAACAATAGTTCTCCACACCATATGAATCGGCTACTAAAAAAGAACTTTTGGTGGTGCACCAACCCTCTAATTTCATCCCACATGACACTCCTAGAATGATTCCCCTCTCACTATGTCTAAATGAAAGAAAGAATTCCAATAGTACCTCCTCTAATATACTTTCCCCAAATCACTTGACCTCACCCACCAATTCTTACTCAAAAGAACACTTTATTCCAACTTTGTGTTCCCACGCATGACCCCACACATAGGGTCCTACTAATTCCCCAAACCACAACACCAACATCACTTGATTGTATAATAATTTTCTTCCCAAAAGACACCTTCACAATATTTTTTTCACACAATTCACCCCCTAAATCATGCGATCAATCATGCTCACCCCCTAAACCATGTTACAAATCACTGGTTCACCCCATAAACAATGCAACAAAATTGGTTCACCCCCTAAAATATGTCATGAAATTGGTTCACCCTTGAACCATGAAACATGATTCACCCATGAATCACATTATGAATCATGTCTCACTAAATGAATCACCCTAAGATCTCACTAAGATCACCCCAATCCTGATTCTAATGTGCCAGATCCCATTGAAAATTGATATAAATTTAAAATTTTGTATTTCCCAAGGAAAAAATATCAATGAATCTTAGCTCACACCGGTACCCCAATGTCACCTCAACCATCCACGGACTAGTCTTGCCACACCCACGACTTGGACATCATAAGGTTCGTTCACCCATAATTGATATGATACTCTCCACCATAGGAGTATCATTATTTTCTCTAACTAAATAACCCAATGCTCACTATCCATGGGCCCCACTACATTCATTACAAAATGTAATAACCAAATGTGGCCATCCCTATCCAACATGAGCACCAGCACCAAAAACTAACCATTTCCCATTCTCATATCACCATGAACATCATTTTACAATATCCAATGGTGTGCACCCCACCATATGGATTCCCTTACATCACTCCTTGAATATGGACCCAATGAGCCCCAACATTGAATGCATGGCATTCTTCCTAATCCATAATGACTTCTTTCCAACCTCTAACACCACGCCTCTCTAATCGTCCATGTCATGACTTCCACTCAAGTTGATCGTACCATGGTACTTTGATCCTTTATTGATGTCACCTCCCATTATTGTGGGACATCTCCCAACTCATCAAACATTAGGATGCCATTCCCATGAGAATCCTACCACCACATTACCACTTCACCACCACTTGGGTTCATCCATAACCAAAACAATTCCCAACAGACCCGCACACAACCCATTTTTTCAATCTATAACCCAATTGGGAACTATACATAATTATCATACACCTTCCCTTACACATTGAGACTTTTCCCAAAAATCCTCACCAATACTCAATATCCTCCTCAAGGAAGAGTGATTCACTAAAAACCTACTCACAGGTTCTCTTCCTCAATCCACCTTGGTCTCAACCAAACCCAATGGTTGTATGATCTTGTCCAACCCTATCACATAACTAACTCATGCTCCCATGATTTTTTTCCTATCTAAACTAGACCCACATTCCTAACCTGCATATCATACCTCACTACATGTAAAACTCAAACCATAACCCAAGGCATATCACCCATGTAAAGGCTAACCAAATGATAACTTACCACATGGGTGTAATTCCAAAATTGTGATCATCTACTCACACACCCACTACACTTAAAAAAAAGTGAATCAAGAGAACCAATGGGCCATGAATTAAACTGGTCTTTCCCTTGAACCAGTCTTGATACCATAAATACTCCAAGTACTTCACATCCTTAACACCCAAGGCATTCCCAATGCCTTTTTCCACAATCCCTCAGGGTTTCCACAGAACCTCCCAATCCAATTAAGTAGATTTACACCAAGAATATATATGGTAAAACTTTATATAAGTTTTTTTTGGCACTTTAAATAGTCAAACCAACCTCCTAATTACCCATAAGGGTCCCTCATTTTTTGGGAAACTTATGCTCATCCTTGAATCACCTCTTGGTCATACTATTCCCTCATTAAGTCATTATTAGGAAACTAAATGCATGTACCATATCACAAAGAGCCTCCATACATCCCTTGATGAATGGATTATATTTCCATCACTAGTGAACCTCCTACCATAGGATCTATATGAGCTTCCATCAAAAGGAATTAGATCATGGTCTAGCTGAGTAGAATGCCACAAAAATTTTACACAGGGAAACACCATATAAATTTTTATTGACACCTTAAATAGTTAGAACTCTAGTCAGTAAAAAATCATATAAAATAACACATATGTCATGTGAATTCAGCATGCCTGCAATGATGCATGTACACATTTCTCTTAACAAAGATCCTAAAGCCAAAACTCATAAATCATACATCCAAAAATCCATGTTCATAACCTAAGTTGAAATCATATAACCATAACCTCAAAAGCTAAGAATAGCAATCCCATGCCCTGGTAACCTATAATTCCTCTGATAAAATATGTTCTCGATGCACCAGTCTCATATCCATTACAAGCTATGACACATTCCTAGACCACCTATCTAACATCTCCTAAAACATAAAAAAAATTATGATTACAGTTTGTGATACCATCCACACATAAAAACATCCTCTAATACCACTTTATAATGCCTCAACCCACACCTCATACAAGATGGAGTGACATGTGACCTCAATGGAACCTACCCATATTCCACAGGCTGTCGGCTAGCGGTGAAGGAATAAAACATGCATTAGGGAGACTATCCCCTTGATATCAAAACAATCAATAACCATAAATAACCAAGAAAATTCCACATCAGAGTATGAAAAATAAATAAACACGTCCAATATCATACATGATGTTGTCATACATAACATACATTGATTGAACATTGGGGTGATCCTAAATAATAAATAAATAAAAGAACCAAAATATGAACACTGACCCTACTACCATCCTTGGGCATCATCCAAATATTCTTATACCCTTGAGATGTCCTAGCCTGATCCACCACACATCTAGTGATATGACCTAAAATGCATATAGATGGTATGGACATGCACCGAGATGTATATACAAGGTGTGATCATATAACTAAGTAGGGTCTCACCAACACCCCTAATATACACCATCATATGTGTGTGTATTAATGAAGAAAATAAATAAAATAAACATTCTTTTTGTGTCATCATGTGTTAACTAGGCCTTCATGACACCCAATGAGGTACACATGCTTGTCAGGTTATTAGGTGTTGACCAAACTACTCTGACCCTAAACATAACTGTCGACTTAAGGTGGGACGACATCTAAAAACTCAACCCAATACTAGTAGAAACTAGGCATGGTCATAGGTTCATCAAACCTGACCCATCTTTAATCACTATAGGGAGGTCCATTGGTCATCTTTCACAATATACCATGACCAATCCCATGCATAAGAAACATAAGCAGGGTCATAGGCCATTACAGAGCTCATCGGTTGATCCCAAGGTTCTGGTCACTTGAAACTTATCCCTTCATCATAACACTTATGAACTCAACTATAAAGGTTCCCACTAGGTCCACCAAACCCATAAAAGCCTCTACTATTTTATACCAACTCATTATAATCACCCAATGGTGGTTTCATAGCCCAAAGGCTCATATGACTCAAACCTTAATGTTTAGTCTAACCTCACTAATTCCCTTAATACTCCCAGTCCTGCTACCTAGGAATCATCCTAAATCATCACATTCTACTCGACCCTATCATTAAAAAGAAGTGTGAAACACCCAACTAAAACCCCCCATGGAATCCCTATATCAATCCCCATTGGACTCATCTCGGTTGAAGTGCACATCAAGACTCACCTCCAACCTCATGAGGGAGTTCCCCATCACTCGAGATACATACACCTATCTTGCTCATCCTCACTTGATCCCAATCCATTCATTCCCACCCACCATCCCTAGGAACCCAACCAATCCTATCCTGTAACTCACCTCGCATCGTGATACCTCCTAGAGGTGTTTTTTCAGATCAACCTAAACCCACACCCCTTAGAGACATAGTTGTTGATAAATATTCATTCTCATAACTTCTTGGAGTACTTATCCAAATCATATGAGGCCTAATGTCATCCTATTCTATCTACCCAAGAAACCATGCCTGAACCAATGTAGTTTGTTACAATAAAAACTCATTTATAAAAAAACAAATTAAATCATATTATAGGGTCCACCTACCTCCATAAAGGAGTTAACATCCTCATCGAGCTTTATCAAGCCTCACCAAAGACCATCCATGCCTCATCCGAGCATGTACCACCACCTGATCTCTTGTCTCACATAATACGACATAAATAATTAATTATAACAATTTAAAATTATTTATTTATATTAAAAAAAGAGGCATATTCATCTGCATATTCACCGAGCACCACCATCACACTAAAACTATAAGCAATCGCCTACAGAAGATCCACAACATACCCACAACACCATCTCGAGAAAAAACCCTATCAAACGACACATGGTCAATCATAAATTTCATTCCATTTCACCAAAAACCCTAAATAAATAGGGTTGAAGCTTACCCCAACCGAAATTACAATGCGCATTGGGAGGATAGAATCTCAGGTCCTTATCTACACTAGCTGGGAAAAATATTCGTTGATCTCAATTGATTCTAGCATACTCCAGTGTAATAGACATCAAAAACCTCCAAAAATCAGACTGAAATTAGGGAAATTTAATGGAAACCAAAAAAAGTAATTTAGAGGGGGATACATACATGAAATCACCACCAATAAACCTAAAAACGTCTCCCTCATAGGGAAATCAAAGAAAGGAGAAGCTTATCTGTTTAACCCCTACTGTGTGTGCCTAAACCAAGAAAAAAAAGGTTTTGTTCCCCTTTTTTTTAAAAAACCTAGACACCTTTCATAGAGTAAACCTATAATTCATTCCTTAAAATATATTGGTAGGGACATTGTCCCTTTTTCCATAAACATTCACAAT
Organism: Viscum album; assembly: GCA_963277665.1. Classification (NCBI taxonomy): domain Eukaryota; kingdom Viridiplantae; phylum Streptophyta; class Magnoliopsida; order Santalales; family Viscaceae; genus Viscum; species Viscum album. The sequence goes on along the minus strand of OY728132.1, from coordinate 695,255,683 downwards.
GTGAAGGCCTTCTTCATAGTGTGAGCGGTCTACAGTTGTTGACTTGCAACTACCCGACTACCTTTCCTTCCTTTGACACTGTCTCAAACACCCCATCCATCCATTAAACCTCAAACCACATCTAGAAACCTTATTTTTGGATGTTAAAACTCATAGACTCTGATTCCATGTCTTGGTCCTCAAAATATACCATCCACCTTATGAAAATTTCAAATTCTCTTAGGAATTTGAAACCCGCAATGATGTGAGTTGTTATAGGTTAAACCTAAATAACCTGATTGCTAGGTGGGATCTCTTCTTTACCTATGATATTTTAGTATCTTTAGAGGAAAATTATAGAGAATTGATAGAAATTTTATGGGGGAGATGTTTGTCCTAAGATTTATATAAACTTCCCACATCTATCATATAGGTATTGTCTCTATATAAATCCCTAGAGAAAACTACTTGAATGAACATGCATTAAATCATACATTATGAGTTAATTAATGTGGTTACATCAAATGTAACCCATGGTAATGCCAACCTACCAAATATTTATTTATATGAAACACTGAATATAATGATAGTCGTTGGGGGTGTAGATCCAAACTTTATTTCATAATGTTCAATTTCCATGTTAGTCATAGAATATTAGATGAATCATACAATACGATTAAATGAACCAAGACAAACCAAATAGTGAAATACAATATCCATACGTCGTATTAAACAATATACTCACACAGAACACAACATTCCATACATATCGTACCATATGAAAATAATATCATACCATACGATATAACATAAAAATATCATATATATTTTTGGATTTAAGGCGTATCTCTATTTGTAGAAAATCAAATGATATCAACAAATCACATCCTGGATTTGTGGATGAAATTTCTTATATTGATCATGGAGAGAATAACACATCTATAAACTAATTCAAACCCTCTTCAAATCAATGTGTATAGAACGAGAAAGTTGAAGTGATCTTTTAAAGTTATCACACTATCCCTGAAGTTTACTATATAACTGGAGCTCTTGATTAAAATACAAGTAGATCCTCAATTTATCTACATGTTCATCCTCCATAATTGAATATATGAGGATTTAATCAATGAAAACCAAAAATAATTTTTCAAATAATGGTTAGAAAATATGTTTCATTAGTCAGATGAATATAATAGGGTAATTTTTCACCCCAAACAGCACCGTCAATAACTTATAATAGTCATAACGACTTTGAACGATCTTATTCATGATATTATCATTTTGAACCCAAAACTAAAGTTTTTCATAGAGAATAATTTACTCTTTTATCTGATAAATAAGGTAAGTGATCCATGATAAGGGGTATTTTTTTAACAGTCACTTGATTTAGGCAGTGATAGTCGATATAAAACCTTAAACTCATATTCACCTTTTTATCTAATAGAAATGGTGTTTCCCAAGGTGATATACAGGGTATAATGAATCCCTTATCCAAAAGATACTCCAACTAAAATTTTGTCCTCTTCAACTATAATGGGGATATTTGATATATTTCATATGAAATCAAAGTTTTACTGGGATGTTTCCTGATGCTAAAGTTAATCCCCTAATATAGAAGTAACCCAAAGAAATCGTCTTAAAAAAATGACCATAAAATTATATAACGCTGTTTAAATATAATATATTAGATTATCTGTCGCATAAATTATTTTTTGGGTTCAACAATGTGAAAATGATTTTCTATTTATGAACTAAATATAATATAAGTAGATATTATAGAAGACTAACTTTTGATACTCCGATGAAGATGGTGGAGTGGTAGCTACAACATCAGAAATTCTAGAATTAGGTGGGTTAGAAGATAGTAGTTGAAAGTAAGAGATCAGAAAATACCATTTGAATTTGAATAAAGTTGAAGTGTTAAGTTAAAAAGGAATTGTATGAAGGTTACTCTAAGAATACATAAGATTATTTATAAAATATTCCATTTTTGGTTTTGTTTTAAAGGGATGTGTAAGAGTAACTTTCACAAATGTAAGAGTAAAATCATGAAAATTTTATAAGAATGAATTGTTCACCGAGATGGGGATTTAAGGAAGTGTATTTATTTTAATGAATGAAGGGATTCTTGTAGATATCAGATTTTATTGGAAACACTCTTCATAATGATCAAAAGATGGAATTATTGATTGCACTGGTTTGCCTCTACTTTAAGCAGTAGGGTGGAATCACTTATGATTTTACTAGAATGTTATATTGTAATCTTATTACATTACGTGAATTAAATTATTAACATATTCTATAATAACCCAATGTTTATTAGTATTTTTTTTCTTGAATAAATTTGCATTGTATTATATTTATAATATTTTACACATACAAAATTGATAGAAACTAACAAAGACTTTATTTCATTAATAAATACTATTACATTAATCAGAAATCAAACATATTAAAATTATAAACATTAAAACTGAAAAAAATAGAAAATAGAAAATATAAAATGAGAAAATATGGATCACTCCAATCTACTATAATTATCTCCTCTACTGCAAACACTGTAGAGAATAAGAAAAATATTACTAAACCAAGCAACATTATAGAAAATGGAAATATAGAACCTTGAGAGGAATTGAGCTGAATATTTAGTGAGATAATGAAATGGTATTTATAGGAGGAAAATTGGCCATTAGAATAGTAATGTGATAGTTTGAATAGTAATATGACCATTGGGAATAATAACCTAACCATTGGGAATAGTAACATGACTGTTGGAATTGTAATTTTACATGAAAATATTAAATTATAATAAAAATATATATTTATCATGATTAATTTATTTAAATATAAATTTTATAGTTCCAAAAAATAAATATCATGATTAAGAAACTCAAAGAAAATATAAGTACATTTTTAATAAAATGTATCTTAAAGTATTTTGTAAAAAATTGTTATTTTTATATTAAAAATTAAAATTACCTATTTGAAAAATTTATTTTGATTAAATGAATATCATTTTTGAAATAATCACATTGAAAATTTCCAAGGGTGATTTTTTGTTAATTTTCTGAAATACTTCAATTTTCGGGTAAATAGTAAAAATACAGTTTTTTCACATAATCAGTGTATCATAAATTACACCATTCATGATGTAATAATGAAATAATACTTTATATAAATTTATTTTTGGACATTATATATTTTATTTCATAAATTAGTAATTAAAATATGATAAAATTTATTTATAAACCTAAAAATAACTTTCCAAAACCTAAAGTCAAAAGTGATTTCTTAAAATAATAATTTTTCTTTCTTTCCACTTTCCTTTTTAATAAACTTATGAATTAGAATTATAAAGGGGAATTAAAGTCTTAAAAAAAGAAAAAGTAGGGTTATTATAGTTGATATAAGAGCATGGTTTAGTTAAATTTGGAATTAAAATTAGAAAAAAAGATTGAAAACCATAAGTATAAGTCTATATATAACATCCTAGAATAATATTTTTATAGAAGAATAAACATAGGGATCCCATACGATATGAATTTAGAGTTCATTGTACAAAATAATAAATTATTTATTCATGTTTTTTTGGCTTAAGTTTTGTTTAAAAATTTCTATTTTAGAAAATGGTGGGAATCAGGAGAAACTAGGCCAACAACCCATGTGAGGGATAATGCAACGATTGTCTGAATGGCATTCCCAATTCCATGGGATGTGGAGTTCAAAACTTTATGGTGATTCTTAACTAGCTATCTCAGGACATAAATAATAACCTAAATCATGTGTAACATACACCTTCACCCAAAAAGGATAAACTATCAATTGAGTCCTTTATATAGAAAAGACCATCGATGTTTAGTAGAACTTATGATCCACTTGTTGTGTAACAGTGTGTTAACTCAATGGAGAAGTTATTTTCTATGATCCATTGTTCTTAGAAGGATAAGGTGACTCTGGAAATTTATCATTTATATAGAGAAGCCGACCAATTTTGGGTGTTGATTAAGAACGCAAATCCAAAGGATGAAATATAATAGATGGAGTGGAAAGACTTTAGGAAAATATTTATTACCAAGATTTCCCTCTAACTCTTAGAAAAAATATGGAGAAATAATTTGTAGAGCTAAATAAAAAGGAAGGTGAATATGTCATGGATTATGAGGAAAACTTCACAATGCTTTCAAGATATTCCTTGTGTTTTTTTTTCAAAAATGATAGCAAAATAGATAGATTCTTTATTGGTTTAAAACCACACCTTCAAAAGGCTCTAGAAATACGATACATTGGGAGTTATGAAGAAGTGGTTTGATGTGATCTCAAATTAGAGATATAGTTTGGATAATGATCCCATGTTTATAGAGATAAGAAGATAATAATGGAGTTTCAAGATGGTGGGTCCAATGAAAAAGGAGGAAAGAGGATCCAACTATCGACATAACAAAAATGTTGGAAGAATCATTATGGGAATTGTCTCAAACAGGAAGGGTAATTCTTCATGTGTGGGAGATAATTCCATCAAGATCATGAATGTCAAAGATACATAAAGAATCTATACAAAATGATGGAGGAAAGAAGGGAACCTTCTAATGCACCACCTATGGTTCAATGCTTCAATTATAGGAAGAAAAAGAACTATTCAAGCTAGTGCACTAAACCTAAAGTCTTTGAGGGTAATCAGTGTCAGTAGACACCAAAGACAAAGGAGAAAGTGAAGGATTATACCATCTCTACTACTGAAAGCTAAAAAATCCAGAATCCTAGACAAACAAACGAATCCAAATCATCCAAGCCAAAACCCTGCAAAAAAAATAAAGCAGTAGAGACATAATTACTCCCCCTCCGAAGAACTGAAAATTTATGCAGCATCCCCTGGAAATCGGAACCGCTCGCGAGGCACCAGAACCCTCAGCGCCAAATAGACTCAGAGCCACGCCAAGATGTCGCCGATGGATGGGATGCTGGGCCGAACACCAGTGCCAGTCAAGACGTCGGTACAGAAGTCTTCGAGGGCCAAGATGCTCGTCAAAGTACCGTAAATCCATCGACATTGGAAACTGGAGCTGGAAACCCTGAAATCCAGAAGCGCCACTCTGAAGCTAGGTCACGTCAGAGCCAAACTGAGACCAGAAGAAGCCGAGAAAATCCTGGCCAGAGGGGTAAGGGGGAGGAAGAAAAGGGGAAACCCTTTACACTGCAGAAAAAGGGGTAGACACCGCTCAGAGGCTCCGTCTGGAGAACTATAAATTTCCCAAATGGTTGAGTCAAATGAAGGTATCAACCTATCATAAATTCCCATTATTATGGAATAAAATGATGTATTTTTAAAAGTGATACTCAGACTTCTCTCAGATCATGAGGTAGAGTTCTCAATAGAGATCATACCCAGAGCTACTCCTATTTCAAAATGCCCCTATAGGAAGGCCCCTATTAAACTAAAAGAGTTAAAGAAGCAACTACAAAATCATTTAGACAAAGGGTTCATATGCCCAATTTCATCACCTTGGGGTGATCCGGTGCTCTTTGTTAATAAGAAGGATGGATCAATGTAGTTGTGCATCAATTATCAGGAAATCAACAAGATCACCATAAATAACAAGTATCCTCTACCAAGTATTTATGACTTGTTCAATCAACTAATAGGAGATTAGTACTTCTCAAAGGTGGATATTCATTCTACATATCATCAAATAAAGGTGAGGAAGGAATATATTCAAAATAATATTTTCTGTACAAGGTATGGGAACTATGAGTTCATAGTGATTCCCTTTAGACTTACTAATTACACTAAAATCTTCATGGATTTATTGAATATAGTATTTAGAGACTAATTCAACAAATTTTTAATAGTGTTTATAGATGATATTCTCATTTACTCCAAGAGATATGAGGAACATGAAGATCATCTAAGGATTGTGCTAAAGACATTAAGGAATGAGGGAATGTATGATAAGATCAACAAGTGTGACATTTGGATGTAGAAAGTCTCATTATTGGGGAACATGATCATAAGTCCAGGAATTTATGTGGACCCTTCAAAAAAAGGAAATTTATGAATGGACCAGACCCACTAGTGTCATGGAAATCCATATTTTTTTAGATTGGCTGGGTACTATCGACGTTTTGTGAGAAATTTCTCACAATTATCTACCTTAATAACTAAGTTAACACAGAAAGGGGTAAAGTATGTATATATAGAATAATGTGAGGAAAGATTCAATAAGATCAAGAAGAGGATAATCACTAAACCTATACTCACACTACAAACAAGTGGAGAAGGTTTTGTGATATAAATTTTTTCTTCAAATAAAGGCTTGGGTTTTATACTCATGCAGAATGATAAATTAATAGCCTATGCCTCATGGAAATTGAATATCCTTGAGCAGAACTACCTGAAACATGATCTGGGGTTATCATTTGTGATATTTTCTCTAAATATTTGGCAAGAATATCTCTATGGTCAGAAGTGTACATATATACTAATTATAAGAGTATAAAATATATATTCACACAAAAGGATCTCAAAATGCATTAAAGAAGATGGTTAGATCTAATCAAGCACTAAAATTTCTCTATTTATTACCATATAGGAAATTAGAACAAGGTAGTTTATGCTCTTAGTAGAAAATAACCCACCACTCTATCCATGTTGCAGATTGATAAAGTCCATATCTTCATGGAAATGTAAAGGATAGATCAATAAATCATAATGGTAGGGAATATATCCTACCTTTGCCAAATTATTGTCCAACTATCCATCCAAGAGAAGATCAAGGAGGCACAAATGGATGATATGGAGATAAAAAAGAAGGTGAAAGCAATTTAGGAAGGAAATCTACATGTGTTCCATATCGATGATGTTAGTTTGATTTAGTCTGGAAGGAGGCTTTGTGTGCCTGCATAACCTAAGATAAAGAAGGATCTATTAGATAATGCACATAACTCATATTTCTCCATTTATCTTGGAAATACCAATATGTATCGTGATATTTGAGAAAACTTATGGTGGGAAAACATGAAGAAAAATATTCTTGAGTACATCTCAAGGTTTTTGGTATATTAACAAGTTAACTCAAAGTGAAAGAATTCCAAAGGGATGATGAAACCATTGCATATAACCATGTGGAAATGGGAGAATGTCACAATGGAATTTGTCATTGGTCTCCCTAAAACATCCAAAGGAAATGATGTGATATGGGTTTTGGTGGATCTAATCACCAGGACTACCCATATTATCATTATTCGAGAAGATTTATCACTTGAATAATTCTCCAATATATATGTGAAGGAAGTGGTGAGGCTGCATGTGGTACCACTTTATATCATCTATAATTATGATCCAAGGTTCACTTCTAAATTCTACATAAGTATTCAACATTATTTGAGTATTGAATTGAATTTCAGCATGGCTTATCACCCCCAAACTGATGGTCAATATGAAAGGACAATTCAGACACTCAAGGACATGATAAGAGCATGCTCAATAGAATTCAAAGGAGGATGGGATAGGAATATCCCATTAGTTGAGTTCTCATATGATAAAATATTCTACTAAACTCTATGTGGTAAGTGATGTAGAAATCCAACTCATTGGGTAGAAGTTGGAGAATGAAAGATACTTGGACCTAACCTTGTGTAAGAGATGATAGAGAAGGTTCTAGACATCCAAAAACATATAAAATCTGGTTAGATTCATCAAAATAGATATGATTACAACCGTCGATGGGACTTGAAGTTTGATGTTAGAGAAAAAAAATCCTTCAAATATCACCATGGAAGAGATTTGTATGATTTGGAAAGAAAGGGAAGCTTAGACCAAGGTACATTGGTCCCTTTGAGATCCTTGACAGTATAGGAGTAGTGGCCTATTAGCTTTCACTTACACAAAATATTCCTCAATTTCATGATGTGATCCATGTCTCTCTCCTGAAGAAGTACATACCAGACTCCTCACAAGTACTAAATCCATAGGTGATACAACTAGAGAATGAACTCTCATACAAAAAACAACTAGTAAAGATCTTAAACCATAGAGAAAAAGTTCTAGACAATAAGATTAATTTCCCTTTAAAAATGTTGTAGAGGAACCATAAGTATGAAGAGACAACTTGGGAACTAGAGGAAATAATGAAATAGAAGTACCCTTATCTATTCTCAGCTGAAAATACAAGTTCAAATTTCGGGGACGAAATTTATAAAGGGGGGAAGAATGTAATGACCTGTTTTTTATTATTAATATTTGTTTCCTAAATAAATTTGTATTTTATTATATTATATAATATTATACACATAAAAAATATAGAGACACCAATAAATAGTTTGTTTCATTACTAAATACTGTTACATTAATCCTTAATGAAACCAATTAAAATTAAAAACATTATAACTAGAAAAAAATACAAAATAGAAAATATAATATGGGAAAATATGGATCATCCCAATCTACTAGAATCATTTCCCCCACTACAAACACTATAGAGAGGAATAAAAATATTATTAAACCAAGCAACATTATAGAAAATGGAAATATAGAACCTTAAGAGGAATTAAGTTGAATGTTGAGTGAAAGAATGAAGTGGTATTTATAAGTGTTAAAGTGACCATTGTAATATTAATTTAACCATTGGGATAGTAATGTGACCATTTTAATAGTAACCTGACCACTGGGAATAGTAACCTGACCATTGGTAATAGTAACTCGACTGTTGGGAATAGTAACCTGACCGTTGGAATAGTAATTTTACCTCAAAATAATAAATTTTAATAAAAATGATATTTATCATGATTAATTTATGTAAATATAAATTTTATAATTCCAAAAAATAAATATCACGATTAAGAAACACAAGGAAAATATAAGAACATTTTTAATAAACTGTATTTTAAAGTATTTTATAAAAAACATTATTTTTATATTAAAAGTTAAAATTTCCTATTTTAGAAATTTATTTTGATGAAATTAATATCAGTTTTGAAATCATCATATCAAAATTTTCTAAGGGTGATTTTTTGGTAATTTTCTAAAGTACTTAAATTCTCAGGTAAATTGTAAAAATACATTTTTTCACATAACGAGTGTATCATAAATATAATAATTAATGATTTAATAATGAAATGATCCTTTATAGAAATTTATTTTCATCCATGATATATTTTATTTCATAAATTATTCATTAAAATATGAGAAACTTAATTTCCAAACCTAAAAAAAACTTTCTAAAACCTAAAGTCAAAAGTGATTCCTTAAAATAATAATTTTTCTTTATTTCCACTTTCCTTTCTAATAAACTAATAAATTAGAATTATAAAGGATATTTAAAATATTAAATACATTATATTTTATTTATATATGATTTATATTGTCAAAAATTCACTATTACAAGTTTTACCTTTGATATATTATTTAATTGAATGTTTTATTCTAAGAATACCCCTCTCCTCAAGTATAAATAACCCCTCTCCCTACCCTTGGAAAACCACTCCTCCCACACATTCCAAATCCAAATATCTAACCAAACATTTACTCTTAAGACTCATAGAATCCATAGGGTCATTCTAGAGTAATCCAACTCCAAAAATCAAAGGATTTTTAGTGTCGTACAAGAGATGTTTCACCGAAGAAAGAGTATGTTTTTCAACTATTTACTCATTATATTTTTCTCCGCTCTATTTTTCTAAATTATTTAAAAATAAAATATTATAATATATAATTAGGAGTAATTTTAACATTATATTAATTATTTTAACATTCTTCAAAAATTATATTTTTAATGTATTTATGTTTTATACCTCATTTTCTTCATATTTGGACAATGTTCCCGATGACGGTCAATTAACCACCAACGGGGATGTTTTCAATTACTTTCATATCACTAACCCTATGAATGGTTAAAATAATTTATTTATTATATATAAATTTATAAATTTATTATTTTTAATCTTCTGTAATTTATTATACTTATTTGATACTTACCTTTAACAAAATAGTGAAATTGAAGCAAAATTGGAAAATTTTAAGAAAACATGATATCAAAACACTTCAATTTAATCAATAGAAATTAAGAAATATAATAAAATTATTATAATTGATAAATAGTTGTATAAATTACTATAATTAACTTCTATATAAATGTTTTAATAAATATAAGTTTATTATTCAAGAGGTGCAAAAGTGACGAAATAAAGCAGGAATAAAGGTAAGGGGATTCTCAAACCCAACTCCATTTCTTTGGGTTATACCTCTTTCATGAAAAATTTCCATGTGGGTATTATTTTAATGTTTCATAAATATAATTTCATTGTTCATCTATCTTCTTTTCTATGATATACATGTTTCAAACTTGGTTTTATGACAAATATAAATATTTTTCCAAAAGAAATCTTCTTTCCAAAAAACATCTTGGATCCTCTTAAGATTGTTTCTTATTCACTCAAGATTAATGATTATTATACCAAGTATGTTTTTAGCTTTTAATTTGGGAACCCCAAAGTTTATTCATGAATGTATTCTTTATGAAATTCTTATGAAACCCATTTTTTTCATGGGTTATTTTGTGACTATGATTGTTATGTGTTCTATGTTTCATGTATGATTATATAAATGTTATGATGTGATGGTTGGGACCATAATTATACATCCCTCTAATGAATTGGGTATTGTGATGTATCTCATGAGATAATGTACAATATTCATGAACATGTTGCTATCATTCTTTATAATGATGATGTTATGATTATGCATATATGTTATAAGTTAACATGATGCTAGCTTTGTTCACAACTATGTGTGATATTTGACCTCTAAGACATGATTTTTCATTTTTATGCATTGCCACTTTCCATGCCTTTATCCATTTTTTCCCTCATGATGTTTATGATAATACTATGCTTATTTTATGATGATGATGATGATGCTTACTCGTGTTATATTGATTCATGTCCCTTATTCATCCTCTTACTGGGATTTTAGTTCAACCCTTTCATTGATGTATATCCTCAGGTGATTACTTGTACTAAGGATAATGTGAGGGATAATACGAATATATATAATAAGGGATTAGATAATTTTTATGTTTTATTATGTAAAATTTATGTATAATACTAATTTTTTCAAGACACTAAACCTTTGTATCCTGGATTTTTAATGCTATTATGTTTTTTACCATTTAAATGATGTAATAGCCATGTAAGAAAAATTAAGGTCATTATATGTTTCCTTATTAGAGTATGATTTAGTATAAACTATTTAATATTATTGTGTTGTTCATTCTCCTTTGTTTTTTTCAATATTTGTCTTATGGAAGTTCTTGCCTGGGTTGTTTCAAAAGTGCGCATTTTGGTGTGGTGACTTAGATGCATATTATCTTCTATATTTTGGTGCATTTCTGATGTGGGTTCATTTTGATTCTTTGTTTTCTGATTTAATTTTACTAAGGTGTAACTTATTCTAGTTTATCATAAATTACATAAAACTAAACAAGTGGAATCAAAGATTTAGTTATAAGGATTTGGAAGACCAAACCCTAGAAAAGGTATTTCTAAGCTTGGTTTAGCAGAACCATTCTACCCATATCCTTATCAAATAATTATGGTAAGTATTTCATAATCCCTTTTACATCCTTTATAATTTAGTGGTAGTTCATCAATTCTAAAGGAAATTTCATTGGACAAGGGTAAGGTATGGGTGGAGAAGTTTGACGAAAATGATTTCTGACTTTGGAAAATACAGATAGAGGATTTTCTACTACAGATGGAAATTGATCATATGTTTAATGGTACTAATTTAGAATTGAAAAATAAGGATTAATGGGGAAGTATAGACAAGAAAGTGCTTGTGATGATCTATATGGTACTAGCTCTAAATGTGGTTTATAACATCCAAGTGATGAAGAATACTTATTAACTTTTGAAATTTCTTTCCAATATATATGTGAATACCATGGGGATAAACAAGGTGTTCCTTTTGTGAAGTATATTTAGAATGATAATTTCATAATGAAAGTCGATGGTTGTACATTTCAATGAAATCAACTTGATAAGAAGTGAGTTGGAATCGGTGAAGGTGAACATCAGAGATTCAGAGTGGGTGTTACTTCTATTTTCATCACTCCCATAATCTTAGGATTTGATGGTTATCATGGTAACTCTATTGGTAATATATAATTGGTGTTTATGAATGTTATAGATCTTATATCGAATGAATAAATTTTTCAAATGGAAGTCCAAGAATTTACCAAATATTCATATAGTGAAGAAGGTTGGTTATATTATGTAGCTCAAAAAATTTACAAAAAAGGAAAATAAAGAAGAAATAAAAGTCATAATAGGTTGGTGGAAGGTGGTACAATGTGTTAGTATTATGGGAAGAAAGGTTATCTGAATAAATATTTTAAATAATGAAGAGTAAAATTTATATGATACATTTCTGAAAGTGGATCCACAAATATTATATCAGAAGATATGAGTGGTCTTTTTCTAAGTGCTTCCAATTCACTTGAGTCTTGGATTATAGAATCAGGATCTTCATTTCGCTTAATATTCAAGAGGGGATATATGAATAATTATGATTTAAGAAGATATGGAAAGGTACATCTTATAGATTCTGGATATTTTTATATTTTAGGGAAGGGTGATGTTTTATTCTACACAAGGAATAAAATTTTTCTAGAGTTGTGAAGAGTTTATAGAATGATAGAATTAATGAATAACTTAATCACATTATGATGGATTTATGGTGTGGGTTTTTGTACAAAATTTATAGATGGATCATGGTTAGTTGCATGTGGTTCAATGGTGGTGACCAAAGAAGTGGAGGATTGAATATTGTACCTTATGGGGTTATTGTAAGGCACAATGCATGATAGGAAAGTAACTTTCACAAAGTTATGACATGAACATATTGATCACTTGTGTGATAAAAGGATGAAAATACTTATTACTGAATGAGTTTTGAAGATCATAATAATGGAGTATATAACATGTGAATAATGCATCCTTGGGAAGTAACAGAAGGCATCGTTCAAAATGGAAATTAAACCTCCAAAGAACCGAAAGTTAGAGTTGGTTCATATAGATCTATGGAAAAAACTCTAGTTTATTATTATAGAGGGTCAATGTACTATGTTAACTTCATCGATGATTTAGAAATGAATGTCTGGGTGTTATCTATTGAGAAAAATTTTGAGGTGTTCAAAACCTTTATTTGGTTGAGATCCATGGTGGAAAAGGATACTGGAATAAAACTAAAGTGTTTGAGGTTTGATAGTAGTGGAGAGTATGAAATCAATGAGTTATATATGTTATACTAGTGTAAGGGTGTACATTTTAAGAATAACATACTAGGTACTTTAAAACAAAATAGATTCATAGAGAGGATGAATCAGACATTTGTAGAGAAGGAAATGAGCATAAAAATTCAAGTTGGTTTTCCCAAATAGTTTTTTAAAGAAGTGGTGAATTGTGTGGCCCATTTGGTGAATAGGAGAATTTTTCTCTATTAGGGAAGGAACTTATGAAAGCCTATTTTTCATTATAAAGGTTAAACTTACCAACATCAAAGTATTTTCATCACTCGCCTATATCTACAATGATGTAAAGGAAAGGAACTCACTAGGGTCTAAGTCTCACATATGTTACTTTGTAGGGTATGGTGATAAAGACTTTGAATTTTGACTCCAAAATGATAACTCTTGGAAGGTGGTAATAAGTTTAACTATTTTATTCAATGAATATATATTGTATAAGGATCAAAACTAAGTAGATATTGCTGATGAGATCAAATTGTTATCACAAGTTAAGGTTTAACTAAATGGAAATATGGAAGTTACAGATATTCTGGAGAATTCAGTGAGTATAAAAGTACCAAAAATACCAAACTATTCAAAAATAATTTCCAAAAGATATCCAAGTTCAAATGGTTTTATCAAGTCTATAAATACTGAAGAGCTCAGAGGTTGTGAAAGCTCGAGGAAGATCTATGGAAGGTGAAGTTTTTGAAGTAGTGATTCCGGAAGTAGAAGAGCCACTAGTATAATTAAAAATATCTATTGGGATTAGGATCCAAGTTCAAAGATATAGAACTGACATGAATTATTTTCTTCACACAAATATTAGAGAGACTAATATCTTGGAATAGGCTTCAATAATGAAAGAATCAAGATGGTGGGAGTTAGTGATAAAGAATAAATTGGATTCCTTACATAAATCCAAAACATGGGAGCTAATGGAAAGACTTACTGGGAAGAAATTAATTCATGATAAATTGGTTTATTACTGAAGGAAGAAGTGGATGGTAGATGGAGGTATAAAGAAAGACCTATCATAAAGGGTTTTCAACAAATAGAAGGTTTATATTTTTCTGAGATCCTTTCTCTCATTGTTAAACACATGAATCATTAGACAGTGCTCAGTGTAGTTTTCATGGAAATATTTCATCTAGAGTAGTTGAATGTGAAGACCAATTTTATTCATGGAGAGTTATATGAAGAAATATACATGGATCATCTAAAAAGTTTCAAGGATAAATAGAAAATGAATCTTGTGTTCAAGGTAAAAAGGATCCATTATAAGTTGAATCAAGCACTGGGGTAGTGGAACCTAAAGTTCAATTCCTTTTTAGTGAAATGGTAGTTCATTTAGAGTAATAATAATCATTGATATTACTAAAAGGTTTTCAATGATGTAAGTTTCATCATATTACTTATCCAGGTCTATGGCATGCTTATTACTGATTCATTAAAGGAAAGGATTGATGATCTGAAAGATGAATTGTCCAAAAAAGTAGATAAAGGATATCGGTCTGGATAAATGGATATTATGGATATAAATCATAAAATAATTAATTTTTAGAAATTTGTACCTAAATCAGTTTGATTTTATCCCTAAGGTGGTGGAACGCTTTGGGTTAAGCAAGTTGAAATCAATTACCACTCCTCGGGATGGAAATTTCATTTTAAGTAAGGATAAAGAACTATAAATATAATCAATGTTTAAGTATATGAAAAAGGTTTATTATGAATTTGAATTTGGAATCTTTATGTATATCATACTTTATACATGGTTGTGCATTGGTATATTCATAGTGAAACACAAAATAGAGTAATGATAAGAGGTAAAGTGAATCCTATGGTATCTCAAAAATTTGAAAGATATGCCCCTTTTCTTTAGGACACATGAATTGTTATAGGGGTTTCAAAACTTGAAATTTGGGGTATATATAGATACACAAAATAGAACCATGAGATTTTTTGACACTTTTAGAGGCAATACTATGAGTTGGATGTTGAAATTTCAACCAGTAGTTTCACTTTCAACAACAGAATAAGATTGTGTTGCATTAATGGAAGATGAGAAGGATTTTATTTAGATGAAGGGGCTAATGTAAGATGTAACGACCCAAAATTTTACTAATGAAAATTCCTCTTGATCTGATTAAATGTATTATTATGTAAAATGGTTATATAAAACATATGCACTTCTTTGGTTTTATGTTTTTGGATTTTAAAATACCATTAAGAATTGTTATTGTTTCTAATATAGTCGTTGAACAGTGATCACATGATTAGTATAAATATAGGGCTTTAACAAATCCAATTTACTCAGACAAAGGAAGTGATGGTCTCATCTAGTATAATTGCTTCGTACAAAGCACATTTGTTCGAGCTAGGAAAGGAGGTGGTGTCACTAGGCTTTTTTCTTGACCAAGACCAAGTAGAGCTTCAACATGTTAAGCTTGAACGGAACCACCTACAAGAGAAGTGGAAGTTGATAGAGATTACCACCTGAGCGATGTTATCCAAGCCACCCCAAGAGTCTATCACCATCGCACACTTTAACCTTAGGTCATATGCGAGTGTTATAAGGGGTTATGTGATAAGACCCTAGAACTATGATTATGTGCATTATTTTTTGATAGAATAAAGAATATACATTCATTTTATTATTGTTACTTTGTAAATAGTTTTTAAAGAACATATAGTGTTTTCTGTTAATATTCAATTAAGAAATCTATTTTGATAAATTAATGGATTTTTTTGAATTAAATAATATTTTAATAAAATATTAATAATAAATTAATTTTTATTAAATATAAATTATAATATAATTTTTATGAATACAATTGTAATTTTATTAAGGTTTGAAAGTTGTTTTTGTTAAAACCCATGAATTTTCGATAAATGTCGATTTTTATTTTAAAAGTAAAAAATTAACATATTTAGAAAATTATTTAGATAAAATGAATATTATTTTTGGAATCAAGAAGTCAAAAATTATCCAATGATGAATTTTTCATAATTTTCTGAGACAGTCGAATTGTTTGGTAAAAATTAAATATTGTTTAAATATATAATGTGTTTTATGACATCATAATGACCCAATAGTGATGTAATAAAATAATATAAATGGTATGTTAGGCCAATTTATTTTTTTCCTTTAAAATAATTTTATTTTAGGTTTTATTTATTTATTTTACAAAGCCTTAGTGGATCCTCCAAGACTCATAAAACATTTTAAAATGATTTCCTTGAGAGTGTGACTCACCTCCATATAAGAAAGCCTAATATTTTAATAAGTTTGTTCATTTTACTTACAAAATAATTTTCTCCACTCCACATTGGAAAAAACCATGGGCAAAAACCATGTGATGGTTTGTGGTTTTTATTAGTTTAATGTGTGGTGTCCAAAACCTAAATAATAAAGAATTCCCTCTTACTTCCTATATAAACCCACTCAATCTCCCATTCCTATTCACTCAAACCATTTTTAGCTCAACCAAACCCTGAACTCCTCTCTCTATAATCCTCCCAAGGTGCCACAATCTCCCTATAAGCCTCTCTCAAGCCTCTCCCAATCCTTTGGGATCACACTTCCAAGTAAGGTATTTCTTCCTTTCTCATTTTTTTCCAAATTTCTTTATGTTGTTATGCCCTTTTATTTTCAATTAAAAATGTTGGGGTGTGATTTATCACCTCCCCTATACTTACCTCCATATTTTTTAATTATTATATTCCCCTTTCTCTCTCATTAATTCCTCCCATGTACACCCGTTTCTATGCCAAAATTCTGTAAGGGATTTCTCTCTCCTCATTTACATTCAAGTAATTATTTTATATTATGCATCTAAATTCCATTAAATATGTTGGGAAATGTATCTATATGACCCAATTACTATTAATTTTATTTACATATTATTATATACCCATTTCTCTCTCATCAACCATCTTTATGAATTCTTATGTCACGTCGTTATGCTGCTGAATTTGCACCATGATTTTCCAAGCCAAAGTCATTGTGTAGTAAATATCATGCCCATTCCTCTATAAAGGGTATTCACCTTTACACACATTTACTTATCAATTATATAGTTTCATGTATTTATTCCACATTCCTTTATCATGTAATAAATGATGATGTTGAATGATTCCATGTTGTATGATCTATGTGGCATACTTATGCATGAAATGAAATGATTAAGAAGGGTGTGCCCAGATAGCACTCCACTACATTGGGTAAAGATTAGTATCATGATACGTAAAGTGTAATGAGGGTTTAATCATTCTAATTCAAGTTCAATGAGTTTTTAATCATGTTAATTCAAGTTAAATTAAGGTTTGCTCATTCTCCATGTGCAATGAGCCTTGGATCATGCTAATATCATGTTAAATGTTGTTGCCACATTTCTATGTTATGATAATCATGATATATCATGCATTTATTTTAATGTTTATATTATGATCCATTGGTATTCCTATTGTCTAACATGTATTTTATTGTTCATGTTATGCCTTTTTTACTCCCTTACTGGGCTTTATAGCTCACTCTTTTCTTATACATGTCCTCAAGTTATCTCATGCAATGGTAAGTATGAAGGAATGTTGTGGTCATGTAAAGGAAGTTTTCAATAAAGATGTTGTTTTTTATGTCCTAAGTTGTCATGTAATGTTCCTAATTTCCCAATAAAATAGACTTATTTATCCTCATAGTTGTCTTAAGTGAAAGTTTATGTAATGAATTATGCTTAAGTGTGTAATAAAGAGAAGGGTTATTGTAGTTGGTATTGGAAGATAGGTTTAGTTATTTTTGGGATTAGGATTAGAAAACCCTATTGAATGACTTAGGAATAAGAATAAGTATAATAAAAACATCCCTAAATTTTGGTGAGTATTGATTAAGTGGTTTATTAATCAAATACATCCATGTCTGGATACGAGCTGGTAGAGGCGGATCTGGCACAGATGTATCTAGGGGTAAAACCCAAAAACACTACTTTGAGATAGACTCGAACTGGAACTGGTGCCTGACAACGGGACTTGCTATAATCTTTGTTACGACACTCCTATTGGATATGCTTTAGTAAATTCATAAGCTTAGTATTAACCATTATCAAGGGAATTAAAAAAAATCCTCTAAGAATATATGTTGGGAAGTAGATCATGGATAACATAGATATGTTAAGGAAATAAATGTAATTTATAAGTTATCCATTTTTTTCATTGGATTCCCCTTTATGTGTTAACCCTAAATTTACTTTTATTCCAGCCAACGGCTGGTAATAGGAGGACTCGTCCTAACAACCGATATGAAGATCAATGTGATGACTATTCTAATGAGATGCCCAATTCGATGGGAGAAGGAATCACAGACTTTGTCATGATTCTCTCTCAGTTAACTCAAGTTTTGAATAGAAACATGGGTTAAAAGTAATGTCCAACCCCCCTAAGAAATAACAAGCTGCAATTGAGAGCTTCATGAGACAAATGTCTCCTACTTTTATTGGATCATTTGATCCCTAAATCGTCGAACAATGGATCAACTCCATTGAAAAGATCTTCTCCATCCTTCAATGTTCTGAACAAGAGAAGGTTCTTTGTGATGCTTATCATATGGAGGGTGAAGCTGATCAATGGGAGACATTGATAAAAAATACAAAGCCTGAGGAAGAGATTGAGGCATTGGAATGAAAGGATTTCCAGAAAAAAAAAATCGATAAATATTTTCTATGCACCCTCCGACTTAAGATAGAAAGGGACTTCCTTTCCCTCAAGAAAAAAGACAATGAATCCATCGAAGCGTACGAGGAAAACTTCACAAGTCTTGCACAATATGCCTTCAGCTTTGTCATTACCCCCGAATTCAAGGTTGACCACTTCTTTGGTGGGCTAAAACCTAGCCTATAAAAAGCCCTAGCAATCCGTGACTTTGAGAGCTATGAGAAAATTGTCCGATGTTCTCTCAAAATCAAAATAGAGATCGGTGAATCTTAGGGGTATAATGGGGATAAGAAGTGGAAAGTGGACTTTAATTCTGGTGGTCCAATGGATAAATCCAATAGTGCTAAGAAATTTCAGCACCCCACTTGCCAAAGGTGCAGAAAGAAGTACCCCAAAAATTGCCTGAAGGGGATGAGGAAATTCTTTAGGTGTGGAAGAGAAGGGAACCTGGCTATTAACTGCTGACAAAAAAAACCTGTTGTTGCGACAAAGGAGAGGAACACTTCATTCGACCCTCAATGCATTGTTTATTGCTTCAACTATAAAGAACCAAGGCACTTTTCAAACCAGTGCCCTAAGCCAAGGGTTTTTAGAGGCAACCAACAACCTCCAAGGCATCAAGGGTGAGATTTTTCCATCACTACTACAAAAGCGAACCCCGACAACGAAGTAGTGATAGGTACACTATTTATTCATTCAAGAATAGAGAAGTTACTTTTTGATTCAGGTTCTATGCATTCTTTTATATCCCAAAATTTTAGTAGAACAATCCCAAAACCACCACAAATCATGGAAGTAAAGATGTCGGTGAGAACGAAAAATGGGGAAATCATTTCATCCCATGAATATAAATCCTCCCATGTCACAATTTGTGGTTTGAACTTCTCGGAGAAACTCATCATACTCCCTATGGTGGAATTTGATTCAATTCTTGGCATAGATTTTATTTCTTTATATAGATCCAACATAAATTGTCGTGAGAGGGAAATCACTCTCCATATGGCGAATCGACCCCCGATTCTATACAAGTGCAAGGAGGAGGATGATTTTTTCTTAGCACCATCAACTCAAGCATGGATATTACTACCCTATGATCACACATATCTTTATCAGATGATCGAGTCTAAGGAAGCAACCACCATTGAAGAAATGCCTATTGTGAGGGAATTCACTGAAGTGTTTCATGAGGAATTGTCTAGTCTCCCTCCTAGAAGAGATATTGAATTATCGATTGATATTATACCTAGGGCTTTACCAATATCTAAAAATCCATATAGAATGACTGTTGTAGAGCTTGAGGAGCTGAAGAAACAACTACAGGAGAATCTAGACAAAGGGTTTATACGCCCAAGTGCTTCACCATGAGGTGCACCAGTTCTCTTTGTCAAGAATAAGGATGGGTCAATGCGCCTTGGAATTGATTATCGTGAGCTCAACAAAATCATGATAAAGAACAAGTATCATCTACCACAAATTGATGACTTGTTCGATAAGATATGTGGATCACAGTACTTTTCCATGGTGGATCTACGGTCGGAATATTACCAAGTAAGGGTGAAAAAGGAGGATATCTCCAAGACTATTTTTCGTACAAGGTACGGGCAATATGAATTCATAGTAATACATTTTGGACTTACTAATACTCCAAAAATATTCATGGAATTGATGAATAAAGTCTTTAGAGATTACCTCAACAAATTTGTGGTAGTATTTATAGACAATATTCTAATATACTTCAAAACCAAGGAGGAGCATTAAGAGCATCTAAGCAATGTATTAGAGACCTTGAGAAAGGAGAAGCTCTATGAAAAGTACAAAAAGTGTGAGTTATGGTTTAAGAAGGTCTCATTATTGGGTCATATCATCACAAGAAATGGGATATTTTTGGATCCCTCCAAGAAAGCTGCAATAGAGGGATGGTCGAGGCCAACATCGGTGACAGATATCCGTAGTTTTCTGGGATTAGATGGATATTATCCTCGATTTATAAGAAATTTATCATTATTTTCAAACCCTCTTACCATGATAACTCATAAGGGAGTCAAGTTTTCTTGGAGTGATGAATGCGAAGAGAGATTCAAGGATTTGAAAAGGAGGTTTATCACTGTGTCCGTGCTCACACTACCCACTAGTGTAAAACGTTTTGTGGTATTCAGTGATGCTTCAAAGAAGGTTCTGGGTTGTGTGTTGATGAAAAATGACAAAGGCATTGCCTATAATTCAAGGAAATTGAATGTTCATGAGAAAAAATATCCAACACTTGATCTGGAGTTGGATACAATAATCTTAACTTTGAAAAATTGGCAACATAACCTCTTTGGGGAGAAGTGTGAAATATACACGGATCACAAAATCCTCGAGTATATATTCACACAAAAAGAGATAAACATGTTCCAATGAATGTGGTTAGAGATGATCAAATACTATAACTTCTCAATCCATTACCACCCTGGGAAAGCGAACAAGGTGGAATATGATCTAAGTAGAAATGACTCATTTATTCTATCATTGATGAGAATTGAAAAGGACCTAATCTTATTAGATTTGATGAAGATGGACATGGAAATCATAAATAAGGGAAAATCATCAATCCTTTCACAAATGATTGCTCAACCATCTCTTTTGGAAAGGTTAAGGGATGCTCAAAAGGATGATGTGGGAATTCAGAAGAAAGTGAATACTATCAAAAAAGGGAAATCCTCAGAGTTCAATATTAATGAAGAATAAATTGTGAGATTTGGGACAAGACTATGTGTTCCATAAAATCTGGAGTTAAAGAAAGAAATTTTGGATGATGCACATAGTTAGAATTTCTCAATTCACCCAGGAAACACAAAGATGTATCGAGATCTCTGAGAGAATTATTGATAGAATAGCATGAAGAAAGAGATCGTTGAGTTTACATCAGAGTGTCTAGTATGTCAGCAGGTGAAGGATGAGAGGCAGAAGTATAAGGGGATGATGCAACCATTACCCATACCAACATAGAAATGAGAGAACATCACCATTGACTTTGTCACTAGACTTCCGAAGACATCCTAAGGAAACAATGCTATTTGGGTTGTTGTGGGTCGTCTTACAAAGACTGTAGAATTTATTTCAATTCGATAGGATTTCTCATTGGATTAACTGGCACAAATATATATCAGAGAAGTGGTACGGCTGCATGTAGTACCACTATCTATTATATCTAATCGAGATCCAAGATTCACCTCTATGTTCTGGAAGAGTCTTTAACTTGCTCTGAATACTGAGCTAAACTTTAGTACAAATTATCATCCTCAAACTGATGGCCAATCTGAGCAGACTATCCAAACACTTGAGGGCATGTTGAGAGCATGCTCAATGGACTTCAAAGGAGGATGAGATCAACATATTTCTCTGGTTGAGTTCTCTTACAATAAAAATTTCCACTCAAGCATCCAAATGGCTCCTTATGAATCCCTTTATGGGAAGAGGTGGAGAACATCGGCATGTTGGGGTGAAGTTGGGGAGCAAAAACTCCTAGGTCCAGAAATGGTCGAAGAAATGGCGGAGAAGGTTAATACCATTCAACAGCACATTAAAGCTGCTCAGAGTCGACAAAAGATCCATGCTGATAATTTTCGACGAGACCTAGAGTTTGATGTTAAAGACATGGTATTCCTCCACATATCACCATGGAATAGAGTTATGAAATTTGGGAATAATTGAAAGCTTAGTCCAAGTTATATCATCCATTTTGAGATCATTCATCGCATTGGAGCAGTGGCTTATCAACTAGTACTCCCACTGAACCTATCTCAAGTACATGATGTATTCTATGTATCACTGTTGAGGAAGTACATACCTGACCCATTGCATATACTCAATCCAAATGTGGTATCATGGGAGAATGAACTCTCCTATGAAGAGAAGCCGGTGAATATCTTAGATCATATATAAATAGTTCTATGAAATAAGACAATGCCCCTCGTCAAGGTGTTATGGAGAAACCACAAGTTTGAATAAGCAATGTGGGAATTAGAGGAAGTGATGAAGCAGAGTTATCCTCATTTATTTTAGTGTGGTAAAAGAAAATTTTGAGGGTGAAATTTCTCAAGGGGGAAAGATTGTAACGACCCAAACTTTTACTAATGAAAATTCCGCTTAATCTAATTAAACGTATTATTATGTAAAATTGTTATATAAAACATATGCACTTCTTTGGTTTTATGTTTTTGGATTTTAAAATACTGTTAAGAATTTTTACTATTACTAATATAGTTATTGAATAGTGATCACATGATTAGTATAAATATAGGGTTTTAACAAATCCAATTTACTCAGACAAAGGAAGCGATGGCCTCATCCAGTAGAATTGCTCCGTATGAATCCCATTTTTCATAGCTAGGAAAGGAGGTGGCATCACTAGGCTTTTCTCTTGACCAAGCCCAAGATGAGCTTCAACACGTTAAGCTTGAACAAAACTTTCTACGGGAGAATTGGAAGTTGATAAAGATTATCGTCTGATCAATGTTATTCAAGCCACCCCAAGAGTCTGTCACCATCGCACACCTTACCCTTAGGTCATATGCAGGTGTTATAAGGGTTTATGTAACAATACCCTAGCACTATGATTATGTGCATTATTTTTTTATAAAATAAAAAATATACATTCATTTTATTATTATTACTTTGTAAATAGTTTTTAAAGCACAAATAGTATTTTTAGTTAATATTCAATTAAGAAATATATTTTGATGAATTAATGGATTTTTTTAAAATTAAATAATATTTTAATAAAATATTATTACTAAAATTTTTTTAAATATAAATGATCATATAGTTTTTATGAATACAATTGTAATTTTATTAAGGTTTGAAAGCTGTTTTTGTCAAAACCCGTGAATTTTCGATAAATGTCAGTTTTTATTTTAAAAGTAAAAAATAAAATATTTAGAAAATTATTTAGATAAAATGAATATTATTTTTTGAATCAGGATGTCAAAATTATCCAATGGTGAATTTTTCATAATTTTCTGAGACAGACGGATTTTTGGGTAAAAATTAAATACTGTTTAAATATATAATGTGTTTTATGACATCATAATGACCCAATAGTGATGTAATAAAATAATATAAATAGGATTTTCAGAAAATATATGTTTTACCTTTAAAATAATGTGATTTTAGGTTTTTTTTAATTTATTTTACAAAGCCTTAGTGGACCTCCAAGACTTATAAAACATTTTAACATTTTAAAATGATTTCCTTGAGAGTGTGACTCACCTCCACATAATCAAGCCTAATATTTTAATAATTCCAGCCATTGGCTGTATAAAATAATTTTTTCCACTCCACTTTGGCAAAAACCATAGGCAAAAACCATGATATGGTTTGTGGGTTTGATTAGTTTAACGTGTTGTTCAAAACCTAAATAATAAAGAATTCTCTCTCCTTTCCTATATAAACTCACTCAATCTTCCATTCCTCTTCACTCAAACCATTTGGAGATTGAACAACCTCTTCCCTCCTCTCTCTAGAATCCTTCCAAGGTGCCCCAATCTCCCTAGAAGCCTCTCTCAAGTCTCTCCTAAGCCTTTGGGATCACACTTCTAAGTAAGGGATTTCTTCTTTTCTCATTTTTGTCCAAATTTCTTTTTGTTGTTATGCCCTTTTATTTTCAATTAAAAATGTTGGCATATGATTTCGCACCTCCCTTATACTTCCCTCCTTATGTTTGAATGATTAGAGACTCCTTTATCTCTCATTAATGCCTCACATGTACACATGTTACTATGCCAAAATTCTGTAAGGGATTTCTCTCTCCTCATTTACATTTAAGCAATTCTTTTATATTATGCATATAAATTCTATTAAATATGTTGGTACATGTATCTATATGACCCTCTTAATGTCTATTCCATGTCCATATGATTAGATACTCATTTATCTCTCATCAACCATTTTTATGAATTCTTATTTCACGTCGTTATGCTGCCGAATTTGTACTGCGATTTTCCAAACCAAAGTCATTGTGTGGTGAATACCATGCTCATTTCTCTATCAAAAGTATTTACCTTTAAGAAAATTTACTTATCAATTATATAGTTTTATGTGTGTATTCAACATTCCTTTATTGTGGAATAAATGATGATGTTGACTGATTCCATGTTATATGATCCATGTGACACACTTATGCATGAAATGAAATGATTAAGAAGGGTGTGTCCTGGTAGCGCTCCAATGCATTGGGTAAAGATTAATATCATGATACGTCAAGTGCAATAAGGGTTTACTCATGCTAATTCAACTTCAATAAGGGTTTACTCGTGTTAATTCAAGTGCAATGAGGATTTACTCATGCTCCATGTGCAATGAGTCTTAGATCATGCTAATATCATGTTAAATGTTGTTGTCACATTTCCATGTTATGATAATCATGTTATATCACGATTTTATGTTCATATTTCTCTTATGGTCTATTGATATGCCTATTTTATAACATGTATTATATTGTTCATGTTGTTCTTTGTTTACTCCTTTACTGGGCTTTGTAGAACACCCTTTCTCTTACATGTCCTCAGGTTATCTCATGCAATGTTAAGTACGAAAGAATGTTGCGGTCATGTAAGGGATACTTTCAATAGAGATATTGTTGTTTTTATGTCTTAAGTTATCATGTAATGTTCCTAATTTCCCAAGACACTAGACCTATCGATCCTCATAGCTGTCTTAAATGCAAGTTTATATAATGAATTATGTTTAAGTGTGTAATAAAGAGCAGAGTTGTTATAAAAGATCTCAGAAGAAGTCAACAGATTTTGGATATTGATCTATGGTTCTCATAGTACACTCCACTTGGAAATTAATACAATGTTTCATTCTAGAAAAAAGCACAACCAATTAAAATATCACTTCATTGGGAAGTTATTGGAGGAAAAAGTGCTAGATTTATAAAAGGTGGGTGGAGTTATAAATTCAGAAGGCATTATAAAAAGGGTTGTGTTATAGGATGTGTTGAGGTGGTTGTTTACCTCTGTTGGGTTGGGATGATAAGAAGCATGGTGGGGGATCCATGCTACTACAAAGGAAGACTAAGGAGTGAAAGAAGGTTTGCAGATGCTGACAGGGGACTTGGTGGTGGAACTGAGAAAATGATTTTCAAGTGGGAGATTGTTAGGTTCACCCATGTGAAAACCATTTTCTAACTAGGAATTAAATCTAACAGACTAAGAGATTATGAAATACTAACTTTCAATGCTCGTATGGAGATAGTGTCGTGGAAGGTATAATGTAAGGAAGTCCGAAAACAGGAAGATTGGAATCAAAGGAAGGAAACTAGAAGATACCCCTTAACTTAAAATAAAGGTGAAGTGAAAAAAAAGTGTGAAGGACTCGTGTGAAAGTAACTCTGGAAATACATAAAATTATTTCTAAAGGATTCCCCATGAGGTTTTGTGGTAAAGGGATGCGTAAGAGTAACTTTAAAAAATGTAAGAGTAAACTCATGAAAGTTTTAGAAGTGTGCACTTCTCACCAAAAGGAGGAGTTAGGGTGGTGGATGTCTTTAACCAAATGAAGGGATGTGTGCTAAGATTGAAGTTCAGTGAACACACCCACCATGATGATCAGAATATAGTGTTATAAGTTGCACCGTTTAGGATCCACTTTAAGTAGCAGGGTGGAATCAATTGTGATTTTACTAGATTATTTCATTGAAGTCATCTTTAATTCCTTGAATAAAAGTATTATGGAATTCCTGACGTGACCTTCATTTGATGCATTTTACCACATCTTTTTTGTCATTTTTTATATGTATTTAATGCCAAAATGACTTTAATTTAGTTAATAATAACTTTATGGTTAAATTATAATGGTTTCAGTAAATCAATGGAATTGTTATTAATAATTTTTTTTATTGTTTTATTCATCAAATTTGCATTCTTAGTATTATTTAATAATTTTTGTTGAATCATTATTTGTTTAATTATTATCTTTTATTAATTTGTTGAGTTTTATTTAATTTTTTGTTCTGGTACTTTATTTTTATTCGCTTTGTGCTTTTATTTCTAAAAAATTTAATAATTAATTATTGTATAAAATTTATTTAATTTCCTTTAAAATAATGAACGGGTTAAGCCAAGGACGTCGATTTTTCAAACGATATGGCCAGGACTCCCGTCGCCGAACCAGATCCGTTGTGGGAGCTGTGAAGAATCCCACCGCCGATGAATTTCCGAGACCTAGCAGGAGCTTTTTCTGTGAATCCGAGCAGCAAAATCATTGAATCCGACCACTGGAAAGATGCTGCCGCGAGTTTCTGGATGAACGAAGTCTGCACCACTCAAGATCGCTGGATGAAGAACAACCTCAGATCTGGTGTGTCGAGGAAGAATGGCCATCGCCGATCACCGAATCGGGTTTCCGGTTTGTTTGAATTCCAGATCTGAGGATGGAGGCGTCGGTGAGTTCGTAGGTTGATGATAACCTTACCCTTTTCACGCACCTGATTTCCGAGTTTGAGGCCGATTTAAGCCGAAGTAGGCCGACGATTGGGATTTTTGGATGCGGGTAGTCGAGCGTTTCCATTGAAGATGACCACAAGAAACCAGTTCAAATCTAGTGTGCTACCGAGTTCAATCGAGGCCGGAAAAGGTTTGTGCATCTTAGATCTAGGTCGAATGAGAAGAATCCGTGGTTGTGTCTGGATCCGAGCTTTGGTCGTTGAGTCGTCTGATTATCACCAATTGAAGATCAACCAATGAGCAAAGCTGACTGAGCCACATCAATGCACTGAAGAATGACGAGGGTTTTATAATATTGATAAGCTTGGTATCAAGATTTGGGAGAAGATGAACCTGCGACTGTTCTCTTTTCAGCACTGCGGATAAGGAATTTCGGATCCCATTTCTAGGGTGTTGAAGTTTTTGTGTTCGTTGATTTTTTTTGTGCAGGATTGAAGACAGTAGATTGGGAATCATTGCTCCTCATGGATGCGGGTGTATTATGTGAAGGGGTACACTGCAGATGTTGATGAAGGGAAGGTTGGGAACAACTGAATAATGGAGGCCATTGAGATGATGGTGACCTCACACAGAGAGGTGAGCGGAGAAATTAAAGTCGGTGTTTTGAGCAGGAAAATAAGAGGATTTTGACAAACAAATTTGGGGGACTCCATCATATTTTTGAGACTCGCTTTCTGAAATTCGGAGACGAACGCTCCGGAGTGAGAGTAGACAATTCCTTTGGAAGCACAGGCAGGCACTTCATCACACGGGAGAGGCGAAGCTGAAGCGAAGAGAAATAGACTTCGAATCGACCGATGAGGTTTTTTTCTCTTAAATTTTCTTCTATTGAATCCTAATTTCTTATGTTCGTGTTTTCCTTCCATTTAAAACATGCATTGTTTTTAATTGATCGGGGGTCTTGATTATTTTAGTTTATATTTTCAATCTTCATTTGTGCAATCTTTTTCAAATTAATTTCAATTTCTTGATTTTAACAATCGGATGAGTTTTTTATTCGACAAACTGCAAAATCAGTCAGTTTTTGGTCAATCTGCTCGATCTAGATTTTTTACCACATGTTTTAGAATGTTGATTTCAATTATCACTTTGCAAGAATTACAATTACTAAACATTTCCCCATAGGTGCAACGTAGTGGTTGCGCCTTGTGGTGGTATTTTTGGAGATTTCAGTTTCAAACCTCTCCACATGCAAATAGGTAGGATTTTTCATTTGTTTCTCCTCCCCTAATCGATGTAAAAAAAATTACAATTACTGGACAATTGATATTCTCTTGATATTCTTTTTTCATTTCTCTACACTTAAACATAGTTAGTTTTAACAAAATGAAAGTCACCGTTTTCACATATGTTCATATATTCTTTCATCACTTTCTTTCCACTATTTTAATAGTTTAGGACAACTAAATAATCTCTTAGATATCTCTATAACCTTCCATATGGATTGACCCTGTTTGTCGCAATCTCGTAGTGAGGAGTATAAATTTTTAATTTGATCGGCGCAACAATGATCACACCGCAATCAACTTCCCCCATGGATTTCTACTTGGCCCAAACCACCTAAACTTTTTGTGTTGTTATTTTTCCTTTGTTCCTTTCAATAATTATCTTGCATAAGTTCTTTTTTGGGTTGTTTCAAAAGTGTGTATTATAGTGTGGTGACTTAGACACAACTTGTATTCTAAGTTTTGATGAATTGTTGATATGAGTTCATTTTCGTACTTTGGTTCTACCTTGAAAGTTATGGTGGTATAAATTATAATGGTTTATTAGAATGTTGATTTCAATTATCACTTTGCAAGAATTACAATTACTAAACATTTCCCCATAGGTGCAACGTAGTGGTTGCGCCTTGTGGTGGTATTTTTGGAGATTTCAGTTTCAAACCTCTCCACATGTAAATAGGTAGGATTTTTCATTTGTTTCTCCTCCCCTAATCGATGTAAAAAAAATTACAATTACTGGACAATTGATTTTCTCTTGATATTCTTTTTTCATTTCTCTACACTTTAACATAGTTAGTTTTAACGAAATGAACTCGGTGTTTTCTTCGTCACCGTTTTCACATATGTTCACATATTCTTTCATCACTTTCTTTCCACTATTTTAATAGTTTAGGACAACTAAATAATCTCTTAGATATCTCTATAACCTTCCATATGGATTGACCCTGTTTGTCGCAATCTCGTAGTGAGTAGGAGTATAAATTTCTAATTTGATCGGCGCAACAATGATCACACCGCAATCAACTTTCCCCATAGATTTTTACTTGGCCCAAACCACCTAAACTTTTTGTGTTGTTATTTTTCCTTTGTTCCTTTCAATAATTATCTTGCATAAGTTCTTTTTTGGGTTGTTTCAAAAGCGTGTATTATAGTTTGGTGACTTAGACACAACTTGTATTCTAAGTTTTGATGAATTGTTGATATGGGTTCATTTTCGTACTTTGTTTCTACCTTGAAAGTTATGGTGGTATAAATTATAATGGTTTATTAGAAGCTTCATCAGACCCAATAGTTTTATACTCTCCATCTAACATGAGATTAGTTGAAGCTCTGTCTTACTTATGCATACACGTCCCACATGCTAATTCAATACGGGGAAAACTGGTTTTTTCGATAAGAATAAATCCCGCCGCAAATAGTCCGTCGAAGAGGTTATTTGAGACGGGAAAATCAACCCATCACAAATAACTAATTATTTGTGGCAAGACTAGACGCCCCGTCGCAAAAGATTACGCCCAGATTGGCGCACTTTGCGCGCTAAACCGCATGAAAGAATATTTGCGACGGGTAGGCACCGCCCGTCGCAAATACCGGGAGGCAGTAAACACTACTTGTGACGGGAGATCCCCCGTCGCAACTAGTTCGACCCCCAAATGGTATTTGCGACGAGACCCGTCGCAAATAACCGGCGGCGGTAAAAATCTATTTGTGACGGGATGTTGTCACGTCGCAAATAGTGTGTCAGCATGTTACTTTTTGTGACGGGGCCCATCGCAAATAACTTTTTAACCACCGGTGGTAATTAATGCAGCCGAATGTATTTGCGATGTGAATCTCGTCGCAAATAGTCCTGTCGCAACTAATCTAACTTATATATACCCTCATTCGTTTTTTCTTTCCTCTTCCGCAATTCATTCTTTTTCTGCTTCTCTAAACTCTAATTTTAGAGTAAAAATATTTTAGTGTTAGTTTTTTTTTTGAAGTTGTGAAATCGTTTACAATTATAAGAGATCAAATTTAAAGGTATTTAAGTTTTATTTAATTTAGTATTTATTTGATTTCTTTATATTAATTTTAATTATTGTTGATTAGTTGTAATTAAGTTAGATTTAAATTGTTTTGTCATCAGTATTTTTTTTGTAATAATAAAATTAAATTATTAGTACTAATTCTCAGTAATTAGTAATAATTAATAATTAGTAACGATAATTAGTAATGTATATAAATAATTAGCGGTAATTAGTAATTAGTACCTGTATTTTGCAGTAATTAATAATAATTAATACTAATTAGTAATAATTAGAAATAAATAGTAGTAATTAGAAAAAATAGTAATAAATATTTACAAATAGTAATAAATAGTAATAAATAGTAATAAATAGTAATAATTAGTAATAAATACTAATAAATAGTAATAAATACTAATAAATAACAATAAATAGCAATAATTGATAATAATTAGTAATAAATACTAATAAATAGTAATAAATACTAATAAATAGCAATAATTGATAATAATTAGTAATAAATACTAATAATTAGTAATAAATACTAATAATTAGTAATAAATACTAATAATTTGTAATAAATACTAATAATTTGTAATAAATACTAATAAATAGTAATGATTAGTAATAAATACTAATAAATACTAATAAATACTAATAAATAGTAATAATTAGTAATAAATAGTAATAATTAGTAATAAATACTAATAATTAGTAATAATTGGTAATAAATACTAATAATTGGTAATAATTAGTAATAATTAGTAATAAATACTAATAATTAGTAATAAATACCAATAAATAGTAATAATTTGTAATAAATAGTAATAATTATGAATAATTAGGATTAATTAGGAATAATTAGGATTAATTAGGAATAATTAGGAATAATTGGGATTAATTAGGATTAATTAGGATTAATTAGGATTAATTAGGAATAATTAGGAATAATTAGGAATAATTAGGATTAATTAGGATTAATTAGTCATAATTAGTCATAATTAGTCATAATTAGTAATTAGGAATAATATCAATTGTAATAAATTGTAATAATTTGGCACAATTTTTAGTTGATGGGTGAAACTCCTTTTTCTCAATGACTCTTCTCCTTTCAACTCTCACCGACTCGGAACATTATGAAAAATATGCTTGTACGTATGCATATCCAATCTCGTATGCACGAGTTTGAATATCCATTCACATGACCACATTTTTCATAATGTTTTCAGGTGATGACAGTTGCAAGAAGATGATTTATCGACAAAAAGGGGGTTCTTTTGTCCAACGGTTCATTTACTTGCATCTTTCTTACACTGAAATCACAATGAAGAATTTGCTCGGAGGTACGCTTATATATTCTCGTATGCACGAGAATGAATATGTGTACCTATCACGACCCGCCCCCCAGGGCCCGTGCCATGACTACCCCATTCCCGTCTTCCATAGGCCAGAGGCTGGCGACTAGCACCAAAGATGTATTTCCCTAAAACTGGGAGGGCATTGCCTTTATAACCTGTAAACACACACACAAACAAGCAAACAACTGGACGTAACACCAAGTAAACTATATAACAAAAGAGTGCTGAAATTAAAAAGGGGCCAGAATACAAGCCCACCAATAAAGGTACAAGTACAACTGAAATGCAATACAACTGAATAAAGAGAAAAGACAGCTACTGGATCGTCCTCTGAGGTTCCTACCTGAAGGGTAGGTATAGATCGCCTCCTCAACACTCCTCGCCCGTTCGTCTCCTCTGTGTACCGACTCGTTGTAAGGTCCTTCTCCGGGTGCCGTCTAGTCCTGGTACTCTCAACCTCAATCAGTGTTGTTCATCGTCTGCATCCAACACAATAAGGTGCGGACAAAGCCCATGCATGGGTGAGTATAATGATACTCAGTAGGGACCTCAAGACCCTCAAGGTCTCACAAAATCCACCAAGGATAAACCAAAAAGTATGAAATCAACAGATAACCTTACTTAGGTATATGCCCATACATATACCTAAGTTATCAAGTGATCCATCTCAATCATGAGGAAAACACAGAAAAAAACTGACTCAGCTCAACCAGGATTTTATTCTAGGGGTAGTATCAAGTAACATCCCCAGTCAGATTGTTGAAACCTCGACTGCTGGATAACTCCTCTATCGAGTACAGTAGGTCCGCCACGACACCAAGTGCGCTCCCCACTAACCTTGAACTGCTGAGGTACTCCTCCTATCGAGTGTTGTGGATTTGCTGCGTCACCAAGCGCGCTCCCCACCGTGGGTCTGCCGCATCACCAAGCGTGCTCCCCCTCATAGCCTGCTGAGTTATTCCTCCTGTCGAGTATCGTGAGTCTTCCGCGACACCAAGGCGCTCCCCACTGTGGGTCTTTCGCGACACCAAGGCACTCTCCACTAGGCTAGTAGAGTCACTCCGAATCAAAACGGTCAGCAGTTGTCATGTCTCAGCCATCTACTAGGTCTCTGCACTACGCTCGCTCGTCTCAGGGAGGATCCGCTCCACGAGCTACTGATCGATACTCCAATTGTCATGAAGTCCAACGAAAAAGTATCTCAAAGGTTCGTCATGTCATAGGGGTCTCAATGCAACAGACGGCGCGTCAATCGGACGCTCCTTCTGTGAGTTATTAGCCTTTTAGTTCCAGAGGACCGATTGGATTCATGCACGATCCAATCTGACCGTATCTCAACTATACCCCAAACTCCAGTGGGGTATACTCAAATGGACCGTCACACTTCAAAATTTCCAGTGCCATTAACGGTTCGTCAAACGGACGTCCGGTGCCAAAGATATGGCTGAAGGAGCGAAATTGGGTCATAGTGGGCCCCAGTCCGACCTGGCCCGATCCAGACTAGGCTGACCCGGTTCAGGTCAACCCGACCTGACCTCTTGGGTCTGGCTCGGCCCGTTGTGCGGGCCAGCCCGCTGGGCCCAACCCAGTAGGCCGTGAGGGGCAGCGGAGAGCCGTGAGGGCGTGGACCGACTGTGGGTCGGCGCGAGGGCGGTTCAGCTCGGAGGGCGCCGCGAGGGTGGCTCGACCCGAGGCGCGTGGCCGGTTCGGCTCGGAGGGCTGTGGGGGTGCGGCTCGGCTCGGGGACTGAGGTGGCGCGACCGGGGCCGGTTCGGCCAGCGGGTGGCGCGACCGGAGCCGATTCGTCCGGGAGGCTGGAGCGGCCGGGGGTGGCTCAGCCGACGGATGGAGCGGCCAGGGTGGCTCGGTCGGGGCGCGGCGCGGCTGGGGCCGGTTCGTCCGGGAGGCCAGAGCACTGCGGGGGCGGTGCGGGTCACGGTGGTCGCAGGTGGTGGCGCTGTTGCTTTCGTCGCCTTCCTTCATTTCGAAGAAAACCACAAAGAAGAACGGTGGAGGGGGTCGGGCCATGTTAGTTTGGCCCGCACCCTTCGCTTTTAGAGTGGTAGCATACGGTTCACAAGAACGAAGCAAAGAATGCCAACCATGATCTTCCATAATTTAATCATTCCCAATCCCGCACAAGAGAAGAAGAGAGTTCCTGGAAAGTGATAAACAAAAAGCATTAAACCCCTACCTCAGGTTGATACATCAACGGAGTCACGAGGAAGAAGACGAAGTTGTCATCGTTCATCGCGTCCGCCACACACTTCCAATCCCAAGCCCGTGCATCGGTTCGTCGTAGATGAGGACGTCCCACGTCAGAAGAAGTCCTGAGGAAGAAAGTCGAAGGAGGTCAGCATTCTTCGTTGGGGAGCGCGTTCTTCGTTGGATGGAGTAATCCTCCAAGTTTTGGGTGCCGCGTCACTTTACTAGCGCTTCGTCGCTTGGTGAAGCCGTCCCAAATCCTCCTCCCAAGCTCCATATATATAAGAGAGGGGGGTAGGTAGGTAACGATCATGGAATTTATGACGATTCATTTATTAGGAACCTTCTTAAATTTAAACGACGCTGTTACTTAATTTAAAAAGGGGGAAACCAATTAACTAAGTTGACATAATTAAAGGTATGTGCGTTGACACAATTAATGTGGATGAAGTCGAGATGCTCCTCTACATTAATGAGGGGGGTTGAGAGTTTCTCTCAATTAAAGGGGGGTTTAGTCCCGGTTGGTCCCCACCACCATAACCTCTCATGGGAGGTTATGGTTCGGGTGGTCCCCACCACCATAACCTCTCATGAGAGGTTAAGGTCTAGTGGCCCCCACACCTCAACTTCCACATGGAGGTTTAGTTCCGGTGGACCCACCTCCCAAAACCCACATGGGTGTTGCAAATAAAAATAAAAATGTCATACACTTTTATTTTTATTTTATTCTTATGTGAACAACCCAAAAACTAACTTTCACCCTCGATTAACTGTCATCGAGGTGAAAGTCTTCTTAATCGAAAACTGGCACTGCGAGTTCAACGGTGCCCTCAGATTTCAATTCCGAGCACTGGTTCAAAAGTTAGAAAAATTCGCTCGCACATTTACTGAACGTACCTGAAATAAAGTTCAGAAATTCATTATGGGCACTCCGGGCCTTGGAATCACGCGCTGTCAATTTTCACGGACTCGTAAAATTCCCATTTCTTTTAAAAAAAATTGCATGGAAATTCCGGGCCTTTACATTCTCCCCACCTCACGCTTTACGTCCCTGTAAGCCACAACTCAAACTAAGGGAACACGTGGGGGTACTGAGCACGCATATGATCCTCCCGCTCTCATGTGCTCTCCTGGAGTTCCTGTGCTGCCAGTGAATGCGCACTAATGGTATCGACTGTCCATGAAGGACCCACTCTTGTCGATCCTCAATCTCTATTGGAACCTCTGTAAAAGTCGCCTCATCGTCGATGTCCAGCTCACCATGGTCGATGATGTGAGAAGGGTCGTGCACGTATCTCCTCAGCTGGGATATGTGGAAGACGACGTGCACCCGGTGCAACTAAGGTGGAAGGGCTAAGCGGTATGCCATCTCGCCAACTCTACTGAGGACCTGAAAAGGTCCGATGAACCTCAGAGATAACTTGCCGCCTCGACCAAATCTCCGCAAACATCATCGAGGTGAGACCCATATAAAGACGCGGTCGCCATCCTTGAACTCTAGAGGTCTTCGTCTCCTGTCGGCATACGACTTCTGTCTGCTCTGTGCAATCTTCATTCGCTCCTGGCATGTCTGTCTCCGCCTCGGGTGCCCCGCACAACCGACTCTAAATCATGCGGTCGTCCACCTGTAGGTCCGGTCCTCTTGGTCCAGATGAAGTAGCTCCTGATCTCCCGCCTGAGTCCCTGCTCGAAGGTCCAGACCCTGAAGAATGGATCATGCACCGTATCGGTGGAGTAGCGTGAGAGGTCTGTGAACCTTGCGGAGTAATGAGCTATAATTATGATGTCCTGCTGCAGATGAAGTAGCTCCTATATGTGCACTGCGTGAAGAGTTGTTGCGCCCCGGGCCCGGTTCGACCGGGAGGCCGGAGCGGCCGGGGGTGGCTCGGTCGGCGGATAGCGTGGCAAGGGTGGCTCGACCGGGGCGCGGCTGGGGTGCAGCCTAGCGCGGCGCGGCCGGGGCCAGTTTGTCCGGGAGGCTGGAGCGTCGCGGGGGCGGCGCAGGTTGTGGTGGACGTGGGTGGTAGCGTCGTTGCCTTCACCGCCTTCCTTTATTCCGAAGAACACCACAAAGAAGAACGATAGAGGGGGGTTGAGCCATGTTAGTTTGGCCCGCACCCTCCGCGTTTAGAGTGGTATCATACAGTTCACAAGAACGAAGCAAAGAACATCAACCATTATCTTTCATAATTTAATCATTACCAATCCCGCACAAGAGAAGAAGAGAGTACCTGGAAAGTGATAAACAAAAAGCATTAAACTCCTACCTCGGGTTGATACGTCGACGGAGTCGCGGGGAAGAAGACGAAGTTGCTGTCATTTGTCACGTCTGCCACACACCTCCAATCCCAAGCTCGTGCGTCGGTTCGTCGTAGATGAGGACATCCCACGTCGGAAGAAGTCCCGATGAAGAAAGTCGGAGGAGGTCGTCGTTCTTCATTGGGGAGTGTGTTCTTCGTTGGAGAGTGTAATCCTCCTAGTGTTGGGCGTCACATCACTTTACCAGCTCTTCATCGCTTGGTGAAGCCGTCCCAAATCCTCTTCCCAAGCTCCATATATATAGGAGAGGGGGTTATGTAGGTAACGATCATAGAATTTATGACTGTTAATTTATTATGAACCTTTCTAAATTCAAACGACGTTGTTACTTAATTTAAAAAGGGGGCAAACCAATTAACTAAGTTTGCACAATTAAAGGTATGTGCATTGGAACAATTAATGGGGAGGAAGTCAAGAGGCTCCTCCACATTAATGAGGGGGTTGAAATTTTCTCTCAATTAAAGGGGGGTTTAGTCCCGGGTGGTCCCCACCACCATAACCTCTCATGGGAGGTTATGGTTTGGGTGGTCCCCACCACCATAACCTCTCATGAGAGGTTAAGGTCTGGTGGTCCCCACACCTCAACTTCTACATGGAGGTTTAGTTCCGGTGGACCCCACCTCCCAACACCCATATGGGTGTTGCAAATAAAAATAAAAATGCCACACTTTTTTTTATTTTATTCTTACACGAAAAAACCCAAAAACCAACCTTCACCCTCGACTAACTGTTGTCAAGGTGAAAGTCTTATTACGCGAAAACCGATGCTACGAGTTCAATGGTTCCCTCATATTTTAATTCTGAGCACCAATTAAAAAGTTAGAAAAACCTGCTCGCACGTTTATTGTTCGTACCCGAAATAAAGTTTAAAAATTCATTCCGGGCACTCCGGGTCTCAGAATCACGCGCTGTCAATTTTCACAGGCTCGTAAAATTCCCATTTATTTAAAAAAATACATGGAAATTCTGGGTCTTTTCATTACCTCTGAGCAGATTCTTCATTGTGATTTCTGTGTGAGATAGTTGCAAGTAAATGAGCCATCAGACAAAAGAGTAGCCGTCAATCCACTGTAAATTTTGTCGCCCATAATTAATGATAATTATTTATCTTATTTTTTTGGATAATGTTTTTCTAATTTCAAATTATTTAAAAATAGTAATTATTTTATATTTTGTAGAAAAATATGGAATAAGGAAGTCGACGACAGTCATTATTAGATGATCGTGCTTGGATAAATCAGCGCAGAAATCCAAAATAGTTATGGTTTAAATCCTGTATATATTGAGGGTGTTGAAGCTTTCTTATCATTTGCATCATCAAAACCAGAATTTGTTTCAGAAGACACAATTAAGTGTTTTTATAAAAAATGTGATCTAAGAACGTTTGACACATTTGACAAGGTTGAGACATATCTTGCGGTTTGGTTTTCATCCATATTATGTTTTTTTGGTATCAATACGGTGAACGCGGTTCTAGAGAAGATACTAATAACTTGATTCTGGATCCATTACGGTTTCAAAATTTAGTACATGATGTTGCAGGTCCATCTGTTCAACAAACTGAAACTCAGGATGATATTGATTTAACTTCTGAGTTGGCACCATCTGAATTTTACGAGTTGTTCAGGTCTGTTGAAGATGCATTATATCCTGATTACAAGATAATCAAATTTGAAGTGGTTACAAAATTTATGGATATTAAATCAGATAATGCAATGTCAAACAACTGTTTTGATCCAATATTTTCTTTGGTTAAAACACTGTTACCGGAAATAAATGTGTTGCCTACAAATTACTATGAGAGCAAGAGGCTGGTTCGTAATCTGGGCCTTAGTTATTGGAAGATTCATGCATATGCAAATGATTGTATCTTATATTCTGGTGAAAATTAGTCGTTTGATATTTGTCACACATGTGGACAATCGAGGTATAAAGAAGTTCAACCGGGGAAGTCTAAATCGATTTTTGTAAAACAGTTGAGATATTTCCCCCTTACACCTAGGTTGCAACATTTATTTATGTCTCAGAATACAGCGTCAATGATGTCATGGTACAAAACTAAGATTTCAACCAATAAAATCTTGAATCATCCATCTTATGGCGATTCATGTAAACATTTTGACTTACTACATCCGTTTTTTGCTTTAAAAGCTCGGAATGTGCGGGTCTTTTTACTGATAGTTTCTGTCTGTTTGGTTCTTATGGTAGTTAGTATTCATGTTGGTTTGTCTTTATAACTCTGTACAATTTACCTCCATGAATGTTGATGAAGGTTCCTTATATCTTTTTAACCTTATTAATCTCAGGAAACCTAAAAAAGAATATTGATGTTTATTTGAATCCATTTATTGGTGAGTTAAATTCATTGTAGAGTAATGATGTTAGTACATATGATGTTGCTGCAAAACAAAATTTCATATTAAAATCTGCATTGATGTGGACGATTAGTGAATTCTTGGCATATAACATGTTATCCGGCTAGAGTACACATGATTTGAAATCATGTCCTTACTGTATGAAAGACAAGAAAGGAACAAATCTCATTTCAGAAAAGACACAATTTAAAGGGATGAATCTTCAAAAATGATCTCATGTACAGAGTTAAAATCAGTTGTATTTTCATTACATCCTATCACATTTGGACTAACAGTAAACCAACAAAAAATTCATGGATTTGGGAAAAAACATAATTGGATAAAATAGAGAATTTTTTGGGATCTTCTATATTGGTCTGATGTGTTGGTCCGCCACATGTTGAATGTCATTCATATTGAGAAGAACTTTTTTGATAATTTACTTCATACAATTGTGGATACACCAGGTAAGACCAAATATAATGTAAAGACACGATTAAATCTTGCCCAAATTTATAGACGATCGAAACTTGAACTATTTCAAAATGTTAGATCACAGAAGTTAATGAAGTCAAAAGCATATTATACACTATCCAAATAGAGTCGCTTATTATTTTGTCAGTAGATTACAGATTTGAGATTTGAGACTTTCAGATGACTATGATTCCAATTTGGGCAGATGTGTTAAGAATGATCATATTACCGGATTAAAGTAATGATTGTCATGTTATAATGGAAAGACTTCTTTCGATTGGATTTAGAGGTTTATTGAATTATATGATTTGGGATTCGATAACAGACATATAATATTTTTTTCGAGACATTTGTGCAGCGACAACAGACTATGATGCACTAAGTAAACAAAAAGATGTTGTAATTATATGTAAATTGGAAAAAAAAATTTTCCTCGACTTTCTTTGATTCAATGGAACATCTGATATTACATTTGCTACATGAAGCTAAATGTGGAGGTCCAATACAGTTTCGATGGATGTACTCATTCAAGAGATGCATGCATAAATTGAAGAAAAAAGTAACCTAACAAAACATCAGTTGAATGCTCAATTGCAGAAACTTATTTGCAAGATGAAATTGCTTTTTTCTGCTCATTATTTTGAATCTGAATATCCCTCAAAACACAACCACATGAGACAGAACGAGGGGAATGTTGATGATAAAATGGACAATCAATTATCAGTTTTTAATCTTTCAGATCTTGGATTCAGTGGAGTTCATGAACGATGACTTTCAAATGATGAACATCAGATAGCTCATAAATATGTTCTACTCAACTGTGAAGAAATGACATCATTTGTACTATGAGTGCTTCTATCACTTATTCTATAATTTATGTTATAGTAAGCAAACTTATTTTATTTGTAGGTTATATGATAATGATATCAATAAACAGCTTTCACAAATTACAGCAGCTGCTCTTGAAGAACGCAAACGAAAAAAATTCTCAATGGTTTCAAAAACTGGTAACATAAATTATTGATGCTTTAACATATCAATTCAGTTTATTATTTATTATATTGATAATTGTTTTACAAAATTTCAGGTGTCTCAACATGCTGATAAAATTGATAAACGACTGTGCATATTGAGTAACCCACCATCCAAAATGGTTAAATCTTATAATGCATATGTGTTGAATGATTTTCGATTTCATACACGTGCATATGAGGAATCAAAAAAATAATGAATAGTGGAGTTTGCTTTAGAGGATCTCATTGTAGATAAACTAAAGTTGACTTTTATGGCATGCTGGATGAAATTATTGAACTGTGTTATCTAGGGAAAAATTGCATAACAATGTTTAAATGTCGGTGGTTAGATACTGATAGAGGTTTGCATGTTCATCCGATTCATTGAATTGTCGATATTAAATATAAAAGTTTTCTTGCTGTAAATGAACTATTTTTACTGGCTCAACATGTACATCAAATATATTACGCAAAGTACCATGTTACTTCAAGAGACATGAGTGATTGGTGGAGCATAATAAAAATGAAATCTCAAGAAAATCAGTTTACTCAAATTGAATGTCGTTCCGATGAAGTACAATGAATTGAAATTTTTCAAGAGACTACTCAAAATCTCTCTTTTTCATAAAGAGACATGAATATCGATGATGACATCTCACAATTAAGGGTCTATGGTGAAGATGATGTTAATGATGTTCCAAATGGATTTGAAATGATAAGAGATGATGGAACTGAAACTCATATGGATATTGATGACGCTGATGATGAATATGAAGACATTGACATCGTCAGATATGAAGATGATGATGAAGATGAACATTGACACAGTTAAATGCTGGTTATAATCATAACTAATATATATCTATATGTAATAGTTATTTTTAACTATCTGCTAACAACAATCATTTTGTGTTTTAGATGAACCCTTATCTATTTCGTGAGTTGGAAGAGGCTGAGTTACCTTTAGATGAGGAGGATTTGAGATCATCTGTCCCTCAGCCTACTGGCGGTTCAGGGGGTACGCGGACGGGGCGCGGTCTTACGGGACTGATGATTCTTGACCCTATCTATGAGCGACGTCCACGTCTTGGTTTCGATCCACGCACACGGAGGTATGATAACCTGTGTATTTTAGTTAGCTTTTATTAATTTATTTATATACTAATTGTTTGATTATTTGTTCTTTTTTCACAATTTTGCACATGTAGCTGTTGGACAGAGGAACGTTATCTTACGCAATTATTTTTCTCAGTCATTGATCACATGAGAATAGATTCCCATTGATGTGCAGCTTGGAATGTTCAATCATTGACTGGTACGTAAACAAATAATATTTATTTAGAAATTTATTTCATTAATAACTTGATATTATAAATTATTTTTAGGGTTTATGGTATCTTATTGATGATAACATGCGTGACGCTATCCATGAGGCATGAAAAATGTCTATGCGTGAGCGTTTCCGTCAGTTTTTGCACAATTCGAGAAGGACAGTCATTATGAAAGCAGGGGTGATAGTATTTGATGATTCATGTAGAGCCCACCGACCAGAGTACATTTCATCTCACGTTTGTGATGAATTATGTTCACACTGGTTGAGTGGTGAATTTCAGAGGAGATCTTAATTGGGCTGACAGAACAGGGGGAGACATGAGGTGACACATCGAGCTGGTAGACGTACATTTAGTACGCATAGAGAGCATCTGATAAGTATCTTTTTTAAATATTTTATATAACATTAAATATAAATAGTTTATTTTATATTCATATAGGCATTCGAGCATCCCGATATTAAGAAGTAAGATGTTTATCGAATGATGTACAACGATCCAGCTACTGGAGAGATTAGAGGTGATCGCCAACGTCAGATTGTGGTTAGTATTATTTCTTTTTCAGTTTGAAAATTAACTGTATATAATATTTTCACTATTTTAATTTCAAATTGGAACTGAAGGAGTCATATGAGGTCGCGACCTCTCAGACACGGGTTGAGAGTCAGGCCGAGACGACTGATCAGACTAGTACCCACCATTTCGATGAGGCAACATGGATGCAGACGACCTAGTATGCCTCCGAGAAGGGCCAAATAGTTGGTATTGACTCTCATTTGACTTCTGGGACTAATTTGGATATTGTTGCGGTGTTGACGTCCAGCTTGAGAGGAGCTCGTGAAGAGACATCATCTTCTGGCTCACAGTATCATGAGTAGTTGTGAACTCAAACTTATTAGCATATAGAGAGTTTGCAGAAGCAGTTGAAAGAGATGCGTCAGCAGTAGCAACAACAACAGTACGAGGATAATATGCATCAATGGCAGCAGTAGCAGCAGCAACAACATGAGAATATGCGTCGATGGCAGCAGCAGCAGCACGAGCAGATGAAGTACATGTGTCGTCTGACTCGTAGTTTAGAGATGGAGTTTTCTCCACCATCTTCTCCAGCTCATCCAGAAGACTATCTCTCTTAGTAATTTTTTTTGTTCTGTTAAAAACATTTGAATTGAACATTTGTCGTAATATGAACTATTTACAGTTTTTGTATTTTATATTAGTGAGAATATTGCATAATTTATTTTTTTAAGTATTTTAATATTTTAATATTTATTATTAGTATTATATTTTTTAATGTTTATTTTACTAATAATAATAATAATATTATTTTATGATTTTTTTATATTTTTTTGCGAATATTGAGAATTTTAATATTTATTATTATTATTATTTTAATAATATTAATAATATTTTTTCATTAATCATAATTTTTTATTAAGTATTTGCGACGGGGTCTTTTGCGACAGGACCCCGTCGCAAATAGATTATATATATATTTTTTTAAACTTATTTGCGACGAGTTACTTTACTGTCACAATTTTTTTGCAACAAACTCGTCGCAATAGGTTTAGGTATATATAACATATATAAACAGAGCTATTTGCGATTGGACAACGTATCTGTCGCAACTACTTTTTGTGACGGGTCTGTCGCAACAGGTTCTTGTATATATAATGTATTTAATCGGAGAGCTATTTGTGATTCTGCAATGAGCTATTTGCGATGAGACCCTATTGCAAACAAGTCTTTTCGATGGGATCCCGTCGCAAATAGTCTGTTGCAAATAGATGAAATTCCAGCAGTGATTTCACTCGTTGGTGAGCATAAACCATGTCCCATATACTCGAATATACATCATTTTACATTGATATATATTTGCCCATGCTCGAGTCTTGGATAACAAGTGTATCTATAGAATGATGTTAGAATATATAGCTCTTGGATCAGTATTGTGATGATAAATTAATGGCTAGATCAAGTGTTAATAAATACATTCACTAATGTAGAGTGGACATATATCACAAACTCAAACCATGTCTAGTGTTACTTGATTAAATCCCTTTATGGCATAAAGTTGTCCATATCCCTATCCACCTACTTTCTTATCAAGTTGTACTCCCTATATTTATCTACGACTATTAGGATCTGGTGGTGGTAGATAAGGATCGAAGCATCATCTACTCCTAGATCCTCTATGAGCTCCTTCAAATCCATATGCGAGTGGACCACGACAACTACCATGAGAAGGTCCTTAGTCCCTGCACTACCTCTATCATGGGGGTCCATCGACAATACCATTCTAGTGACGAATACCCAATTGGTATGTCTTATT
The DNA here is from genome assembly GCA_963277665.1 of Viscum album. Lineage (NCBI taxonomy): Eukaryota > Viridiplantae > Streptophyta > Magnoliopsida > Santalales > Viscaceae > Viscum > Viscum album. Next base: position 695,211,611 of record OY728132.1, on the reverse strand, counting down.
CCATGTAACCACATCCACCACATAAATAACTAACCATACCTTCGTGCCGAATTGACTTCCCTTGAGAACTAATGGTCATAAATCCTTGTGATTACTTTTTTATATACTATTTTCACCTGTAACATCTAGAGGACTAGTGTCCAATGGTAGCGGTTAGTGAATCTGACTCATGATAGAAAGTATCACATCAGTCCCAGGTTTATTCTCACCTAGGAAATTCTCAATAACCATCACCCACTCTAGTACTCTCGAGTAGGAGGGAATTAAAAGTGGTACTACTCTAGCTTATATCTCCTTCCTAAGACCTTGATAGAACTTGTGAGGTTTGATAAATCCATCTTAAATCATGTATAGGGTATGCCACATGAAATATATAAATCTTGAGGCATACTCCATGATTGACAAGTTGTCATGTTGGGGGTCTTGTAGCTCTGATACCCAAACCATCCTCTATATCATAGGGTAGTACTTTACTCTGAACAATTACTCGAAATCTACCTAGAGCACAGTCACCTCATCGTATATGTTAGTAATTAGGCCCTATTAGTGGATCACTATACCCTGGAGGATACTTGATGTATATGTTAGTAATTAGGCCCTATTAGTGGATCACTATACCCTGGAGGATACTTGATGCTAACACCACCCTTTAATCTATCGGTTTTATCACTAGGTAGATCATCCTAGCCACCACCTCAAGTCAATCCTCAATAGCCTAATGATTAGGTTCACCTCAAAACCTGAGTGATCTCTAACGCTAAAACTCATGAAACTCCTCTAACTGTAAGATAGTATCATCCTCCTAAACAAGATTTTATCTTCCATAAAAATTTTAGTGAAGTTCCTCCTACATGGGTCCTTGAACTAATCCTTCATCACTCAATTGATAGGCGATGTGTAGTATAGAAATGAGTGCTAGTACATCCAGATTTTACATCTAGATCCTAGCTAGTGGTCTATGGGGAGACAACATCAAATTTTATGAGAAGGGTCCATATTCAAAAATGAATTATAATAGATCATAGAAAAACATTGTTATATTGGTTTTTAGATGAAGTCTCATGGGTGTCGGTCACCAAACTCCATCCTTAAGATAGATCTCACTCTAATTCTGACATGATTTGTCCTGAAAAACCCCCACCATGGTTAGTGATAAAGCCAAGTGCACCACCCCAAGCCTACCTTCAGTAGGTCAGAGGTTGATGAATAGAATCAATAAGGCATACCACATCATGTGAGGAATTTTCTGAAAAGTACCAGGAATGAAAACTCATATTTCTAAACCATGATATATCCAATGTACATTCACCACCAGAAGTGTAAAGCCCTAAACTCACACTTACAGATTCAGTGAAAAAAATGATGTGTATTTTTTATAAAATACAATTGAAAAATAAACATAACATTTTACATTCCATGAACTTTTTTGGTCTAGATTTTGTAGAATTAGACAAAAAAATACAATATAACAGAGTTGTACAAATATTTATTGAATTGCCTTCGCATGGGCGGCCTCCTTATATGAAACAAACATCATTTGTAAAAATTATTTTGAAACATAGTGTGAACATTAATTTTCCCAGTAAGAGGTTTCTAAAAATCATTCTCAAATAATTTTCTTTGAAAACTATATATATATATATATATATATTTGAAATCTTTTATCAAATAAATCATTTGATAAAATAAATACTTGAAAAAGGTTTTTTGAAATATTTAAACATTTCCTAAATATCCATAATAAGTACATATTATTTTGAAAACCATTTATTTTCCAAAATATTAATCTTTTGAAATACTTATTTTGATTTTTCCTTCTTAAAAATAATAACTTTAATGGATTATTTATGATACTTAGCAGACCATAAGAAAAACCATGTGGACACTTAGTTGTATCACATGTAGAGCAGAATTCCCTTGAGGTCGTGGGTTTACTCCCCATATCATATCATATCATTCGATACTCTAGTGTCATAATTAAGAAAACATTTTAATGGTCCTATCTTTCTCACTCATAACCCCAAACGATAACTGTAATGACCCTGACACTAGTAGCCTAAAGCTAGTGTCTTATTTTATTACATTGGTACTATGAACAAGTTTGTGCATCCCAAAGGATTGAATGGTTTAGTAACTTTGGAAAACCAGATACAAACTTAAGTTTTACTTTAAAACTTGAAGGAAAAAACAACATAACAACTCCATTGGAAACATTCATAAACTTCTAGATTATCCCTACATTTCATTCATAATATGCGTCTTCACACCCAGAGGAAAAAATAAAACATAAGAACGAGGTGAGCTTTGATGCTCACAGTAAGGGTAAAAAATACAACAGTAGCTATCACAAATAAACATAAACAATAAGACATGATGAATAATTAAAAACACATGCCATTAAAACATAATCTTAAGTATAATATGATAGTGATAGGAATAAAAGGTGACTGAATATTGTCATATAAATAATCACATGAGAATAAAACTTAACCATGGATACTCAACATGTATTTGATTTATTATAATTTTATTAAGTTCATTTATTGACTTTTTGATGAGTTGTAAGATTCAATTTCGACGTTTGGGAGTGTTCGTTTCCTTGGTTTTCATGATTGGTTCACCTGTATACATGTACGAAAGATCATGTAAAATGAGAATAATTATCCAGAAATGAAATTATATGTTATTAATGAAATTTCATAAGATTGAATGGTCTTATATGTCATTTTTCCATATATGAGGATGATTCATTAGATAAAATCTTAATGATAACCGTTTGGATTATTTTGGTGTTTTTTTGATAATCACGCACTAGTTTTGTTTTAAGAATTAATATTATGTATATATACTGGTTTCAGAACATTAAATAAATTTTATCAAATATATTAAATTTTTTTAACCATAAAAAGGTTTTTATTACCAGTTTTGAAGGTGGAATTGAAAAATCAAAACTTATCTTCTACGAAGTCGGTAAATTAGCACATCACGGACGGTGTTTTCATTTTTAGAATAAAAAAGGGGAAGAGAAAAGAATTGAGGGTGGATATCCCATTATCATAACAACATTCTAATATATATAAGATACTTGAGTTATCATGCATGTTTGGATAGAAGATGTAAGGAAATGATAAGAAAAGAAAAAAAAATTAAAAGAAAAATAAGAACGAAAGAGAATCTTACCTCTTGAATTCTTATCCTTGAGAACCTCCTTAAATAACTTTGAAATGGTATTTTGGGTGAGACCAGAAAGACCAGAACATGGAGGAGAGGTTTGATAGAGGGATTAGAAAGAAATTGGACAAGCTTCAAGACTTAAGAGGTGTGAGGAGAAGTGGTGGTGAGTGGTGATATTTATAGTAGATGAGAGAAGTGTTTTTTGATTATTCTATTCATTATTTATTATTTTGACTCAAGACAATAAATAATGATAATTTTTGTGACTAAATACAGTAACTAGTGCATGTGAGTTCGAACGAATGGTGTTTATATCATCATACATCATCTATGACTCAACTATTTTAGAAAAATCCCAAAAATTCATCCTAACTATTTTTCTATGGGTAGAATTCAAAAATGAACTCCATTTTATGAAAATAATTTTCTAAATATGAGAAATTTAATTTTTAAATAAATTTATCATTTACTCAAAAAATATCGATTTCAATATTATAACTGTTTTTATAACACTTTGAAAAATTCATTATGGTCTCATAAAATTATCTTATAATAATAAGACAATAAAATATTAATTTATGAATCTATTTAATGAAAATAAATTGTCTTTTAAATTATTATATTAATTATAAAATTGTAAATGAACATTTATGTTTCACAAAAATATAAACACTTAATTTATCATTTTTAAAACATTTATTTAATTATTCCAAGACATAAATATACCATATTTTCATTCATAAGATACATAAATTTTATGTATATTTTCATAGGGGAGGTTACTATTAATATCATAAATATACTAATATAATGAAAATGATAGTTTTATAAAAATTGGGATTTTCACTATTCGTTGAAAAATAAACATTTTCAGAAAAATACCAAAATTTCACCTTAAGATAATTTTGACATTTGGATTTTAAAAATAAATTTTATTTTGTTCAAATAAATTTTTAAGTGTCAAAATTTTGTTTTAAAACAATTATTTCATTAAAAGGTGGTAAAACTACTATTAGAAAAATATAGCTTTTTAATGCGTAAAATTGGATTCATTCTTTTCTTATGCCTATAAAATCATTTGGATGAATGTAAAAAAATTTCATTAAATATATAATATATAAATTTCATTAATAAAATCCATTCCCTCCAATTTAACGGGTAGATTATAATGACCATTTTAAAATAATGATATGAAATTGTACTTTGAAAAATCAAAGGGCAATACATCAAAATTCCCTTGTGGGAAACCCACATTGGAAGTAGGATTAATAAAATATTCTCTTAATAAGAGGGAATATTCTCTTAATAAGAGGGAAAGAGAAACACAAAGGTTACCAAATAAACTAGGTATTCGAATAAGATAACATTAGTACGAAGTGAAAATATGGACATTAAAGAATAATATAACTATGAATTTTTTATGGTGAGTGATGGAGAACATGATCATTAGAAATCTAACCTTCACAAAACCATAAATTTGGGATCGGTTAAAATACTTTTGATTTACTCAAAAATAAAAGTAAACAAATAATTTTTTTATTTCAAAATATTTTTCCTAGAGTTGAGGGATTCTTTTAATATTCAGATAAGAACTTGATAAAATAAACTTATTTGATTACTTTTTATGTCATAAACATAATATCATCCTTTGGTTATGCTTCGATCTTTTTTTACTTCACCCCTTACGCTTAGAAATGAATGTTCAAGATGATTTTTTCATGCCTCAAACACTTTTAATGAATCATATTGTCCTTGAGTCATTCCTTTTACCTTTAAATGTTTACTAAAACCAAAAATTATAGCAAAAGTTATCAATAAAAAATAATTTCCAAAGTTTAACCCGTTTCATTCCCTAAGTAGTTAATCTTAAGACTCATCTAAAACTTGTCTGTCCACATTCAACAGCCAAAAAAATTTAGAAGGTCGCTAAATTTCTAAAATCAAATTAACATAAGATTCCCCAAATAATGTAGCTCTTAATCCCATATATGAATACCTTTATCACCTTAAAACCTTAATGTAAACAATCATTCTTACGTACTATAGTACAATCTTTATATATCTCATGATTCTTATAACCAAAGAATTATTGATAAAATACTCAAATAACATAATTTTTGAATCCAAACACAAGCATATTATTCATTCCTCTTTGTATAAGGTAGTAACATAAACTCGACTATAATCCATTATCTTCTTTTTTGGTATATTCCTTTGACGCTTGAGACATTGATTTACGTGGTGTCTCATCTCCTTGTAGTTGAAGCACTGAACATTGGAAAATTATTTCATGTCCTTACAATCATGAGCATGGTGGTCTTTTTATTCACATTTGAAGCAAACTCCTTTTCCTATTAAGCATATACCAAGGTGTTTCCTTCCACAATTATCACATGTGGGAAAATACTTTTTTACCTTCATCTCTTTATCTATCTTTTTCTCAGCTTTCTTCTTCTTCTCTTGATCCCCTCTGAAGCCATAAGACTTGGATAATTATTTATTTATCTTGTTAGAACATGATATTTTTTCCTCATATGATGAGAATATTTGAGAGACTACTTCCCTTAGAAATACTTGCTTAAACCCATCGAAGAAATGACCATTCATACTCTTTAGATTATGTGCATTGATGTGATTCTCATTTCTTCCGCTAGGCGCTATTTCTAAACAATGACATACAATAGATTAAATCATAACATTATGAAACATAATGTATAATCCCCAAACTAGTGAAATACTTAACATAAATTGAAAAAAAATGAGTAGCTAATCTCATAATCATAAACATGGTTTATTTGAGGACATATTTACTATTAAATCTTTCATAATGGTTTGTAAATAAAATGTGAATTATCTTAAACATATCCCCTAGGAGTATCAAATCAGGTACGTTGTAAAGCCCGTTGTCATGTACCAGGTTACGTCGAGTCAGACTCGACACACCTTGTTGTAGTTGTTACTCCTAGGTACATTTGCTCCAAAACCATGTCCACTTGTAGTATTCAGACATGAATGTATTGCTAGGAAGACCCACATAATCTCTACCTTATCAAAATTCTAGGTTTTTATTCTATTCTTATCCTCAGAGTCTATCTTAGGCTTATGTTCCCTAATCTACGTTTTCTAAATCTAGTTTCCAAGATTTCTACTAAACTTGCACAGATACCAACTTTAAAGTCCCCAACCCTAGTAGCCTGGAGCTGGTGCCTTACTTTATTACATTAGTACTATAAACAAGTGTTCGCATCCTAAAGGATCAAATAATTTAGTAGCTTTGGAAAATCAGATACAAACATAAGTTATACATTATAACTTAAAGGTAAAAACAACATAACAACTCCATTGGAAACATCCATAAACTCATAGATTATCCCTGTAAGTCAATCATAATATACATCTTCGCACCTGAGGAAAAATAAAACATAAGAAATGGGTGATATCAAATGCTCAGTAAGAGTAAATAATATAGTGAAAACTATCATAAATAAACATAAACAATAAGGCATGATGAATAACTAAAAACACATGCCATTAAAACATAATCTCGAGCATAATATGATAGGAATAAAAGCTTACTGAATAATGTCATAAAAATAATCACATGAGAATGAAACTTAACCATGGATATTATACTAGTAGAATAATCACATGAAATATTAATAACTAGTATCATAATGAGGGAATACATAATGTCAAACATAATAAAAACACCATCAAAGTTTCGGCCAAGACACTATATATAAATGGTTAAAAACTCAGTCTAGTTTGTCTCATGAGACCTACCGATGCATCGAGAGGCTATAGCGGACCTCGCCCGTCACTTACCAAGTCCAATGAATTCCTCATATGTTGAATAAAAATATATATTTAAATCAAATTGTTCCATAACACTTTGAAATATTTGAATCATAATCATAAATGAAAGTACTCTAATAAAATCATTGAGAAATTCTTGAGAGAAATATCATTTTTCTTTGAAAAGAAGAGGTCTTCTGGAAAATCATTTGCATTTTTCATAAAAATCAGATTGTAAACATGTATATACTAGAAAATAAAAGGGAAAGAATATGAAATTATGTTTGAGACATAAATTATGTCCAACTGAAGTGAAAACATGTAAAAAGAGTTTTTAAAAACTTTAGAATTGAGTGACTTCAGTGTGGTTTAAGAGAAATTTTAAGAGTCTTTAGAAAGGAGATAAGATAGTTTTTCATCATAAAAATAGCGATTTTATAAAAATATTGGTGTCTTAAAATAGGTTACGGAGTGTAATTGAAAATGGATGGGAAATTGGGAAGTTCCTTTTAATTGAGCTTGTTTATTGGGAGGAATTGAAAAAGAAAACCATATAAAACATATATTTACCCATAAAAGAAATATGAACTAATCTGGATACTGGATTTTGGGATATATACATAGAATTTAGAAGAATTTTATAAAAATATATAAGAATTACATTGAGGTAAAGAGAGAGAAATTATAACCTGAAGGAAAAATGGAGTTTTGGGTAGGATCTCTTACCACTTTGCAAACAGTCAAACCATATACCCCATAAAATTAATGATCATAAAATAAGAAATTTAATACCTTGAAGATAAATATATTCATGATATAATAAATCAATGGGTAGTATACATATACCACATACAATAAATAATGGTGAATAAGGCATATCTCACAAAAATAAAAGTGAGTTGAGAAAACTCTTACCTTATGTCTGAAAGCATTTTGTACTTGTAATTAATGTCCTGGATAATGAAATTAGATTCATTAATAATTTAATTCATAATCTTATAAAAATTATTTTATTTAGTATAATTTTTTTAGTTTATTTATGGACTTTTTGATGAGTTATAAGATTCAATTTTGTCGTTCGCGAGTGTTTGTTTCTTTGGTTTTCATGATTGATTCACTTGTATACATGTATGAAAGATCATGTGAAATGAGAATAGTTATTCAAAATTGTAATTATATGTTATTAATGAAATTCCATAAGATTTAATGGTCATATATTTTATTTTTTTTCCAAATATGAGGATGATTCATTAGATAAAACGTTAATGATAACTGTTTGGATTATTTTGGCATTTTTTAATCATCACCCACTAGTTTTATTTTATGAATTAATATTATATATATACTAGTTATAGAATATTAAATAATTTTTATTACATACATTAAATTATTTTTTAACCATAAAAATAGTTTTATGACCAGCCTTGAAGACGAAATTGAAAAATGAAAATCCATCGTCCATGAAGGCAGTAAATCGACACCTCACAAGCAGTGTTTTCATTTTTAGAATAAAAAGGGGGATGATAAAAGAATTGATGGTGGATATCACATTATCATAATAAAATTCTATTATATATAAGATATTGGAGTTATCATGCATGTTTGGATAGAGGATGTAAGGAAATGATAAGAAAAGAAAAGAAATTGAAAGAAAATTAAAGAGCGGAAGAAGATTTTACCTCTTGAATTCCTCTCCACGAGAACCTCCTTAAGGAACTTTAAAATGATCTTTTTAGGTGAGATCAGTAAGAACAGAACGCGAGGGAGGGGTTTTGGAGAGATATTGGGCATAAATTTGACAAGATTCAAGGATTAAGAGGAGTGAGGAGAAGAGGTTGTGAGGGGTGATATTTATAGTGGAGGAGATGAGTGTTTTTTGGTTATTCTATTCATTATTTTATTATTTTGGCTCAAAATAAGAAATAATGATGATTCTTGTGAATAAATATAGTAACTAGTGCATTTCAGTTAGAACCAATGGTTCTTACATCAACCATACATCATCTGTGACTCAATAATTTATGTATTTAGCTTATACTGTAAATTGATGTATTTCACTATTCACTAAAAATTCAACTATTTTAGAAAAATCTAAAAAATTCACCCTAACCATTTATCAATTTATAGAATTCAAAAATGAACTTAATTTTATAAAAATAATTTTCTAAATATGAGAAAATTAATTGTTAAATAAAATCACCATTTACTGGAAAAATAGTGATTTTAATATTATAACTCTTTTTATGAAAGTTTAAAAAATTACGTAAGGTCTCATAAAATTATCTTATAATCATAAGACAACAAAATATTAATTTATGAATCTATTTTATGAAAATAAATCTTCTTTTAAATCATTATATTAATTATAAAAGTTTAAATAAACATTTATGTTTCACAAAATATACCGACACTTAATTTATCATTTTTAAAACATTTATTTACTTATTCCATGATATAAATATACCATATTTCCATTCATAAGATACATAAATTTCATGTATACTTTTTCATTGAAGGTTACTATTAATATCATAAATAGACTATTAATATAATGAAAATGACAATTTTATAAAAATTGGGATTTTTCACTATCCACAGGAAAATAAAAGTTCCTTGAAAAAAAATCAAAAATTCACCCTAAGATTATTTTGACATTATATTTTTAAAAATTAAGTTTATTTTGTTCAAAAGAATTTGTAAATGTGTCAAAATTTAATTTTTAAATAAGTGCATCATTAAAAGCTGGTAAAACTACCTTTAGAAAAATATAACATTTTAATGCGTAAAATTGGATTAATTCTTATATTATGCCTATAAAATAATGTTGATGAATGTAAAAACATTTGATTAATTATATAATATATAAATTTCATTAATACTATTCATTCCTGCCAATTTAATGGTTATGTTATAACAATCATTTTAAAATAATGATATTTAATTGTATATCATTATCTATTTAAGCTTGGTGTTGTGTGAAACCTATGTTGTCGAAGAAATTAAATTAAAAAAGAAACATATCATAAATTCTTGGTGTGTTACTTTCTCCCATCCTTTAATAAATTGTGTCCTCACAATTTGAAATTGTACTTCGAAAAATAAATGGTTGATACATCAAAATTCCCTTATGGGAAACTATATCAGAAGTATGGTTAATAAAATATTCTCTTAATAAGAGGGAAAGGGAAACATAAAGGTTACCACAAAACTAGGTATTTAAATAGGATAACATTAGTACGATGTGAAAATGTGGACATTGAAGAATAATCTAACCATCAGGTTCTGATGGAGAGTGATGAGGAACATGGTTATTAGAAAGTTAACCTTCATTGAGCCATGAATTTATAATCGGTTAAAAGACCATTGATTTTCTCAAAAAGAAAAGTACAAAGATAATGTTTTTATTCAATAATATTTTTTCTAGAGTTGAGGGATTCTTTTAATATTTAGATAAGAACTTTATAAAATAAACTTACTTGATTACTTTCCATGTCACAAGCATAATATTATCATTTGGTCATGCTTTGATCTATTTTCACTTCATCCCTTACATCTGGAAATGAATGTTCAGGATGAATTTTTCACTCCTGAAACAATTTTAAAAAATCATATGGTCCTTAAGTCATTCCTTCAACCTTTAAATATTTATTGAAACCAAGAATGATAGCACATGTTATCAAATAACAATAATTCTCAAAGTTTAACTTGTTTCATTCACCAAGTAGTTAATCTTAAGACTCATCTAAAACACGTCTGTCCACATTCAATGGTGGAAAAAAATTAGAAGGAAAGTCAATAAATTTCCAAAATCTACTTAACATAATATTCTCTAAATAATGTATCTCTTAATCCCATATATGAATACCTTGATCACCTTAAAACCTTAATGAAAAATGCATGCTTCCAAATCTATAAAGAAGAAGTACTGCAATACAATCCTTATACATCTCATGATTCTTATAACCAGATAATTATTGATAAAATACTTAAATAACATATTTATTGAATCCAAACACAAGAATATTAATCATTCTTCTTCGTCTGAGGTAGTAGGATAAGCTTGACCATGATCCATTATATTTTTTTTGGTATATTCCTTTGATTCTTGAGACATTAATTTGCATAGTGTCCCGTCTACTTGCAGTTGAAGCACTGAAGATTGGAAAATTCTTTTCTTTCCTTGCAATCATGAGCATGGTGGACTTTTTCTTCACACTTGTATAAAACTCCTTTTCCTCTTAAGAATATACCAAGGTGTTTCATTCCACAATTATAAAATGTGGGAAAATACTTCATTTCTTCCATTTGTCTATCATTTTCTCAGCTTTCCTCTTCCTCTATTGCTCCCATTTGAAGCCATAATACTTGGATAATTCTTTCTTTATCTTTTTAGAACATGATATTATTTACTCATATGATGAGAATATTTGAGAGACTATTTTCCTTCAAAAGTCTGGATTGAACCCATCGAAGAATTGATCATTCTTACTCTTTGGATTATATACATTGATGTGGTTCCCATTCCTTCTGTTATGTGTCATTTCTAAAAAATGACATATACAAGATTGGATTATAACATTATAAAACATATTGTATAATCCCAAAACTAGTGAAATACTTAACATAAATTGAAAAAAATATGTGTAGCTAATCTCATAATCATAAACATGGTTTCTTTGGGGACATATTTACTATTAAATCATTCATAATGGTTTGTAAAGAAAATATGAATTATCCTAAGAATATCCCCTGAGAGTTTCAAACCAGGTGCACAGTAAGGTCCATTGTCGTGTACCAGGTTATTCCGAGTCAGGCTCGATGCACCTTGTCAGAGTTGTTACTCCTATGTACATTTTTGGCAGAACTATGTCCAATTGTAATATCCTGCTAGAGATGTATTGCTAGGAAGAACCACATAATCTCTACCTTACCAAAATTCTAGGATGTTATTCTATGATTATCCTCAAAGTCTATCTTAGAGTTATGTTCTCTAATCTGCATTTTCTAAATATAGTTTTCAAGATTTCTACTAAAATTTCTTTGATATCAACTGTAAAGACCCCGACCCCAGTAGCCTAGAGCTAGTGCCTTAATTTAGTACATTGGTACTATGAAGAAGTGTTTGCATCCCAAAGGATTGAATAGTTTAGTAGATTTGGAAAACCAAATACAAACATAAGTTTTACATTAAAACTTTAAGAGAAAACAACATAGAAACTCCATTGGAAACATCCATAAACTCCTAGATTATCCACGGAATTCATTCATAATATACATCTTCACATCCTGGGGAAAAATAAAATATAAGGGGTAAGATTAGGTGATCAGTAAGGGTAAAATATATAGAAGAAGTTATCATAAATAAACATAAACAATAAGTCATCATGTGTAACATCCCAGACCCAAAGATCCACCCAAACAGTGCTAACAGGTCGGGTGTTACTGACCTTAGGCACACCTCCCCGAATGCCAAAGGCTGCCGACTAGCAGTGAGGGTGTAAACAGGTATAGTGGGGAGGTTATACCCTCTCGGAGGAAGATAATGAACTGGTTTGAACATAATAAAATAACATGCAACGAAAGTAAATGACTCGGAAGACTTGAACCAAACTCACAGAGAAGAAGCACAACAATATCAAATAAATAGCAGAAACAATAAATAAACAAAAGTAACAAAAATTATATATAACTGCATGCCAGAAATCACTTGTAACCACTAAACAAACCAAGCATGCATCCATAACAGGTCATACATGTAAATAAACAAAGGGCGCCCATGTCTAACAGTAGTAGCTACATATAAAAGTAAGCATGCTAATACATGAAAGAAATCTAAAAAAAGTAAAACTCTAGTTAGGCATGACCTCAAGGTCCATACCAATCTCTGTGCCAAAAAGTACTACGATCCAACTCCTGAGGCTAATCCTTTACCTGTACATAAAACCATAAAGTCTACATGCATCCTGAAGGGCCAATGTATGGTATGAGATGAATATCAGTAGGATACCATCCAATGATGCGTACATAGTATAGGTGTTTAAGCAGACATGAATCTATAAGTAAACATTACCTCCACTAGTGCTCAGCAGCCACCTTGGAGTGTTACCTGCTTCGACCAACACTGGAATCTCAAACATAAAATCCAACACCATGTGCCTCCTGACACCTCGTGTCTCAAGTACCAACGTCCTGAAGGCACGCCCAACCAATAATAACCCTTCTTGAAAGCTTACGTCTTCCCATGACACAAAAACTGGAGGAACAACATTGCATGTCCTCAAATAAATAACTTGAGGGACAACAATGTCTGCCATCAAATAAGTAACTAAAGGGACAGTGACGTCTACCCTCAAGTCACAGTGAGACTCATCTCCCAACCCGATAGTCTCACAGATATCCCCTGAAGTCTCCTCACTTTCTATGTGGCTTCCACAACAAGCACCCCCAACCATAATCACCTAGGTGCAACTACGGGGCCTCTACCCACATGATAGGTCAAAAACACCTCATCACATAGTCTACCTGTGTGAACAGTACTCAAATCACGGGTGATAGGTAATCACAAAATAAAGAATCTAGCGACACCATTCCTGAAACCTTGTGTCCCTACAACCATGTCACTCAAATCCGATGGTCATGCCATCCAAGTATCTCGGGCCATGCCCAACCTGATAGTCACACTGCCTCAAACCGACGTCCATGATGCCCAATCCTATGGTCAAACCACTCAAATAATCTAGGGAAATCCCAAACTATTATCAACATCACTAAAGAATATTTGGGTCATGCCCAACACAACCTCAAGGGTTCCAACATATGCAATCTCAAACATCACATTTTAAACAGTTGTAAATTGGAAAAACAATTTAATAGTTGAATTGCACTAGCCATTAGTTTTCTCATAGCAGCACTGAGGTCTTGAATGCATCTAACAAGTCTAATCAAACTTAAATAGTTTAAACATAGCAGTTTAAAACATAACAATTCAACTATATCCATTTCAGCACCCCCGGTCAAAATATCCCAATTGAGTAACGACCTCTCATCCGGCCTCGCTCAAGTATAACAAAGGTAAGGGAATACCCAGAAACATCCAACATGATCGAACAATCATTTTAACATGAAAATATAGGGTTCTGCTAAAAAATACACCATTGCATTAAAAGCTACAACACCCAAATGTCTGCAAAAACACAAAATGAAGTATGCACCACCTACCTCATACTCGTACGAAGCTCCTCATCTAGTATTGACCTCTAATTTGGTCTAGAATAAGGTATATCTACACAGCAATAATAAATGCTCAAACTCCTATAACTTGGTCGAGAAATGAAATCATGAAGAATGGCTTAAGAGGAATCAAGATCTTATCGGTGGAGTTCCAATGAACCCAATGATATTCGAATCAGACTTAAGAAAAATAATCGGGAGAAAAAACTAGTCCCGAATGATTGGTTTGCAAGCCCGAGTGAGGAGGTTCTATCCACTGATGAAAAACGAGGATACTGCCTATTTTAAGAAAAATTTAGAAAGTACACAGTGTGTACTTGGGACTACACATCATGTAGGTTCTTTTACTGTTCCAAAGACGGTCGAGTGTCGCTGACTTACTTTCTAGGTCTTGCTGACATGACTGCACAGTGTGTGGAAGGAAATACACGGCGTGTACATGTTTAATTTTCTCTACCCTTGCCAACATCCCAACATGCCATGTATGCCTCATGCATGTCCAGAGAGTACATGACATGTACTTGGGATTACACGGCATGTGACCCTAAGTCAGACCATGTGATAGTCTGATTCCAATACTTGCCCAGTTTTTCCCTATTTTTTGAAAAAACAACTCAAAAGAAAAAAGAAAAAAAGACTCGTACCTCAAAGGAAGAATCAGGTTCTTAAAAATTTCCCCCCTTAGAGCAATTCATCCCTGAATTGTCTTTCCAAAGGTGGTGAAGAAACAATATAGAATAACTTCGGCCCAATGCTCAAATCAAACAAAGGTCCAAAGACCTGTTTCCAGACCCATGGTCCTCCCGTGACGCATCGTCACCCCTGCACCTCATCAGGTGCTCCCGTGTCGCTTCTGACACCCAATCACATCCCACACCGCATCGACATCCGTCTCGAGCCCATGACACCCATAGCACAATGAGGTCCCACATCCCATGGATGCTCAAAACAACCTAGTGCCTCACACCTCAATCACAACCTGCATCCTTGATGCCCCGATACCCAAGACACCTCAAGTTACTCGCATCCCATAGTTGCCCCAATGCCTAAGCACCTCAAGTAACCTGTATCCAATGATGCTCCTGACGCCTAAGCACCTCAAGTAACATATGTCTAACAATCCTTCTGATGCCAAGCACCTCATACATATATAATCACACACCCGAGATAGTGCCAACCTATTGACCATCATTTGGTCAGTCCATATATATCATGTGCACCTCGTGAGCTCAAAATAGTCACGCCTCAATAGGCCATGCCAAAAGAAAAAAATAAAATCACAGCCATGCATGTGGCATACCTCTAACTATCATCGTCTCATCAGCTTGCTCATCCCCTGACAGCTCCATGGAGTGCACCTGGCCTGAAACATGGTTGCTTGAAGCCTGTCCACCCTGCGGTGTTGTACTAGCCACTAGACACCGACCCCATAGCTGGATCTCACTGTCTTCATCACATCCTCCATGTGCAGTTGAACCTTAGCTACCCTCAACCGATATCGATCCTAATCCGACTTCTAAAGCCTGCACCTACTTCGGTCCTTTTCTGTCGGCTGTCTGAGAAGGTTGCCTGCAGAACCTCTCAAGATGCCCGACATGTCCACATGCTTGACACTCCTTTGGAGGCCTATCTCACTAAGTTCAGACATGCCCTGGCTACCCACATAGAAATAAAACCACTGCTGAACTTCCATGAGGTGTTTTAGTTGAGTCCTTGGCCTAATCACCCTATTGGAACTCAACTTGATCTCATTTCCTGACATCTGAACCATCACATGAAGTCGCCGCTTGGCCCAAGTGAGATATGTATGTCCGGTTTCCCTCGGCTATGAGCACCTGATTGACCGCCTGTGCGAATGAGTCTATCCTAAATATGTTTACTTACACCCGAATGGTGTGCCATAACCATCTTTGAAGCACCTCACCCTCAAGGTGTCGTCACTTACCATACCAGGTGCGAAATGAGACAACTTAGTGAAAGTAGTTGCATAGTCCATGATGGACATGTCACCCTACTGAAGGCTCAAGAACTTCTGAGATCTCTCATCCCTCAGTGTCTATGGGAAAAAGTGCTTGAAGAATCTATCCTCAAAGTCCTTCTAGGACAGTCCCTCGTGTATGAGAGCCTGGACCTATACATCCCACAAGCATGTACATTGCCAGCTTGACCCTCTGCCCTGGAGGTGTCTCGAGCTTCCCGATGATCATCTGCATGCTCTCTATCCAGTTCTCAACCGCATGTGGACCACCCTTACCCTGAAAAAGTGGCGGGTACTGTGAATGGAAATCCTGAGTAAGGTAAGCCATAGAGGTCTCTGTTCCCTACGTGCCTCTATCGATCCCCTGCAAAACACATACCAGACTAGATCGGAGCTGCTCGTTGATCCACGACTCGAATGCTACCAAACTTGACAACTACCCTGCCAGCACTAGATCCTGAACCTGATCATACCCCTGAGTCTATACCTGTGGCTCATGTTATACCTACCCTTCAGGGGTCTGAACCTGATCGTGCTCCTGCGACATTGTATCATCACCCGCATGATGCTCCGTCCGAGCCGTCTAAGTGGAACCTACTGAATACCATAAATAGTCAGACAACCCCCACCCCACATATATATAATGCAGATAGGGAAAGTAGTAAAAGGAAACGCATCCTCACTACCCTCACTTTTCCCCACTACAACCATGCCCCACGACATCCCGACCTCATGACCTCCTTACCCACCACACTCGTCCCGACAACCAACGTTGCCACATTCTGATGACCGAGTCACCCAATCCTGGTGATCAAATCACCTCAACCATAGTAACTTCCTGCTCCTAAAGATCCCGGCCCAAATCCCATGCCACATGCAATTTTACATAAATTTAAAACATGGAATGTCACATTGCATAAAAAATCAATTCTATCAGGTATTTCACCTTTTTCACATGGAATTTGATATTATTCACATGGTGTTAATACTTCACAAAGCATATGTGCATATATGAAATTGAAATACCCTAAAAACGTGTCTGTCAAAAACCAAACAACTATGTCTTACCTTACCGGGTCAAGGTCCAATTCTACCTTACTGCACCAGGTCGACGGTCACATATCACAACCAATAATCATCACAAAACAAGTGATAAACCAAGGTGTAAATCATGTAAACTATAATCTTAGAAAAAGAAAAACAATAATTACCACCTAAGAAACTCAATCCATCCCTCACACATGGGGTTTCAAACACCCAAGCACGATTTCAAAATCCAGTTCCGACAGCAACCTATCTTCAATCTACCATAATACAAAATAGTAATACCAAAAAAGAGGAAAAATAAACCCCTTTGATACCCCTTTGTAATGTCCCAGACCCGAAGAACCACCCGAACAATGCTGATTTACCGGGTGTTACTGAATTTAGGCGCACCTCCCCAAACTGTACATTGTACACTGTACAGGTACTGTAGCAGTATTGTACACTGTGTAGGTACTATAGCATAACTGTACACTGTATAGGTATTATAGCAGAACTGTACACTGTACAAGTACAGTAGTAGAACTGTACACTGTGCGGGTACTATAATAGGCACTGTAACAGGTATTGTTCGGTACTGTAGCAGCTGGAACTATTCACCTTGAGCTACCAGTTTGGGCTTGGAGTCCTTAAGGCTTTTGGGCCACCCAGGCCTTCAGGTCAGTAGGGATTTCAGGCCACCTTTAAGTCCTTCGGGCCACATGTAGTTGCCCCAGACACACTACAAAAAAAGGAGCAGCCCCAGAAGAGGATTCAGAGTAGGTGCACTCACCATAGCAAAGCCAAATTGATTTGTCAGAATGAGAGGGTATGACTATGCGATCAGGACCATCTTTTGCTTTCATAGGAAGCCTATCCAGATGACCATGCGAAGGTGGAGAGCTACTATCATGATGCATATGCTGGGGAGGGGCAGTTCTTTGTAGATAGTCTGGTTGAATTCCCTAAGACCTTTGGGTCATGTAATCTCCTAAGACTACGGGCCATGTAATCTCTGAGCCTACGGGCCTTGTAAGGGTTACCCCTCATCCCTTGGAAGGGGGGTTATCAAAAATTAATAAAAATGAGGGCCTTTGGGTCATTCGGGTAAACAAGTATAGTGGGGAGGCTATACCCTCTCAGAGGAAGATAAGGCACTAGTCTGAGCATAATAATATAACATGCAACAAAAGTAAATGAATTGGCAGACTCGAACTAGACCCGCAGAGCGGAAGTACATAAATATCATATAAATAGCGAAATCGATAAATAAATAGAAGAAACAGAAATTAAACATAACAACATGTTAGTAATCACTTGTAGCCACTAAAAAAACCAAGCATGCATCCATAGCCGGTAATACATGTAAATAAACAAAGGGCGCTCATGGATAACCACAATAGCTACATATAAAAGTAAGCATGGTGATATAGGAAAGAAATCTAAAAAAAGGTAAAACTTTGGCTAGGCATGACCTCAAGGTCCATACCAATCTCTATTCCAAACAGTATTATGATCCAGCTCCTAAGGCTGATCCTTTACCTATACGTAAAACCATAAAGTCTACATGCATCCTGAAGGGCCCGTGTAGGGTGTGAGATGAATCTCAGTAGGATACCACGCAATGGTGCGTACCTAGTATAGGTGTTTAAGAAAGCGTGCATCTATAAGGAAAGTAAACAGTATGATGCACAAAGTAAACACAACCTCTACTGGTGCTCAGCAGCCACCATGGAGTGTTACCTGCTTCAGCCAATGCCGGAATCTCAAACATAAAATCCAGCACCATGTGCTTCTTGACACCTCATGTCTCAAGTACTGATGTCCTGAAGGCACACCCAACCAATAGTAACCCTACTCAAAATATCACATCTACCCATGGCACAACAACTAGAGGAACAACAATGTTTTTCCTCAAATAAATAACCAAAGAAACAATGATGTCTGCCCTCAAATAAGTAACCAGAGGGATAGTGATGTCTGCCCTCAAATCACGATGAGCCTTATCCCCCAACTCGATAGTCTCACAGCTATCCCCCGAAGGTTCCTCACCTTCCACGTGGCTTCCATGACAAACACCCCCAACCATAATCACCTAACCGCCACTACAGGGGCCTCTACCCACAGGACCGGTCAAAACCACCTAATCACAGAGTCTACCTATGTGCACATGACTCAAATCAATGGTGAGTGGTAATCAAAAAAATAAAGAACCCAACCACACCATCTTTGACACATCGTGTCCCAGTGCCTATGTCGCTCAAATCTGACGATCATGCCATCCAAGTATCCTGGGCCATGACCAACCTGACAGTCAGACCACCTCAAACCGATGTCCATGACGCACAATCCTGTGATCAAACCACTCAAGTAATCTGAGCCAAGACTAACTTATGATCAACATCACTAAAAAATATCAGGGTTACACCCAACACAATCCCAAGTGTTTCAGCATATGCAATCTCAAACATCACATTTTAAACAGTTGTAAACAGGAAAAACAATTTAACAGTTAAATTACACTATCCATTAGCTGTCCAATACCAGCACTGAGGTCTTGAAAGGATCTAAAAATTCTAATCAAACTTAAACTGTTTAAACATAGCAGTTTAAAAACATAACAATTCAATTATAGCCATTTTAGCACCCCCAACCAAAATATCCCAATTGAGCAACAACCTCTCACCTGACCTTGCTCAAGCATAACAAAGGTAAGGGAATACCCAACGATATCTCACATGATCGAACAATCAGTTTAACATGCAATAATATGGTTTCACTCAAAAACCCACCATTGCGCTAAAAGCCGCAACACCCAAATGTGCGTGAAAACACAAAATGAAGTATGCACCACCTACATCGTACTCATACAAATCTCCTCATCCAGTATTGGCCTCTAATTTGGTTTAGAACAAGGTAAATATATACAATGAGCATAAATGTTGAAACTCCTATAACTTGTTTGAGAAACGAAATCATAAAGAACAACTCAAGAGGAATCAAGAGCTTACTAGTGGGGTTTCAATGGATCTGACGATGTTCGAATCAAACTTAAGATGAATAATCGGGAGCAAAAACAAGTCTCGACCGACTGGTTTGTGAGTCCGAGTGAGGAGGTTCTGTCCAATGATGAAAAACGAGGCTACTGCCCATTTTAAGAAAAAATTACAAAGTAAACTGTGTGTACTTGGGACTACATGTTGTGTAGGTTCTTTTACTATTCCAAAGATAGCCGAGTTTTTTCAACTTACTTTCCAGGTCTTTCCAATATAACTACACGACATGTGGAAGGAAATAAACTGTGTGTACATGTTTAATTTTCTCTACCCTTGTCAACATTCCAACACACCATGTATACCTCTTACACAGCTAGAGAGTACACGATGTGTACTTGGGATTACACAGCATGTAACCCTATGTTAGGCCATGTGACAGTCTGATTCCAGTACTTGTCTAGTTTTCGCCTATTTTCTTAAAAAAAACTCAAAAGGAAAAAATAAAACAAAATACTCATACCTCAAGGGAAGAACCAGGTTATTATATGGTGAATAACTTAAAACGCATGCCATTAAAACAGAATCTAGACGTAATATAACAGGAATAAAAGTTTACTGAATAATGTCATATAAATAATAACATGAGAATGAAACTTAACCATGGATATTATACTATTTGAATAATCATATGGAATATCAATAAATAATATCATAATGATGTAATTCATAATTTCATACATCATAAACATATTATCAAGTCTTAATCTAATACACCATATATAAATGGGTAAAAATCTGGTTTAGTTTGTATCATGAGACCTACTGATGCATCGAGGGGCCATAGAGGCCCCCCCATCACTTATTAAGTGCAATGCATTACTCATATGTTGAATGAAATAATATATTTAAATCAAAGTTTTCAATACCACTTTGAAATATTTGAATCATAATCATAAATGAAAGTACTCTAATAAAATCATTGAGAAATTCTTGAAAAAATGTCCTTTTTCTTTGAAAAGAAGTGTTATTTGGGAAAATCATTTTTATTTGTCATAAAAATAAGATTTTAAACATGTATATACCAAAAAAGAAAAGGGAAGGACAATTAAATTATGTTTTAGGCATAAATGATGTCCAACTGAAGTGAAACACATGTAAAAAAGGTTTTTAAGAAACATTAGAATTGAGCGACT
This sequence comes from Viscum album, assembly GCA_963277665.1. Taxonomy (NCBI): domain Eukaryota; kingdom Viridiplantae; phylum Streptophyta; class Magnoliopsida; order Santalales; family Viscaceae; genus Viscum; species Viscum album. Next base: position 695,190,222 of record OY728132.1, on the reverse strand, counting down.
TCAGTTTGGTTTAAGAGAAAATATAAGAGTCTTTAAAGTGGACAAGGATTAATTGTTTACATAAAACTATAAAATAGATAAGATATATTTTCATCATAAAAAGTGTGATTTTAGAAAAATATTTGTCTTAAAATAGATTATAAAGTATACTTGAAAATGGATGAGAAATTATGAAGTTTCCTTTAACCATGCTTGCTTATCGAGAGGAATTGAAAAGGAAAGCCTTATAAAACATGTATTTACCTATCAAAGAAATATCAACTGATCTAGATACATGATTTTGGGATATATACACAGAATTTATAAGAATTATATAAAAATAAATAAGAATTACATTGGGGTAAAGAGAGGGAAAGTGTAACATGAAGAAAAAAATGGAGATTCAGGTAGAATCCCTTACCACTTTGAAAACAGTCAAATCATATGACCCAAAAAATTAATTATCATCAAATAAGACATTGAATACCATGAAGATAAATATATTCATGATATGATACATCAATGGTAAGTATATATACACCACAAAAATAAAAGTGAGATGAGAAAATTCTTACCTTATGTCTGAAAGTATTCTTCACTTGTACTTAATGTCTTGGATAATAAAATTAAATTTAATCATAATTTAATTCAGAATATTTTAAAAATTTATTTTATTTATTATAATTTTATTAAGTTCATTTATGGACTTTTTGATTAGTTATAATATTCAATTTCATCATTCAAGAGTGTTAGTTTCCTTGGTTTTCATGATTGGTTCACTTGTATGCATGTATGAATGATCATGTGAAATGAGAATAGTTATCCAGAATTGAAATTATGTCATTAATAAAATTACATAATATTTAATGGTTTTATATGTCATTTTGTTTCCATATATGAGGACAATTCATTAGATAAAACGTTAATGATAACTATTTGGATTATTTTGGTGTTTTTTTATCATCACGCACTAGTTTTTTTATGAATTAATATTATATATATATACTAGTTCCAAAACATTAAATAAGTTTCATTACATATATTAAAGTCTTTTTTAACCGTAAAAATGTTTTTATGACCATCCTTGAAGGTGGAATTGAAAAATGAAAACTCGTCGTCCCCAAAGGCGGTAAATCGACACCTCACGGACGATGTTTTCATTTTTAGAAAAAAAGGGAAGAGAAAATAATTGATTATAGATATCCCATTATCATTATAACATTCAAGTATATATAATATATTGGATTTATCATGCATGTTTTGATAGATTAGGTAAGGAAATTATAAGAAAAGAAAAGAAATTGAACGAAAATTAAAAGAGCAAAATGAGATTTTAACTCTTGAATTTCTCTCCTTGAACATTATTAAGGAACTATGAAATGGTCTTTTGGGTGAGACTAGAAATACTGGAACATGGGGGACAGGTTTGGGAGTGTGATTGGGCATAAATTGTACAAACTTCAAGTCTTAAGAGGTGTGAGGAGAAGAGGTGGTGAGAGGTGATATTTATAGTGGAGGAGAGGGGTGTTTTTCATTATTCTACTTATTATTTTATTATTTTGGCTCAAGAAAAGAAATGATGATGATTCTTGTGATTAAATACAGAAACTAGTGCATGTGAGTTTGAACCAATGATTCTTACATCATCCACACATCATCTATGACTCAATAATTCATGTATTTAGCTTGTATCGTAAATTATCATATTTCACTATTTACCAAAAATTCATCCTAACCATTTTTTCAATTTTTAATATTTAAAAATGAAATCCATTTTATGAAAATAATTTTCTAAATATTATAAATTTAATTTTTAAATAAAATCATCATTTACTCAAAAAATACATATTTTAATATAATAACTATTTTTATGACACTTTGAACAATTCAATAAGGTATCATAAAATTATATTATAATCATAAGACAAAAAGATATTAATTTATGAATCTATTTTATAAAAATGAATTTTATTTTAAATTATTATATTAATTATAAATTTTTAAATAAACATTTATGCTTCACAAAAATACCAACACTTAATTTATCATTTTTTAAAAAATTATTTAATTATTCTATGATAGAAATATACCATATTTTCATTCTAAATATACATTAATTTTATGTTTACTTTAATAGAGGATGTTATTATTAATATCATAAATAGACTATTAATATAATGAAAATGATAGTTTTATAAAAGTTGGGATTTTTCACTATTCACTGAAAAATAAACATTTCCAGAAAAATACAAAAAATTTACCCTAAGATTATTTTGAAATTCCTCTTTTAAAAATGAAGTTTATTTTGTTCAAAAGAATTTTTAAAAGTGTCAAAATTTAATTTTAAAATAAGTACACCATTAAAAGGTGTTAAAATATCATTAGAAAAATAGTCTTTTAATGCGTAAAATTGGATTCATTTATGTCTATAAAATCATTTGGATGAATGTAAAAACATTTTATTAAATGTATAATATATAAATTTCATTAATAATATTCATTTCTACCAATTTAACAACTAGGTTATAATGATTGTTTTAAAATAATGATATTTAATGGTATATCATTATCTATTTAAATTTGGTGTCGTGTGAAACCTATGATGTTGAAGAAATTAAATTAAAAAAAATACATAACATAAAATCTTGGGGTGTTGAAATAACCCTTAAAATTTACAACTGAAGGAAAAAGTTGATGGTGGTGCGACTCGGTTGTAGGTGATGGTGATGGCAGCCTCAACAAAGGATTTGGGGAGAAGACAGGCACACATCAAAAGAAGAAGACAACTTTGTCGTCACTTTCCCCCTTTTTAATACAATTTCATTATTATTAATAATTATAATATTATAATATTTTCTTATATTATTATATTTATAATTTTATAATATGTTATGAAATACAAATTATATTTAATATAGAAATATGATCATTTCATATGTATATTAATTTTACAAAAACATGAATATTTATATTTTTATAAAAACAAAAATGTTATAATAATATTCAAATTTCATAATTTTTTTAGTTTATAACTATAAATCATCATCATTTTTTATACAAAACATAATTTATTTTTTTAATAATTTTGTTTATTCATAAATTATAATTTTAAAATTTTATAAAACAAGTTATAATCCAATTTTATATAAAAATAATATTAATATTATTATCATAATTTAATATATTCATAATTAAAAGTTTATAATGATTCTATCAATATACTTATATTAATATATTACTTTTAATAAAAATGATTAAATAATTTTCATAACTATTATAATTAATATATTAATTATATTCAAAATTCAAAATAATTATTTTATATTTAACAAAATATATTGCTTTGAAAAAAAATGTTAATTTCAAATATTACTTTTCAAAAGTAAATTTTAATAAAAATATTTAAATGTACATAATTGGCATTTTTTTCTTTCAAAACAATTTAACATAACATTTTTTTATTTCTTTCATTAACATTTTATAAGTACAAATTAATTAATTTGTTTCAAAATAGTTTTAAATACTTTTTAATAAACCATCCAATTAATTAATTATAAATATAATTTTAAAAAGGGATTTTATAAACATTTTAAATATATAATTACAAAAATTTATTTAAAAATAGTTTTTCTTGAAAAAATAATTATATATTCTAAACATCCAATACTAAAACATACTTTTAAATATTTTATCTTATTTTAAGAAAAATACATTTATTTAAAGAAGATAATGTTTCTTGAAAAGTGATATTTTATAATTTGAAGCAAAACTTATTTTATTTATACAAAATATCTTAGTTTCATAAAAGTTTTTATTTAAAATCTTTCTTAGTTGGTATTTTTAAATTATAAACAATCACATAATTAAGTGAAAATTACTACTTGAATTTTTTGAGATGTTATAGGAAGTAATTTGATAAACCAAAAAAATATAGGCATTCATGAAATGACAAACACAAATGGTTGATATAGAAAAATATCCCAAGAAAAAGTATATAGAAAGTTCAAAGTACAAAAGACTAAAATAATAAATCATCTACTTTGTGGAAACACATTCTTGTATGAAAATATAAAGGATGTCAATAGATACTTTTGTACACCCTCTCCTCCTGCACCTCAACCACCTTAATCTCCCGCAAAGTTCAAGTCATTTTCACAACACCCATATGAAAACTTACATGTGCTATAAAAGGGTGAGTATAGCAATATCCAATAAGACACTGTAAGTACTAGAAAATAACTCATCTAAAACTCATATAAGCATAGTAATAGAAAAGTGAAATTATAATAAAAAATCCATGACCTTGCTATTTATAACCACCCCAGATTCACAACAATGATGAGTCCCGCTCTCAAAGTTTCACCTTCTTATGAATCTATAACCAGTATGAAATCAATAATAACTCCCTAAATAATGAATCTTGGTAGTTAAAAACATAAGAAAAATGGGATCCCAAGTAGTAAACATTAAGAAATGAAGAATTTTAAATAATCTCATTAAGAAATTTTCATTGTCTTGATCATTGGACAGAGGTGGAGGGACTGTACCTCACTGAGTATATGTTAGTCAAGGAGATATCTAACCCCAATAATGAGGGACCCATGATTCATCAAGGACTTTATCTATCAAAGGGTACCTATTTCCCATCAATTTATGGGATAATTGACCTCATTCCATGATATGGGGGTCATGCCTTATTAATGGAAACGTCTATTGGGAGGATACCTGACCCCATATGACTATCTAAGTACCTGATCATGGCTATAAAAAAAATATCATAATATTATGGTAACACCTAGAAGATTATATATATGGTGGATTTCTACAACACTATCATTAAACTAATAATAAATCTTACGGGGAAGCACATGTCAAATCATTCCCATGGCTACCTCCATAAGAATAAATTAATAGTGCCATCATCACCTAATGACTCCAACCTAGGTAGATGAATAATACTGATGCTGATAGAAAAACTCCAAAGATTAAGTCCATGAGAGTTTTCCCTCATGGTTTTCAGCAATATCAATGGGATAATCAAACATTGACATCATCATATTAATTGATAGAACTCAACCACCTTTGAGAGAACTAGTTAACAAAAGGATAAGTTAACCTGGTCTTGATTATATGTCAAACACCCAATATTATTGATGTAGAGGACCATTGGGTAATCCCTACCTATCATAAACCCACATTATATGAACACTACCCATATGTAATAAGGAATAAGTGAAATTGTAATATTGAACCTCAGGTTATCACATTTTTTTTGCTATATTGACCCTAAAAGTGGTTAATGAAAACCTCAATCATCATTGTTGAAAGCATTGTTGAAACATTATGTCAATATGGATTATTAATCACCATGAATAATCATAGAATAATTAAATCTTGGGGTCCCACATAGTTCTCCTCGTACATCAAGTTCATTAAAAGTGTCAAGGGAGTTCACTCACATGCATCTGCAACCAAAATTATTATTTAGAAAAAACACTAGCTTAGAAGATTCAAATGACCTGACAGAGGTCACCATTATGTCACAGTCAAGAAAACAAACATGACTGTAGCACATGAGCCTCAAACCAATTGGTGAGGACTCCTTAAGTTCATCCAAGAGACCCAGGATCAAATCCAGGCGGGGGATAATTTTTGGGGTACTGTAGCAGTACTGTAGTAGATACTATAGCAGGAACTGTGCAGAACTGTAGTAGGTACTGTAGCGGGAACTGTAGCAGGCACTGTAGCAGCCGGTAATATGACCTTGTTTGGGTCTTCGGGACACCAATTTGGTCCCCTAGTCCTTTATGGCCTTCGGGCCACCCAGGCCTTCGGGTCAGTAAGGCCTTTGGGCCACCTCAAGGCCTTCGGGCCATCTTAAGTGCAGATGCAAACCAGACAACCTACAAGGAACAAGCTTCAGAAGGAGGAGTAGCAATGAGCTTTCACCATAGCAGAATCTAAATGGATTGCAAGAATGAGAGGGTATGACACCTACCATCGGGACAAGCCTGTGCATGCACGGGAAAGCCTAGCCGAACAACCATGCGAAGATGGAGAGCTGACTTCACGATGAAGATGCTGGGAAGGAGTAGTTCCAAGTAGTTAGTCTGGGTTGTGTGTAATGTTTAAAGCCTACAGGAAGTGAATTCCTCTAAGGCCTATGGTCCATGTAATACTTACGCCTACGAGCCATGTAAGGGTTCCACCTCACCCCTTAAAAGGCGTATTATCAAAAATCAATAAAAAATGAAGGCCTTCGGGTCATTGGAGGAACAAGACTATACCTTTATAATTTTCACTGGCTTCTCTGTCAAAGGTGATGCCTAGATACGTAAAATTTTGAAAATGATCAAAACACTATGATGGAATAGATAATTAATCACCACACATCATCATAGACTTATTTAAAGGAATATGACCCATCAAGTTCTCCTCATATGACAAGTTCTATGAAATTTTTAAGGGATTTCACTCACGTGCATCCATTTTTAAAAAATCATTTTAGAAAAATCACTATCTTTGAATATTCAAATGACCCGATGAATTCACCATTATGTTCTAGTCAAGAAATAAACACAACCATGCCTTTAGTATTTTCCTAGGCCTTATCATCAAAGGCGGTGTCTGAATGCTTAAAATACTAAAAAATACCCTTAAAAATCTCTAGTGATGTTAAAAATATCATCATTGCAATCTATATAGAAAAATAATGAAAAATATTATTTTTAGACTGATTTGGGCCATATGGTGGCCCTATAGGGGCACATTATTTGGTAGCTTATAATCGATCCACACAAAAGAGATTTGGTGACATAGTCAATAAATTCATGATATTTTGTTGATATTAAATTCATTTTATTCCCTCATAATTATTTATTCAATGTATTCTAATTAGTTTTTTAATTAAATTTTTAAATAATTTTTTTGTGAGATTATTGCATAAAATGACCAAATTAGGAATTTAATTCACTAAATTGATTTTTGGAATAAAGTGAATGGATTTTTATTCATTATCCTTTATCTTTCTATTATGAAAGACTAGGAGGAAAGAGCGTGACATCAGATTTCAATCTTGATATAACTTATTTTGAAGTAATTGGTGATTCTAGGAGGATTGTTATGGATTCATTTTACCCAATAAGGCATGGAGAAATTAAAAAAGGCATGAATCATATGAGTAATTATTCCTATGCATATGATCCATTTTAGATCTATATAAGTGTCATTTTCAGTTGTTTACGTGTCATTACCTCTACATATGTGGGAATATCCTCTATATAAGTGTCATCTAGCACCTGTGTATGAGTTATTCCAAGATATGTATGTGTCATTTTCTGGTGTTTATGTGTCAGGACTTTATGAAAATTTGTATAAGGATGATCCCCAACAACAGCAAAAAGTTTTTACATGCACATTTCGTAAGGTGTGGAAAAATAAATTATTTCCTAGGTAAAATGTAGTGGTAGTGGTAACCCTAGGTTATCTTTAGAGAGGAGTGCTCAAAAATTAGTTGTCACTTTGGTTAGAAAAGGGGATGCTTTTGAATTTTTTTGGTTTTGGAGCTAAGAAAAATTAATGAATCAATGATATTGAAATTAAGATGATGAATAAATTGATGGGTTCAAGGTTGTATTTCCTTTTGAAATGTGATCATGGTCTTTAAAATAGTTTTATTTCTCTTCTTATCAATTGATAAATGAAATATCCCTTAATTAATTCATCAATCACCCTTAGTTGAAGGTTATTGCAGATATTGATCTAGAAGTGATTACTGCTTGGTTATCCCCCCTCCCAGTATGTGTGAAAAGTCAATAAAAACTGTTAAACTACTCATGGAATACTTGATAGGGTTTTAGTGTTCCTAGGAAACTCAAAAAGTAACTTACTAACTCCACATATGTTCCATTAATTACTAGACACTCACCACCTAATACAATTTGTTCCTTCATTACAAGTTGCACTAGGTGGAGGGAGATAATAAGTTATCAACCTAAGAATTCCCCTTTTCACAAGAAGGAGTATCTAAGGAATGGTTTTAAGATATGAAACCATGAGAAATTCATTACTGAGATGAATTACAAAGGATTTTCTTTCAAATAATTTTCCCTACCTCCGGGAGTATAGTAATAAGGAAAGAGATTTACACCATCCAAAAATCATCTAGAGAGACACCTCTAAGTACCAGGAGTGGTTTAAGAATATATATGCTAGTTTCCTGCATAAATATGCACAAGAGCATCTCATTCTAGTATTCTTTTACCAAGACTACTAGAAAATGATAAAAATCTATTGGATTCATCATTGGAAGGATTATTAATAGATAAATTACCAGTATAAGCTAAGGTTTTTATTTATAAGATAACAAAAAATTCATAATAGTTTACTTGAATCTATACTCGAAGAGATAACTAGTTATGTCAAAAAAATGTCTTTAAATTAGACAAGTTAACAACAAGCACCGACCAAGGTATGTTTTTTATATTCATCTTCTACCCATTTTACTAGCTAGTGTGATGAAGTATAGGTTATGGAGAGTTGTGCAGTAGAATTTCATCTACATAAATTACCATAACAAAAACAATGATATAGATAAAATTATAAATTGTAATATAAATTTTTAAATCATAAGAACCAAGTTAGATCCCTTTATCAAAATCAGTATGAAAAACAACCCACATTTTAGCAGAAAAACCAACAATACCAGCACCCACCACCATTACAACAAAAATACAAACAACCTTATAACTAACCATCCAATCAGTCATCTCGTTTTCATTGAAATAATAAATTTTAAAATCCCTCCACCATTACACAACCTCTTATATATAATTAATAAGATATTGAAGTTTAGAATATTAGGAATGGGGTGAGAGAGTTGAGAAACCTACTCAGTAGTTTAGTTGAAATTATATCCAAAAATTTATGCATTATACTAGTCTAATCAATCACTAACTCTAAGAGAAATGTGACCATGCTGACCATAAGAATTTGTAAAGAAATTCAATCACCAGCCACTCTTAAACCTAAACCAAATCAAACAGAACTTGAGGAGAATGAATATTTGAAAGTTAAAAACTCTAGGTAGATTATTGAAATCCAACCCCAAGATGAAAAGAACAAAGAAGAAGAGGAGAAATCTGGAAAGAATAATAAAATACCAGAGACACCCCTCCAGAGGTAGTAAAGGTAAAATAAATATATTCTACTTCAATTCCCTTTAAGGATGATCCAATCCAAAAAAATCAAGAGGAATCAATTCAAAGAGAGATTTTAGAAAATTTCTAGATGGTGGAGATCAGCATACCCCTTTTAGAGGCTCTTAAACAAATTCCAAAGTATGATATGTTCCTAAATTAATTTTCACCAAAAAGAGGAGGCTTTAAGGGAATAATAGGATCATCTTTTAAATAAGTGTATCAACCCATAGTATACCAAAAATTCTAAAAGAAATCCAAGATACAATGACATTTTATATCCATTTCACTATTGGTTCTATGATATTTTTTGATTATTTATGTGATTTAGGTGATTATATAACTATTATACCTCACCTAGTGATTACTTCCTTATATATGGGTGTATTTAATCCCAAAATATTGTTGGTAAAAGTTTCAAACATATACACTACTTTTATAGTATGAGTTTTGGAAGATGCATTAGTTGGAGTTCAAGAACTAATTTCCCCAGCTAACTTCTATATACTCAACATAGAGAAAGATAGAGCACCATTACACTCACCCATAATTTTGGGTAGAACTTTCTTAAAGATAAACAGGTAAATCATAAATGTATATGAAGTAAAACTCACCATGGAGTTTGGAAATAACATACTCCGCTTCAACATCATTGACTCTACGAGGAACCCTTTATATAAAAATTCAATTATTACAATTTTACATGTTAAAGAGGTCAAACCAAGTGAATTACTAGGAATATTTCATGAAATATTATCTTTATTTAAACACTTAATTATTGAAAACTCCTTAGATAAATAAGATATAAAAGTATATGAAAAATATGCTTATAATTCAGAGGAGGAGGTAAACCCTAAATTATTTGATGGATATGATTTTTTATTTAATAATGTGGTAGATTAAATTTAATATTGTGTGTGAAGATTCATGATATGAAAGTGAGGAACCAAAATTTAATTTCATCTTTTAACAACCCCCAAATATGGAATTAAAACCACTTACCACTAATTTAAAATATGTGTACCTAATGGATGAAGAAAAGTTTTCTGCCATAATTTCTAATAAATTGTACCCAACCCAAGAAAAATAATTGATTTAACTTTTGATAGAAAATTTATAGGCAATAGGTTGACGTTTAAGAGATATACCAAACATAAAATCCAGAATCTATATACACAAGATCTTACTTGAGGTGAATTATAGACCTATTAGAAATCCCTAAAGAAGGATGAATCCAACCATAATGGTGGCAGTGAAAAAATATAGAGGTTTCTCAAGGATAACATAATCTACCCCATTTCAAACTTACAATGGGTCCATCCCATTCATATTTTTCTGAAACAAATAGGACTAACCATTGCGAGAAATGACCAAATTGAGTTAATCCTTGTGAGAATTCAGAATAGTTAGAGAGTTTTCATAAACTATAATAAATTAAATCATTTCATTAGAAAACACCACTTCCCCATACCTTTTATTGATCATAAGTTATAGATATTAATAAGAAGATCTCACTATTATTTTGTAGATGGTTTTTCAAGTTACTTCTAGGTGCCCATTATTTAAAAGGATTTGGGGAAAACTACATTTACCTATCTCTTTAATACATTTTTCTAAAAAATAATACCATTTTGATTATTTAATTCCCTAATTTTATTTATAGTTTTATAGTAACTACCTTTTTTGATAATATTAAATATTTCTTAGAGGTATCTTTAGATGAATTTACTCTTTTTATAGACTCATTTGATCATTGCTTTAAAATTTGGGATTTTTTTTGAAAAGTTTCTTTGAAAATAATATTATTTGAACTTTGAAAATTTTCACTTATTAGTAGAAATAGAAATAGTCTTTGGGAATGTCCATTCACATAAATGAATTGAGGTGGATAAATTAAAATTTTAAGTGATTAATTCTTTACCTTACCTAACTTGTGTAAAATATTTTAGTTATTTATTAACAAATGAAGGTTTAAAAAAAGATTTATCAAGGATTTTAGAAATATTTATCTCCCTCTTTCTAGGTTAATTCTGAAATAATTTGATTTTTATTTTGATGATGATGATATTAAATATTTTGATGGGTGAAAAATGATATTAATCGCACCACCAGTGATGCAACAACCAAATTGGGAAAAACCCATGGAGATACTTTTTTATTCTTATAATCAATCCATGGGAGTATCTCTTTCCCAAATAATTAAAGGTAGAACTAAATTCATTTCCAAAACCTCTAGAACCTTGGATTCTACCCAGATCATCTACACTGTCACAAAAAAAATCTTACGCCCATCTTTTCTTTAGCTTAATTAAAATCCTTTTTTTTGGGAACTAAAGTTATAATATTTTCTTATTATAAAACCCTTAGATATTTCATAAAGAAGGATAAATAAAATTATTGGTTGGTTATATGGATTTTTATACTTTAAAAATTCAATTTGGACATCAAATATAAGAAAGGAATTGAGAACCAAGTGGTTGACCACCTGTTCATGCCACCCAATACTACTGAAGTTAAATTTCTAGACCAAGAACCAATAAATAACCACATTCCAAGATATTATTTGAACTTGATTAAAGGATATATTACCTAGTAAGTTATTATGGTTAAATATGTGGTAACTTCCTAGATATAATCTCACTTGAATCACCAAAAAATTCAAAATATAAAATTAGGATCAAAATTTTACATTTGGGAAGATCCATACATGTGAAAAATCTTTAATGGTCACATGAAAAAGAGATGTTTACCTACAAGTGAAATACAATATTTTTTTTTATGTTTTCACACTCAAGATTATGGAGGACACTTTGTACCTCAAATTATAGCTATGTAAGTTTTACAATTATGGATTTATTATCCTACTCTATTTAAATATGCACATGAGTTTTGTGAAAAAATGTGAGAAATATCAATTTTATAGAAACATTTAAAAAAGATAAGAAACTCCCCAAAAACCAATTAGATTTTATTAAAATTTTTATGTTTTGGGGATATATTTCATAGTACCTTTTTCTATTTAATTTGGTAATTTTTATAATTTTCTTGTTATATATTATGTCTCAAAATGGGTGGATTTTGAGTCCACAAAACTAATATTGCTAAATTTTTGTATGATTTTTTCTGAACTAACATATTTTTTAGGTTTAGAGTCCCAAGATCTATCATCAGTGACCAAGGGACACACTTTAGTAAGAGGAACATAGAGGTTTTGATGAAGAGGTATGGATTATATCATAAGACATTGACACATTTACCATCTATAAAAAAATGGTCAAGATGAAGTGTTTGATAGGGAGATAAAGGGAATTTCATAGAAACTATTATAAAAAATAAAAAATACTAGGTCTAAAGGTTAAAATAAACCTTATAAGATTATTTTATAGCCTATAAAACACCCATTGGAATGTAACCATAACAATTTATTTATGAAGAGTTATCACCAACCTGTGGAGATGGAACCCAAGGCATACTGGGCTGTGAGAGAGGTAAATCTGGACCTAGATAAAACTAGAAAATAGAGGAAATTATAGCTATAAGATTTGAAGTAAATTAGAATATAAGCTTTTGAGAACTCAATGATTTATGAATAAAGGACAATATTGAATCATGACAAGTTGATCCAACATAAATATTTATATCCAGGGGACAAAGTGTCATTATACAACTCAAGACTTAAACTAATTCCAAGTAAACTTCATTCCAGATGGGAAGGTCTATTTATAGTTACTATTATATATCCCATTGATTTTTTACAAATCAATAAAAAAGGAAATAAGAAAATATTCACCATTAATAGGTATGGGCTGATTAAATTCTATATAAACCTTCCTTAAGGACCAGTGAAGGATATTACACTCCTCATACCTGTTTATCAGTAAAAATCGTCAAGTTGCACCTCTCGTTGAAATTTACTTAAATTATATGATTCCATTTAAAATATTATTTACATGATAAATTAGTTTTAATTAATTAAGGAAAATATATCATTTATGTGTGGGTTATGGAACCTATGTAGTTTAGGATTTTCAATTCTTGTTTTTTCAAACAATTTAGCCTTTTTCAAAATTTTGTATGTTTCTTTTTCAATTTTAGTGTGTTTCAAAACCTGTTGAGATTAATTTGAATTCCCTTGAATATTTTGAATCTATATTAAGGTTGATGAACTAATTTGAACCATTTAATCACCTTAGATTAATTCTTAATTTTTTTTTTCAAATTCTAAGTGAGGGAAATTCATGTATGATCCACTAATTTTTATATCTCATGCTATGAAATGTTGTCTTGTATTTTAATCACTTATCAGAGAGGATTATAAACCAAATTTGACATATTATTACTATGAATTATTATTGAGATAACAAAATCATTCTTAAATAACAATAATTTTATGAGTAATATAGACAAAACCTAGGAGAATTATGGATTTTCTGTTATAAATGATTGAGATATTCTTTTGATTTTTAATACCTTTTTTCAATGTACTCTATTTTCAAGACTACCATTACATTTAACCTTTTTAGACCTTAAAACCCATGAATATCCTCATTATATAACCAAATAACAATCAAAATATTAATATATACAATTTTCTAAAATCTGGTGCATGATCTAGGTTGAAAGTGAGTTGCAACAATCTATTTCACACAATCTATTTGAACTAATGTGAGGAAGTGCTTGAAATTTTATGATGTTTTTCTGAGAAAAATAAAGTTTTGAAAGATGGAAAAATTTCCTAGATATCATTCAAGGTTGGTAATGGATTTATACCACTATTTTATGTAAAAATAACCTCTCTATCCCTCTAAAAACTCAAATCTACATAAGAATTCTAGAACAAAATGGTTAGAACCAAATATAAATTCAAGATGAAATGATACATAAAACGAGATAAACAGTGAAGAAATATATCATTGGTGAAAATTTACTTTAAGATGTACTTCCCAAGACTTTTAATAGGTGGGAAAATATGGATTTTACACCTACTATAGAAAATCCAAAGTTCCTCTCTTACTTCAAGAGCATAAATAAGGAAAAAATCAATCAAAAACTGATGAAGGAAACTAAGAAGAGAAATGTTTACTAATAATAAAATTATAAGGGTGTGAGATACCCTATTATAAACTCTAAGTAGTGGATTTTAATTAGTGTAGAAGGATAAAAGGGGGATTCCATTCTTAAATGAAACAAAAAATCATGCATTTTGCTTTGTCATAGTGCTAAAACTCTTAATCTACCTCAAACTATGCTCAATAGAAACCATAAAACTTAATAAATAGAAAAACCTTTAAAATACTTCATGATATGAAAAAAAAATTGAATAATTGGGTTTAAAATAATAAAATCATCAAGCCTATGGTGAAATTGGCATAAACATGGGATAAGAAGAACTTTTCTTAAAATCTATATTTAAATAATGAGTAAAATATTTCTAGGAAGGTAGGTATAAATGTGAATGAGAGAATAAAGAAGTTTAAATTAATTCAATGTAATTAATGAAGAAAATTAAATTGATATCATTAAGGAGGAATGATAATTCGATAACCATGGGTTTAAAAAGGAACTCACGTTGGATAGTGTTTCAATTTTTCTTGGGTAGTCTTTTTGAATTTCACTTTTTCGGACATCTTTGTATTAAGTGTTGGGGAATTGACATAGTATATAAATTCATGATATTTTGTTTATATTCAATTCATTTTATTCACTCGTGATTATTTATTTATTTAAATATAATGATTTTTTGAATTAAAGTGTCAAATAATTTATTTGTGAGAATATTGTTTAAAATGACCAAATTAGGAATTTAATTCAATTACTTGATTTTTAGAAAAATATTAATGGCTTGATACTAATTATCCTTTATCATGGAATTTTGTAAGACTAGTATCATGGAGTGTGACATTGGATTTCATGCTTGATAAGATAATTGTTTATGGAAGTGGTGATACTTAGAGGATTGTTATGGATTCATTTTTCCTAAAATGAAATAAATAAATAGAGAAAGCATGGGTGTATATGATTGATTTTTCTTATCATTATAAGTCATTTTATCTCTGTGTAAGTATAGTTTTCAATTTTGTATGAGTCATTTCTTCTACATATGTGTGAATATGCTATGTGTAAGTGTCATCTATAGCTTGTGTATGAGTCATCTAGAACCTACGTATAAGTCATTTTAGGGTGCATATGTTCCATTTTATAATGAGAATATGTTATGAATTTGTAAAAATTGGCTAAAATATGATCCCAAGAAAGGCTTAAAAATGGGGAAAGATATAACACCATGTCATATTAGAGACCATGGTGATATTACAATTTACATGTTAGAAATAGAACACTTGAACTTTCCTTGGAGGTGTTTATGGTGTCTTGTGAAGAGTAAATATTATGATTTGAAGGATAGAGATTAAAATAGAGAGTACCACATTGGGGTCCATTCATGGAGACTATTTAGAGATTCCTTTGATACTGAATATTTTTTGAGACCCAAAATGATGAACTCCACATCATAGAATACATTTTCATGTTATCTATTTCATTCATATATAGAATATGAATATGTTGATTTTTTTAGAAAATTTAAATTGAGACAAAGACTATGATAATTTAGATATGACAAGCAGGAAATAAGTTCAAGTATTTAGATAGATTTATATGAGTATTTTTAATGAAACAAATATTTTTTATCTTAGAGGTTTGATCAAGTCTAAAGAAAAAAAGGAATAGAGGATCTATAAAAAGAGGATAAGGCTAAAGGAAAGAGGTAAATCTGTTGGGAAGAACTTGGTGACTTTCCATAGAATTGGTTTTTTTCTATTTTTGTTATATTTTATGATTTATTTATTTATATAATTCTTTCTCCTTACTCTTTCATATTTTTTTACCCTTATAATAGTGGGGTAAAACTTGAGTGATAAAGAAAGGAAAGAATATCCTTTGTAATTTTTGATTCCTACACTCAATAAATAAAACTATCTTATATTGATTGATTATATTTCTTAATGGTCATTTGATACTTTTAATACAATCATATCTAATGTTTTTAACTTGTTCATAATTTACTAATTAGGATGATAATTTATAATCTCCCTCCACCTAGTGTAGGTTTTCTTGAAGGAACATGTTTTATTGGGTGGTTACTTTCTTGAAATTTTCAGTATGTGTGTGGAGTCATTGAGTTACTTATGAGTTTCTTAGGAACACAAAAACCTAATCAGTTATTTGCATGGTAGTTTAAGAGTGGTTTACCAAATTTTCACACACATGGTAAGGGGTGACCAAGAAATAATCACTTCTATATCAATATTCACAAAAAACTTCAACTAGGGTTGATTGATTAATCAATTGAAGAATATTAATTTATCAATTTGATAAGAAGATAAGTAAAACTGTTTTAAAAACTACAATCACATTGAAAATGGAAATCAAACCATAAATCCATCATTTTCTTCATTATATTGCATTCAATATAGTTTCTTTATTAATTTTTATTATCTCTAAAATAAAAAAATTCAAAATCACCCCCTTTTCTAACCAAATTGACTACTAATTTTTGAGCACTCCTCTCTGGAGAAAAACAAGGGTTACCACTACCACTACATTTAACATAGGAAATAATTTCTTTTTGTACACCCCATAATAGTTTAGTGTTATTTAGTTTAAAATTCATGCGTAGGAATTCCAAAACATGTCTGTACTTAATAAATTTTCCCTAAAATGGGATTGAATGGATATTTGAAAATAGATTTGTAATCTTATAGAAAATTCTATATGGTCAAGTTACAACCCACAAACATGTGATATTTTTTTATAAAAAGTCAATTTATCATTATAATCTCTCTTCCCATCCTAATCCCATACCCTCACTATTCTCGTTTCTCATTCCCACCCCCTTGATCCCAACACCTTCCCCTATCCCCTCTGTCCCTCCCTTATCTCGTACTCACTCCACCTTATTATCCCAATCAATACAAACCCTCTCTATCTTCTTTACCTCTCCTAGTTATATCCCCCTCTCCAACAACATGCACATCCCAACCCTTTTATCCCATTCTCATTTTCTTTTCCCTCCTTATCTAACTTTCTATCCTATGTATATTTTTCATTTTCAAGAAATCACTTTTTTAGGGTTGAGTAGGAACCTGAACGGTTGAAAACCAACATAAGGTACTATATATAAAATGACCAAACCATTATAAAAAAATAAGATTTTAGATATATTTACCCTATGTAAACTCCATTAAATGGAAAATTCCCTCATCTCCAAATCATATTTTTTGAGATCTTTGAAGAAATATGTAATCTTGTCACATGACTTGATGAGATCCTCAAAACTAATCTTTCCTCCATTAAATATAGAAGAAAAAATGTGATATTTTTTTATTTAATTATGATGTTTTTTTGTCATTGGTGTTAAATCACATTTCTCTTTATTATATTCTATTAGTATCCTCTATTTATCCATTAAAGTCTAAAACATCTTTCAACATCTCTTCCTTGTAATGTAGAACCTATCCCACTTTATCATCACTATTTTTTTCTCGATGAGTGTTTCCTTATCTTATTGGATATTCATTCATAAAGGGATAATTATCACTAACTATAGATGTTTCATTTATGAATATCATTTATTATATATTTTCACCGCTACTGCATGGGTGCCTATTGATGAGGAGTTTTTATACATCAAAGGGGATAACTGCTTCTAAAGTTCCTCCATTTCCACCACCTGCATACCCTGCACTAAGAAAATTCAAGTTTAAATACATGAGGTGAGTATTTTATGAGTAAATGAATACAATTTCAAATTTCCATTAAATCCAAAGTAATGATAGATTACTAGTAGATCAGTTATCTTGATGTTTTTGGCTACCAAAAACTGCAAAACTCCAATGGGAGAAGAAGTTCGTTTGAAAGTTCATAAGTTTTGATGGGTGCATAGTGAGACCCACTGATGGTTTACCAAATAAAATAATTGATGTGGTGGAATATATATGAGATCATAGGTTCCTTATTCTATGGTTGGTTATCCATAAACTTTAGGAGCAGTGAAATCTATTTAAATGGTTGAACACTTCTATAAAAGTGCAGTGGTACCACCTACTCTAGTTGTAGTATCTTGTACATGAAATATCACTAATATAAAAAATATCAAATTGAATTAGTGCAATATTTTTACTTATAGAGTAATAAGGTTTTTTTGGTTTTCCCCAATGGACCTTGGATGAAAGTATGAAGCATGTAATCTTTGTGCGACCTCTTTATATTTTCCTATTTTTTATCATTTGAATATTTGTGTATGGATTTCTCAAAATATTCTATGATAAGTGTGATTTAGTAGTGGTGATTAGGGTGATGAATTATACTTAATTCTAGTTCTCTAACATGTGGGAAATTCTAGTGGTTTTAATTATGTAGCCCAGGACCACCAGTTGGTGTCATCTTCTAATGAAATCACATTCTATCATATGGTAATTACACAAATACCCTCTTCCTAACCAATGGTATTAGGGTAAGGTTTTTCATAATTAGGATATTAGGTAACATTCAAAATTTCCTCAATTTTATATTAATTTTAGTTGGGGTTATTGTCATTATATATATGACATCAGAAGAAGGGAAAATTTGAATTGAAACACTCATTAAAAAACTTATGTTTTTGGTGGATATAGATAAAATATTTTCTAATCCAAAAGGGTTATAAAATTTCATTGGGAAGAGACAATATAGAAAAAATATATAAGGTTTAATGGTAAAAGTTAAAAAAAATCACTTTTATTGGTTAGGAAATCATTGGAATGAAATGTTTATTTCAATATTCAGAAGAAAAGACAAAAGTTAAACTTATGGAGGCCCTAGTGGATATATATGAGAAACCAATGGAATTAAACAAAGTGTTTTTAGTGATATGATTTTTTAGTTTGAGGTTATCTTAAGGAAGATCAGTGAAAATCATGTGAATGGTTTCAACATGATCAAGAGATAACTTGAAGCGGTAAGAGTTTCTTTCAAAGATGATGTCTATACGATCCTTTTGTTACCATCTTTACCAGAATCATGGGATGGTATAGTTACTACAGTTAGTAATTCCAATGGAAATAATGATCTAGTGTTAAAAATTTCTTAAATTTGATCCTCAATGAGGAACTCTAAAGAATATAGATTTAAGTACCTTTTGGTAATGCTTTGAATACAGATGGAAGGTGAATCTCACCTCAAAGAAGAAATCATTAGAGATCAGAAGATAAATCAAGGGAAAGGATTTGAAGAAATTTTAATGGTCTAGGACTTACCTATTGGAATTGTGGGAAGCATGTATATCTCTAGATTAATTGAAAAAAACTACAAGTAATTCATCGATAAGATAACTACTATGATTTCAAATTTTGTTAACATAATGGAAGGTGGGAACAATCTGCTGCCCAATGTTCATCTTCTAATGGAGTCATGGGTGGTTGACTTCGGTTCATAATTCCATTAAATAAAATAATGTAGGTTAATAGTAAACTATGTATCTAGAATATTTTAAAAAGTCCATCTAGTTGATGATGAATCTTTTAAAGTCATCAAAAAGAGATATGTTAATATTTGGATATAGAATGAATGTTTCAAATGATTAAAGGAACATTTTGGGTCTCTAGAAGAATATAATTATTTTAGGGAAGATATATGATACATGATATGACACTATATTTACTAATAGATTCTAGAAATTAACTCATAGATTGATGGTAGTTGGGTGATAAGTAAAGGATAAAATTATTTACTTGACTGAAAATACATATGAAATTACTTTGGATGAAACTACACCCTCAGAAGATCTAGAGATTTGGCATTGCAATCTCAGTCACCTTATTAATAATAATATGAAGGTTTTATTTGGGAAAGGAATTCTAAAGGTTAGTCACACAAGAATCAGAAGTTGTGAGGCCTGTGAACTAGGGAAACAAAAGAGGGATTCATTTGACTTGCATGACTGGAAGGCCAGATCTTAGAAACTAGAATTAGTTCACCTAGATATATAAGGTCCATACTTAGTCTGATATCATGTATTATCTCTTTACTTATTCATGTTCATTAATAATGAAACAAAGAAGTTATTTATTTATTTCCTTATTCATAAGTATGATGTATTCGATGACTTTGTGTAGTGGAAATCCATGTAAGAAAGGGAAAGTTATCAGAAGTTGAATGACCTTAAATCCAATAACGGTGGAGAATATAATAGTTGAAAATTCAAGAATTTATGTTGGAATAAATATATTATTCTAGAAATAATGTCACCTAGAACACTACAAAAAAATAGTGTGGTAGAGAGGATAAACTGGAATTTGACTGAGAAAGAACGATTCATGCATGTGCACTATAGAATACCGAAGGTTATTTAGGAATAATACATAAACACTATAGAAAACATAGCCAATAAAATTCTTTTAGATACTATGGGATAGATTCTACTAGAATAAATGTGGTCTGGTAAGTTACTAGAAGTTGGCAACCTTATTATCTTTAAAATTTTAGTTTATACTCTTGTTGATGTAATGGATAGAGATAAGCTAGGGGAAATTCCAAATCTTATTTCTCCATAGGCTATGAAAATTAAAATATTGTCTTTAGATTATGGGATGATGATAAAAAAAGTTATGAGGATTTGAAACTTTATCTTCAATGAGAGGATATTATGAAATGATAGGAACTTGTTTGATTTGAAGGTTGAGGGGAAGAAGTAAACCATTGATATTTAATATAATCTACATGAAACTACCAAAATTTCACAAGTTCTAGTGACAATATATTTCAAAAAAAATTCATAAGAAGTTAAAATAGTGATAGATGTTTTAGAATTCTCATGTTTTTTATGAAACCCAAGGAAGGTCACTTAAATTTGAGCAATCTAATGTTGTTGGATTGAAGGTTAGGGAATAAAAAATATCAGCTTAGGGAAGAGTATAATCTCAAGGTTAATTATGAAGTTCTTCTAAATTTAGACGATTGGTCTATAGATATAGAGCCGATATGAACATATTACTTCTAATGAATACTGGTTAACCTAAATTCCAATAATAGGCAAATACCCTCAATGACTTGAAAAAGTGAAAGTTGGCAATTAAAGAAGGAATAAATTTCTTGAAGTTTAATGGAACTTGGTAGCTGACTCCACTACCAAAAGGAAAGAAATAACTTAAGAACAAGTGGGTCTTTCATTTAAAGTAAATAGATAAAAAATTATAATTTAAAATTTATGACTAGTGGTTAAAAGTTTCCAATATAAGGAATTAATTTATTTCATAGATATTTTTTCATCAGTTGTTGAACATACAACCATCCAGATGATGCTGAGTGAGGTGCCCATACCCACACTCCCGATTTTGATAATAAAAACACTTTCCTTAAACATTATATTTGATATAAATTTAGATAAACCTTTATATATCTACAACACTACCATAGGTTAAACATTATACCTCAAAAATAACTACATAATCCCAATAATGGAAGTTTTAGTGTCTTTGAGGATCAATAACTTATTTTATGATACTTGTGATCATTTTTCCATAATCAAAACACACTAAATTCCCCTTTATAATTCTCAAAAGTAATACTAATTTTTATAACTTAGGGAATGGAAACATAAGAAAGGGGTGAGATCAAATTTTTAGTAAGGAAAAAATTCATCAACATGTCAACAAGGGTTAGATCATAAGCATATAGAAAAACATGAGAAGGGGAGAAATATCTTATTAAAAGAAAATTGAATAATAATAGTTCTCCATAAGTCAAGATATAAGGATATGTAATCTCAAATGAATAAAAATATACCATGGAATAATAGTGTTATATAAAAAATATAAACCATAGATCGCAGTCATAGGAATGTGAAATATAAATGTGGCATAATTATAATAAATCACGACATTGTGAACAAAGAAAATTGTGATCATGTTCACACACAATCATGTGAAAAAAAATATACGTGGTCATGTCCACACACCATCATGTGAACAAATCCAAATATAATCAATTTAATTCACAATCACATGAACAAATATATACACAATCATGTCTATGCACAATCTTGTGAACAAATCATAACATGATCATATCCATACACAAACTCATGAATAAATTATAACATGATAATTTCCAAACACAAACTTGTGAACAAATCATAACACAGTCATGAAAATACAAAACCTTGTGAATAGAGCATAATTTGATTATGTCTACATAAAATATTATTATCTCATGATATATAAAATCATAACCAATTCATTAGAGGGTGATATAGGAACCCACCCATCAATCATCCATATATATGTGTGTCACTTGAAATCAGTCATTCAATATAACATAAAGAACCCATGGAAAGAAAATGGGTTTCATTAATCACATCATAAAGAATGCATGTAAAGGAATGTGGGTTTTATAATAATCCTAGATGTTATCACCAAAATTGACCTCATGCATGTAAATGATTGATACCTAAAATTAAATCACCCCAAAATAGTATTTTATAAGAAAATTTAGAGGGTGATTCATGAAAAATAATTTTCAAGGAAATAAACCATTAAAGATAAATAGGAAATGGTAATAAAATCATAAAATATTTTTTTAGAAAATTCTTTTATCTTTTTTGTAAAGGATGAAGTTATGGTCACTTTGAAAACTCATTTTCAAAATATCCACGTTTGAGAAATTGAAAATAAGGTATTTTTAAAATAAATATTTGGAATTAAATCTCAATAATTAAGCCTTGAGAAGGCATAAATATTTCAAAAAGAAGTGTGGATTGGAAGATAAAGTATTTTATTTTTATAGGATGGAAATATTTTTTAACATTTTTAAAAACATTCATTGAAAACCTACATCATAAAAAGAGTAAAAAATATTCCTTTAAAAAAATATGAGAAATGAAATATGAAGGTCACATGAGATAACACATAATTGGGTTTCCAAATATAAAGTGAAACATTAGAAGGAAATGAAAATATGGAAATGGACAGAAAACCATCATCAAAGAGGATGGTAATTATTATCAATAATGATATGATTTTTATGGGGAATAAATTCATAGTTGAAGAATAATTTAATCAAAAGTTTCATTTCCCCCATGAAAAATATGAAGTACCATGAACTAGAATCTTATGGTGTATTAAATCAATCTTGGAATAAAGAAGTTCAACAACATGATATGGATCTTCAAACCCCGTGAATTAAAAGAATATGGTAAAATACATTCATTAGGAAATAATCACACCATATAAAATATATCATGGTGAAAAATATAAAATATGTCTTAAGAAATTAAATTGGAGACAAAAAACTTCTTACCTTATATTCCTACTTACTTGAATGTGTTCTAACCTTGTTGGGACCTTGAAATTTATCTTAAAAGTTTCCATATAAATAAAGATCTTAGGTTAAATAATTGATACCATAGTATTATAAAATTTATAAATATTTATATGAAGATAAAAATGGTAGGGTTTTAGGATTAAATTATAAGGAATAACGGTTCATAAAGAGGTGGAAATGTTCAACTTTTTAAGTAAAGAAAAGGGAACTTTTGTGAATACCCATCATTTTTTCATAATGTCATGACACAATTAAAGGGTAAATGAATCCAAAATATTGAAATAATGGAGTGTGGAACAACATAATGTTTATAAATCTCTTACCCCTTGTTTTCCCACATGTTTTATACATGTTTCATGCCTTTTATTACTTGATTTTTACATTTTATCATTTTGGTTTTTACCTTGGTAACTAGTTTTTACCCTAGTAGTTTATATTTTATTATAAATATAAGGTAACACTTATAAAAAAAATTTGATGTTCTAAGATAAAATTTAGGCTCTATATAGTCTAATTAAATTTTTAAATAATATTAAATTAAATTTTAAATTAAAACATTTAATATTTATAAAAATTGTTATGTAGAAAAAGGTTGTTTTTACCTTTAAGTGTTATTAATATTATTTAGTATTGATAAAAAATTGAATGAGTGTTATTGTTTTTATATATAGGTTTTAAAATTATATTTGATTAATTTTTTATAATATATTAACTTATTTTATTAGATAAAAATTACTCAATGATAATAAAACAATTCTTTGAAAATAATAGTTTTACCATTATCTTGGTAATTAACTTTAATCCTAGAAATCATATTTTTATGCCTAAAAATGAAATTTTAATTATTAAATAATATTTAAATTTTGATCTAAAATATTAAATCCATTTTTTAGGTTTAATTTATACAAGTGATGAAAACTAATTTTTAATATTAGTGAATAAAAATAGTTTTTAAAGTGAAATATTACTTATGTTTCCAAAATGTTAAACATAGGTTTTATAAATTCAACATAGTATTTTTTTAATAATTTATTTTACTTTATATATATATATATTTATTTAAAAAAATTCAAAAAACTTTTAAGTCTTTCTTGTATTATGATAATTTCATAAAAGTAACGGTATTAGAAAAATTGATTTTTGTACTATTCATCTAAAAATAAATTATTTTATAAAAATATCAAAGTTCACCTTAGGATAATTATTATATTTAGAATTCAAAGATGAATTTTATTTTTTAAAATTAAAATTATAAAATTATAAAATTTATCTTTTAAATGAAAACTTAATATATATAATGAAAAAATGATTTTATTGAAAATTTCCTTTTAAAAAATTTAAGTGTTCTTAATCATATTTTTTATTCATTTTATATTTTATTAAAAAATATATTTAATATTTTATTTATTATAATTAAAATTTATTATCAATAAATATATAATGTATCATTTTAGTTAATTGTTGTGTTTGAAGAAAGTTATAAAACATATTATTAATTTAGAAAAAAACTTCCATAATATCAGGTTGTTACACTAAGCCTAGTTACTTCTGATGATCTATACTTGGAGAAAATGGATGTCAAGACTACCTTTCTTCATGGTGAATTTAGGGAGGATATCTACATAAAGTAATATAAGGTTTTTAAAGACCATCAAAAGGAGGTACTTGTTTGTAAGTTGAAGTAAATCCCCTATGACTTGAAACAAGCACCTCGATAGTGGATCTAGAAGTTTGACACTTTTATGATAGGGAAAGGTTTTAAATGATGCAAAAATGATCACTTCTGTTATTAAATTTTTTAGAATGATGGGACTTACATAAAACTTCTACTATATGAGGATGACATGTTACTGACATGTATAAAGATTCAAAATATTCAATATTTGAAGTGTAAGTTGTTTAGAAAACGTGAAATGCATGGTCTTGGTCATTCTGATAAAATCTTAGGTATGAGAATAAATAGGGATAGTAAATATTGTTCACTGGTGTTATTCCATAAAGAATACATTTATAATATCACTAAAAAGTTTCTAATGGATGGATTTAAGCATGTATAAACCCTTATACACATAAAGTTATAAAAATTATAGGAAATAACATCATAAGATGAGGCATGGTACATGGAAAAAGTACCATATGCATCATCCATCAAAAGTTTTATATATGTGATGATTTTTATTCAGTCATAAACTTTCTTTGCAACAAGATTAGCAAGTAGGTTTATGTCAAACCCCAGAAGGGAGAACTAGGAATTTGTGAAGTGTATCCTCTGATACTTTAAGGGATAAAAAGATATAGTTTTGTTATTTGGGGAAGATGATCCTTTATAGGGTGTAGTTATAAGTGGATTGATGTAGATACACCTGATAGAGGGGGTGAATTAGGTGTGAAAACTTTTTACCAAATCCAAAATAATATTTTAAGAGTAACCCCTTTGGTCTTTGAACCCCTTGTAAATATTAGGTTATAAATGGATCTTTTAATATTAACCAAACATTCTAAAACCACATGTAGTGCAAAAATATAAACAATATATCAGCATAAGTTATTTTTATAAGGTTTATTTTCAATGTGGGAAACTTACTATTTTTCATGTCAACTCCTGTCAAGTCATAGATTCTCCACTATAATCGAATCACCAACTATAATGGGTGGTTATGGATCATCTTATAATCAAGTTCACATAATATTACACATTTGTGGTCACCATATTAGTTAGGTCACTATTTATAATATTATGCATCAGAACTCTTACCGCTCTCATAGGTTCTTTTTACTCACTCCTTTAAGTTCATAAAACTTCCTCCTTATAAATTAGATTAGAAATATATCCATGGATATTTCTAAACCCAAAATAATGACCCAATTCCTCAAGACATATAGTTATTTACTACCTTTGATTATTTAACAAATAAACATGAAACTCAGCCTCTCCTCTTCCTAGATTTTTTGTTCTTTCATAGTAACTATTTGATGGCCTACTCACCTCTGAAATTATTGCTTTAAAACATATATTTATAAGCTTAAGTGTATAAAATAATCACATCACACATATCCTCAACTTCAGTCACTCAAAACTACTTATTTTTATTTTTTCTTCCTTGACTATAACTAATCATCAGTAATAAGTCATCTCACTTAGATTCCTTTTTTCTTCTTCTTTAAAACCTAAAAGGATGGAAATATTCTTCACAGGGTCAAAAAAAATATTTTTATTCACTACAACATTTATTTAATATTCTTTCTTCTTATTTCTTCCATGGTTTCCGATTATCACTTCTTTAGTACATGATCCTGAATCTCTTGCTCACTAGAAATCAAGCAGCGTCTCATACTTTTTTTCTATATCTCTCTCCTTGAAATTATCATATTTTCACATGAATTAGTGTCTGAATTAATTAATAATTTCATTTTCAATATCCAAAAATGGATTTAATATAGTAAAATTAGCTTCCAACCCAAAATTAGTATTATAAAATATGATTTTTTGAATCCCATTATTTTCTTTATACTAAATTTTCAACTTAAAGTATATTATATAAATACATTTATTAAATACTCATCACATGATCAAATAATGTTTTTATTTTATTCTTATACAGAATACATGACTTCATACTCCTTAAAAATATTCTATAAATTATCACACTTCAATATTCACAATTTCATGAAAATTATATAACACACATATAATATGGCTTGGAACTCTCTCTTACAGTGTGAGAGCATAACATGAAAAACTATACAGAACTCAACTTGAATCTATATAAAACCGAAATAACTCTATAATGATATTTATTTCATCTTATGAAATATATCTCTTTATAAATTAATTTATCTTTAATGTACAAGTTAATTAATGATGGAACTTCATCATCAATATTAATAAAAACTTATAAAGTTTTATCTTATTTATAAAGTGTCTCATCCACTTGATCATATCATCTTGTTCTCATTTATTATTTCTCAAAAAAATATTAAATCATGTTTAATCATATCTTCATGATGTTTTGGAAACCTAGTAACACCTCTAGCATCTTTAGGTTTAATTTCCTCTTTAGAATAAATAATTCTGGAAAAATTCATTTTTTACCCATAAGGAACACAACATTTTCCTAAGTTAAATAGACTATGTGGATCATAATTCATACATGACTTTAAAATATCTTATGGGATCAAAAATATCATACATATCTCATTTAAAAAAAATTGAAAAGTTAAATATTATATGAGACATTGAAAATATCTTATAGCCTTTTGAAATTTCATACATAGTATGAATTTTCCCTTTGAAAATTTTCAACCCACTAAAATTTCATAAAAATTAGCAAATATACTTCTCATAGTTGAATTCCCTTGGATATTTTTCCAAGATTTATCTGTATAGATGAAATATCTTACAAGTTTCTCAAATCACCTACATTATATGAATTTTTCCTTTTTCAAATTTTGAAGTCTCAATATATAATATGATCTTCACAAAATTTCCTATGAGAAACTCTCATAGATCAATTATCATATGTGTATGAGAAATCAATTTTCTAATTTCCTACCATATCTAAAATTCATATTATCTAAAAATTATGATAATGGATTCCTATGATAAAGACTTATTCTTCATCCAAAAGTTATACACTCATAACTTTTAATTTTTTTTAGCCAACTCCAAATTTATATGACTGGTTGGGAAGTCATATGATGAATCTTTATGCTTAGCATAAAGTCATAATATTGACCTAAAGTCATATAATAAAGTTTGGATATATTCCTAAATTTGTATTATTAAGTATGATGATGGAAGATAAGTCTTACAATTTTTAAAAATACTTATGATTGGGAAAATTCATATGATATCTTGGAAGTCATATTATTAGTTTTCAAAGTCATACAATCTGAGACTTTTCTATTTTTCACTGAACTCCAAAAGTGAAGATTTATTCAAATGAACTTCAATGTCTCTAGGGTGTCTCCAAAATTTTCAAAACTTCATTAAAGTAATTATCACACTAAATTTAGTACTCAAAATTCTAATAATTTCAATGATGGTTGCTATAACTTCAATTAGTTTCCCCTATACACTTTGAACATGTTTAATCCTTTTAAATACTAATTTACCCATACGTTATTTCAATATTTAGAAACTATCTCCTTCTGATAAGTTCTCCACTTCTTATAAATAATGTAGACAATTCTCTATACCTTATAAATATTTTTCATAACTTTAGGACTATCTCATCAATCATCACATATATTAGTCCAAGTATTTTATCTAACTACTTATTCTAAGGACCTTTTTTCTTATCCTTTTCTATATATACATAGTGGAAATAACTTCAAATTACTTCATAGATGGATACTGTCTTCTTCACTCCAAAATTTATCATCTACCTGAACTCTTTTCATTGAATTTACCTTTGACAAAAAATACAACAAAGACGTCCGCTGGAAACAACAATCTCCCTCTTTGTGTTTGTTATCAAAACAAATTTCATACCAAATTTGATGATGTTATTCTCCCACTTTTTGATAATAAATACAAAGGTTTGAAAAATTATTCTCTCCCTCTTATTGACACTATGAAAATAGGGGATAACTTTCTCATCTCCTTAAAAATCCTCTAATTTTAATAAACTCATATTCTCCCCATTTGATAAACATTCAACTTCCATTTTAGAGAAGGGTAGCACCACATATTCTCTTAGAAATGATCCATAAATTAACCAAACCTAAGTTTAAATGGGATAACCATTAATAAAAATTAATATTAGATAATTTTGAAAAAAAAATCTATAAATTCACCACATTCATACCAACTTCTATCTTTCAAATCTTGGGGTAATCTTGCACAAATTTTTCAATAAAGTTTAGGAACCTACATTCACTCAACCCACACATCAAAAACATTCAAGTGAAATGAAATTATTCCCTATTTGGTTATATAATCACTCCCACATGATAAGTAATATTTATAATGAGTCAAAAAAGAATTTAAATGATTAAAATCATAACTTTTCCTTCAATTTAATAAATGATTTATAGAACTCAATATTTTTCAAAAATGCATAAATCTATAGAAACATGGTCTCTTTTCATAGCTCTCCTTCAAGGGATTATTTACAAACTTATTCACCATAAATCACCCATAATTTAACAAATCTATATGGAAATGGGAATAACTTGTACTTTACCATAAATTCAGTTATATTAGCAAGGCAATGACTTTTCTCTCAACTTAGAAGCTCATTTCCTTGAAAGTATAAAGCATATAGACCTCTTTGTGCTTTCTTCACCTTTGGATTTATATATTTGAACTTCACCTAGAAACATGGAATTACCTTATTTTTAAGATTTATTCATAGTTTTATTAGACTTATTAACTTAAAAAATCTATAAAATCATTATTTTCATCTTGTTATAGTTTCCTAACTAACTCCAACTAATCTGACCATATAGTTAGAATACCTTTAGTCACATGATCAACATTTTATTTATGTTTTGGATCATTCTTTAATGAAACTATATTAGTAGTAGGATTCATTGGTATTTTCCTTTATTATTCCTGATATTATCTTACTTAAGTACGTATTTCATGCATTTAGTAGATAAGTGTCTGGGCTTATTGCACCTTCCATGCACATCATCATCAGGATTTGACTATACTTTCTTGGGAATCCTCTCATATTCTTCACAAGGACTATCCACCACCAATACAATTCCACTATCTCTTTCATGGATTGAATAACTTTTTTTTCTAGATTTATCTTTTATTTATTAAGTTTCATGTCCATATTGTAATGATCCATTATGTTGACATTAATTTTTTTAGAGTTTCAGTTGTTTTGTTGTTTGATTTTATCTTATCGAAAGACTCATCATCTTTATTCATCGCCTACTTTTTTTACTTCTATGGCCATTTTATTTCATCATCATAGGTTTTTTACTATACAATTATATAATAACACTCCTCGTAAAATTTTTCATATATTTTTCAAAAATCATAGAACCTTTCCAATATTTAAAATATTTTCTTCAAAGATAGATTATTCCTTCTCTATAAAATATTCTTATATAAATAAGGTTTTCTCTCACTTCATCTTTGATCTCCCTTATTTTTTGTATTCCACCACTTTTACGCACTGACATGTTATTCCAATAATCAACATCCCTATGTCTAAATCTACAGTAGCACCAATATCTCCTAATAAATCATTTTCTTTTGATTTTTCATGAAATCTATCCATATTTTCATTATTATTGCCTCTACGTTGTTTTATCCACGTTTTGGGATCCATTTGGGGGAAAAATTTCCAGTACATGCTCATGTTATTCCTTTACATATTTTTATATGTCCATGAATTTTTTCTCTTCCACATTTGGATAAAATTTAAGCTTTTTACTAAACTTTTCACAAGACTAGAATCAGTGAAAACAAATAAATCTGAATAGTGGGTTAAAATTTTCAATGAGAATGAGGTGGATGCTTCTCTAGATGATCTCATACTAATATTTTTGATATTTTAAATCTTATTTTATACAAGAATAATTTATGAATTTTGTTTGGAAGTACACTTTTTCTCAACCACCTGGGAAGTTCTGATTTGGGTTGAGTCCAGATTCCTCAGTTTTAATTCTAACTCAATATTTTTTAGATTGAGAGAATTCTTTTTGTTTTTAGTTAATCTCAACCTATTTTCCTATTCTCTATTAATTTTTTTTAACTTTATCCTCTTTCATCTTGATTCTTATAATAAGTAATTATCCATCTTCTTTATCCTTTTTTACTTTACATCCAACTAGGAATACTTGACATCTATAGAGACATTATGAAATTTATATAAAGAATTTAAAAACTCTTTCACAACACTCTAAAATATTTATTTCTCAAAAAATACCCTATCTAATTATTCATTAATCAAATAAAAATTTTCATTTCAAAGTAGGGCAGATTTCTCCTTAGCTTTAACCAAATTTGTGAGAGTGCTTTATCTACTCACCTTGTTTTCTCATGCATCCTCTATAGTATCTATTTCTTCCTCTAGATATGATTTTTCATTAATTAGTCCCTTGATGTAAGAAAATATATATGTGAAAACTTCAATTGGAACTTTCTTTAAGTAATCTTTAATATTAGAATAAAAACACTAAATGAATCATCAAAATATCTTCTTTATAGATTGAACTATATTCATTAAAGAAATAATCTTAAATATATTTAACTTAAGAATTATCACCATTATGATTACCTTTATATAATGGTGTCCTCACCTTCTTTTAAAATTTTCTATGTTTTTATCCACTTTATCTTCCTATTTCTCAAGTTCTTTACAGAGACCTCCAAATTTATTATGATGAGTATGGATGTATATTATTCCATCTAAGGATCTTAAAAATCAAATATGTACTCCATGTATATCAATTAAAAACTACTAGGAAAAATTTTAGAACTAATCATAAATTTATTTTTATATGATATCAGTTGTGATAGAACAAAATATTCAATCAGAGGGAACCTAGGTTGTGATACCACTTGTAGTTTCCAGTGGACCGATGAAGACACACCTAAGAGGGGGGTGAATCAGGTGTGATAATTTTTTACCAAATCTAAAATAATATTTTAAGATTAAATACTTTGGTATTTTAACCTTTGTTAACTATTAGGTTATAAGTGGATCTTTTAAGCTTTACCTAATATGAAACAACCACAAAAAATATAAAAATATAAAACTATAAACAATATATTATCACATTATATTTTTAAAAGGTTTATAACTGATGTGGGATTCCTTCTCCTTTTTGTTTCAAATCGG
Organism: Viscum album; assembly: GCA_963277665.1. Taxonomy (NCBI): domain Eukaryota; kingdom Viridiplantae; phylum Streptophyta; class Magnoliopsida; order Santalales; family Viscaceae; genus Viscum; species Viscum album. Next base: position 695,157,884 of record OY728132.1, on the reverse strand, counting down.
TTGAAGATGTGAATTATATACTATAATCAAATCACTAATTATAATGGGTCACTAGAGATTATCTTTTAACCAATTTTACACAATATTACACAAGTTTGGTCACCATATTACATAGGTGACTATTCAAAATATTATGCTTGTGAACTCTTGCCACTCTCATGGGTTATTTACACCCATTCCCATGAATTATTGAAATGTAATACTTATAAAGTATATAAAAATATATTTATGGATGGTTCTATAACCACAATATTGATCCAATTCCTTAAGACACAAAGACATTGAATTCCTTCAAGTCTTAAAAAATACACATGCAACTTGATCACTGTCTTTCCTTGCTTTCTATTTATTTCATAGAATTTGTTTATTGTCCTACTCACATCTCAAATTATTCTTTTTAAACATAGAATTTTAATACTAGGAGTAAAAAATAATCAAATAAAACACAACCTTATCTTTAGGCACTCAACACTTTTTATTATTTTTTTTAGTCCTCAACTGTAACTGATCAACGGTAATAAGTTGGCTCACTCAACTTCCTCTTCTTATTATTCAAAACCTAGTATAATGGAACTCTTCTACATAAGATTTTTTCACTCTATTTTTACTCACCACAACATGAAATATATTTTATTTTTTCTTATTTCTTCAAGTGTTTTTGGTTCTCTCTTCTTTAGCTCAAGATCTTGGCTGTCAAGTTCATTTGAAAACATGCAATGGATCTTACTTCTTTTTTTATATATTTATCCTTGAAATTCTCATTTTTTAAATGAATGGGAATATATATTAATTACTCATTTCATATTAAATGTCCAAATATGGAATTCATGTAGAAAAATTAGCTGCCAACCCAAAAAACAATATTACAAAATACCATTTGTGGATTCCCATGATTTTCTTTATAATAAATTTTCAACTCAAATAATATTCCATAAATACACTTATTAAATGATCCTCAAATAAAAAAAATGTTTTTATATTATTATTCCATAGAATCCATGACTTTATCTTCCTCAATAATCTTCTATAAATTATCACACTTGAATATTTAAATTTGTATCAAAAATCATATATAATACATATATTGCAGTGTGAAACTCTCTCTTGTAGTGTGAGAGAATAACATGAAAAAATATATAGAAATCAGATTGATTTTCCACACAATAAAAACAACTTAGAATTTTTCTTTCTTTCTTCTTATCAAATAGATTTATTTATAAATTACCTTATATTTGATTTATAAATCGATCAATGATGTAACTTTATCTGTATTATTCTTGAAAACCCATAATGTTTCATCTTCTTTATCAAGTGTATCATCGACTTAATCTTCTCATCTTGATCTCATTTTTTCTTTATAAAAATAGACTTGAATCATGGATAATAATATCTTCATAATTTTTAGGACTCTTAATAACATCTCTACCATCTTCATATTTAATTTCTTCTTCAGAATAAATATTTTTGAAAATTTTCATTTTTTACCCAGCAGGAACTCAAAAATTTCCTAAGTCAAGTATTGCACACAGCTTAGAAAGTCATATGAGACCTATAAATCTATTATTATCTCATAAATATAATTAATGTATCAATTAAAAAAATTAAAAAACACAAATATCATACAATCCATAGAAAATATCTTACATCTTATTAAAATTTCACACATCATATAAATTTTCCCTTTGAAAAAATTTATCCCACTAAAATGTCATACACGACAAAAAATCACCTTCTTATAGATCAATTACCTTTGTTATTTTTCCAAAAATTAGTTTTATATATAAAATATCTTATGATTAGAATGAATTACCTATGTCATATAATGTTTTACTTTGTTAAATTTCATTACTCTCAAAATATCATATGATATTCACAAAATGTTTCACGAGCCACTCGCATAGATCAATTATTTTATGCATACGAGAAATCCATTTTCTAATTTATTTCCTCAGATCAAAGTGATATGACCTTCAAATTATGATGATGAAGTCTTATGATAAATAATTATTCTCCATGTTGAATTTATACACTCATGCTTTTATCAAATTTCTATCCAACTTCACAGTCATATGATAGGTAAGGAAATTATACAATGAAGTCTAACACTTGAAATAAAGTCATATAATTAGCCTAAAGTCATATGTTGAAGTGTGATGATATTCTTGAAGTCATATGATAAAATATTATTATGGGAGCAAAGTTTTATGATTTTCATAATGACTTATAATCAGAAAAATTATGATGTCCTGAAAGTCATACGATCTGTTGGAAAAATCATATGATCTAGGAATTTTCCATTTTTTAGGGAACTCCAAAAGTACAGATTTTTTCAAATGAATTCTGATGTATCTAGGGTGTCCCTAAACATATCAAAACTTCATTCAAGGAATTATCATACTAACTTAAGCACAAAAAAACTAGGAATTCCATGGTTGATTCTTCCAACTTTAGTTAACTTCCCCTATACACTTTGAACCTATTTAATCCTTTTAAATATAGATTTACCAATATTATCTATCTATATTCATCATCCATCTCCTTCTTCTAATTTCTCCACTTATTATAAATAGTGTAGATAGTTTTTTAGACCTAAAAAAAACTTATCATAACTTTAGGGCTAGTTCACCAATCATCACATGTATTGGTCTATGGAAAATTTACATCCAGCTTTTCCAAGGACCTTTATTATTATCCTTTTCCATGCCAACATAATGTCAAAAAATATATCTTCTTTCATGGGTGGACACTCACTTCTTTACCTGAGACCTTATCATTGACTTGAACTCTTATCATTGACTTGATATTTCTCAAAAAATATAACAAACACAACCTGTACACACAACATAGGTATTTTTTAATGTATATTTTACTGGGTATTCAGTTACCTAAAAGAGAATAATAGGCTTTGTGTTTACTTTTAGTGGAATGATGATCAGTTGGATGTCTCGACCGTAGACTTTGGTTACTTTGTCTAAAATGAAATTAGAATAACTAGAAACTATATAAGATGGAATGGATTTATTCTGGTTAATTTAGTTGTTTAAGGATCTTATAAATTCATCGAAAGGTGGAGTTCCATTCTATTATTGTCAGAGTGAAATTAACCTTACTCAAAATCTAATTTTTAATGCGATAATGAAGCACATTGATATGAAATTATAGTTCATCTATAATCTTCTAGGAGAAAATTTTTAGATTTATTCAAGATAACTGGGAAGAAAAATATAGTTGATATTTTCATGAAGTTTTTGGTCCAAGAAATTCTGAGGTAGCATTGTGCCTTATTTGTACTTGGGTGAATGAAAGATGATGCAGAACACTGCATGTATGTAGAAAAAAAAGATGATGCTTGCTTGGGATTTATTATGTGTTGTAGGTTTCTCAGTAAGTTCCTTTAAATATTATTCATGTGGGAGATTGCGAGGAAATGAATCTAGTTTCAAAGTTCTATTAAATATACCAGAAGTAGAGATTACCAGTAGATCATTAGGCTTGATGTTTTTGGAAATAATTAGCTGTAAAACTATACTGGGAGTGTTAATCCGATCAGCAGTTAATAAATTTCAATTAGTACATGGTGACACCCAATGATATTTTACTGAATGAAATAGTTGTGTAAGTATAATCTATAGGATATTATAGGCCTTTATCTTCCAAATTTTATTCTCTGCAAATTTGAAATGGAAGTTCAACATGATCAACCAACTGGGAACATCTATAAAATTGTAGTGGGACCACATAAATTGGATATAGTATCATGTACTTGAAATTTTATTAATATCATTAATCATCAATTGAAGTAGTGTAGTAGCTATAATTTTGAAGTAATAAAGTTTTTACAGTGTTATACTGTGGATGTAGGATGAAATTATGAACCATTTAATATTCGTGTGCCCTCTTTATATTTTCTTATTGTTTTCATCATCTGATTGTTTATGTGTTAGTTTCTCAGATGAATGTGTGAGAATTATGAATTATTAGTAGTGATTAGGGTACTAAATTATTTCTAATTTAAATTCTCTAAGATGTGGAAAGTTTTGGTGATTTGAACTCTATAGTGTAAGACTATGGTGGGTGTGATCTTTTGGTGAATTCACATTTTATCATTTGATAGTTACACAGACAGACTCTTCCCAACATGGTTGTATACATGAAAAGTTTTTTTGATGGTTTAAGATTATAAATGGGAGTATTCATATATGTTAATAGGTTTTTTATTATATATTTATGAATATATTAAAAAATAAAAAATAAATATTCTTACTTGCAGGATTTCTCAGCCTGTATAAAAACATGTCAAAATAAGGAGGTCCAAAACTGGACTAAACCCATGAAGACCTACCCAAGCCCATTTAAGATCATCCTTCCCATTTTAAATTCCTATACACATACTAGAAATGATGGTTTTGTGGGATTTGAATACATGATGGGGTCTACTCCCCAAGATCACTCACCCATCGACCCAACAAGGCTATCCATGCTGCCTTCCCAAAATAGGGTTGCGCTCGCAGCCCAGATGTTGAGATAGACCCTACCGGTGTCCCCTTTTTCTCCTTTCTAAAAACCTATTATGGTTGTTATTATATGAATCAGATGATCAGGTTCATTCTGATCTAATAACCCCATGGAACCACATGGCCCCAAGTTTCAACAATTTAGATAAGCCCTCAAAGGTTGATCCATGACCATGGGGTCATTTACTCTAATTGACCCCCCTTCTGTATCCCCTCGAAACCCAACCATCACAACCACACTCATCCCAACAATATTTTGGTTTATAATAATTTTCAATAACTTTGAAGCCCAATAACCCCATGGTCTCCATACCATAATGTGAAAACCTTAGTTTTGGCCTCCTCTTATGATGATTCATGGTGCATATGGAGATTTAAGGCCAAAAATTCTTGATTGGTTCTCATTATTCCATTTATTGGGTCCAATAAACTTTATATGATGTTTTTGTGGTATTATTCTAGAAGTCCAATTGTAAATTCAACCAACTAGCATGGCACTCATTGGTTGTGCCGCCATAAAGGAAGTGGGAGGGTGATGTCCACCACCTAGCCCAAATTCCTTCAAAGAATACATAAATTAGTTGACTTATAAATTGAAAATGTAAAATTATAATTACAATTTATAATTTAATTAAATTTCAAAATTAAACATATAATTGAAGCTTAGATTGTAGTGACCCTGGTTTTTGTCAGGCGAGACTTATCTCAATTTCAATTATAAGAGTCTTGGTACCTTCTTAAGGGTAAAATGGTAAATTTTCATTATCATATGAACTCAGAATTTTTTTTATGGTTTATTTTTTATCTCAAAATATGGTTTTTACCCCCAATCTAAATTTTGGGGAATTTTTGTACATTTTGAGTTTTATGATACTTTTATTATTTATTCAAAAATAAATATTACTCCTAGAGCTTAGATAGTGATACGGTGACCCCAATTTTTGGTGTTTGAGTTTTAGATTATTGGTAAATTATATTTTGTATGAAATTATAAGGAATCACGGAATTGCGGTCATGGTGGGGCCTTAAAAATAACATTTTAAGTATAAAATATTTTTTTCCTATGCATTCATTTTCAAGAGATTTTTTATTTTAATTTTAAATTAAGCCTCTGGTGAGAAATTTCATACTTCTGTTGAGCCTAGAATGGTGGGTTTACCCAAAAACTTCATTTCTTGAGTTCACATAAAAATTCTTAAGGGAGGGAATTCATCGTGGGTGAAATATTAATTAATTAATCAGATTAATTAATTAAACCCTAATATTCCCTATAATAATATATTAAACCCCCTATGTCTAGGGTAATACATAATGAGATGCTAGATATAGGGAGAGTGGGAAGATGGGATCATGGGCCGGATTGAGTTCTTTGATGATGGAATCAATGAACGAAACCCCATCTTTAATGAGGATGGAGCCATGAAAATTCTCCATCGAGGTATGATTCATTATTTCTTTTTGATTATATTTTTCATGAAGTTTCTTTTATAGATTTATGTGTGATATACATTCTTGAATTTCAATTATAATGGCATGATTATTAAGATTGTATTTTTTCCCTAATTCTTGTTTAGTTTTTTCTCATGTGTTTTAATGACGAATTCAACAATGGGAACCAATTTCTATTTTTATCCTTTCCATTCTTACTTTTCACATGTGAGACCGAAGAGGTCCCTAAAAATAGGTCATGTAAATAGTGGAATCAATCATTTATACATGATGTGGAGTGTCAATTAGTCATGTGGGACTCGTCTCAGTGGTAGAAAAAATGAGGGTGTGAGGCCATGAAGGTAATTATGGTTTCTTTAGTAAAGGGATGTCAGAGTGCACTTGCCGGCTTGTTGGAGCATATCAAAAGGGTTGGCCGGCCTGTAGTAGCCATTAGTGTAACATCCAAACTAGATCACATGAACAACACTCAAGAGGGTGTCTCTACATGATCTTAGGAACATATCCTCATATGCTAAGGTTTTCCAACTATCATCGAGGGCCACAAACTATCATGGGGTGACTATACCCTATAAAATAATTTCTGAGGATCATGCCTAGATTTACCAAAATTTTTACATGAATCATTCATATAATTTATATCCCAAAAACTTGTAGATATAAAACAAGGATTTAAAATGGATCCTATAGTCTAGAATAAAAATTAGTATATAATATTTATAATACATCAAAAAAATAGATCAGTAGTATATAATCATATAATATCCATTTAAATAAATGGAACATTTTTCATTAAATGCTGAATAAAACTAGAAAGTAAACTATACATCCTCCAACCCAACACGCAATAATCATCATACTAAATCCTAAACCTCTATAACCTAGTAGACCTATTTCATGTGTCTAGCTCTATTTAGTACCTATTTATTGAGTGAAAACATGAAGGTCTACCTTTGTACATTGAAACCCATATTGTGTACATGGATATAGAGTGAGTCTGATGGACCGGTAGAAATTCCCAATGCCTCAATGATATTGAGTGTTATTATGATCAAGTGGATGTGAATGAAATACATATATAAGGTTCAATTTTTCCCATGCAATGTACCCACTTTAAAATATAACAAGAAGGCATAATTAACATACATGTTGGGTCTTCAAGTGTTAACCAAACCACCTTAAACCCCAACCATACACGGTTTAGCCAGTGCTGGAGTTTCTTTGATCATGTCAAACCAACCACCCTTGGGGAACAAAGCCTAACCCAAAACCAATAGCTGAACATCATAACTACTTCGACCAATGTTATATGTCTCTAATAAAGAGTAACCACACTTATGTAATATACCCATCCTCATAACATAATGAAACCACCTAGGGAATCCTCCATCCTAGAACCATTATCTACCTAGGTTCATAGCGCACCTGAAACCATTATACCACCTAGGGAAATCTCACACTAACATGAAAATATCTTCATAGGGAGACCCCATCCTACCCTAAAACCATGAAAAATATCACAAACCCATGGGGATTTCATCCCCAATCTAGAACAAGGTATCGAGCCTCCATTACTAGTGATCATAATCCAATCACAGTTCTTTAAAACTCATTCACCCATAACACATACATAGAAATAAAACACATATACCCAATGACCATAGCTCACCCCGGAGCCAAGCACCACACGCACCTAGGGAGTACCATCTTGGAACCTCAGTTTTATTTTATATATATATATATATATATAAACACACCTAGAGTACAATATCTTCCTAAAACCTCATATAACATTAACCCAGGGTATCCCCCTTCTAGAACCTCAGACACATCACACACATACCACACATTTTTTCCATCCACTCAAACCTATCACACATAGTCGTGGTCAGCCTCTCAAGTGCATGACATGTATTTGATACTACATCAATATCATGCTCACACAATAATTTGGTTTCTAAGGTGACACCTATAATCATCACCTCCCACACCCCACATTAACCATCTCTAGAGTTAACATGATATTAGGAACCAACTGAGGTCTCTTGGGTCATATTTTAGCACAAAAATCCTATATAAGTTCCTCGATCACATTTTCATATTTCATCCCCAACTTGTCACTCTGTTCATAATGTTACACAATATCTATTAGATTCCTTCAAACTTAAATATATCCTTTAAGGGTTTAGGAATTTTAAAATAGCCTAACCAAGTTTTTGATGCCAAAATGAAACATATTAATCCATCACACATAATCATGAACCACCATGAAATATAAAAATACATAAGCATTCACAAACTAGTAGCAAAAAAGTCACATAGGCTTTGAAAAATATGGAATCACCCTCACAAGGTAAAACGAAGAAAAAAACTCAACCAATTCCTTCAACCATTTCTTAGGGTAAAAATAATTTTTAAAAATCACTTAGAATCGCCATTATATGTTGTTTTACTCACACTATATACCTTGGTCAAATTCTCATCAAAACATTTTGTAGGAAAACCCCACTTCATTTTTAAATACGACTCCAAAACTTTTTTCACATATCAACACTTTTCCTTTAAAATTTCCATTTGATCTAAACCATTTTTAGAACACATTTTAAAAATAAATACTTTTTCTCTTTGAAATCGAACACACCACTAAGAAAATCCATAAAGAGGTCCACTAGCACTTATTCGACTAAGGAACCACCATCACACCATTTAGAAAAATATATGGCCCATGTTTACTATTAAGTCTATGTAAGTTTTTCCCAATTTATGGTTTATATCACACCAGTCATGCAACATGTAGATAAATATAATAATGATATAACATGAATATAAATTCACCAATCAAACAAGTGACTTAGTAAACTCAAGACCACCTACCTCAACCAGGGATCCATAACCCATCCCAAGACCGTACTGAATTCCTCCAAGTCCATGAGAACTTATCACAAGGAACAATTCCTATCACACTCGAATTTTCAATTCCATTCTTTTTTTTCTAATCATATTTTAGTTCTTAGTTTTATCTTGGTTTCTAGGTGTTCTAAGTTTAAATTTAGTGTCTTAGGCATTCTTGATCAAAGTATTTAGTCTTGGAAGTCTTGGATGTTATTTGGAATTGTATTTTTTTTAAAGGGGAAGTTTAAGGATGAGGTGTCTTGTAATTGAATTTTTGACACTTATAGTTGCACCTTTTGTGAGGTATGTTTATTGGGGTGGTTTCTTCAAGATTTGGTCCAAACCATGAGATCATTTCTAGATTTAAAAACAAAATTTGTTTATTTTATAACTACTTAATTTTTTAACATTTTTCACCCATTAACCTTCCCCCTTGGTCTCCCATATCCTATTCAAGACACCATATCCATTTGGACCCCTTAGGAACTCATAATCATGGTGGATTTGGGTGATTTATTCAGGCATTGGGCCAACCCATGAACCCATTTCTAGTTTTAAAAAATATTTTATTTATTTTATATATCATTAATTTTAAAACATTTTTTGGTAATTATACCTCTCACTCAAGACCAAAAACCCTAGGCACACCCCAATGTTTCATTTTACCTCTTTGGAGCTTGTCTTCATTGTGGATTCGGGTGAATTTTCTCTAAGTTTCTCAAATCTTCCATATTTTCAAAGGTAATTTTTTTCTTTTATAAATCATTCATTTTTTTCTCTTTTCCCCCCATTTTAGTCCCAAATCAACCTCATACACCTTATTAGATCCTCTATTTCAATTTTTTCTGCTTGGAGATTCAACTATTAGTGTATTTGGGGTGATTTCTTAAAAGTTTATCAAGTAAGTGAATCCCTCTCTTGTTTCTTCCATTCTCCTTAGGGTTTCTCCCCTATTTATTGATGTTTCAAATGTATAGAAACTAGGTTTAGTACCTAGGGTTTGTTTTTGAGTTTCTTAGTTCAATATTATTATATTAGGGTTTATTTTAATTCCCTTGTGGTGTGGTGGTGGTGCGGTTGAAGTTTCTCACAACGATTTGGGGGTTTTGACACAAATAGTAGGTGATTCCATGTGTAAGAATTTCTTGATGAGTTATCTTTCTTGATTTACTAATTTATCATGTTCCTTATATGTTTTTTGTGGTGAAAAATCTATTTTTAATGGAATTGGTTAAGCGTTTGATTTTAAAGTTACATTTTTTCTTGAAATGGTGTGTTTTTATTGTTTAACACTTATAGTATCATTTGGGTTCATTCTATAACATATGAAAATGTTTTATTAAATGTGAATTGGGCTTCAAAATCAGGTTTGGTAGGGTTTTTGTGTGATTTTGGCCTTGAAATATGGTTTTTAAAAGGGTTTTATGTGCAAGAGCTTGTTATACTCCTTGAAGTTGTTTTATAAAAATCTAAAATGGTTTATTGAGTTACATAGTGTGTGAAAAATATGTTGAGGTAATTTTTTGAAGTGTGCATGTTATTAAAATGTTTTTTTGAAGGGTAAAGTGATTATTTTTTATTTAAAACGTTTTGATAATATTTTATAAACTGTTGAATGATTTATTAAATTGTGAGAAAGGTGTTTATGGGATGTTTTGGTGTGAGTATGATGTTAAAATGAATTTGAATGTAAAAAGGACGTATTTTGTGGATTTTGTGTGGTATATTTGATGTGTTTATGATTTTTAAATATAATTTCCATGTTAAATTGTATTTTATAAGATGTGAAACTTGTTTGAGAACAAAAAGGAAAACCCGGTTATCTAGGTTGGCGGACATGTACGAGTATGCTAGTGATCCAGAGTGGTTTCATCCCTATTTCACATAGAAATTTTGACGACAACACCAAATAAACTATGATGACGATGTTGGTGAACACTAGTTTATGGGTTATTCCCCTACTATTGGATCATGCATGATAACAAATATTTGTTATGGTTACTTTTCACTGAGATAGGAGGTACCTGAGGCTCACAACTAACTAGTGCCTAGGGGTGTTCCCGTGACTAGTTCTCATTGGATATTTTGTACTTACCATTGTAATATGGTGTGTTTGGGCTGGAAAATTCAGTATCATGTTTATTTTATTTAAAATTGTTTATTCTTTAAAGTTTCCCACTTGAAAACTATTTCCATTGAAAGTTGCATCCTTTAAAAAAAATTTACGTCATTTCTTGTTTATAAAAACTTGCAATATTTTTGTCTCATAATGTTTATCACATGGAATATATTTTGGTTGGAATCCTATTTTTCTTAGTATCACACCCTAATTACACCTTTGGGTGTAGGTAGTCTTGGAAATATTTGTCGTGGGTTTGGGTAAAGGTTTTGGAATCGGTGTTTCAGGTTGTTACCTTCCATCCTCAGTGCGGTGTTGATTCCCGCTCAAATTTACCCAAAAGAAGAAGGTAGGACGGTCCTTGTAGTCTATCTTGGGTTGTCAAATCCTCAGAGACCTAAGAAATAACCTATAGACACATACATTCTATGGATTGTTTTTGGATATGAAGTGGCCAACTTGGGTTGATTTTATATGGGTTTAAGTGAACTCTAAGAGACTTAATTGAATTCAATTAAATGAAAATGGGTTGATCTTAAGATTATGCTAAGGGTGGATTGAATGAATTTTACTTCTTTAGACAATTTGGTTTAATTAATTCTTGATGAATCCATTCTTCAAAATAACACTACCTTCATAATTTTCTGGTTTGATGCAACTAAACTCAATTACTAATCCCCTACACACTTAGAGAACCAAATTCATTATGTATCCAAGGTATATGGTCCTTTTAGTAATTGAATTTATCTTCCTCAAACACAGTGAAGATGAAGAGTGGAAATAACTGAAGAATGGAAGTCTTAAATTAGTTAACCAATTAACAACAATTCATTCATAAAATAACATTCAATCTAGCCTTTTCATCTTCATAAGATCAAACCATTAAAGGGTTATCCCTCCATTGATGGTATACTCTCAATGGTGGGCAGAATATGGCTTACAAGAATTAGATTGCAGAAATTAAAACCGCGGAAATAACGAGCACTCCTCCGTGTGTGTGAATGAAATTCACACCTATGTGTGAACTAATTCAGCACAACAAAAAGATATCACTGTGCTTTGTTATTATAAAGATTAAATGAAAGAAATGGGAAGAATAGAAGATAAATATGTTTATTAAGAATAAAGAAGTACAAAAAGGAAACTTACATGGAAATTGAAATGCCATTACAAACACAAAGTGGCAGCATAACATTACAATTAAACCAAACACCCAAGATCATAAAACTAATCCACCACCACTACCTTAAATAGGAATTTTGGAAGCCTTGGGTCTATAATCTAACAGTACAAAGCATACCACTTGATTATGGTAGGCCTAGGGTGGTGGAAGGCTTGTGGAACTTGGACTTTTCCACATTTGACCCGAGGTGCCAGTCAGCTTTCATCCACCGAACAGACGTGCTTGGAAGACCTTCTAGATGGCCGAATCAGAGTGATCCATAGAATAATAAAATGGAACCCCGAATGTCTCCTAACCATCTGTAAAATTTGGGCCCATTTTAAGTTTTAGATTCTGATATATGATTAGATTATTGGGCTGTTTTTCTGGGCCGCAGAATCTGGCCCAGAATTTTATCTCTAAATTGGGCCTCCTAAATGACCACAATGGAGGCCGAATTAGCACTAGATCATGCAAAAATGATTTGTTCCTATATATGTTTTCTATCCTCCCACCAAATTTTGGCTTTATTGGGTTTGTAATGTGGGTCCCACATTCTCATCAGTGGGCTGGTGTCCAATATGACTTCTTCAGAATTATTTTTTTTCATCACAAAATATCCCCATCTTCTTCCATGAATTATCCATTGATCCCTGAATAAAAAATGTTCATATTGAAGTGTAGATAAATTTACAAAAATATAAAATTAAAATATGTATAATTATATTCCTTAAAATTAGATGAATCATTGGGTACTTTAAATGATGTTAAAAAATGTACCACATAATAGTGCATTTTAAGTAAGAATTACAATAATAACGTGAAATGATGTTCAAAGTGTAAAATGCACTAAAATGGTTATTATGAATAATAAATCACATGAATATTATATATATTAACAATGAATATTAGCCTCATTTAGTGGCTAATCACAGCCCTCAACTTGAGTTTTTCTAGTCCCGAGCAAAATATATCTCAACAATATGAAATTCAAATCCCCTTTTACAAAAACATTTTAATACACAATGATCACCAAAAACCTTATACCAAAAAATCATTAAACCCATCAAAATATTTTAATAAAATATTGTTTCATAAGTAGATCCCAATCCCAAGCCCATTCCTTTGTTCAAATTCATTTCCATATTTCATCCAATATCAATTAAGTATGAGGATGTGTTGTGCATCACAATAGACATGGGGGTTCATCTTTATTCAAGGGGGAAATGATGGAAGAGCTAGGTGGAATCAAATTTAAATATTAAGATGAGTATTCAATTTTTTTTGTATCATATTTTTTTGTTTTTTTTTTACAATTTTTCCATGGTAATTGAAATTGTACTCAAAAGAGTCAACCACTGTAGCGAGACTTTTTCGATGAATCCCAAGCTCAAAGACCTTAGAGCACCAAGTGAAGCCCACATACTCGGGCATCATCTCGAGTTAACTCAGTCAAAAACAAATTCAAATTACTAAAAATAGAGATAAAATTACTAACTCTAGGCCAGAAAACTATGGAGTCACGGTCCCCAAGTGCCGAAATCCACGCATTAGGTCATTTCATTGCTCTACGTGCAAATTTATTATTATTATTATTATTATTATTTTATTTAATACTCATATTAAAACTAAAATGATCACCAAACCTATGCTATTTATTTGGGGGACCCCATGAACTTAAACTAATACCCCACTATCCAAAGGACGTGCATTGTGATCTTTTTTTATTTGGATGAAAATATAAATGATGAAATATCACATTAGACAACCACACTTTCCAAAATCTATGCTCATGAAATTATACAAGGATTAAAATCAGAATCAGGTCATGCTAAATTATTTGATATTCAGTTTCAAAGTGTGCAATGTGTATTACCATGTTCAAAGTTAAAAGGAATTTTTCCTTCCATTTACACTTTTTTTTTTCAAATCATTAATCTTTTTTTGACACAAAAGCATTTTTTATTTTATCTCCCCTTCAACTTAAAATAACACTGTCCCCAGTGTTTAAAGAAAAGAAAATTTAGAAGGGGGTAGAGGTAGAGAATTAAAGTTCAAAAAGGAAATTAAAAATGAGGATCATGGAATGAAGTCACCTGGTGGTTGAAGTTGAAATTATCGTTGCTCCCTTTTAATCCTTTGATATCCATGTCACTTGCAGAGTTCCCTAGTAAAAAAAGGAAAAACAAAACAAAACAAAAACAAAACAAATATATATATATATATATATATATATATATTTATATAATAAATAAAGTAAAATATAAGTATATATATAAAAATTATAGAATAAGGAAGCATAAAAAACCATAGGTCAGTGGTAAGCGCGCGCCCCTGTCTCCCTTCGATCCCAAGTTCGAATCCCCATGGCTTCACCGGTTGTGACGGGGTTTGACCCACGACCCACGACGTGTCCCTTTTATTATTATTATTATATTTTTATTTATTTTTATTTATTTTTATTTTAACCTAAAAAAACATTAAAATAAAACAAACTGATGATACATTGTCTTCTTTTTAAATTTCTGGGTAAGGTATTACTCAAGGATCACACCACGTGACACAGATGAATATGGCGCTCCCCTTTCATACCCATCCATACTAATAATAGAAGAACAGGTCAACAGTCTATTTTTTTATTTTTTAAATATCAAAATGATTCATTAATCCTATTTAAAATATAAATCTGATTAAAACAACAAAATGATTAGAAACTTGAAAACCATGGGTTACATCCCATGCAACACTTTGTTTAACGTCATTAGCTTGACATGAACCCCCTAACTTACCCAATACCAATTTTCAACATTTTAAGGACCCCATATTTCTCCATGTACACTAGATTGATATTGATTCTTTGTTTATAATTTTTGTCGTGTGCAAACCTATGTTCTATAATGAGTGATAAAATCCAAGGAATATCAGAAATGGTTGATCCAATTTCTTTTTTAGTCTTTCCAAAGACATTAAGAGTCATTACCTATTTATTGGTTTCAAGATAAGAAATTATGAAAAATGGAAGTTTTTGGCTTTCCCTAATGAATTTAAACTTGAGGGTGGATAGAAAGTCATTCCATTCAAGTTCATGTAGGATAACACTTTCAGACATAGGTTGGGACTTTGAGTCAAACTCAATTTCATTTTCAAAATTGCTCAACAGAATTGGTTCCTTTTGAATAGAAGATTCAACCACAAAATTGGAAATATCAATTTTAGGAATGGGTATGGACTCAATGTTTGTGATTTCTCTCAATGGTTCAATGGTTGGTGTTTTTGAAAATATATCAATGGATTTATACTTAGGAGAATCAATCCATGATTTCAAATTCATTTCTTTTGAATCCAAAAAGTCAATTTCCTCTTGATTTAAAGACCCTTCAACAATTCCTTGATTCTCTTCATCTATCCAAAATCCAAATGTTGTCTCTTCAGTAAATTCATGAGTGGTTTGTGGTAAACTGGACACTTCACATAAGGTTATGTAAGGGGCAGTTGGTGTAGGCATATGTTCCTCATAAGTTTTAATTCTTTGTAGTTCTAATATCAAAGATGAAACCTAAAAATTCATTTTATCCATTTGTCAAAATAGTTTTTCAAGTAATGGATGTGGATCAAGATGGATAAGGGGTTGAGATAGATGGTCTATTCTAGGAGGATAACTGTGTTGTTGGAATTCCATAGGAGGATGTTCTGGTTGGCCTTATTGGGATTGAAACTCACAATAGGTTGGAATGTTTTGTGGAGAATAGGAGTTAAAACATTGTGTCTCAATATTTTGTTGGTTATCCCACCAGTAGAAACTAGGATGATCATTGTATATCATACTAGGTGTGGGGTGATCAATGTAGGGAGAGGTACCCCATGTTTGGGTTTGTTCAAAAGGGATTTCCATTGGAGTGAAATAGGGTATGAGAATAGAAAAGTGGGGTGAGAAAAGGATGATAGTGTCTAAGATAACTTACCTAGGTCCTCGAAAATAGTGCCAAAATTTGATTCTAACTCAAATTTACCCAAAAGAAGAAGGTATTATGGTCCTTGTAGTCTAGCTTGGGTTGTCGAATCCTCAGAGACCTAAGAAGTAACCTATAGACACGTACATTCTATGGATTGTTTTTGGATATGAAGTGGCCAACTTGGGTTGAGTTTATATGGGTTTAAGTGAACTCTAATAGACTTAATTGAATTCAATTAAATAAAAATGGGTTGATCTTAAGATTATTCTAGGGGTGTATTGAATGATTTTTACTTCTTTAGACAATTTTGGTTTAATTAATTCTTGATGAATCCATTCTTAAAAATAACACTACCTTCATCAGTTTCTGGTTTGATGAAACTAAACTCAATTAATAATCCCCTACACACTTAGAGAACCAAATTCATGATGTCTCCAAGGTATATGGTCCTTTTAGTAATTGGATTTATCTTCTTCAAACACAGTGAAGATGAAGAGTGGAAATAACTGAAGAATGGAAGTCTTAAATTAGTTAACCAATTAACAACAATTCGTTTATAAAATAACATTCAATCCAGCCTTTTAATCTTACTAAGATCAACTAATTAAAGGGTTATCCCTCAATTGATGGTATACTCTCAATGGTGGGTGGAAGATGGCTTATAATAATTAGATTGAAGAAATTAAAACCGTAGAAATAACGAGCACTCCTCCGTGTGTGTGAATGAAATTCACACCTATGTGTGAACTAATTCAGCACAACAAAGAGATATCACTATGATTTGTGATTATAAAGTTTTAATGAAAGAAATGGGAATAATAAAAGAGAAAGATGTTGATTAAGAACAAATAAGTACAAAAAGGAAACTTACATGGAAATTGAAATGAGATTACAAACACAAAGTGGCAGCATAACATTACAATTAAACCAAACACCCAAGATCATAAAACTACTCCACCACCACTGCCTTAAATAGACATTTTGGAATCCTTGGGTCGATCCTCTAATAGTACAAAGCATCCCACTTTATTATGGTAGGCCTAGGGTGGTGGAAAGCTTGTGGAACTTGGACTTTTCCACATTTGACCCGATGTGGAAGCCAGCATTCATCCACCGAACAGACGCACCTATAAGACCTTCTAAATGGCCGAATTAGAGTGGGCCATAGAAGAAGAAAATGTATACCCGGATGTATCTTAACCTCCTGTAAAATTTAGGCCCATTTAGAGTTTTATATTAGGAGATATGATTATATTAGTGGGATGTTTTTCTGGGCCACAGAATCTATCCCAGAATTTTATCTCTAAATTGGGACTCCTAAATGACCACAATGGAGGCCGAATTAGTACTGGATCCTGAATAAGTATTTGTTCCTCTATATTTTTTCTAGACTCCCACCAAATTTGGGCTTCATTGGGTTTGTAATGTGGGTTCCACATTCTCATCAGTGGGATGGTGTCCAATCTGACTTCTTCATAATTGTTTCCTTTCATCACAAAATATCCCCATATGCTTCCATGAATTATCCATTGATCCCTGAATAAAAAATGTTTATATTGAAGTGTAGATCAATTTACCAAAATATCAAATTAAAATATATATAATTATATTCCTTAAAATTATATGAATCGTTGGGTACTTTAAATGATTTTCAAAAATGTACCACATAATAGTGCATTTTAAGTAAGAATTACAATAATAATGTGAAATGATGTTCAAAGTGTAAAATGAACTAAAATGGTGATTATAAATAATAAATAACATGAATATTATATATATTAACAATGAATATTATCCTCATTTAGTGTATAATCAGGTGTTGTGGAGAAGTATTGGGGATGATGACCCCTTGCATTGTTTTGGTTCTTAGGTTGTGTTTTCTGCTACATATGAGTTGTTTATCTCTTTGTATTTGTCTAAAACCATGTATTTAAATTCTGAATTTTTATTAAAGGCTTGTTTGGATTAAATTTTCAGATTTGGTTTATTTATTGTGGTTATTGTTTTATGTTTATAAATGTGGGTAAATCATTCCCAACTTTTAATTTATCATACCCAAGCACTTGTGACATCCTGTGGGGATTGGGAATTCCAATTGGGCCTTGATAAGGATTTGGTTGGGTGCCATTTTTGATGGAGACCAGATCTGGTTTGTGACAAAATAGTATCAGAGGGAGGTTCTCTCTTTTGGTTCATGTTCTTTTGGGAAAGAGTCTGGGTGGACCGGAGATAAGATTGTTGGAACTCGATGTTATGGTTATGATTAAGGTGCCTAGATATCACACCTTGTTTTAGTACTTGAGTTAACAGGGGAATTTGGTTTTCATCTGAGTATTTTGGTTCTTGTGGTTGTTCGTTATTTGGGAAATGAAATAGGAGTTAGGTCAATGGTTTAGTGAGTTTGCAGGGCCTAGAAAGCCATGTGGGGTTAGGTATATTTTCCTAGAACACTCTCTGTGATAGTGGTGTGACTGGTGTATGGATTCCAACCATAAATCTGAGTCACCCATAGTCACTAGTTTTCCCTTGATTCATTTTGCATCTTTATGGGTTTTGGAAAATCATTCTGGAAAGCTCTTGTTTGAAAATTGTAGAAATTATATTTTAAAATAGAAATGGTTTTGAGTAAATGGTGTTGAGTTTATTATAAGTTTATTTTCATAATTTAAACATGTGTTTTACTGAAATTAATTTTTGGGAAAGTGTAAGTTATGTTAAATAGGATTTTGGAAATCTATTTTAAATGTAATTTTAAAGTGGAAATGGTTTGATTTTCAAAGGAATTGAAAATGGTGTTTTAGAATATTTTTTTGAACGAGGTTTTGAAAAGGTAGATTTTCCTGAAATGGTATTTGTGTAAGATGATATTGGATTTTTATAATCAGAACTTTTGGATTCACAAACTCGATGGTTTGGAAAACAAGGATGATTTTAAAGTGGGTTTTGAAATTATGTTTTGAGTGGAATGAAATGTTTTGGTTTTTAAAAGTGTAAAGAACTTTGTTTTGATCCTTGGTGTTCTCATGGGTGAAATCATGAATGAGTTATGTGTAAGGAAAATTGGATGATTGCCTAGGTTGGAACAAGGTGGGTTCCCATGGTGGCATAAAAACATGCATGTGTGAGGCCCATGAGATACCATTGGTGAATGCACCAACTGTCTACCCCATTTACTTTAAAAGAAATGATTTTTTAAGGAAATTTGATGTTTTGATAACCAATGTTTGGGGTGGGGTGTCTTATGTGTTTTTTTTGAATGTTGTGGTGGGGTGTACTGAGTTCAATAACCCCTCTTATTTGAATGATGTTTTGAGTTTTTGTTTTTTTGGTAAGTTGGGTTGAAGTGTTGATTGGTTTCCCTTTGTGAGAAATATTTCAGGAAGACCTTGTGGTTACTCCCCTAATGTGTTAGGTTCTGTTTTGTGGTATTTTTTAACCAAAGGACCAGCATAGTTTATCCCTTGGGTTTTATTTTTGGCTAGGTTACACCCCCATAAATATTTAATTCATGATTGAAGTGCGACCAAGGGTGATTTTCCATTGGAAGATCCTCCAATTGATCAACATAAAGAATTTATTCTTGAGTTTTGGATATTGAATCTACCCATATTATTTTTTGGTTAATTGTATCCTCATGTAGTAAGAGAGTGGTTGTGGAAGGTTGAAATACACCTTGATTCCCTAAGTTTCCTGAATCATCAAAGGTGAAGTTTGACAATGTTGTGTCTATTAGTTCTATCTGGAAGCGATGAAGGGGAATCCTAGCGAGGAAGGTGAAATTAATTCAGGGTTGTTATTATAGAATGGTGTCTTAAATAACCCTTGGGTCTTTCATTAGTCTCATCAAAGCAAGAGTTCACATTAGCCATCAGTGTGAAAAATCTAGTCATTTGAGGTTGTAATGGCCACTTGTAGTAATATCATCTTACTTGGAACTCTGTTCAAGGTTCCACTCTTGGTAATGACTCTATCACTTTAAAGAGTCATGTTTAGTGGTGTCTTGTTGTGTTGTGTTTTCTTTTAAGGGAAAAAAGAGGATTTTGTGGAATCTTTCAAGGGCTTCTTCTTAAATGAAATCATGTTTTTGTTCTGAGAATTTTTAATTCCTTGTTCTAAGTGAAGATGTTTTTTGTGTGTTTTCCTTATACGATTTTTTTAGGGGAAAAAGAGGTGATGTTTGTGCATCTTCCAAGTCTATTTTTGGGTAAAGCTTAATTTTTTGAGATAGTGAATTTCATGGGGGTGTTGTGATAATTATCTCATGATTGCAGCATAGTAAATGCCTTAAACATAAGGGCTCCAGCCATAGACCTCAAAGTGAAGATTTTAACATAGTTAGGAAATCACCAGGGGTGTTAGGGATATTGTTTCAACTTCTATATCTAGTGTGGGAGGTGGAGACAGTTTGAGGTTTTGATGTGGTGGTTTAATTTCAAGTGGTCCTAGGAGGTGTAAAGGGATGTGGGGACCCTATCCCTTATGGTTGTAATCTGTGTTGGTGGATAAGTCCCTCATTTATTATAAGGAGGTGAGGTGGTTTTGTTTTATAAAACCCAGTTTCTAAACCCTTGTGGGTGAAATTATTAGTATGGTTATTCATGTATGAATATCCTTTTAGGCTCTATTAGATCTAGTTTTGGTTGGACTCATCTGAGGATGGTAATGTTTTTGGAAGTGATATACTGCTTAGTGTCTCCATTGGTATGGAGTTTTGTTGATAAACCCCCCTTGTGATGGGGATTAGTTCTTATGGGGTATTTTTCATGTCATCCCTTGCTAGTTTGTTAAGATTGTTGGTTATTATGGTGGGGAGACCCACCATGGGTCTTATGTAGGTTCTCTTAAAATAAGTCTAAATTCAGTCTATCCCTTATGGTGGGGAGTTCGTTCGGGCCTCCCCCTATTGGTGTCTTAGTTCTTTCTTGATAAATAAAGTTGGATCTTATGGTGGGGAGTCCCTTTAGGTCTCCCAATATTAGTGAATCAGTTATGTTCTTGGTGTTGGATTGGCAGTGGGTAGTCTCGTTCGGAACTATCTAACCACTAATTTCTTCCTTGGGGTAAGCATTAGGGTTGGTGGACACCCAAAATGTTTCTTGAATTATGGTTGTGTTAACATTGATAGTTTCAGGAGAATGTTGTAAATCTTGGTTGGTGAGAGTATCCCTTCCTTTTTTTATCAACTGGATGTGTTTTGGTCTTTTCGGGGGGGGGGGGGGGGAACTTGTAAAGGGAGCCCACATAGTCTATTGATTGGGTTTTGTTTTGAATATAGAATTGTTGTGATTTCTGATGGTAGAAAGATTTATGGTGGATAGAATTTTCACACCCAGATTTTCAATTCCATGCTTTTTTTTAATCTTCTTTTGGTTCTTAGTTTTCTCTTGGTTTCCAGGTGTTTCGGGTTTAAATTTGGTGTCTCGGGTGTTCTTGAGCTAATTATTTAGTCTTGGAAGTATTATATGGTATTTGGAATTATCTTTTTTTAAATTTAATTTATAAGGATGAGGTTTCTTGGAATTGAATTTGTGACACTCCTAATGGCACCTTTTGTGGGGTGTGTTTATCGGGGTGGTTTCTTCAAGATTCGGGCCATACTGTGAGCCCATTTCCAGATTTAAAAACAAAATTTGTTTCTTTTACAACTCCTTTTTTTACATTTTTCATCCATTAACCATCCCAATTTTCCTCCCCTAACATATAAAAGCCACCATATCCATTTGGAACCCTTAGGAACTCATAATCATGGTGGATTTGGGTGATTTATTCAAGCAGTGGGCCGACCTGTGATACCATTTCCAGATTTAAAAAAATATTTTATTTATTTTATATATCATTAATTTCTTTAACATTTTTTAGTCATTATACCTCTCACTCGATCCCACAAACTCTAGAAGCACCCTCATGTTTTTTTCCCTCTTTGGAGCTCATCTTCATCATGGATTAGGAAAAAATTTCTCTAGTTTTCTCAAATCGTCTAGATTTAAAAAGGTAATTTGTTTCTTTCATAAATCATTAATTTTTTTCTCTTTTCCCCCCATTTCATCCCCCCACTCAACCTCCTCATCCTTATTCAAACCTCCCTTTAAATTTTGGCTGCTTGGAGATTCAATTATTGGTGTATTTGGGGTAATTTATTCAATGCTTCTCAAGTAAGTGAATCCCTCTCTTGTTTCTCTCATTCTCCTTAGGGTTTCTTCCCTCTTACTCAATTTTTTAAATGTCTAGAAACAAGGGTTTAGTACCTAGGGTTTATTTTTTAGTTTCTTGGTTCAATATCTTGGATTAGGGTTAATTGTCATTCCCTTGTGATGCGGTGATGGTGCAGTTGAAGTTTCGCACAACGATTTGGGGGTTTTGACAGAAATGCTAGGTGATTCCATGTGTAATCATTTATTGATGATTTATATTGATTTATTTAATTATTTATCATGTTCCTTATATTTTTTTGTGGTTATAAATCTATTTTTTATGTAATTGGTTAATTTTTTAATTATAAAGTAACATTTTTTCTTGAAATGGTGTGTTTTTCTTGTGTAACTCTTATGGTGTCATTTGGGGTCATTCTATAACATATGGAAATGTTTTATTAAATGTGTATTGGGATTAAAAATCTGGTTTGGTAGAGTTTTGGTGTGATTTTGGCCTTAAAATAGGGTTTTTAATGGGTTTTATGTAAAAAATCTAGTTATACTCCTTGAAGTTGTTTTATAAAAATCTCAAATGGTTTATTGAGTTACATAAAGTGTGAAAAATATGTTGAGGTACTGTTTTGGTGTGTTTATGTTATTAATTTTTTTTGAAAGATAAAGTGATTATTTTTTAGTTCAAACATTTTTAGAATATTTTATAAATTGTGGAATGATTTATTAAATTGCAAGAGAGGTACAAGACATGTTTATGGGTTGTTTTGGTGTGAGTATGATGTTAAAATGAATTTGAATGTAAAAGAGGTATTTTGTGGATTTTGTGTGGGATTTTTGATATGTGTATTATTTTTAAATTTAACTTCCATGTTAAATGTCATTTTATAATATATAGAACTTGTTTGATCATAAAAAGGGAAATTCAGGTATCTAGGTGGGTGGGTGTGTACTAGTATGCTAGTGATCCATAATGTTTTCATCCCTATTTTACATAGAAATTTTGATGATTAAAACACTAAATAAACTATTATTATGATGTTGGGGACCACTAGGTTATGGTTCATTCCCCTACTAGTGGCTTGTTCATGAGAATATATATTTGTTATAGTTACTTTTCACCGAGATACAAGGTACCTAGGGCTCACAACTAACTACTACCTAGGGGTGTTCCCATCACTAGTGATCATTGTATATTTTGTACTTAAAATGGGAATAAAGTGTGTTTGGGCTGGAAAATTATGTAGCATGTTCATTTTCTTTAAAAGATTTCATTCTTTAAAGTTTCCCACTTAAAAATTGTTTCCTTTGAAAGTTTTATCCTTTAAAAGTTGTTTATGGCATTTTCTATTTATAAAAACTTACAAGATTTATTTCTTATAATGTTTATCACATGGAATATATTTTGGGTGGAATACTATTGGGATTATTATCGCACCCTACTTACACCTTTGAGTGTAAGTAGGCTTGGCAATCTTTGTCGTAGGTTTGGGTAAATCTTTCAAAATCGGTGGTTCGGGTTGTTTGCTTCCATCCTCAATACGGTATTGTGGACAAGGCTTGGGGATGATGACCCCTTGCCTTATGGTGGTTCTTGGGTTGTTTTTTCTACTAATTTTGAGTTGTGGACCTCTTGGTATTTTTCTAAAACTATTTATTTCAATTCTAAATTTTTATTAAAGGCTTGTTTGGATTAAATTTTCATATTCAGTTTATGTATTGTGGTTATTGTTTTATATTTGTAAATGTAGGTAAATAATTCCTAAATTTTACTTTATAATACCCAAGAACTTGTTCTATCCCATGGGGATTAGGAATGCCTTTTGGTCCTTGCCATGGACCGGTTCATTTTCTAGTTTTGATGGCGACCAGATCTAGTTCATGACAATGCCATTTTAATTTAATTATGATATTTTTAATTAATTGTTAAACTTAAATTAAATATGTATAATTCCTAAAAACAAAAAAGGTATCATCCTCCCACCTAAATCATGAGAAATATGGTGTGTTCTACTCTTGACAATAACTCCAACCTAGTCCACACAAAAGGTCTATAATTTATCAATGATTAAATGGAAAATTTCCTTTAATTTAGGAAAAAACCATAATAAAAATCATTGTATGATGTACCTTTAATGAAATGAAATGTGATGGAATACAGAAATCATCTAGGGATATACTCTAGATATATTTATTGAAATACCCATTTAGTCAAATTATTTTCTCCATGCTTTAATGGAAAATCATTTTCAAAACCTTATGTCAGATCGCTAAAATTAGAGAGAAGCATAATAGGAAAATTAAAGAGGATGGAGGAGAGAGATATCACCTCAAAATGATGAGACAATGTAAGGAAACCACCCCTAATTTAAGGGGTTTAATGGTGATATAAGGGATTGGGGAACCCCTTGGTTCCAAACATGTGTGAGAGGAAGAAATGTGGAGGGGTTTTTAAATTTTTTTTGGGGGGAAATGGTCATTTCTCACTTATTAAAGAATTTTGGGTACCCGCATGGTTTTCCAAACTATATACCAACTGTACAATCTCCACTAAACTTTAATTGTAGGTTTTAAATGGTTTCTATTCAAATATTTAAAAACATTTCTCTATGGGTGATCAAACACAACCACCTCATCACTTAGAAGTAGCAAAAATGCGCCAATCACATAGTTTGAAGAATCGATCCAAGATCTACCTCACTAAAGTCATCCCACAAGATCTGGTTAACCCATCTCATGGGTTACCCTTGAAGGTCATAAGGCATCAACTCACTAAATCTAATTCACTCTTAAGGGATACTAGGTCCTACCACCTATCCCCTAAACCAATCCTTACAAGGGTCACCACTACACATAATAAAGAACCATGCATGGGAACCTCGTAATCTAGGCGCTCATAGGGGTACTTCTACCCATACATCAGTTCAAGACAAACACATAAGGCCTATAAATCACCTCATCCATCTAAGGGTATACACTTTGCAAAATTACATCACTAAGAATTTATCATTTCACTAGGTTCACATTCCATGGTTGGTTGAATAAAATTCCATTCACAATTTATAAGTTAAAATCCCAAATAAGTTGCTTATTGACATTTTATTTAACCGACCCATAATTTTCCACATAATTAATACTTCATAGAGATTTCCATTACCATAAAAACATAGTTCATGTTCTCAAATAGGTTCAAATCCTTTTAATTCTATAATTTACATTTTAGTATTTCTAGGTCCCATTAGTATTTCCACCAATTCTCAAGTCTTGATTAAATAGGGTTCCATTTAAAACCTATAAATGAAAACATCTTATAGGTTTCTTATTGAAACCTTATTTAATCAATACTACCATAAATACATTTATATCAAACTATATATTTAGAATCATACTGAGAATTGCTCAAGTAAGATTCTATTATATCCGTATATATAAAACACCATATAAAACACTACAGACACTTTAAATAACCCCCTCCTCAACTTTAATGATAAGAAATATAAATAAAAGTAAGATCTAAATAAGAAAGGTAAAATCATAAGATAATAGTAAAACCCATCAGAGATATATAAATCATAGGTTGTATATATATGATACACAAATCCTATGTACCTAACATGATAAATGAACACACACAACCTCTCTTACTATTCTGGGCCAAGAGAAAAAATCCCACAAATAATAACATAATAAATCAAGTGCATTTCTTAAAGTGAAAATCAAATACAACTGTAACGAAAAATTCCAATAACAACAAATATCATCCCTAGAAACTTTGGTTTCCCCCCATGTGTGGGTTGGTCACTTATAGGAACAATATCATTACCAAGTTCTAACATGTTCCTAATATATTGTATATCATTCCCAAATAGTAAGATAGGGGGAAAAATCCCTAATAGTATTGTTTCATGCCCCAACCAAAATTCCATTGAACCAGTGCCCCAAGTTGGTGTGCCACATGGCCTCAAGAATGTCTCTCCATATGCCAGAGTCTATCAGCTAGTAGTAAGGATCTGTAAGTATATATTAGGGAGACTATACCCTCTAATCAAAGTAGACAAGTATTAAAAATAAATAAAAAACAAATAAATCAGGCTAAATACACAATAACAAAAGTAGAATAAATTAGTACAATAAAAATGATATAGCAATAATGAGAATTACATCCCCCATAGTGGACCAGATATAGGAAAATAAATATCCAAAATAAATGGAAACTAAGAACTCATCCCAGGTCCCATCATCCATACTCCACTCCTAGCATTCCAATAAAAAACTAAAGAAATGTTACATTTCCCTAAACCTATAACCTACAATATATAGTATTTTTCTCAAGTACCCAAGTGTCATGGAGGCCTAAGTAGGATGTGAGTACAACTTAGTAAGTCACCCCCAACAATGTCCCTAAAATAACTAGTCCATATAATAAGTACATGAAGAAGTGTTTTGGATAATAGATTACCACATAACTAGATAATAAAATAAATAAATAAAACATAGCATCTAATATCGTGCTCTATAGTGGAACCTAAAGTGAGACCTAACTTCCTTTTCTAGCATCAATGTGTCTCTAATCAAGGTGATGGATCACATAACTCATGTCATTTCTAATTCATGTGACCAAGGTAACCCCAACCCTGAAAAAATTAGGGAATCCAGGGGGATCCACTAAGAATTCATCTCTTACCAAGTCAATTCACTATCCAAGGAAGTCATCCATAATTTTTCTATAGGTTCTATCTAGGGTATTCTAATGTATCCAACCTTGGAATTCTATAAATTGAATCCAAATAATCACAAGTAAATGGCATTCAGAGCATCAGGATTGACCAGAATCCATGTCCACACCCATGGCATTCAATCTCATATAATCAAACTGAATCTGGGAAACTCATCCCATGGAATTCACAAAGGAAACATGAGGGAATTCATGACATTAATCCATGGAATTCAACACATAATACATCACCCAAAATTAAGGGGGAATCACCTTGAGGAATTCACAATGAGAAATCTAAGGTATCTCATGGAATTCCTTAGATTTAAGCATCCTTGAATCCAATGAGGCATCCTCACATGGCATTAAAGAAAGTCCCCTAACAGAATCCACACTCACTCATGGTATTCCACCCATTTCATGTATAGAATTGAATCCAAGGGTTGAAATACAAGGAATTCCACCCATAATAAAAATAATACACAAGAAAAATCATATGTCAAACACCATAATAGTTACTAGAGCCCAATCCATTAAGAAATTTAACTTTTCATCTCATAAAAGCCTTATCCTTTCCCTATAGGTTGATTAAATTAGATTTCATTCACAATCTATAAAGTAAAATTCCTTATAGGTTTCTTAATCTCACTTTATTTAATCAACACTATCATTTAACATATTCTTATCAATGTTAAAATCCATTAATTTTTCAACTTTCATCATATCATAGGCCCAATCCAAAGGTCCAACCCATTCAAAAATTATTAGTGGTTGTTAAATTCCATTTTACAACCATTAATTCAAATTATAATTTTCATTTAACCTCTAAACATAAATAACCAATGCTCACCTCAAACCAATTCATGGTCAAAACCTAACTAATTCCATCCCTCAAGGAACTTCCATTTTCTACAGTTCAAGGAATATTAAAAAGGGAATTTAACTAAACTGAATAATATTTAAAATTTTTAATTTAACCTAGGTTTAAGGCACAACATAGCCATATTTACTGCCTCATGCATACACTTAGAAAAATAGAAAGGTTATAGGTTAAGTTTAAGGACCACATACCTAATCCATGAATCTTCCCAACTTAACTCGAAGGTTGGGAGCTCTACCAAGGCCTTTCCAAGCCTCATATAATCCCATTTCGTCACCCTAACTCTTGAGAGTCCTTATCACATCCATAAAAATCACTAAGTTTATTAATTTAAAACAATTTTCCAAAACTGCAGAAATGGTGATAAACTCATTTGGCAACCCAACAACATTGGAACCATGAGAAACTATGTTTGTTCTACTCATCATGCACATATAATAATAATTAATATAAAATACCAAAATATAAAACTAAATCTATAGACAATTATACCCAAAATCACTAGAAACCCTAAATAAACCCACACAATGACATACCTTGCACTAAGCAAAGAATGGTGAATTGTTTATAGCCTCTTGGAATGTCCTCTATGAGCCGCTTATGAAAACCCCCTTAGGTGAAATGATTTCATGAAGATCTATTGAAATCTTCTTTCCAAAAACCTACACATCCAAACTAAAATCAATGAGAGGGAAGGTGGAAGAACAATGGGAAGAGAGGAGGAGTTCCTACCTTGATTTGGAATAATGAAACTCAAATAATAAAACTATATTTAAGGGGGAGGAATTAAATGGGGTATGTTCATCATACCATCATGCATAGTTTCTATTTTTGAAACCCCTCGATTTGTTAAAAAAACCCATTCAAATTCATAGTTTGAACCATGTGGTTATGCCATGAATTTTCAGGAAAACCCTCTAGTTCAACCCTTTTACACTATTCAAAACTTGTAACACCCCCTGAATCTATTTCACATCATGAATACCCATTTAATGATGTGTAAGAGATACAATAGTAATTTTCATCATCTCGGTCCCCCAGTGACCCCTCCAGTGGTCTCTCAAACCCTTAATTCACCACTCAAGACATAAAATCCATTTTAAAACATAATTTTAGGATATTTAAACTCTTAAAACTTAATTACAAGTCTTTTTATCCAAAAAAAATCCACCAAAATGAAAAAAAAATCCCTCTAAAATTTTTACACTCATAGGGACATGAGGTATTACAAAGACCTCATTGGATTACGAGGTGATTCAGATCCTCAGGTGATAGGGGATTAACTAAAGTAAGAGACTCAAATTTTCATCTACTTTAGAATTTTATTGGATAGATATTAGTTCTTTTATTGAGCTTCTTATATATCATAGTGCTCCATTATTGGATGATGTATTGCTCAAACTCATGATGGGACTTCTCTACCATGGTTGGAGTTTGATATCTTATTCAGTATTGAGTTTATATAAAGTTTTTGGGACCCTCTTTAAGGAAGTTTGACCATGTTCAAGTATGTTTCAAGGCCTAATTACCTCATGAGGTATTCCCTAGATATGTTTGGTGGTGGAATTTTTAAAGATCTATGGTTCAGCAAGAGACTACGAAGGAGTTATCGAGTTGTGGTTGAATTTCCCATAAAAAAACTAAATATGTTAGAACCCCATGGGTTAACATTGATAGATTGAGAATTTTTGTTATATATACCTTGTATTTTGGAGTGTGCTAGTATTTCTCTTGATGGAAATCGGTGGTTTCATGGATTAACCTCCACATGAGAGGTATCATTGAGACCTGATACTTCCTTGTTGTAGGCCTAGTTTCCTACTAGAAATCTATTTTCAAGAAGATCCAATGGTGAAAGATTATTAAGATATATATGATTCATAAATACACTTTCGAGAGAACTACCTTTGGTTAGTTACTGTTAGGAATGGAGTGCTGGTAGTTAGAGTTGTGTAAAGATGCTTATAATAGATAACAATGGTCAGTTGTTAGAGGGTGTAGTTTAGTGTGTAATTTGTATTATTTATTCATGGTCTCTCATATTGAATTGAACATGCATGATTTATTCCTTTCACATTATATGTTCAGGATTTGTATTTTTTAGTGGAACTTTGAGTCAAACTTTGATCAACTAGAGAGTTTCCACACAAACCGACCGTCTTTTAATGGTGCGTATCTCGGTATGGATTTGGGTTCCATTTCTAGTTCTATATGGTGATTCATAGTTAAGTACTTAAGGTTAAGTCCACTATTAGAAATGATTTAGATCCCCTTATGTGTGGTGAGGTGATTCCACCCTTTATAAGCTAAATTCAGCTACCCATCAGATGATAAGTGGTACATTGTGCACTATGTGCATGGGTGAGAATTCACCTATTGTGAATGTGATGGAATGCATAAATTCTTCTGAAGGGTAACCCATGGTTTTACCTGAATGGAATACCCTATTGTGTATCAAATTTTATTTAGGATATTATTTTAAAATATTTACTAGTTGGATAATGATCCCCATGTGGGGGTTATAGAAAAAAATGAACTAAATCTTTCATTGTATCAGTTTGAGGGGGATCCTATAAGGTGTTTGAGGTAAATTACTCTAGTCTTACCATGAGAATATTAGTTGTGTATTAAACTATCATAGTGTGAGATATATATTCATGGAGTGTCAATGGAAACCATGAAGTTGATACAATGGTGATTGATGAGATTTAAGTGGAATTGTGGAAGCGTGGTAGTTAACCCTTCTAGTAGGGTAATCTATGATTGAATGATAGAGGAAGTCCATGAGTATATAGCTTTCAGGTAGTTTTTTATTACATAGATAGGGATACATTACTCACATTAGATCAAAGTGGTAGACCTAAATCTTCCCTATTATGAGATAGGACTATGGATTTTATGTAGACTCAGGGGTTTAGTGTTCTTAGTCATTCTCAAGTGATGGACCTAAAAGTATTTCCTAAAGGTATGGATAATGTCAATAATTTTTATCTAGGTGGATAGTGGTTTCCTATTTTTTTGTATTAAATATAATGATAGATTTATTGTGTTGATACCATTATTATAGGTCATGAATCTAAATGTGGCATGTCCTATGGAACATGTTGGGTGTACCCATCACATGAAAACTCTTGTTATGTGGTGGAGAGGGAGTTTTTATTAGGAGGTTGAGGATTTTGATCACTTGGGATATTGTTATCCTAGGTTATAGAGTTGATAGAGTAGGTTTATTTGAACATTCAGGACCATATTCTTCAGATAATGGTAGATTGGACCACATGAAGGGTAGTGGTGTGATGTTGGGAAGTTTGATGAGGTTGATGATGTTCCTGATTTTATCATCAGTAACTTTCATGGAAGAGTGAAAATAATAAAACCAGACTATCTTTGGAATTGATGTGGACCTGTTAGATATTAGGATGTAGATGGAGGATTAACATGGATGTTTGGGATTGGTAAGGAAGTACAATTTCACCTCTGTGGTGAGATATTTACATTAGTGCATGTTATATGTAGATAGGATAAGGTAAAGAAACTATTGTGTATCTTAGGATCATGTTATTTTTTAACTCATTTAGTGTTATTTTGGAATATTTTTTAGACACTCTATGTTGGATTGTGGCTTAATTGGGTTTTTATTTGTGTTTCATGGTTTCTTTTCATCCCATGTGGAGGATGGAATTTCTAATGGGACTTGGTATTAGGTGTAGAAGCATGGAAAGACTCACCAGGATTTGAGGCATGTAGTTGTGCAATCCTTTACATGATATGGGTTGGATAATGTGTCATTGTGGATGAAAATTGATGTTTCCTTCCTGGGAAGTGGTATAATAAGTTTTCATAGATCTCAGACCTCTATGGAAAAAGTAAGTTTCTATGATGGTTATATTGTGTTCTATATGAGTTTGTTTTGTGACTTTTATTTTTTAAGGAACTCCTTGTAGTTTTCATTTTTAGGGATGAAAAGTGTATAAGGTGTGGAGGACATGGTAACCTAGATTTTTCCTGAGTAAAAATGAGCTTAATTTCGAGCCTAAGACCTAGGACCTCCTTAAGGATAAAATGATAAATTTACTTTAGCATATGAACCTGGAATTTTTTTAATGGTTTTGTTTATATTAGAATTTGGTGTTTACCCCCATGATGAGTTTTGGTGATTTTTTGATCATGTTGAGTTTTATGGGACTTGTATTATTTATTCTTATATAAATATTACTCTTGAATCTCATATAGTGATGTGGATGCCCTTTTTTTTATGTTTAATATTTAGCATATTTTTACATTATGTTTTGAATGAAATTTTAATCCTTCATGGAATTATGGGTGAGATAGGGCCTAAAAAATAATACTTTATGTATAAAATTATTATTATTTTTTATAGTGTGTGCATTTTCATGAAGTTATTTGAAAATAAATACAAAAAAATGTGCAATTTAAAAAATTCATAAAAAGTTTAGAAATATCATGATTATAGCTATTCAATTCATTCCATATTCAATTCAAAGGAAAATTGTCCAGAGAAGATTTTATGAGGAATTAAATGAAAAAAATTCATAGAACATGTGTGTGAAATTATGAAACATGTATCTATGAATTATTAAGAAACAATGAATCAAAAAATAAAGTAAAGTCATAGAAACACCTACTTGAAATATTTAGAATTCAAATGTAATGAATCTAAGATTTGTCGCCTCTGATGGCAATTTCCGAATCTAAGAAGATAGATCTTGAAAGAAGAGAGAAAATATCCTAGATCTAAAATTCCACATAAATCAACCAATGTCCAAAAAAACAATGTTATCATAACCTTTAGGAATAAGGGATCAAGATAATAATGGAGATCCAATATTAAGAAGAAAATAACTCACTGAAAGAGAATATCTTTTCTTTGATTGACACTTTTATCTTCCAAGAGATGAGGTTTGGGGAGACAAAATGCCTCCAGAGGGATACTAAAATCCAAACAATCTATTTATTTTATAGTTGGAGGAGTTTGGGGTTAATTAGGTGGGTTTAATGAATTTAATTACAATTTTCATAACTTTAATTACCATCTGCACAATTTCCTTGGCCAAGTCGCATAGTTAGTACTAACCATGTGCAAATCGTGCAGCCCCTTCTACCCAGGTTTCACACTTTGTATAAACCATGCACAATCCATGTGTAAACCATGAAACAGGTTGCAAACTTTGCTTAACTATGCACAAACCAAGGGTAAACCATGCAACCGAGGTTGTACCCATGACATCTGTATACTTGATACTTGATACATGATAGCATTCTTTGTCATTATTTGGAACCACAGTTTCCTTTCATGCTTTATTTATTTTTATTATGTACCTTGACTCTATTTTATTTACTCTTGTTCATCTTTCCATATTATGTTCATCTTTTTATCTTTTCTTGATTATTTGACTTTAGCTTGTAAAATGGTTTTCAAATCTTTTCAAGAATTTTTTTTTGTTTTTAAATTGTAAAATGGAATGTTTTATAGGTTTTGTTTAATAAATAATTTTTAAATGTATAAAACACTATTTTTAAACTATTCCTTATACTCTCTTATTTGTACACGTCTTTTATCATATTTTAATTTCCTTATGAAGTAAATACATAGAATATTTGCTGGAATCCTACTATTCTCTTTGGCTCACACCCTACATGCACCTTTTGGTGTTTGCAACTATTATTATCTTATAGGAGGTGTTCTTGATCTCATATTAATTTGTGGGTTTGTGCTTGGGTGACCAAGGGTAGGTGACTTGGTACATGGTGGGTGGTCGTAGACCACCTAGAGGTGGGTTTTGGTTGTTATATTTCGCGTTTAGTTTTCTTAGTGTCTCTTTGTACTATTATATGTATGTATTGATTGATATATATCTAATTATGTTTTCATATTGTACTCTATTATTGTAATATTTTTTGTGAAAAATCATTCCCAGTCATTATTTGATAATGCCCAGGTGCTTGTCACCAGCCCATGGAGATCAGGAACACTCTTCAGGTTAGTGTAGAATCATCTCGGGTACCAATTTAGATGGTATTCTTGGTTGGTTCATCACAAATATAATTTTTATTTTTTACTTTAAAATGAAGAATCATATGGAAAATTGAATTCCTTCATTGATTTCGAAAAGATGGTTTTACTTTAGTAACTTCATTTCTTGAGTTTTCATCTTGATTATTGGGGAGGGAATTCATCATAGGTAAATTCTTAATTAATTAATTAATTAAACCATGACCCCCATAAGAGAATATTTAACCCCCTCACACCAAGTTTAGTCATAAGGAAATTCTATATGATGGTAAAGGAAGAATATGGGATCTTGGGGTAGATATAGTTCTTTGATAGTGGTATTAATGAATAGAACCTCGACTTTGATGTGAATGAAGTGATTCCAATTCTCCATCAATGTGGTATTCATTATTTCTTTTTGATTCCATTATTCATGAATATTATTTTTTAGGTTTATTTTTTATGTTCATTTTTGAATTTTGATTCCAATGGTATAATTATTAGGGTAGTATTTTTCCTCGATTCTAGTTTGATTTTTGATCACTAAGATTCAATTTCTATTTTTCTCCTTTCCCTTTTATTTTTCATTTGTGAGACTGAAGAGGCCACCAACACTGGGGTTGGTTGGAGGTGGAATAAAAAATTCATGCATTATGGGGAGTGGGATCAATTCATGCAAATTTTCTTGATATTAGTGGTAGTGAGGTTGTAAGGTGATGAAGGGAACAATGGATGTTTTGGAGAAGAGAGTTTGGAGCTTCATCTACCGTGGGTGGTCAGTGGTGATAAAGATGGGTCTGGTCACTACTTTGACTATCACGAGGGGGGAAACCCCAAACATCATTAGAACCTATGATAAAGAAGAAAAAATAAGAATAATACTATTAAATAAGGGGTGAATCTTGATTAGATATGGAAAACACCCATGTGAAGTCTTTCCCCACCCATTATATATACATATATTGATAATATAATGATAATAAAAGAAAAATATAAAATAGAGAGAGATAAGGGGTGGAATACAAAAGGGGGTTAAATAGTGGAGTGGTGGAGTGGACTTACCCTCTTTTGTTAATATGTATTTATATATTTTATAATAATAATAATAATAATAATAATAATTTTTTTATCATTATTACTATTAATTCTTGTTTTAGGTGAATATTTTTACTATGAAGTTAGATTAAAAATATGTCTACTCCATTGTGACCCAGACATTGAGATGAATAATTAAAGATCAATATTTGTGTTGATAATACTACACAAACTTCACACAACATAAGTTTTTCCATTGGAAGATCAAAATAGTGGAAATAGATTACCATATGGGATTCATGCAAAGTCAATATATCAAAATTAGGAAGAAACACTTTCACCCTAATAATTTCATTGAGTTTCACTTACGCAAGCATATTTACTAAAATATCACACTAAAATTCAAGAAAAAATGAAAGTAATTCCAAGAAAGTAAATTACACATGAGGTTTTACATAGTTTATACTTTAATATTATGTCTATAGGGAGAAGCATCACAATCTTTCATTACACAAGAAGTAAACAAGTTACAATCACAATGACTATGTACCCATATAGATCAATAACTCATATTGTTTCTTAAAAACTTGGTAATGTGGTTCTAACCCATTTTATAAAGGTTTCCACCTGGTCATCTAATTGAACCTACTTATTATAAATGTTGGGGTTCATATGTGACATTGTATAACTACTAATATTCTAGAACTTTCTTCAGTCTGACCACCAATCACCAGTATATGAACAGTGATTCCTAATTAAGATTATTTCCTATAATTACCATGAAAATAGTAATCCAAACATATAAATGACCTTCCTTCTGGTGATCACATAATTAGTTGAAATTTCAGTGAGCTAACCACCAATTGAGTATCCATCGAAAATTCACACATTTCGATCAACACATTTTCATTCACTGGAGTTTGTTGTCTCTTCTCTAACAATACCAAAAGGCCTACATTATTTTCTCATTATAATAAACTTAATACAAAACTTGAAGAGTATTCACATAATCCCAACATATTTGATGTATAATTCTGATTACAACACAAGATCTACGTCTCATCATATATCATCTCTCATGTTTGATATGATAAAATGCACAATTTTCAACCGGTGGTTGTTTTAAATAAATAAATAGCATGTACTTAATATTTTCCATGAAGATCAGAATTTTGTGATATTTTAGGACATTTTAGGCCATTTTTTGAGGCAAGGTAGTTATTTTTATTATTTAACCCCATATGACCGACGTCAGGGTTCAGACATGACTATTGGATCATTATTATGGTTAGTACACTCCCGGTGGAATGTTTCATTAGGCCATATATCCCTCACATAATACATTGGGTTTGGTACTCCCCTGTATACTCATGGTTTAGGTCCTTTATCTATAGGGTTAGTACTCCTCTACCCAAGATCTCAAACATGGTGTGGGTCCCCCACTAGGTTTAGTTTCTCCCTCAACTAAGGTGTATACCAATGAGACTTGGGTACACCACTATAGTTCCTATAAGGTTACATGGGTTTCTTGGAATTGGTAGTTCAGATACTTGATTGGTGTTTCAATTGTGATAGACTAGAGGGTTTTTTATTCCCTCAACTATAATACATGATTTAGTGAGGATTGGTTACTCCTTAATGGTTTCTAGTGGTTGTGTGAAAGAAAGGTAGTGTTGTTTGGATATTCTAGGGATTTTGAATCCTCAAGCACCACTGGGTTGACTTTGGGATGTGACATATAGATGGATATCAACTATAAGATTTGTGGGATTTCTAGTTATCTGTGTATCCTTAGTTAATCATGAGGTATAAACCATAGTGGGTTAGAGCTGTGATGATTGATACTTCTCTATGTCCTCAAGACTTATGATAATAAATCATATATGGGTTATTATTCCTTAAATTCTTCCTAGTTACACCATCATTCTAGGGGTTTGAGCTGATGGTTTTCTTGGTTTTTCCCATTTTGGTTTCAAGGTGTCCAAATGAGTATGATTGTACTCAGTCCTACCTAGGTTTTAGGCCCACACATATAATGTCTCTATAGACGATGCACATGTTAGGGGATAGTCTTGTAGACATAGAGATTGAGTGGCTTATTTAGAGTCGAAACCTGGTGCCAATTGTAACAACCCCAACTCCAGTAACCTAGAGTCGATGTTCACTTTATTACATTGGTATATATATAATGAATCTAATCCTGAAGGACTGATCAATTTATCAATATTGAAGAACTAAATACATACATGATTCCCATATTACATTGTAAATATAAAATACATAGCATAGAAAAATTTGTACATTCTTAGTATTATTCATAATATCCTTCTTCGTATCCTTTATAAAAGAAAACAAATAAGAGAGTGAGCTTAGATACTCAATAAGGGTTACGTATAGTGGAATTTATCATGAGTAAAAAAGTCATAATCAATATATAAAGGTAAATAACTAAAAACACATGTAATTTTGTAAATAACTTGAGAACAAGATGTATCCATGGATAATATAAATCCATTAATCTTATGGATAATAATAACTAAATTATCAATGAAGGAAATGATTAATATTGGATGTCATGGTCTCAAACATCCTGATATCTCTACCATCAATCTCTTATTCCAAGACAGTTTAAAACTATGGGTAGGAATGAACCAAAAACCCATTTAATTCTAGCTTACTAATTTGTCTCATGAGACATATTAATGAATCAAGGGGCTATATAATTCTAGTACCCACCCTTCACTTCATATCCAATGCATTACTAATGTATTAAATGATCAATTTAATTCATGATCAATATGACTTATCAATAAATATTCGTATTGAGTAAAGAATACAAAATATAAATATTTCTCTAGTCAATAAAATAATTTTCAAATTAAAACACCATATGTATAAATAATATATGGTTCAGGAAATAATTATATCCATGATGGATATTTAATAGAAATGTAATTTTCAATGATCATAATAAAGTGGATGTTTCTAGAGAAAGCTAATAACCACAAAATTAATAAGAGATAAAATATGACATTAAATTCATCGAAAATATAGGTTTTAAAATAAATTTATGTATTTTGGAGAATAAAATAAAATAGGTGAGAAAACTTTTCTCAAAATAGTTTTCCTTTTAAAACTTTTTAAAATTTTTATAAGAATCTAAAGAGTGTTAAATGGTTATAATGGTGATAAGGTCCATTAACATCATATAAGTTAAAAAAACATTCCTTTTTATTTTTTATAAAAAAAGATAAAAATGACCAATTTTATGAAAAAATAATAAATATTTATTTTATAAAATTGAAAAATTCGAGGATAGATTAAAATTTCATTAATAAATCATTTGAGTAAATAAAAATTACTTTGGTAAAATAATTTTGAAAAAATATACTCGATCAAGAATGGAAATGAGATCAACTTTTCTTTTAAACATTAATATAGAAAGTTTAGCATGAATTAAATCATAAATCATCATGAATAAATAGATATTCATGTTAAATAACTTAAATAACTATTATATACACTGAATAAAAGTAAATAGGTGCATATTACTAAAGATGTCTCAATGAACTGTAAATTGAGATGAAATCCCTTACCACTTGGTAACTTTCAATTCAAATCCCATTGGATAAAATAATTTGAATTTAAACTAAAAATACTATTAATTATGAATGATTCATTGTATAACATATATAATGGTTAGTATATGCATCATATAAATGAAATTATATGCATAAAATTAAAACATTCCTATATGAAGAGAAATTTGAGACATAATCTCTTACCCCAAGTCCGAATTGTCACGTAGGTGATCTAACATTTTTTATATTAAATTTAAATATATTATAATTACATAATAAAACCATATTCATATCTATAATATCATATACGATCCATTTATAACATTTTATCACCATTTTGTTAATAATATTTATTATTAACATTATTTTGAGTGTTAACTGATTTGTTTTTCAAGTATGTTTTAATTTAGTATTATCGATCCTTAAATATATCTCAGAGTTACATAATATATATAATATTATTAAATATATAAATATAAAATATATTCATTAATTATAACCTTATTACCATTCAGGTAAAGTGTAAATAAAAATGGCTCATGTCATTTCTTGGAGGTGGTAATCCACATGTATGCTTAAGTGATGTTATAGTTTTCCAATGGATTATAAGGTAAGAAGGAATATATGATATTATAATTCTAGAAGAATAATTATTTCATGAATTTCATATATATAAATTAGTTCCATAATTATAAAAATTCAAGTGAAATGGTTCTGAAAAATGAATTACACCGCTATATAGATATAGGAAGTCGTACATATGCAAGAATAATGTTTTCACTTTTCATAGGATTGAAAAGAAATAGAAAATGGTTATAATATAATAATAAAATATCATCATATTTATTATATTGGGTTTATTTTTTAGGATGGGTACAACACATTAAGAGTAAGTAGAATAAGAAATAAACTTAAAAGACATGATAATGACAATTGCCTTTTTTTTGGTAGGCTGCCTTTAGATATCCTATTAAGGGATATAGTGTGGGTATTTTGGAATGAAAAAAAAACAACTAAAACTTGTATAATGGTGTTCATAAGATAAATGGGTAGGTTTTTTTAGGTCTATATTCCTCAAACTGGTGTGAAGAACTGAGAGAAGTGGTGTCCTTTTATAATTGAGGGGACAAGCATTCTTATAATTTCAAAAAATATTAAATAAATATAAATTATTTTTCATTTCCAAATGGATAAATATTTATATAATAATATTATAAGATGATTATGAGTCTAAATCATCCCATGTAATAATATTTTTACAAGTTCTAGTTGTGTTTTTACCCTTATATTTTAGTTTTAACCCCTCATTAACCTTTTTTATAACTACTGTAATATTAATGATTTACATGCTTTAAGGGTCAATAATATTACTATAAAATTAAAAATACCCATAAATGGACTATGGTTTATGTTTTAAACCATATTCCATTCATTTTTCTAAATATAATATTTTTATGAATCTTAAATATTTTAATAAAATATTATTTATTATAAAACATCATTAATGTCATTTTCCCCCCCGTAGGCATCTAGGGTGGCATGGGGGGTTAGGGTGTGGGGCATCGTCTACGGGGTTGAGTCCTTGGGCCATTATTCTTTTATAGCATGCGTGTATAATAGACCACCTTTCAATGTCATTTTTGACATTGTTCATTTAGTTTGGCTTTAAATACATCAAGAAAAATAGGTAATTCAAATATAATACTTTCACACATCACTATCATGTTATATTTATATAAAAAATCATTAAACACAATAGTTTTTTTCAAATTATATTAGTTTTGGTATTTTTAAAATCATTTATTTTATTTTTACATTAATTAAATAAATTTTGCGTCAGCATTGCGCAATCATTTAAGGAAATTATTTCATCATAAAAAATTATAAATAAATTAACATTAAAAAAAACAAATCATTTATATTTAAAATTAATATTAGAACCTAATATAAGTAGTATTTATTTGTATCATAAAATATTATATTTATTAAAAGAGGAAAAGTGTCATTTTTTTCTGTCTCTCAAAATCATGGTAAAATGGAAAAAAGGTCACATACTCAAATTTTGGATGATTACAGATGAAATATAATCATACAATAAAATTAATGAAATTTTTAGGGTTACTTTCTAGTCCTTATCACATTATTTTTACCCTTAATTAACCCATTTTACCCTTACCATGGTAATAAAATTTATTATGGTTATTATTCATAACAACTAAAAATAAAAGGGTCATATTTAGAAAATTTGGAACTCTTGATTACAAATATGTAATAAATTTTTAAATATTAAATTCATATAATTGGTAAAATTTAATTTAATATTAATCCCACAAAATGAGATGAAAAATAGTTTTTCAAAAAAAATCCTTTTAAGTATGACAATGTTTTTATACCAAATTTGATTTTAAAATTTATTACAAAGACTCTAATTGGATTGTGTTTAATAAAAATTAAAAAAAAAAAAAAATATAATTTTACTTTTCAAATAATTTAAAATAGAATACAATTTATAATAAAATTCAGTATGTTTCACTATTAATTGAAAAATCAAACTTTTCAAAAAATTGTTAAAATTT
Organism: Viscum album; assembly: GCA_963277665.1. Lineage (NCBI taxonomy): Eukaryota > Viridiplantae > Streptophyta > Magnoliopsida > Santalales > Viscaceae > Viscum > Viscum album. The sequence continues at coordinate 695,116,853 of OY728132.1, read as the reverse complement.
CACCATAAGCTAATTTTGTTATGATAATTTCAAAAATTATATCCTTTTTATGAAATAAATTTTCTAAAAGTTCTATAAATTAATTATAATATTTTCTTGCAAAAACTAATAAAATCTATTTTTGAAGAAAATGTATTTTTGAAGAATAAAATGACTTTACAAAAAATGAGTGATTATTTACTAAGAATTTATTTATATTGATTATGCAATTTATATATTTCATAAATATATTAATTCTATACATACCCTCCAATTTAAAATCTTGGTTATAATGGTTATATTTAAATAATAATATTTTGTGGTCTATTTAAGCTAAGTGTTGTGTGTTGTATATGATATCGAACAATGTTCTTTTAAAATATCAAGATATTACATTCTTCCCACCTACAAAAATTTCATCCAATAATTTTTCATGAATATTACCTTCTAAAAAATGAGGGTGCTTATTCTTTATAACATCCTCAAGTTCCCACATTACTTATTCTATTTTATGATTTCTCTAAATTAACTTTACCAGTTGAGTTGTCTGATTCCTCAACACTTTCTCTCTAGTGTAAAGAATATAGATAGGCACTTCACAATAATATAGATCATGTTCCAATTAAATTTCTTTAGAGGTGAGCACATGTGTTGGGTTTGGAATATACTTCCTTAATAATGAGATATGAAACACCTCATTTACTTTAGGGAGGCTTGGTGGCATCACCAATCAGTAAGCCACGACTCTAATTCTTTTTAGAATTTAAAAAGATAAAATGTACAAGGGAATTAGTTTTACCTTTTTACTAAACCTTATAACACCATTCCAGGGATATAATATCAAGAAAACATGATCTAACACTTGAAATTCAAAATATTTCCTTTGATTATTGGGATAAAACTTTTTTAAGCTTTGAGCTGCTTTAATATGAGTATGAATAGTATTTACCTTTGTCTTCATTTCCTCAACAAGTTTTGGGCCTAATGATTCCATTCACCAACTTCAACCTAACAAGTTGGTGTTCAACATCTCTTTCTATATAATTCTTCATATGACACCATTTGAATACTTGAATGAAATCTATTATTATATGAAAACTATGCCAAAGGTAAATACTAATCCCATATACTTTTAAAGACAAGTGAGAATGACCTCAACATGTATTTTAAAGTTTTAATAGTACTTTAGGACTGTCCATCTGACTAAGAGTGATAGGAAGTGCTTAAGTGAATCTCAGTATCTAGATCCTTCTAAAGAGTTTTCCAGAATTTTGATGTAAGTCATCAATCATGATCAAATACAATTGAAAAGGGTGCACCATAAAGTCTTACAACTTCATTAATATAGATTCTTGCAAGACTTTCAAGAGGTAAATATTCTATTATAGTAAGGTAATGTTTATATTTGGTAAGTCTATAAAAAATAACCCATATTTTATCATTATTTCTAGGATTATTTGGTAATCCAGTTACAAATTCCATAGTAACATCATCCCATTTCCACATAGGAATGGGTAGGGGTTGCATGACTCCTCTAGGATGTTTTCTCTCATTATTGAAAAACCAAACATCTGAACACATAATCAAGAATTCCCCGCTACATATTATCCCACCAAAAATGTTCCTCCAAATCACAATACATCTTTGTGATTTCATAGTGTATAGAGAAATTAGAGAAATGAGAATCATCTAATAATTATATTTTTAGCTTAGGTGCAGATGGAATACATAACCTATTTCCAAATTTTAAAACACCATCTTCATATACTAAGTCTTTCAATTTCCCATCATTCATGGATTTAATTTTCTTTTGAAAATTATCATCATCAAGCTAAGAAATTTTTATCTTTTCCAATAAATATGGTTTGGAAACCATTTAAAAAATGAGTGATGTTTTCCCTTATTTAATAATTCTCATATCCATATTTACTAAATCATGAACATAGGATCTATCTCAATCCTAATTTTGTCTAGAAATCAATGATCTTTCCAAATTAATGCATATGCTACCTTATTTTCTTTCACTGGGTGGTAGTGTATTGAGAAATCATAATCCTTGAGTAGCTTGAGTTGTCATATTTTTCTCATGTTGAGTGCATTCTGTGAAAATATTATTTCACACTCTTATGATCTAGGTATATCTCACATCTTTTTATAGAGATAATTTCTCTATATCTTTAAATTAAATATTACTATTTATAACTCAATATCATGATTTGGATGGTTTTTTTATAAGTTTTTAACTACCTTGATGCATATATAATAACTTTATCATTTTGTATAAAGATAAAACTAAGTCCCTTCTTTAATTCATCATTATATATTACAAATCCATCATTTCCTAATAGTATATTCAAAATAAGAACATTGAACAACCTCCACTTTAGTTATTTATAACATTCTTCACATTCTCTTTTTCATATAAACTTAACCTCTTTACGTGTAATCTTGGTTAATAGGTTAGCCAATTAGGAAAAAATTTGAAAAAATCACTGATAGTAACCTGCCAAACCAATAAAACTATGTACCTCAGTTATGTTTGTTGGTGTAGGATATTCTTTTAATGATTTTTTCTTTATAGGATCAATTTAGATTCCATCTTTGGAGATAATGTGGATAAGAAAAGAAAATTTCTGAATCCATAATTCATGGTTTCTAAATTTCTCATATAACTCTTTTATTATAAGAGTATCAAGAATGATCCAAAATTGATTCTCATAATCCATATAGCATTTATAGTACACCAAGATATTATCAGTAAATATCAGAAAAAAATTATCAAGATATTACTTGAATAATCTATTCATTTTATCCATAAAAATAGAGGGTGCATTAGTCAATCCAAATGGAAATACTGTAAACTTGTAATGTTCATACCTCATTTAGAATGTTATCTTTAGAATATATTCCTTATTTACTTGCAATTGATGATACCCAAAATGAAGTTAAATCTTTGAAAAGTATTAATATCTATGAATTTTATCAAATAAGTTGTCAATATAAGGCATAAAATACTTTTTCATTATCATAATAGCATTGATTTCTCTATAATCAATGTACAACCTCATTGATCTATCTTTCTTCGTAACAAAAAGAATAAGGGATCCCCAAGGTGAAACATTAGGTTATATAAATCCCTCACCACACAACTCTTCTAGTTAATTCTTTAAATCTACTAATTCTATTATAGTTATTATATAGGGATTATTTTAAATTGGTCTTGCATTAGGTGTTAAATAAATGGAAAACTAAACTTCACATTCTAGTGGATGCCCAAGTAATTACTCAGTAAATACATTAATGTATTCTTTTATAATATTTATATCCTCAATTTTAGGATAACCCTTTTCATCTGTAAATTTTTTCTACTCTTTTTCTCTAAGAATCTCATTTAAAAGTGCTACTGGGGGTGGATTTAGATATGAATCAGATGGTGAAGTCTCCCATTTGATGATAAATAATTCCATATCCTTATTATGAATAATAATTTCTTTATATTTGTAATATTTTTTTCATTATATTTTTAAATCCAATCCATATAAAGGATTATATCAAAATAAACCATAGGTATAATAATAAATTCTTCAAATAGTGCATTTTTATGTGTTATAATGCACTACCACAAAAATAGTTTTTCCCAGTGCTAACCTTTATCAGCTAACGAAAAAATGCTCATAAAGGGGGGTGCCTTTATCAGCGTTTTTTAGCGCTGATAAATGGACCCCCTTTATTAGTGCTTTTTTAGTAGCGCTGATAGGGGGGCTTTATCAGTACTTTTAAAAGCACTGATAAATGGTCAAATTCAAAAAAAAATTAATTAGAAATAATTTATTAATATATAAATATAGTTATATAGTTATATTGATATAAATATAATATATAATATATAATTTTTAAATATATTTTAGATAAGTATAAATATACATTTACACTTAATATACTTAATATATAAGATATTTAGTGAAAATGGATTATAAAAAAATTAAAAAAATATTTTTAATTAATAATTTGGAAATTATTATGGAGTAATAGTCATTTAATAACAATTTGAAGATTAAAAAATTAAAAAAATTAAAAAAGATCCAAAATATGTTGAAAACGCAACTCGAACTTCAAACGACCATAACTTTTGATCCGGGTGTTCGTTTGAGCTCTACCACATATCAAATCGAAGTCTGCGATGAGCTCTACGTCATTGTGACCCAGGAGGACCTTTGTAAAGGTTTTTTTAGGCTAAAAAAGGCCCAAAAGGCCTCCAAAATTGTGTTTTCAGTCGGGGTATCCTGATTTTTTAACATTTTGTGGATTTTCAGGCTCGTTTAGGGGGTATTATTGACTTTTTTTTTGTGGGGACTGAATTTATTACAAGGTATTACATTCATATTGATATTATGTCTTCGAAATTTCATTATTTTTAATAATGCACTTCTATTTATAATCAAATATATAACAATATATACATATTTTTTATATATTCACACATAAAAATTTAATTATAAATATAAATAATAAAATATATTTACATATAAAATATATTAGATTTATCTAAATAATAACTAATATCCATTTTATTTAAAATAAAAATATATGAATATTTTTATACCTATATATTAATCTAACTATATCTATATATATATATATATATATTAATATAACTACATATATATATTAATATTACTATAAATATATATATTAATATCACTATAAATATATATATTAATATCACTATAAATATATATATATTAATATAACTATATATATATATATATATATATTAATATAAATATATATTACTATCCAAATAAATATAACTATATATATATATATATTAATATGACTATATATATATTAATATAACAATATATATATATATATATATTAATATAAATATATATTACTATACAAATAAATATAACTAAATATATATATATATATATATAATTAGAGATATATATTAATATAACTATATATATTAATATAACTATGTATATATTATAATATAACTATATATATATTAATATAAATATATATTACTATACGAATAAATATAACTAAATATATATAGAGAGAGATATCATGAAATAGAAAACAAATCAAAATAGAGGAGTGGTAAGGGCTTAGGCGCGCAGGGGGGAGGTCTCGAGTTCAAATCCTAGTGGAGGTAGGGCTACGCGCGCATGGGGGAATATGGAAGCAAGAACTGATAAAGGGTGGAGGGGGTGCATGGGGCGCTGTAGGGGGCGAAAAAGCGTTGTAAAAGGGGGGGCTCAAGCGCCATAAATCCCCCCCGATTGGCAGTATTTTTTTAATTTTTTTTAATTTTTTTAATTTTTTTTTAATTTTTTTATTTTTTTTACCTTTTATCAGCGCTTTTAAAAAAGTTCTGATAAAAGGGTCCTTTATCAGTGCTAAAACGAAAGCACTGATAAAGGAAGCGCTAATAAAGGGGTCTTTTATCAACGCTAAAACAAAGCATTGATAAAGGACCCTTTTATCAGCGCTTTGTTTTAGCGCTGATAAAAGACCCCTTTTATTAGCGCTTTTTTTAGCACTAATAAAAGGGGTCTTTATCAGTGCTTTTTTTAGCACTGATAAAGGGGACCCCCCCCCCCCGTATCTTCACCAACTTTAATAGCACTTTTCTAGGCTGTTAAATTCCATTTTTAGCGCTGATAAAAGGCGTATTTGTAGTAGTGATGGGAACTGATTGACAGATCCTTATCATAGTGAGACTTCCACTATGAGTTTTGACTAAAAAACCCCTTCTTAAGGTGCTAGGTAAATATATAATTTTCTTGTAAAATAGGGTAGATATGAAAGATTACCAATATCCATAATCAAATAAAGCATTAGTTAAATTTTAGAATATGATTAAATTACCTTCCACCACATCGTTAGGAACATCAACTTCAGTTGTAGTGATCACATAAGCTTGAACTTCCCCACTTGGCCTCTTCTATGCTAAGTTACCTTGATGATTGGGATATTGGTGTGAATAATTCCCCATTTATATACATTTGAAGCACTTTACATAATTAGTTTCTTTATTCCCCTTGCATTTTTATCCAAAATACTCTTGTATACTTATTTATAACAAACTCCCATGCCTTTAAAACATTTTCCAAGAGGTTTATTTCCATAATTTTCACATGATGGAAATTTCTTTGTTCCCTTCTTATTTTGTGTCACTTTACTTTTTATATAGTTCTTAGTTGGCCTCTTCTTCTCTTGATTTCCCTTGAATATATAGGATCTAGAAAAAAAATTATATCTTAATGGAACTTGATAATATATCATCCAAAGATGAAATTTTTTGAGAAACTAGTTCCCTTTGAAGACTCAACTTAGGCCCATCAAAAAATAGTCAATCCTACTTTTCAGATTACATATGTAGTTCGAAGCATTCCAAGATTGTCTGGTGAATCTAGCCTCGTACTCTACCACACTTTATTCTTCCTTATACTTTAAAGTTAGGAACTTCCTCTACATTTCAACTTGATTTTCTTAAGGTAGGTATTTCTCAAAAAAATCACTTTAAAATTTATCCATTATATAATTTATATTTCTTTAACCTCTACTATTTTGGATTAATGACCATCATTGATTTCAATATCTCCTCAAATAATACACTTATAGAATAACCTTTTTTCTTTCATTACATCCCAAGTCTAAGAATATATTTTCAAGAGTCTTAATCAATTGCTTAGCTACCAATATACTAGTCATTCCATTGAAATATGCAGGCTTCTACCACATAAAGAGATTCAAAATAGGATAATCTCATTATGGAACAACAGTTTTCTCCATTCAAGCAAGTTTATTTGTTATAACCTGAGTAAGCTTCCCTAACATGGACCTGATATAATCAACTCCAAAACTAGTTATATTGGATTTCTCAGCAAGGCGATCTCTATATTGTATATAGGTTTTGATTCCCTTTCTTTTGTTTGGTTCCATCACTGAATAATGGAACATGCTAAGTTGGCTCATAATTATAATGAATATTGAGCCATAAAATAAAATCACTATAATAGTTAAAGTTCTCAAATAATATAATTGGTTATCATATTTATCATGTTAGTTATATTTATTTAAAATCTATTTCCCAAGGTTTCTACTAAAACTACTCTGATATTAATTATAATAACCCCAACTTCAGTAACCTAGATCTTATAATTACTTTATTACATTGGCATAGATGCAAGGAATCTTATCCAAAAAGACTGATCAGTTTAATAGTCATGAATAACTAGATACATACATTATTCTTATATTAAAATATAAATATAAAATACATTGAATAAAAACATTATTTCACCCTTGATATTATTCATAATATCCTTCTTTAAATCCTAGGGAAGAGAAAAAAAATAAAAGAGTAAGCTCAGATTCTCAGAAAGGGTTACATACAGAGAAAGATATCATGAGTAAATAAGGAATAATCAATATGGAAAGTATTCTCATCTAATATAGGGTTTCCATTGGTGGCGATTTAGAGGGGGGTTCATGTGCGCTGCTTCTCTGGTGTCGTCTCCCCCTCCCCTCATTCTTTCATTCCTTCCCTTCCTACTTTCCCCATTTTATTCTTTCTCATCGATCTCTCTTTATTGTTTTCTTTCATTCTTGTATTCCCCCACTCTACCTCTCTTATATATGTGGTCTTGGATCCCAATTGAATTCCCATCAGCTCTACATCTTCTCTTTCCTCCTGGTTACTACATTTTCAACCTCATTCTGGTCTGGTGCACTAGTTTCCATGAGGAGGTTTGGGATGTGCAGGTTGAGTCATTTCGGTGTCCCAGGAGCTCAACTTTTGTTCATTCTCATCTTTTTGTGGTTTTCTCTTTCATGGAGGTTGTTTCTTCTTCGGTTTAATGATGGTGTGCTCTTTCCCTGGAGGTGGATTTGATGGTCGGGGTTGGTGGTTCTAAGTGAGGATGATATTTTTGGTGGAGGACCTACCACTTCAAGCTCCACTTTGTCTTATTTTTCCTTAATTGATCTCTTATTCGGTCTACTACATTGGTTTGAAGAGTCTTTGTGAGGTTTTGTTTGTTTGGTTGATGGTGTTTCAGGAGGTTCATCCATCATCGGCTTTGATATAAACCATTTTTGTGTTAAATTTTCGTTGTAGTTTAATCAATTAAAAGTGTTTGTTCAACACTATTTTTCTTTATATTTTATTGGTGAAGGGATGTTGGGTATGGAGAAAGTAATGGATCACTCCAATGAATAAAGATATTGGTTTTCATCCTTGACGATGTCGATTATGTTCAAAGGTGATATTTATCAATGTTGTTATTATAGGTCATGGATCACTCTGGTGTGTTGGCTATTAGTTTTCTACCTCAACAATGATGATAATGCTCAGAGTTGATGTTTTAGTGTTTTTTCAGTGGTCAATGGGTTCTCACCAGTAAGTAGAGTGGATTAATGTGCCTAAATGTTAGGGTACACAACTCAAGGTTGATCATTTTTCTATATCTCATGGACCGATGTGGTTAAGTGGTGCTAGGATCAATGTGTATCCATAAGTGGTTTTCAAATTTGAATATGTGTTAAATTTTTATTTCAAAAATTGAGTGTATGTATTTGAATTTTTGAATGTTTTGTTACTGCTAAAACTTAAAGAGACTTTGAGAAAAATTAAAAAATGGATTTGAAGGAATATGTAAATCTGAATAACTGAAACCCATTCCATTTATTCAATAACTTGAGAAAAAAATGAATTCATAGATAATATCAATGCAGTAATATCATGGATAATAATAATTGAATTCTCAATGAATGTAATTCTTAATATTAGATTTCATGATCTCAGACATCATGATATCTCTACCATCAAAGCCTTATGGTAAGATAGTTTAAAACTAAGGGTAGGCATACACCAAAAACCTATTTAAGGTAGTTTACTGATTTATATCATGAGACCTGTTAATGCATTGAGGAGATATATAATTCTGGGACCCAACCATCACTAAATTTATAATGCATTCCTCATATATCGAATGATTGATTTAATTCACAAGCAATATTATTTATCAACAAATATCCATATTAAGTAAATAATATGGAATATCAATATTTCTATAGTCATTCAAATAACCTTCAAAGTAAAACACCATATGTATAAATGGTATATGGTTTATGAAATAATCATATCCATAGTAGATATATAATTGAAATGTAATTTTCAATAATCACAAGAATGTGAATGTTTCTAGAGAAATATAATAACCAAAAAACTAATAAGATATAAAATATAGCCTTTAATTCATCGGAAAAGAAAGTTTTTAAATAAATTCATTTATTTTGGAGAATAAAAGAAAATGGTTGAGAAAAAATTTCTCAAAATTTTTTTCTTTGTAAAAAATTTGAAATCTTGTATAAGAATATAAAGAGTGTAAAACGGTTATAGTGGTAGGAAGGTCCATTAACACTGTATAAGTTAAAAAACATTCCATTGGATTTTTGTAAAGAAAATTGAAAATGAAACCTTTTGGGAAAATGTTAGAAACATTCCTTTAATAACATATAAAAATTCAAGGATAAATTAAAATTTTCTCAATAAATCATCTGAGTAAATAAAAATAACTTTTTTAAAACAATTTTAAAAAATATAGATATGGAAGAAAAATATACTTGATCAAAAGAGAAATAAGATCATACTTTCTTTTAAACATTCCTCTTGAAATATTGACATGAATTGAATCATTAATAATCATAAATAAATAGATATTAATGTTAAATAACTTAAATTGTAAGTATATAGACCACATAAATGTTAATAGGTGCATATTACCAAATATGTCTAAATGAATTAGAAATTGAGATAAAATCCCTTACCATTTGGTAACTTTCAATTAAAATCCTATTAGATTAAATAATTTGAATTTAAAATTTAAATACCATGAATTATGAAGTATTTATGATATAACTTGTAAAATGGGTGGTATATGCATCATATAAAATAAATTATATGCATAACATTAAAACATTCCACAATAAAGAGAAATTTGAGGCATAATCCCTTACCTTAGGTCTAACTTGTCACATAGGTGTTATAAACTCCTGTATAATCAATTTAAATTTATTATAATTAAATAACATAACTATATACATATCTATAATATCATATATCATCTATTCATAACATTTTATCAATAGTTTGTTAATAATATTTTATTATTTTCATTATTTTGGATGTTAACTGTTTTGTTTTTCAAGTATCTTTTGATTTGGTAGTCTTGGTCCTTACAACTTTCTCATGGTTCCATCATCTCCAAAATGTTTTTTAAAGATGTAAATATAATATATATTCATTAAATCCAACCTTATTACTATCTATGTAAAGTGTGAATGAAAAATGGTTCACATCGTTTCATGGAGGTAGTAGTCCACACGTACACACGAGCGATGTTATAGTTTCCTAATGGATTTTAAGGTAAGATGGTATATATGATATTATAATTATATAAGAATAATTATTTTATAAATATCATGTATATAATAATCATTTCCATATTTATAACCTTCCAATTGAAATGGTGATGAAAAATAAATTACACAACTACGTGGAGACAGTAAGTCATACATACGCACGAGCGATGTTTTCACTTTTCATAGGATCGTAAAGTGACGGAAAATGGTTATAACATAATAATAAAATCTCATCATATTAATGATACTGGATTTATTTTTTTTAGTATGATTACAACACATTTAGAGTAATTAGTATAATAAATAAACTTTAAAGACTCAATAATGATGACTACCTCTTCTTAGGTAGACTTCCTTTAGATCTCCTCTTAAGGGACTTAGGTTAGTCTTTTGGAATTAAAATAACCTATAAAACTTAGATAAGAGTGTTTATAATATAAATGGGCAGGTTTTTTTATCTATATGACTCAAAGTGGGGTGACTAATTGAGAGAAGGGGTGTCCTTTTATAATTGAGAGGAGGGGAATTCATGGAATTTTGTAAAGTATTAAAATAATAAAAATTATTTTTTTATATAAAAATGGATTAAAATTAATATGATTATAATATAATATATTTTTGAGTCTAAATAATCACATCCAATAAAATTTCACCCCTGTATTTTAGTTTTAACCCATCATTAACCCTTTTTGTAATTACCACAATATTAAAGTTTTCCACCCTTTAAAGGTCAATAATGTTAATGCAAAATGAAAAACGACACATAATAGAACATGATTTATATTTTCAAAAATATCCCATTCATTTGGATGAATATAATATTTTTATAAATTTTAAATAATTTAATAAAATATTATTTATTATAAAATATCATTAATATCATTTTTAATACTATTCATTTAATTCGACTTTAAATACATCAAGAAAAAGTGTGAATTAGAATAAAATCCTTTAAAAAATCACTATAGTGTTATATTTATCTAAAAAAAATTTAAGACAATGATTATTTCGAATTATATTAGTTTTAGTATTTTTAAAATCCTTTATTTTATTTTTATATTAATTAAATAAAAGTTGTGTTGACATTGTGCAAGCATTTAAGTTATTTTATAATCAAAAATTAGAAATAAATTACCATGATAAAAAATTATTTATATTTCATATGAATATTTATAACTGAAAATAATTCATATTTCTCATTATAATAAAATATTATAGATATTAAAATAAGAAAAGTGACATTTTTGTCTTTATCTCTCAACTAAGTATTATACAGGTCAAAATCATGGCCAAATGAAAAAAAGTTTATATATTAGATTTTTTTATGATTATGGATGAAATATACTCATAAAATTAAATAAAATCAAGTGTTACAGTTACTTTTTAGTCTTTATCAAATTATTTTTACCCTTAATTAACTCATTTCACCCTTATCGTGGTAACAAGATTTATTATGATTACTATTCATATTGACTAAAAATAAAAGGGAAATATTTCAAAAAAAAAATTAAAATCAGGATTCCAAATATGGAATCTATTTTTTAATATTCAATTCATATAATTTTTAGAATTTAATTTAAAATTAAACCTGCAAAAAGCGATGAAAACAGTTTTTTAGAAAAATGCCATTTTAAGTATGAAAGTGTTTTTATACAAAATTAAAGTATAAAATTAATTAAAAATATTATAAATGGTTTACTAATAATAAAATTTAAAAAATTAAATTTTAAAATTAATAAAAATTAAAATTTGACTTTGTAAATACTTTAATAGAAAATACAGTTTTCAATTAAATTCAATATTCTTCACTATTCATTGAAAAATAAAACTTTTCAGAAATATATAAAAACTTCACCATAATAAAATTTTGGTATTATGATTTCAAAAATTATAACCTTTTTATCAAATAAAATTTCTAGGATTTTTAGAAATTAATTATAATATATTCTCACAAAAAGAAATAAAAATCATTTTTGAAGTAAACTTATTTTTGAAGAATAAAATGACTTAAATAAAAATTGAGTGATTATTTACTAATAATTTATTTATATTGATTATGATATTTATATATTTTTTATATTTTTTAATCATATTTATACACTCTAATTTAATAGATCAATTATAATGATCATATTTAAATAATAATATTTTTTTTGTTCATTTAAGCTTGGTGTTGTGTGTTGTATTCACTATCAAATATATCATTCTTTTAAAATATCATGATATTACACAAACCTTGTGAACATGGTGTTGTAAAATCTTAGTTTTATCGGTAGGTGATAGCAGTGGGCTACGTTTGTGCTTGGAGTCAGCTTGCTATGAGGACCATTTCATCTCAGTTGCTCCTGTTAGTTTCGCATTCTGGTTGTTAAGTGTTTATATTTCCCCTTTTTATTATGGATTATATACTAATTTATCTTTTATGGATCCTAGTGTTTATTTCATGCATGCATTTTATACAAATTGGTGTGTGTATATATATATATATTATTGGTTGTTTTTATGCATTTGAAATATGTATTTTTTGTTGGTTGATATAGGCTAAGGCCTCCTATATTGTATGTTATTCCTACTCGATGCTAATAACCAACACCTTATCTATTATAGACGAGAATAGGGTGGCACACTTTTCTTGTTTCCAAGCTAGGTGGGGCCTCATTGGGTCATCAGTGGGTCAGGTTGTGTCAGAGAGAGGGCATATAAATTCTAATTGAGGGGAGACAACATTCTCTGTAGAATACCTCTAGTTAGATCTCCTAAAATAATGTTATAAATAAGTTTTTATAGAATTAATTAATTATTTATATATGAAGATATGTTCAGTTTGAGCATAGATCCCAAATTCATTTTATGTTGTCACTGACTAAAACACCACATATCAAGAAATTATACAGTGGTAGAATTTTCAACAAAGGTCCCATTTACAAGATATTTCCATTTTTCATAGGGGATCCTTGTTTTTGAAAAAATTAATTTTTCTTATTTTATTTTTTAACTTTTCCTAATGCATAATTAAACCATATTAAATCATAATTAAGTAAATATGTCCATCAATGTATCCATTGAAATAAAAAATTAGGGTTGAAATGAAAACACAAATTAAGTCATTCTTAATGTAAAATTCTTGGACACTACAAATGTTTTATATGTGTGTATACATAATTTTAATAATTTTTAAACATAAAATGTTTATTTTTAATTTTTGTTCTTTTTAAATAAATTTCATATAACACCATGATATTTTAGAATATATTCTCTTTAATAATTTTGATGCATTCAATTACTTGTGATGCACACAACACCAAACTTAAGTGAATAATGTTTTATTAAACTATAAAATGAGATACATTATTAGATTTTTAAATGAAATTGGTAAAATAAATTACTTTGTAAAAAGGTTCAAATTCACTTAAAGAGATACCTTTAATTCTTTAGAAACTGTTTTGTTGAATTATGTATTTTTTAAAATTTAATAATTTTGAGGAATGATATTAATAAAATTTATTAATAAATTGAAGTAATAATCAATAAATTAAATTAATTATATCCATAAAATGGTTAAATAATGATAAGTGACATTATTATAATAATTCTTGGTTAAATGGAATTTTTTAAAAAACATTATTTTATTTATATACATTTTATATAAAATATAATTTATCTTATTTTGAGTAATAGAACTATGGAATTGTATTATTTATATATGTATATAAATTAATTATCATTCATGCATTTATTATCTATTGGTTAGATATAATGATAAAATCATTTAAATGTAAAAATATATATTTTTCAGAAAACTATTTTTTTATATACAATGTATTATACATTAATAAATTAAATTAATCAATATTAATAAATGATTTTTAAGAAATTTTTAGATAATATATTCAATCAAATAAATTAACATTCATATAATGGTTTTTACCATTCAAGGAATGAGAATAAAATAATTTTTATCCTTAAAGATACATTTTTTTCTAAATAAAGGATTTTACACATTTTGTGTGTATATATTAGGATTAATTTCTACCACCTTTAGAAATTTATTGTGATAAAATGGATTCCATATTTTAAATCAGCATTTCCAAATTTGGTTAAATTTTTAATTTCATTTTTGGTCATAAAATTTGGGCTCATTTGGTGCCACTTTCCCATGAGAGTGACTTTATATTATTTTATAGTTAAGGGTATTTACAAGGGCGTCACTCCCCTCACTTATAAAAAGGAACCTCCAATCCTCAGTTATTCACAAAATTTGAGAATCTTATCTCATCCAAGCTCTATCCAAATCCCTTCCCAAATATCCTCCCCACATTTTAAGGTCTCATTCTCACCAAAAGAGAAATCCTATAAGGATTAATGTTTAATTCAAAATAAAATATCCAAGGAGTAAGTGGATATAGTGCATACAAAGCAAGTAGATACTTGAGGTAATGGTTTGTGATGCAATATCACATTTTATTAGGAATATTTATGTTTTAATTTTCATTTTAGGAAATTTAATATTCTTTGAATTCTAAACTGCATCTATTTTATTCTTCACTTATTATTTCTGAGGTTTTCAAGTATTCCTTCCATTTCCCCCCAATTTAGTAATAAAAAATATCAAAAGAAACTTTTTAAGGAAAGTAGACATTATTTATTTTTATTGTTCAGTAGTATTTATCCTCTATATTTAAGTTCTTAGATATTGTTTTATATAAGTTATTATCTATGATTAAATAATTTTAAAAGGTATTAATATACTATATTTTACTTTATTTAAAACTTTTCAAAGGAATATTCTTATATTTTTCTAGATGGTTCATTTTATAATCTTTTTATAAAAGTTTAGAAGAATTTTTTAAAATGTTTACAGCATGAACATGTTTTCCTATTTTCATATTATTTCTTCATTATAAATTATCCTTTTCAATTTTCTATGGTTTTACAAAGAAAATCCTATTCTTATTTTTTGGGGGAATTTTTAGTTTTAAAAGTTATAAAAAGAAAAGGATATTTATTTTTGTCTTTAAAAGAATCAATCTAATGCTTTCATAAATTCATTGTTTATCTATGTAAGCATCCTTTAATAATTTTTATACTTCATTAGAGACATTATATTATGATACCATCTACTTCCATTCTCTATATTTCTTATGATGATAATGTTTTAATAATGTTTCAATACACCCATTCCTTTCTTATAGGTTAATTAAACTGTGAAGGAATGATGAATTCTATTATGTTCTTGTGGAATATATATGAATGGTTTATTTTTAATTGAAGGTTGGGTATGTTATATCCCTCCAATTCATGGGAAAATTTTTGATATCTCAAGATATAAAAGAGTATATATGAGGTTTTCCACAACCCAAGAGGGTACACGGGTGATAGCCCAAGCCCAAGAGTGTACACATGTGATTATCTAAATCTTGATAGGGTAAAAATGTGATTATATCAAGCCCAAAAGGTTACATGGGTAGTTGTAACAAGCCCAATATAGTACACTTGCAGTTTTTCCAATCCCAATAAGGTACATGAGTGGTTATACCAAGCCTGATATATAATGAATTTCATGGGAAGAATCCTTGACATATGATTTATATATTTATGTTTATGCCACAAACTTATTTCCTATGATTATGATATTCTCTCAAGGTTCGTGATTGACTATTGATGATTCTTTACTCTTATGACTCATGTTTTTTATTATGATAAATCATTATTCCATGAATCATATTTTATGGTTTATGAATTGTTGGGTATGATCTTTTAAGTTGTGATCATGTTCTGATACCCTTAATATTTTCTTATTCCCACTTATGATCATTGATTTATATTGCCCATGTTTACCCCTATTGAGCATCTTAACTCAACATTTATTATGTTTCAATTTCCCCATGTTATGAAGAATGGTTTTAAGTAGAAAATGTATAAGAAGGGTACTATGTGTGAAGAACATTGTGGGAGATGTTAAAGATATTTCATGAGATAATTTTATTATGTATCTAGTCTCCAAAGACACTAAACCTTTATGTTTCTCAGGCATGTATTATTTTGGGATATATTGAATATTCATCTAAAATTATTTAATATTATGTAAGTGATGCTCGGGTCACCTCAGTTAGTATCAAAGTAGGGTTTAGATATTTTGTGGGATCAGGTAATGAAAAATGAGTGGATAGAACCTACAACAACCTATGATAAACCAAATTGGCATAGGATAAACTTAAAGTATCATTGGTTAATAATAAGGTTTCATAATTTATGGTATATTAGTAATGGTTTTTATTATCATATGATTTATCAATTTGATTATAGATGCTTGATACTTACACTAGGATTTTTGGTTTTAGTCAATAAAATGGAACCAATAGGAATCGTGTTAATGATGAATGTGATGACCAATGCAATGATCATCCTCATGAGAAACCAAATGAAATGGGACGTGAGATGAAAAATATTGTGGTTATACTTACCCAACTCTCTCAACCTAAAAACGGTAACATAAATCATGATGAATTTACAAATTTCTAAAGGAATAAATAACTCACCATTTATTATTTCATGCAGAAACATACAATTTCCTTCAGTGGTTCTTATAATCCATTTATTGAATAGAAATGGATCAATTCTATAGAAAAGATATTTTTCATTCTCTAGTACTCAGACCATGAGAATGTTGTTTTTGTTTTTTATAATTTAGAAGGTTAAGTTGATTGATGGTGGAATATTATCAAGAAAATGAGGCAATAAGAAGAAATAAAATTCATGGCATGGGAAGATTTTAATACAGTATTTTCAATAAGTATTTTCCTTTAAATATTTTCACTAAAATAAAGAGGTAATTTCTATAACTAAATTATAAGTATGGTGAATATATTTGTACCTATGAAGAAAATTTCACCAAACTTTAAAGGTATGCTTTTGTTTTTATCATCAACCATGAAAGAAAAATTGATCAATTCTTTAGTGGTTCAAAACTAGGTCTCTGAAATGAATTGTCTATAAGAGACTTTGATCATCACAACCCAGCCCACTGAGGCCCCACCTAGACTGATGGTAAGTTGATGTGACACCCTAATCCTACCTTCAATAGTCTATGGGATAGAAACTAGCACCGAGTAGGTATATCATATAAATGGGATGCCTTTTTCTAAACATCATGCGAGAGATAAAGACCTCCAATTAAAAAAGAAGGAACACAACCACTTAAGATATACATAATTAGATTAAAATTAAAACATGAATGAGAAAAAATGTTAATCATCTAGAGATATACCAAGAAAAATATGTTACATGGGAAATAATACAACGCCTGATAATCTAAGGATAACCTCTATCATATCCTTTATGAAAAAGGAGGTCACCATGTCACACCTTCCAATGCTCAAAGAATCATCTACAACAAACACCATTAGATGTACCCATACCCCCATATTTACTAGCTCTACTAGATCTACCAGCTCCATGACCTTGGAAGACATCTTTGACCTACACATCATCTACATAGACACACCAGGTATGGTGAATAAATCCTGTGTAGGGGTGTTTATGAAAATAATTAGTAAGATTCTTGAATAGTGAAAAGGGAAACAGGGTTAAAATTCAAAAAATAAATATTTTTGAATCGTAAAACCACCCAAAAAAACCTAATAAAACACAAAATTAAAGATAAGGACTCACTAAACTTTCACACATGATCATCGCCCTTCCCAATAGGGGCAAAAAAGGATAGCTTAATAAATCACTCATCCACACTGTGGGGGCACTTGAACAGGTCCCATAACTCAAGGGTAAACACCTCCATTACAACCAAGATCCCAAGGGAGTCTAACTTAATCAGTCTGGTAAAGGGGAAATGACTCACTACATATGAAAAATACACCCAATGGAATATAGTGGGATTCCTAGCAAACAAAGGTATACCTAACTAAGAACTAAAAAACCTTTACCTGAACCATCATCGTTACAAAGGGTAAGTAACTAAAAACACCATCATGCCATCACTCCATAAATAAGGCCCTAAGTCACATCATGCTCACTAAATCACTCAACTAACAATGCCCAGTGCTCATGGCACAATGAAGAGAATTACTCACTTAAGATGACTCAAAGGAAAGATACACCTTAGAAAACTATCACAAGGTAAGAACCCAGCATCCCAAAAACTCTTTAGGGTTCAATGGAATCTATATTTTGAAGTGTAACCACCATTAAAAGTTACTCCTCTCTAGAAAGTGGAATGAGAGGGAAAGAACTGAATCACACCATTCTCTATAAGCCTTTTCACATATAAAACATCCACAGAGGTCAACCATTACCACTAGTAGCCATATAATCTGATACTTCCATGGGAGACCCATACCTCTCTAATACACGCAACTTGGAAAAGGTTTTACTAGACCCAAACATTGATCTATCTCTACTAAAAAAATTCAAACATCGATCCAACACTAAAAAATAATTCAGGAATATCATTCCATGCCAAGAGGTGATATTGGATTTTAAAAAGATTGTTATTTTCTACAATAGAATATCTTGTGCCTTAGTAAATGGGGCTCTGAGAAACTATATCCTATCATGGAGAACCCATGCCCCACCCTTTAAGGTGATGTCAACTCTTTTGACCAAAAGGAACTAGCCACTCCTTGAACTAGCTTATAGGCTCAGGGAAGGTATCCATGACCAAATATCATGCTACAACCACTACCTAATAATTGAACCTGATGGTCTGATGATGGGGACTGTAAAGAATAATATGCAAAAATCACTCCATATTCCTCAACCATAACTCAAGACACAACATAGGAGAGAGAGGTAGAGAGAGAGAGTATATCTACCATTAAATGAAGACTGAACACAAAGGTCATCTCGACTAAGGAGTGAATTCCCAACTCCTTCATCCTATAAATCTAATCTGCATTCACTAATAACAACTCCTAGGTACACAATTAGGGGGAGATTCCTTCATGAATAATATATTTTACTATGACCCATTGAACCCCTCTACTGTAAAGAGGGTGTTTATTATGCCTAGTTGAACACCAGTGTATGCGACCCTTGATCCTCTAAGTAAACCATAACCACAAGAAAATCTAGGAGAGTATTGATCTTTGAGAACACATGAGGATTTTACACCCAAATCCCAATTTCTCCATGGGAAGTCTACAGATCTCAAACCTTCTCTTCTCTATAATTTAAACCCCATCATCATCTCTAGTGGATTAAAATCCTCAACCAGCACTAAAAAATCTCTCCAAAGGACTCTAAAAGAGAATAGGGACTCACTGTCACATCATGTGTGGAAAGGTACTCTAAAAAGACTCCTTTTATTTCAAAAATAATCTATATAGTGAGAAGAATCGTTAAAAAATAAGATTTAGGGAATTACTAAACATGTACTAAGGTAACATAGTGTGAATAGCTAGACAATCATCCTTGGGCTTATATTTAGTCTAACCAGGTGTGTGCTCTCCCAGTATGTGGGGTTCCCCTTCACTACATAAAATGTGGGGTAAAAAAGTACCTGGCTATGTTCCCAACCTTAGGTTGGGGCATGTCATCTAACATGGCATCTACTTGTACATGCCCATGTACCACACATGGGTGACTATCCATGTACATGGAAAAATCCCATGCAATGTTCTATAGGGTCCACTCTATGTTTAAACCTAACATACACACCATGTGAACCCCATATCCATCTTGATATAGATAAATGCACTACAAATTATGTATTATTAAGACTACATGTCCTGTAGTTGGAAATTCTAGACACAATTTCCTGCAATCAACCCAATTTCACCCAAATTCCCAAGAATCAATATGAAACCAAAATAAAGATAAAACATAAGAAAAATATAACCCAATACACAAATAAGGTTTAATTTATGAATAAAACTAAGGATTTATTGAAATAAATGATCTATGACTCATTGAGGATCATAAAAACTTTATTATCACATGTTTCTACTCTACATTCCATGATTGTTGCACCACGATCTACTCTCATGTGTCACAACTAGAGTGCCAAACCACATTTTGAGAGCCTACCACTACTCCTACTAGACAAAAACTAAGTGATACTATCAATTTTGACTGATTTAGGGAACCATGGTGCATCCCCCTTCTTATCAATACCTCATAGATGACTGTAGGGATTATATGTATGCACCACTAAACTTAGGCAGTAGCTTATTTGGCATAGGTGAACTAATCTATTCACTAAAAAACCCATGTTCAATTTCCATATTCTCTCAAACACCCACAACCAATTATATGGTAAAGTCAACCAAAATCACATTCTATGAGAGGATTCTAAGAATCCCTACTAGAAATGCATGACATGTCATCCAAGAGGGCATGTAATCAAGGAAAATAACTTATAGTTATCCCAATACTTACATTTTCTAAACTCACACAGTAAAATTCATATCTTACCAAGTACATATCAAGGACCAATGATGATGGAATTTCAAGGTACCACACATGTGGTTCCATTATATGAAAAAAACAAAAAAAAATAGTTCAACCTTTACTTAAACCTCTCAAAATACCCCCCCCCCCCCAAAGTAGGTCATATACAAGGAATTATTGATCAGATACTTGATCACATTAGAGACACCAACAAGGGGAGAAGAAAAAATAATTTTTCTACAACTGGAGGTATAAACCTCAGAAAATTAGTGTAAGAAACCAAGCTTTCCAACCTATGAAGGGACTAGATAGAGCCTTCGAGGGCTGGTCCCGATCACTAGCTAGGTCCCACTCCTGAAGAAGTGGACCGAAATCTGACTACAAAAATGTAAAACACCACACAACATTGACCACTAATCTAAGATCCACCCAATGGTAGTCTCTAATCCCCCTGACAATGCTACTAGGTCTCACCCAACTATGGCGGAATCTCCTGGGATCTCACTACCAACATTGTCTCTCACCACTGGAAGAAATGAGGCTAGACTATCACCTACAAGGGATATCTATAGCCTTGCTACACTAGTCTATATTCTTTACAAGGATATATAGAACCTTGATCATCCATGAAACATCAAGATGGTCACGTAATGAACCTTGGTCATGTCATTCCCTACCCATTCTATCCATCCATATCCCACACTATAAATCAATCTTCATGATGATTATCATTTATCCTCGCCCTATCATCCATGAGATAAGGTATCAACACAAAGGATTCCACACACATATGATGGGAGTACTCATCTTGTTAAGGCTCCCAATCTTGGAATCCAAATTTTCATACAAATTGATTTATGAACAAAATATCCCATTAGGTAGCACTGACATGAATCAAGGATCATCCCAGACAATGATCTCCATTATTTGATCACACTAAAAATCATATTGATCCAAACTCTCATTGATCATTAATCTATGGTGAATGTACCACACCTCATAAAGTGTTTAAAATTATCTAAGGGGATACCAAATTCACTAATGTTAGATCGCATGCCCCAAAACATGGGGGAAGGGTCACAAAATAAGGTTAGAATGATCATACTATATGTCAAACTTAAAGAAAATCATACAGATAGAAGACCTACATCATGTATCATAAGGGTTACCGAACCCACTATAGTATAAGGGACCCACACCTCATTGGGATCAAGGTGATACTGACCTCATGTTTGAACGAAATTCACATCAACTGAGGGGGGAACTACCCCTACCATAGAGGATCCATGCCCTCCACAATAGAAGATTCTGACTCACATGGATAAAAAAATATATCCAGTCTCATCACAACCACAAATATCTAGAGATAGAGTACCCACACCCTTCCTGATATGGGGTACTGAACCCCTCTCTATGATATGGGGGCCCATGCCTCATCAGAATCAATGGGTTGTTAACCCCATGCCCATATAGAGGACCTGAACCCCCACAACATGGTATTCCACACCCCTATACCTATGGGGGTACTAAAATGCACATTCCCATATGTAGGAACCACACCTCATAGGGTCACATGGGACATATAAAGGGATATTGACCCCGATAGAGGGTCCCTATCTTGTCTGAGATCTTAGACAGGTGGAATACAAACTATGTGGATAGATGATCTCAAACCTCCATATAAAACTGGGAGGGGGTACAGTGACCCTTTCTAGAGATGGTATTGACAGAACATTGATAAAACTACTCCCAAAAATCTCACTTGTCTGCGAGTAGTCTTGGGGGATCTCGTCATTAATAGAAGATCAGTTATGTACCTCTAATGAAGGCATTACTATAAGAGAAATAAAAATCTCATTGTGTAGAATCACCATAATAATGGGACTTCACAACATGAAATAAAAAATGTACAAACCGTTACCTGATGCATGAACCTACAGAACTATACCCTAAGAACAATGTTATACACAACCAACTTAGTCATCCTGATTATCAGAGTTCGTATGTGGGAATATGTCCACTTACACACCCTATATGGGTTACATGGTTTAAAAAATAATCTAAATCACCTAAAGTATTTCCACTCCACATTTTTCTAACCGAACTTATGAGGCACTTATCTTTAAACTCCATCCCTAATAAGGACTATCTCTAGTACCACTCTGTCAAGACCCGACCCACCAAGGCCCCACATAGATAGGTGGTAAGCTGATTGTGACACCCTAAGCCCACCTCCAATAGGTTTAGGTCTGGATACTAGCATAGAGTACACATATCATAAAAATGGGAGGCCTTTTCCTGAATATCATGCAAGATATAAAGACTGTAACACCTCGAGATTTTGTGATATTGTTTTTTTCAAATAGATTTGATCTTTTCCATATTTTTTGAGATAAAAAACACTGATTTTGGTCAAAATTACAAGTAAAACTGAGTTTATCTTATGTTACACGCAACACTAAGTTTTTCTTGTGTTACACAAAATACCAATTTTATCTTGCATTACACACAACACTAATTTTAAACAAAATGTTTCATACAATTAAAATATTATTATTTAATATGATAGTTATCACCAAGCCATTGGAATGGAAGGTATGAATAGGATTAACTAAATTATTGAAATATGGTTTACACATGTATATATAATTAATTATTTGGTAACAAATTAATTATAAATTAAAATAAAAACTATTTGAAAATAAAGGAAATCCTTTTCTAAAAAACTACTTTTTTATACAAACAAATGTGTTCTGCCTCGATAAAATAAAAAAATACTTTTAAGGAATGATTTTAATGGAATTTATATAGTATATATATTCAATAAACTATTTAACATTCATATTAGGTGTTTTCTGTACAAGATATAAAAAATTTACACATAAAACCAATTTTTTTCTAAAAAGCGGTTTTGTTGCCTTTTTATGGCGCACTTAATTTAAAGATAAATTTTGAAAAATTTAGAAAATTAATTTTATAAAATAAAAATAATTTTTAAAATAATAATATAAAAAATATCTTAGGTTGAATTCTTGGGATTTTTCTAAAAAGTTTAATCTTTTAATGAATAGCGAAAAATTCTGAATTTTAATTGAAAACTGCCTTTTCATTTAATTTATTTATAAAGTTAAATTATATTTTAAATTAGTTTAAAAGTATAATTTGTTTAATTATAAATCTATTAATCCAATTTATTTTATTATAATCAATTTAATATTTAAATTAGATTAAAAACAATATAAACTTTTGAACATTTTAGATTTAAAAACATGCTTTCTCATCACGTTTACGGGATTAATTTTAAATTAATTTTTTCCACTTATGTGAATGGAATTTTGAAAAATGTATTCCATATTTTTAATCTGAATAATTTCTGATAAATAATAATTTTAACTTAATTATTGAAAAAATTTAATAGTGAATGGAGTAAAAATTATTTTCTACGGTTAAGGTAAAAATGGGGTTATCAGGGATTAAACTAAAAAATAAAGGTCAAATTTACCTATAAATTTGTCAAAAAAATATTTTATGGACATATTTAGACCTTATAATTTCTAAGGTTATAATTTTATCCATTTTGGACCCTTTTTTATGTGAAAAATGTGTGATCACTTATTTCTTTTCAAAAAATACCAAGTGTGTCCTCTCCCCAACTTATAAAAGGCAACCCACTCTCCTCCATTATTCACATACTAACAGCTATTTAGTTCAGACAAGACCTACACAAATAACTTCATAACTTTCCTACCCTCATATTAGAATCCTTATTTTGGTCATAATTCAACCTTTTAAGTATTTAGCGCAAACCTAAGGAGAATACATAAAGAAGAGATAACGTTCTTCAATGAGAATCTTTATTTTATTTACTTCTCCACCTCATTAAATTATTATTATATTGTGATTATATATTAACCTTGATATATTCCATATAATTATATTCTTTTTATTTTAAGTTAATGACCTATAATCATATCTACTTCCATAAAATGGGTTGTGAAATCATCGTTCGCGTGTATGGTGAACTACCGCCTCACAAACCGATATCATTTTTTTCATTACCACCTATCAAGGCTAGTAATAATGATGAATTTATTATTTATATATGATATTTATGATTTTATGATTTTATTATGATTATTTAATTTTTATACCACACATACCTTCATACTCTCTATTTTATGGGAATATGATAACATCGTTCCTATGTACGTCAAACTACCTTCTTGTGAAGTGATGTGATTCGTTCACGCTTTACATGGAATGTATTAAGTATGGGATTAATAAAAAAAATTATAAGTATGAAATAAAAATTATTATGTAATTATAATATATATTATTTACTTTTCATTCTTTCAACCTAATAAGAAAATGAAAAACAATGTTTATGCACACATACGGCCTACCATCTCCTTGAACGGTGTATTTCATTTCCTATCACTAAATTTTATGGATAACTAGAAATAAATATATACTAAATATATATTATATTTATATTATGGTTATCATTCTATAGATAATGTAACCATGATTAATTTAATAGGACCAAAAATATAACAAATCAAAATATATACGAAAAACAAAGCTATTATTACACGAAACATAACTTTAACATGGAATTGTTAATAAACGAGTAATAAAAGGAAATAAGTAAATAATATATGGTATAATATATATGAATATGTTTCTTTAATAGATATATAATAAACTTATATTTGTTATACAAAAGGTTTTAATGAGTACTAAGTAAGTCAATACTTAAGGTATGGGATTTCCATCTCACTTTTACTTCTATGAGACACATGTAATATTCACTACATATTTCTTTTATGTGGTGTATATAGTGCCCATAAATTTATATTATTATGATTATACTGAAAACTATTAGGTTTTATATATCCATTTTAGTATCTCTCTTTCATGGGTTTATGGTTCAAAATTTAACAAATTGGTAAGGTATTTTTGTCTCAATTTTCTTTTTTAGACGTATGTTATGTTATGCACCTATATTCTTTCACAAGGTATATATTTAGACCCTTTGACATATAATATATTGAATTTATTTTAATAATTATATTTTAAGTTTCATTTTATGTTATTACTTCATGGGGCTTATGATTCAGTGTTACCAAAGTGGAAAGGATTTTATGTTATAATATCATCATTTATCGGTATTGTTTATGATTAAGTCTCTAATAATGAAATTTCATGATATACATCTCAATAATTATCATGAATTTTATTATCATATGTATATTAATGATATATTCAAATAATAGTACCATTTTTTCACTCTTTTTTACTTAATATAATTAATAAAAAAATTAATAAAATCCTACTTATTTCTCTCTTTGGTCAGAAATCTATTTTCTTTCAAAACCATGTTTACAAAAATGTTTTCAAATTTTTTTTTAAATGGCCTTTTAATATCATTTTTAAGGAAAAGGATTTTGAAAATTTTTTATGTTTTAAAAAGTGTTTTAAATTATTTTCAAATATTCTTTTATAAGTTTCAAAGGTTATTTTCAAAGAAAAGGATTTTGAAAATATTTTATGTTTTAAAAATTGTTTTAAATGACTTTTAATGATTACTTTATAAGTTTAAAAGTTTATTTTAAAAGAAAAAAATAAAATGTTTTAAAATATTTTCAAATTTTTCTTTATAAGTTTTCAAGATTGTTTTCAAAGAAAAAGTTATTCAGTAATTTTTATGTTTTAAAAATAATTTTTCAAATCGAAAAGGATATTTTCATCAAGAAATGTTTTAAATGATCTTTCAAAATTATTTTCCATATAATATTTCATCCATTTATGTTACCTATTCCTTACTGGGGTTATTATCCAAGGATATTATTTTTATTATTTCTATAAATGGTTTATTTTTATGGTGAAATTTTATCTATGAAACATATTTCTCTTCCATGGGTTATACCATGATAAAATGATTATGAAACCCACTTATTTTCACTTGTTATACTATGATGAAATGATTATGAAACCTGTCTATTTTCTATAGGTTATAATATGATGAAATTTTTATGATACCCATTTCATTTTATGGGTTATGATATGATGAATTTTTATAATATTGTGGTGCACATGTATGATTTCATTATGTGGTGATTAAGACCTATATATCCTTCCAATGTATTGGATAAAGATTTATATCTCATGAGATAGATAGGACTGGAATAGGGAGTGAACTTGGTTCGGTAAGAAAGTACTAGAAGGGGTAGTGAACTTGGTTCATTAAGATGAGACTGGAATAGGTAGTGAACTTGGTTCAGTAAGATGAGATTAGAATGGGTATTGAACTCAGTTCAGTAAGACAATACTGGAATAGGTAGTGAACTTGGTTCAGTAAGTTAGACATGACTGAAATAGGGAGTTAACTTAGTTCAATAAGGTACTTTGTCTACTATTATAGTTATAGGAGTGAACCTTGACTACTATGATGGTTTGGGGAGTGAAATCATTCCAATATGAGGAAAGGTATTCCACTAGGGATGGTGGTGTGTCCCTACCAGGTGGTGTAGCTACCCATAGAGTGACCTTATAAGTTTTAGAAATGATCTTTGACTATTGAGGAAATGATTTTTCATGATTATGTGTATGCCAAAAAAATTATATTATACTAATGTTATACTCTCATGGATTATGTTATTTGATTTTATTATAATTAATTTCTTATAAACTGCCAATATTTATTCCATGATTCAAGATTATGATCTCTAATATGCAAGGTATAGTTATCAAATGTTATTTTCATGTTATCATACTTTTATGTTCATGTTATGCTTACTTATCTCCCTTTTTTACCATTACTGAGAATCTAATATCACCCTTTCTTATATTTCATTCCCCTAGGTTATAAAGAAAGTTTTTTTTAGGGTATACCTATAAAGAGTACTTAATGGGAAGATGATAAGTGTATTTCATGCATATATTTTATGGTATATTAATGTATTAATTTATATATTTAAATGAATAATATTTATAAATGTTATAAATTTTGAATTTTTGATGTTTTATGGTAGGAAACAATAAATATTTGAAAAAGGAATAAAAGGGGGTGAATGATAGAGCTAAAAGACACTTAGCACCCTGAACGAAGCGAAGTAGTGTGATACTGGATTTTTGAAGCCAATGTGGAGCTAGAAAATTAGTGCAACATGATTACATGACATGTAATTAATTTACATGTCATGACTTTATCAAGTGAAGAAGATCCATATGGATAATTCATGATGAGGTTACATGCTGTGAAAGTCAGTTACATGTCGTGAGTCTTGATTACACATTGTGAAAGAAGTCAAAGTTCCAAATCTACAAATGAGATTTGTGTGAGATTCACACAGATTCAAAAAACATGGAGGAAACCTCTAATCAGGATTACATAATGTGTAAACACATTGCATGTCATGAAACTTTTGGGAAATAGAAAAAATAAATAAAGATACACAGAGATCTGCTGCACAGAAAAGGTTGGTCCAAAATGCCTACAAAGCACCCTCATCCACTCTATTAGAGGGGAATTCTGGGTGGATCTTGATGAGGAGCCACTACTTGGTATTTGCACCACCACATAGCCATTATTTTCTATTTTTGTAGGATTTTTCTTTATTATTTTTTCTAAACCCACTCGTGGTTAGCATGAGCAGGTGATTTCTTTGTGTCAGGGCATTCATGATGAATGGAGGTTAAATGTATGATGTAGTTTATATATTAATGCAATTTATGTTGGGATTTCACATCTATTATTCATTTTTATCTCTTTACTGATTTTTTATTGCATAATCATTATGAGAGGGGTTGGGGGATGGGTTTAATTTCTTTTATTCTTTGAGCATGACCATTTTATAAGTTGATTGAATACCATCATTTAATGTGAAGTATAGGGTTTAGATTTTCTACATGACTATTGGGTTTTTCTCTTCCCTGTGTTTAAATAATGTTTTGGGTTACCCATTATTTTTAATCCTAAGTACCTGACCATGATAAAATAATAACTTAGTATGGAGAGTGTTTTTCATGATCATTGTACTCACTAGTACCCAATTGTGATGACTTCATGATTGTTAATTAACTATTTTATACCATGTCAACCCATGAACTTGGATTCATTACTGCCCGGCACCCATTTTTATATTTTATTCTCCCATTTTCTTCACCAATAAAATGATATATAGTTTAGATTTAATTTCTACAAATCAAAATTATTTTAGGTTTATTTTATTTGATTAATACTTTCTCCAACCCTATCTTTGTGGGTTCGACCTCAGACTTTCATATCCTATACTACCCTATTGTTTGGTGATTTTTTTGTTTCATGTTTTAAATTTATAAATTTAGTAAACTTGAAAGAATAAATGATTCCCATGAGGATATCAGAAGATATTTATGGGAGACATTGTAGATATTTCACCAGATTAGAATATTGTGTTCCAAGATTCCAAAGGCACTAAATTATTATAGTCTTCAAGTGTATGTTTTTGTAATGTAATGAATATTAATAAAAATGATGTAATATCCATGTATGATAAGTCTAGGTTTCTATAGTTGGTATCAGTGTGAAGTTTTAGTTGTCCTTTGAAAACTAGGATGATAACACTTTTTTGACATCCTTAGGGACATTTCTAATGATATGTCTAGGGAGGTCTCTAAGGATAAGTCTAAGGATGAGTTAAAGTATAGGAAAATGTTATGGAATTTTGGTAAAGGATAGAGTGAGTGGTTTCCAAGAAATTAAATCTATGTATGGATACTATAAGTGGATGTTTCTTTGACACAGATGTACCTAGGGTTAAAAACCCTAAAAACACTATATTGAGTTAGGATCGATTGGGAACTAGTGCATGAATATGGATCTTTCTGCACACCTGGTTTGACACTCCTGTGAAATATTCTTTGGAAATTCACAAACTCTTTATGAACTATCATGAAGGATTTAAATAGATGATGACTATGAATGACCTCGGATAAACCTAAGTTGTTTTAGATTAAATATAAGTTGTCTTGATTTAGACCACCTAAATGATTCTTTATACTATGTGATTTTCTATTATGATTATTGTTTCTTATACTATGCTTTGTGGTCTTAGTCAATGGTGGGAAATAGAAGGAACTGAATTAACATTGAATGTGATGGATGGTTTACTGATGAGAATCCATATGGGATGATGAAAAGAGTAATAGATGTTGTGATTATACCTAATCAGTTTTCATGGAACATGATTAACAATGTGTACCTTAACCAACACTCAGACTCATGAAAGAAGAAAAGGAAAGAGTTTATAGAGATTTTGAGTGATGATAACCATAGAGGAAAGAAGATTCAGTTTCCTATATATCGATAATATGGAAAGAAGAACCTAAGTAAATATATTAGAGTAATGGGAAGATGTTTTTATTGTAGAAAATAAAGACACAAAGCAAGTAACTATAAAGTTAAAATGAAAAGTTAGGTTAACATAATGGATGGGAATATTTTTCTCACTGATATATCATCTATTATTGAATTATTTAAATGTGTAAAGTATATGAATTATGAAAATTGATTTCCTAAGGGTAAATCTCATGAAGAAAATAAAAAAAATTGTATGAGTAATGGTTATATTTCTGATTATGAATATACTATAAATGACATGTAAAATGAAAGAGGTATTAAGGAATAAGATGATGAATCCTAGATAGTGGTTTGAGAAGTAAGTGGGATGAATGAAGTATTTATATATTGGAAATAAAAGATTTTTTTATCTAAATCATGAAATATATATGCATTGTTCAGTATAAGTTTTTCATTAAGTATTTAAATGAATATGTTAAATGATATTGATGATCAAGAAAAGTAATTTAATGGAAATGGTATATTTTGAATATAAACCTTAAAATGTTTTGGATATAGAGATAATTATTTCAGGATAAATAGATGTTGGATATGAATAAGTAAATTTGATAGTACTGATTACATTGTATCTGATTAATGATTTATTGACAAAGTGTTTTGTGTTATCATTGATGGAGTTTACATCATTTATGGATTTTAGTAACATATCCAATGATCCATGGTTCATATAAGGATTGAGGAAGAATGTATGTTTTAAATAAGTTTTTATGGTAATTATGGTTTCAATATAATTCTTGATAAAGGTATTCACATGTTTGGTATGTTATAATTAAGTTCTATTTCATGTTTTTTAGGATATTAATGATAGGTTCATTTTGAAAATTTAGTGACCTTATTTCTAAAGTTTTGGATTTTAATATTTCATAATGAATATAAGTTTATCCATCTATGAAATGGTTCATATTTAACTTTTAATGAGGTTTTATATATTAATTTATTACTTCACCATATGAATATTTATCCATATTAGATAACCAGTGTTAACTTTTTTAAACTAGATATATAAGCAATGACTTATCATTATATTATGGATCTTAGGATCCATTAGTGCTTTAGGCATAAACAATTCACCTTCATTTCTTAGAGTAAGAGATGAAGTGAAAATTGATCAAGGTGTAACCAAAGGGTGGTATTTTTCTTATTAAATAGAATGAAATCAAGAAAGTATATCTTCTCGTGAGAATTCTTAAAATAAAATATCGTTCTGTTATTGCTATTTTGATGATATCAATAACCTTTTTCACACCTATTTGGTTTATGGATTATGGTTGTTAACCTTATCTGGATCACCCACTTTCTTTTAATCATTATACTTTATCACTATTTATAATTATTTACACTTTTCTTCCATGTCCAAATCTTCACTTCCCACCCATGTTATCATGTATAGAAATCTAGTTATGTGTTATTTTGTGTAATCATTATGTTTTCAAATTTCCTTTTTTAATGTAAGTTTTATTATTTAATTTTATGATGTGGGTTTCTATGAAGGAATTTTAAAATTTAAAACCTTTTATGAACAAGATGAATTTTTAGGGAGAAATTCATTTTAAGGGGGTAGAATGTAACACCCTCAGTTTTTGTGGCATTCTTTTTTTAAATAGATTTGATCTTTTCTATATTTTTTGTCACACGAAACACTGATTTTGGATTGCATTAAAATTAACACTAATTTTATCTTTCATTTCACATAACACTAAGTTAGTCTTGTGTTACACACAATACCAAGTTTATATTTCATTACATGCAACACCGAGTTTAAAAAAAATGTGTCATACAATTAAAATTTTATTATTTAATATGATAATTATCACCTAGACATTGGAATGGAGGGTATGAATAGGATTAACTAAATTATGAAAATATGGTTTGAAAATGTATATATAATTAATTCTTTGGTGAACGGTTAATTATAAATTAAAATAAAAACTATTTGAAAATAAAGGAAATATTTTTCTAAAAAAACTATTTTTTTATGAAAACAAATGTGTTATACTCAATAAAATAAAATAAAATACATATATTGAATGATTTTAATAAAATATATATTATATATTTTAAATAAACTATTTAACATTCATCTTAGGTGTTTTCTAGACAATAGACAAGAATTTTATGCTTAAAACCAGTTTTTTTTGTAAAAAGCGGTTTTGTCTCCTTTTTATATTGAACATGTTTTAAAACAAAAAAAATCACTTTAATAAAATGAATTTAATAAAATAAAAATAATTTTTTAAATCATAATATCAAAATGATCTTACAGTTAATTTTTGGGATTTTTTTAAAAAATTTCATTTTTTAATGAATAGTGAAAAATACTGAATTTTAATTGAAATCTGCATTTTCATTTAATTTATTTATAAAGTTAAATTATATTTTAAATTTTTTTTAAATTATAAATATTTCAATTATACGTATATTAATAAAAAAATTACATTTTAATCAATTTCATAATTAAATTGGTTAAAAAAATTGTGAAGCTTTGAACATTTTCACTTTAAAAACCCGATTTCTCATAACATTTATGGGAGAAATTTTAAATTAATTTTTTCTAATTATGTGAATTTAATTTGGAAAATTTTATTTAATATTTGTAATCATAATAATTTTTATTATATAATAAGTTTAAATTAATTTCTTACCGAAATGAATCATGAATGCAGTAAAAATTATTTACTATGGTTAAGGTAAAAATAGGTTTATCATGGGGTTAAACTAAAAAGATAAGGGTAAAATTTACCTATAAAAATGTCAAAAAATTATTTTATAGACATATTTATACCTTATAATATATAATGTGATAATTTGATCCATTTTGGACCCTTTTTCCATGTGAAAAATGTGGGAGTACTTATTTCTTTTCAAAAATACAAAGTGTGTCATCTCCCCCACTTATAAAAGGACACCCCCTCTTCTCCCTTTTTCACACCTTCACACACATATTTGAGTTGTAAAATACTTACCAAAATCACTTCCCAAATTCCCTTAACTCATCCAATAATCCTTATTCTTTTCATGAATCCAACCTAGGAAGGATTTAGTTCAAACCTAAGGAAAATACTTGAAGAAGAGGTAATGTTATTCAATGAGAATATTTATTTTATTTCCTTCTCAACCTTATTAAATTATTATTATATAGTGATTATATAATAACCTAAATATATTAAATATATTTATATGATTTTATGTAAAGTTAATTAACTAAAATCATCTCTACTTCCATCAAATGGGTTATAAAATCATCATTCGTGTGTACAACGAACTACTGCCTCGCGAACCAATGTCATTCATTTTTCCATTACCACCTCTCAAGTCTGTTAATAATTATGGATTTATTTTTTATATATTATATATATTATATTTATTATTTTATTATGATTATGCAATTCTTATATCACACATACCTTTATACTCTCCATTTTGTGGGAATATGATAACGTCGTTTGTGTGTACGGTAGACTATCACCTTGTGAAGTGATGTGATTCATTCATGATTTACATGAAATGTATTAAGGATGGGTTTAAAAAAATTATATTTAATAAATAAAAAATATTCTGGAATTATAATATATATCATTTACTTTTCTTTCTTTCAACCCAATAAGAAAATGAAAAATAGCATTCATGTGTACATGTGGCCTACCGTCTACATGAACGGTGTATTTCATTTCCTATAACTAAATTTTATAGATAACTATAAATATATATTTAATGAATACATATTATATTTATATTTTCTCTATCATTATAGATATTATGGAACCATGATCAGTGTAAGATGACAAAAAAATAATAAAGCAAAACACATATGAAAAACAAAGCGGTTATACCTAAAAAATAACTTTAACACAGAATTGTTAATAAATGGGTAATAAAAGTGCATAATTAAATAATATATGGTATAATATATATGAATATTGTTCTATAATATATATATATATATAATAAAATTATATTTATTATACAAGATTTTTGAATGAGTATGATGGAAGTCAAGACTTAAGGTAATGGATTTTCGTCTCACTTTTTACTTCAATGAAACACATGTCATATTCACAACCTATTTATTTTATGTGGTTTATATAATTACCATGAATTTATATTATAATGATTCTAATGAAAAATATTAGGGTTTTTATATCTGTTTTATTATCTCTCTTTCATGTGGTTTACGGTTCAAAAGTTAAAAATCGATTAGGGTTTTTTGTCTCGATTTTCCTTCTTTGAGATGTATGTTATATTATGCACCTCCATTATTTCAAAAGGTGTATATACATAACATTTTACATTTAATATCATGAATTTATTTATCCTCGTGACATTTTAATTTCCATTTTATTTTATTACTTCATGGATCTTAATATTCAATGTTACCAAAGTGGTAAATATTTTATGTTATAATCTCATCATTTATCAGGATTGTTTATGATTGAGTATCCTATATTGAAATGTCATGATATACCTCTTAATAATTCTCATATATTTTCTTCTCTTTTGGTTATTCATGATATCTTCAATTAATTGTACCATTTTTCAACTCTTTGGTACTTAAGATAATTAAGAAAATATTTTTAAGAAAATCCAACTTTATTTCTCTCTTTGCTCGGAAATCGGTTTTCGTCCAAAACAACATTTTCAAAAAAATATTTTCAAAAATGTTTTAAAATGGTATTTTAATCTCATTTTCAAGGAAAATTGTTTTTAAAAAAAATTATGTTTAAAAAAGTGTTTTAAATGATTTTAAAATATTCCTTTATAAGTTTCAAAGGTTATTTTCAAATAAAAGGATTTTGAAAATGTTTTATGTTTTAAAAAGTGTTTTCAATGATTTTAAAAGATTACTTTATAGTTTTAAAAGTTTATTTTAAAAGAAAAGGATTTTAAAAATGTTTTATGTTTTGAAAAGTGTTTTAAATGATTTTTAAATCTTCCTTTATAAGTTTTCAAGGTTATTTTCAAATAAAAAGGTTTTCAAAATGTTTTATGTTTTAAAAATAATTTTTAAAAGAGGAAAGGATATTTTACTTGAGAAATGTTTTAAATGATCTTTAAAAATTATTTTACATATAATATTTGATTCATTTATGTTACATATTCATTACTGGGGATATTATCTAAGGATACCATTCATATTCATTCTTTGAATGGTTTATGTTTATGATGAAAAGTTTTTTATGAAACCTGTTTCTCTTCCACAGGTTATACCATGATAAAATTATTATGAAAACAACTTCTTTTCATGGGTTGTGATATGTTGAAATTATTATGAAACCTATTTATTTTTAATATGTTATGATATGATGAAATGTTTATGATACCCATTTCATTTTATGGGTTATGATATAATGAATGTTTATAGTCTTGTGGAACACATATGTATGATTTCATTATGTGATGGGTGGTGCCTATATCTCCCTCCAATGCATTGGGTAAATATTTATATCTCATAATATAGACATAACTATAATGATGAGTGAAATTGGTTTATTAAGATAGGATTGTAAAGGGTAACAAACTCGGTTTAGTAATACATGACTTGAATGGTTAGTGAACTCAGTTCAGTAATATGGGACTAGAATGGGTAGTGAACTCAGTTTGGTAAGATAGAACTAGAATGGGTAGTGAACTCTGGTCAGTAATATGGAACTAGAATGGGTAGTGTACTTGGTTCGGTAAGATAGGACTGGAATGGGGTGTGAACTCGGTCCAGTAAGAGATTTTTTCCACTATTATAGTCTTGGGATTAAAGGTTGACTACTATGATGGTTTGGGGAGTAAACCCATTCCACTATGATGAAAGGGCTTCCACTGGGGATGGTGGTGTGTTCTGCTTAGGAGGTGAATCCTCCCATAGAGTTCCCTTATAATTTTTTTCAATGAGCCTTGTAATGAATTGGATTTTCCATGTATTGTTTTTGTATATTATATAGATTATTTTTAAGACCAATCATTGAGACAACATGCAATTATAAGGCCTAGTGTGCTCGAAATAAATGTTTGAAATATATTAAATATATTAAACAGAACATGCACATAGTTTTTCTAAAAAAGTGAAATAAATTATAAATGGGGTCCTAGATCAGAAATTTGAAGGCACCATTGAGTTTAGAATGATGGTTTTACCCTAGGCACAACATAACCTTTTTTGGTGCGAGATGTTTGGGGAAAAGTTTTCATGGGTATGAAATGAATAAAATAATAAAATATTTTATTTTTATTTTATTTTATTGACACAGTGACTGATGTGTATTTAAATAGACTACTATGAAAAATTTCTAGGGTTAGTTGTATAACCCTGAAGCAATTGGAGATTCATTGGAGAGAGAGAGTTGAAGGATCTCTCTCATACGAATGACAACTGAATCATAGATCGGTAATCAGTAGACAAAAGGATTCAAGTTCTTACCAATGAAAATGATGTAGGCTCATTCTTCATCATTTATCAATCCATCTCAAGGTAGGATATTGTTGTGTTTGGATTATTTCCCCATTCTTGAATTCTATTATGAACACAGATCAATCAACCAACATATTGATCTATGGTTTGGTTATCTTACAGGATGGGTTTATTTGTGGGTTTATTTGGGGAGAATTTCTTTATGATTATTGATTCTTTATTTGATGTACTAATGAAAATCGATCAAGGCCAATATGAACATTGGCTGAGGTTCTTTTCTCATGTTGGCGGTTGTGTTTTTATCCCATATTTCTTCATTCATAAAGGGTGTTATTCATTAATATATGGTTCAACATCCACCATGGAATTGATAATTATACACCTATTTTGTAGTGAAACAATATGATATTGTAGATTTTGGATCATCATGAAATGATGGTGGTGCGACAACGAAAGCAGTGCCATATCGGATGGTTTTGGATACTTTATTTCATGTTCTTCGGTGTGAAGTGAAGAACAAAAAACAAGTCATATTTTTGAATCAATCGAAGGGACAAAATTTGGTGTTTAGTGGTGTAGAGGTTTATCTAAAAGGGATCCATGATTTCCAGTAATAACGAGGTTGAATTTCCAGGCGATGGCGGTACGGGCACACACAAAATAAAGAACGATGGTTTCTAGAAAAAAACTGATCCACACAGCATGTAATCTAGGATTACATGGAATGTGGGTCCCTCATGGATTTGGATATTTTTTTGGGAGAAATTTAAGGATCAAACATATTGTGGGCCTATCACATGACATGTGACCTCTCCCCGATGTCTTAGCGTGTACCTTAGAGGGTACAAGGACATAGGCTAGAGTACATAGGCTAAATCATGGTGTGTAATCCCACATGGAAACTGCTAGGCTAGGTGTAAATGATCATACCTATGTACTGGTACATGGGATGAGGTACATGGGTAGTCGCATGTCATGTGTTATTACATGGACATGGAAACGGGTCGTTTACACGAGTAGGACCTGGGGCCGAAGGGACATAATGTGTAACCCTGTTACACAATGTATACTCCTAACATGTTGGTTTGGATCCCTTGTCCACTGAATTTATTTCAAGTTTCATTCAAGTTTGTTCCCCATATTCATTTCCTAAGGGTTAGTATGGAATCACCTCTTACATATAGGATAGTGATCCCTTCAGTAGGACTTCTTGGATAGAGATGTTGTAATCCTTCTGTGAGGCTTATAGTGAGATCTTATATTCATCTCTAGGCCCTAGGTGTATTTCTTGGTATCATTGTGACCGACACTACATGGTTATCAATCCTTTACTTAGCAGGTTAATCTAGATTGAGTTTTTGGTATACCCTATGTCCTTGGTTGTGATCCTCATATATGTATCATATCTCCTCAGACCTTCAGCGTGTACTTCTAACGGAGAGAACCAATAATAATTACCTCTCATATGGACATCATAAATGTTATAATACTTAGAATTATATTCTCACAGATGAGTTCTATGTGTAACCTTCGATTCGGAATCCTTGTATGGCATTATAATTGTGACTTACTTTTAGACCGTGTGTCTTTGTTCATTATATCTGGGTATTCTTGTTATATGTGCTATATACATATATCTATGTAGATCTGACTATACTTCTTTTATTGTATGATTTTTGGATTTGGGGTGTCCTATTGGGTATTATTATACTCACCCATGCATGGGCTTTTCCCACATGTGCCTTGTCTTAAATAGATTATCGACCTTTTGACAGAGTACTTGATGAACCCAGAGTAGACGATGCTTAGTGAGATCGAATAGACTAAGATGTATTCCTGTGGTATCTTGATATCAGTACCTATCTTTATTCTTAGGTTGGACTTTTTTTTAGACTATTTATGGTGGGATTGTATTTGGACCTATTTACTTTCCTTTACTTTCTTTCATACTCTTATTATTGGATTTAGATGTTTGCATGCATGGTTGTTTAGTTTTTTTACATTTTAGCATTGTATGCTCTTGGAGATGTGTGTGTGTGTGTGTGTATATATATACTTAGGTTAAGTTCACCCATGTTAGTGATATTCCTACTTAGTGTTATTCTCCATACCCTAGCCTATTAGATGTGGGCTTTGGGAGTTACGGTATAGTCCCTATTGGGATGGGTCGTGACAGAGTGGTATCAGAGCAGTCGGTTCTAACTTAGGACCGGAGTCTATGATATTGTTTTAGATAAATAGGGTTATATGTTTTGATTTCAAATTTTAGGCTAGAGACTCCAGTGTTGGTGTGTAAGCCAATGTATCCATACACCAAGACTCTGATCACCTTCTTTTTGACTCAGTACATGAGAACATCGATTGTAGGGAAAACAATAGTACATAAATCGTATAATAATGGGTTGTGGTTTCTATGCCCTTATTAAGTCATATCTATAGATATAATCATGGGATAGGGTACATATTTTTTACTTTCAAGATGCCTCCATGATGTATGCTAGCTAGGATTCAATGTTAGGATCACGACGATGATCCCCTTAGTGATGAGGCATCGATACAGGGACTAGTTCTATAGGGGATACCTTCAGGTGGTGCACCAACTATACCACCACCTATTGAGAAACTGATGGTACCCATAATACTTGTGGATGAGGTGTGCAGTATGAGCACACTTCATGAGATTCATCAATAGATATCCCTTAAGTTCTGATGTGATCCCAACCCACAGGAAGCTCAGGATTGGCTTGAGGCGGTGACCCAAGTTTTCTATCTGGTCAGGACACCAACAGATCAAATGGTGGTCCTGGCGATGAGCCTTCTTCATGGATTAGTGGGATAATGGTGGGGTTTAGTAACCTAGTCTTAGGATGATTCGACTCTAGAGTTTTCAGAGTATGACCACCTTTTTGTAGAGGAGTTCTCTCCAACTACACTGAGGATTTACATATCCAGGAGCTTCTCTAACTCTAGCAGGGTATCATGATAGTAGCTTAGTATTCATCAAGGTTTACCAACCTCTTCAGGTACTTTATAGATATGGTTTGGGATTAGTTCTTTAGGGATCAGACCTTCGAGTGAGGACCGTGTAGAGACATCTGAACCAGTTTTATCCCTATATGAATTTCTACTTATGTTGGTATAACAACCCATCTCTTAATTACACATTAATACATGTTTTATAACACTTAATAAGACCCAAAAGATTGAGAGGTATAGTGTCTTTGGTAAATTAGGTACATTACATAACAACTTAAAACATGAAAAGCAACATCTTTGTTGAAAACTTCTTTGACATGATCAAAATGTTTGTTCGTACTTAACACTGCATGGGATAACCTATGGATATACATAAGAAAGGGGTGAGATATAAATCCCAATAAGGTAATAAACAAGTCATAAAATGGAATACAATACATGTTATATAATAAGAATATCAATGGAGCATAAGAGGATCATGAATAATAATTCATGATATATCATGATAATCATAACATGGGAAATGTGGAAAAAACTTAAAACACTACATCATAAACATATGTCAAGGCTAAACCCACCAATAAATCATGGTGAAAAAAGTACCATAAAGGAATCAAGTAAAACCTATGTCCCAACATGAAGTATCATGATAATAACCATTACCCAATGCATTGGATCCCTATCAGGGTGCACCCTTCATAATCATTTCATTCTCATGCTTAAGTGAGACACATAGATCATATAACATGGATTCATTCAAATTTATAATTTATTCTGCAATCAAGTAATGTGGAATAAATACATGTAAGTCTCCAATAAATAATTATATATTCATATATTTTAATACATTTTATATAAAAATGGGTATTGTATTTACTACACAATTATTTTGGCATGGAAAATCATGGTGCAATTTCGACAACATAACGGCTTCATATAGAAATTCATAAAATGGGTTGATGAGAGAGAAAGGGGTATCTCATAATTTAGACATGAAATGGTTAGTAATATGGAAATTTAAATACATACCCCAACATAAGTAATTGTAAATGGAAGGTGTAATATAATAAAGAAACTTGAAGAAATAGGGGAAAGGAAAGAGCCCTTATGGAATTTTGACATGGTAACGGGTGTACATAAAGGATCATGAGAGGATTAATGAGAGTAAAGGTAAGATATAATAATTTATACATAAAATGGAAATTAATATGAATATGTAATATTATATCCCATTATAATCAAATTAAAATTAAAATACATAACATAAAAGGAGTGCTTGATAAAAGTGGAGAGTGAAAGATGAGGTTCCCTTATGGAATTTAGGCACGGTAACAGCTTAGATAAGGGTCCATATGGGGGAGGATAAATGATCCATAAATAAAGTAATATAAAAATTTTATTAAATGAATGATTATAAATTAATTAAAATATAACCATTTGAAATTACAAGAACTAATTTCAAAGAAGTTTCTTGAATTTGAAACGAGAGGAAAGTGAGGATTTCTTACTTGAGTGTGTCACTCCAAAGGCTTGAGAGGGGATTCTTGAAAGATTTGGGGAACCTTGGGAGGACTCTAGGGAGTAAAGGGAATATTTTTGTCATGATATAATGAGTTTGAGTGAAGATAAATGAAATCTTAGGTAGGTTTATATAGGAAAAGAGGGGGATTTCTTTATTATTTTGGTTTTGAACACTACATAATAAAATATTAAAAACCATAAACCATCACATGGTTTTTGACCATGGTTTCTAAAAAATGGGATAATTTACATTATTTTATAAGGCCAAGGGCTGAATATAATAAAATAATACTCTTGATTATGTGGATGTGAGTCGCACTCTTATGGAAATGATTTTAAAATATTAAAATATATTATAAGTCTTAGAGGATTCATTAAGGCTTTATAAAATAAATAAAATAAAAATAAAATTACATTATTTTTATGGGAAAACATATATTTATCCTAGTATACCTTTTATATTATATATTACATCACTTTTAGGTCATTATGATGTCATAAAACACACTGTATATTTATACGGTATTTAATTTTTACCCAAAAATTTGAATGTCTCATAAAATTATGAAAAAATCACTATTAGATAAATTTTATGTACTGATTCCAAAAATAATATTAATTTTATCTAAATAATTTTCTAAATATTTTAATTTTTACTTTTAAAATAAAAAATTACTTTTATTGAAAATGATGGGTTTTGATAATAACATTTTTTTAAACCCTTATATAAATTACATTTGACTTCATAAAAATTATATGATCATTTATATTAAATAAAATTTATTTAATGATAATGTTTTATTAAAATATTATTTATTTTAAAAATCCATTAATTAATTAATTGAAATTGAATATTAATCAAAAATACAATTTGTGTTTTATTGAATCAAAAATAAAAAAAACATTTATAAAGTAACAATAATAGGATAAAAATATATTCATTATTATATAAAAAATAATGTACATATTCCAATTTATAGGGTATTGATACATGTCCCTTTAATATTCCATCATACGACCTAAGAGTAAGGTGCATGATGATTGGGATTTCATGGGGTTTTTCAGTGAATATGGCTTGGGTAGTATTCTCAATGAGATTTAACTTCTCCCATAAATGGTTTAGATCATGTTTAAGTTGTTGGATCTCAGCTTGGGATTGGTCTAGTGAAAGTCCTATAAATTATATCTTCCTTATAAGCTTTGATAAATGGGCTTCATAGGGTATGATCCTATTGATTGAGGTCATCACCTCCTTTGTCTGTGCCAAAAGGATTTGTTAAAACCCTATATTTATACTAGTCATGTGATCACTATTAAAATGCTATATTATATATGGTAAAGATACTTAAAAGTAATTTAAATCTAATTTGATAAATAAAACAATATAATTTCATGTGTTTTCTATAACCATAAGGTATTTAATTAAATCAAAAAGGGGAATGTTATTCATAATAGTTCGGGTCGTTACAATCTTCCCCAATTTAAAAATTTCTCCCTCAAAATTGTATTTT
Organism: Viscum album; assembly: GCA_963277665.1. Taxonomy (NCBI): domain Eukaryota; kingdom Viridiplantae; phylum Streptophyta; class Magnoliopsida; order Santalales; family Viscaceae; genus Viscum; species Viscum album. The sequence goes on along the minus strand of OY728132.1, from coordinate 695,074,222 downwards.
TCCACACTAAAATAGATGAGGGTAACCCTGATTCATCACCTCCTCCAGTTCCCACATTGTTTCTTCGGACTTTTGGTTTCTCCACAACACTTTGACAAGTGGAATTTTATTATTTCATAGAAATTTTTCTCGACAATCTAAGATCTTCACTGGCTTCTCCTCATAGGAAAGGTCATTCTCTAATGGTACCACCTCTAGATTTAGTACATATTATGGGTATATTATGTACTTTCTCAATAGGGATACATGAAATACATCATATACTTGAGACAGGTTTGGTGGGAGTGCTAGTTGATAGTCCACTACTCTGATGCAATCAAGGATCTCAAAAGGGACAATGTACCTTAGACTAAGCATTCCCTTATTCCCAAATATCATCACTCTCTTCCATGGATATATGTAAAGAAATACCATGTCTCCAACATCAAACTCTATTTCACATCAATTATTGTCAGCATAGCTCTTTTGGCAACTCTAGGCAGCCTTAAAGTGTTGTTGAATGGTCTTAACCTTCTCCACCATTTCCTCAAAAATTTCAAGACCTAGAAGTTTTCGTTCCCCAACTTCAACCCAACATGTCAATTTTCTGAACCTTTTCGCATAAAGGGATTCATAGAGAGTCATTTGGATGCTTCAGTGGGAACTATTGTTGTATAGAACTTGATCAGAGGTAGATGTTGGTCTCATACTCCTTTGAAGTAAATTGAGCATGCTCTCAATATTTATTCAGGTTTTTGGATAGTCTGGTAAAATTGTCCATCATTTTATGGGTGATAGGCCATAATAAAGTTCATCTCAGTGTTTATTTCATGCTGGATACTTTTCCAAAACTTAGAGGTGAATGTTGGATCTCAATCGGATACAATCGATAGTGGTACTCCAAGAAGCCTTACCACTTCTCTGATGTATATTTGTACCAATTGATCCAGTTATAAATCCTCTCAAATTTAAATGAAGTGTTTAGTCTTTGTAATATGATCCAAAACAACCCATATATCATTATTTCCCTTGGATGTTTTTCAAAGTTCGGTGAAAAATTCCATGGTAATGTTTTCCTATTTCCATGTTGGTATGGGTAATGGTTTCATAATCACATTAGACTTATTCCTTTTAGCCTTCACTTGCTAACATACTAGGCACTTTGATTTATAATCAATGATCTCCTTCTTTATGTTATCCCACCAATAGTGTTCTCATATATCTTGATACATCTTTGTGTTTCCAAGATGGATAGAGAAGTTTAAACTATGTACATCATCTAATAAATCCTTATTTAACTCATGATTTTATGGTATATATAGTCTTGACCTAAATCTCAAAATTATTCCTTCATTTATATTGAACTCTGAGGATTTCCCTTTTCTTATAGTTTACACTTTCTTTTTAATTACCACATCATCTTTTTTATCATCCTTTTACCTTTACAAAAGAGGCGGTTGAACAATAATTTGTGAAAGAATTAATGATGTTCTTTTCTTTATGATTCTCATTTCCATCCTCTTCAAATACAAGAAGATCAAATCCTTTTCAATTCTCATCAATGATAGAATTGTTGGATCCTTTCTACTTAGAGAATCTGCCACTTTGTTCTCTTTCCCAGGATGGTAGTGGATTGAGAAGTCATAATCCTTGATGAGATCTAACCATATTTTTTGGTGAATATTCAGATCCTTTTATGTGAATATATATTTAATACTTTTGTGATCCGTATATATTTCATACTTATCCCCAAAGTGATAATGCTACCAAATTTTCAAAGATAAAATCACTGCTGCCAACTCCAGATCATGTGTGGGATATTTTTTCTCATGAATTTTCAACTACCTTGAATCATAGGATATGAATTTATCATTTTTCATTAACACACAACCCATAAAGCATCACTAAAAATTACGAAATGTTCCCTACTTGTGGGTAGTGTGATAATAGGGGCGGTGATAAGCCTCTTTTTCAAATCTATAAATATTTATTCACATTCATCATTCCAAGAAAATTTAACTCTCTTCTGAGTTATATTGGTAAGAGGGTTTGACAATTGTGATAAATTTATCATAAATTAGTGATAATATCTACCTAACCCAATGAACCTATGGATATTTTTCATAGATTTTGGAAGCAGGCATCCTTTAATTTCTTTTTTCTTTGAAGGATACATAGATATACCATTTCTTGTGATGATATTCCCCAAGAATGAGACTTCCTTAAACCAAAAATCACACTTGTTTTACTTTTAATAGGGATTATCCTTTCTCAAGGTCTTTAGAATAGTGTTTAGATGCTCCTCATAGTCCTCCTTGGTTTTAGAATATATTAGAATATCATCTATAAAGACTACCATGAATTTTTCAAGATAATATCTCAAGAATATATTCATCAAGTCTATGAAGATTTATGGAGTATTAGTGAGTCTTAATGGAATCACTATGAACTCGTAGTGCTTGTACCTCATATGAAAAGAAGTCTTAGGGATATCCTCCTTATTCACCCTAACATGGTAATATCTTGGTCATAGATACACCTTGGAGAACTATTGTGCTCTGTGTAGCTGATTTAAAAAATCATTAATCTGTGGAAAAGGATACTTATTCTTTATCATGATCTTGTTGATCTCACGATAATCAATGTAAAGGAACATTGACCCATCATTATTATTAATAAATAGGACTGGTGCACTCCATGGTGAAGCACTTGGTTATATGAATCATTTATCTAGATTCTCCTGTAGTTGTTTCTTCAGTTTCTCAAGTTCCATAACAGCCATCTTATACGGAGTCTTGGATATTGGAAATTCCCCAAGTATAAGTTATATTGAAAATTTGACCTCTATACTAGGAGGAATACTAGGAAATTTCTTGGGAAACACATCATCATATTCCCTCACAATAGGCATGTATTCAAGGATTATCCTTTCCTTAGACTCAATCATTTTAGATAGATATTCTTGCTCATAGGGAAATAATATCCATGCTTGAGATGATGGTGCTAAATAATATTCATCCTCCTCCTTGCACTTGTATAGAATCGAGGGTAAATTCTCTATATAGAGAGTGATTTTCTTCTCATAGAAATTTATATTGGCTCTATATATGGAAATCCAATCCATTCCTATAATTGCATAAAATTCCACCAAAGGGGGTATGAAAAGGTTTTCCAAGAATTTGTCCCGCAAACATTGATAGGGGAGGAGTTATATACTTTGGATGAAATAATTTCCCCATTTTCCTTCTTTACCAACACCTCCACTTCCAAGATTTATGGTGGTGTTTGAATAGTTCTACTAAAATTTCATGATATTAAGGAATGTGTAGAACCATAATTAAATAGTATGTTCTCTATTTTTGAATGAATAAATAGTGTACCAATCACGAATTTGTTTTTGGGATTCACTTTGGTAGTAATGATGAAAAAATGTTTCCCTTGTTTCCTTGGAGGTTGTTGGTTGCCTCTGAAAACCCTTGGCTTAGTGCATTGGTTCACAAAGTTCCCTAATTACCTATAATTGAAGTAGTGAACAACGCATTGAGGGTTGACCATATCATTCCTTTTCTTTGTCACATTGGTGGGTTTCTTCTGTCAGAAATCATTGGCCAGGTTACCTTCTCTTCTAAACCTAAATCATTTCAATTTTTCCCTTATCCAATTTCTGGGGTGCTTCTTTCTGCACCTTTTACAAGTGGGATGATAAAATTTATTAGAACCATGGATTTATCCATAAGAATGCTAGAATTAAACTCCACTTTATGCTTCTTATCCCCATAATACCTTAGGGATTATCTGATCTCCATTTCTACTTTGAAGGAACACCATACAATTTTCTCATAGTTATCAAAGTGACGGATCATCAAGGATTTTTGTAGACTATAATTTATCCCACCAAAGAAGTGGTCAACCTTGAATTTGGGGGTAATGAAAAAACCATAGGCATATCATGCAAGTCTTGTAAATTTTTCCTCATACACCCCAATATATTCATCATCTTTTTTCTTGAGTGCAAGGAAATATATTTACATTTAAGACATAGAGTGCAAGGAAGATATTTATCAGAAAAAAAATTAAAATTCCTTCTAATCCATTATTTTGATCTCTTCATCAGGCTTAATATTCTTGATCAATGTCTACCACTATTAATCTTCTCCCTTCATATGATAAATATCCATAAGAGCATTCTCTTCTTCAAAACATTGAAGGATAGAGAAGATATTCTCAATGGATTTGATCCATTGTTCCATGATTAAGGGATCAGATGATCTATTAAAATTAAGATACCTTTATCGCATGAAGATATATATTTTGGGTTGTTCTCTCTTAGGGGGATTTGGGTGATCCTCTTGATCTAGGTTTCTATTCAAAACTTGAGTTATCTGAGAGAGTATAATTATAAAGTTTTTAATTCCCACTCCCATATAATTAGGAATCTTGTTGGAGCAGTCATCACATTTCCCTTTGCATCAGTTGTTAGCTCGATTCCTACTATTATTAGCCATTTTATATAATAAAAATAAAATAAAGGATGAGTATCTTAAACAATTAAACACGTAAATGGAAATCCAATGAAATTAAATGGATAACATATAAATTACATTTTTCTCCTTAACTTATGAGTTTCTTGGATTCAATATATGTTATCCATGATCTATTTCCTAACATATATTATTATGGGATTTTTTTTATTACCTTAATAGTGGTTCATAATGAGATTATGAATTTACTAAACCATATTCCTTGGTATTTTCAAACTAGGTGTGTGGTAAGGCCCATTGTCATGTACCAAATTACCCCCAACCAAGCCTGAAACATCTTGTTGAAGTTATTACCCCTAGGTACATCTGTACCAGAACCACGTCCATTTGTAGTATCCAGACATGGATGTATTTGATTGATAAACCACTTACTCGATACTTACCAAAATTTAGGAATGTTTTGTTATAATTAGTTTTATACCTAAGGTATTCTCTAGATTTCTCTAATCCTATGGCTTTCACTAGAGTTTTCTAATCCTAATCCCAAAAGTAACCAAACCTATCCTCTGATACCAACAATAAAAACCCAACTCTTTATTGCACATTAATACATGTTTTATTACACTTAATAATACTCAGAATATTGACAGCTATAGTGTATTTGGGAAATTAATTACATTACATAATAACTTAAAACATGAAAAGTAACATCTTTATTGAAAAATTCTTTGACATGACCAAAATGTTTCTTCTTACTTAACACTACATGGGATAATTTGAGGACATACATAAGAAAGGGGTGAGTTATAAATCCTAGTAAGTGAATAAAAAAGGCACAACATTAAGAATACAATACATGTTAGACAATAGGAATATCAATGGATCAAAAAAGAATCATAAATAATAAGGCATGATATATCATGATAATCATAACATGGTAAATGTGGAAACAACATAAAACACTAAATTATAAACATATGCCAAGGCTAAACCTACCAAGACATAATGGTGGTCAAAGTACCATAAAGGAATCAGATAAAACCCCTATCCAAATGTGGCGTAACATGATACTAACCATTACCCAATTCATTGGAGTGCTATCAGGGTGCACCCTTTATAATCATTTCATTCCTATGCTTAAGTGTGCCACATAGATCATATAACATGGATTCATTAAGAATAATAATTTATTCCACGATCAAGGAATGTGTAATAAATACATGTAAGTATCCAATCAATAATTATATATTCATAGAGGTCAATAACCTTGATAGAAAAATGGGTATGGTATTCAATACATAATTATTTTGGCATGGAAAATCGTAGTGCAATTTTGGCAGCATAACGGCGTCATATAGAAATTCATAAAATGGGTCAATGAGAGAGAAAATGGTATCTCATCATTTAGAAATGAAATTTACAGTAAGAGGGAAATTTAAAGATATTTCACAATATAAGGAATTGTAAATTGAAGGCATAACATAATAAAGAAACTTGAAGAAAGAGGAGAAAGGAAAGAACCCTTATGAAATTTTAGCATGGTAACAGGTGTACATAAAGGATCATGGGAGGATTAATGAGAGTGAAAGTAAGATCTCATAATTTATAAATCAAGTGGATATTAAGGGTAATATGTAATATCATATCCTTTTATAATAAAATTAAAATTAAAATACATAACATAAAAGGAGTGTTTGATAAAAGAGGAGAGTGGAAGATGAGGTTCCCTTATAGAATTTTAGCATAGTAATAGCTTAGGTAAGGGTCCAAATGGGGGAGGATAAATGATACCTCAATAAAATAACATCACATTTAAAATAAATAAATGATTATAAATGAATTAAATAATTACCATTTGAAATTAAAAGAACTTATTTCAAAGAAGTTGCTCAAATTTGAAAGGAGGAGAGGAAGGTGAGGATCCCTTACTTGAGTGTGTGACTCCAAAGGCTTGGGAGGGGATTCTTGAAATATTAGGGTGCCTTGGGAGGACTCTTGGGAGTATAGGGTAGATTATTTCATTCGCCAAGGAGTTTTAATGAAGATAAATTGAAGTTTAAGTGAGTTTATATAGGAAAATAGGGGGATTATTTATTATTTTGGTTTTGGACACTGCATAATAAAATATTCAAAACCAAAAACCATACCATGGTTTTTTCCCATGGTTTTTAAAAAAGGTGATTGGTTTAAATTATTTTATAATTCCAAGGGCATAATATAATAAAATAGTTCCCTTTCTTATGTGGAGGTGAGTCACACTCTCAAAGAAATGATTTTAAGATCTTAAAATATATTATAAGTCTTGGAGGATTCATTAAGGATATATAAAATAAAATATAAAATTACATTATTTTAAAGATAAAAAATATTTGTATAAGGATACCTTTTATAGTATATATTACATCACCATTGGTCCATTATGATGTCATAAAACACATCGTATATTTATACAGTATTTCATTTTTACCCAAAAGTTCAACTGTCTCATAAAATTATAAAAAAATTCACCATTAGATAAATTCAAAGTCCTGATTCTAAAAATAATATTCATTTTATCTAAATAATTTTCTAATATGTTAATTTTCACTTTTAAAATAAAAACCAACTTTTATTGAAAATGATGGGTTTTTAACAATAACATTTGTTTGAACCCTTATAAAAATTACATTTGAATTCATAAAAATTATATTATCACTTATATTAAATAAAATTTATTTAATTATAAAATTTTATTAAAATATGATTTATTTCAAAAATCCATTAATTAATTAATTGAATTTTAATATTAACCAAAAATAGAATTTTTACTTTATTGAATCAAAAATAAAAATCATTTATAAAGTAACAATAATAGGATGAAAATATATTCATTATTATATAAAAAATAATTTACATATTACCATTACTAGGGTCTTGATATATATCTTTTTAATACACCATCATATTCCCTAAGAGTAAGGTGTGTAATGGTGGGGCTTTCATAGGTTCGTTCGGTGAACATGATTTGGGTCTTGATTTCGATGAACTTAAACTTCTATTGTAAATGTTTTTCCTCATACTTAAGTTTTTTGATCTCATATTGGGCTTGGTCTGGGGAAAATACCAAAAATGATATCTCCCTCAGAAGCTCCAAAAAATGGTCTTCATAGGGTATGATCCTACTAGTTGAGGTTATCACTTCCTTTGTCTATACCAAAAGGATTTTTTAAAACCCTGTATCTATACTAGTCATGTGATCACTGTTTAACGACTATATTATATATGATAAAGATACTTAATGATCATTTAAATATAATTTGATTAATAAAACAAAAGAATTTCATGTGTTTTCTATAACCATAATACATTTAATTAAATTAAAAGGTGTAATTTTATTCATAATAGTTCAAGTCATTGTAGCTGGGGTGCTAGAGTGATCTTTAGTGGTTGAGAGTTTCTTGGATGAGCATACATAGTTAGTGGTTGCTAGTAGTGGGAAATCAGGAGCAGAGACCTCAAAAGTAGGGATTCGACGTTGGTCTCAAGGACTTGTATGTGTAAGAAGTTTCAGGTGGAGGTCCCGGGATATAGGTTCTATGGTTTAGGACTCATAGGTTGGTTTTAGTCGGACTAGAGAGAGGTGGTGCTACTCATGTGATGGTAGGGGACATCTTGCACGAGATTGCCCAACCTTCTGTATAGATAGTAGAGATACCATGGATGGGCCATCGAGGTATAGACAGTGGTAGGAGTAGGTAGGTTCTTAGGGCTATGGATGTTGAAGAGGATCTTGGAGAGCAGTAGGAGGTGGTAAATTCTTTTACTTTTTACCACCACCACCACCCCTAGGTGTTCCATGCTAGGCTCAAGGAGTGGGAGGACAGGGGTGGGGAAATCTACAAGTGGTCGAGGCTTACAACCCAAAGGATCTATGAATGATATGAGGTATGATATGTGTATTTTCTACCTTAGATGAAGTACTGATAGACATAGGTTATACTCATTCCTTTTTTTACACATATCTTGTTTGATATTTAGATATTCAGGTTGAACACTTGGGTTGACCCTTGATCTTTGAGACATCTACTGGTAATGAATCAGCGATCGCATGTTTGTACCGAAAGTGTGAACTGACTCTTGGAGGTGAGATTTTTTTGGGATCTATTTGTAGTAATGATGAGGCCTTACAACATCATCTTAGGTAAGAACTGGTTATCCAGAGTTCATACCCATATTGACTATCTTAGGAAGTGGATGTGGTCTGTCTGCAGTGATGGAACTAGGTTCTACTTTATCAGTGAAAAGAAATACCAAGAAGTGTAGGATGGACTCATGCATAGGACGTTGAATCTGATTACTCACCAGTTGTCTAGAATGACCCTTAGTGCAGTAGATGTTATGAGTTTCCAATTTTCTATAGTGGTGGTAGTGTACGAGTGTGTCTTCTCTTAGGATGTTCTAGGTTTACCTCCCTACCAAGAGATGGACTTTTGTATTGATCTACATGTTGGGACAATACCAATATATGTTCCAATATATCATATGGCTTCTGAAAATCTTCATGAGCTGAGGGTGTTATTGGAGGACTTGTAAAGGAAGGGCATTATTAAACCCAGTGTTCCACCTTGGGCAGCCTTGGTTTTATTCACCAAGAAGGTGGATGGGAGCTTGAGGTTGTGTGTGGAATATCAAAACTTGAACTAGGTGACCATGAAGAACAGTTATCCACTAATGAGGATTGATGACCTATTTGATCAGTTTAGAGGGTAATGATGATTCTAGAAGGTTGAACTCAGATCAAGCTATCACCAGTTGTGAGTATGGGATAAGGATATACTGAATACAAAATTTAGATGTAAATATGGTCACTATGAGTACTTAGTGATGCTATTTGGAATTAATAATTCCCCAAAAATGTTTATGGGACTCATAAACCAAAACTTTCATCCTTTTTTAGACCAGTTCATGATAGTCTTCATCGACGATATCTTACTGTACACGGATTCTAAGGAGGAGCATGAGAGAAACTTGAGGATGGTTCTAGATGAACTCTAAGAGAACCAATTTTATGGGAATCTTTATAAGTTTCACTTATGGATTCAGGTTTTTCACTTTTTGGGACATGTTATCTTAGTTTATGGAGTGGTACTGGACCCATCCAAGGTCGAGGTAGTGTTATCTTGGGAGCCACCCAAGAGCGTGATGGAGGTGTGAAGATTCCTTGGGTTGTCAAGATATTACCAGAGATTCATACCTTATTTCTATAGGATATTATCACCCATTACATCTTTGAACCAAAAGGGTAAGCTTTTCATGTGTATAGAGAGGTGCTAGCATGCTTTTCAGAAATTGAGGCAAAGATTGATGAGCATTATGATCTTGAGATTACTATATGAGGGTGTTGAGTATGTGGTGTTCTGTAAAGAATTGGGAATCGGGTTTGGTTTTGTTATGATGTATAGGAAAGCAGTTATTTTCTATGGTTCACATTAGTTTATACCACATGAGAAAAACTACATGACCCATGATCTTCAATTAGTAGTGGTATTCTTCTCTTTAAAGATGTGGTGATACTACTTGATGGGTAAGCAGTTTATCATTTATTATGATCAAAAAAGTCTCAAGTATATATTCTCTCATAAGGATCATAATTTGAGATAGATGTTATGGATATAGTTCCTCTAGTATTATGATTTTGATATTTTTTATACTCCTGAGAAGGGGAACGTAGTAGCAGATACTCTCAATAAGGGATCTTGTTTGCAGTTATTGAACGAGGCATCAGAGGAGTTAAACTTGTTGCAGTTATCCTTTATGGATGGAGATAGAGCATCCTACCTTTAGTAGATGGTTGTAACCCCTCTTCTCTTGTGATGATTCAGAGAGGGACGACTTGGGAATTCCAACTGTGAGACCCTACGTACTCAAATATCCATTGGACATGCTCCTGATGAATTTTTTGAAGGTGGGGATCATTTCATTCTTTTTAGAAAAATCACGATGGTACTAGTGACATTGAGGGAGGATTTTCTAATAGAGTTTAATATATATCCTTTGTAGGTACATCTAGGTTTTGAAAATATGTACTAGTATCTTTGACATCATCTTTGGTGGCTAGGGATGAAGAAGGAAGTTTTATAGTTTGTCTCTTGATGCCTTACTTTTCAACAAGTGAAGGTTGATCACCAAGTTCCAGTGGGTTTAGCTCAACCCCTTGAGGTGCTAGAGTGGTAGTGGGATGGTATATCCATGGACTTCATGGTGGGGTTACCACATACATCTAGGGGACATGATTCCATCTGGGTGATTGTAGACCGACTCACCAAGTCAGCCCATTTCTTAGCTATTCAAGAGCAGAGTTTAGTAGAGAGACTGAGACACCTCTGCATATAGGATATGGTCCAACTCCATGGAGTTCCATTAATGGTCATCTCTGGACATGATTCTCACTTCACATCTCAGTTGTGGAAGGGTTTTCAAGAGGAATTTGGGACATAATTATGCTTGAGCACAGCATTTCACCCCTAAACTGATGGTCAGATAGAGCAAACCATTTAGGTTATGGAGGACATGCAACGAGATTTCATGTTAGACTTTGGCTATAGTTGGGAGTATCACTGACTATTGGTGGACTTTTCATATAATTACAGGTACTATTACCCCATCGGTATGGCACCATTTGAGGCTCTGTATGGGCGACCCTAAAATTCACCACTTTGATGGACTGACCAAGGAGATTCGAAACTCATGGGCCCAGAGTTGGTGTGAGAAACTACCAAAAAGGTGTATATCATCTAGGATAATATAAGTATTTCACAGAACCGTCATAAGTTTTATATGAATGGATGAAAAAGGACTTTAGAGTTTGAGGAGGGAGACCATGTGTTCCTATGGGTTTCACCTCAATGTGGATTGTGAATATTTGGATGGGGTGGAAAACTATCTACAAGATTCAATGACTATTTCCAGATACTTTATAGAATTGGCGAGGTGGAATACCATTTATCTCTACCTCCATATTAGGATTGGGTACATGAGGTTTTTCATGTGTCATAGTTAAGGAGGTACATGCATGAACCATCTTATGTTATCAACTAGGGAAAGCTAGACATTGATTATGGAGACACCTTTTCTAAGTACCCAATAGAGATTGAGGATTGGTAGGAGAGGATCCTTCATGAGAAAGAGATTCATTTAGTGTGTTTCTAATGGTAGCATGGGAATCTTCACGAGAGAACTTGGGAATGGTAAGCTCATATTCATGATCAGTTCCCACATCTCTTTTTGTAACCCTTATTTTAGATTTTTGAAACATATATCCCCAAGGTGGGGAAAATATAATGGCTCATATGTTCCATGTATTATTATTGGATATTATATGGATAAATTTTGATACTAGGTGATGAGACAACATGTGATTTCAAGACCCAGTGTGCCCAGAATAAATGTTTGAAATATATTAAATATATTAAATAGTACGCATGTATAGTTTTCCTAAAAAATAGAATAAATTATAAATGGGGTCACAAATCATAAATATTAGGGAAATGTTGAGTTTAGAACATAGGTTTTACCCTAGGCGTGATATAAACTTTTTCAGTGCGTAAATTTTGTAGAAAATTCATCACAGGAGTGAAATGAATAAAATAATTTATTTTATTTTGATTTCGTTGAATTAGAGATTGATGTGTATTTAAATAGACTACTATGAAATATTTCTACGGTTATACACATAACCCTGAAGCCATTGGAGATTAATTGGAGAGAGAGTGTTGGGGGATCTCTCTCAGAAAAACGGCAACTGAATCATAGATCGGCAATCAGCAAGCAATGGGATTTGGGATCTCACCAACAACAATGAAAAAATATCATTATTTATCAGTGATCAATCCATCTCAAGGAAGGATATTGTTGTGTTTTTATTATTTCCCCATTATTAAATTTTATGATGAACACGGATCAATCAACCAATAGATTGATATATGGTTTGGTTGTCTTGTGGGATGGGTTTATTTGTAGGGTTATTTTTGAGAAAATTTCTTTTTGATTATAGATTATTCATTTTTCATTATAACAGCAATGGATCGAGTCCAACACAAACATTGGCTGAGGTTCATTCCTCATGTTTTTTTTTGTGTTTTTCTCCCATATTTCTTCACTCATCATGGGTGTTATTTGTTGACATGTGGTTCAACATCCACAATGGAATCGATCAGTGAACACCCATTTCTTAGTGAAATTATTTGAAGTTGTAGATTTGGGATTGGAACAACATGATGGTGGTGAGATGATAAAAGTGGCAGTGGATTGGATGGTTTTGTATACCTGATTTTGTGTTCTTCTGTGCGCAGTGAAGAATGATGAACGAGGCTGAATTCTGAACGAATCGAAGGGCCTGAATCTAGTGTTTAGTAGTGGAAAAGTTTGGTCAGAATGAATCCATGATTTTTGGAAATAAAGAGGCCATATTTTTAGGTGGTGGAAACATAGGCATGCACAGAAGTAAGAATGATATTTTATGGAAAAAACCCGATCCACACAGTATGTAATCTGGGATTACAAGGTGTGTCATTATCACGACCCATCCCCTGGGGCCCATTCCATGACTACCCCAAGCTCGCCTTCCATAGGTCAGGGGCTGGCAACTAGCACTAGAAACACGTATCCCTAAAATAGGAAGGCATTGCCCTTTTAACCTGTACAGACACACAGTTTAAAAACACAACAAGAAGCAACCACGAAGTAATATGTTGTAGTAAAAGTGTGCTAAAAGTAAAGGGGTTGGGATATAAGCCCAACTGAAAAGTACAAGTACAACTGAAAAGTAAAAATACAACTAAAAAGGGGGAAACAGCTCCTAGATCATCCATCGAGGATCCTACCTAAAGGGTAGGTACAGCTCATGAACAGTAGTCCCTATGTCACGTCACACCAAGTGGTCCACCTCCGAGCACCGTCCAATCCTAGCTCCCTTAGCCTCGATCAATGTTGTCCATCTTTTTCACAAGACACAACAAGGTGAGGGATAAACCCATACAGGGGTGAGTATAACAATACTCAGTAGGGACCCTGAGACCCCCGAAGGTCTCCTTGAGTACCACAAAGAAAATACCACAAGGCAAGATCACAACTCAAAGCATGAAGCGATAATCATATACTCTACTTAGGTATATACCCATACATATACCTAAGTTATCAAGATATATTCATCCCATACATGAGGTAAGAATACCATAAAGGTAGCACCACGAAGGTAGAAGTACCACATAGGTAACACCACGAAGCTAGAAGTACCACATAAGTAACACCATGAAGACAAAACCACGAAGGTAGAAGTACCACACAGGTAACACCATGAAGACAACACCATAAAGGTAAAAGTACCACACAGGTAACACCATGAATAAAACACCAAGAAGGTAGAAGTACCGCACTGTTAACACCATGAAGACAACACCACGAAGGTATAAGTACCACATAGGTAACACCATGAAGATAGTCGTACCACATAGGTTAAAGACTCAGCTCACAATCAGGTATAACTTAATTGTAGAAGTATAGATGATTAGTCATAAGCTAGATCATCTTATTCTGCTAAGAGGCACTACTTCTGAATCACACAGGATCGATAGGTAATAACCCCTGCTGACACACATGGAATCTGACCCACATAGGATTGGTGTGCACTGACCCACATAGGATCTCTGAGCGTTGACCCACACAGGATCTAATATATTTTGACCCACATAGGATTGATGTTCTTTCTTCGCGTTACAACCTACCACAGGATTCCTCTCACCTGGTGCGCTTGAGTTCCATAGAATCTGCCCCTCAAGATATCGGTCATACCTCGACCACCACTAAGCTCTACAAAGGAGTAACCCAAAGGACTGCCATGTCATAAGGGTTAAACTCTATAGACGGTGCGTCAATCGGATGTCCGGTCTGTGAGTTATAAGAATTTTAGTTTCGAGGACCCGGTTGGATTCGGGTTTGATCCAACCCGGCCATAATCCAACATTCTCCAAAACTCAAGTGGAGTATACCAAAAGTACTATCTCGATCCAAGGATCCCATCACCATAGATGGTTCGTCAAACAGACGTCCGGTTCTCAAGATATGACCCTTTAAGTGTTTCTAAGTCCGGTTGGGCCCGGGTTCGGTCCGACCAGGTCGGACTGACCCGACCCGACCTGGTCTGGGCTGGGCTGTAGCGATCTTGACCTGTTGGGCTGAGGTCTAGCCTGGCCCGCAAGGGGGGAGCAGCCCACCGGTCCAGCCCACGGTGGGGTCCGCCCTAGCCGACGTGAGAGGTGAGACCCCCGGTCTCCCAAACAGCCTGAAAGTCATTCGTCTTGTAAAATGATGGTTCCACGTGGGTGTCACTTGGTCACCGTTGAACCCACCAAAGGCACGGGTTCCTCCTCCATCACGACTTTGGTCATGGCCCCTTTCTCATCGGTGGCACGCTGGTTGCACCACCCTTCTCTTCTACGGCCGGACAATGTGTCGGCCACCTCCTTTGACCGTCATAGCTGACGAGCTACGACCCCTTTCTCACCGGCAGCGCGCAACGGCACGCCGCACCTCCTCCATGGTTGAATGGTGCTGAATGCTCCGTTGATCATCATGGATTAGTGTCGCAGCCTCCTCTTACGGCGCGCGACGGCATGCCACCTCCATCATAGCTAGTCAGTTTTTCCATGTCGGTGGTCTTCCACAGAGAATGCAAGGGTAGCAAGGTATCAGAGGGTCTGGGCCAGGTTCGTTAGGCCTGTACCCTCCATGTTAGCTTGTAATCATGAGGGAGGATTAAATGATTAAATAATCAAATGAATTAAACAAAAATCAAATCCTTACCTTAGAATGATAGAGAGCGCCTGCGATTGAGGAAGTGTCAGTGTTCATCTTTCCTGCAACAAGATTCCAATGACGTCACTCATAGTTCGTCCTTCAATTTTTGGTTCGATGTCACCCATCACTGCCCACTGGAACCAGCTCCATCCTCTAAGGTTTTGGCGTCCCGACACTTTTTCAGCACTTCATTACTTGATGAATAAGTGTCAATACCTCTCCCCAATCTCCATATAAATAGTAGAGGGGGAGGGTTTCTAATGCTTGTGGGATTTATGAGGGTTCATTAATTAGGAACCTTTCTCATTCCCAATGACACTGTTACTTAGGATTGAAGGGTCAAGCCATTTAATGGCTTGACACATCACTGGTCCCATGTTATCTCTTGTCTTTTGGAGGAAAAGAAATAAATAAATCAAATAGAAAAGTTATTTTATTTATTCTTTTAAAATTCCAAAAATCTATCTTTTTCTCCAGTCCTACTAAGGTCAAAGTGAAGCCTCCCTTAAGCGAATCTCAGCACTGCGGATTCAATGGTGCCCTTGGATTTTTAATCCGAGCATCGGTTCAAAAGTTAGAAAACTATGCTCGCACATTTACTGAACGTACCTTAAAAAAGTTCAGAAAATAATTCCTGGCACAGCGAGCCTTGGAATCACACACTTTCAATTTCCAAAGACTCATAATAATTTCATATAATTAAAAAAACATGGAAAATATGGGTCTTTACATTCTCCCCACCTTAGGTATTTTCATCCCTGAAATCCACAACATAGACTAAGAAAACAAATGGGGGTACTGAGCATGAATCTGAGCCTCTCGCTCCTATGTGCTCTCATGGAGGTTCTCGTGCTTCCAGTGAACTCGCACCATAGGTATCGATCATCCACGAAGGACCCACTCCTGTTGATCCTCAATCTCTACTGGAATCACTGTAAATGTCTCCCCATCATCAAATTTTAGCTCTCCATGGTTGATGATGTGAGATTGGTGATGCACGTATCTCCTCAGCTGGGATATATGGAAGACGTTGTGCACCCTCTCTAACTATGGTGGTAGTTCTAAGCGGTATTCCACCTCGCCAATCCTCCGAAGTATCATAAATGGTCTAATAAACCTCAGTGATATTTTGTCACCTCATCCAAATCTATGTAAACCTCATCGATGTGAGACCTATAGGAAGACATGGTCTCCCTCCTAGAACTCCAAAGTTCTTCGTCTTCTATCAGCATAAGACTTCTATCTACTCTGTGCAGTCTTCATCTACTCCTGTATGATCTACACCTTCTTAGTGGTAGCCTGTACCAACTCTGGACCCATAAGTGATGACTCTGTCAGTTCTATCCAGCATAGAGGTGATCTGCATGGTCAACCGTATAAGGCCTCAAATGGTTTCATACCGATGGTGGAGTGATAACTGTTGTTGTTTGTAAACTCCACCAAGGGTAAGTGATCCTCCCAATTACAACCAAAATCTAGGATGCATGCATGAAGCATGTCCTCCAGTGTCTGTATGGTCCACTCTTTCTGACCATCCATCTGAGGATGAAAGGCAGTGCTTAAACATATCTGAGTCCCAAACACCTACTGTAATCCCTTCCATAACCGAGATGTGAAACGTGTGTCAAAGTCAGAGACGATCCTCTATGGCACCCCATGAAGTTTCATAATCTCCTGTATGTAGAGGTATCACAATCCCTCTATTGATCCCTGCTCTCGAATAGGTAGAAATTGGGATGACTAGGTGAGTCGGTCAATGATCACCCATATAGAATTATGCCCCCTTAATGTATGTGGAATTCCTATCACAAAATCCATGGATATTTCATCACACTTCCAATCTAGAACCTCTAGTGGTTGTGCTAAGCCTGCTGGAACCTGATGATCAGCCTTTACTTGCTGAAAAGTGAGGCATCATGAAACAAACTTTGTCACTGCTTTCTTCATCCCTGGCCACCAGTGTTGACGCTGGAGGTCTTGGTACATCTTTTCCATGCTAGTATGTACTGCCAGAGGGAATGTATGGAACTCCCCCAACACCTCCTCCTGTAGCACCACTAGTACCATATTACATCCTCTAAAGAGGATGACGTGCTCCCTACCTTCAAAAAATTCATCAGGTGTCTGTCCTGAGGATATCTGAGCATGTTGAGCCTCACAGTAGGTGTCCCCAAGATGTGCCACCCTGACTTACTGAAGGAGCGGGGGAGTAACTGTCATAGACTGGAGGTAAGCTTCTCCATCTCTATCCATGAAGGATATCTTTCAGGCAGCTGGTTGTTATATCGTCTCACTCATCAACTGCAGACCAGGCCTCCTACTAAGTGCATCTTCTACCACATTCCCCTTCCCAAGAGTATATACTATATCAAAGTTATAGTCCTGGAAGAAATCTAGCCATCTTTGTTGTCTCAAGTTCAGGTCCTTCTAAGAAAAGATATACCTGAGACTCTGGTGATCTGAGTAGACTATAAAACATTCGCCTATCAAGTAATTCCGTAGCATCTTCAAGGTGAATACCACTACTACTAACTCCAAGTCATGGGTAGCGTAGTTCTTCTCATTTTGTCTCAGCTATCGAGAACCATAAGTGATCATTGCTCGCTCCTGCATCAGGACACATCCAATTCCAGTCCTTGATCTGTCGCAGTAGACTACATACCCAACACCCTCTTCTGGTAGCCTTAAGATGGGGGCACTCATCAGTCTCTTCCTCAGCTCTTGAAAACTCTGCTGGCATCTCTCTGTCCACATGAAGGGATATCCATTCTTCATCAAAGATGATAAGGGTGCCGCAACTCTGGAAAAGTCAGGCACGAATCTCCGGTAGTATCCAGCCAACCCCAAGAAACTCCGCACTTTGGTCACACTCCTGGGTGTCTCCCAAGAAAGTACAACATCTATCTTCACTGGATCCACTGCAACTCTAGCCTCTGAGATAATTTATCCTAGAAAGTGGACCTCTTGTATCCAGAACTGGCACTTTGAGAGCTTACCATAAAGCTGGTTCTATCGGAGTGTATCTAGAACTATTTGCAGATGATAGGCATGATCCTCCTCCAATGTCGAGTATATCAAGATATCATCTATGAAGACCACCACAAAGAAATCAAGGTATGGCTGGAAGATCCTTTTCATGGGTCCCATGAAAACTACAGGGGCCTTGGTCACACCGAATGGCATAACCAAGAACTCATAGTGGCCATACCGACATCTGAAGGTCGTCTTATGCACATCCTCATCTCATACCCTGAGCTGGTGATATCCTGATCTGAGGTCTATCTTCAAAAAACAACAAGCTCCCTTCAGTTGATCAAAAAGATCATCAATCCTTGGAAGTGGATACTTGTTTTTCACGGTCTCCTAGTTCAGGCGCTGGTAGTCCACATAGAATCTCAAACTTCCATTTGCCTTCTTAGAGAACAAAATCAGGGCTTCCCATAGAGAAACATTGGGCCTTATGAACCCCTTCCTCTACAAGTCCTCCAACTATACCTGTAACTCACGAAGCTCTGTGGGAGCCATCTGATATGCTGGTGTAGATATCGGTGTCTTCTCTAGGTATAGGTTGATGTAAAATTTGACCTCTATACATGGAGGTAGTCCCGGAACATCATCAGTAAATACATCGGCATACTGGTCCACCACTACAGGATAGCTCATACTCTCAACATCTACTGCTCCAAGGGTACGGGTATCCAACTAATGTGTGATCGGTTGCACCCTCCTCCAGGTAAGTCCATCCTGTGCTGCAAAGGTTCCCTTATCACTGGTGAAGGAAAACTGGGTCCCATCCTCGTGGACACACTACACTTTGCACCTAATACAGTCAATCTGGGCATGGACTGTGGATAACCATTTCATACCCAAGATGACGTCGTAAGGCCTCGATGCCGCTACTAGAAGATCTCAACTGAAGCTATAGCCTCCTAGAGTAAGATCACACTGTCATCACTAGTGTGTAATCTTCAAATCCTCTCCCGTGGGAGTCTCTAGCCATAAGGATCGATTCAACAGCTCCAGTGGAATCTCCGAGCTCCGAACGAGGTTCATGGCAATAAAAGAGTGACTGAAACCTGTGTCTATAAGTACTGCAGCTGAGGTGGAGTGAAAACAGATCATACCTCTAATAATATCTAGAGCATCATGGTTATAAGCCTTATATTCCTAGAGCTGAGCTTGTCCTTGTCCACCTGCTCCACGTGTTTGGGGTGGACCACCTAGAGGTAGTGGCGGTAGAACCTCGAATCGCTACCCACCGCCTGCTGCATGGTTAGCTCCTCTACCACATCCAACTGCTACCTATGGACCTCCCCAATCAAATCTCTTCCTCTGCATTGGTGGTCCCTCGACCATCTACTAGTCATCCGTATGGTAGTTTGGGCATTCACGTGCCATGTGACCCTACCCACCGCACAAGTAACACTGCCTACTCCTCAGCTATCCTCCTCTGTCCTATGAGCCCCGCACCACCGACCTTGTATCTTGATGTCTCCCATCAGAAGGCTTGGGCCACTTAAGCCTCTAAATCATTGGTTTACTACCTACTACATATGACTCTGTTACCTAACATCTAGTGGTGGATATCATCGTCGGTACCTGCTCATCTAAGAAACTCTCCACTAAAAGTGCTCGCTTTAGCACCCCAGCCTACGTCGGAATGATGAGTGATATTATCGATGCTCTGATTTCCCATCGGAGACCCTGCTTAAAGGTCCAGGACCTGAATAAAGGATCTCGTACCATGTCAATGGAGTAGCGGGAGAGATCAGTGAACCTTGCCAAGTACTGAGCCACAGTCATGTTGACCTGTTGTAAGTGCAGCAGCTTCTGTATACACATTAAGCATAGAGTCATTGGGACGAACTATTCCCTAAAAAGGCCCTCGAAGTCTGCCCAGATGAGGGTCACCTCATCGTGTATCTGGAGCATCAAGCTCCACTATCTCCCTGTTGCTTCCTGAAAAAGACTAGCTACTAGGATCACCATAAGGTTTTCTGGTGTCCCAACCAAGAGGAAAACTTTAACTATAGCCTCCATCCAGTCCTCAGCCGCCTGTAGGTATGTCTCGCCTCGAAAACTCAGAGGCCTCTACTTATGAAACTCATGTAATGCACTCATTCGATGTGCATCCTCTACTAGTGGGGTTGGTGGTAATGGTTTCCCTACAGGTAGTGGTGCTGCTGGTACACCACCCGAAGGTGCTAACGCTGTAAGAGATCCCTGCACCGAGGCCTCATCGCTCGATGGTCCATCATCACATACTCTCTCAGGAATCCTAGCTAGATGTCTACGTGGTGGCATCTTGAAATAAGATAGGTGTTCTATGGTTAATAAGTTATACCTAGTGAGATGAATCGAAGAGATCATAAGAAAAACTTTTCAAAACACACACAATCAGTGTTTCCGTACACAGAGTCAGAAATCAGAATTTAGGGTCTTGTTGTATGGATATGTTGACCACTGCACCAACACTGAATTCCCCAAACTAAAAACCAAACTCATAAAAATTAACACTATTTGCACATAGAAAATATCAGAGTCATAGTTCTTTGGTAGAACTGACTCCTCTGATACCACTTTGTCACAACCCATCCCCTGGGGCTCATGTTGTGACTACCCCAAGCCCATATTCCATAGGCCAGGGGCTGGCGACTAGCACCAGAAAGGTGTATCCCTAAAATGGGAAGGAATTTCCTTTTTAACCTATATAAACACACAGTTCAAGAACATAACAAGAAGTAACCACAAAGTAATATGTTGTAGTAAAAGTGTGCTGAAAGTAAAGGGTCCAGAATACAATCCCAACTAGAAAGTACAAGTACAAATGAAAATTAAAAATACAACTAAAAAGGGGAAAATAGATCTTGGACCATCCACCGAGGATCCTACCCAAAGGGTAGTTACAGCTCACGAATGATAGTCCCTATGTCACATCATGCCAAGTGGTCCACCTCTGAGCATTGTCCAGTCCTGGCTCCCTCAGCCTTGATCAATGTTGTCTGTCATCTGCATAAGACACAACAAGGTGCTGGTGAATCCCATGCAGGGGTGAGTATAACAATACTCAGTAGGGACCCCAAGACCCCTGAAGGTCTCCCAGAGTTCCACAAAGGAAATACCACAAGGCAAGACCACAACTCAAAGCACGAAGTGATAGTCATCAACTCTACTTAGGTATATGCCCATACATATACCTAAGTTATCAAGATATAATTATCCCATACATGAGGGAAGAATACCACAAAGGTAACACCATGAAGTTATAAGTACTACACAGGTAATACCACGAAGCTAGAATTACCACACAGGTAACACCACGAAGGTAGAAGTACCACACAGGTAACACCACGAATACAACACCACGAAGGTAGAAGTCCCACACAGGTAACACCATGAAGATAGTCATACCACATAGGTAAAAGTCTCAGCTCACAATCAGGTATAACTTAAGTACAGAAGTACAGATGATTAGTCGTAAGCTAGATCATCTTATTCTATTAATAGGCACAGCTTCTGACCCACACAGGATCGATAGGTAATAACCCCCGCTAACCCACACAGGATATGACCCACACAGGATCGGTGTGTGCTGACCCACATAGGATTGCTGAGCGCTGACCCACACAGGATCTGATAAATGTTGACTCACACAGAATCAATGTTCTTTCTTCACGTTACAGCCTGCTACATGATTCCTTGCACCCGGTGCACTTGAGTTTCGTAGAATCTTCCCCTAGAGATATCGGTAGTACCTATACCACCACTAATCTACACAAAGGAGTAACCCAAAGGACCACCATGTCTTAAGGGTTCTAATGTGATATACGGTGCATCAATCGGATGTCTGGTCTTTGAGTTATAAGCATTTTAGTTCCGAGGACCCGGTTGGATTTGGGTTTGATCCAACCTGGACATACTCCAACTTTCTCCAAAACTCAAGTGGGGTATACCAAAAGGACCGTCTCGATTCAAGGATCCTAGTATTTCATATGGTTTTTCAAATAGACAACTGGTTCTCAAGATATGACCCTTTAAGTGTTTCTAGGTCCGGTTGGGCCTGGGTCCGGTCTGACCCAGTCAAATCGACCCAACCCGACCCGGTCTGGGCTGGGCCATGGCGGGCTCGGCCCGCTGGGCCGAGGTCTGGCCCAGCCTATAATGGGTTTGTGGCCCACCGGTCTGGCCTGTGGTGGGGTCCTCCCTAGTCGACATGGGGGGTGGGACCCCCTGTCTCCCGAATAGCCCGGAGGCCGTTCGACTTGTAAAGAGGTGGCACCACCCACAACAAGCTTCCAACGATGATGATCGTATGTAATCCTTTGGTTAGTGGTTCAGTGTCACCCATCACCTCCCACTGGAAATGGCTCTGTCCTCCAAGGTTTTGGCGTCCCGGCACTTTTTCAGCACTTCGTTGCTTGGTGAAGCAGTTCTGATACCTCTCCCCAAGCTCTATATAAATAGGAGAGGGGGAGGGTGTCTAACACTCATGGGATTTATGAGGGTTCATTAATTAGGAACCTTCCTCAATCCCAACAACGTTGTTACTTAGGATTTAAGGGTCAATCCATTTAATGGATTGACACATCGCTAGTCCCACACTGTCGCTTTCCCATTGGTGGAAAAGAAATAAATAAATAAAATAACAAAGTTATTTTATTTATTCTTTTAAAAATCCCCAAAATCTAACTTTTTCTCTAGTATTACTGCAGTCGAAGTGAAGTCTCCCTTAAGTGAATCTCAACACTGCAGATTCAACGGTGCCCTCAAGTTTTTAATCTGAGCACCGGTTCAAAATTTAGAAAACATCGCTCATGTGTTTACTGAAGGTACCTTAAAAAAGTTCAGAAATTCATTCTAAGAACACTGGGCCTTAGAATCACACGCCATCAATTTCTATAGACTTGTAATAATTCCATATAATTAAAAAAAAATTGAAAATTTGGGTTTTTACAGTCGTTCGCTCCTGGTGGCAGCTTCGGTTTTGGGAGAAAGTTCAGGATCACACAAGGTGTGACCCTATCACATAGCATGTGACCTATCCCCAGTGGTTTGGTGTGTACCTCAAAGGGTGCATTAACATGGTATGAAGTACACAGGAAAGAGTACATCGTGTACCTCCGCATAGACTTGGATTGGCTAGGTGTGCATGGGAATACCCGTGTACTGGTACACAAGATGAGGTGCATGGTATTCACACATTGTGTACTATTACACAGACATGCCATTTACACGGGCAAGATCCGTGGTCAAAATGACACATCATGTAACCCTACTACACACCATGTACTCTTAAAATATTGGATTGGATCCCTTTTCCTCTACATCTTGGACAAGTTTCATTAGGGTGTGTTCCCCCTATCCATTCTATAAGTCCCCAAAATTTTTATGGTATGTCACTTTTTAAATTTATCTTCTTGGATATTGTACCTTACATAGAACACCGAGTTTAAAAAAATGATTAAATATTATTGTGATAGTTATCACATATCTATTGGAATGGAAATAATGAAATAGATTATGTAAATTATGAAAATATAGTTTATAAATATTTATAAATGAATTCTTTGGTTACCAATTAATTAGAAATGAAAATAAAAATCAATTGAACATAAGAGATGCGTTTTTATATAAAAAAATATATTGAATTAATCATTATTAGTAAAATATCTTAATGAAACTTATATGTTACATATTCAATAAAAAAATTTAAATTCAATTAATAAGTTTGATAGGATTAATATAATAATAAATCCAATTTTATGTATAAAAGACTATAATTCCTAAATATATTTTTACCACTTTTTAATGGGACACTTGTTTTAAAAAAATTGGCACTTTTATAAATTATATTGAACAAAATAAATTTTATTTTTAAAAGAGTAATCTCAAAATTATCTTAGGGTGAAATTTTGGTATTTTTATGAAAGTATTTATTTTCTAGTGATTAGTGAAAATCCTGATTTTTATAAAACTATCATTTTTGTTATATTAATAGCCTATTTATGATTTGGATAGTTACCACACTTATTAAAGTCTACATAAAATTTATGTATCTTATAAATGAAAATATGTTATATTTATATCATTAAATAAGTAAATAAATGTTTTGAAAATGATAAATTAAGTGTTGGTATTTTTGTGAAACATAAATGTTTATTTACAATTTTATAATTAATACACTGATTTAAAAGAAAATTTATTTTCATAAAATAGATTCATAAATTAATATTTTGTTTTATTATTATTATAAAATAATTTTATGAGACCTTAATTGATTTTTCAAAGTGTTATAAAAACAATTATAATATTTAAATCGATATTTTTCGATTAAATGATGATTTTTTTAAAAAATTAAATTTATCATCATTAGAAAATTATTTTCATAAAATGGAGTCCATTTTTAAATTTTATACACTTAAATTTTGTTAGGGTTAATTATTTAGATTTTTCTAAAATACTTGAATTTTTTGTGAATAGTGAAATACGGTAATTTGTGGTATTTAATAAATACATGAATTATTGAGTCATAGATGATGTATGGGTAATTTAATCCCATAATATCTAAATATACTTAATTATTTTAATATATTTAGTGATAATTCTCAAACTATTCATAGTCTTGAGGTAAAATAATAAACTAATGAATAAAATAATGAGAAAACACACATCTCCTCCACTATAAATACCACCTCTTCTCCTCACACCTCTTAAGACTTGAATCTTGTATAATTCCTACCCAATCCTCTCCCCAAGTCTCTTCCCCACATCTAGGATCATTTTGTCTCACCAAAATACCAAACCTAATTACCTTAAGGAGGTTCTCAAGGATAAGAAATTAAAGAGTTAAAATCCTTTTATGTTTTCCTTTATTTTCTTTTCAATTTATTTTCTTTTCTTATACTTTCCTTACCTTCTCTATCCAAACATGAATTATAACTCCATTATCTTATATATACTGGAATTTTATTATGATAATGGGATATTCTTTATCAATTCTTTTCTCTTCGCCTTTTTATTCCAAAAATGAAAACATCGTCTATGAGGTGCCAATTTATCGCCTTTGTAGATGATGAGTTTTCATTTTTCAATTCCACCTTCAAGGATCATCATAAAAACATTTTTATGGTTAATAAAGATTATAATATATTTATTATATCCTATTTAATTTTCTATAACCATTATATATACATGATATTAATTAATAAAACAAAACTAGTTCTTAATGGTCAAAAAACGCCAAAATAATCCAAACAGTTATCATTAATGATTGAATCATCCTCATATCTAGAAAAAAATGATATAAAAAACCATTAAATATTATATAAGTTAATTAATAACATATAATTTTAATTCTATATAACTATTTTCATTTCAAATGATCTTTCATACAAGTATACAAGTGAACCAATCATGAAAACCAAGGAAACGAACACTTCCGAACAACGAAATTGAATCTTATAACTCATCAAAAATACCATAAATAAACTTAATAAAATTATAATAAATAAAATAAATTTTTAATATGTTCTGAATTAATTTATTAATGAATATAATTTCATTATCCAGGACATTAATTACAAGTGTAGAACGCTTTCAGACATAAGGTAAGGGATTCTACCTGAACCTCTATTTTCCCTTTGGGTTACTCTTTCTCTCCTTTACCCAAATTTAATGCTTATTTATTTTTGTGTAATTCTTATAAATTCTTTTTATATGTTCCAAAATTATTTATCTAGATAATATAATCCTTTTTTGATGGGTAAATACATGTTTTATAAGGTTCCCTTCTCAATTATTTCCAAGAAGCAAGCCCGGTTTAAGAGAACTTCCCAGTTTCTATCCATTTTCAAGTGCACTCCATAATTTATTTTAAGCCACCATTATTTTTCTAAAATTACTCATTTTATCATAAAAAATATATTAGTTCATTTCTGGTTTTATTTAAATAATTAATCATTTTTCTTCTTTAAAGACTCTTATATTTTTTCTTAAACTGCACGGAAGTGGCCCATTTCTAAAGTTTCTTAAAAACTCTTTTTACTTGTTTTGAATTAAGTTGGAAATCATTTGTGCCTCAAAAATTATTTAATTTTATTTCCCTTTTATTTTCTAGAATATACATATTTACAATCTTATTTTATGACGAATACAAATGATTTTTCCAAAAGAACTCTTTTTTGAAAAGTAAAAAAAGGGTATTTCTCTCAAGAATTCCTTAATGGTTTTATTAGAGTATTTTTCAATGATTTAAAAACCCTTTTTGAATATTATACTTAATTGGGATTAATATTCTATGATATCATCTACCATATTTTATGAAATGGTTTATGATCAGTTTGACTGTGGATGTGCTATCTTGATACCATTCACCATATTACTCAGAATGGTTAGTGATTATGTTTACTAGCTGGGGGAAGTTATTTAAATTTCATATGTATATGTATTTTATGTTTCACCCCATTAATATTATGAATTCATTGGATTTATTAAGTTATGTTAAGGGCCCGTTATAGCCCCTATATTCATCGGTAGGTATCATGAGACAAACTATACCAAGTTTTGGATGAGGCCTTACCCATTTGTATAGAATTCTTGGATGAGGCCTTGATGGTTTGTTTATGATATATGAAATTATGAATTCCCTCATTATGATATTAGTAATTGATAATATGTGTGATTATTCAACTAGTAGAATATACATGGTTAAGTTTTATTCTCATATGATTATTTATATGGAAATATTCAAACAGTTTTTATTCCTGCCATTTTATTCTTAGGTTATTGATTAAATAGTATGTGTTTTAGTAAATCACCTTTCCATAATCGTTTATGTTTATTTATGATAGCTTCTACTATACTTCTTACCCTTACTGATAATCTGAGATCACCCCTTTCTTATGCTTTATTTTTATCAGGATGCTAAGATGTATATTATGACTAATATTCAGGGTTAAGCTAGGAGAATGATGGTGTTCTCAAAGGATTCTATTTGTTCTATTTTATGTTTTAAAATGTAATGTAAAGTTCATGTATGTAATCTGTATTCTAAAACTATTAAAATTATTGATAATTGGGGATTCAGGTCTTATATTTATTCCAATGTAATAAAGTAAGGCATCGGCTTCGAGCTACTAGGGTTGGGGTCTTTACACATTCCTTAAGGGTTAGTATAAAATCACCTCCTATACATGGGACAGTGATCCCTTCAGTGGGACTTCTTGAATAAAGTTGTCAGAATCCTTTTGTGAGTCTTGGAGTGAGATACTCTATTCATCTTCATTCCCTGGGTATATTTCTTGGTATTAGTGTGACCAACACTACTTAGGCGTCAATCCTTTACTTAGCGGGTTAATTTAGATTGAGTTTTTGGTATACCCCATGGCCTTGGGTGTGATCCTAATATTTGTATCATATCTCTTCATACCTTTAACGTGTACTTCTAATGGTGAGACCTGATGATCATTACCTCTTAGATGGATTTCATCAGTGTTATCAGACTCAGAAGTGTGTTCTCTTTGATGAGTGCTATGTGGAACCTTCAAGATGGAATCCTAGGTTGGAATTACGGTTATGAGTTTCTTTTAGACTATGTATCTTTGTTGAGTATATCTGGGTATTCTTGTTATATTTGTTATAGACATATACCTGCATAGAGATGACTATAATTATTTTTTTGTGTGCTTTTTGGTTTCAGTGTGCCCTACTAGGTATTGTTATACTCACCTCTACACAGGATTTTCCCACATGTGTCGTGTCACTAGTGTAGAAAACGTTTTTTACGTCACCATTTTTTACATTGGTTATATATAACCGACGTAAAAATGCGGCGAGTAGATTTTTAACGTCGGTTATTTTAATAACCGATGTTACAAATCGCACCTGTTGGGTTTTTACGTCGGTTATCTTATAACCGACGTAAAAAACCAATGCGCGGGGGGGGGGGGGGGGTTACGTCAGTTATTTGGAAACCGACGTAAAAAAACCCGATATCGACGCGTTTTTTACGTTGTTTATCAAATAACCGACGTAAAAAATCAAAGCGCGGGGTTTTTTACGTCAGTTATTTTATAACAGACGTAAAAAAACCCCCCAGGCTTTGGTTTTTTACGTCGGTTATTTGATAACCGACGTAAAAAACGCGTAGATATCGGGTTTTTTACGTCGGTTTCCAAATAACCGACATAAAAAAACCCCCGCGCATTGGTTTTTTACGTCGGTTATCTTATAACCGATGTAAAAAACGTGTAGATATCGGGTTTTTTACGTCGGTTTCCAAATAACCGATGTAAAAACCCCCCGCGCATTGGTTTTTTACGTCGGTTATCTTATAACCGACGTAAAAAACGAGATATCTACACGTTTTTTACGTCGGTTATTTTATAACCGACGTAAAAAACCAAAGCACGGGGGGGTTTTTACATCGTTTATAAAATAACCAACGTAAAAACCCAAAGATATCTCGTTTTTTACGTCGGTTATAAAATAACCGATGTAAAAAACCAAATCGCGGGAGCTTTTTTACGTCGGTTTTAAAATAACCGGCATTATAAATTTAAAAAATAGTTTATAATGTTGGTTATATAATAACCGACGTTATAAAAATTTTAAAGAAATTAAATCCCGTGGACTGTCATTTACGATTTTTCGATTGACAGTCTGCCGGCTCGTCTCTCTCGCACGGTAAACCCTAATCGGC
Source organism: Viscum album (assembly GCA_963277665.1). Classification (NCBI taxonomy): domain Eukaryota; kingdom Viridiplantae; phylum Streptophyta; class Magnoliopsida; order Santalales; family Viscaceae; genus Viscum; species Viscum album. Next base: position 695,045,230 of record OY728132.1, on the reverse strand, counting down.
TCATCGATCGATCTGCGTTAAACTCATTTTGGCTTCATTGTTTATCTTCTTCACTCCTCTCGGATCTATCATCTCAACTCGCAACATTCAAGTAAGCCTTCCACGAATTTATTTCGTTCGTTTTTGTTTCGATTCTTGATATAATTTGTTTGCATCAGATATGCTTTTCTATTTAATCATGTTGAGAATCTCGTGGAATTTTTTGTTATTGCAAATGGTTATTTGTATTTTGTTGATATAACAGACTATGTTGCATTTATATAAATCGATGCTGATTGTTGGTGACATTATTTAATATTTCTCACTGTTATGGTTACTTTATGTGCTAGAACATGCTTATGGTTCTGGATATAAATGTTTCTTAATCTGGAAATTATTTCTTATGTTTTTTGGTTCTGTTTTGGTTGAATTAGTTTTTTTATAGATTTTTGTTTTCTGTTTTTATGAGAATTAATATAATTAGTTTGCGTTTGAATAACTGTTTAGTCTTGTAATTGTCAAGCTGTTCACTATTGTTGTTGATATTTGTTAATTCTTGGTGTTTAGAATTTCTGAACATGTTTCCTATAATTGGAATTCAGTTTTTGTCCACGGTTGTTTTGTTTTCGTTTTTGGATTTTGAAAACCAAAAATAAACAGAGTTTTTAGTCGAGTTTTATTTTGATTGATAACTGTTAAAGCTGAAGGCCAAGTACAAAATCAAATCCCCACAAGATATGTTACATGGGATTAAAAAGTAGAAATAAAGGATTAAACCGAATCAGTGGGACTATTGTTATTCTGAGCAGACCAGTGTTGGACGCGTTGGGCGGCCCTCTCATCCTACCAATGCAATTAACGATCATCAGAAACAAGAATGAGTAAATTGCTGATAAAATAATAACATGTTGGTAGACCTCTTTTTGTCAGTCACACCGAAGGGTGATGAAGACCAATATCAAGGTCTACACTCCATTTAAAATAGGTTGTTTATCTAATATATTAAAACATCAAAACCGCAATCAATATTAAACTATGTAGGTGTCATGGTTTTCTTTGATTCAATGAAATTTAAAACTGTTATATCTAACTATATTTTGTTTAAAAATAATATTCAAGCATATTTTTTTAAATACCTATAGATTTGTTTTATATTTTAAATTGTTTTACATTCAAATTATGATTTTTTTCATATAAACATGTATTTGTATTATCTTAAAAATATATATTTTTTGTTGATATTTGTTATAGGTAATAATGAGTCGAAGTTGGATTACGGCACATCGAATGAGCAATGAATTTGAGGAAGGTGTTGATGCCTTTTTGGAATTTGCAAAATGAAATGTTCCAAGTAGTGACATTTTTTTCTGTACATGCCTGAAATGTTTGAATATGAAGAAGTTGAAAAGTAGAGAGATAAAAGATCATCTGATTTGTCATGGTTTTCATCCGAGTTACAGCCCTTGGATTTGGCATGGTGAAACTGGACGGAATGTCACTGATGATGATGATTCTCAAGATGGTAACTCTGATGGAATTTAAGAAATGATTCGCGATATTGTAGCAGAACAAATTGAGATAGAACCGACAATTGCACGTCTATATGGTGATGCTGAAAACCCATTATATCCCAGTTGTACAGATTTTACGGTTTTGTCGGCGGTGTTAAGATTGATTAACCTGAAGGCGAAGCATGGATGGAGTGACAGAAGTTTTACAGAGCTGCTACAATTGATGAAAGACATTCTTCCAAAAGATAACGATCTTCCATATTCACATTACAAAGCCAAGAAAATATTATGCCCGATGGGATTGGGATACAAGAAAATACATTCTTGTCCGAATGACTGCATTATATATAGGAAGGAATATGAATTTCTGTCAGAGTGTCCTAAATGTGGGACATCACGGTATAAGGTGAAAGAAAAATCACAGGCTGATGTAGAGATTACAAAGCTCCCTTCAAAGGTATTTTGGTATCTTCCTATAATTAATCGTTTCAAACATTTATTTTCTAATTCACATGATGCAAAAAGGTTAAGATGGCATGCTGAAGAGCGGGTATGTGATGGAAAAATACGTCATCCAACTGATTGTCCACAATGGAAGAAAATTGATGCGCAGTATTCTACATTTGGAAATGAAATTAGAAATCTCATACTAGGGTTGTGTACAGATGGAATGAATCCATACCGAAAACTCAGTAGCACACATAGTTCATGGCCTGTTTTATTGGTAATTTACAACCTCTCTCCTGAAGTTTGTATGAAGCGCAAATATGTCATGTTGAGTACAATGATATCTGGTCCAAAGCAACCCGGTAATGATATTGATGTTTACCTGTCACCGTTGATTGATGATTTGAAACTGTTATGGGCTGATGGTATTAGGGTGTATGATTCTTATAAAATGGAATATTTTCAACTGCATGCAGTGCTTCTGTTCACTATAAATGACTTCCCAGCGTATGGAAATTTGTCTGGATATAGTGTTAAAGGGCATAAAGCATGTCCAATTTGCGAACAACAGACGTCCTATTGTCAATTGCATCATGGGAGGAAAATAGTGTACATGAATCATCGAAATTTTTTGCCTATGGAACACCCTTATAGAAGACTAAAAAAGGCATTCAATGGATCACAAGAATTTGATACTGCTCCAAAACCTTTATCCCCTGATATGTATTTTGAGAGGGTGAAAAACCTTGATGTGACATTGGGAAAGACACATAAATCTGGTAATGATAGACATATTTGGAAGAAAAGGTCAATTTTTTTTGAGCTACCATATTGGAGGTATCATGAAGTTAAATATAATATTGATGTCATGCATGTGGAGAAGAATATCTGTGATTCTTTGATTGGAACATTGTTAGATATTAAAGGAAAGACTAAATATGGGTTGAATGAAAGATTAGACTTACTATCAATGGGAATATGTTTGGAGTTAGCTCTCACTCCTAAAGGAAGATGAACATTTCTTCCCCCGGCTTGTCATACATTATCGAAGAGGGAGAAAATTAGCTTCTATCAGTGTCTTCATGATACCAAAGTGCCTCAAGGTTATTCTTCTAATGTAAAAAATTTTGTCTCATTGAAGGACTTGAAGTTGATAGGTATGAAATCACATGATTGTCACGTCATGATGCAACAAATTCTACCAGTTGCATTGTATGGAATATTGCTCATTCGTGTTAGAAAGACTATAATAAAGTTGTGTTATTTTTTCAATTCAATTTGTAACAAGGCGATTGATGTGAATGCTTTGAACATTTTGGAAAAGGATGCAATTTTTATACTTTGTCAATTGGAAATGTATTTTCCTCCAACTTTTTTTGATATAATGGTGCATTTAATGATTCATCTTGTTCGAGAAATAAAGCTTTGTGGACCTGTATATCTTCGTTGGATGTATCCTTTTGAAAGGTATATGAAAATATTAAAGGGGTATGTTAAAAATATATATCGACCTGAAGCCTCCATTATTGAAAAGTATATTTCTGAGGAGGTAGCAGAGTTTTGTACGAGCTAATTGGCTGCGGCGCAACACATAGGTTTTCCTCCATCTCGCCATGAACGAGTTAATAATGAGGGAAAGGGGATTCGCGGCTTGAAAGTCAAATCATTGTCAGCTGAACAGATGAAGAATTTAGAATCATACATCTTGCATAACATAACTGATGCTCAACCATATATCACATTGCATATTAATGAGTTGAAACAATGTCATCCAAAGAAGAAAGAAATGTGGATTTTGAATGAGCACAACAAAACTTTTTTGTCATGGATTAAAAAGACTTTGCTTGGTAGATCAGATGTATCAGAGACATTAAAATGGATAGTGGGTGGTCCATGTTTAAATGTGATAACATGGTCTGGTTATGACATTAATGGTTATACATTTCATACAAAATCTCAAGACAACAGAAGTGAAGTTCAGAATAGTGGTGTATTGGTGTTTGCAGAAGCAATGCATTTTTTGAGTGCTAAGGACAAAAACCCAATTTCTGCATCAAATGCATATTATGGAGTGATTGAATACATATGGGAGGTTGATTACTTTAAAATTAAAGTTCTCGTTTTTAACTGTAAATGGTTTAACGGTAACAACAGCGTCAGACATGATGAATTTGGAATGACACTTGTTAATCTGAATAGATTGGAAGACACAGCTGATTCTTTTATAATGGAAACACATGCAAAACAAATTTTTTATGTAGTAGATCAATCAGATATACAGTGGGCTGTTGTTTTACAAGGGAAAAAACAATATGTTGGTGAGGATGAACTTGATGAATATGCTGATTTATGTGAGATCCCTACTTCCATGGAAATATTAACAGAACATAATGACGATCATGTTGAAGACATAGTTTGTGCCATAAGGAACGATCACGACGAAAGAATTTGGGAAAACAATCCATTTATACATTCCTAAAATTATAGGTAACATATGTTTATTTCTTGTTTACATTTATTTTTTCCATAAATGTTAGATATTGTAAGTTTTTTATTTATTAAAACATGTTTTAAAATAAAATAAGTATATGTTTTTGTTTGTTTTAAGTTTGTTTAGTTTACTTTATCATGTTTATAACCATTACATGAATTTTAAAATGCTTATTTTTGTTCACTGACAATTACTTTACCATGTTTACAATGTTTACCAGGTTTACCATTTTTACCATTTTCACCATCTTGACCATCTTGACCATCTTTTCCATATTTACCATTGTTTAACATGCTTACCATATTACCAATGTTTACTATTATGTAACTTAGTACACTTTTCTATTTTCTGATTACAGTAGTATTAAAATATTTGAATTTGTATATTTGTGAACTGACGTTTGTTTTTTTGATTTGAAGGATAATGACAGATCATTCAGATGATCAACCACATGATTCTGGAGAGGAGCATATTGCTGGTCATACCTCTGGGGATGAACATTCACATGCTCCTATTACGACAAAGAGTTCAAAGGTTGGTAAATGTGGGTGCACACATTTACCAAAATTATCACTTGCCCGTACGCAGGATCAGAGGATAGTAGTTGAGTTTGATGATGATGATATTCCTAGAGGTCCAAATGCCAAATATTTTAAGAGTTTTGTTGCAACTCAGGCTAAGACCAAATTAAGCATTCTGTATGATAATTGGAGAGGTGTGGATAAAGCGATTATCTCTCAGTTGTGGGAGACAATTTTGGTAAGATCTTTTGTCATTGTTTGACCATTCTTTTAATGTTTCTAGTATATATAATATGTTTAACCTCTTCTTTATCAGATGACATTTGATATTCCTGACACTGGAGGAGTCAGGAAGAAATGCTTATCGTTGGCTGCCAGGAGATGGAGGGATTTCAAATCAACCCTCTCATCTGATTTCATTTATGGTCATAGGATTCATGACAATCCATGTCGTATATATCCTTTTATAGATGAAGACACACGGAGACAGTTTTTTGAAAGTAGAAAAAAAGAGTCATTTATGGTAAGGGCAATGTAAACTTTTATAAACTTTCTTATATAAATGATTTTATTAATGTTTTGTTAATGATTTCTTATTCTTAAATTACAACAAACAAGGAAAGCTCATCAGTAGATCCAATCTAAAAATGTATACCCTCATAGTTTATCTCGGGGAGGGTATACATTATTGGAAGAAAAAATGATGGTGGAAAAATTTCAACAACTAAGAGCTGAGTCTTCAAGCTCTGGAGAGGTGGACCCTCCATCCCCTCCATCTAGACATGAAAAATGGAAGAGATCTCGGAAGGTAAAAAAGGGCAATATCTTTCGGAAGAATCGAGAATCGTAGCTGAGAGGATTGTAAGATATCTATTTAATTTATTTAAGTTAACTTTTTTCTTCATATAAGTTTCAATCATTACAGAAATGTTCAATTAATTAATACAAGACTCTCTTGAGAAGCAGAGTTCAAAGGGGACATTTATAGCTATTGGGAGGGAAGATATTTTATTTGCAGCATTGGGAAGGCCCGAACATCCTGGTCGTGTAAGAGGATATCCAGCAGGTGTATCGGTAAGAAAAGTGTTTCCACGTTCTTCAACTTCTAACATTGAGGGGTTTTATAAAAAAATAGAATCCTTGGAGGATGAAGTTCAAAATATTAATGCGACGATGGAAGACAATATTAGAGAGTCGGTGCAGTCTATGTTTGCAGAAATGCAAAGACAATTTCAGACTGCAGCTCCCACTCCTTCACCTCCCCCTGCAGACCCCATTATTTATCCTCCACCTCCGCCAGTAGCTCCCACTCCCCCACCTCAGCCTGCGGACCCCATTTTTTATCCTACGCCTCCGCCGCAGCTTCCTACATATTGCAAGTTGTATGTTGATGATTCTCAACATCATATAGTAGCATACGGGTTGGTATATTGTATAGGAGATACAGTTCATCATCAACAATTAGAGGTAGAGAATCAGAGGGTCACTGTACAGGATATTATAGATAGATCATCTAGGGTACCAATACCTACAGATAAGGTGGCGACAGTTGGACAGAGTATCGACCATTTTTTAGTTTGGCCATCCAGACTTCTTCGACTCATTACCATAGAGGTATGAATGTTATATCTTTTATTTTATTTTTTTATTAAAGTTGTTTTATCATTTGAAAACTACTATATTTCTCAATTTTTTTTCACAGGAATACTTCAAAGGTAAAGAAATACTGTATAGACAACAACAAAGACAACAGGCTATGACATCAGATACAGATTCCAGTGGTCTTGACAGATTGTCAAGATATTCACATTTGTTGTTGGGTTTTTATGAGTTTACAATGGAATCTCATGTTTGTGGACGTGAAATAAGTGTGTGGATTACAAAATCTGATATCATGGAGCTTGTTACTGGAGATAATTTGGGCATCAACGTGGTGCAAATTTTTTCCATTTAAGTCTTAACACCTTTTCCCTGCGTTATATTTATTAAAAATGTATACTATGTATGTTTTGTATTAGGTATCTTTATAAAATTTGTGAGAGGAATGAACTGACATAAGTATATGGATTCATGGACCCGCAATTGATTTCCCCTGAAGCATGTGCATTGACTGAGGAACAAAGAATGGTTTATATTGCTGAAAGATTTGAAAATAATATAATCAGACAATGTTGGATGATGCCTTTTTGTGAGAGGTATGAAACACATTTCTCTCAAAGAGTTAATTATCTTTTAACATAAAAAACCACTAACATTAAATTTCCTTTTATCAGTGATCATTGGATGTTAGGGATTTTTTTCCCAAGGGAGAAAGATCCTTTTATCAGTGATCATGGGTCTACTTTAGAAAAAACACAAAGAAAAGAAATGCAAAGATCAAATATGTAAATGAAAAGGTAAATTTTCATTTATAATTTGTACTTTTTGATTTATTACATAAAAATAATATATTGAATTTACACTCATTCAAAATAGAATTGTCATGAACAACAAGGCCTCATCGAATATGGATATTATATGTTAAGATTTATGTATGAAATAATAACAACTGGGACAGTTGTGAATTTTGACCTGGTACGATTTCCTCTTAAACTTTTCCATAATATTTCAATTTGATTTATTCATTATACACGTTAACTATCTTCTTTTTCATTTGTAGCTTTTTGATGACCCTCAACCCTATACTACTGAAGACATCAAACACGTATAAGTGGAGTGGTCAAATTATTTTACAGGTTTGATTGAATTTTAGTTGTTTGTAATGTAAAATGTAATTTTGAATATTGTTGTTTTAATTGTGTATTTGGTAGTTGTTTAGGTTGGATTTAGTTTTTTTGAAGTTGACAGTGTAAGTTTTGAATGTTATATAAGTGAATGTTTAATTTTGCTCTACTTCTTGTTTTGGTCTACTTTTGATGGTTTTTCTGGTATGGATTTGGGTCTGTGGGGGAGGGGTTCCAAGGGTGTGGGGGTGTGTTCAGTGGGGTTGGGGGTGTCCAGCGGTCTGGGAGGGCTGTCCAGTGGGGTGGGGGGACAGTCCTGGGGGGTGGAAGGGATGTCCAGGGGTGTGGGAAGCCGGTCCAGGGGTGTGGAAGTGCTGTCCAGGGGTGGGGGGTTGTCCAGGGGTGTTTGGGGCTGTCCAGGGGTGTGGTGGGGGCTGTCAAGTGGGGTGAGGGGGTGAGGAGGTGATGTTCAGGCGGGTGGGGGGTTGTCGAGGGGTGTTTGGGGGTGTCCAGGGGTCGGGGGCAGTCCAGGAGTGTGGTGGGGGCTCCAATGGGGTGGGGGAGAGTTGTCCAAGGGGTATACATGAGGGTGGGAGCTCTAATGGGGTGGGGGAGGGTTGTCCATGGGGTATACATGAGGGTGAGGGCTCCAACGGGGTGGAGGAGGGCTGTCCATGGGGTATAAATGAGGGTGGATGCTATCTATGGGGTAAGTTTTATATGTTATCTATGTACATGCTTAATTTTGATGTACTTCTGTTTTTGTGGTACGATTTCTTGATTTGTTTTCTGGTTTATTCTGGTGGAGAGAAGATGACTGCATTCTGTTTAAAAAAAATTGGGTTTATCACGTCGGTTATTTAATAACCGACGTGATAAAATGCCTGGAAAATAGTTTATCACGTCGGTTATTTAATAATTGACGTGATAAAAGGCCTGCAGAATGGTTTATCACGTCAGTTATTTAATAACCAACGTGATAAAAGGCCTGGAGAATGGTTTATCACGTCGATTATTTAATAACCGACGTGATAAAGGGCCTGGAGAATGGTTTATCACGTCGGTTATTAAATAACCGATGTGATAAACGGCCTGGACAATGGTTTATCACGTCGATTATTGAATAACCGACGTGATAAACGGCCTGGAAAATGGTTTATCACGTCGGTTATTGAATAAATGACGTGATAAACTACCTCCCTCCAGTTTATCATGGCGGTTATATAATAACCAACGTGATAAACCCCCCTCCCCCAGTTTTTCACGTCAGTTTTATATGAACCGACCTGATAAACCACGCTCACCCCAGTTTATCACGTCGGTTATTATAGAACCGACATGATAAACCCCCCTCACCCCAGTTTATCACGTCGGTTCTATATGAACCAACGTGATAAACCCCCTCTCCCCTGTTTATCACATCGGTTGTTTAAGAACCGACGTGATAAACCATTGTCCAGGACGTTTATCACGTCGGTTCTTCAATAACCGACATGATAAACCATTCTCCAGGCCCTTTATCACGTCGGTTCTAAAATAACCAACGTGATAAACATCGCAATTTTATGTTTTTGACGTCGGTTTTTAAATAACCAACGTCAAAAACCTTATTTATAACGTCTCACATATTAACATCGGCTAGAAACCGACGTAAAAATTTAAAAATAACCGACGTAAAAAACGTTTTTTTTCACTAGTGTGTCATGTATAGACGATCAAACTTTTTGCAGAGTCCTTAATGGATCAATACTAGATGATTATTAGTGATACTGGACAGGCTGAGGTGTGTTCCTTTAGTATCTTGATAGCAATCCCTATATTTCTTCTCATATTGGACTTGTTTTCCGACTCTTTGTAGTGGTCTTGTATTTGGACATGTTTACTTTGCTTTACTTCCTATCATACTCTGGTTGTGGTATTTAGATGTATGCATGCATGGTAGTTCAATTGTTTTTACATTTCAACATTATATGCACTTTGAGATGTGTTCATGTGTATAGGTACTTAGGATAAGCCCTCCCATGTTAGTGATATGTCTACTCTATGGTATTTTATATCCCATATCCTATTGGAGGTAGGATTAGGGAGTCGTGGTATGGGCCCCATTAGGATGGTTCATGACAATCCTTGTCTACTAAGGAAATGATTTTTTTATGCTTATGTGTATAAATCATTTTTTTCTTATACTAATGTTATGCTCTCATGGATCGTGTTCTTTGGTTTACTTATAATTCATGTCTTATGAACTACCAATATTTATGCTATGACTCAAGATTATGATATCTGGTATGTAGGGTATGGTTATCAAATGTTATGATCATGTTACCATACCCTTATGTTCATGTTATGCTTACATATCACCCTTATTTACCCTTATTGAGCATCTGAGATCACCCTTTATTATGTTTCCTTTCACCAAGTTATGAAGAAAGGTTTTATGTAGGGTATACCTATGAAGAGTAATTAATGGGAAGATCTTTATGGGATAAATTGAATATCTTTCACCAGATTAGAATATTGTGTTCCAAGTTTCCAAATGTACTAAGATATTATGGTACTCATACATGTTTTTGTTTAATGTAATTAATATTAATAAAAAATTATGTAATATCCATGTATAATAATCTTAGGTCTCTATAAATACCACTAATCCAATAAGAAGTAACACAACCACACAAGATATACATACTTAGCTGAAAAGTAAAACATGAATGAGAATACATTCTAACCATCCAATTACATACCAAACAAAAAGGTACATGGATAAGAATAAAAGTCCCAAAAATCCAAGGATAACCTCTATCATATCTACTAAACAAAATGTAGGTCACTATGCCATGCCATCCACCACTCAAGGTATCATCTATAACAAACCCCATCATATGTGCTCATACCTCTGGCTTCACCAGCTCTAATAGCTTTTCCAGCTCCATGCCCTCGAAATACATCACTGACCTATACATTATTTTCATATACATAGAAATTGTGGGGAACTCATGTAGGGGTGGGTATAAAAATACTCAGTATGACACCTTGAAAACAAAAAGGGAAATAGGGTTATAAGTCAACACATAAATAGGGTCAAATCATATAATATCCCAACAAAACCCAAGGAAAATCCAATTTATATAGAAGGCTTCACTCAACTCCCATACATGATTTCAACCATGTTCAGTAGGGGGAATAGGGATAACCTAATAGATCACTCATCTACACCATAAGTATGATAACATATATCTTTAATACACCTTAAGTCATGATTTATTACATAAATGTACACTTAATACAATCCTAAACTATCTAGAGGCCTATTGTATTTGGGTAATTAGATACACAACACAATAACTTGAAACATGGATAAAATATCATTATTTAAAAACTCTAAAACATGCCCTTATATTCCATTAATCTTCTAATATTGCATGGATGCAAGAGAAATGGGTGAGATATAAATCTCAGTAAGGAAATAATCAAATCATAACATGATTAAAGTAATACATGTTAGTAAATAATCATATAAATGTGACATAAAAAAAAGGAGAATAATATACATGAACATCAAAGCATGATATAAGGTGATAACATCAAGGAAACATAGGAATGAGGCAACAATATAAAACATGACATCATAAGCATAAGTCAAGGATAATCGCCAAGAAAACATAACATAGTGTTATTAGAATAACCTCCCATGAACCCAACATAGTATATCATGAGATTAAAACATTACCCAATGTATTATAGGGTTATATAATCTTTAGCATGCCCATCACATTCATATCATGTACATGCATAAGTATTCCACATAGATCATACAAAATAAGAATGTCTTTTTTATAAATTTTAATTCCATGATTAATGATTGTGAGTTAAATAAATTTAAATACTAAATCAAATAATTATGGGTAAATATTGTTGAATACCCTTGAGTAAAAATGGCACCGGGTTTTCAGTATACAAATTTTTGGCATGGAAAATCACAGGATAATTTCGACAGCATAACGGGTGTACATAAAGATTCATAGAAGGGTTTAATGAGAGTAAAATGTGGCCCATAATTATTTTTAAATCATAAATATAGTAATAGGGATGCATAAAAAACATTCCAACATGAACAATTAGAAATCAAATGGAATAATACAATGGAAGTGCTTGAATATGTGGAGAAGGAGAGAATCCTCTTAACTTGGTAAGATGATTCTAAAATCTTGGGAGGCTCTTATTAAGAGATGTGGAACACCTTGGGGTATTTATAGAGGTATATGGAGATTAAATTCATTATCAATGGGTTTTTAGTGAATAAGAGTTTGAGAATGGGTGAGTATTTATAGAAAAAGTGAGGGGAATTCTTTATTAATTTCTAAACTAAGGTTTTGGACTCTATATGGTAAAATAATAAAAACCACAAACCTTATGATGGTTTTTCCATGTTTTATTCCAAATATTATTAGTTTTCAATATTTTATAAGGAAAATAACTGAAAATATTAAAATAATACTATTGGTGGTGTAGAAGTGAGTCATGTTCATAATGAATTGATTTTAAAACATTAAAATATAATATAGGTTTTGGAGGATTCATTAAGGGTTTATAAAATAAATAAAATAAATTCAAAAACAAATTTTTTAGGGGGATATATATATTTGGTCCTGGATTCATTTTATGGAATTCATTACATAATTTTTAGGTCATTATGATGTCATAATACAAACCATATATTTATACTGTATTTATTTTTTACCCAATAATTTGACTATCTCAAAAAAATGGGGAAAATTAACCATTGGATAATTTAAACATTATGATTTAAAAACATTATATTTATTTTATAAAAATAATTCTCTAAATATAACAATTTACACTTTTAAATACAAGTCCTTATTTGCTAGAAAATACTTGTTTTTATGACAATAATAATTTTATGACTCTTATAAATATTACATTGGAATTCATTAAATTATATTATAATTTTTATGTAAATAAATTTTATTTAATTATATTATTGTATGAAATTAATATTTATTTCAAAATTCTTTAATTTATAAAAAATATCATTAAAACTATATATTTTCCAAAAATACAATTTTGGTTTCTTCGTATCAAAATCTAATTTACATCAACTCATATATAACTATATATATAAAGTAATAATAAAAAGGTATAAAAATAATCATATTTTATTACAAATTAAAAAAAATCATATTACTGGTGTCTAGATACATAACCCATTATTACACTAGCATACACCTTAAGGGTAAATTGTGCGATGTTAGCACTTTTTTAGGGTGGTTTGGTAAACATAGTTTGGGATGTGATCTTAATAAGCTTGAACTTCTCCCATAAATGGTTTCGTTTCTATTTTATTTGTTTAATTTTTTCTTGGACTTGGTCAATGGAAAATCCTAGTGACACCATCTCCCTTGGAAGCTCTAATAATTGGGCTTCATAGGATATGATCCTACTAGTTGAGGCCATCGCTTCTTCCGTCTGTTTTATTTAGACTTTATCATAACCCTTAATATATATTAGTCTTAATGGTCACTGTAAAATGTATATATTATCATTGGTTAAGATTCTTAATGGTCTTTTAAATCTAACCTTCTATATTTTATAACAGTCCAAAATAAATGAAATAGTACATGTTTTTTATATAACTTCATTACTTAATAAGGAATTTATTCATTAAAAATGGAATTTCATTTATAAAAGTTTGGGTTGTTATATTCTTATGACCTTCATAAATTTCACCATCAAAATTTCATTCCATATACTGAAATAAATGAGGGTACTTATGTTCATATCCTCTTCTAGTTCTCATCTTTCTTCCTCGAAAATGTGGTTCTTCCATAACAGTTTTACCAGGTGAGTTGTTTTATTTCATAGAAAATTTTATATATAGTATAAGATATTCACCATTTCTCCTCATATGAAAGATAATTCTCTAAGGGTACCACCTCTAGATTCAGTATATGTGAGGGGTCTGATGTGTACTTCCTCAAGAGGGATACTAGGAACGCATTTTTATATTGGATAAGTTAGGGTGTAGTTCTAGTTTATATTCCATAGATTTGATGTAATAAATGATCTCAAATGGGATGATGTATCTTTTATTAAGCTTTACCTTCTTCCCAAACCTTGTGACTTTTTTCCATAGTGATATAAAAGGAATACTTTATCTCTGACCTTAAACTCTAGGTCATGTCAATGACTGTATACATATCTTTTCTATATACTTTTCATAGATTTCATATGATGTTTAATGGTTTGAACCTTATCTACCATCTCTTGGTTAATATCAGGTCCCATAATCTTCCAATCTCAAACTTCATTTAAACATATTGGTGTCTAACATTTATTCCCATACCAAGCCTCATAAGGTGTCATTTGAATTCTATAATGGAAACTATTTTTTTTGGTAACTACACTGGGTGAAGGTGTTAATCCCAACATCCTTGGAAATACATTTAACATGATCTCAATGTATCCTCTAGAGTTTGAATAGTTCTTTTAAACTAATGATCTATTTGAAGATGATAAGAAGTACTGAAACTCATCTATATATCCAGTGATTTATGAAGGATTCTCCATAAACTCAAGGTAAACCTTAGATCTTGATCAGATGTAATGGAGAGTGGTAATTCATGAAGCCTCATCACTCCACTTATGTATATCTTAGTGAGTTTTTCAATAGATAAATCTTCCATGATATCAATGAAATGCACCGAATTTTTAAATTGATCAACTACCACCAAGATGGCATTATTACCTTTAGATCTCCTAGGGAGTCTTATAAAAAAATACATGGTTATATTTTCCCATTTACATATTGGTATGGGAAACGGTTTTATCATACCCTAGGACGTCATTACCACAAAACAGGGCAAGGGAAGCGCTGCCCTTTATTAGCGCTAAATAGAAAGCACTGATAAAGGGGTATGCCCTTATCAGCGCTATCTAAAAGCGCTGATAAATGAATGTTTTATCAGCACTTTTATTTTAGCGCTGATAAAACATACCTTTATCAGTGCTTTTAACGAGCGTTGATAAAGGTTCCTTTGGTTTTTATTTAATAACCCTAACAGGCCATCCTCGCTTGCACGCGGTCAATCTCTCACGGAAGCTGAACCAGGCCCCTCGCCGTCGCGCCCTCATCCTCCTCATCCTCCTTTTTCCTCCTCCTCGTCCTCCTTCTTCCTCCTCCTCGTCCTCTTCCTTCTCCGCCGATGTCGCCGCCTCCGCCCCCACCCCCGCTACTACGACCGCCGCTGCCTTTGCCACCTCCACCCCCGCTGTCGTGACCGTCGCCGACTCTGCCACCGCTGCCGCCTCCACCTCTATCGCTGCCACCTTGTCGTTGTCGCCACCTCCGCCGCCACTACCATTATTGATATTCAATTTCAGTTAAATTTTTTTTTGACCGCTTGAATTGAACGTGTGAAATCCTGATTTAAGATGTTATTGCAAGAGTCAATGGATTATTGATATTATTGAGTTCTTTATTTAATCCTTGCACCTCAATAAACACCTATTGAATCTTGTTTCATGGGTTAGATGTTCTTGAACTCTTTTATGGACACCCCTTGAGTGTGCCAAGTAAAATTATCCCTTTAATGTCAAATTATTAACTGCCCTGAACACCTATTTAGCTTATGTCAAAGATTTTAAATGAGGTTTCCCTTGATACAAGGGTATATAAATGGAATTGAAGACACATTATAGGTGTTTGGCCTAGATTCTTAATGGAATTTACCATGTAGGAAATTTCCATGTTGATTATGGCCCATTTTGAAGACCCTTTGAGCCTTATTAGTGAATTTTCCATTCTTGGTAAAATTGAATGTGTAATAATAATGAGGAGTGAATTTTACATGATGGATTTATTTTAATTTAATGAATTAATTAAATGAATTGAAATGATCTATAATGGGTTGAAAGGGAACACCATCTACTGCATGTTTTATAGAATGATAATTGTGTATTTCATTTTGTTGAATGAAATTGTACATGGATAATGGGACATATGAGATGTTTTTCTTCATGTTTTGTAATATAAATATTAATTTGAATAATGCCTTACTTATACAAATGGTCCTAATTAAATTGATGGATGGGAGGTAATTCCCCATTATAGTTAAAATTAAAATACACCTTTATAGAGGATAACATAAGATGGTAAGGTAATTGTTGAGAATATAGGAAAATCACACTCCCTTACATCGGGTGTTGAGTATAACATATCGCACCACAAATACTAATAGGATGTTGGGGTTTTTTCACCACACCAATTTCTTAGAGTTATTACATGATGGATTACTCCCCATCCTGAGTTCCATCTAGTTCACAGTGTTCTATGCTTGATCACTATTATGGTTGGATTTCTTTTCTCGAGGTATGTGATCCATCTGATTTCTATTTGGATTTGCTTACACCTATGGTTTGAATAAAAATTAGTGATCAGATAGTGATTTGTATCAATAAATTTAAATTTATTTTCATGCATTGTCTTTTGGGGTTTGCGAGATGTGGTAAATGGTGTACTCGGTTTTAGATTATTTTATTCTCATAGGATTACCCTATTTAATGTTTTATTTTTAGTTGGAAATATCCTCTATTGTGCGCCTCTCCTCTACCACGTACGCACCTCTGTCGTGTGCTTAATGACACCTTCGTGGTGAGTTTTCTCCTGTTACTCGTTGGTTTCCTCTTGTTCGCATGTTATTACTATTTGATATTGATGGTTATAATGTGAAATGTATAGGCTAAACGCCCCACTAAAAATCATGGTCGTTGGTGGTCCTTGTTTGCACACTAAATGAATTGAATGTTGTTGGTTCTTGTTGAACATTGGAATATATAAATTTGTAATATACGTATACTTGACTTATGAATGAACACCCCAAGATGATAAAACTTCTGTGATAACCCCTAAATTAACAAACAAAATTGAATAAGGGATGCTTTATAAAATCTAAAATTTTGATTGTTTGGTTTGTATGGTGTTGCGATTGAGGTGTCATGCTTATAAAAGATTTGTCCGCCTAATGTGGTTTTCTAGGGGCATGCAACAATAGAGCCTTTATAGGGGAATATGAATGGAACCAGAGATTGGGAAGGACTCAAACACTCCTCTAATAATAGGTAGCTAGAATCCCATTGGATGTTTTGGTCAAGAGAGGGGATGTTGTACCACCATGTCAGGATGACAGTATAAGGAAGAGTATATAACATAGGGAGTTTGGCTCCAGCCTAGGGTTTAGGGGCTGGTCATATGCATGTTATGTAGTCTACTATGGATATTGTGGATTTCTGATCATCTACTGTCAATGGTACAATTCCTATATCATCTACCCTTTATTTTATTTTTTATAAAAGAGAATCACATTCCTTTTTTTCACCCTTTTTTTAAATGTTTTAGGCTTGGAGGTGTAAATATTGGATAGTGTTATCACCATCGACACACTATTGGTATTATAGTCCAAGAATATAACATGTTGCAAGGAATGATCACTAGATATTGGTGGTTATCATTTATTTTGTGAACCACCCATGATTTATATGATAATATTTTATTTTAGTTTTTTATGGATTAGTTTGTTTTATAACAATCCAAAATCATTTGTTCCCAGATGAGATTTACCTTTTTATCTCCAAAATAGACAGAGTTATTTTCACTTGGATGAGAGGAATCTTCTATCTGGTCATGTAGAACCAATTCAATCTATATTGTATTTTCTCATGGCTCAAATAGTCAGGCATATTGTAGATGTTGCTAGAATGTTGTAGGATTCTTTTTCCCCAATGGTAGTAAATTTTTAGGATGTTTTCACTGATGAGGTATAAAATTTACTTCTTAATAAAGAGATAAACTTTATAATCTAGTTAGTTTTGGGAGAAAATTCAGTTTTTATCACAATTTCTAAAATAACACCAAAAGAGCATCAGTTGTTTGAATTACAATTTGATGATATAGAATATAATGATTTCATATGGCATATTACTTTACCATGGAGTTTTATAGTTCTCTAAAATAGACGGTTGATTGGTATTTATTCTTTTTTTGGACTATTGGAGATTGAACCTGATGAGAGTCATGAATATGTATCCTCATCCATGCATTGATAGTCACATTGATCATCTATGAGGTTCTATGATCTTCTCTAAGATATATTTGACATTAGGATACCATTAGATGAGTTGGACATCAATGGACCTACCATGGACTGCTTTTAGGAGTAGTTATGGCCTGTATGAATTTTTAGCGATGATATTTGGTTTAACTAATGCATTGGTTGTATTAATGGACTTTATGAATAAGATATTTCATCCTTTTCTGGATCAATTTTTAGTAGTTTTTTTCAATTAAATATTAGTGTACTCCCAACCCATAGTTGATCTTGACCAACATCTTATCATCACCTTGAGTACATTGAGATAGCATCATATTTATTACTGTTTTCTCCTGTTACTCATTGGTTTCCTCTTGTTCGCATGTTATTACTGTTTGATATTGATGGTTATAATATGAAATGTATGGGCTAAACGCCTCGCTGAAAATCGTGGTCGTTGGTGGTCCTTGTTTGCGCACTAAATGAATTGAATGTTGGTTGGTTCTTGTTGAACCTTGGAATATATAAATTGGTAATATATGTATACTTGACTTATGAATGAACACCCCAGGATGAAATGTGTTTTACTTCACTCACACCATGTATAGATACCATAGAGACTTGATGTGTATAGACTATACACCCTTAGTGGTCATGTAAGGACTATACACCATGTATTCCACAAAAATGTGATGCATAGCTGGTGAGGTGACTCAATATGTATCTAAAGTACATGCCTTTAGCTCAAGTTGTTCTAAATGTCATGTATTTTCAAAGGAATCATTCAGTCTTTGTAAGACTAACTTAGAATAAATTTGATATATGTCAGATTAAATCAGGTATCTTATACATACACGATGTTCACCCTACTGGACACACCATGTATATGGATTTCACATGTGTTTAAAGGCATTTGTACCATGATTTGTTTTTATAAAACCCAAACAATGCTACCTGATTAATTAAAACATAATATTAGGCAAGTTCTCGATATCAAACCCATAAAGATGATGAATATGAATAAAGAATGGATGAATTCCAATCGGTTGTCAAAAGAGTATGAAGATGGCGTGAAAGAGTTTATCGTGTTTTCATAAGATCATGCATGTGACCCTTCTCAAATCCTTTGTCCGTGTTTACGCTGTTTTTATTCAAGACAAATTAGTCCAGAGCAGTTGGAAGAACACCTGATCTGTCACGGAATAGATCGAAGTTATACATGTTGGAATAAACACGGGGAAAAAACCAATGTAGGTAGTGACTCAGAGAACACGACATTTTATAGATCATCTGATACGATTAGAAGTGTGAACAGTGAAGATGATCGTATGGAGGGTGTGATTAAAGATGTGAATGATGATGAAGATCGCATTGAGAAAATGACAAGGACAGTTGAAGATGAATTTCGTGATTGCCCAAAATTGTTTGAGAAGTTAAAGAGTTGTGAAAAAATGCCATTGTATGCTGGTTTCACTAAATATACAGCATTGTCAGCCATATTGAAGCTATATAATTTTAAAGTAGGCAACGGGTGGAGTGACGCCAGTTTTACGGAACTACTTGCTCTCCTGAATGACATGCTCTCAGAAGATAATAAACTCCCAAGACGAACATACGATGCCAAATGAATTCTACGATCGATGGGTATGATCTCTGAAAGAATATATGCTTTCCTGAATGATTGTATATTGTTTCGCAATGACTACAAATCACTTAAAGAATGCCCAAAGTGTGGTGCTTCCCGATACAAGAAAGATGATTCTAGTCCTACGAAAGTTGTATGGTACTTTCCAATCATTCCTAGGTTTAGATGCCTATATAGAAGTGAGGAGACTGCAGGACAATTGACATGGCATGAAGATACAAGAATTAAATATGGGAAACTACATCACCCAGCAGACTCTCCTCAGTGGAAGAGAATTGATCACGAGTATCCTGAATTTGGGAACGAGCCGAGAAACCTTCGTCTGGCGTTATCTACAGATGGGGTGAATCCTTTTGGTTTTCAAAGTAGAAGTCACGGTACATGGCCAGTTATAATGGTAAATTATAACTTACCACCGTGGTTATGCATGAAACGAAAATACATCATGTTATCTATGTTTATATCAGGACCAAAACAACCGGGTAATGATATTGATGTTTATTTGGCCCCATTGATCGAGGATTTGAAAATATTGTGGGATTCAGGTGTTACGATGTATGATGCTTACAAAAATAAACAATTCACTTTGAAATCCATGTTGTACGGGATGATAAATGACTTTCCTGCTTATAAAAATTTGTCAGGATGTAGCATTTAAGGAACTCAAGGGTGTCCCATTTGCGAACAAGGTACACAGTCAATTAGGTTGAAACATTCATCAAAAATCGTGTTTCTAGGACATTGCAGATTTCTTCCCCGACAACATAAGTACCAATCTTGGACGAAATTATTCGATGGAAGTTCAGAGGAACGTATAGCACCATCTCCACTAATAGGTGATCAATTGTTTGAAAAAGTAAAAGATCTGGACACTACTTTTGGTAAACCATTTTCGAAAAACCTTACGAAAATTGGTTGGAAAAAGAGATCAGTTTTTTTTGAATTACCATACTGGAATTGTCTGTATGTCAGACATTTTCTTGATGTTATGCATGTTGAAAAAAATGTATGTGATAGTGTCATCGGTACGTTGCTAAATGCACCTGGTAAAACAAAGGATGGAATTAAGGCTAGATTGGACATGGTTGAGATGGGAATACGAGAAGAGTTGGCACTAGTGAAGGGTGAAAAACGAACATTTCTTCCTCCTGCTGCTTACACTCTTTCTAGGTAGGAGAGATATCAGTTTCGTAACTTCTTAAATGATGTAAAGGTTCCAGAGGGGTATTCATCAAATATCAAGAACATCGTGTCAATGAGCGATTTAAAATTAAAGGTTCTGAAATCACATGACTACCATGTTTTGATGCAAGATCTAATTCCTATGGCTTTATGTTTCATTTTGCACAAGAATTTCTGCCATACATTAACGAAGCTCTATTTCTTCTTCAAATCTATATGCAGCAAAGTTATAGACCCGGTGAAATTGCCAACTATGGAAAGAGAAATTGCCATCATATTATGTGAATTGGAAATTTTCTTCCCACCGATATTTTTCGATATGATGGTTCATTTGATGGTTCATTTGGTGAGAGATATTCGACTGTGTGGTTCTGTACATTATAGATAGATGTACCCCATTGAATGGTATATGAATATTTTGAAAGGGTATGTCAAAAACCGAAGTCAGCCAGAGGGTTGTATTGCGGAGCAATATATTGTTGAGGAAGCTATTGAATTTTATACTGAATACCTGTCTGGTGTGGAAATCGTTGGCCTACCCAAATCTCGTCACACTGAGCGGCTTGAGGGTGAAGAAATTTCTAGAAGAGAGGTTGTCACAATCTATATTATAGATCGGGAGTATTCCCACCTTTATGTTTTGCATAACAGTTTCAACATTGACCCATATGTTCAAACCCACAAAGAAATTATTAGGCATTTGAATCCTTCTAAGGCTGAAAAATGGATTTCAGATACACATAATCGACAGTTTATAGGATGGTTTTGAGACCATATTTTTAAGCAGTTAGATGAAAATCCAGACTCAATTTTAGAATGACTTTGATGGCTGGCCGGAGGAGAAAGTGTGTACGTATTATCTTACAATGCTTATGCAGTTAATGGTTATAAATTCTATACTAATGAACATGATGAAGACAGTATCATGCGGAATAGTGGGGTCACACTTGTGGCTGAGGCGATGAATGTTTCTGGTGCTAAGGAAAAAAATATAATTTATACGAATATGTCATACTTTGGCATCATCAAATGAATATGGGAGTTGGATTATACGAAATTCAAAGTGCCGATTTTTCAATGCAAGTGGGTTGATAACAGGAGTGCTGTTAAAATAAATGAATTAGGATTCGTGAAAGTTGATTTCAGTAAGGAAGGGGAGAAAGATGAACCATTTATAATGGCATCACAGGCAGTACAAGTATTTTATGTTCCAGACCCCGCAAACCGAAATTGGTCAATTGTTCTGTTATCGACCAAAACAACTGAAGGGTCAGATGAAAGTTCAACAGAGTTTGACCCTTTTATAGGGACTTCATAATAATTTCACAGTGGTCTCAATGTAGACGGCATTTTGTATGTCAGAGGAGACCACAATGAAGTAATTTACATAGTCGATAGAGGAGTCAAATCTCTTCAGACTTTAAAGAAGAAAAAAGAGAGTACAATAATCAGGTTATTTGTTTATTGTAACATACATTGTGTTACGTTATGTTATTATCTGTTCGTTGGTGTTTTTATGTAATCTAAATTAAATATTAAACCACTTATGCAGATAATGACTTCTGCACCTGCTGATGCACCCAATACCGAGGCACAAAAGGTCTCTCAACCAGCAGCCGGTGGTCCCACTACAGAGCAACAACAGGTTTCTCAACCAGATGCTGGTGGTCCCAGTGTAGAGCAACAACAAGTTTCTCAACCTGTTGTTGTTGGTCCTAGTGCTGAGGTATAATAGGTTTCTCAACCTATTTCTTCTGGTCCCATTGCCGATGCTAGCACTCCGGGGAAAGATATTGATGCTACTTCTGAGGAAATGGTAGGAAATGAAATCCTGAAAGTGTAAAAAAAACAAGAGCATCATAGTTTGACAGTGTTAGCCAAAATGCTTAATGAAAAAGAAAAAGGCATCAAATTTGAGGTGGGATGGAATAAGTGAGGCCAACATGTTAACCCCAATAGAGCCATCTTTATTAGATACACTGGAATCATCACTCGGCAATGTGTGCCGATTGATGTACAGTTGTGGCACCATGTTGTCACTGGGCTGAAGACACTAATGTGGGAAGAGATCACGGTAACATTATGATATCATTTTTTTAATTTATTAAAATAAAATAATATACCAAAACATTGACTTACTCTTCATCATCCATTGCAGAGTGCATTTATAGTATATGCCTCACACAAGGAATATGTATTAAGAGTTGCAGGAAGGATTCATAGAGGTTTCCGCACAATTTTAACGAAATATCATCTTAAAGATGAAGAAGGGAAAATCAAGCCGCACCTACATTCTCTTTACGCACACTTGATATCCCAAGGAGTGTGGGATGCATTTAGCAACCGTCGTGGGGAGCATACTTTTCAGGTACATTGTGTGGGGTAATACGTTGTTTGACGTTTTCTTGTATTCATCACTCTGATTGATAGTTTTTTATTTATGAAACAGCTACTGAGTTCTGAAAATAAAAAATGCACAACAGAACCAGCGTACCCTTACTGTAAAGCAAGGATGGGGTACGCTGAACTTGAGAAAAATTGGTATATCTTATAAATCTACCCTACTACTAGTATGTGACATAAAACAACACCATAACCATGTTTCTCTGTTTATATGCAGATTGATGAATCGAAATCAAAATCCATATCCATCCCACTCCATGTGCTATGGAAGGAGGCTCGTGTAAATAAATAGGGGATATTGATAGATGAAAACACACAAAAAGTGTGGGAAACATGTGTAAGTATGACATAATATAAATTTTATTTGCTTTAAATCGCTATTACATTACAATAACTACTTATTTTTCTATATTTTCTATCTGAAATAGTCACAAGAATCAACAACAACCACACCAGATGCAGACATACTTTTAGCAGCCTTGAAGCAGCCAAAAAAGTATGGTCGCGTCAGAGGTGCGAGTTTTGGGGTGACACCCCGAACATATTTTCAAAAACAAAAACAAGCGGGGGAGAAAAATGAAAAAATGGAAAAGCTACAAGAACAATTATCTATTTTTCAAGAAGAATTAAAATACCGGAGAGAGATGATAGAAAAATTGATGGGGGAGAGGCGAACATAAGAAACAACTCAACAATAACCCATGCGTGATGATCTCGCCCCACCCCCCACCCCCCCCACCAGCTTTGAGGCGAGCCATTCCCCTAAAAAACCTGACTTAGATGAGGTAATCAATGTTTTAATAATTATTTTTGTGAAATGTGATTTACATAGACACTGATACCTTTCCTGTACTAATATTCCATATGGTGAAAATGACTGTGATTTATATTTATCAACTCCCACATATCGCCTTGTAGCGAGGGCTACGGTGTTCAATACGCAAAACAACATGCTACACAACAAACAGCTTCCAAAAGATCATCTTAGAGTGTCAATTAATGTAGCTAATGAGCTGAGTGACAAGATACCTGTTTCAAATGACAATGACAAAATTCATATGGTTGAACAAGTTGTTGGAACATTCATCGCATGGCCGACAGTTCTTGTAAAAAAACATGTCGATAAAAAGGTATTCATTTCCAATTTATTTTTCAAGCTGGGCCTTTAACATTTAATGAAAAAAGGTCTGAACCAATGAATTTTATTACAGAATGACAAAGACTGTGGGGTGAAATGAAATATCAGCTCAAAACTATCTCAAGGATCAACCAACCGATTGAAACGGTCTACTGAGAGCACCTTCACCCCACCCGTTCTATATCCACAGTTAATATCATTTTAGGCTCATGTGGATACAAAGTTGAAAGACGGCAGTACTCACATAGTTGATTTCAAAAAATATATGTATGGAGGGGAAATATCAAATTTCATTAGTGCTGAAAATGTAAATAAACTCCTCAAGTATGAATGGCTAGGAGCCTTAGTTGTAAATGTATACATGAGGTAAGTTTTCATGATTTGATTTTACAAAAGCTGATATACTCTGATAATTTTGACTAAATACATTTTATATTTGTCTTAGATGTATATATGAAAAACAATTGAAGGGATTTCCCCATGAACAAAAATTTGGACTCGTTAGTCCTCACACCACCTCTTCAAAAGACGAAATAGATTCTGATAAAGAGGTTGCAATAATGTCATCCCTACTCAAATCATTTGAAAACAAAATTACGGATGACATACTCTTTTTAATACAAACGATGTAGGGGTAAAACTCTAAAATTTAATCATATCCGCTATATTTTCATTTATTTCTTTACTTATTCCTTTTTGTATTTTTAGGGAGCATTGGATGCTGATTGCAGTCAATTTGAATATTCCAAAGATTTATTTTCTGGATTCAACGCATGGATATCCAACAAACCGACCACCTATGATGGCATTTGTTAATTTGTAATACACTAGATCCAACATTTTAAAACTAAACATCTAGTTATATAATTTATGTTATCTTTTAATGAGGATTCTGTTATAATAGGGCGGTGCATCAATATCGTCTAATGCATGGAATAAATCCAGGGCATAAGGATGAGCACGCCTACAAGATCTACAACTGGAAAAGTATCTAGGTATATATAATAACATTTCACTATCCAAACACATATCAAAACAAATTACTTATTGTTGTCGATGTTTTTTTAGTGTCCAAAACAAACAAACGGAAAGGACTGTGGTTATTATGTTTGTAAATTTATGAAAGAGATCGTATTTCATCAACAAACTAGCATCCCTGATGAGGTATTTTTGAAAATAATTATGAGTTCATTTAAAATATTTATTAATCCTTTGTGTATTTATATTTTTTCAGTACTACCATGACTGTCGCAAAAACTCATATTCAGAAGATGATATACATGTGTTTAGAAACAAATGGGCAACATACCTGATGGAAGATTGTACAAAAATAGGATGAAGGTGAATTCCTACTACTTATGTTATTTATATATGATCATTGATTATCCTCTAACATTCTTTGGTGAATTGAGAATTCTTTGATGTATTGAAATCTTAATTTATTACTCAATGTTTTCTATCCTCGGATTCATATTATTGATCTTTGAACAAATCAATATTGAAGTAAGGCATGATGGTGTGCAGTGCATATGGTGTGAATGACGAAACCACCGAGGATCAAAAAAATCCATTTTCTGTATCTTGTTTGTTTGAACTTGTATCTGAGCATATGTGTTGTTGTTTTACTTGCACAATTATTTCTAGGTAGATGAATGAGATAATCGGTATCATTGAGGGATTTTTTGGAACCAAAATATGTGTCCCAGGATAATTCAAGTAACGGAAAGGCTGGTTGAGATGAAATCCAAGCTCAAACGACCAGTACATCATCAAAAGAATCAACCCTGTGATGCACCATCATGTAGAATCTGGTCCTCGTGATGTTTTGAGGTGTTTATGGAAGGTATGGGGAGTCTGATGAGCCCCATGGCCACCATAAATAATGTTTACAGACAGCTCCACATGTTTTTTTGTGCCCCGTGGCTCTTTACAAGGATCATGACATTCACATGGTCCATCTTAGCACGTATGTCACATTTATCCCATTGCTACTCTTGGAAGAACCTAAGAATCTGACAATGCATAAGCCCCACAAAACCCATACTCATCCAACCAAGAGTATTCCTAGTGTGAAGGGAAGCTAACCATGGGTAATACCCACAACATACCTCTTTTAAATATATGGGTTTTGATCCTTGTATTCTAAATAGGGTACGTAGGAAGCCTCCATGAGGTTAAATCCCAACCAATGGTAAACCATGGTGACCCCCTCACTGGGGTACACCTTCTCTTATTTTCCCTCTTGTATTTACCTTAGTGGCATCCTAATAAGTCTTAAAAATGAGAAACCTTACCTTTATGGGATGCACCACACTTGGGTTAGACCTCATTGGGCATTTTGATCCATCTATCAGGTAAACATTCCAAGTGCTCCCTCCTAGAGATGTACATACCTGATCCACCTTTATAAGTATTTTGATCCACCCAGGTCTTACATCTCTGTAAGACATTAAATCATGACCCTCTATCCTTGTGGGATGTTAAAATCATGGAATACCACAAGTTAAACATGGGTTTCCATTAATATATTCAATATTAATGTTTAATCAGTCCTTATTAAGGTATTGTGGAGGTGTGGTTTTATGTTTTCCAGCAGATTTCGGAAGATTCCAAGCTTTATGTAGGTTATTCCATGATTTTACATTATATGATGATTTTATTATGCTGTATTTGCTTTCTAAGTGTACTATATGAAATGTTTTTGTGGTTAAAAATGTGTTATCAAAGGAATTTGGGGTGTGTATAGACTTGAAAGTTATTTTTAAAATGAATGCATTTGTATTTCTTGTGGATTTTCATTCTTAAGTCCTTTAAATGTTTTTGAAGAAATTAGAAAGTGGTGTGATGGGTGTTTTCAAATGGATTTAATATGTTTGTGAATTTTAAAGAGGGTTTTCTTATGAGATGTAGAAAGTCTATATATGTGTATTTACATTGAATGAAAGTACATGAGAATGTGTTGATATATATGATGCGTATAATGTAAATTGAGCACAATTTCCATACAAGGTATTTTCTTTATGATGTGCAGGGGAAAGGTTGAGAGGGCAGGGGTGGTTTTCTGGGGGAGGGGGAAGGGGGCAAAGTGGTAAGGGGAAGGGGTAGGGGGTGTGCTGGGTTCTTTTGAAATATGTAGGGGGTGGTAAGGGGGTGTGCAATGGGCAGGGGGGAAGTGCAGTGGGCAGGGGTGTGCTGGGGAATGGGGCAGGGGGTGTTCAGGGGGCAGGGAGTGTGCAGGGGTAGAGGGTGTGCTTGGGGGTGGGCAGTGTATAGGGGGTGTGCTAGGGAAGGGGGCAGGGGTGCTTCTTTTTTATGGAATGGGGGGACATATAGCCATGGTATTAAACCATGGCTATATATCCAAGGTTTAATGTCGTTGAAAAAGGCCCATCATTGGTATCCAATAGCATCATGATGCTGTGGAATGGAGACCAAAATCCCTAATAGTTGGAACCAAAGTTAGGGGAAGAAGGAGAATAATATAGAGGAGGATAATAGGGTTGAAGATATTTAACCACTCTTTTAATGTAACTGATAATATTTGATTTATCTCAAAATTAAGGGAGATATCCCATTGGGGAAGGGAGAAAGAGGAGAGTGCGTGTAAAGGATTTTGTTGAGTGGAATGAGGGATATACGAGGGTAACCCGCTTTAATGGTTAATAGTGAAAATTTGTTAATTACACTCATTAATTAGGTGAATTATTAGGCCTAAGGGTAAAATAAATCATTTTCCAACAACGTGGGAATCAATATACACACACTTCTAATCCGTATAGTTTCATTGAGTGGCTTACAATCCATTATTCAACCATAGAGAGATACTTCCCCAAAAACTCATACCTTACACAAGTTCATCACATTATTTGAAAAACTATTAACCATCAATGTGAGACCATCATAACCTTATAACCAAACTGTAGGTTTATCTATTCCCCCTCAAATCATTAAATATCCCATGTTCTACTAAACATTGGTCCATTTGATTATTATAGATGATTAGCCCTAACCATGCTCCAATTTCGTTAATTGGTTATTTTATGTTTTGTACCTCACTAGTATAATTCCATTTAGCAACCCCATTCTTTATTTCATTATTGTATTATTAACATAATATTTTTTTATTATGTAGGTGAAATCTTTTTCCTGCTTTGTTCAGAAACCGCCGCCATGGACAACAATTTTTTAGAGCGGATGGATGCAAAAAGGATGGAACATCATTGTTTTTTAACTGTTTGTTGGATAAATGTAATTGTAACCAAATTAAACATTGTTTAAAATGTATATAGAAGTGTGTTGTTTTGTATTCATGATTTCAAGTAAATGTATGCATCATTTTTGTTCTTCTGTGCTTTGTGTGTGGGTGTTGTTTGTGTTGTGTGTAGGTGTTGTTTGTGCTCTGTGCAGGTGTTGTAATGTGTACAGGTGCTGGGTAGGTTCTGTGCAGGTTCTAGTTTTGCACAGGATCTTTGGCCTTTATCAGCGCTATTTTGAGTGATAATAAAGGTAGTTTTTATCAGCGCTCAAAATAGTGTTGATAAATACTACCTTTATCAGTGCTTGCTTAGCGCTGATAAAGGGGCACTTTTATCTCTGCTTTTTTTAGTGCTGACAAAAGCCCCCCTTTATCAGTGCTATTTTTAGCACTGATAAAGGGGACCCCCCCCCCCCTTATCTTTTTCGAGATTAACAGCGCTTTTTAGCGCTATTAAAGGCCATTTTTAGCGCTATTATAAGCCATATTTTTAGTAGTGGACTTATTTCATTCATCCTTGATTTGTTGGCATACCAAACATTGAGATGCTAATTCTGCAACCTCCCTCTTCATGTTATCCCACCATAAGTTTTTCTTCAGATATCTATACATATTAGTGCTTCCTCGATGAATAGATAAGGATGGTCTATTACCATTATCTAGAAGTTACCTTTTCAATTATTATTTTTATGGGACATATATTTGAGTTCCAAACCTTATAAATCCAACTTTAGAAAATTTGAACTCTAGAATATTCACTGCCTTTCTCTATTTCTCCTCATATTCTTGTTGGGCCTCCTTGATCCCCTCAAGAATGGATGTTTGAGTAGTTATTGAGAAAGTTAGGATGAATATACTTTAATTATTCCCATTTCTATCTTTTGATTGACTGAAAATTATCTTTTTATTTGATTTTCAAAGTGGCGGGATACAACTGCGGTGTGCCAAATTCAAATTACAAGATTCAAAAATCCAATACAAAATTAGGAGTACGCTCACATCAGTTGAAGTCACAAAAAAGTTGTCCGCCATCATCTAACACATCAGTCATCTTGCTGTTTATCATCGTTGTTGAACACGACGTTGTCATCCCCGATTAATCACCATTTCATCATCATCACTGATTCATCACCGTAGTAGAATACCAGAGCCAACCGATCGCCGGAAAACATCATCACCGCCAAGAAAAACCATAACCAAACACCACAGAAACAACAAAAAAACCACCAATCCAGAAAATATCTTCATACAGAGACACCATCTTACAAATCAATCTGCTTTTCACCATCAAAAACTTCTCCAAAAACATATGTGAAGCCAAAATAGAACACCACAAACATTAAACAACTCACACCTAGAGCAACGGCCACCTTGAATCCCTTCGAACACTGAACCACAAATCCCAAAACCTCATAGTAACCACTATGCCAGATCCAACTAGAAGAGGCACATAGGAACTTGGGGTCAGAGTAGGTTGATCGGCCAAGGATTTCATCAGCACAGCTGTCATCGGGCCCAAGAAGCTCCATGAAAGAAGTCAGCATCGACAGGAAGGGGAACCAGAGTACCATCACCAAGAATACGCGAGGACCATACCAAAAAGGAAGAAAACCATAATCAATGTGGAAAAGCAGAACACCACAGATGCATAAAACCCTGAACCAAAAATAATGAAGCCCCAATCTAACATGCCACTGACACCATCCCAAGTCATCATCGAAACTATCGCACTAGACCAATATAGGGTCTAGCACGATAGGGAAGACGAAAAGAGTGGTGGAAGAGGGAGATTGAAGCTTCGGTCCCAGAATACCATGAAAGAAGACGCAACAAAAAAACCCTAAAAGGTGAAAGGAATAATAGAGAAAAGTGAGAGAGGCGATCTTGGAAAAGTCAGATAACGCCCCACGTAGAGGAGGAGCCACTGCGGCTATAGAAGGATTTAGGGGAAAACCCCAGTTATCGCCGAGATAACTGAGAGGGCGCTCCCTAGAGAATGTGGAGCCATCCATTTCTATCTTTTTAATGAAAAATAATATTGGATACCTTTTAATTCTCATCATGGATGGGGTTGAATGATCATTTCTACTTAGAGCATCTATCACTGTGTTCTCCTTCCTAGGATTGTAATGGATTTAACAATCATGATCCTTTATCAGATCTAACCACCTTTGTTGGCACATATTGATCTCCTTTTTTGTGAATATATACTTTAGGATTTTATGATTTTTATATATGTCACACTTCTATACATATATATAATGTCACCAAATCTTCAATGCAAAGATCACTACAACCAATTATAGATCATGCATTGGGAAGTTATTCTCATGGATCATTAATTATAAAGAGGCATAGGATATCAATTTTTCATATTGCATGAGTACATAACCCAATACCTTTTTGGGTGCATCGTTATAGATTAAAAATCATTCTCCACTGGTGGGTAATTTGAGCATAGGTGTGGTGATTAGACTTTTATTTAACTCTTTAAATCTCTCCTTACATTCATCGATCCAAAAAGAACTTCACTCAATTACAAGTTATCTTGGTTGGTGGTATTGAAATTCATGAGAAGTTTCCTAAAAATCAATGATAGTACCTAGATAATTCAAGGAAACTACATATATCTATCATAGATATCATTCTAAACCATCCTTTAATTGCCTCAATTTTTTAAAGATCCACACATATCCCTTTATTGGTGATAACATTCCCTATTAATGTTACTTGCTTCATCCAAAACTCTCATTTACTATACTTTGCATATAACTTTACCTTTTTTAATATCTTCAGTATAGTATTAAAATACTCCTCATGTTCCTCCTTTCTTTTAGAGTAGATAAGAATATCATCTATAAAAACTACCACAAAATTATCAAGGTAATCCCTAAATACTTTATTCATTAATTCAATAAAAATAAGTGGTGTGT
The DNA here is from genome assembly GCA_963277665.1 of Viscum album. Taxonomy (NCBI): domain Eukaryota; kingdom Viridiplantae; phylum Streptophyta; class Magnoliopsida; order Santalales; family Viscaceae; genus Viscum; species Viscum album. The sequence goes on along the minus strand of OY728132.1, from coordinate 695,013,896 downwards.
TAGTGATTCTAAATGGCATAAATATAAACTTTTAATTCCCATACCTTATATGAAAATAAATCATATATATATCCTCCTTCTTCACCTTTACTTGATAATATCTCGACCAAATATCAAAGTTAGATAAGTAATGAGCTCCAAATAGATAATCAAAAAAAATTATCAATTAGTGGAAGATGATAATTATTATTTATCATAATCTTGTTAATCTCAAAATAATAAATACATAGGTACAATGACCCATCATTATTCATGATTAAAATGACCAGTGCACCCCATATGGTGAATCACTTGGGCATATAAACCCTTTATCCATATTCTCTTGTATTTTATTCTTCATCTCCTCAAGTTAAATAGTTTCTATTATGTATGGAGTCTTGGATATTAGAAGATATCTAGGTATGAGTTTGATTGAGAACTCAACCTCTCAAATTGTAATAAGACCATGAAATTATTTGTGAAACACATCAGCATATTCCCTTACAATGGACATGTCATCAAGGATAATATTTTCCTTAGTCTCAATCATTTGAGATAGATATGATTACTCATAAGGTAATAATATCCATGCTTGATATGATTATTCCAAAGGTGATTTTTCCTCCTCCTAATAATTGTATAGAATCGTAGGGTGATTCATGGTATATAGGATGATTTTATTCTATCAATAATTTATGTTGGTTCTATATAAGTAAAGTCAATCCATGCCCAGAATTGCATTGAATTCAACTAAAGTATCACTAGGTTTGATAGAAAATTCATCTTTCAAATATGGATGGGGGAGAATTTATTTTATTTGGATGCAATAATTTTCCCATTTTTCATTTTCACTAATAGATTCACTTCCATGTTTTGAGGTGGTGTTTGAGTATTTCTACTAAACTTATGTGATATGAAAGAGTGTGTAGATATAGAATCAAATAGTAAGTTTTCTATTCTTAAATAAATAAATAGCATACCTATCACTATGTATTAGTGAGTATCCATATTAGAAGTTTTTATGGAATGAGCTCACTCTTGTTCTCTAGGCCTTGAAGGTTGTTTTCATTAGTTATCATAAAAAATTATTGTCTTAGTTCATTGATTTTCATAGTGTATTTTTTCCTTATAATTGAAACATTAGATAGCAGGATGAGGGTTGACTGGAGAATTACTTTATTCCATAATATTTGTGGGCTTATCCCATCATCATTATCTATATAGGTTCCCTTCCTTCCCACTCTTAAATAATTTCTTTATCCCCTTTAGTAAATTTTCAAGATGCTTTTTTCCTCACTTTTGACAAGTGGGATGTTGGAATTTTTTCCACCATGATATTTCTCTATCACTCCCCTAGAATTAAACTTCATTCTCCACTTCCTATATTTATACCCATGATACCATTGGTATTCAATGATCTTTATTTAAACTTTAAGGTCATATCATAAAATTTCCTCATAGCTATCAATGTCTCAAATCACCAAATATTTTCATAGACTCAGCTTTATCCCACAAAATAAGTGGTCAACTTTACTTTCAGGGTCAATGATAAAGTTAAAGGCATATCATGCAAGTCTTGTGAAGTTCACGTCATACACCTCAATGGATTCTTCATCCTTTTACATGAGGTCAAGTAAATCTATCCCCATTTTAAGTCAAAGAGTGCAAGGAAAATATTTATTGAAAAACAATTTTGGAATTATTTCTACTCCATCACTCGAATATCCTCCTTGATCTTTTTATTTTTGATCAATATCAACCATTTATCAACTTCTCCCTCTATATGATTAACATACAACATAACCTTATCTTGCTCACAGAATTGAAGTAAAGAGAATATATTTTCAATGGATTTGATTCATTATTCCATGATTAAAGAATCGGAAGATCCACTGAAATTTTGAGGACTTTTTCACATAAAGGTCTCAATTACAACTATATATTTCTTAGGGAGACATTTTTTCCCCATTATTCAAGTTTATATTAAAAACTTTAGTTAATTGAGAAATTATTTCCATAAAGTTCCTGACTTTTGTTTCAATTGGGTTGAAAATCTCATTTGGGAAGTCATCACATTTCCCATACCATTGATTTTTGACTCAATTCCTCCTATTTTCATCCATTGACTAAAATAAAGGGAAAATTAGGGATGAGAATTTTCAAACTATCAATAATATAAAAGGGAAACTATGAACATTTAAGGGATAACTAATAAATAACTTACATTCCTTAACCTATGAATTTATAGGTTCTAATCTAAGTTATTTATCCTAAAATAAAATTTTATGGTCATTTTTGTTCCCTTTATGGTGGTTTATAAGGATATTATGAATTTACCAAAGAATATCCCCTAAAATTTTAGAATCAACTATGCAGCAAGGCCTCTTTGTCATGTGCTATGTGACGATCAAGTTAATACCCAATGGGGATTTTTGTGGTTATTACCCCTAGGTATAACTATGTTAGATCCACACCTACTTTTATTATCCAGATATGGATTTTTTTTCTTAGAAACCACTTAATATTTACTTTACCATAATTTAGGTATGTTTTACTATGTTTACCCTTATCTTGGAGGCTTTCACTAAAGTTTTCTAATCCTAATCCTCAAAAATAAATAAACCTTTATCTGATACCAACTATGACAACCCATATCTTTAATACACTTTAATTCATGTTTTATTATATAAATATACTCTTAAAACAATCCCAAAATATCATGAGGCCCAGTGTCTTGGGGTAATTATATACATATCAAAATAACTTTAAACATGGGTATAACAACATTATTTAAAAACTTTAAAACATGCCATTATATTATATAGATCTTCTAATACTGCATGGGATAACCTAGGGATATACATAAAAAAAGGTGAGCTATAAATCCTATTAAGAGAATAATAAAAGCATAAAATGATTAAAGTAATAAATGTTAGTTAAGAAGAATATCAAGGTGACATAAAATGGGTAATAATCATAAACATAAAAATAAAATCATGATATAAGGTGATAACATCAAGGTAACATGGTAATATGGAAACAACATAAAACATGACATCATAAGAATAATTCAAGTATAACCACTGATAAATCATAATATAGTGTGATTGGGATAGCCTCATGTGCACCCTACATAGTATCTCATGATATAAAAACATTACTCAATGCATTGGAGGGCTATATAATTTCAAGCCTACTCATCATATTAGTATCACATACATGCATAAGTGTTCCACATAGATCATACATTATAAGAACACCTTGTATCAATTTTAATATCATTAGTAAGGAGTGTGGTATACATATATGTAATTCCCCAATAAATGAATTATAGGTACATCTAGGTGAATTCTCTTGAGTGTAAATGAGGATGGGTATTCACTACAAAAATGTTTGGCATGGAAAATCTTAGGATAATTTTGGCAGCATAACTCATATACATAAAGATTTATGGAATGGTTTAATGAGAGTGAAAGTTCATATATAATTACTTATACATAATGATTAAAGTGTTATGGGTGTGTAAATACACATTCCAACATGAATAATTATAAATCAAATGGTATAATATGAAGAAATTTCTTGAATAAAGAGGAGGAGAGAATCCCCTTACATTGAGAGGATGCTTCTAAAAGATTGGGAGGGAATTATTAAGATATTAATAACACCTTGGAAGAAATTTATAGAAATATATGGAGATTAAATTCATTATAAATGGGTTTTTATTGAATAGTACTAGGAGGATGGGTGGGTATTTATAGTAAAAGTGAAGTGGGTTCTTTATTGATTTTTAAACTTAGGTTTTGGACTCTATATAATAAAATAATAAAAACCATAAACCTTCCCATGGTTTTTTGCCATGGTTTATTTCAAATAGTATTGGTTTTAAAAAATTTATAAGGACAAGAACTGAATATATTAAAATAATACCATAGGTGATGTGGAAGTGAGTCATGTTCATAATGAATTGATTTTAAAAACATAAAATATAATATAGGTTTTGGAGGATTCATTAAGGGTTTATAAAATTAATAAAATAACTTAAAAACATATTATTTTAAAATAGAAATACATATTTGGTCATGTATTCCTTTTAAAAATTAACCATTAGATTATTTTTATGTGATAATTTAAAAAATAATATTTATTTTATCTAGATAATACTCTAAATATGATAATTTATTATTTTAAATAAAAATCCTTATTTACTGGAAAATACTTGTTTTATGACAATAATAATTTTTTAACCCTTATAAATATTACATTGGACTTAATTAAATTATATTATCATTTGTATATAAATAAATATTATTTAATGATAATATTATATTAAAGTAAAATTTATTTAAAAATTCTTGAATTTATCAAAAAGAGTGTTAGAACTATATATTTTCCAAAAATACAATTTTAGCTTCTTCGTATCAAAATTAAGTTTTCATCAACTCATATATAATTGTATATATAAAATAATAAATGAAAAAGGACAAAAAATCATTATTTTATTAAAAATAAAACATGCCAATTTATACTACTAGGTTTGAGATATATAACCCCTTATTACATCAAGGTATGCCCTAAGGGTATGGTGTGTGATGGAGGCACTTTCTTGGGGTGCTTTGACAAACATGGTTTGGGTCATGATCTCAATAAGCTTTAATTTATCCCATAAATGGTTTTATTCATGTTTTATCTATTGAATTTTAGCTTGGTCTTGGTTAAGTAAAAATCCCCGTAACACCATCTCCCTCATAAGATCTGATAATTGGGCTTCATAGTGTACGATCCTACTGGTTGAGTTCTTCTGTGTCTGTGTAAATTAGACTTTATAATAACCCTTAATAAATAATATTCTTAATAGTAAATGTACAATAGCTATATTATCAATATTTAATATGATTAATGGTATTTTAAATCTATTTGGATATATTTTATAATGGTCTAAAATAACCAAATATATGTATATATTTTCTATAAGTACATTAATTAATAAGGAATTTATTCATTAAAAAGGGGATTTAATTTATAAAAGTTTGAGTCGTTACATTAAGGACACCTAAATAGGTCCCAAGCCTCAAGGCTAAACACATCCCTACACACCAACCTCATAAGAGTGACCAACTCAATCAGCCTGGGAAAAGGGAAACACCCCACTGCACACCAACATCGCACCCATGGGAATCTAGCAGTATTCCCAACCAATAAAGTTATACTCAACTAGGAACTACATAGCCTTAACCTAAAATGATTCAATTACATAGGGTGAGTGGATGAAACCACCATCACACCATTTTTTCCTAAATGAGGTATCGATTCACAACAAGCTCACAAGATCACCCAACAGAAAATGCCTAGTGCTCACAACACTGCAAAGAGAAGTCCCCATTTCAGATAACCTAAAGTAAAGACACACCTTATAAAACCATCACAATATGAGAACCTTACTCCTAGATGCTTTATAGAATTAAATGGAATCAATAATATAAAGGGTGACCACCACCGAAAATTTATTCTCTCTAGAAAGAAGGATGATATGTAAAGAACTGAAGCACCCTACACTCCACAATTCAATGCACGTATGAACCATCCACATAGGTCAACCATTTCCATCACCATCCATACAATTTGATACTAACATGGGGGACACACACACCACTGGTGTACATAACCTAGTTGAGGGGGTACTAACCCTATACACTTATCTTCTACTTCTGAACAACTACCAACATCAATCCAACACTATAACTAAGTTAGGAATCTCACACCATGCCAAGAGGTGAGATTGGATATGAAAAGGACTGCCATTTTCTATAGAAAAATAGCATGTGCCTCATGAAATGGGGATTTGTGAAACCATATCCTAGCATGGGGGACCCACACACCACCTTATAGGGGGATTCCAACTCCATTAACTGAAAAGAGCTAGCCACTCCTTGATCTAGATCATAGGATCAAGAAAGGTATCCACACCAAAATATCATGTTTCAACCAATACCTAAGCATCAACCCTATAATTCCTATGAAGGGGGTGTCCATAATGCACCATAAACATTGATTCATCTTCCTTGGTCATAACTTGATATGCAACATGAGGGAGAGAGAAGAAATCTACCATCAAACGAAGACTAGACACAAAGGCCATCTCGACTAAGGAGTCCTTTGAATCAAAACTACATGCAACAATACCAACTATAAGGTCCATAGGGAAGAGTATATTCCTCCATGAACCTCATGTTGGACTATGACCCATAAAACCCCTATGTTGTGAAGAGGGTGTTGCTTATGCATGGACAAACACCAGCATCCATGACCCTTCATCCTATGAGGAAACCATAACCACAAAAAACTAAAGGATTGTACCAATCTTTGAAAATACATGAGTCTCCCACTATCAACTCTTTATTACACCACAGTAATTATATAGCTCTCAAACCTACTCTGATTCATTATCTAAATATCATTTTTTCTCCACGGGATTAAGATCTGCGAGCATCACCGAAAATTATCACTAGCGGCCTCTAAAAGAGGGAAGGACCTCACCATTGCATCCTATATATAAAGATACTAGTAATGGACTCCTATTATGTCTAAAACCAACTAATTGGAAAGAGTAAGTGCAAACTCAGTATAAATAGGGAAGTATACTATTTACTTGGGGTACACGGCATGCACAGCCAAACATGCATCCTTGGGTGTGTTCTCTATTCTAACCCAGCATGTACTCTCCCAGTACATGAGGTTCCCATAACCTAAATGTAATATTAGGTAAAAAGGTATTTGGATGTGTACCAAGCCTCATGTTGTGTCATGTTTCCATGTAACACCCCGATATTTTGTGAAATGTTTTTTTCAAATAAATTTAATCTTTTCAATATTTTGTGTTTCATGCAACATCGAGTTTAGCTTTAATTACATGAAATACTAATTTTATCTTTCATTATATGTAACACTTAGTGTATCTTACATTACACACAACACTAAGTTTTAAAAAACCTGACATACTGTTAAAATGTTATTATTTAATATGATAATTATCATCTAGCCATGGAATGGTGGGTATGAATAAGATTAACTAAATTATAAAAAATATATGGTTTGAACATGTATATATAATTAATTAATTGGTGAAAATTTAATTATAAATGAAAATAAAAACAATTTTAAAACAATGGAAATCTTTTTTTTGAAATACTACTATTATGCACACAAACACGCTTTACCTTAATAAATTAAAAAAATCACTTTTGGTGAATGATTTTAATGAAATGTATATATTATATATTCAGTAAAATATTTAACATTCGTATTATTTTTTTATAGATAATAAATATAAATAAATATAATTTTATGTTTAAAAGCTGTATTTTTCTAAAAAACAATTTTACCACGTTTTACACACTAATTTTTTAGAATTAATTTTCGAAACTATTAGAAAATTTATTTGAAAAGAATAAATTAATTTTGGAAATAATAATTTCTAAATTATCTTATGATGAATTTTTTAGAATTTTTTGAGAAGATATTTTTTCGATGAATAGTGAAAAATACTGGTTTTTATTAAGAATTATCCTTTATTTTAAAGCTTTTAAATACTTAAAAAAAATTAATATGGTTTTAAAGGTAAAATTATTTCAATTATATATATATTAATCCAATTTATTTCATTGGAATCAATTTCATATTGAATTTTTATATAAAAGCTTTTCAAACTTTTAAACATTTTCTCATTGGAAAACTACTTTCTCATTGCGTATACAGGATTAATTTTAAATTAAATTTTTCTAATTATGTGAATGTAATTTTGAAAAATGGATTTCATATTTTGAATAAGAATAATTTATATTATATAATAATTTCAAATTAATTTTTTACCAAAATTAATAGTAAAAATAATAAAAATTAACTACTGTGATTGAGGTAAAAATGGGTTTACTGGGGGTTAAACTAAAAAGATGTGATTAAAAATGATGAAAAACTTTTCCAACACCTATTTTATGGCCATATTTCAACATTATCTCATATAGGTACTATAATGTATCATTTTATAGCCTTTTTTCATCTAAAAAACATAGGTACATGGGTACACCTTTTTCTTTTCAAAAATTAAAAGTGTGGCACTTACCTTGCTTATAAAAGGACACCACCTCTCTTCTTCTATTTACACTTCCAAAACCCATTAGTTTAGAAAATACCTACCCAACTAAATTTCTTAATTCCCTCTTCTAATCCTAGAATCCTTATTTTAGTAATAAATCCAACTTAAGAATCCTTTTGGTGAAAACCAAAAGAAGTTGTCTGAAGAAGAGGTAACGTCCCTAACCAGGTGTTTTATTTTATTTCTTCCTCCACATACTTAAATTATTATTAAACTATGATTATATAATAATAAAAGTGTCTTAAATATACTGAGATTTTATTATGTTAATATAATATCCTAAATCATTCTCCTCTTCCATCAAATTGGTTACAAAATCATCATTCATGTGTACGGTGGACTACCACATCACGAACCGATGTTATTCATTTTCCATCACCACCTATCATGCATGGATATAATGATTAAATTATTTTTTATATGTGATATTTATGATATTATTATTTTTTGGAATCATTATATCATATTTTACTTCATACTTCCCATTCTGTGGGAATATGAAAACATCATTCGTGTGTATAGTGAATTATCATCTCGCGAAGCATTGTGATTCATTAGCACTTTACATGGAAGGTAATAAGGATAAGTTTAAGGAAAATATGTGATATATATGATATAAAAAAAAATTTAATGTTAATATATTATTTACCTTTATTTCTTTCATTTCTTTAGAAAATGGAAACATCATTCATGCGTACGTATGGTCTACTGTCTCTATGAACAGTGTATTTAATTTTCTATCTCTAACTTTTATGTATGTATGTATGTATGTATGTATGTACGTACGTACGTACGTACGTATGTATGTATGTATGTATGTATGTATGTATGTAGGTATGTATGTACGTACGTACGTACGTACGTACGTAGGTATGTATGTATGTATGTATGTATGTATGTACATACGTACGTACGTACGTAGGTATGTATGTATGTATGTATGTATGTATGTATGTATGTATGTATGTATGTATGTATGTATGTATGTATGTATGTATGTATGTATGTATGTATGTATGTATGTATGTATGTATGTATGTATGTATGTATGTATGTATGTATGTATGTATGTATGTATGTATGTATGTATGTATGTATGTATGTATGTATGTATGTATGTATGTATGTATGTATGTATGTATGTATGTATGTATGTATGTATGTATGTATGTATGTATGTATGTATGTATGTATGTATGTATGTATGTATGTATGTATGTATGTATGTATGTATGTATGTATGTATGTATGTATGTATGTATGTATGTATGTATGTATGTATGTATGTATGTATGTATGTATGTATGTATGTATGTATGTATGTATGTATGTATGTATGTATGTATGTATGTATGTATGTATGTATGTATGTATGTATGTATGTATGTATGTATGTATGTATGTATGTATGTATGTATGTATGTATGTATGTATGTATGTATGTATGTATGTATGTATGTATGTATGTATGTATGTATGTATGTATGTATGTGTATATCTATGTATGTATTTATGGTTATTTAATAGATTTATAATAAACAAATATTTATTATACAGTAGGTTCGAATGTGAATGAAGGAAGTCAATACTTAAGGTAATGGATTTCCGTCTCACTTTTATTTTTCAGTGAGACATGTCATATTCACCACATGTTTATTTTATGTGGTGAATATATTGACCATGAATGTATATTATGATTATTATCCTTAAATTTATGGGTATTTACATATCTATTTGAGTATCTCTCTTTCATGGGGTTTATGGGTCAAAAGTTACCAAAGTGATAAGGGATTTTTTATCTCAAATTGCCTTCTTTGGGACATGAGTTATGTTATTCACCTATATTATTATATGAGGTGTATATAATTCCCCTTTGAAATATTATATCATGAATATACTTATTTTAATGATATTATATGTTTCATTTAATGTTATTCTTTTATGGGTATTATGATTCAAAGTTACCAAAGTGGTAAGAGTTTTGTGTTACAATCTCATCGTTTATCATTATTATTTATGATTACGCTTCCAATGATGAAATATTATTATATATATCTCAACAAACTTGTGAATTTTCTTATACTCCAGTTATTTTATTAGAATGAATTTTTTCCCTTCATTTTTCTCTCTTTATGTAATCAAGAGTTCAAAAGAATTTTTTTAAGAAAAATCATTTGTATTTCTCTCTTTAGGTGAAAACCCTTTTTATTTCAATACCATGTTTTCTAAAAAAATTAATATTATTAAAATTATTTGTTAAATAAATTTTTACCCATGTTTTACTTTTTACAAAATGTTTTGAAAATAATATTCAAGTCATTTTCCAAACAATGCTCATTTGGATTTTACCAAAAATGTAAAAAGAATATTTATTTTAACTTGTACGATATGAATGGAATTTCCCAGTATCATAACCATTATTTTCTTTAAAGATTCCTTTATAATTTTTCATGGTTATTTTCTAAGAAAAGTACTTTCAAAATATTTTATGTTTTAAAAAGTTTTTTTCAAAGAGGAAAGGATATTTTTTCAAGAAATGTTTTAAATTGTTTTTAAAGCTTCCTTTATAATATTTTGAGGTTATTTTAAAAGAAAAGTATTTCCAAAATATTTTATGAATTTTTAGTTTTAAAAATTTATTTTCAAATAAAAGTTATTTTCCTCAAGAAATGTTCCAAGTGATCTTTCAAAATCATGTTTCATCTAAGATGACATACTTTGATGTTACTTATGATTTACTGAGGATCTGATACAAGGATACCATTATTATTATTTATCTACATGGTTTATGTTTATTATGACAAGATGTTTGTGAAACCCATTTCTCTTCCACAGGTTATACCATGATAAAATTCTTTTGACACCCACTTCTTTTCTATAGGTTATGCTTAGATGAAATGATGAAATCGTTATGAAACCTGTTTATTTTCCACAGGTTATATTATAAGAAGATGTTTATGAAACCCATTTATTTTCATGGGTTCTGATATGATGAATGTTTTATGATATTATGGAACATATATGTATGATTTTCATCATGTGATAGTGGTTACATTATAACCAAGGATGATGGTTATGTTATAATCAAGGATAGTGGTTATGTTATAGCCAAAATGAGTGGGACCTATATCTACCTCCAATGCATTGAGTAACGATTGATATCTCATGAGTTAAATAGGACTATAATATAGAGTTAACCCAATTTAGTAAGGGACTCTATCAACTATGATAGTATTGGGAGTGAACCTTTACTACTATGATGGTTTGGGGAGTGAACACATCCCACTATGATAGTTTTGGCATTGATCTTTAACTACTAAAGAAATGATTTCCTATACTTATGTGTATTCCACAATTCCATGTTGTTTTCCAATGTTATGATTTCATGGATCATGTTCTTTGATTTCCTTATGATTCATGTCTTATGAACTTCCAGTCTTTATATTATGACATGAGATTTTGATCTCTGATATTCAAGATATGGTTTTCATATGTTATGTTCATGTTATCATACCCTTATTCTCATGTTATATTTACATATTTCCCATGTTTACCCTTACTGAGAATCTAAGCTCACCCTTTTTTATATTTTTATTCCCAGTTTGTTAATAAATGTTTTAAGTGGTGTATGTTTATGAAGAGTACAAGAAGGGGAAGATCTTTATGGGAGATGTTGAATATATTTCACTAAATAAGAAGATTATATACCTAGTCTCCAAAGTCACTGGACCTAAATTATTTTGGCATGGATCATTATGCTATGTAATGAATATTCATATAATAAGATATAATATTTATGTATGATAAGTTTGGGTCTTTACATTCTAGATATGGCATGTACTTATATACACCCATGTGTTTCACAGGCGTGTATGGTCATGTACATGGACAAACCTCATGTCATGTTCCATAGGGTCCTACCTAGCATATACATCTGACCTCTATGTTGTGAAGACCCCATCCCTATTGAGATAGAAAAATGCACTACATAGTGTGTGTTCTTGAGACCACACACTATATAGTCAGAAATTCCAAAAAAAATCCACCTACGATCAACCTAATTCCTCAAAAACAATCGAGAACTGATCTGAAACAAAAAATAAAGATAAACAGAAAGAATATAACCCAATGCACAAATAAAGATTAATTTATGAAAACAAATGAGGTAGAATTGAAATCAATGAGCCATACCTTATAGTGGATCTTCGGATCTACATTATCACACATTTCTAATATGTGTTCCATGATCTTTGTATCTTGATCCATGCTCTAATCATCCTCAGATGAATATCTCATCCTAGATCACCTTATCTCAGATCCACATCATCAATTGGGAAGGGGGAGAGTGGACTCATATGTGAATAGGGTGAGAGGGAAGAGAAATAAGTTTAATAAAAAACCATAATTAATTAAGAAGGAAAACCCATTAAATGGTCCTGACCTAAGCCTGAAACCCAAATAAAGATTATACCTCACCGAGGTAAAAGCCCTCATTCCAAACTCAGTCGTAGAGTCAAAATTTCCATCTGAATATTCATTTGTGAGATGTCAATATTCAAACCTGTGAAAATAATTAATATTTATTTAATAAATATTAAATGTTTCAAATAAATCACTTGATATGAAATCTCACCAAATTCCTAACCTAGGGGAAACATAGTATTCTAGAATCAATTGAACTATCAAAAAATTGAGGTTATCCTCCAAGGGAAAATGGTTTTTTTACCCTTCATAAGAGACCATGGCTCCAAAACTTCAAAACAATCTAAGTCCATCACATGGGAAAACCCAAATCATTACATTGATGGCTATGAAGAAATCATTTGATGTGCTATCAAAGTATAAATGAATAGTAAACACTCTCATTATTATCATGGTTTTGGGGAAAAGAAGAGAAAAATATATGTTCATGAAGATTCAAATAATAAAATCCATAGAATAAAGAAAATTATTGTTCCTTTATTCCAAAAATATCATAATAAGCATTGGGGAAATTTTCTCTAATGGGATAAGTAAATGATTCGAGTGTGGAAGATAAGGACATCAAGCACATGAATTCTAAAGTGATTTGAAGGGATCAGTTAATGAAATTAATAGAGACAAAGATCAACCGAATGTGAAACCCACACTCCAATGGTATAATTTCAAGGAGTATGTACATTATTATAACATTTTCACATGTCCAAGGGTTAATTATGAAAATGGGTGTTAAAAACCTCCTAATATAAAGGAAGGGATATTCAATCACAACTATTAAAGTGGTTCATGAGAATGATGTGGTGAATGGTACACTTATCATCTACTCTAGAACTACAGATGTCTTATTTGATTCAGGTTCTACCCACTCTTTTATATCTGATAAATTTTCTAAGAGTATCAAAACACTACTTCAATGGTTAGATATTGATTTATCAATGAAAACACTTAATGGTGTGATGATTTCATCTCAAGTCTATAGCTCCTCTATAAAAATATTTTATGGGAATGTGATTCCTATAAATATTGTTATTTCCTCTATAATTGGATTTTTTTATTTTGGGTATAGATTCACTCTCTCTATATAGATCCCATATCAATTGTTGAGGAAGGGAAGTCACGTTTGATATTCTGAATCAATCTATAATCATTTATTAATGAAAGGATGAACATGAAATGCTAATATAAATTAATTCCATTATATGGTTCTTACTATATATTCATGATGGGTATTTATCTCAAATGATTGGGGAGAAACTTAGCATTGAATATGTGCCTATTGTTTGAGAATATGCTAATGTATTTCTAAAAGAGTTATTTGATCTTACCTCGAATATTGAAGTTGAGTTTTCAATAGATCTCATACCTTGTGTTACATTTATTTTAAAGAATCCTTAGATAATAGCCCTAGTTTAGTTACATGAATTGAAGAATAAAATCCAAGAGAATCTAGAAAATGGATTCATATGCCCTAGTGCATCACCATGGGGTGCACTTTTTCTTTTTGTTAAGAAGAAAGATGGTCAATGCATCTTTACATTGATTATAAGTAACTTAATAAGATCAATATCAAGAAAAAGTATCCTATAATCTATATTGATGACTTCTTTTATCTACTAGGTGGATCTCAATACTTTTCAAAGATTTATCTTTGATCCGGATATCACCAGTTAAGGTTCAAAATGGAGGATATACCCAAGACAGTCTTTTGTATAAGGTATGGACATTATGAATTTATAGTGATGTCATTTGGACTTACCAATGCCCATTTTATCTTCATGGGTATAATGAATAAAATATTTAGATATCACCATGATCAATTTATGATAGTATTTATAAATGATTTCTCATATATTCCAAGAGAAATGAAGAGAATGAAGATCATTTGGGGATTGTGTTTAAGACCTTGAGAAAGGAGAAGTTATTTTCCAAATTTATCAAGTGTGAATTCTGGATAAATAAAGTATCATTATTAGGCCATGCAATTAAAAGTGAGGGTATATCGGTAAATCCATCAAAGAAGGAAGTTATTGAGAAATGGCCCATACCAACCACTACGAATGAGATCCATATTTTTCAAGGATTGGTTAGATATTATCGATGATTTGTAAGAAATTTCTCATGGATATCAAATCCATTAACCAAGTTAACATGTACGGTAGTCAAGTTCCTTTAGAAAATTAATGCAAAAAAAATTCAAGGAGGTGAAGAAAAGGTTGGTTAGTGCACCTGTTCTTACACTACCCTATAGTGGATAAGGGTTTTTAGTATACATTGATGCATCAAAGAAGGTGTGAGGGTGTTTTATCATGTAGAATTACATGGTAGTAGTGTATGCCTCATGAAATTTGAAGTTCCATGAGCAAAATTACCCAACTCATGATTTGGAGGTGACAATGGTAATTTTTGTATTGAAAATATAGAGTCATTCTATTTATAGTGAATGGTGTGATATATATATATATATATATATATATATATATATATTGATTATAAAATATTGAAGTATATATTCACATAAAAAGAGTTGAATATGAATCAAAATATATGGTTTGAGTTAATTAAATATTATAATTGTTTAATACATTACCACCCTAGGAAGGATAACAAGGTGGAAGATTCTCTAAGTTAGAAGGACCATGCTATTTTTTCCATCATAAGGATTTAAAGAGATCCATTACTTATGTATTTGCAGAGGATGGACCTAAAACATAGGGGAAGGGATGAAATATTATATTTCCTAGATGATTGTCCAACCTTCAATCCATGTGAAGATTAAAGAGGAATCGAAGGAGGATTTGGAACTAAAAAATGAGGTAAGTAATGTTCAAGATTTCAATTGTGACCATGAGGGGATGATAAGATTCAGGAACTAGATATGTGTCCCTTTGATACTATAATTGAAGAAGGAGATATTAGACGAAGCACATAGCTCGTCATTATTTATCCATCCTGTAAGTACAAAGATGTATAGATATCTTGAAGAGCATTTCTAGTGGGATAACATGAAACAGGACATTGAAAAGTATGTATCTTGATGCCTGGTATGTCATCAAGTTAAGGTTAAACATCATAATTCTAATGGGATGATGCAACCATTGCTCATACCTATATGTAAATGGGAAAAAATCACCAAGGATTTCTTCATAGGAATCTCTAATACATCTAAATGTCATAACGCTATATGGTTTTGTAGTCGTTCATCTTATGAAGTTATCACATTTCATTAATATTAGATAATATTTCTCACTTGATCAACTTGTCAGGATATATATTAAGGAAGTGGTAAGGTTGCATATAGTACTCCTCTCAATCATATTTGATTGAGATCTGAGGTTTACCTTGAATATCTAGAGAAGTATTCAATAATAATTGAATATTGATTTTAACATTAGCATTGCATATCATCCACATATAGATGGTAAATTTGAGGGGAATATTCAAACCCTAAAAGATATTCTGAGAGCTTTCTCTATGGATTTCAAAGATGTTTAGGATCCACACCTTCCTCTAGTTGTTTTTTCTTATGAAAATAAATTTCACTAAAGAATTCAGATAGCTCCTTATGAATCTCTCTATTGAAATAAGTATAGAACTCTAACATTTTAGGATGAAGTTGTAGAATAAAATCTATTGGGACATGAGTCGGTAGAGTAAATGGAAGAGATAGTTAGAACCATTCAGTAGAACATCAAAGAAATTCAGAGTTGACAAAAAATTATACCGACAATTGATGAAGAGATATAGAGTTTGAAGTTGGTGACAAGGTATTCCTATGAATGTCTCATTTAAAGAGAGTTATGAGATTTTTAAATAAGGTGAATTTGATGCTTAGATATATCGATCCCTATGATATTCTTGATCGTATCGAGACAGTAGCTTATCTTTTGGTGCTTCCACTGAACCTCTCTCAAGTTTATGATGTGTTTCATGTATTGATTTTGGGGAAGTGCATACATGATCCATCAAATGTACTAAACTTAGAGGTTGTACATCTAGAGAATGATATTTCATATGAGGAACAACCAATAGAGATTTTATATTAAAGAGATAAAGTGTTGTGGAACAAGACTACTCACCTAGTCAAAGTTTTGTGGAAAATCCATAAATTTGAGGAAGTTATATGGGAACCTAAGGATGTAATGAGATAGAAGTAAACTCATATATTTCCATTAGAATAATGAAATTTTAAGTGTAAAATTCTTTTAATGGGGATAGAATGTAACACCCTAAGATTTTAGAATACATTCTCTTTAATAATTTTGATATGTTTGATAGCTTGTGATGCATGTGACACCGAATTTAAGTGAATAATGATTTATTAAAATATAAAATGAAATTAGTATTATATAGTTAAATGAAATTGATAAAATAAATGACTTTGTAAAAAGGGTCAAATTCACTTAAGGAAATAGCATTAATTCATGAGAAACAGTTTTTAAACTATTTTGTTGAATTATGGTTTTTTGTTAATTTAATACTTTTTAGGAATTATATCAATAAAAATTATTGATAAAATGAAGTTATAATTAATAAAATAAATTAATTATATCCATAAAATGTTTAAGTGTTGAAAAAGAATACTAGTCTAATGATTTTTGGTTAAATGGAAATGTTTTGTTTGAAAACATTGTTTTATTTATATATGTTTTTATTTAAAAGTAAATTTCTCTTATTTTGAGTATTAAACCTATGGAATAGTATTGTTTATACATGTAGAAAAGTTATTTATCATTCATATATTTATTATCTATTTTTTAGAAATGAAGATAAAATCATTTGAAGGTAGAAAATTGATATTTTTCAGAAAACTGTTTTTTTATGTGCATTATGTATTTTATCTTAATAAATTAAATTAATCACTATTGATAAATGATTTTAATGAAATGTGTAGATGATATATTCAATAAAATTAATTAACATTCATCCATTGGTTGTTACTGGGTAAATAATGAGAATAAAATCATTTTTATGCTTAAAGATACGTTTTTTTTCTAAAAATGGATTTTATGTGTTGTGTGTGCGGATATTAGAATTAATTTCTACCACCTTTAGAAATTGAATATGATAAAATAGATTTAATATTTGGAATTGGAATTTCCAAATTTGGTTATAAGTTCAATTTCATTTTTGGTCATAAAAATAAGTCACCATGATAAAAATTAAGTTATCACGATAAATGTTAAAATGGGTTAAAATGGGTTAAACTATAAGATAAGGCTTCAAACATCACAAAAACATTGTCTTTTTCTAATTTATTGAGTGAATTTTGACCTCCCCTCACATTATCTTTGAATTTGGACTTATTTTGTGCCACTTTCACATGAGAGTGGCTTTATATTATTTTAAAGTTAAGGGTATTTACAAGAGTGTCACTCCCCTCATTTATAAAGGGACACCTCCTATCCTCACTTCTTCAAACACTCTAAGCACCTTAGCTCTACCAAAATCAGCCTAAATCACATCCCCACTCTCTTCCCCACATCCTAGAGGTTCTGATCACACCAAATAATCGATCCTAGAATACTTGAGGTGTAAGCCAAAGGAAGATATCTAATGAGGAGGAGGTTAGAGTGTGTACGAAGCAAGTCGGGACTTAAGGTAAGAGTAATGATACAATATCACTTTTTATCGAGATTGTTTATGTTTCAATTTCCATTGCGGAAAATTGTATGTTATTTTTTTCTTAACCTCATCTATTTTCTTCTCCTTTAATTAATTCTGGGGTTTTCAAGTATTTTTTCCATTTTCCCCATCTGTAGTACTCAAAAAGACCAAAAGAATGTTTTTAAGAAAAACTGATCTTATTTCTCCTTTTTGATCGAGAATCTTTCTCCTCTATATCCGTGTTCTTCGAAATTGTTTTATAGATGTTCTTTTCTACTTTTAAATGATTGTAAAAGGTGTTTTCCTACTATTTTTTACCTTCTTTGCAAACGTTTTAAAGAAATTTTCTTATCAATTTCTAAATGGACCATTTTTTTATTTTTTTACAGAAGTGTGAAAAAAAATGGTCTTAAATGTTTACGGCATGAACAGATTTTCCCATCGCTGTGTCCTTTCTTCATCATGGAGCTTCCTTTATAAGTTTTTATGGTTTTACAAAGAAATTATTATTCCTATTTTCTGTGAATTTTTAGTTTTTAAAAGTTACAAAAAGAAAAGGATATTTCTTCTTGTTTTTTAAAGCATCTTTCTAATGCTTTTATAAAAGTGTTTTCCATCGATGTCAACACCCTTAAAGGATTGTTATGGTTCATTGGAGATATGATCTTATGATATCATTCACTTCTCACGGGTTAATTAAAATTTGAAAGAATAATTGTTTTTCATCTTCTTGTTCTAAAGGGAATTCCCCTGTGTGGTCATTTCTAACCCTCCACACATGGAAACCCCCCTCCCCCACGAAGGGGTCACTCCCCTGAGGTAGCGCCCCAGTCGGGGAAGGAGTTGTTGCTAGTCGAGATGGCAGAGCGTCCCGGAGGGTGACGACCCGGCAGTGATGGTCCGTCAAGCGATCCGTCAGCGATTGGGTCACGCCTCATTTTGCCCGCCCAGATGAGACTGGGCGACCCGGTAGGGCGGGTGGATCCTGGAGGAGAGGCTCACCCTGAAAGCGGACTCCCAAGATTCGAACCCTGAACCTCTCAAAGAACGGCGTGGATGTGTCACTCTCCTTCACCACTGCACCACCACCGAAGTGGCAAACTGTGAAAGAATATTATATTCTTGTGACATATTTATGAATGATTTATTTTTTGAAGGAAAAGGAGTAACTCATATATTAAGAGATCGAAGATCAGGTAAAACAAGAGAAGATGGCCAACTAGGGAACAGATCCAACCAGACATGTGGGTCGTTCGAGAGACCTTGAGTAGCTAGATTATGAGTTTCCATATTACCCTCCCTTTTGGTAAAGGTGAAGGAGCAAGTCAAGAAGCGGAGCTGAAGAAGCTGGATCTTCGAGATCAAAAGGCCAAAAGGTTGGAGACCTGCCTCTGGAGTAGAGATAGCACGGATGATAGTGAGGCAATCAGATTTCAAAGTGATTGATTTCCACCCTCACTCCAAAGCGAATTCCATTCCAAGAATAATAGCTTGAGCTTCAGCGATAGCGGGTGGGAGCGATGCCAGGAGGGAAGAATGAAAAGTCGCAACGATCAACCTGTGAGAGTTCCAAGCAATGGCGTCGAAACCTGTGATGGCATTGTCTAAAGGTGATGCGTCCACGTTAATTTTCAGGGTGTCACCAGTGGGGGGTTTCCCGGTACATGAATTATGCTTGAAAAGAGGGTCGTCAAACATATGCTCGTTGTGGTCTCATGATGATAGCCAGTGGGATGCGTTCTCGACCCAAAAGGTACATGGCTTGGAGATCGGGTTAAAAAGAATGTCATTTCTCCTCACCTAAATGATCCATGTCATTGTGCAATGAGAAGTCAGGTCTTTGGCGTTGAGGTGCGAGGACCATTTTTCGAGAAGAATCGCGATATCAGGGGTCATGTCCAGGAGGTTGTCAGCGTGGGTGTTGAAGGTTCTCCATACGTTCCTTGCTCTAGGGCAGTAGGCAGTGGACAATGATCCATGAATGATTTATTATTATGTGATAGGTGTATCCATTGTAGGTCTTTAATGCATTGGGTGGTATTTTATATCTCATGAGCTCAAAAAGTACACGAGAGGTTTTCTCAAACCCAAGAGGGTAGACGGGTGATTAACCCGAGCCTAAGAGGGTGCACGGGCGGTTGGCCTAAGCCTAAGAGGGTACACAGGCGGTTGGTCTAAGCCAAAGAGGGCAGATAGGTGGTTGCCACAAGCCCAATAAGGTATACAAGTGATTAGCCCAAGTTTACCATGTGATGAATATCATGTTGAGAAGCCTTTACATATAATTTTCATGCTTATGTTTATGTCACGTTTTTATGCCACAAACTTATATCACATGCTTATGATATGCTTTCATGACTCATGATTGATTATTGATGATTTTTCTCTTATGACTCATATTTTGTTATTACAAAGATTTATTTCATGAGTTAGGTTTTATGGTTTATGACTTATTAAGTATGATCTCGTAAGTTGTGATCATATTCTCAAACTCTTAAGTTTATCTTATGCTCATTTATGATCATTGGTTGATATCTCTCATGTTTATCTTTATTGAGTATCTGAACTCACAATTTCTTATGTTTTCATTTAATTCAAATTTTGAATACAGATTTTAAGTAGAAATTTTCTAAGGGTACTATGTGATAACATTGTGAGAGATATTGAAGATCTTTCATAGAATAAATGTTTTGTGCATATGTTCTCTTTAAATAAATATTCTGTGTTCATATACCGTGTTAAAAATATTTTTTGTTACACATAAAATATCCGATGTTTATATAAATGTTTTGTACATGTTATTAAATGTTTTATGTTTTATATATATATACTTTTGATGCGTGTTATCCTTCTATAAATGTTTTGCCATCTTTAAACACACACATACTAAAATCTATTAAAATCTTTGGACCGCACAATATGTAATAAAAAAAACACACGACTGACTACATTGGACCCATAAAACAAAAACCATTTTTAACACACAACATATGTTCAAAACAGAGAATATTTAAACTTATTTAAAAAGAAAGAAAATATATATTCAAAACTGCCGCTGCTACCTTTTGATAAAACAAAAGAAACCAAATAACATATACCAGACGATTTTAAAACAATTAATTTAACTGTTTAAAACACAAAACATAAGTTCTTTGTTAAAAAACTTAACAATTAAACTCCTTTTTAAAAAAATATATACATGTGCATATATAATGTTAAAACTGTTAAAAAATAAGAAAAAAGAAAACCAGAGAACATATGTTCCATGGTTTAAAACCATTCCAAAACGAGGGCACCCTCAAAACCTGCAGACAGAATGCAACTTATCACTACCAATTGATGGGGTTCAACATGTTCCATGGAGGATTTGGAGCAATGCAGTGCTGCTGTTGTGGCTGCGGCAACCTGCTCGATGTTCCATGGACGCTTCGGTGCTCAATATCCATGGTAGTTGCTGCATCCGCCTCCTCAGCCTCCATCGGCTCTGGTTCTTGAGCCTCGGGGAGCTCTGCTGGCTCTGCCTGGGAGGGAATCCAAGGAATGATGGCGAGATTCTGTTTCTCCGTCATCGGCTTCTCGTCTTCCACCTTGGGCGGTCTCAAGTTACGGCCTGGCCAAAAATCTTGTATCCAAGGAATAACGGTCAGTGATGTATGGACTCAAGTTACGGCCTGGCCAAAAATATTTCATGCTTTCATTTTTCAACCCATAAAGCAAATACAACAAAAATGCACTCTTTAATGGTTCATGCAATCAAGTCAGCTGGCTAGGAGAAGAATCGTGAACGGACTAAAAAGTTTCATGAAGTAAGGTTTCATCAAGAAGCAAATGAGAAATCATATCAGGTTAATGCGAAAAGGCAGTCCTGGCCAAACCCCCTGCCAAACTAGGAATAATTCTAACCAACTTTGAACCCCACAGGTAAGTTCGATTTACAGAATTTTGCATATATTAGATGTCTATACATCCCACCAGTGGATTGATTAAACTGTATTATGAAGATATTTCACCAAGGCGGGTTAAATATCCATCCATCACAGAGCTTTGTTGGTTTTTTCCTTTTTTCTCATTCATCGATCCAAACTGGCTTATTATGGAGTTACGATATGTAATTCTGTGTAAGTGTTTCCAAATTGCTTATTGAAAAAATGCTTTCTCCCACTTCAGTCGATAGAGCTCCAGAATCGTGAGAGACTGAGTGAGATGTTGCAAGAGGAATTTAGCAGTAATTCTTACCTGCTCGTATGAATCCAAAACAATAGATGTATTCATCAGTTACACTCCTCAGAGGCGCAGGCTCACAGCCCTCAACAAACTCAATAACCGTCGCAAGACCCCCTTCCGGACACTAATACCCCACTCCCAACAATTAAGACGTATATTAAAACTCCGTGCCCTCCTCTGGTAAGTAATTATTATTGGGGGCCAGGGTCGACTAAAAGCAGGCTCCTCCCCCTTACTCCTATCAATATTCCCCCCATGAATGTTCACCTTATCCTCAAGGTTGAAGTCGTGGAACATCCTTCCCATGTGGTCCTCAAGAGATCTGTCACGCTATTTAATGAGCCACTGGAGCATGTTTCCCTGGTACCAGGAAGCCAAAACAGCCTCTGGACAGTCCCCTTAAAAAATCAGATCGGCAGGCAAGGTAGTCTACTGGATGTACACCAACTGCCGCTTTCAGTTGAGACACATGTAAGACCGGGTGCACCCGGCTGTTCTCTGGTAGTCAGAGCTTGTAAGCAACAGGCCCAACCCGCTCAAGGACCGGGAACGGGCCATAATATCGGGAAGCCAATTTCCGATTTAACTTTTGACATGACCCCTAGCAGGTTTGGCCGTAGTTTAACACAAACAACATCACCGACATTGAAAACAACCTCTCGACGGCGCCTGTTGGCATGCTTAGCCATAATCTGCTGGGCACGGTGAAGATTTTCTCGAAGTTGTTTCAAGGCTTCATCGTGATCAATTAGTGCAGTGGCCACAGCTTCAACAGCAGCCTCCCCTCGTGTATAATGAACAATATGTGATGGCCAACAACCGTACACAATTTCAAATGGCGTTTTTCCAGTGGAAGTATGGAAAGAGGAGTTATAACTATATTCAGCCCAAGGAAGCCATCTGACCCACTGTCAAGGGTGATCAGTAGTAAAACACTGCAAATAAACCTCCAAACAGGGATAAACAACTTCAGTTTGGCCATCGGTCGACGGGTGGTACGAGGAGCTCATTTTTAAAGTTGTTCTCTGCAACTTAAAGAGTTCTTGCCAGGATAAACTCATGAATAAGGGGTCCCTGTCACTGACTAGCACTGGGAAGACCATGGAGTCGCACCACTTCTTTCATGAACACTGACTTGGCTGTGTATGGATGTTTGAGGCATGAAGTGGGCATATTTTCTTAATTGATCAACCACACCAAACACCACTTCATAACCCTGGGACTTTGGCAGGAAGGAAATAAAATCCATAGATACTTCTTCCCAAACCAAGGTGGGTCCAAGCAGTAGTTGAAGCAGACCACCCGAACTCAAAGCCTCATACTTGTTCTTTTGGAAAATATCACATGCACAGACGTATTGCTGAACACTTTGTGTCATCGCTGAATGGTCTCGCAGGCCCCCCTTCCCAACACTAATACCCCACTTCAACAATTAAGACGTATATTACAACTCTACCCAACCCGTCCAGGAAATAACATAGCCACTGGAGCATGTTTCCCTGGTACCAGGAAGCCAAAACAGCCTCTGGACAGTCCCCTTAAAAAATCAGATCGGCAGGCAAGGTAGTCTACTGGATGTACACCAACTGCCGCTTTCAGTTGAGACACATGTAAGACCGGGTGCACCCGGCTGTTCTCTGGTAGTCAGAGCTTGTAAGCAACAGGCCCAACCCGCTCAAGGACCGGGAACGGGCCATAATATCGGGAAGCCAATTTCCGATTTAACTTTTGACATGACCCCTAGCAGGTTTGGCCGTAGTTTAACACAAACAACATCACCAACATTGAAAACAACCTCTCGACGGCGCCTGTTGGCATGCTTAGCCATAATCTGCTGGGCACGGTGAAGATTTTCTCGAAGTTGTTTCAAGGCTTCATCGTGATCAATTAGTGCAGTGGCCACAGCTTCAACAGCAGCCTCCCCTCGTGTATAATGAACAATATGTGATGGCCAACAACCGTACACAATTTCAAATGGCGTTTTTCCAGTGGAAGTATGGAAAGAGGAGTTATAACTATATTCAGCCCAAGGAAGCCATCTGACCCACTGTCAAGGGTGATCAGTAGTAAAACACTGCAAATAAACCTCCAAACAGGGATAAACAACTTCAGTTTGGCCATCGGTCGACCGGTGGTACGAGGAGCTCATTTTTAAAGTTGTTCTCTGCAACTTAAAGAGTTCTTGCCAGGATAAACTCATGAATAAGGGGTCCCTGTCACTGACTAGCACTGGGAAGACCATGGAGTCGCACCACTTCTTTCATGAACACTGACTTGGCTGTGTATGGATGTTTGAGGCATGAAGTGGGCATATTTTCTTAATTGATCAACCACACCAAACACCACTTCATAACCCTGGGACTTTGGCAGGAAGGAAATAAAATCCATAGATACTTCTTCCCAAACCAAGGTGGGTCCAAGCAGTAGTTGAAGCAGACCACCCGAACTCAAAGCCTCATACTTGTTCTTTTGGAAAATATCACATGCACAGACGTATTGCTGAACACTTTGTGTCATCGCTGAATGGTCTCGCAGGCCCCCCTTCCCAACACTAATACCCCACTTCAACAATTAAGACGTATATTACAACTCTACCCAACCCGTCCAGGAAATAACATAGCCACTGGAGCATGTTTCCCTGGTACCAGGAAGCCAAAACAGCCTCTGGACAGTCCCCTTAAAAAATCAGATCGGCAGGCAAGGTAGTCTACTGGATGTACACCAACTGCCGCTTTCAGTTGAGACACATGTAAGACCGGGTGCACCCGGCTGTTCTCTGGTAGTCAGAGCTTGTAAGCAACAGGCCCAACCCGCTCAAGGACCGGGAACGGGCCATAATATCGGGAAGCCAATTTCCGATTTAACTTTTGACATGACCCCTAGCAGGTTTGGCCGTAGTTTAACACAAACAACATCACCGACATTGAAAACAACCTCTCGACGGCGCCTGTTGGCATGCTTAGCCATAATCTGCTGGGCACGGTGAAGATTTTCTCGAAGTTGTTTCAAGGCTTCATCGTGATCAATTAGTGCAGTGGCCACAGCTTCAACAGCAGCCTCCCCTCGTGTATAATGAACAATATGTGATGGCCAACAACCGTACACAATTTCAAATGGCGTTTTTCCAGTGGAAGTATGGAAAGAGGAGTTATAACTATATTCAGCCCAAGGAAGCCATCTGACCCACTGTCAAGGGTGATCAGTAGTAAAACACTGCAAATAAACCTCCAAACAGGGATAAACAACTTCAGTTTGGCCATCGGTCGACTGGTGGTACGAGGAGCTCATTTTTAAAGTTGTTCTCTGCAACTTAAAGAGTTCTTGCCAGGATAAACTCATGAATAAGGGGTCCCTGTCACTGACTAGCACTGGGAAGACCATGGAGTCGCACCACTTCTTTCATGAACACTGACTTGGCTGTGTATGGATGTTTGAGGCATGAAGTGGGCATATTTTCTTAATTGATCAACCACACCAAACACCACTTCATAACCCTGGGACTTTGGCAGGAAGGAAATAAAATCCATAGATACTTCTTCCCAAACCAAGGTGGGTCCAAGCAGTAGTTGAAGCAGACCACCCGAACTCAAAGCCTCATACTTGTTCTTTTGGAAAATATCACATGCACAGACGTATTGCTGAACACTTTGTGTCATCGCTGCCAATGTAATGCCATTTGCAAGATGCTTATAAGTCTTTAGATATCCCAGGTGTCCTCCAGCAGGGGATGAATGATAGTAATGCAACAGCTTAGGTATCAAGACGTATTTCTAAGGCAAGACCAATCTGTTGTGGAAAAACAGCAAGCCATTTCGGCACCCCAGTCGCTCCAAAGTGTTGTGCTGTAAATCGGAAATTATGGCCTGCAGCCGATCATCCTGAGGTAGTTCCTCCCTAACAATCTGAAGTTCTTCCCATCGGGGCTGAGAAACGGCCATAGCCATGTATTGGCCACCCTCTGCTACTGGATAAGGCGTCTGCAGCACTGTTCAGTTTACCGGGTCTAAATATGACATCAAAATCATAACCTAAAAGCTTTGCCTACCAACATTGATGGTCTGTCAAAACTACACGTTGAGAAAGCATTTGCTTCAAGTTGCGATGATCTGTATATACTTCAAACTTCCAACCCAACAAGTACTACCGCCAGTGCTGGATCGACATCACTAAGGCCATGAGTTCCTTTTCATATATAGATTTCACCAGAGTAGCTTCAGAAAATGCTTTGCTGAAGTAAGCAAGTCATCCCTCCTGAACAAGTACTACCCGAATGCCCGAACCCAAAACATCACACTCAAAGGAAAACTTTTCAGAAAAAAACGGCAGTCCCAGCAAAGGAGCTGAAATCAGTTTAGCCTTCAATTACTCAAAAGGTCAGTTGGGCTGCAAAATTCTATTTGAACCCCCCATGTTTAGTTAAATTTGTTAATGGGCGGGCTATCTTGCCACAATTGCGAATGAATTTTCTGTAATATCCCGTAAGGCTTAAGAAGCCCAGTACCTCCATGACATTTCATGGCTCCCACCATTGTTGTACAGCATCCAGTTTCTTAGGATCCATGGACACACCTTCCGAAATAATATGCCCCAAAGAGCGGTCGGAATAGCATGCAACGAATGAGTCTCCATGAGCTGCAACACTTGCTGAAGCCGTCTTAGAAGCTCTAACCACGTCCCACTATAAACCAATATATCATCAAAGAACACTAGTATCCCCTTCCTCAGTAGTGGTTGGAACACAACATTCGTAGTAGCTTGGAATGTTGTTGGGGCGTTCATTAAACCAAATGGCATCACTAAATATTCATAATGCTCGTAGTGTGTTTTAAAGGTTGTCTTCCCAATATCTGCCTCCTCCATTCACACCTAGTGGAAACCAGATTTCAGATCCAGCTTGGTGAAATAAGCAGCTCCAAATAACTCGTTCATCAACTCCTCTATCACCGGAATAGGAAATTTATCGGGTACCGTTAATTTGTAAAAAGCCCGATAGTCAACACACATCCTCCAACCTCCGTCCTTTTTTACCATGATTATGGGACTGGAATACAGGCTGTTACTTTGCCTGATAAAGCCTTGTTCTAACAGCTCCCCTATTTGTTTCTCCACCTCATTCTTCAAATGATATGCAAGATTATAAGGCCGAACGTTGACAGGATCAGCTCCCTCCTTTAACTTGATAGCATGGTCAGTCGGTCTCTTTGGTGGTAGCCGTCACGGTGCCACAGAAACTGCGCCGAACTGTTGCAACAACTCCCTCAACTGGTCCTTCTGGAGCGTATTTAGAACTGTATTCCCCAAGGTCGTGCTGCCTGCGGCAGCCCATTGTAGGCCCTGAATTTGATACTGCCCTTTTCCAATATATTCCTATAACGCATTAGGAGCTCTCTGAGAATGTTTTGCTCCATGTAAAATTACAGCTCACCCCCCCCCCAA
Organism: Viscum album; assembly: GCA_963277665.1. NCBI lineage: Eukaryota > Viridiplantae > Streptophyta > Magnoliopsida > Santalales > Viscaceae > Viscum > Viscum album. Next base: position 694,986,022 of record OY728132.1, on the reverse strand, counting down.
CTAACTCCATGGTCTTGTTTTTCCAATGGGTAGTGACATATCCCAGCATTTCAAGCCACCAAATCCCTTGCACAAGATCTGGCTCTCGGTGGTATCAAAAACATAGGCATCAACCACAAACTCCAACGTGTCAAAACTCAACTTTAAAGACTTACACAGGCCTCTGGAAACCACCAAATATCCGTCTCCCTGTCTCATATTAAACGGTTCGGTCTCCGCAACATGCACTACAAAATATGTTAACAGCTGTCTTGAAATGAAATTATGGCTTGCTCCACTCACCAGAATTAACATGGGAACTCCCCCCACACTTCCTTCCATCAATAAGGACTGATTACTGCCCGCTTTGCTTTGTCCCTTTACGCAAGTGGTCGTTCCCAGCATCTCCATTTCGCACAAATCCCCTGTCAAATCAATCTTCTCCTCACTGTCTTTTGTATCCTCCTCCTCCCTCTCGTCGCGAAGCTCGATACATTCTCAAACCATAAGTTTGTAAACCTTGTCGGAGCATTTATGTCCAAGAGAAAACTTTTGTCCACAAGAAAAACAGAGCCCCTTAGCTCGTCATTCTTCGTACTCTTCCCTAGATAGATTTTGAAACCCTCTCCATCGTGGCATAGTTCCTCCTTTCCGATCCCGTTCTTCTCCACCTTCCCTCGCCGAAAGGACTCTCACACGATTCCACCCTCGCCCCTGTCCGCCAGAATTCCCACTTCGTTGGCGCACTGTTAGCTATCTAGTAAGTCCTTTGATGAGTAATTCCCTCTCAACATGCCGGACAAAGTCACCAACCTTGCTTTGTTTTGCGGCCCATGCGTCATAACAATGCTGCCTATCTCTGGTCTCAAGTCGTTGATAAACAAACTCATATACCATTTCTCAGAAAAATCCGATATCCACAAAGCCACGAATTCAAACTCATCGATATACGCATCCACTGATTCTGTTTGCCACAGCTCCTTCAAATACATCATAGGATCTTCTTCCGCAACACCACCATAACGCCCTAGTAACTCCTCTTTGAGTTGCGACCAGGTAAGTCCCGCCTTAATCAACTTCAACGAATTCGTCCAGTACTGGACTAGTCCCTCCATGTACAGCTGATCTAAAGGCACCTTCAACTCCTCCCGTGTTCGATAAATCGAGAAGTTTCAACGCGAGTAATCCAGGCAACCGGACCCTCACCGAAGAAAACCGGCATTTCTACCTGCCTAGTTTTCACGCGCAAATCTTCATACTTTGTATGACAAATTTCCCTGTTAACCTCTTCTGTAGCTTCCGGTCGGACTCATCCTCCGTATTCTAACTGCTCTCTCCCTCCACAACAACAACGGCTGACTTTCCCTTGCTTTCCTCCCTTACTGAACTCTCCGCCTGCGATTTATACAACTGCGCCAACATCGATCTTAAATCCTGCGTCACTGCTTCCTGAAATCGGAATCTGATCGTCAGCTCCGAAACTGCCGCCGCCTGACGTTGCATTCCGGTAGTCATATCTGACACCACCGTCTCCAGTTGCGCCGCTCTATTATCCATCCGTGTGGACATTTGACCGCAGCTGAATGGTCTCGCAGGCCCCCCTTCCCAACACTAATACCCCACTTCAACAATTAAGACGTATATTACAACTCTACCCAACCCGTCCAGGAAATAACAACCCCCCCCCCCCCCCTCAAGGATTTCCCCCACATGGTCCCCCAGGGGCCCTCCTCTGGTAAGTATTTATTATTGGAGGCCAGGGTCGACTGACAGGAGGCTCCTCCCCTTTATTTCTATCATATGTGGTTTTCTTCAAGAATTTAAAGTATATTTTCAAATAAATAACAAAAACTACTCGTCTTTTCAAACTGCTTAAGTACTATAATCAGTTTTCAATAAGTACTGTCAAACAGAGCCTAGCTCTAGTACCATAAGCAGCACCCAAAGGCAACAAAAGGTTTGCCCAAGCAATGGTTTTCCTGCGCAAAGGGGTGCACAGAAGAGCAACACAGGGCTCTTCATCCCAGCTCAGCAAAGCAGATCAGGGCAAAAACACCACGAATTTCTCAGGTATTAAAATTCACAGGGTAGTACAGAACAATAACAGAAAGGGAAGGGCATGGAAAACTTACTCTGAAAGCTTGAAATGATGTCAGGATCGATCCAAAAAGAGAAGTCAGGAAGGGAGTTAAAGGAATGCGTGTCTATAGGCTGGAAGAGAACAACGGCTCTCTCATCGTTTCCAGGAATATTGGGGAATTCCTCCATGGTTGATGCGTCTATATTTGACTCCTCGGAAAACAAAGAAGTCTCTGGCTCTTCCGCTTCCAAAATCGGCGGCAAACCCGCATCCTACGAAATCCCCTAAGCCCAAAATCAGCGAGAGGGGGGGTATGGAAAAAGGGAAATTGTAAAAAGAAAATACTCACCAGTCTGCGTGATTTTCTGGCGGGAGAGAACAAGGAGGAATCAGAGAAGTCGTCGTTAACTTCATCCAAGTCCTTCCTCTTCACCTTCATCGACGCGTACCCCGCCATTGCTCCGCCAGATAATTCCATCAGATAACAAAAAGAAAGAAAGAAGGAAGTAAAAAAGGGGGGAAACGGATGGAACGACAAGCAAGGGAAAACCCTACTTCCCTGTACCCGGAAATCCTCCCTCGAAATCACTCCATCCCCGATGCTGATTTCGGGTAAAACACCAGTCAATCTGTTTGCTTAACCTTTGCGATCTAAAGATGGAGGATTTTGGGGAAGAAGCACGGGAGGATGGACATACACGACGAGGACGTCAATCGCGTAAGGTCTTGGGATCCAAATACGAGTAATTTTTTAAAATAGGGTTTTTTAGTAAAAAAACAATATATGCTCAATTCACCTTAAAAAACATTATGAAAATTAATAATGAAAAAGTATCACAGTTTAGTTGGTGGAGATGTGGTAAGGATTTGGAGTCCCAAATCAACTGCGATTTAATGCAATTTTCTTCCTTGCATTGTGTTTCGCAATGCACATAATCTGCCTAATAATAATGAAAAGATAAACTTGTAATAACAAGTTTGGATTTAAAAAGATATTAAATTTGTTATTCGGATCTCGGCTTGAATATTTATTTTCAACACTAAACGATATCGGATTTGATTATTTGCATTTTCATGGGTACCTGATTCATTGTCATTTCTAGTTTTTTTTTTAATATAAACACACAACAACTGACAATGCACATATCAAAATGGAGCAACCAGAGGCATAGTCTAAAACCATGTCTTTTGTATAATTAATATGTAAAAGACACGGTCTTGAACCACACCTTTAACTACTACTATATAATTTTTTCTAATTTTTTTTGGAACATGTTGGCAGAAGTTTGAAAACTTTGAAACCTTGTTAATTTTTTTTCGAAAGACGAACAAAAAAATATTTTTAGACCACACATTCCTTTTGTTTTATTAAATGTATATAAGAGGGTTTTTTTTTAAATCAAACATATTAAATATAACAATATATCAATACAAAAGGATTGACTTTATCTTGAACACACATCAATAATGAAAACCACTTAAGAACCTTACAATCTCATCAACAACGAGGCCAAAAGGAGAAAGATTCAAACCACCAAACTTAAGCATCAAAACCATAACCTGATAATAAGTCTCCAAAATTATTTCCCTCCATCCTTGAGATGATGAAAAAACCAATGCAACAAAAACAACTTTAACTTCAACGATAATAAGATCACAACTTGCAATAAATGTTTTGTGAAAAGAAGTCAATATACCACTACTATAATTCATATTAAAAGCACCAATACCCAACCTTCACCCAACAAAGATAGTTGCATTTGAGTTAATCTCAATGAAATCATGAGGGGGGGGGGGACGCTAGCAAGATCTAAGATTATGATGATCACCTGTGAAACATTCACCCTCTTGTTTCACTAGAAAAGCAACCACGAAGACTTACTTGAATCTAAACTTCATCAAGCAAACATTTTTGTTGAAAACAAACCTCATTACATTTCGTCCATGGAAACCATGCAAGGCTACAAGCTTCCTTTACAAGAACGAGATCATGCGAAGTTGGGTTTTAGCGTGATAATTGTTTTTTAGCTAAGTGATGGATATTTCAAAAGGAGCAATTTCAGGAAGTTCTAGTCCGGAACCAGGTAAAGAAAGTTCACTAAAACCAGGAAAGTCTAAAAGCGCATGCAACAACAGTGGTGAGGACTGATTCCAGATGATGGAAATGTAGAAGCAGGAGAAGGTGATTTGGGATGTTTGGATCGTTCACTGGGGATCCGGAGTTGAGGTTGTGCGTTGACACGAAAGCCAGTGGTTTCCATGATCCAGTGGTGGTTCTCTGTGAAGATTGAATGGAAGTGACACCAACAAAAATGGATCCACTACCATAAAAACAAGGCAAGGGAAGCGCCTCGTTTTATCAGCGCTAAGAAGAAAGCGCTGATAAAGGAGGATCCTTTATCAGCACTACATAAAAAGCGCTGATATATGTATCCTTTATCAGCGCTAAGAAAAGCGTTGATAAAGGATTCATTTATCAGAGCTATATTTAGCGCTGATAAAAGTTTTTAATAATTTATATTCAAAAATAATGTTTATTTGGATACATTAACTAAAAAACGCATGTTTGTAATTAATATTTTTTTTAATAATTCAAAAATATATATATAATGTTTAAAAAAAGTATTTCTAAGATTATAATTATATATATATATATAATTATAAGATTAGAATAAATTTCATTAAATAATAAATATATTTATTAGATTTATTTGATTTATTAGATTTATTAGATTTATTAGATTTATTAGATTATTTTATTTGTTATATTTAATATATTTATTTCATTTATAATTAATATATTTAAATACCTTTTTAAATATATGTATATTTATATTGATTATTAAATATATATGTTCAAATGAATCTGGTCAATAAATATATTGATCATGCGTGCATATGTTACGTATCATAATGTTCATTTATACATTACACATTTTCTTATTATTCATGTTGTCCATTGATGGCTCGTTTTTTATTATATATATTTACTAGGTATATGTAGGGGTGTAATTTCGGCCCGGGGCGGGCCTTCCATGCAAAGATTCGGGCCGTTGACCACTATTCGAGTCGGGCCGGGCCGGGCCGAACAACCCCATGAGGCGGCCCGAGCCCGGCCTCGGGCCGGCCCAAACCATCGGGTCGGGCCGGGCTTTTTCGGGCCGGACTGGCCTTTTTCGAGTCGAGCCATGGTGAACTTTTATTATTTTCAAAATAATTGTCACTTAATTTTTTTATTTAAACATTTTTTTAACATTTATTTAAAACGTTTCTTTACATTTATTTTTAAATGCATGTTTTTTTTAAAAACGTTTATTTTATTTTTTATTAACATTTTACAGTGGGTGAATATGTTTTTTGTCTAAATAGATTTATATATTGTGAATATATATTATTTGCAAATTCTAAAAAAATAATGAGGGGTGCGCAGCTGCCGTGAGTGAGTTTAAAGGCTTATTATTTAAACGTTTTTCTAACATTTATTTAAAACATTTTTTACATTTATTTTTTGTAACTTATCTATAATTTTTTAAGCGTTTGTTAATATTTTTTATTTAATTTTTTTTATTTAAACCGTTTTTTAACATCTGTTTAAAACGTTTTTTTACATTTATTTTTAAATGATTAATTTAAAACATTTTTTAATTTTTTTAAACGCATGCTTTTTACAAGCATTTTTTTAAAACATTTAACTTTTTTTCATATTTTAATGTAAAAAGTATTTTTTAAGTGTTTGTTTTAAAAAAATTAATTTAAATGTTTGTTTTAAAAATTTTTTTAAACATTTTTATTTAAACCTTTATTTAAACCATTTTTAACACTTGTTTAAAATGTTTTTTTACATTTATTTTTAGACGTTTAATTTAAAACGTTTTTTTGAATACATATTTTTTACATGTATTTTTTTAAACATTTAACACGTTTTATGTAATAACATTTTGCAGTAGGTGGATATGTTATTTTTTTCTAAATAGATTTATACATGTCTATGAATTTATATATATTGTGTACAAATTTAAAAAAAAATAATGAGTTATTAGGAGGTGCGCACCAGTGAGGTGGTGAGTTTAAAGTGTTGTTATTTAAACGTTTTTTATCATTTATTTAAAAAGTTTTTTTACATTTATTTTTTAAACTTATTTATGAAAAATATTTTTAAGCGTTTGTTTAATTTAAAACATTTTTTTAAACGTTTTTTAATTTTTTTGCAGGGCGGACCCGACCCGGCCCTGTCTGGACTGAAATTACACTCTTAGCGGGTGCGTAACAGTGGGTGAGTTAATTTGTTTCTAAATAGATTTATATATGTATATATAGTATATATAATATATGCAAGTTTTATCATATTTAAAAAAAAATTAGTGAGGTTGGAGGTGTGCGAATATCATTTGGTGAGTAGTTATTTTTTTGTTAATATATAATAAGTTATTATATATATATATATATATATAATATGAGAAAATTGTAAAAAAATAATTAGGGGTTAGGGGGTGCGCTGCAGTGGGCGAGTTAATTTTTTTTCTAAATAAATTTATATATAATATATGCAAGTTGCAACATATTTAAAAAAATTACTGAGGTTGGGGGACGTGCACGAATATCATTAGGTGAGTGTGTTATTTTTTTTGTTAATATAAAATAAGTTATTATATAATATTAAATCATTGACACACACACGCACATATATTATTAATGGATTTTTAAAAGTCACACTTAATTGATATATATTATTAATAGCTTTATATATAATATTAATGGCTTTGTTTATATATATATATATATTATCATATCATTGATATATATATATATATATTAGTAGATTTGTTTTTATATATACATATATATAATATGCAAGTTTCATCATATTTAAAAAAAATAGTGAGGTTGGGAGTGTGCGCGAACATCATTGGGTGAGTGTGTTGTTTTTTTTATTAATATATAATAAGTTATTATATATATAATGTTAAATGATTGATATATAAATATAAATATATATATATATAATATGAGAAAATTATAAAAATGATAATTAGAGGTTGGGGGGTGCGTCGCAGTGGGTGAGTTAATTTTTTCTAAATAGATTTATATATGTATAGTATATATAATATATGCATGTTGCAACATATTTAAAAAAATCAATAAAGTTGAGAGACTTGCACGAACATCATCAGGTGAGTGTGTTATTTTTTTTATTAGTATACAACAAGTTAATATATATATATATATATATATAATATTAAATCATTGATATATATATATATTAATAGCTTTGTTTGTATATATATTATGTTAAATCATATACATATAAACACACACATACACACATATATTATTAATGGATTTTTAAAAACCACACTTAATTGATATATATTATTAATGGCTTTGTTTATATGTATACACTATTATATATATAATTATATATCGTTGTATATATATATTTATACACACATTATAATTATATATAATAATAATTATACGTATATATATAATATTATTTTTTGTTAATATATAATGATATATGCACATATATATAGAAATGTATATATATATACACATATAGATACATATAGATACCTATGTAGATAAATATATAGGTATACACATACATGTATATATATAGAGGTATATATATATATGTATGTATATATGTGTGTGTGTGTGTGTGTGTATATATATATAGATAAATATATAGATATATCTATATATATATAGGCTAGTGATTAGTTTACAAGCGCAGCGCCTGGACCAAGGTGCAGCCTTGGGATCTTGGGGTAGGGGGATCGAATCCCCCTACCCGCAGTTTCCCCGTTAAATTTTTTTACAGCAGGCGGGCCCAACACGGGCTGGGCTTCGCGCGGGCCAGCGGGCCGGGCTTTTTCGGGCCGGCCCGGCATGGCCCGCAGGCCTTTTTGGAAAGGCCCAGGCCTGACCCGCGGAACCTACGGCCCGAGCCCGGCCTGGCCCGATGCGGGCTTTGCCGGGCTGGGCCGCTCAGGCTTTCGGGCCGGGTTTGTCGGGCTTTCGGGCCGCCGGGCCAAAATTACACCCTTAGGTATATGATTAATGAAAGGTATCGGGGCCCGCAGTGAAAGCCGTCGATCCGAGTCTCAGTAAGGTCTGAGAATCTCGCGTAAATTATAAAGAGCACAAAAATAAAATGAAAACATACTCATTTCAAATATGAAGTCGTGGTCGACTACAACTAGTCGATGATGATCATCGCTTGAAAGATCCATAACAGGATCCCTCTAGATCGTCCACACGCGCTTCTAGAATCCGCTGAAACGTCGATCGTCCAATTCCGGGTGCTAGCGCGGTGATTCGACGATGTCTTCGACCTCCCGACGATCATCGCATCGAGATCTCTTCGATGCTTGAGGAAGATGTTGATTCATGCTCTTGGATCAACTGATTCTCTCTCTAGGAAGCAGGAAGAGAGAGAGACTCTCAATTTTCATTCCATGAAAGTGAATGAATAGTTAGAATAGTCACCTAAGAGAGAGAGTCTCCTCCTTTATTTACAGCAGTGTTGCTAAATACCCGGTTGGGTTCCCGGACACCCGTTTATTTCAACGTCCACTAAATAAATAATTTTGATGAACTAAACTACGCAAATATTATTTATTATTTTATCACATACTTGTAATATATATAAAATATATTATGTGATAAAAATTGAGTCATTTAACTCGACTCGCTATCCCGTTTAATATTAAACAGACCTTCAATATTAAAATAATGTTCGTTCGATTAATATTTTCTCGTATTTACTAAACTTGTAAATACATCAAATAAATTCAATCCCAAATATCCATAACTTGAATATTAATGAATTTATTTAATTATTTTGGTGATCGAAAACTCAGACAACACTCGGACCATGTGGTGGGACCCACTATGTCCATATACCTATTCAACTGAATATGACATATTCTTGAATACACTATTGTGTGTGACCTTCTAGGCCCTTATCTCGATAGTAGTGAATAAATCCACAGACTAAGAGCGAAGTCCAGCAACCCATCAATGCCTTTAAAAAGATAAGGATAGTCACAACAACGACAACCAACCTACGAACACTAATTATGTACTATAATCTCTTTGTCATTAAATATCTCATAAAGGAGGACACACACTAGTGCCATCACCATTTTCTTGCTTTATTATTTGTTGATCTATCTAGATGAATTTGTATTTCAACTGTTTTGGCCAAAGACTTATAAAGGTAGCACCATCCTGATCAACCAAGTCTGAGATATACAACTTCCTAAACTTGCAAGCGACAAATTTTTTCTTGACCATTCATCCAATGTCATACGACCAACTACGCACCCAGCACAAACTACCTCGCCACGATTTCAATGCCATGGTTTTTGTCTTGCATCAAAGTACGCAATCAAATGATACACATTGATAATGGTCTTAAGTCAGGAGACCAATACACATATCCATAGATAGGAATGACCAATGACACCCAAAACATGTGGTGTTCCTATTGGCGGGTCTGTCATCATGATCTCACTACTGGAGATCACTAAGTGCGAACTTCATGAGAAGAAGTCTCAATGTTTATGAGCCTCCAACACCTGATAGTCAAACATCTATTATGTCCGATCAGTAAGATGTATCTAGACCATAGAACATATATTTATGATTAATTTCACAGTATCTAAAAGTTGTCATTATAGCCTGGGATCTGCTACAACCCCTCGACACGACAATTAATCTTTGGACATTACCATTTCAACAGTGGACGCAGAAAAGTCTACACTATAATGGTAAGAAGACATCATGTATAATTAACTGTACACATGATATTGTAATCAAAAGTACTGCATAGTTGGGTCTAGGACACCCACCATTTCAACAATTAATTTATATTACCCATATATACTATTATGTTCTCAAAAATACTTATAAAATTATATTAAATTTATTTAAATAATAACTATACTTATTATATTTATAATTATTAAATTTTAATTATATATAAATACTTTTTAAATATATTTATTTGTAATTACAATTACAACTATATATATATATATTTAAATAATTATAAAATTACAATAAATACATATATTATAATTATATATATATATTTATAATTATATACAAATATTTATAAATAAATACAAATAGTTATAAATATAATTCTAAATAAATGTAGATATATTTAAATAATTAAAAAATTATAATAAATATATTTATATATATTTATAAAATTATAAATATATTTTTTATAATTTTATAATTATTTAAATATATATAAATATATTTATAATTACAACTATAAATAAATAAATATTTATTATAATTTTTAATTACAAATAAATATATATATATATTTATTAGTTATAAATATATACATACATATATATATATATATATATATATATTTAAATAATTATCAATTTATAAAAAATATATTTATTATTTTCATATATAATGCTATATATAATTAAATAAATATATAGAAATATTGATAAATAAATACAAATATTTGTATTTATAATTATAAATAAATACATATATATTTAAATAATTATAAAATTATAATAAATATATTAAATATATATATTAATAAAATTATAAAAATTAGAAATATTAATTTGTTATAATTTTATAATTATTTAAATAAATAAATAAATAAATATTCATTTATAATTATAATTATAAATAAATATATTCATATAATAAATAAATATATATTCATATAAATAATTATAAAACTAGAAGAAATATAGTTATATATATCTATAATCTTATAAATATATATAATTAATATATTTATTATATATATTCTAAGATTATAAATATAATATGTATATTTCTTATAATTTTATAATTATTTAAATTATAATTTTATAAATATAAATATAAATATATTTATTTATAGTTATAATTATAAATAAATATATATATATATTTATCAAATATATAATTTTATAAATATATATATTAATATAAATAATTTATTAACATGATATCTTTATCAGCGCTAAAAAATGCTGATAAAGGTGCGTTTTATCAGCATTTTTTATTCTAGCGTTGATAAAACATATCTTTATCAGTGTTTTTTAGTTAGTGTTGATAAAAGGTTCACCGGGCTTTATAAAAAAACCCTAACAATTTCCTTCATTCTTGCACCCCACAAACTCTCGCGGAAGTTGACCCATGCGCTGCGACTCCTCCTCCTCTCCCGTCGCCTCTCCTCGACCGTGAACCACACCTCCACCATGCGTCGTCACCTTCGTCGCGCGCTACACCGTCGTGCATCTCCTCTACCCTAACAGTCTCCTCCTCTGTGCACGAACTAGCCGTCGTGCGCCTCTCCTCCGCCGCACGCCACACCTCCGTCGTGCGCCATACCTCCATCGTGCGTCTCTCCTCCACTGCGCGCCTCTCCTCTACCGGTGAGTTTTCTCTTCTTTATCACCTGTTTTGTCTTGTTCGCATGTAATTATAGTTTGATATTGATGTTATACTGTGAATTGCACGGACTAAATGCCCTGTTGAAAATCGTGACCGTTGGTGGTCCTTGTTTGCGTACTAAATGAATTGCATGTTGGTTGATATTTCTCTTCATATCCTTTGCTTTGATTTTGTGTGACTCAGTTATGCATTTAAAGTGTGACGCCACTAGACCACAATGTAATTGCTTTTTAATGATGAGGATTTATGTCATTGGTGTTGGAGTTGGTGGCTTAGAACCAACTAATTTTTACTTTATTCATTAATAAATACCTTATCACATCTTGATTGTTCTTCTGCGTGACAATGCATGTGATAATGTCCTAAGGACAACTGTTGCATTAAAGGGTCATAGCGGATCCCTCATATGATGAGAACCCGGAAGTGCCATAACACTGTTCTTGAATATAAGTTCTATGGCCGGATGATGTTATTTGAGGGACACAAATAATACAGGCCATTAGGGGTGATGACTCATAAAACTTTGAGGCACCTTCTCATGGTATGTTCCCTTGGTAATATCCAGGAGGATATTATGAGAACGAGACCCGCCAGTAGGAAATCCACATTTCATAGTGTCATTGGATGTTCCTATCTGCGGACGTGTGTTTTGGTCCTTAGACTTTAAGATTATTATTAATGAGTATTACAACTCACGCACTTAGATGTATTGACGAAAACTGTGATGACACACTGTTCGCAATGAGGTAGGATATGTTGGGTGCGCCACGAGTAATACTGCATTAATAGATAATGCGAGAAAGGATTTGTCCATTCTGTTCCACAACATAAGTAGATATCTCAGGCTATTTGATGGAATTGATATAGCCTAAATAAATCCATGGCCATGATAAGGTACGAGCGAGTTCAATTACGGGAAGTCAAAGAAAGAATAATCGATCACATGGGTTGATGGCACTAGCATGCAACCCGCTTGATTAGAGATATCGAGATAAAGGGATTACATTACACGGTAAGCGTTCGTAGGAGGTGACACGTCATTTCAGCGTTAACTTATTTCTCTATGGGTGCCTTGGCGTGTTGCTTGACGCTAACCTTGGACTTTAGGAAGGCTCCACCTAATGCCACTGAGAAAGAGGCCTAGAGGGTCATACACTAAGTGTGTCCATGTATCTCAATTAAATATTAATTTAATAAGTTGAATAAATATTATTCCCGACTGTGGTTTAATAATTATTCAAGGATGCCTGATCGCATTTATTTTGACACTAGTTATTCGAGAGAATATATTGTGGGCAAAATAATATATTTATTAGTGAGTAATGCAGTTACATTTATTTCAGAAATAAATAGCCATTATTCAAGGTCTAATAAATGTGGTGGAGGAAATAAAGGAAATAAAAAACAAGTACTCGCCGTGTATTAATGATTACATGCCGTGTAGTTTTTTAGTCGGGATTTTGAGGAAATAATATTGTTTTATTAAATGATATTTATTATAATCAGCATGGGCGCATGTCAAGGAATTAATGATTCGACATGGGGGTTTTCAATAAGAGTTAATGAAATAAATAAAACGCGTAATGCATTTATTTATTGTCATAACTCTATAACCTCAAACCCGATTATAAATATCCTCACAACCCCAACACTTTTCCCCAATCGTTGTGCACAACAATTCTGGAGAGTTCTCTCAAGGCCGAAAGAACTCCTTCCTCCAAGAACGCTCTCAAGACTGAGAGAGATCCACCACCACCGGATCAAGGCGATCAAAGACGGACATCACAAGCAAAGGTTCTTCCGCGCTAGCACCCAGAGATCCCTTCAACGATGTCTAGAGATACGTGGAGCACGTGTGGATCACCGCTATAGGAATCCTACACTTGGATTCTACGACGCAACGACGGATCACACCGGATCGTAACCGGAGACATCAAAAAAGAAAGAATTCCATCAAGGAAGTTATTGTCAATTAATTAAATTAATTATAACCAACATTTGATGATCCTATTTCTATGGTTCCGGGACTCCCTCTTTTGTTTTTTGTTCTTCGTTCTATTCTGAAGATTCGACATTTTACATCATGACAGATCTCAGATTGATCGTTGTTAACGCTAAAATTAAAGTTGGGAACTCCCACCAATGCGCTTCCGCTGCGCCCAGAACCTACAAGTGGTATCAGATGGGTCATATCGTTGATTATAATTATTTAGTTTTTCATTGGTGGTTTATGCATTTAATAATTTAGTTGTTTCAATTCAAGTTAATCATTCTTAAAAATCTGAATCTCGAGATCTGTTCCTCCCCTCTAGTTTCTCGTTCACCTTACAGAAACAAATTTTTCTTTTTAATTTTGATTAAAATAAAATAGAGGAACTCATCCGGAGGTGCCAAACGTTCCTGGCCGTACAACACCAGAATACACGGCATGTATTTGGAAGTACACGCAGTGTAGTCTAGGTTCAATGTATTGGACTGGTCCGCCAAATCAGGCCGTGTATTGGATCATATCTAAGTCATTTATGACACCGTGTGTTGACCAAGAATAGGTGGCACGCAGTTTCTAGATTACAAGTTGTGTGGTCCACTGAACACGACGTGTAGTCCCTTTGGTCTGGGATTGGACTGTGTACCCCATACATGGCTTGCCCGGCTGGAAACCGTGTAACACAGATACAACACGGCGTGTGTCCAATTGAACATTCCATGTACTCCAAAAATTTTCGAAGTATATCAACACGCCATGTCCCCGGGCGTGTACTTTGGATGGACGGTGAAGAAAAGTACACGCAGTGTAGTTGGAACTATACACCGTGTACTCACCCAAATTACACAGATTTATTAAAATTTATTATATTATACAAACCCTTGAGACGTGTACCATAGTGCAGACATAAAGCTGAGGCACAACACGTGATAGGTGTTTTATATATGTGTGTTTAATTTAACATCTGCGCAATGAACGAGAATTCACCAGGTTGCCTCTAAGGTACAAGTTACGTACAAAGATAATTGTAAATGAATTTATCTATTTAAAATTATGATGGATGAGAATCTCAAGGAAATTCAGAAAATGGTTTAAGATAAAAGGATTGATTAATTAAAGATAATTAATTGATTCGAGCGTGATTTATCTTAAACAAGAACGATTAATGAATTGAATGCTAGTTTTATTTATGCGTAAATATCGTTGCATGTATGGATGATCCTGATCTAGACCAAGATCTTTGTATGTGAATGGTTTCTTTAATTTATTTATTTAAATTAAATTTGTTGGCCTGCGAGCCTTCTCCTCATTAATATGCAGGGCCTGCGCGCCCAAGAATTATTTTATGTAAAACCCCCTTTTTACCCCTCAACTACATGTGAGATAAATGCATATGTAATAGATGGAGCTCCCGAGCTAGTGGAGGCGGCTCAAGACAGGAGTCAAGGCGAAACCAATCTAAGGAGATACAAAGGTTGACAGGTGGAAAGCTGTAAACACGAACCCGAAAGGTTCAAGGTGTTTCTCCCCTAGGTCTTGGGTTAGTTTATCAACTGCTAGATAAACTAACCAATAGAAAAATCTCATGATCATACCATTTATTTTATTTCTGTCAGTTGCATGGTTTATTTATTGTGGGTGTGTTGTAATGATCACACTATTAATGAATTAAACAAGCATGCAAGATGAAACTAAAATAAAGACCGGCTTATGCATAAATATTATCTTAGAAATGGTTAATCAATTAAGTATATCCCACTTAATATTAACAAGCATGTAATCAAATATAATAAAATGAAAATTTATGTATAAGGATAAAATCCCTCAAATAAATATTAAGTCGGTATAGCCTTCCATAATCTTGGTTAGAATCAAACCATAGTTCAAAGTGCTTAACCAACCCTAGTTGGGGTGCTTTCAATTATTTGGGAATTCTAATTCAAGGTTTTGGGTTGACTTGACTTGGTTCACATCAAGGGTTGACTGCCACAATAGGACTTGGCATGACCAAGAGGCAAAGGTTGAGAAAATCCAAAATAAAAGGATTTCAGTATTGGGGAGTCCACTCAGCGGATCAAGGAGATGAGAGTTAATGCAGTTGACATTTGGAATGCCTACCTAAAACCCTTTAAGTTGCTTGACTAACCCTAGTTGGGGTAATGCGAAGGGAAATATGGATCCTTTCCACTAGAATATTTAGGAAACAAAATATTCTGAAGTCAATGGTGAGGGATATTGGATTTCGATAAAATAGTGGGAGACTAATAAGTATTAATTTATTTATTTGTCTCAATTTTATAATAAAGTACTAAACCTTTGCTCATCTTAATTTGTAGAAACGAAAAGAAAAATGACTTCAAACATATCATTTCAAACCATACTCGAGAAGGAAAACCTTCTCACCGACACCAATTTCCAAGAGTGGCAGAGGCGTTTATGCGTCATCCTTCGCCACGAGAGAAAATTGTATGTGCTGGAAGCGCCTATTCCAGTTTCACCTGGAAATGAGACCAGTGATGAGGAACTATCTTTTTATATGAAACATATGGATAATACCACAAATGTCCAATGTTTCATGCTATCGACCATGTCTAATGAGCTCTTGAAGCAACATGAAAACATGGACACGTATAACATGATGTCTCACCTTAAGGATCTCTACCAAGAGAAGGTGAGACAAGTGAGATATAAGATCTCCAATTCTTTGTTTACAACTAAGATTGGAGAGTCTGCGCCAGCTGAGCCTCATGTAGTCAAGCTTATTGGCTACATCGAACACCTGGACATCTTAGGGATTAAATTCTCGGATGAGTTGCGTACAAATCTCATCCTATCATCACTGCCCAAGACCTTCTCAAGCTTTATTGTCAACTACAACATGATCAATAACGAGAAGAGTCTATCAGAACTTCAGACCTTGATTCGCCAGGTAGATAAGAACATGGGGCGTGACAAACCCGTAATCCTCATGGTGAATAAGAAAAGGAAGGACAAGACAAAGGGGTCAAAGAATTATAAATGGTCTGAAGCCCCCGAGAACAATCCTTCCAAGAAGGGGAAGATCCAGAGGTAGGGCAAGGAACGTGAGGTAATGTGTTTTGCATGTGGAAAGCAAGGCCACTGGAAGAGGAACTACACCCAGAAGCGTGGGGGCGCTAAAGGTGCATTCGTTATCGAGTGTAATCTTTCTATTTCTACACATTGGGTATTAGATATAGCTTGTGGGGTTCACATATGTATTCAAATACAGGAACCAAGTAGATTTAGAAAGATTTCCAGAGGAGAGGTGGATCTTCGAGCTACCAATGGCGCAAGGCTGGCTGTGTTGGCCATTGGCGATTACCACCTCTCATTGCCGATTGATATGATTTTGGTTTTATGTAACTATTATTATGTTCCTAGTGTTACCAAGAACATAATTTCTATATCTTGTTTGGATATGGATGGATTTATTTTCAAGTTTGGAAATAAGGGTTGCCTCTTTTATAAGAACAACATATGTTATGGTATGACACATTTAAATAATGGTTTGTATGTATTGAATTATGAAAACCAAGTGTTGACAATCGATAATGAAACAAAATCACATGACTCATACATCACCCAATTATGGCATCACCGTCTCGGTCATGTAAATGAGAATCTTTTGACAAAGCTCTGCCAAGATGATTATTTAGACTCTACTGAGCTAAAACCACTTGATAGATGTCACGCTTGTTTACAAGGTAAAATGACCAAGACACATTTTGGTGGACAGGGTGAAAGGGCCACAAAGCTTATAGGATTGGTGCACACGGATGTATGCAGACCATTTCCAGTAGAAGATAGAGGTGGATATTCTTACTTCATTACTTTTACTGATGATTTAAGTAGATATGGATATGTCTACTTAATGAGGTATAGGTCAGAGTCCTTAGAGAAATTTAAGGAATTCAAGAATGAAGTGGAGAATCAGATTGGTAAGAAGATAATGAAACTTCGATCAGATCGAGGTGGAGAATATCTGAACCAAGAGTTCATCGATCTTCTACAGGAGTCTGAGATTATATCTCAACTCACTCCTCCTTATACACCACAGTGGAATGGTGTTAGTGAGAGGAGAAACTGAACCTTGTTGGACATGGTGAGGTCGATGATGAGTCATGCAGATCTTCCATTATACTTTTGGGGATATGCATTACAAACTACAATATACACATTAAACCGAGTACCAACTAAGGTGGAAAATGGAATTCTATCTGAGTTATGGAATGTAAAGAAACCCATTTTTTCGCACACATGTGTATGGGGATGCGAGGCGTTTGTTAAGGCCTTCTCATGCAAAAAACTAGCACCCAGAGGCACGAAATGTATCTTTATAGGATATCCCAAGGAAACGAAAGGATATTACCTATATAACCCTTCAGACAAGAAAGTGACTATCACCAGACAAGCCGTCTTTCTCAAGAGGGAGCACATCCTCAAAAAGGATAGTGGAAGCAAGATTGACTTCAATGAATTTGATGCTCAAGATACACAAGAGTTGGTACAGGAACAAGTTCCACAGGTCCCCATGGAAGAGGTTCCAGAAATACAAGTACTACGTAGGATCTCAAGAGAGGTAAGAGAAACAGAGAGATTTGGTTTCCTAGTCACTGAGGATGGTGAATCATTATTGTTGGACAATGGTGAACCTATCTCCTACAAGGAAGCAGTAGAAAGATCAGAAGCTAAAATATGGCTGGAAGCTATGAATTTTGAGATGGATTCCATGTATCAGAACCAAGTCTGGGTTCTGGTTGATGATCCAGTTGATGTAAATCCTGTTGGATGCAAATGGGTATTCAAGAGAAAACTGGACATGGAAGGTCAAGTTAGCACCTATAAAGCAAGTCTAGTGGCTAAAGGATTCAGACAACGTCAAGGAATTGAATATGATGAAACCTTCTCGCCCGTTTCCATGTTTAAATCCATAAAAATCATACTTTCCATAACAGCTTACCATGACTACGAGATTTGGAAAATGGATGTCAAAATAGTATTCCTTAACGGGAACCTTCATAAAGATGTCTATATGACACAACCAGAAGGGTTTGTGACACCAGGTGAAGCCAAATGGGTTTGCAAGTTGAATAAATTCATTTATGGATTAAAGTAATCATCCAGGTCATGGAACATTCGATTTGATAAATCCATAAAAGAATTTGGTTTCATTAAGAACGAATGTGATCCACGTGTTTATAAGCGGTTTAATGGGAATGAGATTGTTATCCTAGTAGTATATGTTGATGACATATTGATTATTGGAAACGATGTACCAGTCTTACAGTCAGTTAAGGACTAGTTGAACAAGTGTTTCTCCATGAAGGACTTGGGTGAAGCAGCCTACATTCTAGGGATCAAGATCATCCGTGATAGATCCAAGAGGCTGCTTGGACTAAGTCAGGGTACATACATTGACCATTTACTAAAGAGATTTAGTATGGAACAATCCAAGAGGGGATTAGTTCCAGTGTCACATGGCCTACATCTTTCTAAGAAAATGTGTCCACAGACACAACAAGAGAAAGATAGAATGAGTAAGATCCCATACGCTTCAGCTATAGGATCCATCATGTATGCCATGTTATGTACCAGGCTTGATGTTGCCTATGCACTGAGTATGGTAGGCATATATCAAGAAGATTCAGGAGAACAACATTGGACTGCTGTTAAGACTATCCTTAAGTATCCGAGAAGAACTAAGGATATATTCCTAGTGTATGGAGGAGACGAGGAGCTTGTCATCAGAGGGTATGTTGATGCTGGTTTTCAGACAGATCAGAATGATCTGAAGTCACAGTTTGGATATGTTTTCTGTCTCAATGGAGGAGTTGTGAGCTGGAAGAGTTTAAAGCAGCCAGTTGTCGCCGAATCTACAACAGAGTCCGAATATATAGCGGCTTATGATGCAGCCAAGAAAGCTATTTGGATTCAGAACTTTGTCCAGGAGCTTGATGTGGTGCTTAGAAGTAAAGAACATGTCACATTGTATTGTGATAATATTGCAGCAGTGACTCTTGCAAAAGAACCAAGGTCACATCAACGGACAAAGCATATACTCCAAAAGTATCACCTCTTGAGAGATTTCTATCAGAGGGGTGAAGTTGTAGTGAGAAGAGTGTCCACGAAAGAGAACGTGGCAGACCCCATGACTAAAGGCCTATCTCAGCAGAAGCATGAATATCATGTGAGAGATAGCGGGTTAAAGGTTGTTAGCAGTTGGCTCTAGTCCAAGTGGGAGTCTATTGGATTTGGTGTCCTAGAAATAACTACTTTGTACTTTATTCATTAATAAATACCTTATCACATCTTGATTGTTCTTCTGCGTGACAATGCATGTGATATTGTCCTAATGACAACTATTGCATTAAAGGGTCATAGTGGATCCCTGCTATGATGAGAATCCGGAAGTGCCATAACATTGTTCTTGAATATACGCTCTATGGCCGGATGATGTTATTTGAGGTACACAAATAATATAGTCCATTAGGGGTGAGGACTCATAAAACTTTGAGGCACCTTCTCATGGTGTGCGCCCTTGTTAATATCCAGGAGGATATTATGAGAATGAGACCCACCAGTATGAAATCCACATTTCATAGTGTCATTGGATGTTCCTATCTACGGACGTGTGTTTTGGTCCTTAGACTTTAAGATTATTATTAATGGGTATTACAACTCATGCACTTAGATGTATTGATGAAAATTTTGACGACACACTATTCGCAGCGAGGTAGGATACGTTGGGTGCATCATGAGTAATACCGCATTAATAGATAACACAAGAAAGTATTTGTCCCTTCTGTTCCATAACAGAAGTAGATATCTCAGGTCCTTTGATGGAATTGATATAGCCTAAATAAATCCATGGCCATGGTAAGGTATGAGCGAGTTCAATTCTGGGAAGTCAAAGAAAGAATAATCAAGCACATGGGTTGATGATACTAGCATGCATCCTGCTTGATTAGAGATATTGAGACAAAGGGATTACATTACACGGTAAGTGTTCGTAGGAGGTGACACGCCATTGCGGTGTTAACTTCTTTCTCTATGGGTGCCTTGGCATGTTTCTAGATGCTAACCTTGGAATTTAGGCAGGCTCCACCTAATGCCACTGAGAAAGATGCATAGAGGGTCACACACTGAGTGTGTCCATGTATCTCACTTAAATATTAATTTAACAAGTTGAATAAATATTATTCCCGACTGTGGTTTAATAATTATTCAAGGATGTCTGATCACATTTATTTCGACACTAGTTATTCGAGAGAGTATATTGTGGGTGAAATAATATATTTATTAGTGAGTAATGAAGTTACATTTATTTCCGAAATAAATAGCCATTATTCAAGGTATAATAAATGTGGTGGAGGAAATAAAGAAAATAAAAAACAAGTACACACCGTGTAATAATGATTACACGCCGTGTAGTTTTTTAGTCGGGATTTTGAGAAAATAATATTGTTTTATTAAATGATATTTATTATAATCAGTGTGGGAGCATGTCAAGGAATTAATGATTCGACATGGGGGTTTTCAATAAGAGTTAATGAAATAAATAAAATGCATAACACATTTATTTATTATCATAACTCTATAACCTCAAACCTGATTATAAATATTCTCAAAACCCCAACACTTTTCCCCAATCGTTGTGCACAACAATTATAGAGTTCTCTCAAGGCCGAAAGAACTCCTTCCTCCAAGAACGCTCTCAAGACCGAGAGATATCCACCACCACCGGATCAAGGTGATCAATGACGAACATCGCAAGCAAAGGTTCTTCTGTGCTAGCACCCGGAGATCCCTTCGACGACGTCCAGTGATACGTGGAGCACGTGTGGATCACCTCTATAGGAATCTTATACTTGGATTCTACGACGCAACGACGGATCACACCGGATCGTGACCGGAGACATCAATGAAGAATGAATTTCATCAAGGTAATTCTTGTCAATTAATTAAATTAATTATAACCAACATATGATGATCCTATATCTATGGTTCTGGGACTCCCTCTTTTATTTTTAGTTCTTCATTCTATTATAAAGATTAGGCATTTTACATCATGACAGATCACAGATTGATCGTTGTTAACGCTAAAATTAAAGTTGGGCACTCCCACCAACGCGCTTCCGCTGTGCCCAGAACCTACAACTGGGGGTTGAGTAGTATGTCACTTGACATATTTATGTTTTCTCCATTAATGTCGACAAGTTTTAGCTTCGATTTTTCTTGAGTGAGATAGATGTTTCTTTGGAACTCCCTTATAATACATGTTATAAATTTCTTGGATGTTTTTAAATGATTTATTATGAAATTATAATCCTATGTTATGACTTCTTTGGGTTTCAATTGGCTTGAAAACGATTTAAAGAGTTGGTATAGACTTATGTCACATGCCAAGTGTTTTGTAAAAGGACCGAGTGGATTTTTTAAAGGAATTAAAATATTTTGAAAGTTTGTTCATAATTTTTTTTAAAGTGAATATGCGATATTTTAAAGTCATGTTTTGCAAAACGAATGGAATTGTCCTTCAAACAATTTTAATGGTTTTGAGACCCTTAACTCTCATGGTGGATTAAGATGCTTTCAAAAGGATATTGAAGTTTAATAAAAGAGTTCTTAACACATATTTACTTAAAAAATAAAAGGGTTTATTATTTTAAAAATTTATGTATAGAAAATGGTTGGGTTTCCAAACAGGCTTTCTAGTGCATTTTGATAAATGGTTTTTGGATGAAAATTGAAATGTTGTTCTCAAATGGGGTGAAAATGGATTGGATTCTCGAGCACATTTGTAAAATCCTAGTTGGTAATTTAAAGGAAGTTATTTTATAAATAAATGCGAGAGACCCTCAATTGATCTCCATGCATTTATTGTTCCTGTTGTGGTTTATGACCCATGGGGGATTCTTTATATTCTTATGCTTATTCTGAAGCTTATAAAAGGACATGAAAGAGGTTGTTTCTTGTGAGTGTGTAAGAGGTGGGGTGAGGTTAATTTTAAATTATTGAAATTATATTTATGTGATGATCTATTATTTTTCATTGGTTTCTCACTTCCACTATTGAAATGTCATGGGTGTCCTAGGAGACTGATAGGGATCCAGATATGTGAAATCCCTAGTGTGAAATGTGTTGCCTAGTGTAAGGACCCAATTAGATTGAGTGAGTTTCTAAGATGTTTTAGTGTCCCTAGAATGTACTGGAAGGGACCAGAGTTTCTTTTGATCCCCTGATCATGATAGAGCCTAGTGAGTTCTATAAGACTACTTGGATATGGAAAGTTAAATAGTATCTACCTAGGTTCCTCATCTCCAATTTTGGATCCAAATACACGAGTCTTAAAAAGTTTCACACAATGGTTACATCATTCTTAGGACACTTTAAAGGATTTATTTTCTTAGTTGGATTGTATTCCCCTAGTTTTTTTATTATATGGCACCATCGTTTGGTTGTTTTTTGGATTATGTTTCCTTGTTTCCTTAGTGCCTATGTATGATCATTATTTCACTTCAAGTGTGTATTTTCTTACTTTAAAATAGGTTGATTTAAATAGTTAAAAAGTTTTATTTAAAAAGAAAAAATTTGGCTATTTGTTAAATGAGTTTCAAGAAAATGGATTTTCATTGCGGTGATTTATGAAAAAGAGTTTTTCAGAAAATGTTCTAGAAGAGGGATAAACTGTGATTTAACATGTATTATATGGTTTTAAAGTCCCTCTTTCCATTTTTTGATATTTTTATTTCAAATTTTTAGTCATCCTTGTTTTTATATTATAAAAGGGTGGTTGTTTGAAAATATGTAAGTTTATTGTTTTTACACTTGTTTTACAATTCATGTGAAAATATATTTTATACCTTATGTTCAAACTAGAGCTTTACGAACTATATTATGAAGGGATTCAAAGATAATTCTTTATGAAATCATACAAAGAATTTTTAGATCACACCCTACATATGAACTAGTGGACAACGGTGTATGATGCTCTTATATCTCCTTTTTCAGTGCCCTATTTTGTTTTTTTCTTGATGCTCAGATTGGTCCATGGTTGGACGATGGGATGTGGCGAGTTATTAGGGGTCACTAGTGTTGATGTTGGAGTTATTTGGGTTTTGATTCCCTTTTAACATTCATTTTAGGATATTTTAGTAAGAATCAGTTATGATTTTTTTAGGAATCAGGTGATTGGTTTGGAGTGGGTTTGTAATCACTACCCTTTGTAACAATGCTTAAGTTTCCATAGGATAGTTATACTCCCTACATTGATGGTCTGGATAAGGCATGGTAGTAGATAAGACTCTACGTGAGATGGTGGAGGATTATAAGATGTGATTTGAATTATATGAGATAGGGATGAACTACTAACTTCAAATTTCCATCTATGATAATACCGTTGAAATAGACATGGAATTATATGAGACCTGACCTAAGTTGTGTATCTCAATATGAGTATTTATATGTTCATGAGTGATCATTCTAAGATCTTAATGGGAGATTGATGAAGACACCAATCTTAACCATAAATGAGATGGGTAATGAGTATGGATTATATTGTGATGTATTAAGAGTCAGAATTTGAACAATTTCAGTCCATGATGGTCACGTGGTTTCTTATGGGTCTAGATAGCTGAGAACATATAAGAGAAACTCCCCAAATCCTTTCCTATATTCGGAAATAGTGGTGCTTTCCATGAGGTGTTATTAGAACACACTAAAAAAAGTATTTGAAAAATGTGTTCAACATAACTTTTTTTGGTTTTAAATAACTTTAAAATGATTTAAATTCTTTGCATGGACTTAGGTTGCATGTGAAGTGTTTCTCAACTCACCTGATTGGATTTCATAAAGGGATATGAATGTTTTGAAAGCGTATGTATTGTTGGTTTCATTTTAACAAGGGGCGTGTGAAGTTTTAAATGAAAATTTGTAAAATATAGAAGGTTGTTGCTCATTTAAAATGATTAACATTATTGGGTCATGAAGTTTCCTTGAATTCTTTATAAAAAAGGAATTGTGGTTTTGAGAAAGATTATTTGAAACTGAATGGTTTGTTTTAAAAAGGGCATGTTATTTTAATGAGGATTCTGTTATGATAGGGCGGTGCGTGAATACTGATAAAACACTATTTTTTTGAATATTTTATTGATAATAAATGATATAATTTCCTCAAATTGTGCTAAATATATTCATTTATGAAATATTTGGGATTAGATCATTCATTTGAAAATTTGATGAAAATTCCAGTTTTACCCTTTTAAAATGCACTGTAGTATTTTGAAGATAAATATTTTAATATTTGTTATTTGAACTTAATATTTTGTAAAAGTGTTCCTAACTTAATTTTCTACAACTTTTATTCAGGACACTAGAGATAAAGAGTGAATTTGGATAGAGTAAATGAGCCATTAATCCAATGGTGGGCTGGACTCGGCAGAATGGACATGAGTTCTGTATTTGGGCCATGTCTTCTTAATCCGGACTTGGATTGAGACACAATTTTGAGGAAAGCTCAGGGACATGATTTGGAACAAATAATCCTTCTTTAAGGCCGGTCAATTCACACGTTTTGGAGGTAAACTAGGCAGTGCAACTTGGAATAAAATATTTGGCCGAGTTTTTCATTTCACACTTAAAAAGTTATGTAACCTTAGCCCTCACAAACTCTATTTAAAGGGGGTTTTTACTCTTTGGGAGGGTTGGTAGAGGATTTGGGAAGGTGTGGACTAAAGGGTGTCTCTTGGGAGCCCCTCAAAACTCTTTTAAGAAGTAATTCTTTGTGCAAACCTCTCTTCCAAAAAGGCTCTCCTCTCCCACCTCTTCATTGTATTTCTTTTATTTCATGTTTGTTTCTTGAATTTTTCTTCAAATAATCTTCTGTGTTATTCCCTTTTATTCTTCTCTTAATCTTCTTAATTGGGTTGGAATCAAGAGTGGAGACAATATTGAGTTCTACCCTTTCAATCCTTTGCTTATGCAAAACGTCTCCATGATAACTACACCGCCCATGGAAGAGTAGTTCTTTTTAGTAATCGATCGACCTCTATCCTTCTTCATTTAATTATTTTGAATCATTGAGATAATTTAATTCAACTAATATTATCCATGAATTGTGTTTTTAAATTATAAGAAACTAGGCAAGCAATTGAACAATTAACACAAAACACACGAGGTCGGGAATTGTGTAAATTGTGAGAGCGCGATCTTAATCGGTAATACAAGATCATACGGGATAAATTTGTAGAGATCAAATATAATCCCTAAACAAAATTCATAATCATTTCAAGAATGGATATATGCTCTAATTAACCACTGACCATAAGCTAACCTTATAACAATAATCAAAGCAGGGTGCTGTGATTGCGTGTTCCGAAGCTAGCCTAGGGTTTAAGTAATTCCATCTTTGTAGTTAAGTTAACTCTTGTAGGGTTCAAGAGTTAACAAATTAGAGGATCATAATTAATTGGATATTTATTTAAATTATAATGATTAATAAGTTAATTAAGAGGTAGAGTTAGATCGATTACGCCTTTTAAAATATTTTCTAAAAAAAACATCTTCTTGTTGTATCTTTTTAATCGAACTTCATTTTAAAACTAAAAAAAATACAATCTTCTTCCAGAAAACTTCTTCTAGATTTATAAACTATAAACAAACCCCATCCTTTAAACTAGTTTTTCAATTCTATTCTATTTTATTTTTAGAATACCTTTAATAAGTTGTTAAATTCACTTCCTCTTTTGAGAGACGACCTTGGTCAGCCACTCTGCTGCACCTAAGTACCCTAAAATCACACTAATCATTTGAGGGCACCCACGACAGTGCTCTATCAAATTGGCGCCGTTTCCGGGGAGGAAAGTAATTATTTCAACCATTTAGAGGTATTTCTTTTAT
This sequence comes from Viscum album, assembly GCA_963277665.1. Taxonomy (NCBI): domain Eukaryota; kingdom Viridiplantae; phylum Streptophyta; class Magnoliopsida; order Santalales; family Viscaceae; genus Viscum; species Viscum album. The sequence continues at coordinate 694,959,623 of OY728132.1, read as the reverse complement.
TTTTAATTTTATTATTTTCTTCACCTCTCTATTTCATCTTTCCCCTTTCTCAAGTTTTCATTTTTTTCATACTCTTCTTTTCTTTTTTGACCATCAACTCAAACTTCTCATTTTTATTTTACTATGGTCCACTTTCTTTCTTTTTATATTTATTTGATTTATGACACGAACGAATCTCGAATATCTCTTAGATCTTGACCCTGATTTTGAACATAGCCTTAGGGCTCGACTCAGACATTCTCAATCTACGGGAAGTTTCAATATTCAACCAGTTGGTGAATTCCTCTCTTCTGGAAACATTAAAATTGGAAGAAATTAAAATTTAAACATAAAAGAGGAACCAATGGCTGGAAATAATGTAAATTAACTTAATAGAACCATTCGAGAATTGGCTACACCTGATATTAACTATCAACCAAATTGTATTGCATACCTGAATCTTGAATCAGACTTTGATTTAAAATCTGGGTTAATTCACCTTCTTCCAAAATTTCATGGCTTATCTGGTGAGGATCCAAACAAACACCTTAAAGAATTTAATGTGGTTTTCTCCACCCTTAAACCAAGAAATTTTTCTGAATATCAAATCAAATTAAGAGCATTCTCATTCTCACTTGATGGAGCTGCGAAAGATTGGATGTATTATTTACAACCCGATGATGTAACTTGTTGGAACAATTTAAAATGTCTTTTCTTACAGAGATTTTTTCCAGCATCGAGGACCACTTCTATTCGTAAGGAGATCTCAGGGATCAAGCAAGCACAAGGGGAGTCAATGTATGAGTATTGAGAGCAATTCAAGAAGTTGTGTGCAAGCTATCCACATCACCAAATCAGTGAGAAATTACTCATTCAGTACTTCTATGAAGTACTCACACCTATGGAGAGGAGCATGGTGGATGCCGCGGCAGGAGGGGAATTGGTGGACAAGACACCAGTAGCCGCACGTGCATTGATCGACAAGATGGCACAAAACTCCCAACAATTTGGTGATCGAGGCACACCACATGTCAGGGGAGTACATCAGGTAAGTCCTTCTTCTCTTGAAAGTCATTTGATTGATACCAAATTGGAAGAATTGACCACTATGGTGAGCCAGATTGCTTTGGCTCAAAATAAATCCCAACCTACTCCTTCAAGGCCTTGTGGCATTTGCACTGAGACAAGCCACCCAACTAACTGTTGCCCACAACTACAAGAGACAGAGGATTGCGCAGCAGTATTCCTAGGGAGACCATTTCAGAAGAAACAAAAACCATATCCCCAAAAGAAGTTTGATTCATTTGCTCCAACATACAACCAAGGGTGGAAATATCAACCAGACATGAGGTATGGCTCTGGACAACAACAAAGGCCACCCTTTCAACAAAACTTCCAGCAGCCTCCGCCTTACCAGCATAGTTTCCAACAACCCCAAAGGAGATTTGAAGCCCAAGAATCAACAAGACAACAACAAGGGAATCCCCCACCTAAGGTAGATTCTAACACTGATGACCTTTTGAAGCAAATTTTTCTTAATCAACAGAAAGAGCTGAAAAGTCGAGGTTCGGAGCTGAGGGAGTTGAAGACTCAAATGAGCCAGATTGCCACCGCCCTCCATGAACTTGTGAGTAAGAATTCTGGAAATCTACCTTCCCAACCTACTCCAAATCCAAAGGGTAATGTCAGTGCCATCACATTGAGAAGTGGGAAGCAAATGAACGATACCTCTGTACCTACCATTCCACCGAGATTCACCTCAACTCCAGAGAAGCCGCATTCCATACCAACTGATGATAAATCCAAGGAGAAAGATAAAGGTAAGAAAAAAGATTGATGATGTTCCTCTTAAACCCCTTCCTTTTCCAAACAGGGTTGTTCAAACCAAGAATATGACTGAAGAAGCAATGCAGAAGGAGGTTTTGGACACATTCAAGCATGTGGAGATCAATATTCCTCTACTTGAATCCATCAAACAAATCCCAAGGTATGCCAAATTCTTAAAAGAACTCTGCACCAATCGAAGAGGGATCAAGGGAAATGAGAGGATCAACCTTGGAAGGAATGTCTCATCACTCATTACACCAAATCTAGAAATGCCAACAAAGTGCAAGGATCCCGGGACATTCACCATCCCATGTACCATAGGGGAGTTGCACTTCTCTGATGCTCTTTGTGATTTAGGAGCTTCAATAAATTTGATGCCTCACTCTGTATTCTCTTCTTTACAGGTTGGTGAATTGAAGCCGACGAGAGTAGTGGTGCAACTGGAAAATAGAGCTACGACATATCCAGCGGGAGTTCTTGAGGATGTACTTGTCAGGGTAAGAGACATGATCTTTCCAGCAGATTTCTATGTGCTTAAAATGGAGTATGATCAGGTAAGTTCTCGTTCTCCCATTATCTTAGGTAGACCCTTCCTCAAAACTACAAAAACTATCATAAATTTTCATGAGGGTACACTTTCCATGGAGTTTGGAGATGAAGTTGTGATATTTAATGTTATGGACTCCATGAAGTACCCCTCAGAGGATCATTCTGCATTTGTTATCTCTCATTTTGAACCACCAATTAAAACCTCCATGGATTTTGATTGTCCTATGTTTAGAGAGATTATGAGTATTGGTTCTAGTTTAATGTCTAGGAGTAATTCCACACTCATTTCTAAGGAAAAAGACTCTCTAAGATTTGATTTTGAAATGGAATCATATTCTGATTTTGATCATGTGAACTCTAATTATGACATGGATGTTGAGTACGCTGATGGATTTGATGCTTTATTCTCTGATTTTGATGATGTATATTCTGATACTAATGTTATTTGTGCACATATTTCAGTTCCTTCTATGACCCCATCCATACACCACCCCCCTACACTGGAACTCAATCCATTGCCACCAAATCTCAAATACGCATACTTGTTAAGTGGTGAGAAATTAACTGTTATCATTGCTAACAATCTCCCTTTTGAACATGAAGAAAAACTTTTGAATCTTTTGAAGGAGAACATCAGGGCAATCGGGTGGACCCTGGCTGACATATCAGGTATTAGCCCCTCCATTTGCATGCATAGGATTATTTTGGAGTATGGGGATAAACCGGCGAGGCAACCAAAAAGGAGACTCAATCCAACACTTTTGGAGGTTGTTAAAAAAGAAGTTAAAAAATTACTCGAGGCAGGTATAATCTATCCCATTTCAGATTCTCAGTGGGTAAGTCCAATTCAGGTTGTGCCTAAGAAAAGTGGTGTTACTGTTGTTAAAAATGAGAAAGATGAGTTAGTTCCAATGAGGGTGCAAAACAGTTGGCGTGTGTGTATTGATTATAGGAAACTAAATCAGTCCACTCGCAAGGACCATTTTCCCCTCCCATTTATTAATCAGATGCTTAAGAGACTAGCTGGGAAGACACACTATTGTTTCTTGGATGGATTTTCAGGATATTTTCAGGTTCCTATATCTCCGGAGGATCAGAAGAAGACAACATTCACCTGTCCCTTTGGCACATTTGCCTACCTGAGGATGCCATTTGGACTTTTCAACGCCCCAGGTACCTTCCAGAGATGCATGGTGAGTATTTTTTCTGATTTTATTGAGATCTGCATGGAGGTATTTATGGATGATTTTACAGTTTATGGATCCTCATTTGAAGAATGTCTAAATAGTTTGGGAAAGGTATTGAATCGTTGTATTGAGAAGAATCTGGTCCTGAACTTTGAAAAGTGTCATTTCATGGTAGAGCATGACATTGTCTTAGGGCATGTAGTGTTAAAACATGGGATAGAGGTTGATAGATCTAAGGTAGATATTATTTCATCCTTACCATATCCTTCATGTGTGCGTGATGTTAGATATTTCCTAGGGCATGCAGGATTTTATCGGCGCTTCATCAAAGATTTTAGTAAGATTGCTCTTCCTATGTCACGATTACTTCAAAAGGATTCTGATTTTGTGTTTGATGATTCTTGCAGGACTTCCTTTGATGAGCTAAAGAAGTGTCTGACCACTCCACCTATCATACAGCCCCCACGGTGGGATATTTCTTTTGAGATTATGTGTGACGCCTCCAACTTCGCGGTTGGAGCTGTCTTATCTCAGAGGGTGGAGGGATGTTCACATGTGGTCGCCTATGCATCGAGGACACTGGATTCAGCCCAATCAAACTACACAACCACATAAAAGGAGTTTCTTGTTGTCATATTTTCTTTAGATAAATTTTGTTCATATTTATTGGGATCTAAAGTAGTTGTTTTTTCTGACCATGCAGCTTTGAGGTACCTCCTAAAGAAGCCAGATGCAAAGCCACGACTTATCCGTTGGATACTCCTTCTTTAAGAATTTGATATTGAGATAAAGGACAAAAAGGGGTCATAAAACTTGGTGGCGGACCATATGAGTAGGGTTACTCACACACTAGAGTATGACACCTTGGACCAGGTACCACTTCAGGACACTTTCCCCGATGAGCATCTCTATACCATCTCAGGTACGCATCCTTGGTATGCTAATTTAGTTAATTACATTGTTTCCTATGAAATCCCAGCAAATTTGAAGAAGCATCAAGTCCAAAAATTAAAAAGTGAGTCTAGGTTTTATGTGTGGGATGATCCTTACCTCTGGCGCATGTGTAGTGATCAATTCATTAGGAGGTGTGTTCCCGATCATGAGTTTGAGTTTGTTTTGCATTTTTTTCATACACTTGCTTGTGGTGGAAACTTTGGACCCCAATGGATAGATATGAAATTTTTGGACTTTGGATTATATTTTCCTAGCTTATTCCATGATTCCCATGTGTTTTGTAAGTCATGCTCTCGTTGACAACACACTGGGAACATTTCTAGGAGATATGAGATGCCCCAACAACCCATACTATTCTGTGAGATTTTTGATGTATGGGGCATCGATTTTATGGGTCATTTTCCTATTTTATTTGGATTTTTATATATTTTGGTTGTTGTCGATTATGTGAGTAAATGGGTGGAGTCCAAGGCCACCAAGACTGACGATTCTCATGTTGTAGTGGATTTTGTCAAGGCTCAAATTTTCTACAGGTTTGGAGTACCAAAGGCCATCATTAGTGACCAAGGGACACATTTTTGCAATCGGAATCTTGCTTCCCTTCTTCGGAAGTATGGGGTGACACACAAAACATCAACACCATACCACCCCCAAACAAATGGCCAAGCTGAGGTTTCAAATCGTGAGTTGAAACAAATTTTGGAGAAAACTGTGCAGCCAAATAAGAAGGATTGGAGCAAGCGCTTGGATGATGCATTGTGGGCTTACAGGACAACATACAAGACACCCATTGGCATGTCCCCATTTCAGATTGTTTTTGGGAAAGCGTGTCATCTCCCCGTGGAAGTTGAGAATCGGGCTTATTGGGCTATAAAAAAATGCAACATGGATTTGGCCCAAGCTGAAATCCAAAGAAAGATGCAAATTCAAGAGCTTGAGGAGATTAGATTATCTTCATATGAGAACTCAAGGCTCTACAAGGAAAGATCAAAAGAAGCTCATGATAGAATGATCCAACAAAGGGAGTTTCATGTTGGAGAGAAAGTCCTTCTATACAGTTCTCGACTGAAGATGATGCCTGGTAAGTTGCGTTCCAAATGGTTAGGTCCTTATGTTGTGACTAATGTTTTTCCTTATGGTGTAGTGGAGATCACACAAGAGGACACAAGAAGGAGCTTTATAGTCAATGGGAAACGTTTGAAGAGATACACTGAGGGACTTCCTATTGATGCAATGAATTTTATCACACTGCATGACCCCATCATCACTTGATCACATCAGGCTGTTCCTAACCCTTTCACTTTGTTATTATTTGTCCTATTTAAAATTATACATTTCATGTGAATATATCATCTCATGGGTTCACATTGAGGAAAATGCAATATTTTAAGTGTGGGGGAGGGAACATTTTAGTTTAGTAATTTCAATTGTTTTCCTGTTTAAAAAAAACAAAAAAAAAATTGCGTGTTTTTCAAATTTTGTGTGTTTATTTTTCAATTTTATTTGTGTTTTTGAAATTTTTGAGTTGAAATGATTCTCATCACAATTTTTAAATGCATATCAATGAGTGAAACAATTTATCCCTTGAAATTTATCTTAAATGAATGCTAAAATGACTTTGTTTCAAGTTCAAATATTTAGTAATTTCATGAAAAGTACACTGAATTTTGAATCCCGTGCCACATCTCACTATCTTTATATTTGAAATCACATTCCTGAGAGGCTTCTGAACCATTATTTTCATATTCTTTACATTCACCTCACTTCTTGAGAGAACCAAACCATGCTTGATTTAACCATAATTTGATTTATTTCTGTCAAAACTTGAGGGTTTGAGGTACTTATGTTTAAATGATTGAGGCATTTTTTGGTATTAAAGCCCCTATTTCCAATAATATTTTTTTATAATGGCCTACCTTGAACATTTAATCCTTGTAGCCCTTAGAATCCATGCACATCCTGTTAGGTTAGCCACATTACAAGCCAATTTTCCATATCCAACCAACTCTTGAAGTGAAATTGCATAATCTGGTTGAGCTTAAGTGTGGGGGAATCTATCTTGTGTTGTGCTACCACATTCTGTGATAATTTGGGTGGAAAATTAAATTCTAAAGAGATGTGTTTGCTGCTGAAGAAAGTCATTATATTGAAAGCTGTGACTTTTCTGGAGCTTTCATGACAAGTGAAGTTGTGCCTTTTCTGGAGCTTCTAATTGAGGTGGAAAGTTATGCCTATCTAGAGCTTTCAAGAAAATCATGTTTGAGAAGATTGAAATTTTTTATGCTAAAATGATGAATGGTGTAAACTTTTCATGATTATGAAGCTGAATTTATACGATGGAGATTGAGGAGAAGACCATATTTAAGTGGAAATTAGATTAATGCAATTTTGCTTAAAAAAGAGTCAAGCTCTCCTCATTCAGCCTCAGAATTTTTCACATCTAAATCCTACCAACCGAAAGACACAGAACAACCCTGAAAAGTTCTCATGATAAACATACATCCTTGACTCACATTGGGTAGCGATGTAGGAATTTATCAAGGCTATGGTGACCCTTTTATGAGTTTGGATGAAAAAGGCATTGCAAAAAAAATTGATATCTGTGTGATAAGAGAAAATTCAAGTGAGGTAAGTGTTTTGTGCATGGGAGGATAAATAAAGTGGAAATATATTGAATGATATAAATGAATAACTTGAAATAATGGGTTTTTATGAGGCATGATATCTTTTGTTTCTTGGTGTGTAATTTTTTTGATCTCAAGGATATGTGTTTTAAAATTGGTTTTGATTTGATATTGATGTTTACTTGACATGAGGTTTTTCCCAGGAGTACAAAAAGGGTAAGTGTGGGGGAGTTGATAAAACACTATTTTTTTGAATATTTTATTGATAATAAATGATATAATTTCCTCACATTGTGCTAAATATATTCATTTATGAAATATTTGGGATTAGATCATTCATTTGAAAATTTGATGAAAATTCTAGTTTTACTCTTTTAAAATGCACTGTAGTATTTTAAAGATAAATATTTTAATATTTTTTATTTGAACTTAATAGTTTTTAAAAGTGTTCCTAACTTAATTTTCTACAACTTTTATTCAGGACACTAGAGCTAAAGAGTGCATTTGGATGGAGTAAATGGTCCATTAATCCAATGGTGGTCTGGACTCGGTAGAATGGACATGGGTTCTGTATTTGGGTCATATCTTCTTCATCCGGACTTGGATTGAGCCCAAATTTTGAGTAAAGCTCGGGGACATGATTTTACACAAATAATAATTCTGTAAGGCCGGTCAATTCACGCGTTTTAAAGGTCAACTAGGCGGTGAAACGTGGAATAAAATATTTGTCCGAGTTTTTCATTTCACACTTAAAAAGTTATGTAACCCTAGCCCTCACAAACTCTATTTAAAGGGGGTTTTAACTCTTTGGGAGGGCTGGTCGAGGATTTGAGAAGGTGTGGCTGAAATTTTGTCTCTTGGGATCCCGTCACAACTCATGTAAGAAGTAAGACTTTGTGCAAACCTCTCTTCAAAAAAGGCTCTCATCTCCCACCTCCTCTTTGTATTTCTTTTCTTTCATGTTTGTATCTTTAATTTTTCTTCAAATAATATTATGTATTATTCACTTTTCTTCTTCTATTAATCTTCTTAATTGGGTTGGAATCAAGAGTTGAGACGAGATTGGGTTCTACCCTTTCAATCCTTTGCTCATGAAAAACGTCTCCACGATGACCACACCGCCCATGGAAGAGTAGTTTTTAGTGATTGATCTATCTTCTACCCTCTTAATTTAATTATTTTGAATCATTGAGATACTTTAATTCACTTAATATGATCCATGAATTGTGTTTTTAAATTGTAAGAAACTAAGCAAGTAATTGAACAATTAACACAAAAACACGCGAGGTCGGGATTTTGTGTAAATTGTGAGAGCGCAATCTTAATCAGTAATACAAGACCACATATGATAAATTTGTAGAGTTCAAATATAATCCCTAAACACAATTCATACTCATTTCTAGAATGGATATGTGCTATAATTAACCACTGATCATAAGCTAACCTTAGAACAACAATCAAAGCAGGGTGTTGCGATTGTGTGTTCTGAAGCTAGCCTAGGGTTTAAGTAATTCCATCTTTGTGGTTAAGTTAAATCTTGTAGGGTTCGAGGGTTAACAAATTAGAGGATCATAATTAAGTGGATATTGATTTAAATGATAATTATTAATAAGTGAATGAGGTGGTAGAGTTAGATCGATTATGCATTTTAAAATATTTTCTAAAAAAACATCTTCTTGTTGTGTCTTTTTAATCGAACTTCATTTTAAAACTAAAAACAAAAAAAATACAATCTTCTTCCAGCAAACTTATTCTAGATTTATAAACTATAAACAACCCCCATCCTTTAAACTAGTGTTTTAATTCTATTCTATTTTATTTTTAGAATACCTTTAATAAGTTGTTAAATTCACTTTCTCCTTTGAGAGACGACCTTGGTCAGCCACTCTGCTGCACCTAAGTACCCCAAAATCACACTAATCATTTGAGGGTGCCCACGACAGTGCTCTATCAAATACTATCTACATCATGGAATGAGGTTAGAGAAAAAGGATAAGAAACATCACAAGTACTACGACTGGATAAAAATCAGGGTATATATAATAAGATTTCATTATCCAAACACATATAAAAGAATTACTTATTTTTATCAATGTTTTTGCAGTGCCCAAAACAAACAAATGATAAAGACTGTGGTTATTACGTTTGTAAATTTATTAAAGAGATCATATTCCATGAACAAATCATCATCCCTAAAGAGGTATTTTCAAAGATAATTACTATTTCATTTAAAATACTTATCAATCCTTTGTGTATTTATATTTTTTCAGTACTACCATGATTATCGAAAAGACTCTTATTCACAAGATGAGATAGATTTGTTTAGAAACGAATGGGCAGTATACTTGATGAAAAAATGTATAGAAATAGCATAAAGATGTAACCGGTATGAGTCAAAGTGTCTAATTTTATTTAAAATTGTCAGTATTTTTAGTAAAAAGAACAAGTGTCATACTGAAAATTGAGCAAACACATTAGGATTGTTTTGATACTTTAGGAAAACGATCAATAAGTTATTTGTGAGGTGTATTAATCAACCACACCTAAATCCAACACATGATGTGACCGTTATGACTTTAAGTGTGTATTTTTATAATAAATTAACAATAAATTTAGCAAAAAGAACAAGTGACATACTAAAAACTGAGCAAATACATTCGGATTAATTTGATACTTTAGAAAAATGATCCATCAGTCATTTGTTATGTGTAGGAATAAACCACACTTCTCTTTGACGAATGTTGTGACCGATATGACTAAAAGTATCTGTTATCAGTTTAAAATTGACATTTTAGCTCACAAATGTGTCACTCACTAAAAACCAATCAAAATTGCTCTGATTATCTTTATAATTTAGAACAATGATTAATAAGTTCTTTATGACATGTATGAAGCAGTCTCATGCCAAACTGACTCACGATGTGACCAGTATGACTCAAAATGCGTGTTTCCAGTTTGAAATGACATTTTAGTAAAAAAACACAACTAACACACTAAAAACTGAGAAAACACATTCAGATTATTTTGATACTTTAGTACAATGATATATAAGTCATTTTTGACATGTAAGAATTAACCACACCTCAATCCGACGCACGGTATGACCGATATGACTCAAAGTGTCTCTTTTTATTTAAAATTAACATTAATTTTAGTAAAAAAATACAATTGGCATACTGAAAACCAATAAAACACATTCGGATTGTTTTGATAATTTAGAAAAATGATCCACGGGTTATTTGTGATGTGTAGGAATCAAATACACCTTAATAAAATGCACGATGTGACCAGTATAAATCTAAATGTTTCTTTTTATTTAAAATTGATATTAATTTAAGTAAAAAGAACAACTGCCATACTGAAAACCAAGAAAAAACATTTGGATTATTTTGATACTTTAGGAAAATGATACATGAGTCATTTGTAATGTGTAGGAATCAACCACACCTCAATCTGACGCATGGTGTGACCGGTATGACTAAAAGTGTTTGTTATTAGTTTAAAATTTACATTTTAGCTCAAAACGTGTCACTCACTAAAAACCAAACAAACACTTTCTGATTGTCTTTATAATTTAGTACAGTTATTCTTAAGTCCTTTATAATGTGTATAAAGGAGTATCACATCAAATCGATGCACGATGTGACCAGTATGACTCAAAAAGCATGTTTCTGGTTTGAAATGATATTTTAGTAAAAAAGCATAACTGGCATACTGAAAACTGAGAAAACGCATTTGGATTATTTTGATGTCTTAGAACAATGATCCATGATTCATCTATGAAATGTAAGAATCAACCACACCTCAATCCGGCGAACGATGTGACCGGTATAAATCCAAATGTGTTTTTATTCAAAATTGACATTAATTTAAGTAAAAAAGAACAAGAGGCATATTCAAAACTGGGCAAATGCATTCAGATTATTTTGATACTTTAAGAAAACGATTCATGAGTAATTTTTGATGTTTAGGAATCAAATACACCTAAATCCGACGCACGGTGTGACCAGCATGACTAAAAGTGTCCATTATCAGTTTAAAATTGACATTTTAGTTGAAAATGTTTCATTCACTGAAAACCAAGCAACCAACCTCTGATTATCTTTATAATTTAGGAGAGCGGTTCGTAAGTAGTTTGTGATGTGTATGAATCATTCTCACCTCAAACCGACGCACAATGCGACCGATATGACTCAAAATGGGTGTTTCTGGTTTGAAATGACATTTCAGTAAAAAATACAACTGTCGCACTGAAAACCGAACAAATCCATTCAGATTGTTTTGATACTTTAGAACAACAATCCATGAGTCATTTGCGATGTGTAAGAATCAACCACAAATCAATCCGACGAATGATTTGACCGGTATAAATCCAAGCATGTCATTTAAATTTGATATTAATTTTAGTAAAAAAAACAAGGGATATACTCAAAACCAAGCAAACTCATTCAGATTGTTTTGATATTTTAGGACAACGATCCATAACTCATTTGTGAGGTGTAGGAATCAGCCCCACCTCAACACGATGCACGATGTAACCTGTATAACTCAAAATGTGTCTTTTTTATTAAAAATTGGTATTTTATTAATGTATTCTTTCATATTAATGTTTAATTTATTTCTTTATACACTACGGGAAAAATGGGTATTTGCGACGGGTTATTTGCGACGGGAATAAATCCCGTCGCAAATAGTCCCGTTAAAAACTTATTTGCGACGAGGGTAGTTACCCGTCGCAAATAAATAAGCTTTTGCGACGGGATTACTTTCCCCGTCGCAAATAGTTTTCCCGCGATGCGCGCCAAATCGCGGGAAAACTATTAGCGACGGGAAAATATTCCCGTCGCAAATAACCGGCGGCGGTAAGAGGTATTTGCGACGGGACCCGTCGCAAATAACTATTTACCCGTTGACCGTAATAAATGCGGGCTAAGGTATTTGCGACGGGTACCCGTCGCAAATGGGTCCGTCGCAACTAATCTAACCTATAAATACCCCCATCCGTTTTTTTTCAAATCATTCTCATTCTCTATCTTCTCCTGCTCTCAAACTTGTGTTTCTAAAGTTGAGTTTTTATTCAGTTTAATTTTTTTCTTCGGAGCTGATATTAAAGTTTTGAAGAACGATCAGAGCAGATCAATTTTCAAGGTATTTATGTTCATTTTAATTAAATATTTATTTTTAATTTTTTATTAGTTTCAATTATTCTTAATTAGTTGTAATTTAATTATGTTTATATTGTTTTCTTACTTAATAAATTTAAATTATTAGTATTGTTCTTAGTTAATGGTAATTAGGAATAATTAGTAATAATTTTTAATAATTAAGAATAAATATTAATAATTAGTAATAAATAACAATAATTAGAAATAACAACATTATTACATTATTAGTATATTTTATTATTAATATTAAAATAATATAATTTTTTATATATATACAATTCTTTTTTCATCTGTGTGTTTACTGTCTGCACATGTATTATTTGTATGTGGAGATAGAAAACGCACAGATGAAAGGAGAATTGTATATAAATCAGAAAATTATATTATTTTAATATTAATAATAAAATATACTAATAATGTTATTATTTGTAATTATTGGTAATTATTCCTAATTATTGGTAATTATTCATTTAATTACTAATAATTAGGAACAATTATCAATAATTATCAATAATTAAGAATATTTAGTAATAATTAGTAATAATTACCAATAATTATTAATAATTAGTAATAATTATCAATAATTAGTAATAATTAGTAATAATTACCAATAAGTAGTAATAATTATCAATAATTAGTAATAATTAGTAATAATTACCAATAAGTAGTAATAATTACCAATAAGTAGTAATAATTATGTATAATTTGGAATAATTACCAATAATTAACAATAATTAGTAATAATTAGTAATAATTGCCAATAATTACCAATAATTAGTAATAATTAGTAATAATTACCAATAATTGCCAATAATTACCAATAATTAGGAATAATTAGGAGTAATTAGGAATAATTAGGAATAATTAGGAATAATTAGGAATAATTAGGAATAATTAGGAATAATTAGGAATAATTAGGAATAATTAGGAATAATTAGGAATAATTAGGAATAATTATCAATAATTATCAATAATTATCAATAATTAGTAATAATTAGTAATAATTAGGAATAATTAGGAACAATTATCAATAATTAGGAATAATTAGGAATAATTAGGAATAATTATGAACAATTATCAACAATTATCAATAATTAAGAATAATTAGTAATAATTAGGAACAATTATCAATAATTATCAATAATTAAGAATAATTTGTAATAATTACCAATAATTACCAATAATTACCAATAATTAGTAATAATTAGTAATAATTACCAATAATTGCCAATAATTACCAATAATTACAAATAATTAGGAATAATTAGGAATAATTAGGAATAATTAGGAATAATTAGGAATAATTAGGAATAATTAGAAATAATTAGTAATAATTAGGAATAATTAGGAATAATTAGGAATAATTAGGAATAATTCGTAATAATTATTTATAATTATTTATAATTATTTATAATTATTTATAATTAGTAATAATTACCAATAATTACCAATAATTACCAATAATTACCAATAATTACCAATAATTACCAATAATTACCAATAATTTGCAATAATTAGTAATAATTAGTAATAAATATCTAAAATTAGGAAAAACTAGAAAAATTAAGAAAAATTAGGAAAAATTAGGAAAAATTCTCAATAATTAGTAATAATTACCAATAATTAGTAATAATTACCTATAATTAGTATTAATTACCAATAATTAGTATTAATTACCAATAATTAGTAATAATTAGGAATAATTAACAATAATTAGTAATAATTACCAATAATTAACAATAATTAGTAATAATTAACAATAATTATTAATAATTACCAATAATTACCAATATTTAGTAATAATTAACAATAATTGCCAATAATTACCAATAATTGCCAATAATTACCAATAATTGCCAATAATTACCAATAATTGCCAATAATTACCAATAATTAGTAATAATTATGAATAATTAGTAATAATTACGAATAATTAGTAATAATTACGAATAATTAGTAATAATTACGAATAATTAGTAATAATTACGAATAATTAGTAATAATTACGAATAATTAGTAATAATTACGAATAATTAGTAATAATTACGAATAATTAGTAATAATTACGAATAATTAGTAATAATTACCAATAATTAGTAATAATTACCAATAATTAGTAATAATTACTAATAATTATCAATAATTACTAATAATTATCAATAATTACTAATAATTATCAATAATTAGTAATAATTAGTAATAATTAGTAATAATTAGCAATAATTACTAATAATTAGTAATAATTAGTAATAATTAGTAATAATTAACAATAATTAGTAATAATTAGTAATAATTAGGAATAATTAGTAATAATTAGGAATAATTAGTATTAATTAGGAATAATTAGTATTAATTAGGAATAATTAGTAATAATTACCAATAATTAGTAATAATTATTATTAATTACCAATAATTAGTATTAATTACCAATAATTAGTATTAATTACCAATAATTAGTATTAATTACCAATAATTAGTTTTAATTACCAATAATTAGTATTAATTACCAATAATTACCAATAATTACCAATAATCACCAATAATTACCAATATTTTCCAATATTTTCCAATAATTAGCAATAATTACCAATATTTTCCAATAATTACCAATAATTACCAATATTTTCCAACAATTACCAATATTTTCCAATAATTACCAATATTTACCAATAATTAGGAACAATTACCAATAATTAGGAATAACTACCAATAATTTGGAATAATTACCAATAATTTGGAATAATTACCAATAATTTGGAATAATTACCAATAATTAGGAATAATTACCTTATTACATTATTTGTATATTTTATTATTAATATTAAAATAATATAATTTTCTATATTATATACAATTCTCTTTTCTTCTGTGTTTTTTCTGTCTCCACATGTAATATTGGCATTCTTTTTCAAAATTATCAACCTACTCGCCAATGGAGAGGTGAAAGTGAATGCCAATATTACATGTGGAGACAGAATGTGAAACACACAGATGAAAGGAGAATTGTATATAATATAGAAAATTATATTATTTTAATATTAATAATAAAATATACTAATAATGTAATGATGTTATTATTATATAATTAATATTTATGAAAAAAATTATATTAGTATTATTAAAAAAAATAAAAAAACAATATAATATTAAAATTATCAATATTTGTAACAGGTTTTGCTTTATTCTCAATATATTCTATCCTTGCTTGTGTTTTTTCTAACAAATTATTCAAAACCAGTAATGCTTTTATATTTTATAGAAAAATATGGAACAACGAGGTCGTCAACAGTCATTATTAGATGACCGCATATGGATAAATCAACGTAGAAATCCAAATGGTTCTGGTTTAAATCCAGTATATATAGAGGGTGTGGAGATTTTTTTATCATTTGCGGCATCAAATCCAGAATTTGTTTCAGAAGGAAAGATAAAATGCCCTTGTAGAAAATGTGCATTGAGAACGTTTGACACGTTTGACAAAATGGGGGAACATCTCTTGCGTTTTGGTTTTCAAGCAGATTATGTTTTTTGGTATCAACACGGTGAACGCAGTTCCAGAGCAGGTGATACCAACTTGATTCCGGATCCATCCCAGTTTCAAGATTTAGTACATGATGTTGCAGGTTCATCTGTTCAACATACAGAAACTCCGGCTGATATAGCTTCAAATCCTGAGTTGGGACCGTCTGAATTTTATGAGTTGTTGAAGTCTGCTGAGGATGCATTATATCCTAGCTGCAAGATGAGCAAATTAGAAGCAGTTGCAAAATTTATGGCTATCAAATCAGATAACGGAATGTCAAACACCTGTTTTGACCAGATATTTTCTTTGCTGAAAACACTGTTACCCGAAGGAAATGTTTTACCTGTAAATTACTATGAAAGTAAGAGGTTGGTTCGAAATTTGGGACTTACTTGTCAGAAGATTCATGCATGTTCAAATGACTGCATTTTATATTCTGGGGAAAATGAGTCGTTGGATAGTTGTCCCACATGTGGGCAACTGAGATATAAAGAAGGACAACACGGGAAGTCTGGTTTGATTCCTGTAAAACAGTTGAGATATTTTCCGTTTACATCCAGACTTCAGCATTTATTCATGTCTAAGAATACAGCGACAATGATGTCATGGCATAAAGAGAATATTTCAACCGATAAAAGCTTGAATCATCCAGCCGATGGTGATTCATGGAAACATTTTGATAGAGTGCATCCATCCTTTGCTTTAGAAGCTAGAAATGTTCGACTGGGCCTTTCCACTGATGGTTTCTGTCCGTTTGGATCTTATGGTAGTCAATATTCATGTTGGCCTGTTTTTTTAACTCCGTACAATTTACCTCCATGGATGTTGATGAAGGAGTCATATATCTTTTTGACTTTACTAATTCCAGGACATCCGAAGAAAAATATTGATGTTTATTTGAAGCCATTGATTGATGAATTAAATTTATTGTGGAGTACTGGTGTCAGTACATATGATGTTGCAACGAAACAGAATTTCATACTGAGAGCAGCATTGATGTGGACAATAAGTGACTTCCCGGCTTATGGGATGTTATCTGGCTGGAGTACACATGGTCAGAAATCATGTCCTTACTGTATGGGAGAGAACAAAGCATTTATGCTCATTCATGGAAAGAAACCTTGTTATTTTGACTGTCATGGCAGATTTCTTCCAGCTGATCATCCTTTTCGCAGAAACAGATCTCATTTCAGAAAAGGAACAGCTGAAAGGGATGGACCTCCAAAAATGCTATCAGGTTCGGAGTTAAAATCGGTTGTATTTTCATTACCTCCCATCACTTTTGGTCCCACAATAAACCAATAGAAAATTTCTGGTTTTGGGAAAGAACAAAATTGGATTAAACGTATCATATTTTGGGATTTGCCATATTGGTCTGATTTGTTGGTCCGACACATGTTAGATGTCATGCATATTGAGAAGAACTGTTTTGATAATTTGTTTCATACAGTTTTGGATACGCCAGGAAAGAGCAAAGACAATGTAAATGCACGTTTAGATCTTGCCCAAATTTGCAGGCGTCCAGAATTGGAACTATTTGAGAATGTCAGAACAGAAAGGTTACTGAAACCAGAAGCAGCTTATACACTGTCTAAAGAAAACTGTTTATTATTTTGTCAGTGGATTGCAGATTTGAGACTTCCAGATGGTTGTGCTTCCAATTTGGGTAGATGTGTAAAGAATGGTCATATTACTGGATTAAAAAGTCATGATTGTCATGTTATAATGGAGAGACTTCTACCCATTGGATTAAGAGGTCTGTTGAATTATGTGATTTGGGATTCCATAACAGACATGTCTCATTTTTTTCGGGAAATTTGTGCGGCTACGGCAGATTATGATGCTCTAGGCAAACTTGAAAAAGATGTTGTTGTAATTATATGTAAACTGGAAAAAATATTTCCGCCGTCTTTCTTCGACTCAATGGAACATTTGATGTTACATTTGCCATATGAAGCCAAATGTGGAGGTCCGGTACAGTTTCGATGGATGTACCCATTTGAAAGATGCATGCAAAAATTAAAAAGAAAAGTACGCAACAAAGCATCTGTTGAAGGATCTATTGCAGAAGCTTATTTGCAAGAGGAAATATCTTTTTTCTGCTCCCATTATTTTGAATCTGAGTATCCTTCAAAACACAACCGAATGGGACGGAATGAGAGGAATATTGATGAAATCGACAATCAATTATCTGTTTTCAACCAGTCAGAGCTTGGTTTTGGTGGAGTTTCTGAACGCTGGCTTTCAGATGATGAACATTATAGAACTCATACGTATGTTCTGCTCAACTGTGAAGAGATGACATCAGTTGTACTGTAAGTGTTTATATCACTTATTCTATCATTTATGTTACAGTAAATAACTTTGGTTTTTATAGGTTGTATGATAATCATATCAAGAAACAAATTCCACAAATTACAGCAGCTGCTCTCGAAGAACGTCGACTGAAAAATTTCTCTCAGTGGTTTCAAAAACCGGTAACATAAATTCTTTATCTTTTAGCAACTCATTCAATGTATAGTTTACTATATTGATAATTATTTCACAAATTTTCAGGTGTCTCGACATGCTGATAAAATTGACAAACGGCTGTGTGTATTGAGTAACCCACCTTCCAAACTTGTTAAAACTTATAATGCATATGTGGTGAATGGATTTCGATTCCACACACATGCATATGGGGAATCGAAAAAAACAATGAACAGTGGAGTTAGCTTGAGAGGATCTCATCATCAAGAAAATGAAGTTGACTTTTATAGCATACTTGATGAAATCATTGAACTCTGTTATCTTGGACAACATTACATAACCATGTTCAAATGTCGGTGGTTGGATACAGAGAGAGGCGTGCGTGTTCATCCGACTCATGGAATCATCGATATTAAATGTAAAAGTGTTCTCGCAGTAAATGAACCATTCTTATTGGCTCAACAGGCATATCAAGTTTATTATGCAAAGTACTGTGCAACATCAAGAGACTTGACTGATTGGTGGAGTGTAATAAAAATCAAAATTCGAGACAATCAGTTTAGTCAAAGTGAATGTGCTTTCACTGATGTGCAAAGAATTGCAGTTTTTCAAGAGAGTACTCAAAATCAATCTTTTTTACAAAGAGACATGAGTATCGATGACGACACCCCACATTTAAGAGTCGGTGATGACGATGATGTTAATGATGTCACATATGAATTTGAAACGGTAAGAGATGAAGCAACTGTAACTCGAATGGATATCGATGATGTTGAGGAGGAATATGAAGATGACATTGACATATATGAAGATGATGATGAAGATGAACACTGATAGCATTCCATGGTATTTATATACAATCATAATATGTATATATGTATATATAATAGTAATTATCAATTATTTGCTAACATTAACATTTTCTGTTTCAGATGGACGACGCCACATTTCGTGCGTTGGCGGATGCTGACCTGACTTTTGATGCGGATGAGTTGCTGACAGATGACCCTCAGCCTGCAGGCGCTCCAGGGAGTACGCGGAGGGGGCGCGGTCTTGCACGATTGATGATTCCTGACCCCGTCCCCGAGCGACGTCCACGTCTTGGGTTTGATCCACGCACACGGAGGTGTGATAACCTGTGTGATAACCTGTGGATTTGACTAAGATTTCATTAATCTATTCACATAATAAATGTTTATTATTTTTTCAGTTTTCCGCATATAGCAGTCGGACAGGGCAGCGCTATTTTGCGCAACTATTTCTCTCAGCCGTGGACCACATGGGAGCAGATTCTCATTGATGTGCAGCAGACCATGTTCGGCCATTGGTTGGTACGTACGTAAATAAATAATTTTTATTTTGAAAATTATTTCATTTCTAACTTGATATTTTGATTTATTTGTAGGGTTTATGGTATCCGATCGAGGATACCATGCGTGACGCCATCCACGAGACATGGGAGGTGGCCATGCGTGATCGCCTTCGTCAGTTTTTGCACAATTTAAGAAAAGTTGCGATGAAGAAAGCAGGAGTGTCAGATTTTGAGGAGTCATGTAGAGCACACCGACCAGAGTATATTTCATCCCATGTATGGGATGGATTATGTGCGCACTGGTTGAGTGGTGCCTTTCAGAGGAGATCATCGGTGGGGAGGCGGAATCGGGGGAGACAGGAGGTGACTCATCGAGCTGGGAGTCGTTCTTTCAGTACTCATAGACAGCATCTGGTACGTACATTATTTATAAATATTTTATATAACTATAAATATTAACAGTTTATTTTTTATTCTTATAGGCTGTCGAGCACCCCGATATTACAGAGTACGACATATATCGGAGGATGTATAGTGATCCTGCTACTGGGGAGCTCAGAGGTGATCGTCAGCATCACATCGTGGTCAGTATTATTTGTTTTCAAGTTTAAAAATCAACTGCATATAATATATTCACAATTTTAATTTTAAATTGCAACTATAGGAGTCATATGAGGCCGCAGCGGCACAGGCCCGGCCTGAGAGTCAGGCCGAGTCATCAGATCAGACCACTGCCCGTCAGTTTGATGAGGCGGCATGGATGCAGGCCACCCAGTATGCCTTCGAGAAGGGCCGGGTAGTTGGTATCGGCTCTCGACTGACTCCCGGAGATTATTATGGTAGTGCTGCGATGTCGGCGTCCAGCTCGAGAGGAGCTCGTGCATCTTCTTCTACACAGTATGAGGATCAGTTGCGATCTCAGACTGCACAGATAGAGAGTCTCCGACAGGAGCAGGAGCAGATGCGTCAGCAACATGAGGAGGAGCGTCGACGCCAGCAGCAGCTGTACGAGGAGCAGGCGAGTCGGTGGCAGCAGCAGCATCAGGAGCAGATGGAGTACATGCGCCGACTCACTCATGCTTTAGGGATGGAGTTTCCTTCACCACCATCTGCAGATCCCCACCTCCCCCCCCTCCCCCCCTCCTTCAGATTAGAGTTTGTATTTCTGTTATAAAATTTGTGAAATCAAAATATTTTTTTTTCTATTCGTAGTTTCTGTCTCATTATAAAATATTAATAATATTATATTTTTAAATAACAATATTAATATGAATAATAATATTATTTATATTTTATAATATTAAATTTTATATATATATATTAAAATTTTATAATATTATAATTTAATTATATTTTTTGTAATACTTGAATTATTTTAATATTTGAATGTAAAATAATTCTATTATTTTTATATTAATTAAAATAACTTATTAATATTTTTTTTATTTATGAATTATAATTGTAATATTATTATATTAATTAAATCATTTATTAATATTCTATTATTTTTTATTTTTGAATTATAATTCTACTATTATTATAGTAATTAAAATAATTTATTATTTTCATTTGTAAATTATAATTATATTATTATATTAATTAAAATAATTTATTAATAATTTATTTTTTTATTTTTTTATAGTATTTGCGACGGGATACTATACCCGTCGCAAATACTAGTATTATTAATAGTTTTTTATTTTTTAAAAAAAATAGTATTTGCGACGGGATACGATGCCCGTCGCAAATACTAGTATTATTAATAGTTTTTTATTTTTTTTTAAAATCGTTTTTGCGACGGTGCCGTCGCAAAAGGTATTTGCGACGGGACCCGTCGCAAAAACTATTTTAAAAGTTTTTTACAAAAATACGGAATACTATTTGCGACGGGGAGAATGACCGTCGCAAAAAAGGCTTTAGCGACGGGCTCGTCGCAAATAAGTGTAGTTGCGACGGTGTTTTCAGCAACGGGCTATTTGCGACGGGCCCCCGTCGCAAAAAGCCATTTGCGACGGGATCCCGTCGCAAATGCCCCGTCGCAAATACCTGTTTTTCTAGTAGTGATAATATTACTAACATAATATTTGTTTTCTTATATAGGTGGAACATTTTTCTTGAGTTGAGATGATTTGTTCAGCAATTAATACCATGAGCGAACATTTTTTAGAGGGGATCACGGATGTTAAAATATGAAACATTAACGTTTTAACTGTTTGTTGGATAATTGTAAATGTAATTATATAAAACATTGTTTGAAATGTATATAACATTATTTTTCAAACCCTTGTGTGCGCTGCTTTGTTCTTGTGTGCGTTGTGCAGGTGATGTTTTGTGTAGGTGGTGTGTGTGTGTTGTGCAGGTGCAGGTGCTGTTGGTGGGTGTGATGTTATATAAACAACGCACCACAGCCAGTTAGGCCTTTATCAGCGCTATTTTGAGCACTGATAAAGGACTCTTTTATTAGTGCTAAAATAACGCGGATAAAGGGGGGGTCTTTATTAACACTTTTTTAGCACAGATAAAAGACACTTTTTATCAGTGTTTTTTTAGCGTTGTTAAAGGGGACCCCTCCTTTATCTTCGCTGAGATTAACATCGCTTTTCTAACACTGTTAAAAACATTTTCTAGCACTGATAAAAGAATTATTTGTAGTAGTGATTGCTGCCATAAATTCTTGCCTATAAATATGTTGGTGCAAGTTACTTGTTTGCGAGAATGATTAAGTTGTAGCAAAAAAATGTGTTCGCCGTTAGAGGTCATCTCAACAGAAGTGCTTGCGGCAAGTGCTTGTCACATAAGTATTGAAGTCTTCTTCTTGCCTATAAATATGTTGGTGCAAGTTACTTGTTTGCGAGAATGATTAAGTTGTAGCAAAAAAATGTGTTCGCCGTTAGAGGTCATCTCAACAGAAGCGCTTGCGGCAAGTGCTTGTCACATAAGTATTGAAGTCTTCTTCGGTTTCTAAGTAGGCTTTTAGAAGTAAGGGCCCTTATAACTCTAGCATTCTCTCTTGTTTTCTCTCCATAATATAAATCTTCTGATGGATATATGCCCTGCATCCTTATACATTTAGTGTATATTTGGCTATATCATATGATTCGATATGGGTGCATCATAAGGCATGATATATGATATCATGCCACTGCCTATTAGTCATATTGTTTGACTTGGATATATCATAAGTCAATATTAATCATAATGTACGATTCATTTAACACCCTATGATTAATAAAGAAGTCAAACATTAAATGTTTAATGTTTAGATCATACTTCCACATAAGCTATCGTTTGGTTAAGCATTTCATACAATGAAACGTATGGAGAATGAAATAGCCAAGGGTTACAAATGGTTTGGAGCCGCATGTATAACTCATATGTTTTATAACACGTGTGTTAATGCATAGTCACTTGAAAGTGTCTTGAGGCCTTTATAGGGAGGCTTATGCCATAATGATGGTTGTTCGATTAAATTTCAAGCCTCCTGCTGATGCTCCCTTACTCTATAAGCTCTCCTTTTACTCCTCCATTACCTTGTGAGTTACTAGTGTATCGTGAAGTGAAGAAGAATCCCACCCAAGTGTCGGGTAACTTGATTCAACCCATGGATACACCTCAGAGGAGGGAGTCTAATGGTTGCCTCTTAGTAACCTTCTTCAAACGTATGATTGAGGACAAAATCAATGGCATTCGTTGATGAAAGGTACACACATGTTCTTTATTTTATATTATGCGTGGTTTTGGTTTTGTTGGCGTTGGTTCCCTAGAATCAACTACTTCGTAGTTTCGATCACCTTTATGTTTATAGTCTTGAATATTAATAAACATCTTATCACATAATGATTGTTCTTCTGCGCAAATGTAATGTGATAATGTTCTAAGAGCATTTTTCACATCAAAATCTCACAATAGTTCCCCGCTATGATGAGAATTTTGAAGTACAATGATGATTTTCTTAAATATATATTCTATGGTCAGATGACACTATTTGATTAGACACATATGATACAGGATGTTAGGGGTAGGGGCTCATAAGACAATGACACTTCTTCCCATGAAGGTCATTGTTGGAAATTTCTAAGAGAGGTGGTTATGAAAACAGACCTGCATGTATCATATGTGTCTAATCAAATGATCTAAGAGAGGTGGTTATGCTTCACTGAGGATATGATCTTATGATATCATTCACTTATTTTCTCTGGATGGCTTATGATGGTGATGTTTTAATGATGTTTTATAAAACTCGTTTCTTTCTCACGGGTTAATTAAACTGTGAAAGAATGCTGAATGTTCTTATGTTCTTGTGGCATATTTATGAATGATTTATTATTATGTGATATGTCTATCCATTATAGGTCTTTAATGCATTGGGTAATATTTTATATCTCATGAGCTCAAATAGTACACGAGAGGATTTCTCAAGCCCAAGAGGGTAGATGGGTAAGCCCAAGAGGGTGCACGGGCAGTTGGCCTAAATCCAAGAGGGTACATGGGCGGTTGGCTTAAGCCAAGAGGGTACATAGGTGGTTGGCACAAGCCCAATATAATGTACACAGGTGGTTAGCTCAAGTTTATTATGTGATGAATATCATGATGAGAAGTCTTTACATATAATTTCTATGCTTATGTTTATGTCACTTTTATACCACAAACTTATGTCGCATGCTTATGATATGCTTTCATGACTCATGATTGATTATTGATGATTTCACTCTTTAGGACAAAGATTTATTCCATGAGTTAGGTTTTATGGTTTATGACTTGCTAGGTATGATCTCATAAGTTGTGATCATGTTTTCAAACTCTTAAACTTATCTTATGCTCATTTATGATCATCGGTTGATCTCTCATGTTTACTCTTATTGTGCATTTGAGCTCACAATTTCTTATGTTTCCATTTCATCCGAGTTTTGAAAAAATGATTTTAAGTAGAAAATTTATAAGGGTACTACAGATTTTTCATAGAATAAATTGATTGTGTATATAGTCTTCAAAGACATTAAACTTGTATATTTTTCGAACATGTATTATTATGAGATGTATTGAATATTCATCTAAAATGATTTAATATTTATGCGATTGATGTTCAGGTCGTTTCATGACATGTGTGTTGTCTTTATATAAATGTTGTGTATGCTCTGTTTAAATAAATATCCTTTCTGTTCATATATTGTGTTAAAAATATTTTTTGTTAACATAAAATATTCAATGTTTATATAAATGTTTTATGTTATATATATATATATATACTTTTAATACATGTCATCATTGTATAAATGTTTTGGGTCGCTTGTTTAAATAAATGTTTATGTTCATACATGTATAACTTGTGCATTTAAAGTATTCACTGAATTATAAACATGTATAAAACACATTAATCTTGAAAAGCTATAAAAAATGATTTAAAAAATAAATAAGACTTTATACAAAATATATATTTTGCTTAAAAAAACTAAATATTTAAGCTTTAAACACACACACGTGCTAAAATCTATTAAAATCTTTGGACCGCGCAACATGTTATAAAAAAAATTACGACTGACTACATTGGACCCATCAATAAAACAAAAACCATTTTTAAAACACACAACATATGTTCAAAACAGAGAATATTTAAACTTATTTAAAAAGAAAGAAAATATATAATCAAAACAACTGCTGCTGCTTTTTGATAAAACAAAAGAAACCAAAGAACATATATCATACGATTTTAAAACAATTAATTCAACTGCATAAAACACAAAACATAAGTTCTTTGTTAAAAAACTGAATAATTAAACACTTCAAATATATATATATATATATATGTGCATATATAATGTTAGAACTGTTAAAAAAAATAAGAAAAATGAAAACCAGAGAACATATGTTCCATGGTTTAAAACCATTCCAAAACGAGGGCATTCTCAAAACCTGCAGACAGAAAGCAACTTATCACTACCAATTGATGGGGCTCAACATGTTCCATGGAGGATTTGGAGCAATGCAGTGCTGCTGTTGTAGCTGCGGCAACCTGCTTGATGTTCCATGGATGCTTCGGTGCTCAATATTGATGGTATTTGCTGCATCCGCCTCCTCAGCCTCCATCGGCTCCGGTTCTTGAACCTCAGGGAGCTCTACTGGCTCTGCCTGGGAGGGAATCCAAGGAATAATGGCGAGATTCTGTTTCTCCATCGTCGGCTTCTCGTCTTCCACCTTGGGCGGTCTCAAGTTACGGCCTGGCCAAAAATCTTGTATCCAAGGAATAACAGTCAGTGATGTATGGATTGGAAGACTGCTGGAAGATGTGAAAACATAAGATTTGGTTTTGGAAAATATTTAATGCTTTCATTTTTCAACCCATAAAGCAAATACAGCAAAAATGCACTCTTTAATGGTTCATGCAATCATGTCAGCTGGCTAGGAGAAAAATCCTGAACAAAATAAAAAGTTTCATGAAGTGAGGTTTCATCAAGAAGCAAATGAGAAATCATATCAGGTTGATGCGAAAAGGCAGTCCTGGCCAAACCCCCTGCCAAACTAGGAATAATTCTAACCAACTTTGAACCCCACAGGTAAGTTGGATTTACAGAATTTTGTTATTGCATGTTTCATACCAGGACAATATTTGTGGGATTTATGCTTTTTTTTCACGGCGTTTTGCATATATTAGCCAACAATGGATTAATTAAACTGTATTATGAAGTTATTTCACCAAGGGGGGGTTAAATATCCATCAATATAACAGGACCCATCTCAGAGCTTTGTTGGTTTTTTCCTTTTTTCTCATTCATCGATCCAAACCGGCTTATTATGGAGTTACGGTAAGTAATTCTGTGTAAGTGTTTCCAAATTGCTTATTGAAAAAGTGCTTTCTCCCACTTAAGTCGATAGTGCTCCAGAATCGTGAGAGACTGAGAGAGCTGTTGCAAGAGAAATTTAGCAGGAATTCTTACCTGCTCGTATGAATCCAAAACAATAGATGTATTCATCAGTTGCACTCCTCAGAGGCGCAGGCACACAGCCCTCAAAAAACTCAATAACCGTCGCAAGACCCCCTTCCCGACACTAATACCCCCCACTCCAACAATTAAGACGTATATTAAAACTCCGTGCCCTCATCTGGTAAGTAATTATTATTGGGGGCCGGGGTCGACTAAAAGCAGGCTCCACCCCCTTACGCCTATCAATATTCCCCCCTTGAGTGTCCACCTTATCCTCAAGGTTGAAGTCTGGAAAGTGGAAGCGGAGCACCATCGCATCCTTCCGATGTGGTCCTCAAGAGATCTGTCACGCTATTTAATGAGCCACTCGAGCATGTTTCCCTGGTACCAGGAAGCCAAAACAGCCTCTGGACAGTCCCCTTCAGCAATCAGATCAGCAGGCAAGGTAGTCTACTGGATGTACACCAATTGCCGCTTTCAGTTGAGACACATGTAAAACCGGGTGCACCCGGCTGTTCTCTGGTAGTCAGAGCTTGTAAGAAACAGGCCCAACCCGCTCCCAGTTTAGCCTTCAATTACTCAAAAGGCCAGTTGGGCTGCAAAATTCCATTTGAACCCCCCATGTTTAGTTAAATTTGTTAATGGGCGGACTATCTTGCCATAATTGCGAATGAATTTTCTGTAATATCCCGTAAGGCTTAAGAAGCCCCGTACCTCCATGACATTTCGTGGCTCCCACCATTGTTGTACATCATTCAGTTTCTTAGGATCCATGGACACACCTTCCGAAATAATATGCCCCAAAGAGCGGTCGGAATAGCATGCAATGAATGAGTCTCCATGAGCTGCAACACTTGCTGAAGCGGTCTTAGATGCTCTAACCACTTCCCACTATAAACCAATATATCATCAAAGAACACTAGTATCCCCTTCCTCAGTAGTGGTCGGAACACAACATTCATAGTAGCTTGAAATGTTGTTGAGGCGTTCAATAAACCAAATGGCGTTACTAAATATTCATAATGCTCCTCATGTGTTTTAAAGGTTGTCTTCCCAATATCTGCCTCCTCCATTCACACCCAGTGGAAACCAGATTTCAGATCCAGCTTGGTGAAATAGGCTGCTCCAAATAACTAGTTCATCAACTCTATCACCGGAATAGGAAATCTATCAGGTACTGTTAATTTGTAAAAAACCCAATAGTCAACACACATCCTCCAACCTCCTCCGTCCTTTTTGACCATGATTATGGGACTGGAATACGGGCTGTTACTTTGATAAAGCCTTGTTCTAACAGCTCCCCTATTTGTTTCTCCACCTCATTCTTCAAATGATATGCAAGTTTATAAGGCCCAACGTTGAAAGGATCCGCTCCCTCCTTTAACTTGATAGCATGGTCAGTCGGTCTATTTGGTGGTAGCCATCGCGGTGGCTCAAAAACTGCACCGAACTGTTGCAACAACTCCCTCAGCTGATCTGGAATGTATTTAGAACTGTATTCCCCAAAGTCGTGTTGCCTGTGGCTGCCCATTGTAGGTCCTGAATTTGATACTACCCTTTTCCAAGATATTCCTACAACGCATTAGGAGCTCTCTGAGAAAGTTTCACTCCATGTAAAATTACAGCCCCCCCCCCCCCCCCGACAAACTCCATGGTCTTGTTTTTCCAATGGGCGGTGACATATCCCAGCATTTCAAGCCACGAGATCCCTTGCACAAGGATTTGGATCGGTGGTGTCAAAAATGTTGCGGAAACGTCGGGAGCAACGAAGAGTAAAACAATCCACAAAAGAGTAAAAGGAAAAAAAAAAACAAAAGAGAAGAAGATCTTGGACACAGAGATTTATGTGGTTTGGAAAATGATCCCTACGTCCACAGAGAGAAATTTCACTATGATTCGGGAGCACAATTACAGGGAGTTTCAAGGTTCACACATCACAAAGAATCCTAGCCCAAAATGAGCTAATAAAGGAGATGAAGCACTATTCCACCAATTGTCAGAAAGTCCGTTGTGCTACAGTGAAGATGGCTGGAAGTCCGCATCGCTGCGGCCACCCAAGTCTAAAGTGCTACAGTGGCTAGCGGCTGGAAGTCCACGGAGCTACAGTAGTCGTGCCAAAGGTCCGCACTGCTACAGTGCTTTGTCGGTGTCGGTCGGTCAACTCTACTACAGTGGTCAGAGTTGCTATAGTGCCCGAAAATTTGGATTGGAAGCATTAGACCCAATCATCATCCAAAATGGATCGGGCTACACCAATCCAACAAAAAACATAAGCATCATCCACAAACTCCATTGTGCTGAAACTCAACTTTAAAGACTTACACAAGCCTCTGGAAACCACCGAATGTCCGTCTCCCTGTCTAATATTAAACGATTCGATCTCCGTGCACTACAAAATATGTTAATAGCTGTCTTGAAATGAAATTATGGCTTGCTCTGCTCACCGGAATTAACATGGGAACTCCCCACACACTTTCTTCCATCAATAAGGACTGATTACTGCCCGCTTTGCTTTGTCCCTTTACACAAGCGGTCGTTCTTAGCATCTCCATTTTGCACAAATCCCCTGTCAAATCAGTCTTCTCCTCGCTGTCTTTTGTATCCTCCTCCTCCCTCTCGTCACGAGGCTCAATACATTCCCAAACCATAAGTTTGTAAACCTTGTCAAGGCATTTATGTCTAGGAGAAGACTTTTGTCCACAAGAAAAACAGAGCCCCTTAGCTCGTTCTTCATACTCTTCCCTAGATAGATTCTGAACCCCTCTCCATCGTGGCATAGTTCCTCCTTTCTGATCCTGTTCTTCTCCGCCTTCCCTCGCCAAAAGAACTCTCAGAGGATTCCAGCCTTGCCCCTGTCCGCTAGAATTCCCACTTCGTTTGCGCACTGTTAGCTATCTAGTAAGCCCTTTGATGAGTAATTTCCCTCTCGACAAGCCGGACAAAGTCATCAACCCTGCTTTGTTTTGCGGCTCATGCGTCATAACAATGCTGCCTATCTCTGGTCTCAAGTCGTTGATAAACAAACTCATATACCATTTCTCATAAAAATCTGAGATTCGCAAAGCCACACATTCAAACTCATCGATATACGCATCCACTGATTCTGTTTGCCACAGCTCCTTCAAATACATCATAGGATCTTCTTCCGCAACACCACCATAGCACCCTAGTAACTCCTCTTTGAGTTGCGACCAGGTAAGTCCCACATTAATCAGCTTCAACGAATTCATCCAGTACTGGACTAGTCCCTCCATGCACAGCTGAGCTAAAGGCACCTTCAACTCCTCACGTGTTCGATAAATCGAGAAGTTCCAGCGCGAGTAATCCAGGCAACCGGACCCTCACCGAAGAAAACCGGCATTTTTACCTGCCTGGTTTTCACACGCAAATCTTCATACTTTGTATGACAAATTTCCCTGTTAACCTCTTCTGTAGCTTCCAGTTGGACTCATCCTCCCTATTCTAACTGCTCTCTCCCTCCACAACAACAATGGTTGACTTTCCCTTTCTTTCCTCCCGTACTGAACTCTCCGTCTGCGATTTATACAACTGCGCCAACATCGATCTTAAATCCTGCGTTGCTGCTTCCTAAAATCGGAATCTGATCGTCAGCTCTGAAACTGCCGCCGCTTGACGTTGCATTCCGGTAGTCATATCTGACACCATCGTCTCCAGTTGCGCCGCTCTATTATCCATCCGTGTGGACATTCAACCGCAGCTGCAACTCCCGATCACCGTAAGCAGAACCTCCTCCTTTCTCCCACTCTAGGTCCACTCTATCTGAAATCATCCGCCACAAAGCGTGCTCTCAATGAAGGCACAGAGTGATAGAGCTCCAAAATCGTGAGAGGCTGAGAGAGAGATTGCAAGAGGAATCTAGCAGGAATTCTTACCTGCTCGTATGAATCGCAATACAATAGATGTATACGTAGGTCCCCAGTTACACTCCTGGGAGGCGCAGCTCTCTCCAGGCCAAGGCACACAGCCCTCAAAAAACTCAATAACTGAATGGTCTTGCAAGCCCCCGTTCCCAACACTAATACCCCACTCCAACAATTTAAGACGTTTATTACAACTCTACCCGTCCAGGAAATGACACCCCCCCCCCCCAAGGATTTCCCCCACATGGTCCCCCACGTGCCCTCCTCTCGTAAGTATTTATTATTGGAATTTGGAGGCAAGGGTCGACTAACAGGAGGCTCCTCCACTTTATTCCTATCATATGTGGTTTTCTTCAAGAATTTAAAGTCTATTTTCAAATAAATAACAAAAACTACTCGTCTTTTCAAACTGCTTAAG
The DNA here is from genome assembly GCA_963277665.1 of Viscum album. Classification (NCBI taxonomy): domain Eukaryota; kingdom Viridiplantae; phylum Streptophyta; class Magnoliopsida; order Santalales; family Viscaceae; genus Viscum; species Viscum album. The sequence goes on along the minus strand of OY728132.1, from coordinate 694,928,815 downwards.
TACTATAATCAGTTTTCAATAAGTACTGTCAAACTGAGCCCAACTCTAGTACCATAAGCAGCACCCAAAGGCAACAAAAGGTTTTCCCAAGCAATGATTTTCCTGCGCAAAGGGGTGCACAGAAGAGCAACACAGGGCTCTTCATCCCAGCTCAGCAAAGCAGATCAGGGCAAAAACACCACGAATTTCTCAGGTATCAAAATTCACAGGGCAGTGCAGAACAATAACAGAAAGGGAAGGGCATGAAAAACTTACTCCGAAAGCTTGAAATGATGTCAGGATCGATCGAAAAAGAGAAGTCAGGAGGGGAGTTTAAGGAATGCGTGTCTATAGGCTGGAAGAGAACAACGGCTCTCTCATCGTTTGCAGGAATATTGGGGAATTCCTCCATGATTGATGCGTCTCTATTTGACTCCTCGGAAGACAGAGAAGTCTCTGGCTCTCCCGCTTCCAAAATCGGCCGCAAACCCGCATCCTACGAAATCCCCTAAGCCCAAAATCAGCGAGAGGGGGGGGGGGTAAGGAAGAAGGGAAATTGTAAAAAGAAAATACTCACCAGTCTGCGTGATTTTCTGGCGGGAGAGAACAAGGAGGAATCAGAGAAGTCGTCGTTAACTTCATCCAAGTCCTTCCTCTTCACCTTCATCGACGCGTACCCCGCCATTGCTCCGCCAGATAATTCCATCAGATAACAAAAAGAAAGAAAGAAGAAAGTAAAAAGGGGGGAAACGGATGGAACGACAAGCAAGGGAAAACCCTACTTCCCTGTACCCGGAAATCCTCCCTCGAAATCACTCCATCCCCGATGCTGATTTCGGGTAAAACACCAGTCAATCTGTTTGCCTAACCTCTGCGATCGAAAGATGGAGGATTTTGGGGAAGAAGCACGGGAGGATGGACATGCACGACGAGGACACGACGAGGACGCCAATCGCGTGAAGGGAACCGTCTTGGGATCCAAATACGAGTAATTTTTTAAAATAGGGTTTTTTAGTAAGAAAACCATGTATGCCCGGTTCACCCTAAAAAACATTATGAAAATTAATAATAATAAAAGCCTTGGTGGAGGGGTGGTTTAGAGGCAGATAGCATAGTCAAGTTTCCTAACCTGTGATTTAATGCAGTTTTATTCCTTACATTGTGTGGCGGACATAATCTACCTAATAATAATGAAAAAATAAACTTGTAATAACAAGTTTGAATTTAAAATAGATATTAAATTTGTTATTCGGATCTCGGCTTGAATATTTATTTTCAACACTAAAAGAGATCGGATTTGATTATTTGCATTTTCACGGGTACTCGATTCATTGTCATTTCTAGTTTTTTTTCAAGTATAAAAACACAACAAGTGACAATGCACATATCAAAATGGAGCAACCAAAGGCATAATATAAAACCATGTCTTTTGTATAATTAATATGTAAAAGACACGGTCTTGAACCACAACTTTAACTACTACTACTTTATAATTTTTTCTAATTTTTTTGGAACATGTTGGTAGAAGTTTGAAAACTTTGAAACCTTGTTAATTTTTTTTTCGAAAGACAAACAAAATTTTTTTTAGACCACACACTCCTTTTGTTTTATTAAATGTATATAAGAGAGTTTTTTTTTTGGAAATCAAACATATTAAATATAACAATCCATCAATACAAAATGATTGACTTTATCTGGAACACAATGCAACAATGAAAACCACTTAAGAACCTTACAATCTCATCAACAACAAAGCCAAAAGGAGAAAGATTCAAACCACCAAACTTAAGCATAAAAAACAATATATGCCCGATTAACCCTAAAAAACATTATGAAAATTAATAATGAAAAAAAAACTTTTATAAGTTTGGATTTAAAACAGATATTAAATTTTTTATTCGAATCTCGACTTGAATATTTATTTTCAACACTAAATGGGTTCTGGTTTGAGTATTTGCATTTTCACGGGTACCCGATTCATTGTCATTTCTAATTTTTTTAAAATATAAAAATACATCAATTGACAACGCGCATATCAAAATGGAGCAACCAAAGGCATAGTCTAAAACCATATTTTTTGTATAATTAATATGCAAAAGACACGGTTTTGAACCACACCTTCTTTAACAACAACTACTTTATAATTTTTTATATTTTTTTGAACATGTTGGGAAGTTGGAAAACTTTGAAACCTTGTTAATTTTTTTCGGAAGACAAACAAAAAATATTTTTGGACCACTCATTCCTTTTGTTTTATTAAATGTATATAAGAGAGTTTTTTTTGGAAATCATTACAACCTTCTATAATGTTAGCAAGCTGATGATCAACATGATCACACACCCTTCTAATAAGAAAACAGACAACAATGAAAACCACTCAAGAACCTTACAATCTCATCAACAACAATGCCAAAAGGAGAAAGATTCAAACCACCAAACTTAAGCATCAAAACCAAAACTTGATAATAAGTCTCCAAAATTATCTCCCTCCATCCTTGAGATGATGAAAAAACCGATGCAACAAAAACAACTTTAGCTTCAACGATAATAAGATCACAACTTGCAAGAAATGTTCTATGAAAAGAAGTCAATATACCACTATTATAATTAATATTAACAACACCAATACCCAACCTTCACCCAACAAAGATAGTTGCATTTGAATTAACCTCAATGAAATCATGAGGGGGGGGGGGTAGGATGCTTATAATGATCACCTGTGAAACATTCACCCTCTTGTTTCATTAGAAAAGCAACGCACTAAGACTTCTTTGAATCTAAACTTAATCAAGAAAACATTTTTGTTGAAAACAAACCCCATTACATTTCCTCCATGGAAACCATGCAAGGCTACAAGCTTCTTTAACAAGAATGAGATCATGTGATGTTGGGTTTTAGCATGATAATTGATTTTTAGCCAAGTGATGGATATTTCAAAAGAAGCAATTTTAGGAAGTTCTAGTCCGGAACCTGGTAAAGAAAATTCACTAGAACTAGGAAAATTTAAAAGCACATGCAACAATAGTGGTGGTGACTGATTCTAGATGATGGAAGTGCAGAAGCAGGAGAAGGTGATTTTGGATGCTTGGACTGTTCACCGAGGATCCTGAGTTGAGGTTGTGCGTTGGCAGGGAAGCTAGCGGTTTCCATGATCGAGTGGTGGTTCTATGTGAATATTGAATGGAAGTGACACCAGCAAAACTAGATCGCTGCCATAGATTCTTACCTATAAATAGGTTGGTATGGGTCACTTGTTTGCAATAATGATTAAGTTGTAGCAAAGGATTTATATTCACCGTTATAGGTCATCTCAACAGAAGCGCTTGCGGAAAGTGCTTGTTGTGGAAGCATTGAAGTCTTCTTCAGTTTCTAGGTAGGGTTTCAGAAGTAAAGGCCCTTGTAACTCTGGCGTTCTCTCTTATTTTTACTCCTTAATATAAATCTTCTAATGGATATATTCCCTGAAGCCTTATACATTTGGTATATATTTAGCTATATCATATGATTCGATACGGGTGCATCATAAGGCATGATATACGATATCATGCAACTTCCCATTAGTCGTATTGTATGACTTGGATATATCATAAGTCAATATTAATCATAATGTACAATTCATTTAACACCCTATGATTAATAAAGTAGTCGAACATTAAATGTTTAACGTTTAGATCATACTTCCACATAAGCTATCATTTGGTTAAGCATTTCATATGATGAAACGTAGGGAGAATGAAATAGCCAAGGGTTACAAATGGTTTGGAACCGCATGTATAACTCATAAGTTTTATAACACGCGTGTTAATGCATAATCACTTGAATGTGTCTTGAGGCCTTTATAAGGAGGCTTATGCCATAATGATGGTTGTCTGATTAAGTTTCAAGACTCCTGCTGATGCTCCCTTACTCTATAATCTCTCCTTTTACTCCTTCCTTACCTTGTATTTACTAGTGTATTGTGGAGGGAAGAAGAATCCCACCCAAGTGTTGGGTAACTCGATTCAACCCGTGGATACACCCCAGAGGAGGGAGTATGACGACTGCCTCTTAGTAACCTTCTTCAAATGCATGATTGAAGAAAAAATCAACTACATTCATCGATGAAAGGTACACACATGTTATTCATTTTATATCATGCATGGTTTTGGTTTTGTTGGAGTCGGTGCCCCAGAATCAACTACTTCGTACTTTTGATTACCTTTATGTCCACAGTCTTGAATATTAATAAACATCTTATCACATGATGATTGTTCTTCCATATAAATGTAATGTGATAATGTCCTAAGAGTATTTTTCACATCAAAATCTTACAGTAGTTCCCCACTATGATGAGAATCTTGAAGTACAATGATGATATTCTTAAATATATGTTCTATGGCCAGATGACACCATCTGATTAGACATAGATGATACAAGATGTTAGGGGTAGGGGATTATAAGACATTAAGACTTCTTCTTGTGAAGTTAATTGTTGGAAATCTCCAAGAGAGGTGGTTATGAGAACATACCTACCTATAATAATTCCACATGTTTTATGTGTCATTGGATATTCCTATATACAGATGTGTGTATTTTCCTTCAGACTTGAGATTACTATTAATGCATATCATGAGTTACATACTTATATGTATTAATGAAAATCATGATGACATATGTTTACAGTGAAGTGAGATACATTGGGTGTGTCACAAGTGATATAACATTAATGAATAAGTCAATAAAGGATTTATCCCTTCCAAGTTAATGGAAGTAGAAATCTCGGACCCTTTGATTGTAATGGAATTTTCAGATTAAGTTTATATCCATGAATTTTTTTTCGAAAAGTTTATTTCAGGAAAGTCAAAGATTAATATATATCATGTATATAGGTTGATGAAATATACGATGAAGTCTTATTGATAAGATATCAAGACAAAGGGATTGTATTGCATAGTGAATGTTCATAGGAGGTTATTATTGTTGCAACATTAACATCTTTCTATATGGGTTGCTTGACGTGTTTCTAGATGTTGATCTTGGAATTTAGGCGAGTTATTCTAATGTCACTAATAAAGAGACCTAGATGGCCACACATCAAGTGTATCCAAAACTCCAGATAAATTCTATATGAATTTAATATTAAAATAAGTATTATTCTTAAGTTTCAAGGAATAATAATTATTTAGGTTATATTGATTGCATATATATTTATTTAATGAATAATGCAATGATATTTATTTATTTAAATAAATAGTCATTATTCAAAGTTAGATAAATGCTGAGGAGGATTGATTGATTGAGTTAAGGGTCTAGTATGAATGAAATATTTAATATCATTTAAATCGGTATTAATTAATTTATTTAAGCAATGATATTAATATTATTCATGAGTTTTTCACATGTTAAAAGAACAATAATAATAATAATATTATTATTATTAGACACGATGTTAGTTAAAGAATATGAAATTGGCTAAGGGATTTTGTACAATTATCAATTCTCCAACCCAGCTATATAAACCAGGTTATATCATTTATAGAGTAAGAAATTGCTATGCACAAAAAATACTCTATAGAAAATTATCTCAACTCAAAGAGAAACTTTTTTTTATTTATAATTCTCTCAAGAATGGAGAGCATCCATCCTCTTCCTCCTCTCAAGAACACAAGAGAACTTGATAGAATCCTTCATTCTCATAATGGATTCTTGTTATGATCAATGAAAATGATTCAAGGGGATCGATCATCTGCACTAGCACACTAAGATCCATATGTGATGTTTTGAGGTTCATGGAACACATGCGGATTACTACTATAAGGATTATACCCTTGAATACTTCATTGTAATGACAGTGTGACTAGAGTAGTCAACTGATTCTATAATGAAAAAATATTTCCAAAACAACGGGTAATTCTTATTTATAAATTAATTATAAATTATATGTGAAATATATTGTCTCATGGATTCTGAGGTTTCTATTCATTAAGTTCTACAAAGAAATCTCAAGAAACCAATGAAATTCCATTTTTGGGCATGGACCTAACCACTTCTGTTGTGCCCCAGAACCTTCAAATTGTATCAAAGTGATCATATATTAATTTTTAATTATTTATCGATCATTGATTGATTTATGCATTTGATGTTAGTTTTTCATTTTCAGTTTATTCATTCTTAATCCAAAATTCAAGATATCACATTCTTTTGATTTCATATGACCAAGAACAGGGCCAAAAATAGATGAAAAATGCTCGAAGATCCCATATGGAGGTTCCAAAGATGAGTCACACAAATCACATCACTTCATGTGGGAGAAAAGTATGAAATGTCATTACATGATATGTGTTGACCAAGCCAGATGACATACAACTTGATAGGTTACACATTGTGTAATTAGAATACATATTGTGTAACACACATAGTTTTTCCCTATGAGAAATATGAAAGCCGTGTGGTTAACATACACAGAGTGTATTAATTACACATTGCACATTGATCGTCAGTCAAGCAACATGGTCCAAATGAGATTACATAATGTGCTAAAGTACATGTCATGTAACTCATAAATTTTCACATGTATTACACACTTATTCTCTAGGCGTGTTTTACGGATGACTAGAGAATGAATTACATGATATGTAGTAGATTGTACTCACCACATATCTCATACCCATTTACATAGAGTACACACTGATCTAGAAGACACACCGTACAAAAAAATTACGTGGAATGAAAATTAATTGTGACATTAAAATAAACTACACAATGTGCAATAGGTATACACACAATGTGATAGGGTTTTATAGAATATCAAATTCCTAATTAATTTTCATGTTAATTTCACAACTACATGTCGTCTATAGTCCTTGTACACACTGTGTACTTCATGAGCATTAAAAGTGGTACACACCATGTATATTAATGTGTTTCATGTGTCATAAATGCCAAGATGACTACTTGGATTAACACATATAACTATACGTCATGTAATACGTGACACTCCATATATGTTACATGTCATGTAAGTACATAGTACATGATAAGGACTGTACGAGACACTGTGTAGTTCAAGAGGGTACACGTCGTGACGCCTCCAGTACACATTGTGTACTTGATTAATTTTAAATTAAATTAATTAAATTAATTTATCTAAAATTACAGATGATAGGGGTCTCCAAGGGTGTTCAAATGGAAAATTAAGATAATGAATGAATGAATGAATGAATTAATAATATTATTAATTTATAAATTCAAGCAATTTATCTTAATGAAGAACAAATTGAAATGAATGTTAGATAGTTTTAAATGTACACTCATTTCATGTGTGGATGGTCATAAGCTTGAACAACCTATGTAGGTGTTTGATTTCTTTCAATTTAATTATTATTGCATGGGATTTTGTGATAATTATTATTAAATTAAAATGATTTCATGTGTGTCATCCTCTCCTCTTATTACTTACGAGCTTTCATACCTACAATTTCTTTTATGTAACCCCATACCCATGGTTTCCCTCACATGTGTGTGAGTAAAGAATATATAAAGGATGGAGATCCCAAGAAAGTGGAGGTGGTTAAAGTTTGGAGATAAGGTGAAACCAATCAAGGAGATACATAAGTGAACATGTGAAATATTGTAACTCAAACCAAACATCATTTTAAGGAGTTTTTTCCACTAGGGTCAAGGGTTAGTTTATCAACAACTTGATAAACTGATCAATAGAAAATCCCATGATCATACCACATATATTTATTTTATTTCTTTCTAGTGCATGATTAATTATTTATATTTATTTTATGACTTATCCTGATCATATAAAATAAATGAATTAACAAGCATGTGATATGGAATAAAATAAATGAATTATGGTTAAATTATTTTATCAAGACATGGATAATAACTTATATAAAATCCACATAACAGTAATGAGCATGTAAAAAGATAAAATAGAAAATATTTATAAATAAAAAACCCCCTAAAATAAAATATTAATATGATATAGACTTCAATTACTTAAGTTAATATGCAACCATAGTTCAAAGTGCTTGCCTTACCCAAGCCAGGGTGCTTTCAATTATCAGAGAGTTTTAACTATAATTTTGGGCTGACTTAACCTAATTAGCATCAAGGATTGAATTCCCAAGAAGGATTTGGTGTGACTAGGAGGAAAGTGTTAAGAAAATTTGAGTTTGAGATTTTAGGTTTGGGGAGTCCACTCAATGGATAAAGGAGCCGCAAGTTAATGTAGTTAGCAAGACCTACCTTCCTAAACACCTATGAATAATTTTTTAGACCCAAGTATGAATTATTATAAAGTAAATATGAATCCTTTCTTCTAGAATATCCATGTAAAAATATAATCTAAATCAATGGCGATGACTATTGGTATTTGATAAAATAATGAGAGAATAATAAATAAAATTTATTATTTCACATTTGGTAACCAAGATGAAGAATAAATCCTACTTTTTTTGTAGAAAAATGATAAGTAATGATATATAAACATTATGACTATGTTAAATTTTGGAGAAAGATAACCTATTAACCTATAGTAACTTCTAGGAGTGGTATAGGTTATTGCACATTAAACTATGCCAAGAACAAAAGTCTTATGTATTAGAGTCCCCTATTCCTGAGGCACCTATTAAGGAGGAAAGTGAGGAAGAGATATTTGTATACTTGAAACATAATGATTATGTGGTAGATGTATAGAATTTGATGTTATAATTAATGTATAGTGAGATCTAGAATATACAAAAAACATGGATGCATACTCAATGTTGTATCACCTTCATGACCTCTATTAGGAGGAGGTTAGAAAAGAGTGGTATGAGATATCTAGAGCACCATTCATGTGAAAAATTGGATAAGGTTAAAAAACCAAATATCACAGAGTTAAAATGATTAGTTATATTGAGCATTTAGACATCTTGGGTTTTAATCTACCTAGTGAATTATGCACCAATATCGTACTTGATTAACTCCCTTAGAGCTTCTCTAAATTTGCTGTAAATTATAATATGAATAATATTGAGAAGTCACTCCTAGATCTTCTTACCCTAATTCTCCAATATAACAAGGTCACAACACATGAAAAATATAAATTCTTTATGGTGAACAATAAGAAGGTAAATGAAAAGGGCCCTAAAACTCATTCCAAGTCTAAGGCTTCTATTCACCACCCGACCAATAAGAGAAAGATCTATAAGAAGTCAAAGGAACAAGAATAAAAATGTTTTGTAAGTGGAACTAAGAGCCATTGGAAGAGGAACTTAACCATAGTGAGGAAGAAATGGGACACTTAAGGTGCATTTTTTTATCGAATACAACTTATCCATATTTATAATTTGGGTATTAGATACAGCCTGTGGTGTTTACATTTGAATCCAAATACATGAACCAATTTGATTTCAAAAGGTTGTGAAAGGTAAGGTGGATCTTTGAGCTACTAATGGATAAAAATTGATTTAACTAGCTATATAATACTACCACCAAACTCTATTGATGGGGCTAGTTCTTGTTTTGAAGAACAAATATTACATGCCTAGTGTTACAAAAAACATTACATCAATGTCAAGTTTAGACCCATATAGATTTGTATTTTGTAATGGCCCAGTCCAGCCCATGATCATGATATTGTCCGCTTTGGGCCTTAGCCCGCACGGTTTTGTTTTCCCTGGGCTCTGGCCCTCAGGCACCCCCTAGGAAAATGCCTCATGATGGGAGAGGTATCCACACCACCTTATAAAGGGGTGCTTCATGCTCCTCCTCCTTCGATGTGGGATTGCCATAACCCCCCCCCCCCCAAAGGGCCCAACATCCTCGCTGGAACATCAAATGGACACCGGCTCTGATACCATTTGTAATGGCCCAGTCTAGCCCACGATCATGATATTGTCCGCTTTGGGCTTTATCCCGCACAGTTTTGTTTTCCCTGGGCTCTGGCCCTCAGGCACCCCCCAGGAAAAGGCCTTATGATGGGAGAGGTATCCACACTGCCTTATAAAGGGGTGCTTCATGCTCCTCCTCCTTCTATGTGGGATTACCATAACCATGTAACGTCCTGGATCCGGGTGCCACCCAATGGGTGCCCCGAACCCGGTTGGTCACATGACATCAAACACATTTCCCCAAATTCCAGAGGCTGCCGACTAGCAGCGAGGGCCTAGGTCTGATACTAGGGAAACTATGCTCTCATTTGTCAAAATGTAGCGCAATGGAAATAGATATAAACATACCAAAAATGGAATCAGTAAACAATACCAATGCTGAAATAGACAGAGTGCTAAATTAAAGAAAATACCAACAATCATATATAATGATGAAATATGTCCCTAAGTCTAAGAAAGCAGCCAAAACAGGACACACTGCAATCTGATACAATACAATACAAGATACAATACAACAAAGCAAAATAAAACAATGCAGTAGGAACTCAGCCGCATCGTGAGCCTAAGCTCGGTCCTATGCTCTCCCACTCCTCTACAACAATCAAGTACCTGTATATAGACTCTTGCCCTTATCCACACCTACATCAGTATAATCTGTTTGGGCCCAAGACATGACCCAAACAGGGTGTGAGAAATAAATTCCAGCAGGCAACCACCAAAGGACCGTGCCCAACTTTTAGTGAAAATATGCAACAAAAGTGTGCAATAATAAAATGCAGTAAACTAGGTAGTGCTCAAAAGTAACTATCTCTACCAGTTACATTGCCACTTTATTAATCATTTATTAATTCCAAGCTTGTGCTTTAGCTTGGTAAGTACAACATAACATATCACTACAGTGATTATACAAAGTAAACGTTGTCTACAGACATGAAAATCCTTACCCTCAGGTAATCAGAATTGAAACCCACAGGTGACCGCCCACAGGCATAATGGATATTAACTGCAGGCGTACGAGGTGTCGCCCACAGGCATAGAAGCTACTTCCCACATGCATGAGAAAAGTTGCCCGCAGGCTAAATGAAACACCGCGCTCAGGCTAAGCAAGTAACCAGGCCGAGCCCAACATAAAAGTAAGAAATTTACATACAATTCATCTCAAGGCAATTTAAAGCATGCTAAAATCACGGTATACCCACGGGTATCCTGACCAAACGGCTAAACAAGGGAAACACACCCAAGGGGTGGCCTTGGATCCAAGAAATAATCCCAAACAACAGTTCTACATATTCATTAAATTACCTACACAATTATAGGTATTTAATTAATCAAGGCCTCAGCCATACGACACCCCAATCATGGGCGCGTAGCACAATGGTACATAAAAACACTTAACAATTGGAATTAAACACCAAACCACCTACCTCGATCTCCTCTGATCGATATACGCGACTGACGCCTTTCGAAACGTCCGAGAACAACATAGATCTGGGAAAAACAATAACCCATTAAAACCCAAATAACTTCCCCTTAGGAAAGAATTGGTAAGAAAGACTCAAGGAGAATAAAGGTCTTACCCACACGGTTCAAACAAGATTGATAGTGGAAGAAACGGATTCCCGGTGTGCGATCGGGAGCTCCTCCAAGCTCTGACCACTCCTCCCGAGCTCCAAACATGTCCACTGCCTCCTCTGCCAAATGAGGAGGCTACTGCCCATTTTAAGTGAAAAAAAACTACATGGCGTGTACTCTCAAGTACACGGTGTGTACTTTTCATCATTTAACTATTCCTCTGGCGGCTACTTTTCACCACCACACTTTTTATCTGTCGACATGATTACACGACATGTATTTTTGAATACACAGTGTGTATTGTCGCTCCACTAGCAGCTACTCCCACCGCCTTACTATTCACCTACCGACTGATTACACGATGTGTAAATACCAAGTACACGGTGTGTAGTTAGTTTTTACACCCTTCATCGCCGACAAGCCTACATGCCCTGTGTACTCATCCCACATGGCCAAAGTACACAGCGTGTGGAAAATTAAACGACGTGTACCCAGAAAATTTGGGATTTTTTCTCGTTTTCCTTATTTTCTCAAAAACACTTAAGGAAAAAGGAAAAGAAGAAACCCGTACCTCAAGAATAAGAACCAGGTTCTTACAAAATTCCCCCCCTTAAATAAATTCGTCCCCAAATTTCCCTTCCAAGGGTGGTGAAGATACAACTCAGAACAACTCTGTCCACTGAGTACGTACGTCAATCTCCCGCTCCCAGGTTTCGTCTTACACTCGGCCATGATGCCATAACACCCGTACGAGAGGAACTGACCGACCTCAGAGAACCTTCGTGCTTCTATCAACAATATGAATCAGATTCTCCTCAAAGGACGCATCAGCCTGAAGCTCAACCTCCTCAAGCTGAAAGATGTGAGACGAGTCTGAGTGATAACGGCGCAGCTGAGATACATGGAAGATGTCGTGCATGGCCCAATACCTATGTGGTAACTGAAACTGATAGGTAACCGACCCGACTCTCTCCAGAATCTCAAACAGCCCCACATACCTTGGTGAAATTTTACCCTGTCTCCTGATCCACCTGTGTCCCAACCTTGGTGAAACACGTAAGAAAACCTGATCCCCGACCATGAACTCCAAGGGTCGTCTGCGGCGATCAACATAAGATTTCTAATGAGACTGTGCAGTGGCCATCCACTTCTATATCAATTAGACCTACTCTGAAGTCTCCTGAACAAGACGTGGTCCTAGTAAAGCTGCCTCACCTGCCTCCAACCAGCACAACGGTGATCGGTATGGCCTACCATATAAAGCCTCGTAAGGTTCCATCTGAATAGTCGCCTGAAAACTATTATTATAGGAAAACTCGACCAGGGGTATGTGCCTCTCCCAAGAGCCCCCAAAGTCCAGGACGCATGCATGCAACATTTCCTTAAGCACCTGTATCGTACGCTCTGACTGGCCATTGGTCTGAGGGTGGTAAGCTGTGCTCAAAATCACCTGTGTACCCAGTGCCCTCTGAAAACTCTGCCAGAAACGAGATGTAAAACGGGCTTCCCTATCTGAAACGATAGAATGAGGGACCCCATGAAGACGTACTACCTCTCGGATATACAAATTCCCAAGCTCGTCAACACCGAAGGTCTCCTTAATCGATAAAAAGTGAGCTACCTTCATAGGTCTGTCCACAACAACCCATAAGACATCACTGCCTCAAGGTGACCTCGGCAACCCGGTCACTAAGTCTATCGCGACATCATCCCATTTCCACTTCGGAATGGGTAACTGCTGTAATAGTTCGGCTGGCCTCTGATGCTCCGCCTTCACCTACTAACAGGTGGAACATCTTGCAACAAAACCAGCTAATTCCCATTTCATACCCAGCCACCAATACTGACGTCTTAAGTCATGGTACATTTTGGTAACTCCGAGATGCACTGCCTAAGCTGAAGCATGAAAATCATAAATTAGATCCTTGTGTATATCCCCTGGAACCCACACTCGTCCATGGACATGCAGTACCTCGTCATCGCCTATCGTCCAACCGGGAGGAGGGTACTCACTTGCCACCGACTCCCGTAGAACTAAGCCTTCAGAATCCGATAGCTATCTCATCCTCACTCTATCCAGGAGGGTAGAAGTCACGGATAAGGAAGAAAGATAGGCTCGACCCTCAATAGCATGCACCTCCAAATGCATCTCAGAGAACAAAGCCATGAGTTTCCACTCACCACTGGCCTCCTGCACTACCTGTATCTGAGTCCTCCTACTCATTACATCAACTACTGCATTACCTTTACTAGATGTATAGGCAAGCTTAAAGTTGAAGGACTGAAGGTATTAAACCCACCTTCACTGTCTCAAATTCAATTCATGCTGGGTAAAGATATACTTCAGACTTTTGTGGTCCGTGAACACCACAAAATGTTCTCCCAAGAGATAATGTCTCCAACAACGCAACACATGAACAACTTGAGCCAATTCAAGATCACGCGTCGAGTAATTCCTCTCATGTGGCCTCAACTGTCGAGACCCGTACGCAAATACTTGATCGCCCTGCATCAACATTGATCCCAACCCAATACCTGATGCATCACAGTAAACTGTATAGATCTTCCCTTGCTCTGGAAGTATCGGGACTGGTGCTGATGTCAACCTTCCCTTCAGCTCCTGAAAGGCTGTCTCACAAGCCTTTGACCAAACAAACTTCACACCCTTCTTAGTCAAACCCGTCAACGGTGATGCTAAGCGGGATAAGTCTTATACAAAGTGCCTGTAGTAACCAGCCAGCCCCAAGAAACTCTGTATTTCAAACACGTTCTTAGGATGATCCTAGGAAACTACTGCTCTCACTTTCTCTAGGTTTACTATAAGTCCTTCCTTTGAGATGATATGACCCAGGAAGTGTATCTGGTCCATCCAAAAGTGGAACTTTGAGAGAATAGCATATAGCTGATGCTCTATTAGTGTACTCAGAACGATCTCAAGATGGGTAGCATGGTCGTGTAGAGTGTGAGAGTACACCAAGATATCGTCCACGAAGACTACCACAAAAGAATCCAGATAAGGGTGGAACACACGATTCATCAGAGCCATGAAAACTGCTGGCACATTTGTGAGTCTGAACGACATAACCAAGTACTCATATAGACCATATCTGCTCTGAAAAGCTGTGAGCGGTATGTCCGATGGTCTAACGCGTAACTGATGATATCTGAATCTCAAGTAAATATTCGAGAACAATCGTTCTCCTCAAAGTTGATAAAAAATATCATCAATCCTTGGCAAGGGATATCGGTTCTTGACCATCAACTAGTTCAACTTCCAATAATACATGCATAGTCTGAAGGTACCGTCCACCTTTTTTTCAAACATGACAGGTGAACCCCAAAGAGAAGTACTGGGTCAGATGAAACCCTTGTCTGCAACTCCTCAAACTGCCTCTTGAGCTCTTACAACTCTGGTGTAGCCATACTATAAGTAGGAATGGACACTGGTACTGCTCCTAATACAAGCTCAATAGATAAATCTACCTCTCGCCCTGGAAGAAGACTTGAAAAATCGTCTGGGAAGACATCCCTGAAATGATCAACCACTGGAGGGAAATCCTTCTAACACATTCCCTGGTCATCTAGATATAAGCTCACAATATGGGCTGTCACTCCACCTCACCCACAATGCTCGGGTCCATCTCCGCTTTCCTGGACATCCCATTCGCCCTTGTATAGAAACTCTCCACCCTCTGGTGACGTGAAACTCACCCTGCGACGATAGAAATCCACAAAGGCTCGAAAGGGTACCAAACAGTCCATCTCGAGAATGAAATCATATCTCGCCATCTCTAAGATATAGAGGTCCCACAAAAAGTGACACCCAACAACCTCTAGGGGGCACTCCCTGCACTAACGCACACCAGCCGTTCTAGTCCCCAATAGAGTGTCTAGCATCATAATATCAGAAGAAGAAGAAACACAAAGCCCAAGGCTCTCCACAACAGGCACAAATATAAAGATATGTGTAGCACTCGTATCAAAAATTACCGAAGACAAAACAGAATCAACTAGAATAGTACCTCTGATAGTGGAAGGTCCGGGATCCTACTCCTGTTGGGTCTGTTGTACTGCATATGCCTACCAAGTACCACAGCCCTGCGACACAGCCTGGCTACCTTGAGCTGACCCGCCCTGCTGTCTCTGAGATCCTGATGTCTAGCTACCATGGTCACAACCACCACCTCAGTCTGTATGTCCTGACGTATCCCAATTCCCTGACTGGTAAGAAGCAGCTGGCCCTGATCCCGCATGTGGAGTCTGCACAAAACCCCTCTCACTAGCCACTAGTGGGAATTCCCTGCAAAAATGCTGGAGATGGCCCATCCTGCCACAAGCTCATCACTCCACTAGGTCACGTGGACACTGAGGTCTCTTGTTCCCCTCTCTACCACACTGGTAGCACATGACCTGGCCACCTGAAGAAATATTCTAGCTAGTACTTCCAATATAAGAGAAATCCATCTCCCTCTTCCTCTTGCCTGTAGAAATAGTACCAAAAATAGGTGTTGAACCGCCCTAGTTTTTACCACTAGCTTCCTGTAGGTTCCACTCGGTAATCAGTGCCTGGTTCACAATAGAATGCACTCTAAGAAACTTGAAAACATTGACCAGTGCTCGGATGTCATATTGAAGACCATCCTCAAAGCATCGATCCCTCAATGTCTCGTCACCCACCAGAATAGGTGAAAAACATTGTATCTCAGTGAAGCGTGTAGAATAGTCCATCACTGACATGGAACCCTACTATAGATTCATGAACTCTCGAGCTTGATATTCCCTCAGCGTCTCTGGAAAGAAAAAGTCATAGAAGACTACCTGAAAATATTCCCACGCCATGTCTCTGTGATGCTCGGTCTGGGTGGTAACATCCCACCACCTCTTGGCAGAATCACGCATCATGTATGTAGAGAGCTTGACCCTCTGCCCTAGAGGCGTCTCCAGATGCTCAAAAATAGTCTTCATAGAACCCAACCAAGACTCCATAGCCTTTGGTCCGCCATCCCCTGAAAACGTAGGCAGATGCTGCTGCTAGAATATGCGTGTCAGCTCTGCCATAGATGTGGCAGCCGACGATGCTCCCTGAAAGGTTTGCATAAACCGTATGAAGCCTTCTTGGAACTGCGCATCGGCACATGTGCTCGGTATAACGGTTGGTGCCGCATTTGGCTCTACTGGAGGATCCATCGGTAGCCTATGGACTACCATCTCTAGAGTATACTCGTTGCCTCTCTCCTGGAGAACAACTCGAGGTTGTCTTGACGACATGACTATACAAGGTCAAACACATGCCTTAGATTAAGGTCATCAAGGACTGAAAACAAGGAGTGTAAGAAGGAACAAGGAAAAGAAAACATTCAAGTTTTACAAACAAGACTACATGGAATGTATAATAACTACATGACGTGTTCCGTCAAGTCTTTCACATGGGCATGTACTCTGCCAAAACTGGTCGTGTAACACCCCAAAAACACGACGTGTTGTCCGCACACAGGGCGTGTACTTGAATTTTCTTCCCCTGCCCGAGTCCTTCTACACAACTTAGCCACACAGATCTCCTTTAAACACGACTACATGACATGTAAAACATCTACACGGCGTGTACTGTATGAGTTTCACCGACCTGTGTTGTCCGTTACATGGCTGGGTACACAGCTCAAACTACACGAAATGTTCCAGATAGACACGACATGTATGGATTAAATTCCAACTGCCCGTATTGTTAGTGACACGACTGGCTACTCGGCTGACACTACACGACGTGTTACACCCACACACAACATGTACACCACTCCGTTTTCCCAGCCACAAGACCAAGCTACACAGTCTTTCACCAGTCAAGACTACACGGCATGTCCCACAGGCACACGATATGTTTAAGAAGAGGTAACACCGACCTGTGTTTGTTATTTACATGGCCATATCCCTAGGTCAAACTACACGGTGTGTTCTTCATTGACACGACGTGTATAAACAAATATTTCCTCCGTCCGTGTTGTTAGTTACACGGGCAAACACAGGGTACACATGACATGGCGTGTACAACCGATACATGACGTGTACCCTTAGAGTTTTCCCAACTCGTTTTTCTGCCTACACGACCTATGGCACGGTCAGAAACTACATGGCGTATACTTACGGTACATGACGTGTACTTAATTTTTTTTCCATTTTTTCTCGAATAGAAGTTTAAACAGCGTGTAATCAAAACTACATAGCGTGTATTCTAGGTTTTTCCAGATAATAAGCCTTATAAACTTCTCCGGAGCCTAGAAAAACACTGAAACCAACACCTAAGTGCCAAATTCTGATCCGTGAGGGCCCATACTCCCCGTGAATCAAATCTTAGAATCTTATACATGTTATAATAAAGTAAACAGGTCAATGATCCACTAAATTCCGGTCAATGAGGGCCCATACTCCTCAAGAACCAAAGTTTGGCGTTCATTCTACAATACCTCACATAAAAATACCCTATCAAATAGCAGGTATTTTATCCAGACATCTATCACAACAACATGAATTTACTAGCACAACATCTATCACAAAAACATGCAATTTCTAATGCACCTATATGGCATGGAAACTATGCACGACATGTGATTCTAACATGTGCCTAAATGATGCATGTTATGGAATACCCTCATCTCATCGAGTTGAGACTAAATATAACCCAAGTATAAAAATATAACAGCATACCACAAGTGCGTCATCCGACGGTGAAAATCAAATCAACCGTAAAATTGAAAAATCAGAAAAATTGAAACATGAGGTAAATTGGCTTTTCCTTGTACATGGGTTAGATACTCCCGGGCACAGATTATTACTAAATACCAATTCCTTCCTAGCCCTGGATATAGGCTCCAAACAGTAATTCAAAGAAAATAAACCCTCTGATACCACTTTGTAACGTCCTGGATCCCAGTGCCACCCAACGGGTGCCCCAAACCCGGTTGGTCACATGACCTCAAGCACATTTCCCCAAACGCCAGAGGCTACCGACTAGCAGCGAGGGCCTAGGTATGATAGTGGGGAAACTATGCCCTCATTTTTCAAAGTGTAGCACAACAGAAATAGATATAAACATACCAAAAAATGGAAGCAGTAAACAATACCAATGCTGAAATAGACAAAGTGCTGAAGTAAAGAAAAGACCAACAGTCACATATAATGATGCAATATGTACCTAAGTCTAAGAAAGCATCCAAAATAGGATACACTACAATCTGATACAATATAATAAAAGATACAATACAACAAAGTAAAATAAAACAATGCAACAGGAACTCAGCCGCATCGCGAGCCTAAGCTCAGTTCCATGCTCTCCCACTCCTCTGCAACAATCAAGTACCTATATAGGGACTCTTTCCCTTATCCAAACCTGCAACAATATAATCTGTTTGGGCCTAAGACATGACCCAAACAGGGCGTGAGAAATAAATCCCAGTAGGCAACCACCAAAGGCCCGTGCCCAACTGTCAGTGAAAATATGCAACAACAGTGTGCAATAATAAAATGCAATAAACTAGGCAGTGCTCAAAAGTAACTATCTCTACCAGTTACATTGCCACTTTGTTAATCATTTATTAATTCCAAGATTGTGCTTTATCTTGGCAAGTACAACATAACATATCACCACAGTGATTATACAAAGTAAACGTTGTCCGTAGACATGAAAATCCTTACCCTCAGGTAATCAGAATCGAAACCCACAGGTGACTGCCCATAGGCATAACGAATATTTCCCACAGGTGTACGAGGTTTCACCCACAAGCACAGAAGCTACTTCCCACAGGCATGAGAAAATTTGCCCGTAGGCTAAACGAAACACTGTCCTCAGACTAAGCAAGTAACTGGGCCGAGCCCAACATATAAGCAATCAATTTATATAAAATTCCTATCAAGGCAATTTAAATCATGCTAAAATCACGGTATACCCACGGGTATCCTGGCCAAATGACTAAAAAAGGGAAACGCACCCAAGGGGTGGCCCTAGATCCAAGCAATGATCCCAAATAGCAGTTGTACATATTCATTAAATTTACTACAAAATTATAGGTATTTAATTAATCAAGGCCTCAGCCATACGACACCCCAATCATGGGTGCGTAGCACAATGGTACACAAAAACACTTAACAATTGGAATTGAACACCAGATCACCTACCTTGATCTCCTCTGATCGATATACGTGAACGAAGCCTTCCGAAACGTCCGAGAACAACGTAGATCTGGGAAAAACGATAACCCATTCAAACCCAAATAACTTCCCATTGGGAGAGAATTGGTAAGAACGACTCAAGGAGAAGGAAGGTCTTACCCGCACGGTTCAAACAAGATCGGCGGTGAAAGAAACAAATTCCCGGCGTGTGATCGGGAGCTCCTCCAAGCTCTGGCCTCTCCTCCTGAGCTCTAAATGTGTCCACTGACTCCTCTGCCGAATGAGGAGTCTACTGCCTGTTTTAAGCAAAAAAAAACTACATGGCGTGTACTCTCAAGTACACGATGTGTACTTTTCATCATTTAACTTTTCCTCTGGCGGCTACTTTTCACTGCCACACTGTTCATCTATCGACATGATTACACGACGTGTATTTCTAAATACATGGCGTGTATTGTCACTCCATTGGCAGCTACTCCCACTGCCTTATTGTTCACCTGCCGACTGATTACACGGCGTGTAAATACCAAGTACACGACGTGTATTCATTTTTTACACCCTTCATCACTGATAGGCCTACATGCCTTATGTACTCACCCCACACGGCCAAAGTACACAATATGTGGAAAAGTACACGGCGTGTACCCACAAAATTTGGGATTTTCCCCATTTTCCTTATTTTCTCAAAAACACTTCAGGAAAAAGGAAAATAAGAAACCCATACCTCAAGAATAAGAACCAGGTTGTTATATATTTAAATTTGGAAATAAAATCCACGATTTTAATAAAGATAATTTTTTTTATGTTATGATACACCTCAATATCAGTCTTTATATACTATAATACAAAAAAAAAATATTGGAAATCGATAATAAATCAAGTTTATATGACTTATTTCACACCCAATTGTGGCATATACAACTTAGTCATGTAAACAAGAAGCACTTGGAAAATTTATATTAAGATGGGTATTTGGATTATTTTTAACTAAAACCACTTGATAGGTGTCGCACTTTCTTTTATGAAAAATTTACCAAACCTCCATTGATGGAAAGTGTTAAAGGGCTATAGAGATTCTTAAATTAATCCTTACATATGTGTGCATACCTTTTCTAGTTGACGCTAGTGGTGGATACTTGTACTTAATAACTTTTATTAAAGACTTTATTAGATATAGATATATTCACTTATTGAGATATAAGTTTGAATACTTTGAGAAATTTAAGGAGTTCAAGAATGAAGTAGAGAATAATCTTGGTAAGAAGATAAAGAAGCTTCAATTAGATCATGGTGGAGAATATTTTAACTAAGAGTTCATCAAATATCTCAGGGAGTTTTGGATTCTATCTCAACTAACTCCTATTTATACACTATAATGGAATGGTGTTAATGAAAAGAGGAACCACACCATGCTGGACATGGTGAGGTCAATGATGAGTCACAATGATATTACATTATCCTTCTAGGGATATACATTACAAACTGTGGTGTATACACCAAGCTGTGTGCCAATTAAGACAATAAATGGAATTATATTTGAGTTCTGGATTGGAAATAGAAATGTTTTTTGACATACTCGTGTATGAGGTTGAAAAGTGTTTGTTAAAGCTACCCATGGAAACAAAATAACACCCCAGGGAATGAAGTGTATCTTTATAGGATATACCAAATAAATAAGGGGATATTATCTATAAAACCCCTCAAATAAAAAGACAATACTTAGAAAACATTTCATAGTTCTTAAAAGCGAGAACATCTCCGAAAGAGACAGTGGGATAAATATTGACTTCAATGAAGTTGATTCCCAAGTTACATAAGCATTGGTATAAGAAAAGATTCCACAAGACCTTATGAAAGAGATTGTTCCAGAGGCACAAGTGCTACATAGGTGCACTAAACAGGCCAGAGAACTAGAGAGATATGGTTCTCTATTAATTAGAGATGGTGAGTCACTATTATTTTATAATAATGAATATAAATACTATAAGGTGGTAGTAAGTATCACAAAAATTACAAGATGATAAGAATCCATGAATTCTAAGATATATTACATGTACCATAACCAAGTTTTATTTTTGGTTGATTCGCCAGTAGATTTAAGTTTTGTTGGTTGAAAACGGGCATTCAAGAAGAAATTGGGCATGGGAGGTAAATTTAATACCTACAAGGCATGGATAATGGCTAAAGGGTTTAAACAACGTCATGAAATAATCTATGAAAAATACTTTTCTCTAGTTTTCATGATGAAATCCATACAAATTATGCTTGTCATATCAACTTTCCATGATTATGAGATTTGGCAGATAGATGTCAAAACTGATTTCCTTATTGTAACCCTCATGGAATATGTCTATATGACCCAAATGGAGGGGTTTTTGAATCCAAGATATGCTAATATGGTATGAAAGTTATAGATATCCATTTATGGATTGAATAAAGCATCCATATTATGGAATATTCACTTTGATTAAGCCATATGACAATCTGGTTTCATAAATAATGAATCTAAGACTTATGGATATAAGCGGTTTAGTGGGAATGTGGTTGTTTCCCTAGTAGTAGATATTGATAACATATTACTTATTGAAAATGAGGTACTGGTCTTACAACCAGTTAAGACGTGGTTGAACACATGCTTTTCTATGAAGGACTTAGGTGAAACAACCTACATCCCAGGGATTAAGATCACACATGATAGATCAAGAGGCTACTTGGACTAAGTTAGTGTACATAAAATGATAAGATATTGAAAAGATTCAGTCTGGAAGAATCCAAAAGGGAATTCTTACCTATGTCACATGGTGTACATACCTCCAAGAAAATGTGTCCTTAGACACAAGAGGATAGATAAAGGATGTAAATTATTACTTATGCATCATTTATAGGATTACTCATGTATACTATGCTATATACCAGGCTTGATGGCACCTATGACTTGAGCATGGTAGGCAGATATCAATAAAAACCAAGAGACAACCATTGGATGGTAGTCAAGACTATCCTAAAGTATATAAGGAATACTAAGGATATGTTATTGGTTTATGGAGGAGATAAGTATCTAGTTACCAAGGGATATATAGATTATATTTTTCTAAAAAATCAAGATGATATAAAATCACAGTCAGGATATGTATTTACTCTTAATGGAGGAGTTGTGAGCTGTAAGATCTCAAAACAATTAGTGGTCACTGATTTTATAGTAGAGTTTGAGTATATTGCGGCTTATGATACAACTAAATAAGTATTTTGGATATGAAAAATTGTCTAAGATCTTGAAGTGGTTCATAACAATTAATACCTTATCACATTGTTTTATGATAACATCACAACAGTGGCCCTCACTAAAGATACAAGGTCATATCAACAAAAAAAACACATATTTTAGAAGTATCACCTCTTGAGGGATTTTTCTTAAAGGGGTGAAGTCACAGTACAAATATTCTCTATAGAGGAGAACATGATGGACCCATTGACTAAATCCTTATCTTAGTAAAGACATGAATATCATGCGAGATCTAGTAAACTAAAATTCATCAGTAGTTAGCTCTAGTATAATTGGGAGTCTGTTGGAGTTAGTGCCCTAGAACCAACTACTTTATACTTTAGATTACCTATATATTCATAGTATTTCATATTAATAAACATATTATCACATGATTATTATTATTCTATATAAAATTTAATGTGATAATGTCCCTAGAGTATTTTTCACATCGAAAGGTCATAACAGTTCCCTGATATGATGAGAACCTTGAAGTGCTATGAATATATTCTTAAATATATATTCCATGGATGTATGAAATCATTTTTCTAGACATAGATGGTATATGATATCAATGGTAAGAGGATCACAAGAAATTGATACTTCTTCTCATAAATTTCTCCCTTGGTAATCTCTAAGAAAGGAGGTTATGGGAATAGACTCACCTATAAGAATTCCACATGTTATATGTGTTATTTGATATTCCTATCTACAGACATGTGTGTTGATCCTTAGACTTGATATTATTATTAATTCATATATTTATTCACATAATTAGATGTATTGAGAATTTTTTTGATGATATATGCTCACAGTGAAGTAGGATACATTTGGTGCGTCACAAGTGGTATAACATTAATAAGTAAGTCAATAAAGGATTTTTCCCTTTTGAGTTAATAGAAATAGATATCTCAGGCCCTTTAATTGGAATGGAAATGTCTGATGAAGTCCACGATAATGATGGTTTTATCAACATGTTAATTTTGATAAAGTCAAACATTAATATATATAAAGTATATATGTTGATGACATATGCGATGTAGCCTACTTGATGAGATATCAAGACCAATGTATTATATTACACAATGAACATTGATAGGAGGTTATTATCATTATGACATTAACATCTTTATCTATGGGTTCCATGAAGTGTTTATAGACATTGATCTTGGACTTTAGAAAAGTTAGCCTAATGATACTGAAAAATACGCTTAGAGAGTCACACATTATGTGTATCTAGAATATAAAATAAATTCTATATGAGTTTAATATTAGAATAAATACTACTCTCAAGTTTTGAGGAATAATAATTATTTAGGTTATATTGATTGCATAAATATTTATTGAACTGATAATATAGTTATATTTATTTATTTAAAAAATATTCATTATTCAAATTTTGATAAATGCTGAGAAGGATTGATGAACCGAGTTAAGGGTTTGATGGGAATGATATATTCAATATCATTTAAATAGAGATTTATTTATTTATTTTAGAAATTATATTAATATTATCTATGATTTTTCCACACATTAAGGAAATAATAATAATAATAATAATAATAATAAATGCGGGGTTCACTAAAGATTATGAGATTGACTAAGGAATTATGTGAAATTACCATTTCTCTAACCTAGTTATATAAACCCGGTTATATCATTTATAGGGTAATCCATTGTTGTGTATAAAAATCCTCTCTTTAGAGTTCTCTTAACATAGAGAGAAACTTTTTCTTTAGAATGCTCTCATGAATGGGGAGCATCCAACCTCCTCCCCCGTATTAATAACATGAGAGAACTTGATAGAATCCTTTATGCTCGGACGAGATTCTTATAGTGATTAATGATAATGATCCAAGAGGATTTTTCATTAGTTCTATAATGATAATATCCATCTATGATGTTTCGAAGTTCATGGGATATGTGTGGATTACCACTAGAGGGATTCTATCCTTGAATCCTTCATTTTAATGACTATACGATGAGAGTAGTCAATCAATTTGATAAAAAAGAAAGAAATTTAAGAGAAGAGGAAATTATTATATATAAATTAATTATAAATTATATTTGAAAGATACCATCTCATGGATTTCAAGGTTTCAATTCATCAAGTTATGAGGATAAATCAAAAGAAACCAATGAAATTCCATTGTTGGGCATGGGCATGACCGCTTTCGCTGCACTCTGAAACCTTTAAGTTTTGTGCATAATAAATCTTGGTTTTGAGGTTTATAATTGTTTCTAGTAAATTGAACAAGTTTTTTTGATCCTTAGAAACCTAATGGTGGTATAAAAACATTTCCATGATGTTTGATTCATGAAATCATGTTGTAAATGAAAAAAATTTGATGTCATTTTTATACCATATTTGATATCATTAAAAATGATATTAAATTTGAAATGTGGCTTGGATTTAAATATGGGATATCATGATCTATGATAGTATCATTCCATATGATATGTGATATCATATTTGGGTATATAGAGAAATATTTTGATTTTCAATGTATCGTAAGGTTCAATATTATATGGTATGATATCGAAGATCAATAATGATTCATGCAGGGAAAAAAATTATTGTGTCATCATTATGAAATAGAAAATATTGTAAAGTATGATCACCAGGAACTAAAATATTTTATCATATTCTTGTCACAAATTATGATTGAAAGGCATTGAGTTTATATTACGTAGGCTAGTGTAAAACACTATTTTATTGTCATGCAGGGCCAATCACAAGACACAATTGTCATGTGCCACATGAGTTATTCTTATGCAGACCACATGAATCTGGTTTTAACATTACATAGTATCATATCACAAGTAGTGATAAGCCAAGTGTCTATGGTTGAGTTACAAGCCGCATTATCAATAGTAAAAATATGATTAATATCACCTCAGGGGTTTATGCACTACGACTTATAAATATGAAATTTATGTTTTACAATTTTTTTATAAATAATGGGAAAATGTATTTTGGGATATTTATTTAATTTATAAAATTATTTATAAATTAATTAATTATAAATTAATTATAATTAATTAATTAAATGCTTATGAAAAATTTATTAAATATACATTCCATAATATTGATTGTTAATATTAAAATACCTTATTCAAGCTATATGGAATGACTTATAATATGGATCTAAAGTGTTTATATGGAAATTATATGTGTAATTTATAAAGTGTTTATAAATTACTTAATAAGTAAAAAAAATAAAAAAGTGTTTATATTTAATATTATGAATTATTTATAATTATTTAATTTAAAATGTTCAAATTAATTTCCTTATTTAGGAAATTATTTAAATGATATAAAAAGGGGTTTTGATGATTGATATGAGTATGGTTTAAATAATATTAAATATTTTATATTTAGATTATATACATTACTTACATAATATAATTGGAATATAAAATGTTTATATTTAATTTAATAACATATATTTAAGTAAAATTACATATAAAAAGAATAATATGAAGGATTTCATATTAGAAATAAATATAAAATGTTTATATTTATTTAATTATGGAATGTCCATAACACATGACTAAATTATAAAGTGTTAATAATTGGCCTTATTTATGAATTATTCATAATTTTATTATATACATGTTTAAATATATGAATTATTTATTTAATTAATTTATTCTCTATTTTATACATGAATATAATTGCTATATTATGAATGGTTATATTCTTTGGTTTAAATTATTAAACCACTTCTAAAAATTATCATACATGCATCTAAGGAGTTATATGCTAGGTATGATAATTTGTTTAGATTTATTTTATCTTGAATTTGGATTGTACTTGGTTATGATCTTGAATTAAGAAGTTAATAATAGTTTATACATATTATGTGTTAGAATTGTGATGGAATTGAGGTCTCTCTTGAGTAAAGAATTCCTAGGTAGAGGGTCTTTGGGTTGGATTGCTTACTAGCATGAAGGCTTATGCCTTTTTAATAAAACTGGGGGTTGTCTATCTATCATTACAAAATTAATCTTGTGGGGATTATATATTTCATATGATTTTAATCCTTTACATGAAACAGTTTCATGTGTTGGTATTTTGGGAAGCCTACTTTAGTTGATCAAAAGGATACGACTGAAAGGAGTGGTTCTAGAAGTTCTTCAGTTCATTGAGGTGGTGGAATCAACAATGGTTTTTTCCTTTAGAATTCCAGAATGATGTTTCCAAAATGAGGATATTTTAGAAGATGCTTCTTCCAAATGGGTTCAGGGAAGGCAGTGTCATTCTAGAAGTGTTTTATCATGCACTTATGGAAGTTGGGAATGTTCAGTTTTACATGTGATTGTTGGTTTATCAAAGGTGGTGGTCACACTAGAGATTGCTACAGGAGATCACCAATGGAAAAAATGGAAAAAATGAAATTCTATATTTTTTGAAGGTTGGTGCAACTGAGTGACAAGATGGTACTCTCTACATAAGGAGAGTGAGACCTCTGTGATATGTATGATAATGTTGTTGAATATAATCATGATTAATTGTCTCTATTAATCTAGAGTGAATCATTAGTCGCTAAGTTATAAATTTTTTCTTTCCATATAAATGAAATGATATAATGTTTCTCCCATGGATATAAGACTTTTAGTTCAAACCATGTGAAATTTAAGTGTTCTTTTACTTGCTTAAATTTACTTTACATTGCATGAATGTTGTATTTGTTGGATTGAACAAGGATAAAGTGAGGTTCTCAACTTAGTATTGTGATTTGGGTGAACTTCATTTCTACCAAGTTCCAAAACATTAATTTGACAGAGTTACTTCTAAAATCATATTTCACTAGGTGATTCTAGAAAAAATGATTCCTATTGTATTTCAGAAGGACAATTTGGTTTAATGGATTATCAACAAGTGGTACCAGAGAAAAGTTTCTTATGAGGCATAAAATTTCACTTATTAGTTTAGGTAAAATTATTTTTCTTAGATTTTTTTTGAATTTTAGTGGGAATCATTTTTTTTACAGAAGGTGGAAAGGTTTATATTGAATGATTTTATGGAACAAATTTTAGTTTCTAGAAAATTCAAATATAAGATTATATAATTCAGGAATACATGGAGCTTTTGTTGAAGTGTGTCAAACCATAAGTAATAGATAAAGGTGAATGGGAAAATTTGGATCAGAAGGAACATGGTTTGATAAAAATTTCATTAGTTTAAAATGTGGATTTCAACATTTGAGAGAATCAAACCACAATAGAGTTGATGTAATCCTAGAAGATATGTAAAAGAAACCTAAAAAACTAAAAAAATTGTGCTTGATGCAGGGATTATTCAACATGAGGTTATCAAAATGAATATCTGCATCATATTTTTTGAATGAATTCAAATTAATTCTGATCTATATAGAGTATATAAAGGATTCATTTATAGATTATGTTTATGAGATTTTGTTGTTATTATCTCTTTCAAAATATGGGAAGTCCATGGGTACAACTGTGATTATTTCAAGTGTAAAGATTAACTTGGTGTTCACTGATGTTCAAAAATTGATTCTCAATGAGGATATCAAAAGGAAAGAGAGTACAACATCTTCCAGTGATGTATTGAATACGGATGGAAGGGGACACTCACATCATCAGAAGAATCATAATCAATTAGAGAGGAAATCAAGGTAAAAGAGAATAGGGGAGTCTTTTAGAAGTATACATGTTTATTGGTAATACTGAAAGAGAGGTCACCTCAAGAAAGATTGTTGTGATAGGAAGATAACTTTCAGAAGATATTCTTCTAGAGATATGAGTATAACAATTGTACTAGTGTAAATCTACTTGAAAATTTTTCTACATAAATGGAATTATGGATTATAGATTCTAGAGATTCATTCCACCCCACAAGAGAAAAAGGGTGTATGAAAAAGTATATATCTAGAAATTTTGATAGAGTGAATCTTATTTATGATGAAGCTCTTAACATTATGAAAAAGGTAGAAGTAAAATGTCATCTGAAGAATGAAAGTTTTCTTAAACTAAAGGAAGTTTAATATATTCTAGGACTTAAAAATAACCTCATTTCAATGAGTTATCTAAATGAAGTAGGTTTTAGAATGATATTTGTAGAAGGAGTATGTAATATTAGTTAGGGTTATCTTGTCATTTCCAGAGGTGTAAAATATGGGTCACTATATCTGATAAGAAGTATAGTGAGAGAAAAACTTTCCAAAACATCATTTTAATTTTTTTATAACTTTAGAACAATTGGTTTGGGAACCTCAGTAAGAAATTTATGAAGATTATAACTGAAAAAGGAATTCTGAATCTAGATCAATTAGGATTTAGGAGATGTGAGAGTTTTATTCTTAGGAAATAACAAAAGATGTATTTAAATATTTTTGGAAGAATGCCTAAATGTTAAAAGTTAGAGTTGGATCTTATAGATGTTTGGGGACCTTATTTGATTCATTCTTTTGAAAAGGCTAGGAACTTTGTTACATTAATCAATGATTCTATAATAAAGGTATGAATATACATTCTAAAATATAAAATTTAAGTGTTTGTAATCATTTTTCAATATAAGGCTATAGTTGGAAGAGAAACCATAAGAAGCTGAAATGTCTAAAATCAGATAATGGTGGTGAGTTTACTAAGAAGAGTTTCCAGAACTACTGCAGGAAAAGACAATCCTTTATGAGAATGTTGTTTCAGGTATACCTTAAAAAAATGGTGTAGTTGAGAGAATTAATTGGACATTGATGGAGAGTATAATACGTATGATACTACATTACTGAATGCTTAAGGAATTTTGGGCAGAAGCATCAGGTATTAAAAATTACTTAATAACCATAAGTCCTTTGAAACTAGTTGGAAAATGGTTATATAAAGAAATGTGGTCCATAAAGATTTTGGAATTATCAAATCTTATAGTTTTCAAAAGTTTTACCTACATGCATGTGGATGAAAAAGATAGATATAATCTTGAATCTAAATCTTCAGCATGTTACTTCTTAGACTATAAGGATGAAGACTTTTGGTTTTTAATTTTGGGGTGATGAAAAGAAGAAATATTTCATAAGTTAAAATGTGCTCTTTAATGAGTAGATCTTCTAGAATGATCAGAACTTAAATGGGGATGGAGTTATGAATAAATATTCAGCATCATTTGAAGTTTATTTGAATGGTGGTTTCAGAGGATCACAATTTCTAAAATTTTCAGATATCTATGAATCTAATAGAAAGAATCATATTATGGGAGGAATTTCAGAGGATAATATAGAAATTTTATAAGTTCATCTATAAGAATATAGATAATAAAGCTTAGGAACTAGGGAATCTCATTCAAGAGTTCCAAAAGGAAAAGTTTCAGAAGTTATAGTTACAAAAGTAGATGAATCACAAGACAATTTACGAATATCTTCAAGGATAAGATGACTAGTGTATAGGTATGGAGTTAATATAAGTTTCTTATTTTTAATGGATATAGGATAACTAGAGAGTCTGGAAGAAGTGACTACTCTAGGTGATTTCAAAAAGTGGGAGTTAACAATGCAGAAGGAGTTGGATTCACTACAAGTGAATAACACCTAGGAGCTAACAGAACTACCACTAGGAAAGAAATAACCTTAAAATAAGTGGGTATTTAAGTTTAAATAAGAGAATTATGGAAGGAAAAGATATAAATCAAGGTTGGTTGTGAAATTATTTTAGCAGAAGATAGGTATTGACTTCTCCATGATATTCTCTTCGGTAGTAAAACATACTACCATCCAAACTATTTTGAGTTTGGTTTCTTCCAGAAATTTGTACCTTGAACACATGTATGTGAAGACAAATTTTCTTTATAGAGATTTGGAAGAAGAAATTTATATGAATAAATCTATTGGTTTTGTGGATATTTAGAATTAGGGATTAGTGTGAAAATTATAAAGGAGTCTTTATGGTTTGAAATAAGCACCAAGATGATGGAACCAAAAGTTTGATTACTTCATATAAGATAAATGTTTCATGTGAAGTAATTCCAATCACTTTTGTTATCGGAAGGAGTTCAATGGAAATGAATTCATTATCTTAGTTTTGTACATGGATGATATGCTAGTGGTAGGTTTAAACATTCATCCGATTCAAAAGTTGAAGGCAGATCCATCAGGAAAGTTTGAGATAAAATATCTTGGAAGTGTAAATAAGAACTTAGAAATTATGATTGAATATTATCAGAAAACCAATAGATTAGTTTTATCATAGAATTATTACATCTAAAATATCATTGAGATATTCAAAATGAGTTGATGTAATCCAGTTTAAACTCCTCTTACTGATCACATTAAACTCTCAAAGAAAAAAGCACCACAAAAAATAATAAGAAAATAAGTATATGTTGAAAGTTACTTATGCCTCAACAATAAGAAGCTTAATGTATTATATGTAGTGTAAATTCTTGTATATTTCTCATGCAGTGGGAGTCATCAGCCAATTTATGGAAAATCCAGGATAGATTCATTGGGAACTAGTGAAGTGGATTATTTGGTATCTCAAAGGAATAGAAGAAACTACTCTTTATTTTTAAGATGATGATTTGTTATTTGGGTTTATTGATGAAAAATTTAGGGGCGATTCTAAATTTTGGAAAATAATAACCAAATATGTTTACACTTTTAGAGAAATTGTAGTGAGTTGAATGTCTAGGTCATAATCGGTGATTACAATATCTAAAATGTAAGTAGAGTATTTTTATATAAAAAAATCAAGGAAGGAGATAGTATGGTTAATAAATTTAGTCAAATAACTTTGTTGTAATCAGGGGAAAGGATTTCTCCACTATGATAGTCAAAGTGAAATTCATTTGGATAAGAATATTGTGTTTAATTCAAGAATTAAACACATTGATATGAAGTACCATTGCATTCCAAAGATGTTGGAAGATAATGAATTGGATTTATGGAAGATATATTGAAAAAAATCTAAAAGATATATTTACAAAGAGTTTGGGTCTAGAAATACCAAGGCAATATAAAGCCTTGGTAGGACTTGGGTGAATGGAAGGATATAGAGGAACATTATATGCAACAAAATTTGAAGGTGATGTCAATGTTTTCTCTGAAGTATCCTTCAAGTAGTATATTTTTGTGATTTTGTGAAGCATACTTTAGTTGATCAAAAGGGGATGACTAGAAATAGTGGTTCTAGAAGTTCTTTAGTTTATTGAGGTGGTGGCATCGATAATGGTTTTTCCTTCAGTGTTCCAGAATAAGGTTTTCAGAAGAAGGATGCTTCGAAAGGGGATTATTCTGAATGGAATTAGGGTAGGAAGTGTTATTATGGAATTGTTTCAACTTTTACTTTTTAAAGTTGGGGATATTTAGTTTTGCATGTTTTTGTTTGTTTATCGAAGGTGGCAGTGACATTGGATATTTCTATAAGAAATCGACAGTGGGAATAGTGGAACAGATGGACTACCATATTTTTTGGAGTTCAGTGCAACTAGATGACCAGATGATACTCTCTATTTAAGGAGAGTCATACCTCTTTGATATGTATGATGATTCTATTGAACATAATTGTGATTACTTATCTCTAGTAATCTAGAGTGACTTATTAGCCTCTTAGTTATAATTTTTTTCTTTTTGGAAAAAATGAAATGCCACAATGTTTCTCTCATGGATGTATTAATATCAATCTAAACCAAATGAAATAAAAGTTTTCTTTTACATTCTTACACTTACTTTATATTACATGAATTCTATATTTGTTAGAGTGAATAGGGATGAAGTGATGTTTTCAACTTAGTGCAGTGATTTGGGTGAACTTTGTTTCTAACATGTTTCAGAACAATAAGTTGGGAGAGTTACTTATAGAATTATATTCCTCAGGGTGATCTTGTAATGAATAATTTTTATTGTATTTCATAAGGATAGTGTCGTTGAATGGATTCTTAACATCATGTAACTTATACATGAGATGCATTTGGATATATATAAGTATATTTTTATTTTAAATTTAGGATAGTAACATAAACTATGAGTTGTGTAAAGGGTTACACATCAATATGGTTTAAACATATTGATTTAACAGAAGAAATATGATTATCTACTAAATCATTATAAGTATGCATACATGTAAATGGAATACATGAGATAATATGGTGATATTAAATCCCCTTTAAGTGTTACATTCCTTAAAAAGAAAACACATGGTAAGACCATGATCATTCAATTGGGTAGGTTCACACCAAAGATAGGTTACCATGGATTATCTTATGTAAGGCATGTAGGAGATGGACAAACCTAAGAGTTAGGTAACTAAATCCCACAATGATCTTTGGTTTATACTTAGCCGAGAAACCCTTAGGAAGGATATTAGAGAAATGGTGTTGAGTTTATCCATATAATGGATTAGTAAAAGTTTTGTCCGCTTATCTATCCAAGAGTCATATATGACATTATTGTCATTATGGCACACCTAAATAGCTAAGTGGTGATATGAACACTAAAGTTGACTCATTTATTTGTGTAATATGGATCTTGATCCACTAATGGATATGGTGGATTTTTAAAAAGGGTAATCATTTTAGTGGGATTGAATTTAATAAAATTCCTTATTAAATAATCATCTAATAAAATAATCTATTGTATATAAATGGAATCATTATTATCAAATGTTACCTTGAAATCAATCCTAGAGAAATGAGAAGCTTAATATAAGCAACTTCTTAGACTAGTACAAAATCTAATAATTTCTCTTAAGCAATAAGGGAAATATTTTGTGTGTTAGAGTAATACATTCATGAGTAAAAAACCATTGAAGGTGTTAAACAATTTAAACCTATATTCTTATGAGAATCATAAAATAATTCACTCAAGGTTTCAAAGGCATTATATATAAAATCACCTAAGGGTCTTTAGACTCCACTCATATACTCAATGTGATTGTGTGTACCGATGAATTGGTGAGACTAAAGATAAACACTAAGGCTTAGTCTAGTTTTTGAATTCATTTAAGAATTATTTTTAAAAATATTCAATAAATTTTTACCCAATTTTATCAAAGTGTCTAGGATAGATTAAGTGGTCATGGAATGTCCAGGTTTTGGTATTGTGTTGATAGTGCAAGTTGGTAAAAGTTCAAACCATAATAATAAAATTTATATGTAAAGTCCAAAAATGTTTCTTTGAATATCTAGTTAAGGTCATTAAAACCAAAGGAGGTGTTAGGAGGGAGGGGTAATGTTTCCATGAGATGAAATTATCTAGAATACCTGAAGGGGTTTTTAGAAACTCTATAGAGTTTCTATATTAGGTATTAGTGTTAAAAATATAACTTCTTTGATTTTGAAGGGTATTTTACACCTAATTTATATTGCAAAAATGTTGTAGATATATAGTATTTGAAAATCAAGGTAAGGATTTTTATATCTTGAAGTTTGCATTCAAATTAACGAAGAAAAGGGTATCTAAATCAAGATGAATCAAAGGGTTTCTGAATAATGAAGTTGAATACAAATAAATTTATCAAACTTAAATGGGTATAATTAAAGGATGTGTATTTTCATCTTATTTATCTTATATGATAAACAAAGTTGTTTGTTATCAAGGTTTTTTATGAACAATATGAGATGTTTTTTTAAAACACATGGTTTATGATTCATCATATTTTATAACATATTTTAAAAGGATATGAGGATATTTTTTTTATCAAGGATATTTTTTTTATTAATATGTTTGCTAAAATATGAGGGATTTGATCCTACCACACTTTAGTGTCATATTTTAAAGAATAAAGTCTTATTTTTAGAACATTTATCCAAATTCATAGAATAATAAATGAGATATGGTTTTCAATAGTTTATTTATTAAATATTCCCACTAAAAGTAAATAAATTTTATTTCCTAACACAAATGAATTTATGTATCTTATCATGATATCCTAAAAATAATATAGTTTATAAGAGGCTAGTGAGAGCATGGTCAAACATAGAGAAGTTCAAAGGTCAAAAAACAAATGATTATTCTATTAAAAATCCATTTTGAATGTCACTTAATACCCTAAAAGTGTTTAGGATATGATGGTACATATAAATTTAAAGAGTTACATTTAGTTACTGTAACCAAGTGAATATAACTTTATATCCTAAAGGATTTTAGAATGTTTTGGTAATGGAATAATCTAAATATTTACATTAGTAACCGAAATTATATCAAAGAAAAATTTATATGTAAAAGGTTTCAATAATGATGATGATGATGAACTTAGAAATAGTTTTAAGTAAACAAAAAAAATTATTAACATTAAAACATTTGATATTGTAAAGTTAAAGAGTTTGAATACTATGTTAAAGGAGTTAAACATTGGGAATATGACTCCTAAGTATCACCATTATTCAAACAAACTTTTATTTAATGAGTTTGAAAAAACCCTAAAAGTGAATCGAACATAAGGATGATCTGGAAATCTATCATATGTGATATGATTAGATGGGAACTTATGTATGGTTTTGTTATGCATTTCTAAAGATTTTAAGAATATAAAATGCACCATTTTATATAAAAGTAAGGCTCTATATTATTATTATTTCATGTTTGATACATATATTTCATGAATTGAAATGATAATTAACCTCTCAAATTATGACTTTGAGTTATCCTTTACCAATGTTCATCATGGGGTATTATAGGTTATGATTAAATGTCAAGGTTAACATGATTGGTATTTCATACAGAGATATAGAAAATTACCATAAGGAACAAAAAGAGTTTTTTGTGTTGGATAACCCCCAAGTATATCACATGGAGTGTCACACACTATGTCATTGGTATACTAGGGGTGTATGTTTCATATTAGGATTTCCCCATACCTAATATTGGATAGGTAACAAGCATGAGAACCTTCATACTTTTATACCTTTCTTATACAATCCCCAAGGCTTAGCTAATAAGGGGGTGGTCGAGAATGTTTTTAACCATGTCATAAATTAGAGATTAAGTAAGATAAGGTTTTTCCTATCATATGATGAGTATGAAATCTTGACCCTTGATTGAGATAGATTAAATATGTTTATTGACATGACTCGACCCACTGAAACCCCACTCGTGCCAGTGTTGACTTGAGTGTGCCACCCCAAGCCCACCTCCAATAAGCTTGGGGATGGTGACAAGCATCAAGTAAGCATATCTCACATAATGAGAACCATTATCCTAAAGTACCTATATATAACTACCAAACTCTTTGTAGGATAAAATAATGAAAACCAAATATATAACCAACCAAAAAATGTATAAATTCATGCAAAACACTAAGTACAAAAAAGGATAAATAAGTGAATAAACCATAAAGTAAAGGGTAAAAAATACATTCCCAACAAACTCAAAGAGAAACCAACCCAACATAACTATGGTGAAGGGATATCCATAGTGAACTAGAACCAGAAATGAAATTTATTTGTGAATACCACCTTCAGGTACCACCAAGATCCCACTCAACTAATATTGTGCCCACCCTAGATACTATTATATTTTCTATCATCTACATATGACATGACACATGTGGGTGAAATTACCATGAAGAGGTGAGTATGTACATACCTAGTAGGCTGCCTCAAAAAACATAAAGGGAAAATAAAGAAATAGGAGTTAGTCAGCTTAAAACCATGAATGCAAAGGATAATCCACTTATTAAAGTTGAACTTGAAACACAAGAACAAATATTATTTTAAGTTTAAGTACATGGTAAACTGAGTCATACTCATAAAAACTTGACTAAATAAAGGATTTCTTACTATGAGTAACCATGAAACAAAATACCTATTCAATCCATACCCATGTCATGTCAAAAAATATAGTGGGGGACCCGCACTTTGTCAAGGTAAGTGTCAGTCAAGGGAATTCCAAACCCCTAATGGAGGACTCACTTTTTATCATACAAATTCATCAAACAAGGGATTAACCAACACCATAAATAGAGGACCCACGACATGATGATTCATGGAATGTCTATCAGAGGATTACTAAACTCTATAGACTATTTGGAGGGATCATGCCTTTTCAAGTGCAAGGGAGTACCGAATCCATGCTCGAACTATAGAGGACCCGTTCTCTAAGGAAGTGGGGTATTAATAACTCTAAAACCCTATGAGGTACCCACACCTTATTGTCAAAACACATCTAGTGGAAACCCAAGGGTATGATCCACTCATCACTCTCAAACCCCAACATCAGCCTTATAGAGTTAAATTCTAAATCTCTCTATCAAACATAAAAAATATCCTCAGATGAACAAAACAACTATGTCATTGTATTATGAACGAAATAATTCTTAGGATCGGATATTTTTTTATAAAGATAACTCATAATTGAAAAACCTTGAAAAACAAAAAATATGCGAGGCACAAGCCATGTGGTGGCCCCTAGGCACACCGGTGGTTCACTAGGGTGGGGGAGGTGTGCCCTTGGTTATTAGTGTTTGTATAGGCAGGGTCGAGTGGAACTAACCTACCTACGCCTACTCAACTCCCTACCAGGATTCCATATGGCTTAGGCCCACATTTGGGTCAATGTTCCTAGGCCCGCTATAGCTCTGCACGCAGGGATAACCCGAGTGACCGGGCCCATGTGCCCCTAGTCGATAGACTGGGATTATTTGGCCCAGGTCTAGTGGGGTGAACCCAATGGCCCGTGCCACATCATCTAATCAGTGTTGATCGAATAGTTAGGGTGGATAGGGTTTCACCCCCACATTCTTGTATCTTAATGGTTCTATGGATACCACCCTACATTTCAACACCGACCGAATACATGGATGACTTCCATATCTCACTATGTCCCCTGAACCCCCACTTCGACCTCTTTACTTGAACCACAACATCTTCATACCCTTTACATCACTTTTCTTAGAGCTTCACCTGTTTGCATCACTACTGCGACCTTGCCTCCATTGAGGGCCTCATCACACTATCTCTAACCACTCTTGGGTTGATGACCTCCTCTGATTCTCATAAAAAATGGTGATGGGTAGGTATATCCAAATCCCATTCATCAATCCACCATTAAGAACATATAAATAAGAAAAAAAGTTAGGGAATAAAATCTACCATAAAAATTAATATCTCTAGGATCAGGTAAATCTATAATGGGTAAGGTGAGCTGAGTATAATATACATACTTATTACATCATTTTAGATTAATATTCAATAATTTTCACAACAATAAAAGTTTTAGAACCATAATTTTTTAGCATATTTGGATACTAGATGTAACAACCTTAGTTTTAAAGGAATGTAATTTTGAGCCTTATGATGGTTTAACATGGATCCATGATGAGTTAGAGGTTTTTGGTGTCTTAAACATGGTTTTAGGGTGTTTTAGGGTACACTATGGGTAGGATCACACCATGGTGTATTTCATTTTTGATAATGCTGATGTGAAATGGTCTAGACCAACATTCCCACAATTGGGCATGGTGTTAGGAATGTAACACTTCAATTCCACATGTAGACTATTGCTAGAGCGACCTCACCATTCCATGGTGGAAGGTGCGGTGAGTCAAAAATGGGTAGATATTTTATCCTATGATGTATCAGATATATATGGTGGATATACTAGGTGTATTGTGATCAAGGCCACCATGGGCATGGTGGGAATCACCATTCCATGTTGGTGTTGGTTTTAGAAATTTGAAATGGCCAATTTAGCCTTTGATATTTATGGGTTTTATATATTTCAAAGGATAAACTACATAAAATATTTATGAAGGATATTTAATTAACTTTTACTTGGGTTTTCAATCTATTAACCAATTGACTCTACTCCTCTTGGTGTTTTCTCTAATCTAGATAAACCTAGGGTAATATTTTTTCAATCCTTCTTACTAACTAGGGTGTTATCATTCTTCTTATTCATATCCTTGTTCAAACTTTCTGGAATATTATAACCTAGGATATAGAGACTTGTTCTTATTGATCTAGAATCATGGGGATCTCATACTCTTTTCTCTAGTCACCATTTCTGGGAGCGATAAGTTATTTTCCTTTGATCGAACCTAGACCTACTGTTAATGGTGGTTGTTGTTGGGTAAGTTTATGTGGTTATACCCTATTGTAATGATTCACTTCTTGAATCACATTCTATAACCCTTGTCATGTTGGATTGGAATCGGTTATAGGGACCCTTGGCACATAGGTTTTATTCGGTTGGTGCACTAGCATGATTTGGGAATTTTATCTTAGCTAATCTTGATATTGACATCATCATTCTTGAGGTAGAAACTTGTTACCACAAATATACCTTATATATAGTTTTTTTCATGATAATATGGTATGTTCTTGTGGAAATTGAAACCCATGCTTGAGTTAAATCACATGTGTGTGCCTGTGTAGCCCATGATACCCATGTTTGATATTGATCACATGTGTGTGCATGTTTAGCCCATTATATCCATGTTTGATATTGATCACATGTGTGTGCATGTGTATCCCATGATAGCCATGTTTGATATTTAGTGCATATATGTGTAAGTGTATCCCATGATACCCATGTTTGGCGTTGATCACATGTGTGTGTGCATGTGGCTACTATAATACTCATGCTTGACATGCTATGTTGTACCTATATTTTTTATTCCCTATTTTTGTGTGAATTTTTGGCCTTTGGAGGGTTTTTATGGTAGAAAATTATAGGTGTACCATTATTACTTGTTTATACCTTATAGGGGGAGAATGTGTGACATGTGATAATGAAAATAATGGACCGAGACACAGAGAAGAGGTACGAAGACCTTGTGGCCTGACCTGAGGTATTGTAGGGGTATTATGGCCATGTGGGTTAACTTGAGGTAGTGTCTATATATGATGACCCTATGACCCGACCTGTTGCAAAGGAGAGGTACGATGGCCTTGTGGCCTAACCCAAGATAGTGATAGGTATTGATGGCCCTATGGCCAAACCCAAGACTCATTGGCTTTGTAGATGTTCAGAGATATATGAGGTGGACTTGTGGTCAACCCATGATCACAAATTCTATTATGACCATTCTTCTGACATGGAGCCAAAGCGGGTACAAATGGGTTTCATGGAAGCTTGGTAAGCACATGACTACTCGATACATGATTGATTTTTTTTCTTGAAAATTTATTTATTATCTTGGAATACAAATCTTATAAATGTGCACTTATGTTAATAATGCATTGGTGGTGTCCTACTGAGCTTATACTCACACTTTATATGGTCACATTGACGCGTATGAAGACTTCACGATCAGGGTTTCAGGATAGGGAAAGGGCCTAATGATAAGGAGTTAAGGAGATGGATAATAGAGTTTGAAGGTGGTACTGGGATAGAATTTGGAGTGTTACTATAATGTATTTATTTAATTTACTATTGTTTTTTATACTATGGTTAACTTTCCACTTTTGGGGTCCTTGTTTTTTTACATGTATGACTTGAGATACCACCATGTTATCTGTTATAACATTATTTTTATTTAGTTTCACTATTTATTTTTTAGGTATTACTGTTTTCTTGATGTGTTTCTAATGTTGGATTCTAAAATGGATGGTATAGTCTCCACACTGATGATTTTCAAACCCTTTCTACTAGTTAAAAACCTCTTTGAAATGGGGAGGCACACATGATGACATGTGGTGCTATATCTTGGACCAAGTGATTCAGGTTGGGCATTACAAAGTGGTATTAAAGTAGGTATTTGTTTTCCTTTTAATTTCTTCTTGAATATGTTTGGAAAAATGTATAAAGGAGTTAGGACGTGTTAAACTTAGGTAGTGGAGTCATGTAAGTGCTTGGAAATCTCTTATGTGATGGACCTCTGAGTTATTGGTGATGGGACTGCTACCATTGTTGTAGTTTTATGATTTTATACTAATCCTGACCATGTTGTTCTACTACAATTTATGGGATTTGGGTGAGTTCATGCATCATTATTAGGCACATAAGATCACATTTCATATATATATATATATACCTATTTCTTGTTATCCATGGTGGATCATTTAATTAAATTTCATGATCTATTCTTTATGATTCTATATTATATTGTGTTGAAATTTATATTATTTTAACTTGAGAATGCTTGTTGTTATATGTATATGAATGCGAATAACATGCATGTATATAGAACTAGTCTTGATCCTTGGGTAGTACTAAGAGGGTTATGAATTATTGTTGTGGGTAACCTCCTAGGATATATTTTCTATATAAATCCCTTATGCGTGCCTATTTACTAATTAGGTTGTTATCTTAAGTAATATTTTATAGATTTTCTAAGCATACATTTGGAATTATAGAAAATTCTTCCAAGAAGATTTCAGGTGGGACCACCAATAGAAGGAGTCCAAAATTCCCCCATAGGGGAGAAAGCTCCTATTCCACTAGAGGGATAGGCAGATGCAGCTAAGAATACTCATGCACCTTCTCTAGTGGTTTAGGTGTTAGACCCCATACAACCTATATAATTCCTGTTCAAGGTACACGAGTTATAAAAATGATGGTCGGTTATGCTTGGTACTTCTAGCTCCAGCATCCCCTATCCTTGTGGGGCACCAAAGGCCCTCAGGATTCTTAGGACTAGATTGAAATCATTAAGGGGATATTTGATTTAGTGGAGAACCTGAAAGATCGATGATTAAATTTGGATTCTTTCATGCTTCAGGGAATGACTATGAGGTATTGGGGTGTCATGAATCAGACAAGGCATGTATGAGGGTATTACATGGGTCACCTTTGAAGACCTCTTTTATGAGGATTTCTTTCTGAGTACATTGAAGTTTTCCATGCTCAAGAGTTTATAGATCTTTGGAAGGGACTGATTTTGGTGTCTGTATACTATTCTCCTTTCATGTAGTTTCTTTTTTTCTCTCCTATTTTGGTTGGGGATGAGGCATATAAGTCACAAAAATTTTAGATCGACCTTTTACTAGAGTTTAGGAATAATGTTAGAAGTTTTAGCTTGATGAAACATCCAGAGGTTCTTTACAAGGCCTTGATGATTGATAAGGGTTTAAAAGAGGACAAGGCTGTGAGTTTACCTTTATCTTTCTCTAGACTGATGAGTGGGTTCACTAGTGCTACCGTGGGTGCCTTTTCTAGTGGAAAGAAAAGTAATACCGATGAGTTGTAGTAGGATGGTGGCTAGAGATTGAAGCATAACTGAGTTTATTTAGCCCCCTCTGTGGGGGGGGGGGTGTAAGTACCCAGTGTTTCAACTATGTACAAAGTGGTCATTATCATAAAATTTTCCTTAGAACTCAGATCAAGTGTCGTGGATGTAGAAATATGGGACATATTTAGCAGTTCTGTTTGAGGGTATTCCAGATAGGATCTTACATGGGTGTAGGGTAGATGAAAACCATGACCTAGGGATATAGACGGTGTCCTTAATAGTATACTTTGACCCCACAGGATTTGGTGACCCAAGTGATTTATGCACCCTAGGGGCCATCCCATGGTGCTAAGGTAGGAAAAATATATATAATGGACTAGGTTATAGCTAGAACTGATGAGGGAACATTAACTATTCAAGGTACGACCTTGATCAAATCTACGTTATCTTCTTCCTTGTTTGATACAAGTGCTTCCCAATCATTTATATCTGCATAAGTTGTTACTGGACTTGACTTATTGATCAATTTATCTTTAGAGTTTCTTTCTATTAATACACCCTTGGAGAATAAAGTAGATCATATTTAGAGATGTCTAAAATTTCTCATAGTAGTTGTAAGATATGGACATCTATGGGATTTTATGATCTTATAGATAACTAGCTTCAATTTGATATTCAACATGGACTGGAAGACTAGTTATCAGGCAAAAATCAATAGTTATTGGAGGTGAGCATACTTTACTATGCCTAAGGGGGATAAGTTTGTGATGACCGGTGAATGGGATGTTGGATTAGATATAATGGGACTATAACTGATCCATATTGGAGCTATTATAGAAAAATTAGAAGTCAAGGATCTTGTAGCAGAACAAGCAATAACATCCTTCTCTTTTCCTCCTATAGTGGACATATATCATGATGTATTCTTAGATGATTTATCAGGAGTTCCTTCTAATAGATGAATTTACTTTGAGATCAAACTCATTTTAGGAGTTCAACCTATATTGATATCTCCATATCATATGGCTCCAGTTGAGTTAAAGGAACTCAATGTACAACTTGAGAATTTAAAGGTGAAGGGTTTTATCAGACCAAACATATCTCTCTAGGGTGCTCCGATGCTGTTCACAAAGAAGGTGAATGATATTATTACTCTATTTATATACTACAAAAATCTGAACTAAGTGACCTCTAAGAATCAATACCTATTTCTGAGGATTGATGACTTATTTGATCAGTTACGGGGAGCTCAGTGGTTCTCCAAGATTGACCTATGATCAAGAAACCACAAGCTCTAGGTCAAATATGAGGATATTCCTAAGATAACATTCATGAGTAGATATATACTGCATAAGTATCTTTTCATTCCCTTCAGGTTGAAAAATGAACCACTATTGTTCATGGATCTTATAAATAAGATCTTCCATCTATATCTTACCTCCCTCATTATGGTGTTTGTTGATGATATCCTTATATAATTATAGACCTTAGAGATATATGCTAGACACCTAGAATTTGTGTTGAGTATTCTTTGAGCACATCAACTATATTCCAAACTCTCTTAGTTTCACTTAAATATCCAAGTAAATTTTATTAGGCATGTGATCTCTAAGGCGGGTATTTCTATGGACCTGGAGTAGGTAGATGTTATGATGTGTTGGGAATGACCTAAAAATCTGTTTGAGATTAAGATATTCCTTGTTTTATCTAGGTATTAAAGATGATTTATATTGAAAATCTCCAATTTGGAATCCCCTATGATATTAATTACAAATAATAGAGAGAATTTGAGTGGATAGACCAGTATGAAGTGGCCTTCCTAAATCTAAAGAGAAGATTGAAGACTACTATGATACTGACATTTCCAGAGCTTGGTATTGGCTATGTGGTTTACTGTGATGCCTCAAGTTCCATTTTAGGATCTATACTGATGTAGAGGGATCAAGTAAAGGTTTATGGGTCTCGCCAGATATTACCCAATGAGCAGAACTAACCTATGCATGACTTAAAGTTGGTAGTTGTGGTCTATGATTTGAAGTGTTGGATATATTATCTATTTTTGAGAAGTTTTTTTGTGTTCACAAACCAAAATAGTTTGTGTTTCATATTACCTTAATGAGACTTCAATATTAAGCTTAGGTTTTGGGTGGATTATCTTCAGAAATTTTACTTTGAGATGGATTACACTTTGGGGAAAGGTAATGTCATTGTAGATTCTCTTAGTAGGAAAACACAAGAGTTAGGAGAGATACATTCAAAGGAGGAATGGTGGTTGGTGATCTTGTTGGATGATTGGTCAGTGGATACATCTAAATACTGAGGGGTGATGACATACACTCCATTGGTTATCAAATCTATGTTGGTGTATCAGGTAAAGACCATCTAGGAATCAAATTCTAAATGATTAGTAATACGGTAACAACGGGCATGGAGTGACCCAGTTCCAGGATGGTCAATAGACAATGACGATGTGATTTTTCTCATAGTAGAGTAGTGGTTCCTACTTCCATTAGGGAGTAGTTTATGAGGGACTACCATTCCTCTCAGTGGGAAGTACACCCAAGTTCAATGAATATGTATCAAGATATTAGGAAACACTTTTGGTGGCTAGGAATGCAGAGAGATATCGTAGGCTTTGTCTCTCATTACCTGACATGTTAGAGGATCAATGTGGAGAACTAGTGACCAGAAGGGTTACTAC
This sequence comes from Viscum album, assembly GCA_963277665.1. Lineage (NCBI taxonomy): Eukaryota > Viridiplantae > Streptophyta > Magnoliopsida > Santalales > Viscaceae > Viscum > Viscum album. The sequence goes on along the minus strand of OY728132.1, from coordinate 694,884,207 downwards.
CACCACTTCACATTCTTGTGTGGATGTGAGATGAAGTGATGATGGAATTAATGAATGGGATACCCAGACCCCTAATAAATTGAGATGTCATTTGGGTGATTGTTGATCAGCTGAAAAAAGTGTCACACTACTTTCTTATTCGAGAGACTCGCTCTATTGATGAGTTTGTAAGGATTTATGTTCAATATATTGTATTATTTCATGGATTTCCTTCCATTATCATATTATATAGTGATGTGTGTTTTATATCACAGTTTTGGAAAGGCTTATAGAAGGATCTAGGGATTTAGCTAAAACTGAGCATGACATATCATTTGTAGACCTATGGACAGTTAGAGAGGACAATCTAAATCATGGAGGATATGCTTCGATCATGTGTCCAAGACTTCATTGGAGCATGGGATGATCATATTTCCTTGGTGTATTTCACTTAAAACAACAAATTATAGGATTCAATTCAGATGACACCATTTTAGGCTCTTTATGGTCAATTATGCTACTCACTATTGTGTTGGAATGATATGGGTGAGGCAGATGTTGTTGGGATGAGTATGGTGCATGATACTTTTAAGAGAGTGAATTTGATCAGGAAGTAGTTAGTTATTTCTCAGAGTATATAATGATCATATTCCAATCGGAGGAGATAACCTTTGAAGTTCGTTGTGGGTGATCAAGTTTTTTTAGGTGTCTCCTTAATTAGGGAATCATTATCTATGGAATAAAGGGAAGCTGACACTAAAATTTTTGGGACCATTTTAGATCATTGAACATATCAGATAGTGGATTACTAACTATACCTTACTCTATGATATCAAGGTATGCATAATGTGTTCTGCGTTTCTTATCTTTGTAGGCACGATCTTGATCTTACACATGTGATTGAATAAATGGATACTGAATTATAACTAAATTAATTATTTTTATAATACCTTGTGAAGATTATAGAACAAAGTGACAAGGTGTTTAGGGGTAAGACAATACTTCTCATTTGAGTCTTGTGGAATCATGGATAGATCCAAGAGGATACGCAAGAGTAGGAGTCTGATGTTCAAGCTCAATGGCCTGGGTTGTTTGAGTATGATTGCTAGAGGCACTTATCAAGTACATGAAGTAATTAATGGTGGATATTTTTAAGATCCTTAGTTTTAAATTATTTAATTTTTATCCTTATGATGGTTTAACATAGATTTGGGATGAGTTAGAGGTTTTTGTTGGTTTAAATAGGCATTTTGGGTGTTTTGAGGTATACCACAGGCAGGACCATGCCATGGTGTATGTTTTTTTCAGCCTAATAATGCCTATTTGAAATATGAAGGATGAATATGCCCATGATTGGGCATGGTGTCAGGTGTGTAACGTCATGAGTCCTCCTATGGACCATAACCAGAGTGGCCTCACCATGCCATGGTGGATGACATGGTGAGTCTAAAACTGGTATAGATTTTATCCTATGCTATAGTGTCTCACTATTGTGGATCTCCCATGCATAACATGATTGAGGCCACCATGGGTGTGGTGGGAACTATTATTCTATGTTGGCAATGATTTCAAAAAATTTAAATGGCTAATTCACCCACCAAAATTCTTGGGTTTTGTGTGTTTTAAACGATAAACCACATGTGATTTTCATGAATAATGTTTAATTCCCCTAATTTTACCTCTATTAATCGATTATCTCTCCTCCTCTTGGTGTTTTCCCTGATCTGGATGAACCTAGGGTAATATTTGGAAGAAACTTTATACTCCCAAGGGTATTCTCATTCTTCTCATCCCTACCATTGTTTAGCCTTGCTAGAAGATTATACCTCAGGATACAGAGACCTATTATTATTGATTTAGACTCATGGGGATCCCAATATCTCTTATCTAGTCACCTTCTAGGAGCAATGGGTTCTTTTACTTTGACCAGACTTAGATATACCATTGATGGTGGTTATTTTTGGGTAATTTGACATGGTTATACTCTCTTGTCATGATTAACTTCTTTAATATCATTCAATAACCCTTATAATTTTGGATTAGAATTATTTTTAGGGACCCTTAGTGTGATGGTTTGATTTAGTTGGTGTGTGGGCATGATTTGAGAATTGACTCTTATCTAATCTTGAAATTGATGTTATCACGCTTGTGGTAAAAATATATGCACCAAAAATATCCCTTATATATGGTTGTCAACATGATAATATGGCATGTGATTGTGTACATTGATACCCATGATTGAGTTTGATCACATGTGTGTGCATTCATAGCCTGTGATACCCATGTTTGATATTGATCACATGTGTGTGTGT